>CM038344.1:25123750-26405000 GCA_021464625.1 Proterorhinus semilunaris | reverse complement strand
TATTACAATTCTAATTGATCATCCCTGTGTGTTACCACACTCATCCTTGTGATCTCTGGGGCACCAAAACCTTCTTCCTTCTTACTTTACAACTTTACTGTGCACTATGGGTATTAACCACAATACAGTATGGATTGTATCTATTTAGATAACTAGAACCGTCTGCTCTTTCTGGGAGTTCTGACTTCACTGTGATTGGTTAAACCCACCTGTCACTCATGATGGAGGCTGACTAATAGTGGAAAAATAGACAGAATGTCCCTGTGTATGAGCATGAAGCTACAATAAACTGGAAAAAACAATGAATCATGATATAATAGACAGATTACTTCTCAAATGTATAGTCACATCGTCTTTTGATGAAAAAGAATTAGAAAAAAACTAAATACTTCAACACTATTACAGTATATACTTACTGTGCTACCAGGGCCTCAGGGGTGATGTGACATTAGTGAAAGCCATTATATTAAGTCTCCTAAAAGTCAAAGGACAGTCGTATGTTGCAGCATGTCCCTCAGTCTGTTAAGCCTCAGTGTCACCTTGTCTTAGAGATGATGGCTGTCTGTGCCAAGTACAGTGTCTGTGGAGGGACATGACAGAGTGCCATAATCGCGACAGAGCAGGGCTTTGTTCCAGCTCCCCATGGGATTTTCTGTCTGTCTGCCGTGCTCCTTCTAACCCTTTAGCCAACGCCTCCTCTCTCCTCCCGATATCTCTGTCCCCTGGCACCATCCTCTTCTAATAGGCCACCAAGACATATTCACTCAAAGTCACTGCGGGGTTTTTTTTTTCTTAGTTTGTTCTTGAGACAAAAATAGAGCAAGACAAGTTTTGAGTGTAGCCAGTATTCAAATGCTGAACATCCTTGTTAGCTGTCTCTATAAATATATTTTTTAGATCATTTTGGGAGTTTCAAACAACCTTGTGTTCAAAAGTACAACACCAAAGACGTTTCTAATAATAATGGAAGATCTGCACCACTGGACTTTACTCATTTTAGTTTAGTTTAGTTTATTTGTTTATTTGAGCAGTACACATTGTGCTCAAAAGGAGTGGGCTGAAGCAAAAGCTTATGAGTGCCCACCCCCAAGTGCAATAAAATAAATAAAAAAAGAACATTTAAAACATTTCAAGCAGCTACATTCATACAGACCAACTTACAAACTTACCAAAAAATAATAATAATATATGAACTGTTTATACAATTAATTGAAGCAACGCACAGCTACAACAACAATCTTGTTTCATGTACGATGTCTAGAACATTTGGATGCATGGGTTGCATCAGGCTGCATGCAGTTACTGTGGCTGAACAGAGGGACGACTGTTCAGCTCATACAGTTTTTGACCTATAATGTCGACTTGCATTCAAATAAGCAATGTATAAATTTGAGAAACCTCCCAGACCTACACCAGTTTGTCAACATGAGCAACACTAAATCTGGTATAACTTTTATATTATGCACTTCTGTGTAATGTGTGCCAATGTGGTGTGCGACTGTGCGTACAGTTACTAAAATTACTCAAATTTGACTCTGTAGAAAGACATAATTGAGCAGTGAAGAGGTTCATGCAGTCCCTTTCCTAGAACTATGGACCCATGTTCAGTTGGTCTATTGAAATCTGTTTTATTGGGTTAAATATGCAACATTTCATAAACAAATTACAAGCGTAGCCTTTAGCAGTTAATTTCATCGGCACAAAATAATGATGCTTAAAATAGTTGTGTTTGTTTTCTCTGAGTTGCTTTTCCATTCCTTGCCGCCCCAGCCCAGTCTCTCCAGGGCACAACATCTCCCCACATTAAGAGTTTGACTTGAATGCAGTGTTAATTTCGTCGACTAAAATATTTAGTCTTAATTTTAGTCAAAGTGATTTTTTTGACGACTAAAATTGGACTAAAACTAAATTAAATGTGTTTCATGCGACTAAAACTATGACTAAAATGTCCAGATATTTTAGTCGACTAAAATAAGACTAAATAAAAATGAAAAGGAGAGACTAAAATCATCCAAACTTCTATTAACTGTCTGAAAGAGCCTCATATCATGTAAATTCACTGCCAAAGGAACAGCTCTGAGCTTTGTTCATGAGGGAGCAGCTCCATGAAGCAGAGGACCTTGATTAAATATGATTATAATAAATATAATTATTACAAAGTCGACTAAATTTGTCTTAAATTTAGTCGACTAAATTGACTTGCAATTTAGGTCGACTAAATCTCGACTAAAATTGAAGATATTTTTTTGACTAAAACTCGACTAAAATTGAATTACATTTTCGTCAAAAGACGAAGACTAAAACTAAATTAAAATATGTTGTCAAAATTAACACTGCTTGAATGGTTTTCCTTTGGGGACGAGGAGCAGCTCAGGCCAGAAATATACAGATACCAGGTCTGCTACAACGCTATAGCAACAGTCTCCTCCGCTCCGATTGGCTGCACATAAAGTGGAACCTCGTAATCGGGGCCCTATCACTTTAAATCTGGTGAATGAATTATTAGGCCTTTGTCAGGGCACTGTCGCTGTTGGCCTATTTGTGACCACTTTGCCGTAAATGGCTCCAGATGATTTATAGCGGAAGCCTGCCTCGAGCACAGGTTCACCACGCTGTTCTTTGAAGTATTTGGTTTTGTGCTGAAGCATTGGCTCTATTGACATTTTTTAACTTGTAACTAAGTCGATCTCATCTACTCTGCACTCACAAACAATTTAATACAGTAGGCCTATACAGATAAAAGAGGAAAGGTGGGTTAAGCTGAAGGACACAATAGCATCACGTGTTAACAATAGAAAACAATCTATTCATTTGAACTCTTGCTGCCTTAATATAAACATGTTATAGTACCTCATCCATTTAGGTTGTCACACGTCAACAAAATAATTTTAAATCTTAGACTAAAAAGACAATATTTTGGTTGTTTATCAGGGCAATTATCTTGGCTAACCTGGAGTGCGGTGAGTCAATGTGAACACTCCAAACTCAGCTGGATACAAACTGATTATTCTAATCTTCTAAAACCCCTCCTAATGTCATATTCCAGTAGGAGGTGTCAATATATATCTGTATAACAGGATTTGCGAAGGATATTGGCAGCCTCTGGGCACAAACATATTACTGAAATGCATTTAATGCCTGCATGTATCTTTCGTAATATAAACTTAATATAAGCTTAAAAATTCAAGGATTTTGTGGATATATGGCAAGCACTATGGATAGAAAGAAAATATTGTATTGCAAACTGGTTTAATTTGTACCTTTTCCCGTCACATTCTGAAATGTGTGATATTTAACAGTAACATGAGAACTGCTGTGTGGGCTATAGTGTTCAAGTCTTGATGGAAACACTTGTCTATTTCATCAGTTTTTCTGGTTGTTGGGAAGTGGAAAGTTTGCACTAACTGTCTAGTAATCATGCCAGTCTATATCCTCAAGTCCAACCTCAGTTGCAACATGATTACACAGGAATCTCAGCAATGAACTGGTGTACTATAGTCATTGAATGATGGTTTTATTTTGGGGGTTTTACTGCCATTTTGAAAAGGCTGTGTTGTCCAAACTCTGCTAACATCTTGTGCTGCTCTGTGTGACATCTCAGTGTCACAGCTTACTTGAAATTAATGATCTATGGGGGTAAAATGGAAGCGACTGATTCTAAGGCAAACACACACATGAATGACATAAAACAGTCTCTTTATTTGTCAGTAATGTGAAGATAACTTTACTTATGACAAATGTACCATTTAAATTATGATTTTGATATTGAGGCCATATACCCCTGAGCCTCATGTGTATATTCTGCAAGGCCTCTTTATTTTCCACTCAAGGGCGTCCAGCCATGTGGGTAAGCTTTTAAAGTGGGTCAAGAATAAATAAGTCTCAAACTCAATCCAATCTATTAGATGCAAATCACATACTGCTGCACATTTATTTAAAGTTGGTTCAGATTTCAGACTACATTTTAAAAACTATACAGTGGGAGTAAAAAGTGAATTTGAATTTCTCAAATGTCCTAAATTGATCATAAAATGTGGTCTGATTTTTATTAAAACACAACAATGAATAAACAGTGTCTGCTTGAACAAATACCACCCAAACATTTACATTTTATCATATTTGTATTGGCCATAACATGTAAATATTCACAGGGCAGGGAGGAATAAGTAAGTACACCGCCTGAATCTCACTGAACTGCAGTAGTCTTGTAAAGAGGAATGGTCCCAGATTCATCCTGATCGTTGTAAGCGTCTAATCTGCAATGACAGAAAAGCAGCCAGCTATTTAATACAGGGGTTCACTTACTTATTCCACGCTGTGAATTTCTCAGGTCTTTAGGGGTACTAATTTTCCTTCCCACTGTAGGTACTGAAAAGTCTATACAATTATAATTAAGGTAATTCAAGTCTATTACAAATTATCTATGTACAGTGCCTTGCGAAAGTACTAATACACCTTGAACTTTTGCACATTTTGTCATGTTTACAACCCTAAACGTAAAGATTTTATTTTGGATTTTTTACTGAAAGTTCACACACAAGTAACAGACAACTGTGAAGTGAAAGCAAAATGATACATGATTCTGTTATTTTTCAAAAAATAGAAAAGTGAAAAGTGAGGCATGCATAAGTATTCATACAGCATTTTCGGAGTGCATTAAATTGCCTTTATAACATTCCTAATGAAGCTATGGTCGGAGTGTATTGGTCGCTAAGCAACATCATGAAGGCCAAGGAGCACACCAGAGAGGTCAGGGATAAAGCTGTGGAGAAGTTTAAAGCAGTGTTAAGTTATACAAAGATTTCCCAAGATTTGAACATCTCACGGAGCACTGTTCAATCCATCATTCGGAAATGGAAAGAGTATAGCACCACTGCGAACTTACCAAGACACGGCCGTCCATCTAAACTAACAGACCGAACAAGGAGAGCACTGGTAAGAAATACTGCCGCTGAGCTGGGGGAATCTGTACATGGGACAACTATAAGTCGTACTCTACACAAATCTGGCCTTAATGGACAAGTGGCAAGAAGAAAGCCATTATTGAAAGGATACCATAAGAAATCCCGTTTGAAGTTTGCTAGAAGTCATTTGGAGGACACAGCTACCATGTGGAAGAAGGTGCTTTGGTCAGATGAGACAAAAATGTAACCTTTTGGCCCAAATGCAAAACGTTATGTATGGCGCAAACCTAACACTGCTCATCGTCCTGAGTGCACCATCCCCAGTGTCAAATATGGTGGGGGGAGCATCATGCTATGGGGCTGCTTTTCCTCAGCGGGGACTGGGAAGATTGTAAGAATAGTTGGGAAGATGGATGGAGCCAAATACAGAGACATTTTGGAGGAAAACCTGCTGGAGTCAGCAAGAGAATTGAGGCTGGAGCGGAGATTCACCTTCCAGCAGGACAAAGACCCTAAACACAAAGCTAAATCTACAATGGAGTGGTTTAAAAACAAACATATTAATGTGTTAGAATGGCCCAGTCCTGACCTAAATCCTATTGAAAATCTGTGAAAAGACCTGAAAACTGCTGTTCACAAACGCTCTCCTTCTAATTTGACAGAGCTTGAGTTGTTTTGTAAAGAGGAATGGGCTAAAATGTCAGTCTCTAGATGTGCAAACCTTGTAGAGTCAAACCTCAGAAGACTTGCTGCTGTTATTACAGCAAAAGGGGGTTCCACAAAGTATTAAGTCATACTGTATGAATACCTATGCACGTCACACTTTTCACTTTTCTATTTTTTGAAAAATAACAGAATCATGTATCATTTTGCTTTCACTTCACAGTTGTCTGTTACTTGCGTGTGAACTTTCAGTAAAAAATTCAAAATAAAATCGTTACGCGGGTTGTAAACATGACAAAATGTTCAAGGTGTATTAGTACTTTCGCAAGGCAGTGTGCTCCAGACCACGAGCAGGTATTTATGTTTGAACCCACTAAACATGTACAAACTATATTTATTTAGTTTTTTCTTCTTTAAAGGCACCTTCTAAGCTAAGCTGTTTTGATTCTCTGGGAAAGGATTACCAAGGCTACAAAATATATTGCACATTTTATCCCAAAATGTCTGCAATATTCCCATCAATCCATATAAGGATACATAGAAGAGGATAAGTTGTTAGCAGTCAAGGAAACAGTTCATGTGCGTGAGAAATGCTTGCATCACACCCATGGTATGGTTATAATCAGAGTTGTGTCAGGATGGACTACTGACATAAACTCCAGAGTGTGACTAATTTGGTTTGCTAGTTTTCTTGATTGAGTTGTATGGCCACGTAGCAAATAATTACACTTTATTGTTTCAAAGCTACCTGTTATGCTGCCTTGTAAAGCAACACAGTAGGTGTTTACCCACCACAGGAACTTTTTGCAGTTCTCTGTGATCTTTTAGTACCAGCCTCCTTTTGATTGCTTTCCGACAGGGGAGAACTGGGCCGTTTTTGGAGGATCTTTTTCAGCACCTTCCCTGGGCATAGTACTTTCTTTCTAGTCAGACTAGGAACTCTTTTGTGACGTGGTTACGTAGCAAGACATGTATGTAAGGCAAATATATGTGAATTACTGCATTTAGCATTTATCTTTAAATATTAATTGACAACACACAACCCATCCACAAAATTTAAGATAGTTAGACTCACCCGCTTTAATCTTGGATGTGTGGAGCTCCTCTGTGTTTATTTGTATCCATAATTAAAATATCTTTCCTTCCTCTGTCCACAGATTCTGGCCATCATCTCCATCCTGTTCATTGTGCTCTCGACCATCGCTCTGTCCCTGAACACCCTCCCGGAGCTGCAGGACACAGACGAGTATGGCCAGTCCACAGACAACCCTAAGCTGGCCCACATCGAGGCTGTGTGCATCGCCTGGTTCACTATGGAGTACCTTCTTCGTTTCCTCTCTTCCCCCAACAAGTGGAAGTTTTTCAAGGGTCCATTAAACGTCATCGACCTGCTAGCTATCCTCCCCTACTACGTCACCATATTCTTGACAGAGTCCAACAAAAGTGTATTGCAGTTCCAAAATGTCCGTCGCGTGGTGCAGATTTTCAGGATCATGCGAATCTTGCGTATCCTCAAGTTGGCTCGTCACTCCACTGGCCTCCAGTCTTTGGGATTTACTCTAAGAAGAAGCTACAATGAGCTTGGCCTACTTATTCTTTTTCTTGCAATGGGCATCATGATTTTCTCAAGTTTGGTGTTTTTTGCTGAGAAAGACGAAGAAGATACAAAGTTCAAAAGTATTCCCGCTTCGTTCTGGTGGGCAACTATCACTATGACAACTGTAGGTTATGGAGACATCTACCCAAAGACACTACTTGGGAAGATAGTCGGAGGTTTATGTTGCATAGCTGGAGTGCTGGTCATCGCCCTACCAATTCCTATCATTGTAAATAACTTTTCTGAGTTTTACAAGGAGCAGAAAAGGCAAGAAAAAGCACTTAAACGCAGGGAGGCTTTGGAGAGGGCTAAACGTAACGGTAGCATTGTGTCCATGAACCTGAAGGAGGCGTTTGCTCGTAGCGCAGAGTTGATGGATGTTGTGGTGGAGAAAGGCGAAAGACCGCATGACAATCACCTCTCTCCGAGTAGATGGAAGTGGACACCAAAGAGACAGGCATCAGAGACAAGTTCAAATCGGTCATTCAACGCACAAGAAACGGGTTCTCCGAGCAAGACCAGAAGTCCGCAAAGAATCAATGTGCAGAAGCTGGAGGAGATGTACAACCAGATGGGCAAAACACAGTCACAACCCAATCTGAACGCTAAAGACAGAGGGTCCAGGATGGGCAAGCACAGGGACGAGATAGAGCTTGATCCGATTCAGAATCATGGAGCAGTTGTCCTCGGAGGAGTTGGGGATATGAAAAGTTTGTCCAGCATTGACAGCTACATTAGTTGTGCTACAGACTTTCAGGAAAATCCCCGTTTCTCACATGGTCCGACCATAGATTTAAGTACTCAGGAGACCAACTTCTTCTCGCACAGTCCCGTCATAACACTTCCCAGTCACGCTAGCAACACTGCGATTCTGAAGCACACAACGGAGACCATTCTCACCCCAGTTTCAGTCACAAAACCAACGTGTTCGGAGACAGCGAAGAAACTGTTCTTTTCCGTAAACTCATCAAAAGGCCTTGCTTCTAAAGGGGGTTGCCGTAGCGATGGGGAGTCGGGACCATCCCCTCTTTCGGATTCGTCGGCTCTGTCAGACTCTTTGTTGAGCCCGGAGGTTTCTATCTACACCACAGCTAGCAGCAGGACCCCACCAAAAACTCCAGAATGCTCCTCCCTTGGACCAACAGTTTTCACATTCCACGACTCGTCCATCAGTAAGTACATCGACGCGGATACAGATGAAGACGAACATCACAGGGACGTTTCGGACACAAGCCCATCAGAGAGACTGCTTTCTGGATCTAGTCCCAAGTGTAACCTTAGCAGGAACTACCAGAGGGGGACTAACCATTTTGAGACAGCACAGAAAATGCTGGGACAAAACTGTTTGTTCCCACTGGGTCTTCACGAGAACCATGTAGGACCCGAATTGGGACGTGGGCGGAAAGGGGACAGGGGGCGGCAAAATACTATAGACAAACATCTTTGAGGGACAATGATGACCAAGAAAACATGTTATATGCGAGTGTCTGATAACATTGCCTGCATTACCTGAACACACCACTGGGAGCGAACAGGGGCGTGTGGTGGATACTCTGGGAACATTTTTCAATTTGAGAACGTCACTGCCCCGTCTTCAGTTCATTCCTAATATGTTTACTCTTTGGAATACTTCAGAGCACTCCTTGGTAGCTGACGGATCTGTTCAGTGATTGCAATGGAAATTATTATCACTGCTTTAAAATTTTATTGCTTAATGTGGAGTCTCTGTCTCAGCAATGAAATGAATTAATCCCAGCTGCACTCTGTCCCAAGTCCTATTTTGTAGTCTGGAGATACAGGAGAGGACCTACAAGCCTATAAGCTACTAACTTGTGCCCACCTTTCCCAAACCTGGCCTTAGTCATTGACATAATAGTGAGAGAGTGCATGTCTTCAGGTGTGCATGGTATGGTGAATGGAAGCAGTGTTACACACTTGGGATTGTCTTAGCTGATTTATTTTTATATGAAGTAGACAAGAGAGTTATATATATATATATATATATATATATATAAACCATGATTTGAAAGTTTAAACATTGGGTCTAAGCAGTACAGTGTATAAAGTTTGATATGCTGGAGCAATGACTGTTGTTATTAATGTCTCCAGCCAATGGGAACGAATTCTTAACAGTATTTTGTTATCTTATTGTATTTCAAGAATTTCATATTTATCTCCACTCGTCAATATCACCACAGTGTACTTTCAAACAGCAAAAGCATTTTTCATCTTGCTTCAGCTGTTTCTTTGTTGCATAAAGTGCACATGAATGATGCATGCATACAACACCATAAGAACATAGTCCTTCACAACTTATGACAAATCATCTAATATTTGTATACTACATTTTGAGGTGTATTTCTGCAAGTAACTTACCTGGTCAGCTAAAAGGGTTTTATTTTGGGAAGAAATATTATGCAACTTAGATGCGCTCAGATGAAACAAACCTTCATCCATCCATCATCTTCCATCTTCCCTTTCGATCCAGGGTTGGATTGTGGAGGCAGCAATCCTCCAGCTCTTCTGGGGTGATCCCGAGGTGTTCCCAAGCTAGGAGAAAGATTTAGTCCCCCTAGTGTGTCCTGGGTCTTCCGTCAGGCCTATTCCCAATGGGACGTGCCCTAAACATCTCGAACGGATGCCCGTGCCAGCTCAACTCCTCTTGACGTAAAGGAGCAGTGGCTCTACTCAGAGCTCATCTGAAGTAACTGGGGTCTTATCTCAGGGTGCACCCCGCCACCCTGCAGAGGAACCTCATTCTGATCCCCAGCCCCAGAAATTCTGTCTATAAAAGTAATAAACAGAAACAGTGACAAAGGACCGCCCTGGTGGAGACCTACACCTTGTCATGCCAATATAATGCCACACTGATACAGGTCCACACCAAACAGTAATTATTTGTTCCTTCCTGCACGCAGCGGCTTTGCCCCTAACTTGTGATTGGACAGATGTATGTAATTATCTGGCATAGGCAAGGCAAGTCAACATTTTTTATATTGCGCATACACAAGGCAACTCAATGCGCATCAATAGTGTTACCAAATTTGTTATTGATTTATCTTGCAAGCAAACAAACAACCCAACACATGCCAACAAAAACATAATGACATTAGACACAATGCTAAAACGTAGTTAACACAATTATACTTCATGTTGCTAAAACAAGGAATAGCAATGACTGTGAGAAGCTGGCGTCTATGTGTGCAGGTACAGTACATGTGTGGCTAGGGCACACTGACAGGAAGTGACATAGACAGAGGTAAACCATGTTAAATTGTTGCCTTACAACTATGTTATACTAATGAGAAATTAGTGAGTTACATTCTATGGAACCTTCCCTCTATCTATTACCTTGAATCTTTTGATAAAAATAACCTTTCTTCCCAACTTTTATTCATTAAATTGCTGCTTCACTGAAATTAAGTTATAATGATCACTTACAACAGTGGCAAGGCCCCGGGGGTGGATGAGATTCGTCCCGGGTACCTTAAGTCTCTGGATGTTGTAGGGCTGTCTTGGCTGACACGTCTCTGCAACATCGCGTGGCGGTTGGGGACAGTGCCTCTGGATTGGCAGACCGGGGTGGTGGTCCCCCTCTTCAAGAAGGGGGATCGGAGAGTGTGCTCCAATTACAGAGGGATCACACTTCTCAGCCTCCCTGGTAAGGTCTATTCCAGGGTGCTGGAGAGGAGGATCCGGCCAATAGTCGAACCTCGGATTCAGGAGGAACAATGCGGTTTTCGTCCTGGTCGTGGAACACTGGACCAGCTCTATACCCTTCATCGGGTGCTCGAGGGTTTGTGGGAGTTCGCCCAACCAGTCCACATGTGCTTTGTGGACCTGGAGAAAGCGTTCGACCGTGTCCCTCGTGGTGCCCTGTGGGGGGTGCTCCGGGAGTATGGGGTACGGGGCCCTCTACTAAGGGCTGTCCGTTCCCTGTATGACCGTAGCAGGAGCTTGGTTCGCATTGCCGGCAGTAAGTCAGACCTGTTCCCGGTGCGTGTTGGGCTCCGCCAGGGCTGCCCTTTGTCACCGGTTCTGTTCATTACTTTTATGGACAGAATTTCTAGGCGCAGCCAGGGGCCGGTGGGTGTCCGGTTTGGGAACCTCAGAATCTCATCTCTGCTGTTTGCAGATGATGTTGTTCTGTTGGCTTCCTCAAATCAGGACCTCCAGCGCGCACTGGGGCGGTTTGCAGCCGAGTGTGAAGCGGCCGGGATGAGGATCAGCACCTCCAAATCTGAGGCCATGGTTCTCCACCGGAAAAAGGTGGCTTCCCCGCTTCAGGTCGGTGGGGTGTCCTTGCCCCAAGTGGAGGAGTTCAAGTATCTCGGGGTCGTGTTCACGAGTGAGGGACGGATGGAGCGTGAGATCGATAGACGGATCGGTGTGGCGTCAGCAGTGATGCGGTCGCTGTATCGGACCGTTGTGGTGAAGAGGGAGCTGAGTCAGGGGGCAAAGCTCTCGATTTACTGATCGATCTACGTTCCCACCCTCACCTATGGTCATGAGATTTGGGTAATGACCGAAAGGACAAGATCGCGAATACAAGCGGCCAAAATGAGTTTCCTTCGCAGGGTGGCTGGGCGCACCCTTCGAGATCGGGTGAGGAGCTCAGTTACCCGGGAGGAGCTCGGACTCGAGCCGCTACTCCTCCACGTCGAAAGGAGCCAGCTGAGGTGGCTAGGGCATCTGTATCGGATGCCTCCTGGTCGCCTCCCTCGGGAGGTGTTCCAGGCATGTCCTATTGGGAGGAGGCCTCGTGGAAGGCCCAGGACACGCTGGTGGGACTATGTCTCCGTGCTGGCCTGGTGTCGCCTCGGGGTCCCCCCAGAACAGCTGGAAGAGGTGTGCGTGGATCGGGAAGTCTGGGCATCTCTGCTGAGACTGCTGCCCCCGCGACCCGGCCCCGGATAAAGCGGAAGAAAATGGATGGATGGACTTACAACAGATGTTTTCCATCTAACAAGGTCATAATTACAAAAAGATTAAAACATGTAATATGCTCTTTAAATGGTTGAGAATTAGCTTCCACTGTAAGAAAGAATTATACATTTAGCTGACCAGGCTTGTGATCTGCAACATGCATTGATCTCTTTGAAACACAGCCAAAGATAACGTTAAGCGTCTCTACTGCACATTCCTAAATGAACAAATGCAATGGCACAATTAATCTCCAAACACACATGTAGCTATTGAGGAAAGAAAAAAACACACTTAGTTTCCATGGTGACCACAGCTGCCCATTCACTAAAGCTCTGCACTGGTTGGATAATTGGGCCTGGGGAGGCTTAATTGCATGAGACATATGCTTCCTTCCAAGAGTGACCCAAGGATGGCCCATGTAAAAACATATTGTTTTCTTCATGATACTCAAGTGATAGCACGTTTTAATAGTTTTTAAACTCTTTTTGGCACCATTTACTGTTTGTTGTCTAACATCGTACATACATACTGCAATGACAAAAAACTATATTTAATTACTTTACCTCTATTTAACTTCTAAATAGTCTGATAGAGAAATTTTGCAAACTTTGCAAGAAATAGCAGTCGATCTCTCTCTCTCTCTCTATGTATATAAATATATATATATATATATATATATATATATATATATACACACACACATACATACATACATAAAAACACACAGCAATGTAAAAAGCGCTGCCTTTTAGATTCTGATCTCCTTACCAGATTTCATTTCCTGTTTTAATTGCATAGTTGAACCATTTCATATTGCTCGGCCCATAGAGAGGGGAGGCATGGTGTGAAAAGAATAGCAATGACTGTGAGAAGCTGGCGTGTATGTGTGCAGGTACAGTACATGTGTGGCTAGGGCACTAGAGCGAGGGGATCTGCTGCTTAATGGAGAAGAATTAACTGTTTCCAATGACTGCATGCAATGGGAATCCTGCGTTTCACCATTTTCATGGAGGACTTCCATCTATATAAAGCATGCTGGATTGGCCATGCATTCACTAAGGGAATAATATTTATGTAAGCAGAATTTGTTTTGTTTTTTGTAGCTAAAGCGTTTTCAAAAGGATGACTCTGAATCTAGCAGCTATACAAAATAAATGAGGCACATTTTGCAACCTTTTCCTTTATTGTTTTCAGACAGATATTTAGCATGCACTTGTGGAGATAATTATGGAACAATGAAGCCAAAAGCACAAGTTGCACCTTTGAGTAATTTAATGACCACGTTTCACCTACTGTCTGTATTTAAATCATGTTATAATAGCCATAAAATGTTCATGATTTAGACTCAATAACATGGCTACACAAGCTGTTTGTGATTTGCCACAAAAGTATCTTCAAATTATACCAAATGCTTTAGCAAATGGAAGGCCATGATCTGCTACCTGTCGTCATCTGTGTCTAATGCCAGTTACTAGGTAGAGAACATCAGCAACTGCCTCCTTATTTACTGTTTTATTTATAGCAGCAATTGGTGCTAATTGCGTCCTTGATAATTAGAGTGGAGGCAGTGCATTATGTTGAGTATGTGTTCACGCTCATTTTTAGAAAAGGACACAATGAGCACACATCAAGAGCACACCAATAACAGGTTTGATGAAATTAGACCAGTTACAAGTCAGATCATACAGATAAAAACACACATCAGGTGTTCAGATTTGTAATTTGTGGTACAGTGACTGTAGAGAAATAAAATTATTGAACAGATGCTTCGTGTCTGTAGCCTTTAGCTCGTTTTAGTAATTCATAGCATTGCCTACACATGAAAACAGGGTTGTCCTGCGTATTCTGAGAATTTTGTATTATCTGATTTTAAACTTTCATTTTTAAATGTAGTCAGGGACAATGTTAAACTACTATCTCAGCTATGAAAGACAATCAATAGTCTGTGAATTGGCAGCACACAGGAATGAGAATGCGTGTCCATACTTAGATACATACTGCCATTATAAAACACAATGAATTGATATTTCATGCATGTTATGACTGTGATACTGTGAGATCATAACATTACCCAAAATGTTCCTATTTTCAATCCCCATGGAGAAATTATGACAAAAGATTAACTTTATACGCTTTACGAAGGACTATTGTTTGAGGATTGAAGTGCACAAACTGTACAGTAACATGCATTTAGATTAATTTAATGTTAGCTGCTATTTTTATTGTTGGTTTAACCCATAACCCTTTTGAGAGACACTGTAGTTTTCAAATATCACAATTGCAGATAAGACCACTGTATCACAGGGTTGGGGTCCATTCATGAGAGTAAATTACATCTTACACTTGCAGATGCAAATAACAGCACAAGTTACATTTCAAACAAGACACCAAGTTACTAATTAATTACCTATGTTTGTTCAATACAAAGTAGGCTATACTTGGATGAATTGACCCCAATCTTGCTTAAGCCATCACCTTTGTAAAGTGTAACAGGGAGGTGTGATGTTTCAAGTCTTTTAGCCAGCTCTTGTACAATGTTGTTTGTAGGTCCCGAGGCTGTCTGTTTTATAAAAGAAAAAAAAAAGAAGAAGAAAAACCTTTTTTACTTCTTAGACTTTCTATGCTGTCGTTTCTGTATAAATGTTACTGTTCAGTGCATGTTGTGACTTTGGCGTTGTGACTGGTGAAGTTTCACGCACAAAAAGCCAGTACTTGTCATGTTTAAAAAAAAAAAAGTGTCTTATTGTCCCAAGATATTTTTATTTCTTAGTAAAAGCAACAGATCCCTTGAATGACTCTAAAAGGAAATAAATTAAATCACTGTAGTTTTTGATCTTGTTTGGTGGACTTTTATTCTTATAGAGAGCTGCAATGCCTAATCCACATGACGCCTACATCTTCATTGTGGCACATGCTTTGGGGTGGGTATTAACAGTTGTTAATCATAGGCAGATTGTTGTAATACATTTTCTGGTATACATTATTATACACTCTCAACATGCATGAGCAGCTATTTGTGGACAGTTCACATGTGAGATAAATGAATACCATATTAGTATTAAAACTCTATGACGTTGATGGAGGGATGCAAAAAACGGGGGTAGCCTTGGAAATCTGACCATGTGAAAACAATCTGTTGTCATAATAATCTTAATCCCTCTGTGCCCACTTTTGTTTGATGTGGATAGGCCAATTACAGAGACAATAATCATAAACCATTTTAAATGAAAGATTATATTTTATTTTCTGACTTGCCCTCCACGCTTTTAAGAATGCTGTAATATCATATGAATGCAACACATTATATAATCCTACCTACCTTCAACACCGAAAGATGGGACATAATGAGACTGCAAAGAATGCATCAGATGAAGAGGAAGCTGTGAGCTGTGGGGCAGGTGCAAGTGTCCAGGCGTTCCACGCGCCTCCACAGGCCTCTGCAGCGTGGGTTACCCACCGCCTGCCACTGAAGAGAGGGCTGCCTGTAAAAAGGAGCACAGGTCACAGCACTGGAAAAGAGGTTGGCTCTGCCGACATCTAGTGGCACAAGGAGGAAGCACTCCACCATCCTGTCACCAATATTTAACTGATTTAGGATTTGTCTGGAAGCTAATAGTTTTCTGAAGGTTTCAAAATGAGTTTAAATAAAACAAATTCAGGCCAAAAAAATATTATAATTCACAAAACATGATATGAGTGAAGAACTAATAAAACTGTTAATACAACTGAATAAAGTCAATTGATGAGAAGGTTGTATCTTATAATTTGTAACCACTTTTGACTTATGTATGTTGACATGTACATGATATAAAGAACTGCCTAAATATAACTAACCGGCCGCTGCAAGTACATACTCAACTGCTGCCTTCTGTTTTTGTTTCAACTGAGTTGTGACAAATTTAAGCTTGAATTGGCAATAAACAGTGTATAACATCAGTGGTTGTTTTGGGTAAGCATTTGCTGTATTTTGCATTATGAGTTTACCAATAGTCATTGCTATAGAAGCTCTCTCCGTCTCCAGCGCAGTGGGCCTGTCCCTGGGCCAGAGCCGGGGGCTGGCACTCCACACAGACCTGATGCCCCTCCATCAAAAACTGCATCCAGTGAGTGTGGGCCCCTCTGCTCTGAGCACACTCTGCCGTCAAGGAGGTTAGCTGAAAACGTACACAGTACCTACATATAATACACAGACCAGTGTTACTTCAGTATTCACACAAGTTACGTCAAAAACAATCGTCATGCCTGTACAGTTTACATTGTGCCCTGAGAGTGAACACGCCCAGCGTCACTTGCCGAGCTCGGCAGCAAGCCTTTGTGCTTTGCGCCAAACAGATAATATACAACAAAGGAAATAATGGACTTTTGCCCTCACGCAAAAGTGTACAATGAAACCACCGCACACAATTGAAAATACGCAATTTATAAATGGCAAAGTTTCATCGATACAATGTTAATGTAGTGCAAAGGGCCACATTTAAACAACATGATGCCATTTTTCACTGCTGTTTCCATATTGTTAATTCCAAGCTTCAATCCGTTAATAACAGGAATGTTATTGAGAGCACTAATGGTGTGTGGCATGTACATCATTTTTACCCAGTCACTTCACTGTCAGGAATGTCTCGTTTCTTCCGGGCGTTGCCATAGCCACTGCTGGTGATGAGAGCAGGGACTGTTAGACAAAAAGGACAGTATGTTTCAATTCAAAGGTACTGTATTATATATAGTACTGTTCAATGACGGCAATTTCTTCCTTGACCTTGTTCCTTTATTAACCCTTCAAAGCTGAATTAGTAGTATGATCTTATTCATTATGTCACCACACTGTCAAAGCAGCATTGGTGAATTACACATTTTTCACAAGAGAAGCTCGTAGTTCTGAAAATGTTTGGGGTCTCATGTGACTCCCCAATCAAGCCATAATATTGATTCCATCAGCATGTTGCTGTTCCTCTTCTGCTACATTAAAAAAGCAACAAAAAAAACCTATAGAACTTTTATAGGGGACATACTGACCCAGTGAATTGTGGCAGGGGCCCTGTTCAGTCCAATGCTGAGCACACCCCGCCTGTTCCTCCAGAGGGGGGCAGGGGTCTGCTCCGTTCTGCCTCTCTCTCAGGATGGTCCGGCTTCTCCTGCGCACGCCGGCTCGGCAGGGCTCAGAGCAGCCTGACCACTGGCTCCACTCGCTCACCTCACAGGACACAGCTATGAGATAAAACATAAACACTTGTGCATTGATCACAACAACTTTAATAGTGCTCATGCTGGCACACCACATAGGTTTTATTTGATAACGTGGTTTAAGAAAGACCTTAAAGGTGCATTATGCAACTTTTTATGTAAAAAATAAAGTTGACAGCGGCTGTAGGAGTGGTCAGCATAGCACCTTTACTTTCCATCACAGTGGTTTCTAGGATGCTGCCGGACCAATTGTTTTGTAGGTTTTCTGGTGAGAGGGTCCGTCAGCAGTGAAAAACTTACAAACAATTGGTCCTGGAGCGTCCAAGAGACCACTGTGATGGAAAGTAAAGGTGCCATGCTGACCACTCATACAGCCGATGGGTCACTACAAGGTCAAATACACATAAATATAACTTTTTTATTTTCATATAAAAAGTTGCATAGTGCCCCTTTAATTTCAATGGGCGCCACGGGAGAAAGAGTATGGATAGTGATGTCTCAACTAGACTTTTGCGGAGGCAAAACATGCATCAAAAACAGGTTCTATGCAAGTTCAATAACAATACATAGGCCATCATTTATTCCCTCCTCAGACACAGTGGTGGTAAGCTATTGTAGCTTCACTCACACTCATACATATGGGCAAGATGAGAGAAGTGTCTTGCCCAAGGGAGGACACAATGGCATTATGAGTTTATTGGAGCTGAGATCAAACTGACAAGCTTCTGGTAATGAGCTCAGCCACGGAAACGTAAATAACTCTGGCTCTTACTTGTATACATTAGTTGAGCTCATTTTTAGAACAACTGAATTACAAAGACAACCACTAAGCATCAGAAAACATTAGTCTCCATAAGTTGAAAAGCAACATGCTACTAAAGACATAGAAATAGGATGACCATGACCAAGCAACTAGCCTGTCAATAATAACAAGGCTTATTTAAATTCTTATGCATTGGCAGCTTAATTAAACAGCGCTGTGGGCCATTGCGCAGGAGCAGTCCCTAGACAGGCGAGTGGTGATAAACCCCTCTGAACACATGTATAATACTGTTCCACTTCTGGCCACGCTTAAAATCAGCCTTCTTTAATTAATGTCCAGCTAAGTGTCCCCCTTCATAAAACCATGGCATGATAAATTCTTCTTAAGTAGGAATAGTAATATGTGTGTGTGTAAGTCTTCTTTTGGGGCAAACCCACCTGGGCATGCCGTCTGGTAGTCGTCACAGCAGTCCCGGGTCGATACACAGGCCTGGTCACAGAAGCATGTCCCAAAAGTGTGGTCCAACTTCCAGCCTTTGGTCACACAAGCAGGGTCCCTACCACTACAGCATAATCCAGCTTCCCGACAGGCACACTGGGAGAAGTCTACAAAAAACAGGCAAATAAGTCCCAATAAAATGAGAATACACAGATTCATCTTGCTGCTTTGTGGTCACAATCACAGACACAACAGGATAAAATAGTTTAGGTAAATGTCTTTGTCTCCAAAAAAAAAAACGAAAAACAAAAAAAAAGGCAATATGCAATGGGCAAGTCAAAACTTCAGCTGCAGTAGGGCAGAGATGAGACTGGGAGGACTTTGTTGGGCATCTCTCTTAAAGAGACAGTTCACAATATACATGGTGCTGGGCTTGAGGCTTTAATCCTGTTTTTCTGTATAATGTTGTTAAACGTGGACAGATAGTGTTTTGTAAACTACTAGCCATCTTTCAAACAATTATCTATCAAGTGAGGTCGCACAAATTAATGATACAAATTATTATTGGGGGGAGAGAGTAAATAACAAAAAAGGCATTACATTGTAGTTGGTCAATGATAGTGTTTAAATGTTTTTCTCTTCATAGTTAACAGAGCATTGTTTTTGGCTTCTTTGAGTCATATCAAAAGCTGTGTGTGCCTCGACATGTGAAAAGACCAGATTATAGTGACTACAACTGGGCCATGAGCTTAGTCATGCAAAAGAACAACACAGGGCAGTATGGGCCTCTGACAGAAATCACAGCCCTGAGAGTGAAGGGGTCACTACAGGGAGAGGAGGCAGAAAGATTTTGGATGAGAATTTATTGGGTTCGCTATAGGTTCACACACAATATGAACAGCATTGCACACCGGCAAACCAGCATCACTTGACCAGCATTAGCTAAGCCACTTTGATCAGGTATTTACAGCTTGTGTATTGCTCAACCTAAGCCTTCAAAAACTGGCGTGATAAAATATATGTTCACGCAATTGAAAACATGAATACTACTACTACTGCTATTACTACCACTACTTTCCTAAAGGCAATCTTCACATGTGTTAGGCAATAGCTGTGAGGAGGAATATGCACTGCTATACATTCAAATGTATATGTCCTGAAGAAACAAGGAGCAACAGTTCAGCTGAAACATGACTTCAACACACCTCCATCATGTTCTATGAATAACAAAGCTCACATTTACACCAGAACAATCTGATTATGTTCATAACTCTGACAGATTTAGCATTGGTCAATCGTGATCTGTGTCACGACATTACGGGCATTATGTGGTCCAAATATATGTTATATTTAATCAGGATTCAAACTATTGTTGATAATACAAGAGTAACCTCCAGACAAGTCTCCCTGATTGATATGATCATATAATGATAGAAAGACAATACATAAAATAAAAAAATAATGTTGAAAGCTTTTTCTTCATCAGTGTAAAACCTAAGCTGACATTAACAATAATGATTAAAAATTACACTGTCACTTAAACACATTCAGTTTTGGGGATATAACAGTGAGTGCACATGAGTACACTTGGACACAGGAACAAGTTGGGAAATATCTGACTGAACCTAAAGAATGTATTTGTCTGTAATACAATCCTTGCTGTTTTACAGCACATGTAGAGTGCATGCATTCAAAGCTTATGACAAAAGTGGCTTTATTTTGAGCTCGTGTTATTCCTGTAATCCTGGAGAGTTTAAATAAACCCCAGAGGGACGTGGCTCAGGAGAACACCAGCTTGGCTGTCTGCTCCTCACGTTAGAAAAAAGGTTTCAACTCAAACTTCAATCAAAATGATTTTTCTCATGGACCTTCAGATGATGCTTCTGGACATGATATACTTCATTCTGCGTAACTCAGTACGTATAGTCCTGAGACCTCGTACTAAGCCCATCGATGGAGAGCTAGTGCTGATCACAGGAGCAGGGGGTGGCCTGGGGCGCCTGTTCGCTCTGGAGTTTACCAAACATGGTGCAGAGGTGGTGCTGTGGGACATCAACAGCAGTGCCAACGAGCAGACAGCCAAGCTGGTGCGAGAGCTGGGGGGCAAGGCTCACACCTACAGTGTGGATGTGACCAGCAGAGAGGACGTGTATGGCAATGCTGATCAAGTGAGGAGCGACCTGGGCAGAGACGTGTCTATCCTGGTCAACAACGCCGGAGTGGTGGCAGGAAAACGCCTGCTCGACTGCCCCGACGAGCTGCTGGAGAGGACACTCAAGGTCAACTGCCACGCCCTCTTCTGGGTGAGAGATGTATCCACTACTCCAGTGATTCCCATCTTTCGGGTTCTCCAAAAGTGCTGTTTGATTGGAAAAGTGGATTTTTAGGCAGTCACAGACATTCATGTTAAAATCACAAGCCACAAGGTCAACCGATAATTTGGGACTATTAAGCAGTGTAAAGTTTTGGCAAAAACTAGCCAAAAGTATGATCTCCTTCACACCAATTCAACCATTTTACCAAGAAATATCACAACTTTTACATTTCAATGTCATAATTCACACACAACTGTTACATGCTACCTTGTTGTGTGTTTCAGACGGTCAAAGCGTTCCTCCCACAAATGAAAGCCCAGGACCATGGACACATTGTGACCATTGCTAGTGTCCTCGGCCTCTTCAGCACTGCCTGTGTGGAGGTGAACTCCAAAAGAAGCAACATTTAGTTTACACTTTTCCATGTTTACCGTGTGAATAATGATTATGTGCACGTGTTTGTGACAGGATTACTGTGCAAGTAAGTTTGCTGCAGTAGGTTTCCATGAGTCCTTGGCCCATGAGCTTCTGGCAGAGCAGGTGGAAGGAGTGAAGACAACACTGGTGTGTCCTTACATTGTAGACACAGGCATGTTTGAGGGCTGCAAAATAAGGTTGGTTTGCAATGCAGTTTTGACGCTTTCATAACTGATCATGCTAGTTATCACGGACTTCTCTTAGAGATAGAACCCATGATAGAATAATGAAAGAAACACATTGCTATACTTCAAAACTTGGAATAGAATTTTACACAGTGAAGTAATGTCTAACTTAAAGGTGATTTGATGCCCCCTTTAGGGAGGAAGTGGAAATGTTCCTGGCACCCCTAGAGCCGCAGTATTGTGTAGAGCAAGCTATGAATGCCATTCTCATTGACCAGCCACTGGTGTGCATCCCACGCCTAACCTACCTGCCTGTTCTCTTCAGAGCGTGAGTACTAAGACTTTGTTTTATTGTATCTATTCTGAACAGCTGAAAACTGAATTTGATTTTATCATTCTGTTTCAGGTTGTTGCCATGGGAGTCTAATGTGATTGCATACAGATTCATGGGCTCAGACAAGTGCATGTATCCCTTCATTGACACAATGAAACCAAAGCTTAGTTCTAACCACGTCACTGAAGTTGCATAACTGAGGTAATCGAGCTACTGGGGACCAAATCTTAGTTATTGTATAAATGGTATTTATTTGAATTTGCCTTAATGCCAAGTTTCAATTGCATGTAGGACGAAAAGTGACTTCATTAACCCTTGTGTCATCTTTTAATTTTCTCAAGTTCGTTGCCCTAGTGTCCAAAAATGTACACGCTTTTCAAACTGCTATAAAAACCACATACTTGCATCTTTTTTCAAAATGTTTTCACAAATCTGAAGAATCACTTCTCACGTTCTCAAAACTACCAAACATGTTGTTTATTTTGGGTTTTTAACCTTTTATATGCCAGTTTCAAAACAAAAACTTTGAAGTTTGTGTTACAAAACAACATAAAAATCTCATTATCTTTATAATAATGAATAGTAGAGAGCTGGGGCTATGGTGGATTTTAGGGCCTTGGATGTGTCTAAGCAGAAGCTCCATATGAGAGCCCAACAGGCCCGGTTAGAACCATGAGGCCGTCCTTCTGTGGACCCACCACCTGCAGGAGGAGCCATAGGAGCTGGTGCAATGTCACGTCAAGTGGAAGAAAATGGATGGATGTGTCAAAGATGAGCCAAAAATGTATTTGATTGCATTTGTAGTTTTTCTGTAGTGGACGATTCTTTAATGTTCGTGTCTCCATTGACTTCCATTTCAACCTGGATAGACTCATACTGACAACAGCAGTGATTGGGGAGATTTATTGACGTGTGTATTAGTTTTGGCGATCAGACCCCGGCGGTAGACATCGATGTATAAGTCAGTGTAGGTGAACAGCTTGGAGTTAGGGATGTCTTCCCCCGGAGCGGATGCAGCAGTTAGACGCTGTGGGCGGAGATGGGGTGGAGGTGGGTCACCGCGCAGCTGGGAAGCGAACGGACCATGATTGCTAGGGCTTAAAAGCGGGACCGATGGCGATGATTGGCTGCTACGGAGGTGCGGCTCTTACGCTGATGGCTGAGGTGGAGGTGTAGCCCTCTTGGAAGTGATCATTGGCTGGAGGTCGGTGGTGCTGAAATTAGTCTATTAGGCTCAATTAATGCCTAGGCTTCATTATAAAGAAATTCATGACTTCCAATTTTCTTTGCTCCCGTATCACCATCAAAGTCATATATTTTATAATGTCAGCCATTAATTTTGAAGAACAAGAGTCAGATTTGACATTTTTACTGTATTTTTTCAGTTTGGACTTTGTTCCTATTGTCGGCAGATGAATGAAATTGTGGTATTTTCCCATTAGAATATAATGGGGCCTTGGCAGAACCTGGGACTTTTCTGCCATAAAACCTCAGATTTTAAATCTCACTGCACTACAGGAAAAAAGTAACATATCTGTGATGTCAGCATTTCATTTTGAAGAAAAGGAGTTGAATTTGACATTTTCACTGCATTTCAGAATGTTCCACCTTTCTAACGTTGTACACAGATGCATGTATCTGAAGCTGTGGCCGAGGGGGGAACAATAGGATTTGTTTGCCTTTGTGTTTCCTATCAAATATATGAATATTTTTTTAATTAACAAGTGATTAATCGACAATAATGTTTAGTGTGAAGATTTTTACAGTTTAGAAATCTTAAGACACCAAAAATGCTCAGTGGAGAGTGTCACAATCAGTGGTTAGTTTTGAAGCAGAAAAGTCTCTGTTTTGAAAACGAGGCCATGTTTGTAAACCTGAGGGAAATACGAATAAATCCAGACTGCAGGTCTTTGTCCAGGTTTTTGTGTGTGTTGAGGTCACTTTGAGCTGCTAAGTAATATTTTTGCACAAACAAACTCAAAAATTAGTTTAGGCTCCACCCACCGTGGTCTGGTTATCACATAAACACAGTTTACAACTGTCAAAAAAATTTGAAATTTATAAAATACAGTAAACATGTTACTGTAAACAAATGTAACTAATCTTCCAAATTAAACCCTGATATCACAGATTGAGTGATTTTATGGCGTATTTCAATGAGATTTAAAAAATTGAAGTTTTCAGGGTAAAGTCCAATGGAAATGCCTTATTTCCATTATATTCAATAGGAAAAAATACGTGATATTATTCATGTGCCAACAATAGGTAGCGTTCACGTGACATCACAACATTCTAAAGATCCTATAGTTTAACATTGAGGTGGAGGGCAACTGAAAATTCCACGGCCGTAACCATAGTAACGCTCAAAATGCAGATTTATAGTCTTAAATCATTGCTAATATCTCTGTAATTACTGGGCCAATTCACATGAAACAAAAACTGACACAAATTTCAAAGTCACATCTTCCAGCAGATATGAACATATGTCTAATTATTTCTTCACAAAGGCGTCCAAAAGTGGAGACAATATTCAAAAACATGTGCTTGATGTTGGCCAGTAGAAAGGACTTTCAGCCATAAAATTCACATGTCAGGTTTGTGAATCCACTCACTATCACCTGATGATCAGAGAAAACATTTGGACATTTTCTTTTTGGAAATTTCATTCAAAAACTGTTTCTCTCCCATAGACTTGTGTTGACACCTGCCCTCCAACTGAAATGGAATTCTAAATCGTGAACGCAACCTATGGGAATGAGGTCCAATCTGATGAAAATCAGTAAAAATTTTCAAATGAATTATTTTTCTTTCAAATGAAATGCTGACATTGTAAAAAGTGAAGTTTTAAACAGCTCTGGAAGCAAAGAAAAACATATGTTTATAATGGAAGTCAATGAGGCCGTTTCAGCTGCTGCCAGTTTCAAATAAAGAATCATCCGCTACAGAAAAACTATAAATGCATCAAATCCATTTCACTTCTCATCTGTGACACAAACAGACAAAGCCTCGTCTCTCTACAGTGTATTATTCTAAATATAATCCCACTTTTGTGTTTTTGTGTAACCATTTTTTTAAGTTTTGAAACTGGGATTTTTAGGGTTAAAATCCAGAAAATTATGACGCGGTTGTTGGGTAGTTTTGGAAAAGTTTCCAGTAGTTCATGTGATAATGTGAAAATGCAGATCTCAAATATAAAAGACATGAGAAAAACAAACACTGGATTCTGAAAATGTGGCTCAAAAGAACATTTCCTGCAGAAATCCACGTCTCGAAATGTACAAAGGATAACGTAAGGGTTTTAAGGGCTTTGAAATGTAAACATAGGTGACACTCAGCCAAGTGCTCATCAAGACATGCACAGGAAAAAGGTGGTCTTTGTGCGCTGTCTAAACCAAGATCTAACATGAATTGAATCTTGACAAGGCCTTAATATTTTCATAATGTATCATGTTTACACAAATACAGTTTCTGGCTCCTGATTCTTTTCATATTAAATAAATATAAAAAGATTATAATGATGGTAATTCGGTGTTTATTAGTATGTAGCATGTCAAAAAAAGACTTGAATCGTGCGCCTTTGGTTAGTGCATAAGAGCACTGTCATTTTTATTACCATGTGAGGAGAGGGGTGGGAGGCTGACATTAGGAAGGGTAACTCCAGGGAGCCTAGTGCAACAGGAAGCTTTCCTGCTGCACACAAATCAGACAACATTGAAGCACAACTACATTTACTACATCGTCTTCCCAGCCCTACATGGTAATGTCCATCACTTCACTTGTGGTTGTTGATATAAAGCACTGTGGGAACAATCAACAGAGGTCCTCCTGCTGCACCCTAGACAAAGAGGAGGCACTAAGGCCAACTAAAGATGTCTTTACTACCTCAACAAGGAATGAAAGATAGAACACCTAGAACATGTCACCATAAAGAAAACTAGCTTTAGGCAAAAGCAAAGAAAGTTCACATTAAATAATTTTCACATAGTTAACAACTCAGTGCCTAGGATGCAGCGACTTCTTCTACAAAGCAACACAAAATAAATATCGTACAATTAAACAACATCAAGAAGGAGAAACTATATCTTTCTATTCATCTTGTTTAACCGTGATCCTTTTAGAAAACCTAAAAAAGTAATAGTTCAAGGCTTACAGAGCCCAAAGCGCCCTTTGACCACTAAAACAGTAACAAGAACACAGTGAGGATGTTTCGCGAGTGCTTTAGGACACAACCAGATCTGTGCCTCTACACAGTGCCATCCAGGGTGTGTGCCAGTGTGTTTGAGTTAGCCGGTTTGAGGTCACCTTCCATTTCTTGCTTTGCACACCTGGGGGAAAATATAAAACTAATATGAGCATTTTTCAAAGTGTCTTTGATACATGCATTTTATTACATATCTATATGTCAGTAAATGTGACATTGGCAATGTTGCAATTCAAGTTAACATTTCTTGAGAATGTTCTTTTCCCGTCATATTTTACAGCATACAAGGTTATAAATAGGCTGTACCCAGATGCTGGTCCATTCCCTATTCTTTCATTTATCTGTTGGTCCAACTCCGAAAGCATCTTCAGTATGTTTAGAGCAGCCTGTGGAAATTAGAGTTAGCATTTAAAACGATACCAAACGATTACTCAAAAAGACAAATCTTTATCTCACCATATCATGACAGGACTCCACATCTTTGCCAATGCCATGACTGATAAGTGGAGGCTGAGCCGAGCAATTGATTAGTGATACAAACTCATTCTTGTTATTCTTGGGAAAGTCTTTGTATTCCACCTAGAGAAAGAAAGACAAAAATGTAAACCAGTAAGGCTCTACTGTGGTGTAATACTTTACGACACACGAGGCGTATCCGATTTAAATCGTTCAGTAAGAGACCGGACTTCTATTAGAGTATTTGCTGCTTGGATGAAGCGCACCTCGTTTTAAAAAATCACAGCTTAAATTAAATAAAGGAGAGGAACAAAGCAATTAATATGTATTTATTTTAAATGTAATGTAAAGGTAAACTGCAAGTGCTTTAAAATGGGGGCTCGTAGTGAAACAGCTAATGTTGTGTTCAGACCAAACGCCTCCAAAGCGTCAGGTTTACATTGAAAATACATGGGGGACGCACCTCGGGGAGCGTCGAGACATCCCGCGCCTCCGGTGTAGTGCGTTTTGGAGCTTTTTGTGCCGCGGACGCTGCGCGTTTTGAAATGTCAAGCTTTTGACGCACCTCCCGTGCCTCCGACGCTAGAGTTGGAAATGTTAAACTTTTTGGAGAAATTCGCGAGTGTCGACCAATCAGAAGCTTTCTCCAACAGTGACGTACGTCACGGGGCAGAAGCTCGGCCACGGCCCCCAGATGTAAACAAGTCATCGAGGATTAGCTTAATTGTGAACAGGAGCTACAGCAGCTCTGGGACTTTTACAAAGACACGCATCAGTTTAATTTAACTAAACACCTAGGATTAAAAACGGCGACAAGAAAACGTATTTGAGTGGCTGGATCTGCGCTGGGAATGTGTTTGGGACTTGATGATGCACAGAGCATTCCCAAAGCTGCTACAAGCCAATTGATGTGAAAACATGAAATATGCACGAATAAAGTCTATTAAGCCCCGTCTACATAAAGCAACCGTGTAACAAAGATCACACACTGAGCTGGGCGTGTTGATTTTTACGTTTATTGCTCACATTTGATCTACAACGGGCCGTAGTCGATCTGTTTTCTCCACGAGCTAGCTGCGCATAGGAATAATTATATTATGCTAGCGGCTTAACAGCAAACAGATAGCTCGCATGAAAACAAGTACTAATAATGTCAATAAAGTCCTTAACAGCCTTTATGATGGTCTGGGCTCGACACAGACCATGGGGGTATAGTTAAAGATCCATAGGACATGGCAGGAGCAAAGAGGGAGACTAGTTAGCCTCCAAACAACTGTAGTTTTCAGACAAGAGCTGCTTCCAAGATGGCTACGAACGCACTCTGAGCTGACGCCAGGGCGTCTTGACGCTCGGTGACATTTGTGACAAGCGTCTGACTTCAGTAAGCACAAGCGTCCAACTACGTTTTTTTTACGCCCGAGAAGCGTTCGGTCTGAACACGGCATAAGGTCTCTGGGGTGCAAAACTGCCTTTTTATGTTACACGAGTACTGCCCCGCTGTGCAGCATGTATCTCACCTGCAGCCCCTGCACTGAGGCCAGAAAGCTGAGCTGTTCAGACGGTCTGGTCATAGGTCCATGGGGTAGATGGTTTAGATTATTTTTGTTCTTGAGGATGGTCTCTGCAGTGGGAGATGTTCCTGCATATAGCAGCTCATTGGCGATCATTGCGGTGACTGTGGCCTTGCCCGGGTTCGGCAGAATGCGACTGACCTGAGGTCCCTGACAGACCCCGACCGCCTGAGCCACCTCCGGCACCATGGGCAGGATTCCTGCTGGCAGCTGCTGGTGGCTCATGTAAGACAACCGAAAGTCGTCCTCCTTCCCACCTGGGCAATTTTTTTTTATAAATGTATATTTATATATATACAGTGCCTTGCGAAAGCATTCGGCCCCCTTGAACTTTTCGACCTTTTGCCACATTTCAGGCTTCAAACATAAAGATATAAAACTGTATTTTTTTGTGAAGAACCAACAACAAGTGGGACACAATCATGAAGTGAAACGAAATTTATTGGATATTTCAAACATTTCAAACATAAACAACTGAAAAATTGGGCGTGCAAAATTATTCAGCCCCCTTAAGTTAATACTTTGTAGCGCCACCTTTTGCTGCGATTACTGCTGTAAGTCGCTTGGGGTATGTCTCTATCAGTTTTGCACATTGAGAGACTGAAATATTTGCCCATTCCTCCTTGCAAAACAGCTCGAGCTCAGTGAAGTTGGATGGACAACGTTTGTGAACAGCAGTTTTCAGTTCTTTCCACAGATTCTCGATTGGATTCAGGTCTGGACTTTGACTTGGCCATTCTAACACCTGGATATGTTTATTTGTGAACCACTCTATTGTAGATTTTGCTTTATGTTTTGGATCATTGTCTTGTTGGAAGACAAATCTCCGTCCCAGTCTCAGGTCTTTTGCAGACTCCATCAGGTTTTCTTCCAGAATGGTCCTGTATTTGGCTCCATCCATCTTCCCATCAATTTTAACCATCTTCCCTGTCCCTGCTGAAGAAAAGCCCAAACCATGATGCTGCCACCACCATGTTTGACAGTGGGGATGGTGTGTTCAGGGTGATGAGCTGTGTTGCTTTTACGCCAAACATAACGTTTTGCATTGTTGCCAAAAAGTTTCATCTGACCAGAGCACCTTCTTCCACATGTTTGGTGTGTCTCCCAGGTGGCTTGTGGCAAACTTTAAACGACACTTTTTATGGATATCTTTAAGAAATGTCTTTCTTCTTGCCACTCTTCCATAAAGGCCAGAGTTGTGCAGTATACGACTGATTGTTGTCCTATGGACAGAGTCTCCCACCTCAGCTGTACATTTCTGCAGTTCATCCAGAGTGATCATGGGCCTCTTGGCAGCATCTCTGATCAGTTTTCTTCTTGTATGAGCTGAAAGTTTAGAGGGACGGCCGAGTCTTTGTAGATTTGCAGTGGTCTGATACTCCTTCCATTTCAATATTATTGCTTGCACAGTGCTCCTTGGGATGTTTAAAGCTTGGGAAATCTTTTTGTATCCAAATCCGGCTTTAAACTTCTCCACAACAGTATCTCGGACCTGCCTGGTGTGTTCCTTGTTCTTCATGATGCTCTCTGCGCTTTAAACTGACCTCTGAGACTATCACAGAGTAGGTGCATTTATACAGAGACTTGTTTACACACAGGTGGATTCTATTTATCATCATTAGTCATTTAGGTCAACATTGGACCATTCAGAGATCCTCACTGAACTTCTGGAGAGAGTTTGCGGCACTGCAAGTAGAGGGGCTGAATAATTTTGCACGCCCAATTTTTCAGTTGTTTATTTGTAAAAAAAAAATTTAAATATCCAATAAATTTTGTTTCACTTCATGATTGTGTCCCACTTGTTGGTTCTTCACAAAAAATTACAGTTTTATACCTTTATGTTTGAAGCCTGAAATGTGGCAAAAGGTCGAAAAGTTCAAGGGGGCCGAATACTTTCGCAAGGCACTGTACGTGTTTATTTATTTTACATTCTAAGTGTTCTGATTGCTCTTACCGTTAGCTGCCTCTTCTGCTGAACCAGGCTCAAAGAAGGTCACTTTCCGCCCATCACCAGGTTTTTTCACTGGGGTCTGTGTTTAATACATTAATGAGCTTTGACTTATTGAAAACATGCACTTCATACTGTACCTTTTCATCGGTCTTTAGTGCCGGTTTTGGGGGCTGAGGTTGAGGCACTTTGTATCCCAAAAGTTCAAGCATTTTCTCAGCAGCATTTCTCTTTGCCACCTTCTTACTAGGTCCCATTCCTTCTGCAGACTGCACCCCCACTGTCACCTATGACACAGTCACAGGGGTCAAAAGCATGAACAGATACACTAACACAAGTAGACAGATGTTGGATAACCACAGTGAAGCAGCTGCTGACTCACCTGCATGACAAACTCCCTGCGCCGTGGCAGCCCCCGCTCTGTCACCATGGTATATTCTGGTTCCTTCTCCTTCTTGGCCTGTTGGATCTGGGCCAAGCGGCTGATGGGGTTCATGCCCTGCCCATACTCTGGACTCGTCTGCAGCTGTCAAAAGAACACATTAACAGCTCAGTCCGACCAGCTTTAGTCAAGAAGACGTAAGCGTGAGTGATACTAGTAGCAAAATTACCTTGATGATGGACTTTGTTTTTTTTTTTATGCGTGGCAGTGCCTTTTCCACACTGGGAATATGAGGAAGTTTCCTCAGCTCTTCCAGAACAGCTGCTGCCGCCAGCTTCTTGGCAATCTTCTTACTTTTCCCCTCACCCTCCCCAGTAAACTGTCCAACAGTGACATGCACAACAAAGCTCTTCATGTGAGGAGGACCGTCTTCTTTTAAAACCTAAAAAAATAAATGTATACATCAGTCAACCGGTGTACTCAATGTTTGACTATTACATACATTTTCATTACCTCAAAGCTGACCGGTAAGTTACGCTTAAGTGCAATTTCAAACACTTGGCTGATTTCAGATTTGTTAAGGTTTTCTTCTTCATCCTCCCCGTTCATCTGTTTAATAGAAACCCAGTAAAGTTTATTACAAAGCATACATTTGTATCAGTGTAAACAGTAACACACTGCTCTCACCTCCGACATCTGCTGTAATAGGGGTTCGTTCTGCAGCACCTTCAGGGCCTTACCAGCAGCGTCATGTTTGGCCAACTGACGAGTGCGACCCTTCCCTAAAAACTGCTGCCCTCCAACCGACAGCTCCACGTGGTAAATGACAGGTCCCACAGGAGGGAAAGGGTAGTAGTACCTAGATGACAAAAAAGTCATAAAACCTTGTCTACAGTAACAAAATATAAAAGGTCAAGTGAGCTTACTGCTGCATAGAGCGTTGGTAAGGCCCCGGAGAGCGGACATTGTAGTTATAGTTTGGAGGTCTCATTACCGGATAAGGGTCAAGGGATTTGTACATGGGCTTTTTACCAAGCTTCATACAGAGAGCATTCAGCTCCATGGTCTGCGTCATGCAATCTGTTACAGAAGTAACAAAACAAAGTCAAAACAGGATTATTATTATTTAAGCAGTGTGAGTGAGGAGCCCACCTGGGATCTTGCCGGGGTGACGGGGCATCCTCACTGTGGGTTTGGGGAGTGTGGTCTCAGACAGAGCAGCTGCAGCCGCCGAGTGCTGGGCTTTCTTGATGCTGGTCCCTTCTGCCTCCCATTGCTGATCTCCCAACGTGAGTCTGACGGAAAATATCTGACAACCGCATGCAAACAGGAAATGTTAGTAATTTCAAAAACAAGCCAAAATGTCTGATGCTTCCATGAGTTACCTTCGAGTGAGCTGGCCCTTGCTCACTCAAAAGCTTGTATTCTGGTTGGATCTTGTTGAAACGGGCTAACTCATTCACCAAACACATAGGGGTCTTCTCTTTAGGGTTTGCCATGTTTGATTCTGCACAAATAAAAAATATAATCTGAATATGCTCCCATATTCAGATTATGCATCTATCCAGTGACATACTGCACTATGACCTTTCACTAAGGACAACTGATGGGAATTAGCGTGAATGTGATTGTACACTGTCCTGATAAAATGAAATAACTATTATTGAAATTGTACATGAAAACTTTCCTCTTGTCCACTGTAGAGACCATAGACCCACCTGTGGGGATGTTATAGGCAGTGACTGAGCCCGCGGGCAGGGCAGAGCTCCTCCCCGGCTGACTGGCACTCTCTGATGGCAGGCTGCCGGACGCACAGGGGATGCTGTAGCCAGGCTGCTGCTGCCCCAGGGGCAAAGGGGCAGGAGCAGCAGGCATCGGGCTCGCAGGACACTGAAACTGCATCTGAGACATTTTTGTTGAATGTTGTCAATCACAAGCAATGCAGTATATGATATTGGATGGGGCCTGACTGCAAGGTAGTGCCTGAAAATACAATGGACACAATTAAAGACCGAAATAGATCTCATTTTAGGAAATTATGCAACGTATCTTACGCTGCAGTGAAGCATGAAGTTTTCTTAATGCCCTCCGGTTTGTGCTTGCTAATAGATTTGCATTCAAACATTATAATTACACAGTTTGGACTCCTTTCAGACAGTAGGTACGGAGGCACAAACATACTTTACTAATGTAGTATATATTGAGACAGCCTCGCTTTACGTTTTAAAACACACAATTTTACAGCAAGTTATTGATTATAATGTGTCCTTTCTTTCCATGTGTCACAATCTAAACAAAGACCATTTCTATTTTGCTAAATTTGTTTTGGTGGGTGTTGCCCCCAGACATGTTAGGCCGAGGCTGCTTTTGGAAAAGCCGATGTTAGCCTTTAGCTTCAAGACATCTATCAAGTGTTTGGAATGGATGAGAACATTTGCAACTGATTGCAAAATCATCATCACGCAAATAACAATACATAATTATATTCTAAACCTTTATGACCTTTAATTTCGTAAGTTTTCCACTACATGAAATCAGCCTGACCATGCTAGCTTTACGGCTAATCCAGACTCTCGACAAGTCGGTGGGCAAATTCTTCTCACCTCGTTGTGCCTTCCTTTCAGATTTTGGTTACTCCATATGACAGGTTCATGTACTGCAGCTGTATTTGGCTGACAATACGTTTTTGAGCCTGATGAAGTTTATTTAGTATCAAAACGAAGACTCCGAGGAGATGGACATAGGGACGACAGGGCAAACACTAAAGAGAATGGTCCTATCCACAGCCAGCCTCCGGGAAGTGACATAGCAGACGAAAAACACATTTCAAAATAACATCATTTCTATGCACGGTTAGAATAAAACCAGTACTAATACAATAAGTACTTACTGTATAGAATACAATATATACTAATAATATAATAGAAAATGAAAGTATACAGGCCAGGGTTATGGTTACATTATGTGGCAATTTATTTAATTGCAACATGCCAAAAAAACTTTTTATTTTTTTTGCATCACAATTTATAGCAGTGTAAAAAAAACTTCACAAAAAACAAAGCAATTAGCTATTCAGCTCATAATTCAAGCTAATAAATTAACTGACTATAAAATATTGCTTATATGGCCTAGAATCCTGTCTAAAACTTCATAATAATAGAGTGTGCTGGTTACAAGTGGTCTGAAGGAAACACAAGTTATAAGTTATAAGCCTGAGAAATATTTAAGGAGTCTCTCAACATGAGGTCATGAAGTCTCCACAATGCGTCGGCCATTGTGGTGTGGGCCCCTTTGCTTTTCAGCCAATGCACAGGTAGCCTGCTCTCCTGCTCTTTGGTCAAGTAACCTTCTCGTCGCTGTACTGTAATAACATGGTAATGCGAAATTAAACCAGGAATTCCTTAACTTAACCAAAGTGATACACCAGACAATGATCATTGTCTTGGTAACTCACCCTTGAGAGTTTGGTCCCATTTGCTTACAGTGGTGGACTCTGCATTCAAGCCCTCGATGTATTTCAGGTAGGCCTCTGAGTGAAGCACCCTTTGAGTTTTTGGAGGTGGGGCGACAAACATCAGCGGGGTGGGCTGCAAGTGTGAAGCCTGTCCTGGATAGGGTGGAGGGGCATGCTGGCCAGGGCTGTATATGCCGGGCTGAAAGAATGGCAGCAGATTTTGTTTGGTTTACTTGATATTATATGCAGTGCCCAAACTGAATTCAAGGAAATACTGGGTCAAACCTGTTGCATGAAGTTCCCTTGTGCTGGGCTTCCTTGCATGCCATTAATTCCAGGACCTGTCGATTTTCACATGTTAATAACAGTCATAACAGCAATAATAGTAAACATTCAATGTTCAATATTAAAATGTTCAATATTAAATGAATGAGGGTATTTGTTACATGTGTAATTCTGAATCTAAATGTCTGAGTTACTGAAAGAGTTACAGTAAACCATGAGTACATTTGATAAGGGGTTTTGTTACCAGAAATTTGAGCATTATTATGATAAAGAGATCAGGCTCACAGCCAGTACACCAGGTAAACCCTCCAGCAGCAGAGACGGCTGGGTGTGACGGAGGAGATATGGCTGGGACAGTGCCCTTACCCTGATGTGGCATGCCAGGGTATCCAGGCATGCCTTGGTGAAGGTGATGAGGCAGGTGGGGCACCCCAGGGGGGTGAGGTAACATTGTGGCCACACTTAGTAAACCCTCATGAGGGCCCTGCATGGGCATGTAAGGTGGACCGTAAGCTCCCATCATGCCTTAGGAAAGAGGGTGAGGAGAGAACATGTTCATGCATAAGTGACACGTGCAGCTCACTAGAAAATGCAAAACATGCACTACACAAAATACTACGCCACTTTCGCACAAGCCACTTTGAACACTCCAGGAATAGGCAGCATATACACAATGAAGATCTCAAAATAATCAAAATAGTTTTTGATTTTTTTTTTTCAGGAACAGTTCATGCTTTAAATGACATCACCTACAATGCAAGTGGTTTGTGAGAAAGGGATTGGTGACACAATGAGTTCAATAATGTTAGCTTATAGAATGTCATATAAGCTTTACATGAAAATGTTACTTAAAAATGAAAAAGCAAACATGCAAACAGTGACATGCAATTTCAATGGAAAAGCAAATACATTTAACAAACATCAAAACATAAAACTGCAGAAAAATTGTAAAATGCATAGGATAAAAAATAGCTGTGCTTTGAACTTATTAATCTGTGGATTTAAATAAGACATGAAGCATTTTAGTCCAGCCTCTCTGTCCTGTTGCCTGCAGTCAAACGTGTGCTCTCTCTCTCTCTCCCTCTCAGAGGGGTTACCTGCTGGTGTCATGGACTGGTTTATCATTCCCATAGTGCTGGGTGAAGGCACCACGCCCATCATTGCCCCAACAGGGGTACCTGCTCTAGGGGACACTTGCTTCTGGGGGGGCCTCTCCCGCTCCTGCTGCTCCACTATTTTGGCTGCACGCTCTGAAATGAAAACAATAACCATCATTTAAATGTTTTTGTTACGTTCAAAAGGTAAAAAGCATGCATAGTATAATGTTATAACATATGTATAATGCACATAATAACAATGTAATAAGATAATTGAGGTTTGTTCATGCCTCAAGTTGGTCACAATAAGTTGATCGAAGCAATACCGAGTTCCATATTGGACAAGTTGAGAATCATTGCTATAAACCTCACCTTCATAATCTGCTTTCTTGGCAGCTTCGAGGTTCCTCCACTCAGTTCCCACCAGTCGACTGAGCTCTCCGAACGAGAAGTCCGGGTGCCGGGCCTTGATGACTGCTCTCATCTCGCTACTGAACAGGATGTATCCACTCATGTTGATCTTCCTCTTCGCGCCTTCTTTCTTTGACAGCCCTTTGATCTTAGGAGTGGACTTTAAAGAGAGGGGTGAACAAAGTTAAAACATTTGAAATAGTGTTAGTGTAATAAAGTGTCCTTGCAAAGTTTTACACAAAATCCACATAGTATAAAAGAGTATCCGTGCATGTGTTTAATAATAATACATTTTATTTATACTGCACTTTACATTTCAAACAAACCTCAAAGTGCTACAACAGGTGAATAAAATCAGATAAAAACAAAATGAACACCGACAGTAAAACAAAGCAAGCACAAGAGCAAAAACAAATTAGTCAAAGGCTACGTATAAACTTTAATAGACTAAGAGGCCTTTTTAAATAAATGTGTTTTCAGGCCTTTTTAAAAGGCCTCAACACTCTGGGGAGCCCTCAGGGACTCCGGCAGGGCGTTCCAGAGTCTAGAGGCAACTGCCTTAAAGGCCCCATCTCCCATTGTGGAGAGCTTGGTCACGGGCTGGTGAAGAGTGTGGGGTGGGTAGGTATGTAATATATATATATATGGATGATCAAGCACCAAAATATATAAAATACTACACATCAACAAGATATTATGGTCACATGCTTTTTATTATTATTTTTTGATGGTCTAAATAGCTAGTATAAAAACAAAGTCCATGCAGTAGAGGTAAAGTAATTTATTTTGTTAAATAGTTTGTCAATGTATTTCAGACCAAGTCTATCAAACTGCACAAATAAACTTGAAAAACATGATGGTTTAATGGAACTGACCTACAACCTTAGATATTAAATTATGGGTTGTCGTTTGTGGAAGTACCTGAGAGGGCGTGTACGGTGGAATGTCCATATCACTGGACATGGGCGTTTGCATCTGAGGCATCGAGGGAGTCTCTGAGGCATCATCATCATCCATGTCCTCCAGGTCCTCATCGCCATCCTCCAAATCTGCCAGCTTCAGCTCCAGCTCCTCGATCTTCTTATCCAACAAGGGTGAGGCCTCCTTTTGTGGTACTATGAGCTTCCTAAATAGTTATGAAACAAACAAAAAACTAAACCTTAGTCTCTGTCAATTTAGCCATGTGGTCCAAGCAACCTGTGCAGGTCGGGTAAAGATTTATTTTCTACATACCTGAAATAGTAAATCTCATCTTCCACCACTTTGGGTGAATACGAGAAGCGCCTGAGGCCCTTGAACTTTTTTATTTGCTTCTCTGTGTCAATGTAGCGGCTCTCACACAGTAGCAAATGCTCCTCTGGGATCTCAGTGGGTCTGCAGGACAGATAGTCTTTGAAGGAAGACACCATGCATTTTCCTGCAAATCAGCACAGAACATTATGACAATTCAAACAGCCAAAAAACTACAACCGTACAACAAAAACACAGTATCCAGAAATATTTAATTCCAAGCCACTGTCACTCATTTTTAATTAGGTTCTAGTTGTCGTAGCATATTGGCATCACCACAACCAACACCATCTTGTATGTGTTAGAATTAGTGTGAACAATAAATGAATGACATGAATGATATTCTTTGACTGAATGGGACAAAACGTGAAACCTCAAGTACGTATATCTCAAGTACAGAAGATTTTGAAATTGAACTAATATTGTATTGTTACCTATGACACAGGTCATGGGCAGAGTCTCCTCCAGATTGCTCAGAAACACCTCTTTCTTGTAGAACATCTTTGTGGGCTCATGTTGTGTCTCCTCCGGATTAATGAAAATCGGACCAAAGAAAAGCACTGTCCCGTTTTGCACCCATAGCTTTTCAATCCTGCAGACATTTGAGATAAACAGTTTTACAATCAAATATTTTATCAAAAATATAATTCAAATACTTCTGCCCACCTCGCAACTCTGGGCTTTGACAAGCCGTGTGACTGGATGTAAACACAGTCTCCCACCTTTGCCCACTTATCATTAAAGCGCAACTGCTCATAATAGTTACAGCCGGGTTCTCCTCCACTCATCTCCATCGGGACATCTTCTCTCTCCTAAAACCAACAGAGAGGAAAGCACTGTTTGTTTACAACTTCTGTATTTTCTCTCCCACAGGCGACGAGCATCCGGTTGAGACATGCCTGAACCCGTCTGTAAGTTTAATTGATCCCCAAGAGTGGAGGTCAGTGGTCAGCCTTATGACAAACAACTATTCTCACTGTAAGCTCGAGTCAAGATTAAAGATGGTCTGAGATACAAAATCCTTAATCTACTCACCTTGTCCACAAAGCTACCACTGTTTGCGTATGAAATTGCCAGTTGCTTGTCCTGGTCAGGTTTAGCAAACATAGAAGCAACCCGAACAACAGGAAGTGGCACATCTCGTTGCGTAAACTTCACTGAGCTTGTAGGCATAGCCCAAATCTTGATCTTCTTAAATGTCTTGTTTCTGGCAGTGTAGCGAGATTCACACACATGTATATCCTCTGGTCGAAAGCCTTCAGGGTGGAGTTTGAAGTAGTCCTGGATATTCACAACATATTACCGTCAGCTTGGAGTGGACCGCATTTGATGTGAACATAGTTTAGAGGGAGACTTACTTTAACAAACATGACCACACACTTCCCCAGGACCTTACTGATGGGCACTCTGTTGTAGTAATCGCCTTTAAAAACCTCCTTTTCCAGAAACTTCCTTGTGGCCACATGAAATGTTTCGCTGGGTCGGTAGAACCAGCCTCCAAAAAGCCATTTCTCACCTTTACACAACACATCAGGTAAGAAGAGGCACTACGCACTGTAATGAGACTTATATTGTAGTTATTAGCAGTAAATCAGTTGTACCCTTTTCATCTTCCCACAATCGTTCGATGCAGACGATGTGTGGCTGCAGTTTCGCCTCTGAAGGCTCCACATAAACAAAGTCTCCCACACGGTAAGTGCTGTTTTCAAAGCAGCAATCCTGTTTGTAAACGCGTTCAGACTCAGATTCGGACTGCCATGCGTCACTGGATGAATCTTCGTTTTTACCTCCTGATTTAGAAAAGTAAAGGTCATGAACTCACAAAAACATACTTCTCCAATATACAGGACTTCACAAACCCTTTTGCTCCTCTTCAGCCTCCTCCGCCTTCTTCTGTTTGTCCTCGTCAATCTCCTTGGGGATTTTCTCCCTTTTTTCCTGCTCCACATCATTGTGGAGGTGTTTCAACGTGTAGCTTAGAGCAGTTGACATCAGAATTTCTCCATTTTTGCATAGTTCATCTCTGATCTTAATTAAAAACTGCTGCAACTCAGCAGCATCTTCAAATATCTCTGAATCAGTTCTACAAGGACATAACATACATTTATTGAGTTATTTTTTATTACGGCCCAAAAATGTTAAAGCCAATATATTAAGTCTCTGTACCTGTTCATCTTTCTTGCCCTTTCCAGAACCTCAAACATCTGTTCTTGGAAGACATCGAGTCTCCTGTACCGACCTCGGTCCACGTTCATCCTGATCACGTCCAGATTGAGGGGAGGTTTTTCAGGAGTAGCTGGATCTACAGCCGGGATCTCAGCCAGAGAGTCGCTGTAGCAGCGGCCCTCTTCGTCCTGGTGTCCCATTACAGACACAAACAGGTTCCTGATCAGCTCTCGGACCTGTGCTCCCACAGGGGGAGGTCCTGAGTCCTCAGCCCCCTCTTGCAGTTTTCTGGTCTCCAGCAGCACACGGTGCAGCACCAGAGCATCCCGATAGATCAGAGATTCTGGCTCATTATACATACAAGCGTTATTGAACATGAGAGCGAAGTCTTCCACTAGAGACTCCACATCCTGGTACCGTCCAGCTGCCATGTGGCTCCTGATTCGCTCCATGTCAATGGGCTTCTTAATTGTGGCATAGTAGTCTGGCAACTCAGAGCGAGACGGCAGTCGGAGAAAGATGGTGCTTAGACGCCTCCCTCTGCGATCAGTGTAGTTTCTCACAGCATCATAAAGGTCATTCAGCTTTTGCTGGAGAGGGGTGAGGTATTTGGACTTCTTTGGAGAGGCACCGCTCTTTCCTATTAAAAAAACAAGTAAAAAAAATATGATGACACAATTAGACTCAAACACATGTGTGCAACACTTCTACAGATGAGATCAAATACACGAAGCACACTGAGATCTTACTAAGTTTGAGTTTGGGAGATCCCACATCCTCCTCATCAGGTGGAGATCCCAGCTCCTTGCGTTTGTCAATGAGTATCTTCTCCAGAATATCCGCATCATTATAGACCTATCACAATCAAATCAGTTGTAATAAAAAAACAAAAATGCAATTTGCAATCCAAATGTTGTAGATTTTCCTCAGCACCTGAGATCCTTCCTCGTTGTAATGTCTAGCATTACGAAACATCAGCTTCATGTCCTCGAGCAAGGCGTCCTCGGTGTTGTAGCGCTCGGTTCGAATGTTGTTTTCAATGGTCTTCAGGTCCATGGGCTCCAGGATGACGTTGTAGTAGTCGGGGTAGTCTTTCTTGGAAGGTTTGACCATGAACAGATCACAGAGGCGGCGGTTGGTGCCAGCCTCTTTAGCTTCACTTACAGCAACACATAAGGCCTTCATTCTGCTCTTCTTGCCTTTCTTATAACTTTGAGTGAAAAGAGAAACAGGAACAAATATATTAACATTTATTGTTTGCATAGTAAAAACAAAAACTAATATATTCGGTACCTTTTTCTTTTTACACTTCCAGCATCAGATGACAAAATACTGTCTCCATCATCTTCATCTCTTCTAAAGAGCTCTTTCTTTTTGGCCTAAAACATTAGACCATAACATTTATGATGCCGGAAATCTCTTAAAAATTTATGATCACAACAATCAAGCTTTACCTGCATGATCTGCTGCAGCCTAAAAGCACGCTTATATATGCTTGAGTTTGGCATGTTGTAGCGTTTTGCATTCTCAAACATTAAGTTCAAATCTGCTTCAATCTGATCTAAATTATCGTAGTCCCCAGTTTTTATCTTTTGCCTGAAATGTAATGACAGAAAATGAGTTTGTTTAGTTGTGACATATTACTTTGTACATGAATTTATGATAGAAAAATACCTGATCTGACTCATAGAAATGGGCTGCTTGATCTGTTGATAGTAGTCGGGGTATTCTCTGCGAGAGGGTAGTTGTTGAAATGGTTCTGAAAAGAGTTGTCCCAGGCTGTTTCTGGCAGTTCGTAAAGCTTCAAAAAGCTGGAAGATGGGGTTGACTGCATCCATACTGGAAGACTGGCTCTCTGCCTCAGACTCTCCTTCGTCATAACCCGCAGACCCTGATGTCAAAAAATACTAAATTAACTTTAAAAAGAACAAAGGCGCACGTGTGTGATTTTTCTAGTGTTGAGGGGTTACCGGACATCCCATGGTCATCTTCACTCTCTGAGCCGTACTGAAGTGTCGTGCTAACACCCGAGAGGCGATCTGACTGACCAGACTTACGATTCCTGTAATCATTGTGTACGGCACTATTCAAACATGTTCATTAATTACATTTCAACAGATTAAATAACATGATCAAACCTACCTGATGCGAATACTTGATTTAGTGGGTTCTCCATGTTCAAGTTCTGCCTTTCGCTGCAAGAAGACTTTCTTGATGGCATTTGCATCCTATATAACAAAGTTTAGAGTAACAAATCCGTATAACATTGTTTAATAGATAAATGAAATGAAGGAGTAAAAAAAGGCAACAGGACAGCTTACCTTGAAAACCTGAGATCCTGGTTCGTTGTAGGCTTTGGCATTTTTCACCATAAGGTCAATGTCCTTTGCCATTGCATTGACACTTTTATAGTATGTATACTAAATATATTTATATAAAAAACATATATTACTAAAAGTGCAAAGTTTAAAACAATTCGCTAAAATACACACCTAGATAAATCACATTACCTGTATTCTTTGAGTGATTGTTCTGAGGTCTATTGGTTCCTTTATAACGGCATAGTAGTCAGGGTAATGCTAAGAACATAAATATACACAATAATATGACTTGTAAAAACAATTTAAATTTGCATATACGATCAGAAAAAGGTTCATAAGCTAACGTACCACTTTGGAAGGCAGTTTTTGAAACAGCTCACTGACTGTGCGCCCGGAGGGATCAGAATGAGAAACAATGGCTTCCAGGAGTTGCTCCAACACCTCTTTCAAACTGCCAGTTGGGGCCTAAAGAAATGCATCATAATCCTTTAACATAAAAGTCTTACAAAGTTAAGCAATAAATCATTTACAATGCACACCTCTTCCTCTGTGGACATTCCTGTATTTTCCATGTCATCACCATCTTCTTCATCATCATCCTCTTCTGCTCCAGGCTGAACAAACTCATTCCTGGTTTGCAAATACACCTCCCACAATTTGCACGCGGCTTGATATTCCTCACTGTCAGTCTATGTTGATGATCAAACCATGAACAGACACGAAAGCCAGAAGACTGTTTATGCTGCAGCAATTTCTAATATCTCAGGAAATCTGTCTAAATACAACTTTTTTAAGGACGGACAGACACATAATCTTCTTCATTTGTACCTGGTAGAACGTCTTGGCATTGCTGAACATTAGTTGAAAGTCCGCTGTCAGCTGCACCACATCGCTATAATCCTCAGACTTCAATTTGTACTGAATTTTGGTCATGTCAATTGGCTGAGAGACCACATCATAGTAGTCAGGCTGATTCCTAAATGAAACACATCAACATATTGAAATATATAATATCGTATAAAGGTCTGCCGCTAAAGGTTGCAGCGCACCTCCTTTTTGGTACTCTCAGGAAATATTCAGACAGTTGCCTCCCCTGTCTATCCTTGTAATCCCTGACAGCATTGAAGAGTTCATGGCATACGGCAATCTGTGGCGCAAGATCCAATATTACGACCTACGTTATTATTGCATCGCTCACAATGATAAACATTGTAGAAAATAAACCAAGCGTTACCGTGTCCACCGGGGGGACGTTGGACACTCGTTTCCTTTTGCGGCCACTTCCAGGAGTCGAGGAGGCATCGTCCAAGTCCCCTCCGCCGCTGATACTGCTGGATGGGGAGACCGCCCTTCTCCTCTTCGCTGACATCGCTATGTAGCATATAGTAGCCCGCCTCCAACTACACCAAAAATAAAGTACATTATCAATTAACACAATATTTTCAAAAGTCAGTATGAAAGTCCGTGTGTTTATCCGCAAGCAAAGTGCGAGTGCGTTGAGTGATAAGCGTTTTAGACATACGCACTAGCGCTTGCTTGATAGTAACTGTATGAAACAAAGCATCAGGGTTAGCGTCGTTAGCTTTGAGACTTTTCAACCCCCTTTCAACAATCACCAACAGTGCAAATCCAGATTTACGAGTCAACGTGCTATCAATGTATCGGGGGGACAGTTTGAGAATCATAATCGTAGTGTCTTACCAGAATAAAGGCTTATTTCCCTGAGTAAATACGTGTAGCAGCTGCTAGTATTGTTCGAAAAGTCCTAGCCACCGGAAGTGAAACCGGACCACTGTTTGAGTCAGAGTGAAGAGCGAGCACCATGCACCGTACTGACCTCTGGTGGACTGGAAAGGTACTGCACGTATTCGGGACAGGATAATGATGCGCTGGACGCAGGAGGACCACTTGGTTCTTGCTTGGCTAGGAGTTAGTTAATATTATTTTTGACTGATTTATTTTATTGTTTGTTTAAGCATCTTTCTCTCTCTCTAAGTTTATCTATCTATGGAAATAAAAAAGAGGCCTATGTCACTGTGGATTCAGGAATACCTCAAGGATTTAAACCTTTTTTTAAGTTTCCGTTCTGGTCCTCTGTGTTGCTGTAGCAAGACTCAGGGTGTGGCTTTAATCGCAGAGGGCTAATTCTAGTATACCTTTTGGATCTCCTGGGTAGATGCAATCATGCCTTCTCTTTCCTGTGTTGATAATTACGATTGCATCTCCTGGGTAGATGCAATCATGCCTTCTCTTTCCTGTGTTGATAATTACCCAGCCCAATTTGTTCCTGGAAACTACCTTTGCTTTAAAATCCGACTGTGATGTGGATAATAAGACACGTCTTGCGCTGAAGCATCACCAAGAGGCAAGCAGATGGACCAAAAGCTGTTGAGGAGGTAGCAGTTGCAGCATAGGCGGCGTCTGGCTGGCTCAGTAAATGCGAATCACACTTACAGAGGGACAGAGGGTGATTTTATGCTGCACTACGTCCGCCGCGCGCGTCCGTTTTTTTTCCTCTTGACGTCAGGAGATGTCTGAACGCGGACTCTGGTCCCTCCCTGCGCACAGGCACCAGCCGCACATCGTTGAGAGGGAAGACATCGCAGCCACTCATCGCCATTTAGGTAGGTCCCTGTTTTTGACTCAAGTGCATAAAATCAAAAACGCCTTTAAGGTGCATGGCATTACGGGTCTTTCGAGTCTACTGTCCCAATTTAAATGTGCTGTTTTGATGCCATGCCCTTTCTCTGCAGTAGGCTATGGCTTTTCCCACACCGTGCTCTCGTTTAAATCCGCTGACATTATGCACAGAACTGAAATAAATCTTGCAATGCCTCCTCATTTGCATTTTATGAAGTTGCTGGGCTTCATAGATTCTCGTGCATGTGGTGTAGCTTCACGTGCACTTGCAGCTACAGACATCTATTATTGCCCCGGCAGATCTGCACTGTGGTGTAGTGTGTGTACCCATTTGTTTAAAGCTTCACAGTTAAATATAGCATGGTCTCCCAGCTGGTGTCTGCCTCTGTTGATTTTGCCACTGCATGGTGTCTTCCTTTCCGCTGTCTGCGCACAGTTTGCCCCACTTTGAATTTATTTTGTGCTTCTTCTATGAACATGACCCGGCCCCATGCCACGCAAAGTGTTGCCTTGTTTGCTTTTGTGGGCTTACAGTCAGTGTATACTCAACGTTCACAAGTCATCCTTTTTTTTATTATTATGTTATCCCTTAGTCTATTATGGCCTGAACTCTTGCAAAAACAGGCAGCATGTAACTATTACACATATTGTTTCAGGCATTGTCTAACTGCTGAAGACCCAACGTTACTAGAAAGATTGGTACCCCAACTACCTGGAGGAAGTTTTTTCTGAGTTTGTGCAAAATGTTAGAGACTTACAACATGAGTGGTGTAAACAATGACAGATCAAGAAGTTTTCTAACTTGACCACACTCAGCCTTGGGTCTGCGGGAGGGGGCAATCTGATAACAGCAAATGGAGGAGGAACTAGTCTGACACAGCCCTCAGAGCAGAGGAACGGTTTTGATGCGAGGGCTGACTTTTGCGGTATCACCCACCCACCATGTTACAGTGGTGGAACTAATAACTTCAACGGAATCAGCCATTCACAGCAATACGATCCCAGAGGAGGAGGCAGGACATATTTGGTTTGGCGTCTCCGCTACTCTTGCCAAAAGTTTCCCCCAGTCAACCTGGACAAACGAGATGGTAGCCTTGAAGTCGATGAGCACAAAGCACTGCCCACTTTGCCCACTGACAAAAGCAATTGTACAGTGGTGCTGAATTAGCAAGACTATTACTCCAAAAGGATGACCTTGAATGTTTGAAAGACTTAAAAGTGTGATAGATAAACATCTTATACAGTATTACTGATTGTACCCAGGGGAAGCAACACCTTGCGCTGTATGGGTTTCCTTTTATGTCCTGTCGCGGTTTATTTGTGTGCCAAAAAGTATGACTATGAAACAATGAATACATAAACTTATGAGTAAAGTGTCAAAAGAAATTATAACCTAAACCTACTTTGTCACAGGGACATTGTACAAAATACATTAATCTTACAAAAAGATGCTTTATATACACTATAGTAATGAAACATCTAGTTCCCTCTCAGAGTAAAGGAGGAATGCCCCAATGTGCAGGTATACCATCTTATGTGGGCTTTAGGAGGTCAGCATCTGCAGCTGTGAATATAGGTCCAGTTGATAGTCGTAACTCCCAGATGTTTGGTAAATTATTAACAAGATGTTGAATAATAACAACAGATCCTTTCTACGTGTATGCAGAAGAGGACTAAATAATAAGGATTCATAAACAGTCATTCAAATTTGCAACAATTTATTTCACAGGCCCCGGCGCTTACTTTGACTGCGTAAACCTGCGTGGGAGGCTATACCATTATTAGGTATAGCCTTCCACGCATTTAGGTATATAATTTATGTGCATACTGAAAAATCAATATACACACGGCAGCATACATATTTAATCAATGACATTGCAATTTACTAAGGCTCACTACGAGCACTTTTACGATGTGATGACATTGTCTGTCAATATCCCTTTACTATGGCATTCTACTATAACACAAGCTTTTAGGCAGTGTTTCTCAAACTATGGTGTAGCCCACACCTCTACTGCCGGCACACAAGCTGTTTCAGGTGCTACTACTACTACTACTACTACTACTACTGGCTTGAACTTTGACAATGTTCATATCCAGGCTGAAAAGTTGAAACAGTTCTATTTAGCATATGACAATAGAAACTAGATATAGACAATAGCAGATCGTCTCAGGGATCGAGTCACGATTCTGCACTTTCGCTTTCTATTTAATCGTTTAATTTCCAAGTATTATGTTGTGTACTTTAACACATCCTTGTACACGGTTTAGTTTAGACCTGATTCTGCCCATGTTTAGACCTTGTTTAGTCCATATAGACCTGGTTTAGATCTGGCAGTACACATTTTTTGTTTTGGTGGTTCTTGGTGTGACAGGTTTGCGAACCACAGCCTTTGGAGATACAGTTGTAATCACTGCTCCTCTCTTGCCCCGCAGTTGTAGTGTGGCGAGGCCTATCAGTGTTGGAGGATGCCCCTTGGTGATGAGGACGGAAATGGGTGGAAAAAGAAGACTTCAGACATCAAAGACAACTATGATTTCAAAGAAGTGCTGGGAACGTAAGTATAACTCAGGCGATACCGCAGTATAACAGTCATATGAAGTCTGACTAGGTTTCTATTGTGTCAGTTAAAAGATGTTAAGTAAAGGTAACGCTTGTGCCAAAACGATAGAAAATGCTACGGGCTGTTCGTATCGTCCACTACCTTGATTTTGCAAATATCTCATATCTCATAAGCAATTTCATTCATCAAAATGTACTCTATAAATTTATGAGAACATCGGATAAAAAGGGTTCTATTCATTCACACATTGAAGTTGTTGACTGTTGCAGATGATGATTTAACAATATGCTCTTCACAACTCTTCAAACATTCAAACAGAAACCATTACACACTTGACTTGATGACCACTTACAGATACAAGAGGTCAGACATAAGATACTCCCTGCACTGCCTTTATTGACTCACTTTTCATTCTGGCTACTGTCCATTTGAAGAGGGACTTCCCTGGCATTTTCAATTGGGTCACTTCAGTTTTGTCTTCCTTTTGTCTTGGGCACTGAGGAGATGCTGATTCATGTGTTTTACTTTGGGCCAGAAACTTTTCAAATTACATCTCCACCTTTTGTCTCTCCTCTGTCTGTCTTTATGCTTACTTGAAACTTTTAAAATGTATAATAGTAATGTAGAGCCCGGAAGCAGCTGGAATGGTATCCAAAATTGTATTCAGTGCAGTTTGTTTTCTAGAAATGGCATATACTGTACATGTAGGACAATACACCAAAAGATGTATGTAGCACATTCTTTGTGCCTATCCATTTCAGTTTGATCGTAATTTGCACGTTGTTGTTTTTTAATCTAAATGGGTATCTGCTGCTCCTGGAAGTTCACGCTTTATTGTTATTGGTTGAATTCACGTCACGTCAGTCAGACTCACGACGAAACTGACCAGTAGGAAGTGGAGAAGTGTCTGTGTTTGAGCATAGCGCTGTTATAAATATAAAAAAATACTAAATCAAGATATGACGATAATACCAAAATAGCAGATTGCTACAGATATCCGATCATGATCCAAGTTTTTTTTTTTTATCATTATAGTGCTCTGCTCGACATACTTCATACCGAAGATTCGGGACCCATTTAAGTGTTTTTTCATACACTGTACTGTAACTGATGGGAAGGTGGCAACCTTGGAGAAAATCTAAAAGTTGTTAGTAAAATGTAATGTGGAACATTTTGGTATAGATTCAAAATGAAAAACCTCCATATTTAACTGAAGACATAATTTAACCCAGGATATAAAACAGTTTTTAATTTGAAATGTACTCATCAGGCAGTACGCTAATAATTAAAATGATTTGTTCCATCATTTGTTGGCCTCCACTTCTTAAATACAGGTAAAAACACGGAAACCTGTTTATCTAAACTCCTGTCATTCTAAATAGCCAGCCAAACTGCCAAATATTATTTGTAAATGTATAGAATTTACCAAGATGTCCATTCATCTTCTTCTCCTTTGATACAAGCAATGGCTTACTCCAATGGTTCTCAAAAACCTCTTACTCCAAGTACCATTTAAAAATGTGACTCGAAATACCATAATATCAAAACCTTAACCCTTCACACACAGGTTATGGTTACCATGTGAAATTGTTGACTGGGTTGGCAAAAATGCGTAAATCTCAGTCAGTATTGCCATATATTGTGGCTTCATGTGATATGGATACAAGGTCACCTAATATTGTAACAACAACATTTTGGCGATTTACTTTATTCAAATGACTGGTTTATTTATGATTTAAATTTTCAGATGATCTAGTGATGTAGCAGCAACATCCTATAACCTGGAATGTCCTGCCATGTGACTTTAAATATTGTTCAATTTGATCATTTAAATAAACAGCACCTGTGACTAGACACGATAACTCAAAAGGCCTTCTGTTGTATTGGTGCACCATATATAGGCTTCAAACTGCCATTCCTTCCCCAACCTTTACTGCATGCAGCTCTGAGCCCTTGAGTTGTAATACCTGCCTCTTGGGGGGGAGGAGTCCATATGGTCCCAGGTTCACCCCCCTCTCCAAACTGAGTACAGGTGACCCAGCACATGTCCACCTGTGCGGACACAGAAGCACCATACGGAGGTGTTTTGTTTTGGCTCCCCCGCGCGAACCACACCTGCTTTCCCTGAGAGAGGGAGAAAGAACTTCAGCACAGACGCACACATTAATGACTGTGCAACTTCTGTCCCTATCAAATAAAAAGTGGGTAGATGAGCGACTGCCTGATTGCCAAGTCCCGTGGGAGGAAGATTCGGCCAATGCTCAGTCATTCCCATGTAAATCTATGCACTGAACCGAACTGTTTGTTGAAGGCAGAAGCTAGGCGGGGTTTGGATGTCACTTACAGATTTCAGAGTCTTAACACGCAAATTAAATACTTAGCTAAGTGCACATTGGAAAATCCATGAATTTAGGGAGGCATACCTTTTACTGTGTTTAGTTAGTGTGACATTACTGCAATTGTTAGAAGATGCATGCCCAGTACTTTAAAAGATGAAGGTTAAAATTTCCAATTTCATTTTCAAAATTAAGTCAAATTTAATTATCTCTCTTAAAACCGATCGCTGCATCAATAGTCTCTAGCGCGGTGGTTCTCAAACTGTTCATGTCTAGTTCCAACTCATAAATAGTTGACTTTCAAAGTACCACCAGGCCTAATTATATCTAAACTGGGTGTAAACCATTTAAACAAGAAAAATGTCATGCCGCTTTAACATAGATGTCATTATGACTTAATAAAATGAATACTCTGACATTGCAGATGCCCCTGAGTACTGCCTGAATAACGCGTATCACAGTTTGAGAACCTCAGCTCTAGAGGATTTTCCACCTCGCGTCTTGCTGCAGGACTGATTGTAATTCTACCTGTGATGTTCAGGATTACATAAGAGGGATTTCCGAAATGCGTTGCCAGGAAAAACAAGCAAAAGTGATGTGGCGGGACGTTAGAGCATTCCTCTGCTGTGTCTGGATGCTGGACAGACAGGTTTAATGTGTTGACTGAAAGCTCCTTATGCTCCGAGAGGAGATTATGAAACCTCTTTTATCCAGGAATTCACTGAGACAAGTTAATTGATTTATGTTGAAGTATTATACTCAGATCAAGCTAATCCTCACAACCCCGGCTTCATTTTTCAGAACAAGCTGGCGTTAATCCACAGTCCATAAACTTGACTTATTGCATCGGCAAACTTTTGTTCTGTGGTCATTCAAATGCAAAATAAAACAACAAAAACATGAAAGTACGGTAGCTCATTGTTAAGTTGTGATACTACAGGTAGATACATTAACAAGTTGATGTGATAGATGGGTTTCCAAAAATACATTGAGTACTGACATATATCCAATGTGGTCTTTGAGTGTGAAGAGACAGTTGCATCTACGTCATTAGTGGTGGGGCTTTTATAGTGGTCTCCAGCACTAGTGGTTTCAAATGATGCATCATGAAGAACAGCAGACAGTGAAGTGCAGTGAAAGATCTCTCCCCTCCTTGACCCTTAGTATGTGTAATAAATCATAGAACACAATGCTCACTTTTTAACACTTATGCCAACATACGTCAATATTAAAGAAGTCAAGAATATCTTAAGTAAACAGAAAGATAAATTGCCAGGTATGGATGGTCTGGACAACAAACTGCTTAAATTGGTTGTTGATGATTCAGCACTAGTCCTATGTCGTAAATTTAAGTATATCTTCAGCATGTTTTCTTCTGAATGGAAAAAAGCCCAAATATTACCCGTACCTAAAAATAAATCACTATCATTATCATGCACCAATAGCCGCCCCATTAGACTCTTGCTGTTACTGAGTAAAATCATGGAATGGGTTGTTTCTGATCAAATGAAGCAATACTTTCTCGCTAACTGTTTATTAACAGATCACAAGTATGCATACAAATGGTGCCACTCCACTGCCACAGCCCTGACAGAGATAACCGATGACTGGTATAGACTAGCAGACCAAAAAGCACATTGTTGGAGCAGTAATGCTAGATTTTTCTCAGTTGCTTTTGATCATCATCATCGGTTTCTCCTGGATAAGCTAACGTGTTATGGATTTGGAGTCTCATCTATATGGTGGTTACAGAGTTATTTAACAAATTGAACTCAATCAGTCTTTTTTAATGGTTGTTATTCTGCTCCGAGTGCTGTGACTTGTGGAGTGCCCCAGGGCAGCTTTACATGAGGGCATTTTACATTCACTCCATACTCGGTGGTGTTAAGCTACATTAGTAGCTTCAGTTTCCCCTGGTGGAGAGCTGACAGAAGCATCTGCGCCAATGGTCCCTCTGACCACCACCATGCATTCACACACACACATCATTCATCCTGGCCTATTGTACATGTTTTTGGTGGTAGGGGAAACCAGACTACCCGGAAGAGACCTACACAGACACGGGGAGAACATGCAAACTTCACACAGAAAGGCCCTGTCCAGATGAGAATCGAACCCGGGACTTTCGAGCTGTGAAGCGAGAGCACTAACCGCTGCGCTACCGTGCTGCAATTGTGTAATGACTTCATTACCATGAAATGTGTGTCAATTTTATATTTTATATTACATGATTTTGGTGAAGTTCATTAACTAGGTTCCCAGGATGAATAGCAGCAGCTTGCTGTCACTAATGGGATTCCTAATAACAAATAAACAAAACGTGTACGCTTGCATTATATGACTGGTTGATGACAATTCAGACTATCCCGTTAGCATGAAAGACTTGTCATGACATGGCTGTCACTATTCATCTTCACGTAATGATTTTAGAGAGGTCATGGTTGACTAGATCTATGCTAAGTTTGTGCCTTAAACTCTCTATTCAGTCATAACAGGCAGTTCTCTCAGCACATGCATCTTTTTCAGTCGTGCTTTCAATATTTACTCAACTATATTTAGGCACCTCTAGACTTGTTGCTAGTTCTACAGTTTTGCCCTTTACTGTTCTATATGTATGATTATGATACTAATTATTTTCTTGTAGTAGAGTAAACTTCATGTGGCACCATAGATCCCCATTATAAACGCGACATTTGCAACAGAAAAACAGACAGTGTGTGCTGCTTTGTGTCAAAATATAGCACATTTTCCTCCAGCGCTAACCATGAAGTCAAAAGCTAATATTAGCACAGTATTATTAGCATTGACGGTTCACCTTGTTCACATCTCAATAGGCCAGGATGAATACGAGTGTAAATGGGGGATGACAGATGGAAATTAGCCTACGGGTATAATCTGGTGTGGCTTGTTTACATGCATGAGACATGAGGCATGTTCATTAACATGCACTGTCCCGACCAAATAAACCAATAAATAAATATGTGTGCGTGAATGCATGGTGGTGTTAGGAGGGACCGTTGGCGCAGATGTGTGCAGTTGCGACAGGGTTTCACCGAGTATTGGGTGACTGTATAATTTTCTCATGTAAAGCACTTTCGCTTTGTGACTATGTCTGTGAAAGGCGCTATATGAATAAAGTTCCTCTTCTTCAACTATGTCTCGCTATGAACTCCGGCTGAGACGAGCGTCTAATTAACTCAAGTGAACAATCGGGAGAGCTGGAAACACGGTCAGACATCAGCAGAGGGATTTTACTCAACTGCCTCCAACTTTCACGGTTTGCTTCAGGTAGTACAGCTTTAAGGGTTTGTATGGATACAATTCACAAAGTGGATTAGTATGGCTCTGGCAATATGTTGTTGCGGTTTGGGCTGTGCTGGTGAAATCGATGGTGTGATGGATGTTTAGGTCTCTGTGTTCATGATTGATGATGTGGTCCCGCATACGCACACACCTATATGGGGTTTTCTCATCTCTGCTCCATACTTTTATAACCAGATTATAAAGTTTGTATGTTAGTAAGGCTGAAAGATGAATGCAACTGAATCAAAATAAGTCATATTCTTTTGAAAATCTCTTGTCTTTTTGCGATCATTGTTGTTTTCGTCTGCGTTTTTTGGAACATGTGCAATGCAAATGCTAACTGCTAACAGGATAGATAGAATGACAACAGGCTACTAAATACTGATACTATGCCGACGTATTATGTTCAGGGGCTCCATGGCAATCAAAAAGGACAAGCAAAAGATAAGATAATTATTTATTGATCGCACAATGGAGAAATTCACTTGTTACATTCAGCACTTAATAAGATCACTCACGGTGTGCAAAATAGACAGGAAACAGCAAGTAGTAAAAAAAAAAAGAGGTATCTTATGTACAATGAGTAAAAGCAAAAATCTTAAGGGGCAGAAATATAAACAATTGAAGCCGCAAGTGGCGATAAAGGCCCTCGCCTTCGTCACACCCTGGCCTCACTCTTGCCCCAGGTAGCTCCGGTGCCGGCCCACTCTTGCCTCGGCCTCAAGGCCAACTTTCTTAGCTCCAAGCTAATCAACAAAGAAATCTTAGTGTTCAATGCCAATTCGTCTATTCCCATAAATATTCACACCACCCGAATGGCTCTGCCAAATTTGGTGAGTTTTCGGCAACGTTGAGCGGGTCAAAAGTTTGATTGTTTCACAGAAAAAAAAATATAAGAAGAAACCACACACAAACAATGGTCCCTTGCCGGGGACTGCGTCCGGCTCAGACCTAATAAGGAAATAAAGAATAAAAAAATATATAATAACAATTAGAACAGAAAGAACAGTAAAATATCAAGATTGGCATCGGCAGTGCAAAGTTTACAGTCCTAGTGCAGGTTGTTAATAAGTGAATAAGTGATGCTGGTACAGGGAATAAAGTGGCGCTTCAAAAAGAATATTGCACATAGTTTTGCAAAGTGGGGTTATTGCACATGTTACTTTACAGTCTTGTTGTACCGTCTAACAGAAGTGGGGATGAAGGCCTTGCGGTAGCGCTCAGCCTTCCACTGAAAGAGCTGCTCAGTTCCGTGCAGTGGGTGGGAGGTGTTGTCCATGATGGAGGTGAGCTTGGCTAATACCCTTCTGTCCCTCACCTCCAGGGGGCGGCCCAGGACGGAGCTGGCCCTTCGGACCAGCTTATTCAATCTGTTCTTGGCCATTTGTACCATTTGTATAATCAGGCATTGCCCATTTCCGTGTTTCTCTTGTGTTTCTCTTTTACACCTCCTATTAGGCTTTTGTCTTTATTAGGTGAGGTACAAATATCTGCTTGTTCTAAGTGTTCACTTCACTGCGATTTGATGAGTCTGGCTGTGGCCGAGGCTGACCAATAGAAGGAGTGGAAGGGGGAAAGTACACTTCATGTGTCTGAGCATTGAGCTGCAATACACAGAAAAGCACTGAATCACAACACAACCACCCCCAAATCGGACGATTACTTTTCAGTATATCCTAATTGAATTTGATATTTTTTGTCATAAAATCCATCCCTCATTTCTGGAGAGAAAAAATCCAACAACAACAATTTTCTCATAGAACATTTAAACAATGACATACAAATTCACATTAAAATGTTCTCATTCAGTCTTTAATAGTTTGCATTTTCATGTATTCATTTTACTAGATAATTGAACTCACTGTGTAAGAATCAGACATTTAAATGTTGCAATGACATCTGATATGTTTGCATACATCCTGTATATCTTACTTTAACCCTAGGCTTCAAACCGTCTCACCTGAATTTAAAGTAGCTTCCTCTTTACTCTTCCCAAACCCTCGAGACCCACCCCCTGCTCTGTCTCTATGGACACGCAGGAGACTGCACAGTTAATTACAATCTCAGTGGCTCGCAGCAACAGTGGAAAGACTGCTCTGTGCCTCCCTCTTCACCCTCCACCTTCTCCCCTTTCGATAATTCTCCCCCGTCGTACTGTCAATCACAAACATTGGGTGACTCTAATATTGAATGATGATAAAATGGTTGTGCAGTAAATGAAATCATTTCACAGAACTGCAATTTTCCTCACTATTGCAATTGGTTTTGCATACTATGTTTTCAAATCTAGATTAAGTTCAAACTTCACTGACAGTGTAAACATAAGAAGAGCATTGACATTTGAGAGAAACTGAAATAGTAATTGCTCAACACTAGAACCCCAAGCCCTTAGAAACATGCAGAGAGGACGTGGTATTAGGGCTGGGCGATGTGACGATATTAGACCGTCTTACGATCTCCAGAGCTGACGATGTGTCATTTTTGTGGGATCGTTTTATCACGGTTCTAAGCACTTCTGCACAGTTGCCTCTTTTCACCGTCAGTGACGTAAGCCCAAGCCGCTCACTTACTGCTACGCAATGTCGGACGCTAATGCGATCGTTTGGCAGCGAGCCGCTCCTCTCCAGTCGCATACACGACCAGGCTCCTCAATCTGGAGCTTTTAAACCCAGCGTTATGTCTTTATTTCAGCGGTGTTTATGTCAGTGTCTTTCCCCCGTAACGCCGCTGCTCTGCGTAGATCGCAGCGTGAGTTTATTTATGTACCTGGCGACACATGTGCAAAGAAGCGAGTGTGTCCTTCGTCCTTACAGTTCTGTAGGCGCCGCATCTTCTCATGTGTTTAATTTAAATCCTGGGCCGTGTTCACAAATGCGCTGTTTATCCATGTCTTTGAAAATATTTATAAGACTTGTCCAACTTTGGTGAATTACTTGGTCAAGTAACCGGTGATGCCTTGGTTGAGCGGTTAGCGAAGCTGCACTCATAATGGGCAGTCTTCAACATCACCGTTTCGAATCCCGTTGGGGTTTGAATACTCGCAATGACGTGGATTGTACAGAGCGAGTTAGCTCGAGTTGACTGCAGTCAGGGTCAGACAGCAACAGAGCGCTGTATCGCAGCAACTTGACGTCATGAGAGGCGTCTCAGAAAAGATGCCAAACAGCAACAGACACGAACAACAAGCCTTTACCAAACTTAGTGTTACTATTTTACTTTTATTGTCTGAAGTTTTATTGTGTTTTTTAATGTATAGAGTTAGTTTGCTGTAGATCTAAGTCTAGTCTAAGTTCTAAGTCTATTTTTGCCGTGTCGATTATCACAAAGTTGAATAAATTAGTATATTCATTCAATCTTTTTCTTCTTCAGTGTGTAATTTAAGTTATTTTAGTTACTATAAAAAAACGTGATAAAATCGAAATCTTGAGTTTATAATTCAAAAATATTCTATTTTTGTCATATCGCCCAGCCCTACGTGGTATATTAGCTCATTTTAGCATATTTTGTTGTTTGAAGAGGACATTAAACTAAATAATTGATTTGATTGTAATTAACCTTGGAGAACTACCAGGTTGCCTGATAAATTGGTAATTGCTTGTTTTCACATTACTTTAATTGAAATTTTCATTGTTTTAAGTGAGATTTGTGTGTGTGCGTGTACGCGTGATCAAATATCACAACATGTAACAGAATATTTAGAGTAGCTCTGTTGGATGAAAGTTATCCAGGTCAAATATTGTTGTGGGTTGTGCAGGGATTTGTGGGAAGTGTTTGTATCGAGCTGCTGCTATAAACGGCATCTGTGGTTATAGTGAGGCCATACAGTATTGAAACAGAAAAATGTTGAAAGCTTCTGCTGGGAGGAAAAAACAGATATAAAAAAAGTTCATATCTTATTTGTCCAATTGCAAGTAAACCTATGAAGTAATAATTGTTATGGATGACATAGAAAATCAGAAGAAATATACAACCTCAAGGAGTACTATATGTATAAATGCGTAAAATATTTACTTATTTTTCTGACTGCATGCCCTTAGTTTCATGATGAATTATTTTTGCACCATTGCACCAACTGAAATTCGTACTTTGTGAAACCTTGCACTCACAATGACAATGAAAATTATTCTGATTCTATCTTGAAGTGTGCCAGTTTGCTCTAGTTACTTGTGGTTTACAGTTTGTGTAAAGAGACTGAGATTTTAGCCCATTCCTCTTTACAAAACAACTCAAGCTCTGTCAAATTAGAAGGAGAGCGTTTGTGAACAGCAGTTTTTCAATGGGATTTAGGTCAGGACTTTGACTGGGTCAGTCAGTCCTGTTCACTCGGGCCCTTGGTCTGAGACTGTCAACAGAGCAGAGCCCGCTCACACACTCCCCCTACCCGCGTCTCCCCAAAGCCTCCCGCCACGCCTCTTTCTCTGAGTTTTTTGAATTTTGGGAGTGGGTGGAGTAAGCTCTGGAAGGGGTGTTTAGTAGCTCTTTAATATGTTTGGCTCCATCCATCTTCCCAACTATTCTTACAATCTTCCCAGTCCCCGCTGAGGAAAGGTAGGTGAAAAGGCACCGATTTGGCGGAATGACGGGTGCAGATTAAGCAATCGGAGGTTAGTTCATTTAATCCAAATAGTGGCTTACCGAGCTCATAGTTCACGTGGTTATAGTTAGATGTACACAAATTGAGTTACTCCTGTAGGCTATTTCTTGCTTTTTGATCGCAGCACATGGTATTAGGGAGTTGGCTGTCACACTGACTGAATGACAGGCCTCTAATCTTACATAATGTGTTGTAATATGTCCTAACTGGCCTGCTGTAGCCTGCACCATTTGCTGTTTGTGCGTTGGCACGTGCTGCTGCTGCTGCTGCTTCACTGAGCCAAGGACTAAATGAATCTGTACTGCCCAATAACGCTCAGTTTGACTCAGCCCGACCCTCCTGAAGTGGCTGTAAATGCCGCAGACGTAAGCATATTAAAATGCTTTTACGGGTCGATGGCGATGGGGCCTTAATATGATTTTCTTGTTGGAATATTTTAAGGTCTAGTTTAAAATGAAACTGGAGATGTGAATGGGAATGGGAATGACCACTTACCACTTTTGAAAATGTTTGCTCGTACATGTTTGCTTCGTACAAGTTTACCATTGTTTGAAGTTTTCTCAAGACTATCACACTGTACTTTATGCATTTTAATTAGAGCTCATTTATAATTACTTGTATTCTTTTGTGATGCATGTCACGTATTATTATCAAAAACCAATGGATTTAAAAAAAGTTTATTATACTGGAGTTATGTATTTGCCAGTAGTGAGCGACCCGACAGCTAACAGAGCTGTCCCACAGCTCCTCTACTTTTTTGTATTGTTTTAGCTAATGTTAATTGATGGACCTTGTTGCCTTGGGCTAGAAAAATGGCCCAAGGCCAATTAAATTAAAAATTAAATTAAAAATGATAATCCAAACTCAATAAACGTACACTATTTTATAGTTATTTGGTTTTTCATTCAATTTAAAATGTATAAATGTAAAACCCAGAGTAATAAATATAGAAATAGAATAGTAAGATTAGTGTTTTTGTTCTAAAGGTTTGTGATTTTTTTGCTGATTGCATTGACACTGAAGTAATTATTATCAATCAGTCTATTCTTGTATGGATTGCAATCAATGAATTTGACGAATTGATGTTGGTAGATTCAGTCAATAGAAGCACTTCACAGTTTTTGAAAGGAATCCCCAAACATAAAATCCACACGATGAACCGATGACAGAAAACCTTTAAATTCCTAACTAATGGTAGTTTTTCATGTGGGTAGATACAGTCATCGCAGGGATATTAACCAGCTTGGACAAATCTACTGCATTTTGAAATTTACATGTGACATTAAATTCTGCCCTGTTCCCGACCTCAGTATTGAGCTATTAGCCTCTTTCGTTTTTATGATGTCCTATGATGCGTGATGTAACACTGGTCTCTTGCACAGTTGCGCAGAGCATGTTGCACAGTTGGCTCTTGCATGACGCTGTTTCAGTTCCACATAGACAGCTCTCTGTATGTTGAGGCCCGAGTTTCCTCCCACGCACTTGTATAAACATGCTGCTATTCTCTCTCATCTCATCACCGCCAGACCACGATCCATAATGCAGACCCCTAGAAACTGCCACACTACATTTACTGTATCCATTATTGAGGGTATCGAAAATAGACCCCTCCACGTTTGTCTATGTTGCTTTTCTCAGCCCCAAAAACCACCCGCCCTGAAGTTGCCATTTTTAATTATTCATCTGAAGGGTGCTTGCTTTACATGCAGGTGCACAAGCTTTCTCGCACACACCTAAGCCACAGAGAGCTCAGTGCACGGATGGATGCAAAAAGAGGTTTTGGAGTAGGTTGTGGTTAGACACGTGTTAGAGGAGGCCGCGGATTTAACTCTGTGAATGAGTCATTCAGATTATTTGTATAGAATCTAAATACTTGTTCTGTTTTTGAGCATTTAGTTCACCTTAGTGTACATTTTTGATGGTTTGCAAAATTATTATTAGTATTAGTATTGTCGAGGAAGTCAAGGAAGAAGCTTTTTAATATCCTTTATTTTATTTTTTTCGCTTTTCTAATTTGATGACAAAACGTTAATTTACTGCTTAAGGTATTCTGCAAGCTACCACGTGCACAAAGAAACTATGTTGTTCACTTCAAGAATGAGTATTTGCTCTGTCAGGCTTGATCTGCGTATGGACATGAACATAAATTATAGCTGTAAAGATGCGAGATTATTCATAGTATAATAAACATTATTGAAAGGTCAGACCACAAATACGTTCTGTTCCTAATGTAGGATTAAGCAAATTTTAATCAAATCGAGATTAAAGCTTTTGTTAATTTTTCATCAGCAGATCTACAGCTAATCTGATGGCAGCTCATTATGGTTTGGACCACTAAACCATTTACTGTTTATTGGAGCATTACTGACACCAAATGTTTAATGTTAGCTAATAGCTACTGAAGCAGGACGCTTTTATATGTCGTTTAAGATGAGTTCTTGACACGTCTACACGATGAACCATTGTAAAAGCCATATTTATGAGACTGATCAAAATGAGGGAAACAAACGTGCCTTCACATGTATTTGTCCATGTTTGTTTCAGGGGAGCTTTCTCTGAAGTGGTGCTAGCTGAGGAGAAGAGGACCCAAAGACTCGTAGCCATTAAATGCATCCCTAAGAAGGCCTTACAAGGCAAAGAGAACAACATTGAGAATGAGATTGCCGTGCTGCACAGGTAAGTTTGGCTGAAACACTCAAACGCACGCGCTCAGTGAGCTGTCAGTCCGAGCCTATTAGTCATGTGGCCACCTCTATACAACTATAATACACTCGCATACAAATTACGAGCGGGGGTCAGCTGGAAGGGGTGACTAAATGCATGGTGTCATTTAAAACTGTGGGATTGTGCACCGGAAATGTCAGGAGTAAAGGAAGATAGACCTATTTTTAGTGGCCCTGTCGCCACGGCAACAGCACACAGAAGCTGGAGATGGAGAAGTGGAGTTCCCCGCAGCACTGAACTGAAGAGAGACGCAGAGATGCATGGATGTATATTAGAGAAAGGGATGGGGACAGGGCGCAAGAGAAATCGCAATCGAATCGAAGTCTCCTGATGAATGGTCATGCATGTCCTCTACAGGGATGTAACAATCCTTCCTGTCGGTGTCTTAGCGTGATTATAACCTACCTGTGGTTCAGACTTCAACAATCACATAAAATTCATGTGATTGTAGTATTAGTTTTAGCATGAGCAGTTATTGCTAATATTGTAGTTTACACCTGTGTCCTTGTAATTGTTTGGCACGCCGCTCAAATTCCATTCCTCTTTCAAATGTCCATGCCTCGCGTTTAAAATGGGCGCTGTGGACTGAATATGGCTTCTGAACATAAATCGCAAATCTAATCACAATTGCAACACTCATCAGAAACATTAGAGTTCAAAAATTGTGTATCCTTACTACCAGGTGCATAAAGTGAGTACATAAAAACATCAAGACATGGGAAATACACAGTACACCAGGGCAGGCGCTGGAATTTTTCTTGGGGACAGGAAGGACGACCGGCCATAGACCCGGGAGGCGTGGGCGACGGGGGCGTGGTTAGTGGGGGGGTATGTGTGTGCAGTTGCTTACAAGCTGAAAGTCAGTGTTATGCAAAATATGAGCGAAGGAGCTCAGTTCTTATTTGGTTTAGCTCTGTGGCTTGGCCTTGAAGGGAAAATACGGGGAAATTACTATTAAGGTTTGTGCAATTCACAATTGTGGTTAGGATTTTGTTTCCGGTTTTAAATCTCTGTTGTTGAATGGATAAACAGAGATAGGAGACGGATAAGAAGAAGAAGAGGACAGAGCGAGAGGGGTTGCTGGAGTACAGATAAAATTAGCTTCATTTAGGAAATTACACCTATGCTATGACGACAGTTTTGTTTTGGGTTTGTGTATTTCAGTAAACAAGAAATTGAAGGAACGGCAGAAATGCATGGATGGAGATGAAAAGGAGAGAGAGAGAAAGGGAGATGTGGCGGGTGGAGAGGAATTCATGTAGAAGATAACAGATATAATTAAGAGAGATGTATGTGCATACAATATATAGTGAGAGGGAGCGGTAGCATTTAATTGCTGCACAAGGAGAGGGGAAGACCGCAGCAGTGAAGCAGAGGGCGAGTAACACGGAGAGGAGAGTCTTCAGTGTAAAATCGTGCTTGGTTGCGATGAATTGCTGTCAGTAGCCTGCATTAGCATCCACTGTGACTTACTTTTGCACAGAATGTCATTGTTGCTATTTGTGACCATTCAAATCGCACTCTCTATCTGATTGAGATTAGTCGTGCAGGCCTAACAGGGAGCAGCACCAAATGGCTTTAAAATCATGTGGAAATGTCAAAGCGGCTGGTGGCACGTTGGCTGCTCAGCTGTCATGTGTTACAGCGACGGCACACTCACCCGTATGCTCGCGCTCGACTCAAGAGCCAAGAGAGATGCTCCACTGGCTGCCGGTTGGCCGCATCATGAAAGGAAGCTAATCTAGAACGAGCAGCGCCTTTAGCATAAAGTGAAGTCACACATTGTTATCTTAAATCGAGTGAGCATGTTTGATTTACTGATTTAGGACGCAGGACAGAAAATGAGGTTTGAGCCCAATTAAATTTCTAAAAATAAGCAATGAAAGGAGAGGCCTAAATAAGAAGAAGTGTGTGACGAGGATGCCATCTTGTGTCCAAATGTGGGTCACTTTTTGCCTTTTTTCTTGTCGCCGCAGAAATTCGTCTATCCCCTGCATTCTTCCTACCTAAATCAGTTTTTTTTTTACTGCATCCATGAATCTCCTGCCATATCTCTTTTTACAGTGGCAGTCAGTGTCAAAACCTTGAAGGATGAATTTCAGGACCATCTTATCCATCGACTTGCTCCACTGTGCTAATGCTCTGTTTCTGATGTTGTATTTCACCCCAGAATCAAGCATCCGAACATTGTTTCGCTGGAAGACATATTTGAAAGTACATCACATCTATATCTTGTTATGCAGCTGTAAGTATGCATTTTACATTAAATTAGAATTAACGCTCTACCATAGGGCTGCACAACATGAATAAGCAGCTATGTTTCAATAAAAGCAGAAAAAGGTTATTAATTGGTATTCTCTTTTTGTGTCAAAACAAGACTTAAATATCAAATCAAGACTCATGGCTAAAATTGAGTTAAATTGGGAAAATCATTATTGAAACTGAACTTTTGCACATTTTACGTCTTAGGCTCCTTAGCAAAAATAAACAGTCAGAAGACCTCAGGGATTTTCCGATATATTGTGGGTTCTTTTGATATGGATATTGTGTCAGCAATATTGCAATAACAATATGTCGCCGACATGTTGTGCAGCCCTTTCTATCAATTGGACAAATTACAGATTTCTACAGATTGGCTCTTTATCGTTAATCCAGTGAGCGTGTGGGACATGGGAATGGGCAATTGTAAGGATTTGAATTTTGAAATGTTATTCCATGAAAAAAACAAATCTGGGAACTGTTGCAGGTAATTGCAGATCGCCTCATTGATAGAGAATGGTTTAATTCCATTTCACAGTCTACAGTGTGTTATGGTGAGAGTAACAGTGATTGTGTGCGACAGCGTGTCTGGAGGGGAGCTTTTTGACCGGATTGTGGAGAAGGGCTTCTACACAGAGAGAGATGCCAGTCAGCTTATACAGCAGATCCTGGACGCAGTCAAATACCTCCATGATATGGGGATTGTCCACAGAGATCTGAAGGTAATGTGGTTTGACCAACTCCAATCCCATTACCGTGTAAAAATATCCTTCGCTTTCTCACCAACCTCTCCCCTCTTTGCTTCAGCCCGAGAACCTGCTCTACTACAGTATGGATGAGGATTCCAAGATCATGATTAGTGATTTTGGCCTTTCAAAGATTGAGGGAACTGGCAGCGTCATGTCTACGGCCTGTGGGACTCCTGGTTATGTGGGTACGTAACTTGATTACAACAAAATCCAAAAATCATCGTCACTTTATAATCACGTATTGTCCTCAAAATATGAAAGAATTCTTAAGAGGCCTCAGGTGGCAAACTGTTGTTATAGAAATGCTCATTTTTCTCTGGTAAAATGCTGAAATGCAGATGTTTTGACCTGTTTTTTTGGTAAATATCTTTGTAATTACTGAACCTATCCACATGAAACCAAATCAGACATGCAGTTTAATGTGTCATTTGTCAGCACTTTCACTATTGTATTCAAAAGTGGTGGCATTATGTAACCTTTCCTGTAATCGTTGCCATTTTAGCCACAATATTAAACATTATACATTTGTAGACCCACTCTGACCCCAAAGATTATCTTTGATAAAGATATGTTTTTTCTTTCAATAACAGCGGATTGCCTATAGTGTTATAATAGGAACTCTAATTCCATATCATGACCATTCAGCCTGCACTGTTACATCCTTTTTGGATATTTTTATTATGTCTTTCAGCTCAACTTGTGATATTGTTTCTTTATTTCATTCAGCATTGTAAGAGGCCCTTTCATCCTCTACTGAAGCTATTACAAGTGTTTAAGAGTACACTCTACAGTTCAAGTGACCTATATATCACATTACAGTGAATAAAGGTTAATATTACTTCAAACCTTTTGTGTTTCAGCTCCCGAAGTGCTCGCCCAGAAGCCATACAGCAAAGCAGTAGATTGTTGGTCCATAGGAGTTATTTCTTATATTTTGTAAGTATAGGGCTGGTCATCTATGCCTAACAGGAAAAAATTATGTGGACGGGGGGTGGGAGAGGGCAGATATTGAAAGAAGTAGGTTCTGACTGTCCACACCGTGCTACATATGGTTTAGCTCGAGTATCTCCCAAGCATCTAAATGTACATAAATGTATAATTTTCGTCTCTATTAAGAATGAATGGTCGTCTGTGTTGTAGAGGTTTCAGATAGTCCTTGATAAAGTGGATGATTTGGCTGTGTACATATTCTGTCAAATAAAGCAGAAGGAGGTTTATTACAATCAATACAGGCGTGGAGACAATTAAACCGCCAACGAACATAGTATGTAAATATATCTCATATGTCAAGAGAAGTGTGGTATGTAAGATAAATTACAGATAAATTACATTTTCTAACAGTTTCTTTGTCTACTGACTGTTGGCCCATCCCAAGGCCTACCAGAACGGGGCTACCTATCCTAATAGGACTAAGTAGATACCGTAATGTTTCCTATTTCTACTTTTAGGTTATGTGGATATCCCCCATTTTATGATGAAAATGATGCAAAATTGTTTGAGCAGATTTTAAAAGCGGAATATGAGTTTGACTCTCCGTACTGGGATGACATCTCCGATTCAGGTTGGAATTCTTATGTTGAATAAAAAAGAGCCGTGACTTGTGAGCAGACTAAGACCCGGTTAATTTGTCTTTTTTACAGCCAAAGACTTCATCTGCCACATGATGGAGAAGGATCCCGCGAAGAGATACACGTGTGAGCAGGCACTTCAACATCCTTGGTAAGTGCATCTGTGTACTTTTACACACATTTTGACTGCTACTGTGCTCACAAGACACGGTTTTCACAAGCATTCCTGGTTGCATGTCTCATTATGTAAGCGATAGAGTATGGCCAGAGTAAAGCTTTATTTATGATAGTTGACTTTGGGTTCGTTTTACAGGATTTGTGGAGACACAGCCCTGGACAAGAATATCCATGAGTCTGTCAGCGCCCAGATCAAAAAGAACTTTGCCAAAAGTAAATGGAAGGTGAGTGTACGGGCCAAAAGCTGACGCCGCTAAATGAGGAAAGACTGAACATTTTGCTCACTCTGCTCGGTTCCCTGTTCACTGTCTCATTTGTTCTGGTTTACAGCAAGCGTTTAATGCCACAGCTGTTGTGCGCCATATGCGGAGGCTGCAGCTGGGCACGAGTGTGGAGGGACCCAGTCAGATCACCCCCACCAGCCCCTGCCACGGACACCTGCTCCCCGAGGAGGTGGAGGAGGAGCTGGGCAGCGGCGAGGAAGAGAGCTGTGAGAAAAACACACACGACTGAGCACAGATTATTAGTCTATACAAACGTACTTAAATGTGCAGAGAAATTGAACATATTTAACTTATGAAATAGGAAGCAGTATGAAGTAACAAGATCACTGAACATCAGGCTCTTCCATTTTCCTGGTTTGGTCAACAATTACATCTATATACACTGCCTGACCCCCCCCCCCTCAAAAGAACTAGTGTTAAAAAAATAAATTCACCAAGATCTCTATTGATGATGGGAGAGTGTGAGCACTGCACAAAGCCTTCTCCAGCACATCTCAAAGAGTTTCATTTGGGTTTAAGATCTGGACTCTGAGGTGGTCGATTAATGTGTGAAAATTATGCTCCCTGATCCACTTTTTATCAATGTTATCCCGATTAATCCCTGCATTGTCATCATGGAATACGCTCCCCTGCCATCAGGGAGGAAGAACTCTATTGATGGAATAACCTGGCTATTTAGGATGTTCAGCTGATTTCATTCTTAGGGCACATCGAACTGACCAACTGACCTCAGATCATAACAGCTAGTTAAATCCAGGTGGGGACTTTTATTTGATCAGGCCGTGAAGTTTACTGTTAATATTTTTATTTCTTTTTTACTCCTACTCTGGCTCTGCTTCTTACCAAATAAACTACTAACAACAAATGAAGTTATGTTATGGTTGACAAAATATTCCTTCACTCCCTCAGTGTCCCACTATGAGGATGGTCGCCGTGGCAGCACAGAGGGCAGTGTGGACCGGGACAGTCTCAGGAGCTGCACCTACTGCTGCAGGCCGGCCAGTCGGGTCTGAGTGCTGTCGCCGTGGTAACGGAGCCCAGGTCTTTCCCCCAGACCCCGCTGCCGATCCCAGTCTGGTCCAGTCTGCAAACAACGTAGCCATCCACACCAGGCAGTGTCCGTCAGCTACAGTGGGCACGACGCGAGAGCTAAACACGCCGACCCCCACTGGACACGATGGGCTTAAACAGGGCTTTGTCTGCATGTGTCTTCATAATAAACTCAAGCATGTAGTGGTCCATACAGGCAGATAACACTGTTATTACTATATGGATGCTGTAGCCTAAAGACCACATTTATCTTTATGTTCACCATTGCTTTCATATCAAAACGGGTCGAGTTTGGCCAGTTTTTTATGTTTTACAAATTGGGATTGACTAGAACATCATCGTCAGTGGTGGAAAGTAATGAAGTACCAAAGTAAATGTACAGTCCCTGGGTACAAATTGTAGGTAGTATAAGATAAGTCGTTTCATGATCAAAGGTTGGGGTTTCGAATCCCGCCTCTTGAAGGTGCACACTGTCGTTCTGTCCTCACCCAGTGTCTGTGTACATTGGTGTATGAATGAAAGTGTGAATGGGTGAGAGGTTCCTTGCTGTAAAGCGCCTTAAGTGTCTAATGTAGGTGGGAAAGCGCTATATAAGTTGAGACCATTTACCATCATGATCTGAATAATAGTCAGAAAACACCAGCAGCACATTCAGTCTCTCCTGTTTGACCCGATATGAATAGCATAGTTCTTCATTCAAATTATGCACATTTAACTCTTTCAGAGGAAAATAAAGTTACTTTGTCTCCTGTATCTGTAATTGTACTTAAGAAAAAAAAAGTACTTCTTCCACCACTGGTCAAAGTTGTTTTAGAAAATGTATTGACAAAAACATTGAGTAATACAGTATAGCCTTGGCTGTGTTAAGTTCACCTCGCGCCACTATCCATACAATTGCTCCCTTCCTAGTTCGTGTGCTCTTCTGTCCTTTCAAGTAACTATGAAAAAGACGCTATAAAGTGAGTCGACAGCTGTCAGCCCCATGCTCTTCTCGCGATTGTTTTCCGTTTTTCTTCATTTTGTCCTTGTATTGCCCAGATCTAATTTTCCAACCTCTTGGACGTGGATAATCTACAGCCTGAGCTACAGTTTGAGTTTCTCTTGACGTTTTTTCTATTACAACTGGCAGCCCACAACCGATCATTATTTGAAGTATTTCTTCCCCCAAAGTTACGTTGTGTAAGACATATTTTAGGTTCAAAGCGCTGTGGATAGGTGATACTATCTTGGTGCTTTGCAGGTTGTATTTTCTGGCTCAGACTGGGATTGTGGCGAGTGTTTCTGATTCAAAGTGTCTGCATGCTCATGTTGGAAAAGACACTGACAAGAAAATCAAAAGAAGACTTTATTTTGTTTTTTGACTGTTTTGTTGTCAGAGGCTCAAACTGAGATCCTCAGGGGGGAATCTTCCCTTTTGTCATAGAAAATAGGAAAACATTTGGGGAAAGTCCACAAATTGGTTCAGAATTGTTCGAAACTCTTATGTATTATGTAGCAGTTTGCTTGATTTTAACAATAACATATTACATTTACAAAATTGAGAATTAACAATCTATAGGGCTGTTATAAATTCCACTCATGATCAGAAAGGTGTGGCCTCTAAACCAATGAAAATAAAAACTTAATATTTCAGTGCCATATTTCAACATAATAACATAGGGATAAAAGTCGAGGGGTTTGAATACTTTCTGAACCTTCTGTGTGTCATATGATCAAAGTTATGTTGAAAATACCCCACAGCCATCGCTCTCACTGCACTGCTTGGCTGGATCTCAGTCTGGGCGCTCTCCCTGCTCTGTTCTGTGCACCTCTAGTGGAAGAAGTTTTTGGTCTACATGTCTGCATGACCTGGTAAATATTTCTTTTTTTTACATAAAGATGATCAATTATAACACACATGATTATTATTACTCTGTTGTATTGAGAAATTCTGTAATATTGTAATTTTGAACTATATTATGTGAAGTGAGTAACACCTGAAGTAATGTTGTGGACAAGTACAACACAGCACAGTGGACGTATCTTTTGGCCATGGAGGTCAAGTCTCTATTTAAGTGACAGTTTGTGTATGTTTATTCACAGCCTGTTTTTTCTGCAGATGCACACATATACTCAGAAAATCCCCCAATGTGCCACCAAAACTAAAGTAAACAATATGCACTCCCCCAATTCCCAATGGACCAGGAAGACATGTAGGAAAAAACAAGTTATTCATTAAAATAATTTAATTGATCAAAGTGCTGGTGTCCTAATGCACCACACACTACTCATTTTAGAACTATTTATATCCTATTATACTGCTGTAGTTAACTAGGTTAAGTCACATTAAAAAAGACACCCACACAAAACACTAATCCCGACCCAGGTCTATTGCCTATGAACAAGGAAATCTCTCTGGGATCTGACTGTAATCATGGAAATATGCAAACAGTGTGTGAAGGGCTTGCGTTCACCCTAATGGAGCCAGTGTTTAGACTTTCGATCCTGGCCCTATCTGTTCAATGACGACCTTTTGTTGACCTTATCTAGGATTTGTTGCCACCTGGCTGGGTTTTGTAGTGCTTACTTTACCCATTACAAACACATCCAAATGCATAAAAAAACACATGTATATTATATATATAAATATAAGTACATATTGTATATCCTTTTGTAAAGACTGTTTTAAGCTACACATGTATGGATGCAATGCATCATGGGATATTGAACAAGATGTAAAAAAAAAAAAGAAAAAAGATGGATGATTTGTACCCACGGAAAAACAAATGCAGGAACTGAAATTAAAACATCCTTGTCTATGCACTGTATGTCTACTCTTTGTCTCATGTCCAGAAAAACTTAAAATATGATGATAAACAATGAATTGTTGGAAACTCTCTAAGGACAGACTCAGAAAACTAATGTGATATAAAATTTCAATCTATTATACAATACATAAAGTGAAGACACAGCACCGAATTGGATTAGAATATGATATAGTCCTAGAGGCCTGTTGTAGTTCAATGATTGTACTGCCATCAGTCTGTCTGGTAAGGTCTCATTATAACAATTAAAAAAAAAGCCTCTATTGCCATCTGCTGGTAGAATGCTTAATAACAACTGTTTCATTTATTTATTTATTATTTCAAAGACATAACGTAATTGGCAGGGTGTGGAAAATATACGATCCCTCCTGTAAAATACTAATACTGGAAGTGATCCACTTTAATGCATTTTTTTCCCAGGTGTAAGTGGGTCCAAAGCTGCAGGCCATAATCATAAATAGTGTCAAGCCTTTGTGGTGTTAAGATAAAATTCAATAGCTAACGATTCCCTAAATCATTTTAGCCACATTTTTATTTTGAACCTTTTGATCTAGTGGTTGGCTACATTTCATCTTGTATTGTCTTTAGTCTTGCAAACAGCCGCGGACTGGGCTTATATTTTACCAGTCATTTGGAGTATTACTCATAATTATAAATGATACATTTAAAGTTAGGCCAACACTGAATAATGTTTTCATTGCTTTAAAAATAAAAAGATAGCCCATTTGTGTTTGCAAAAAGTGAATATTATAACTAAATGCAAGGTATTGACTAATTTAATACTGTGTTAGAAAGCAACGATACAGTAGTCTAAGTGACCCCTATATTAGGCACACCTTGCTAACTAATAGTGCCATAGTGTGGCCTTGTATTGCTGTGGCCCCATCTGGTCAAGGTCAGGGCTATTTGAAACACTCTGTTGTAATCCTTTACCTTCAGGCATCAACAAAGAATTGATTTTCTTCACCAAAGGACTTACGAGGGGGAACAAAATCTCTTTTTTATACCCACAGCCAATAAAAATTCTTTGAACATTTTTAGAATAAAAAAAAGTGAGAAAACCATTTCGTTCAATCTATGAAACTCTTGCAATCCACGTAGGCCAAACACATAAGAATCTACAAGAGATATTCCTTAAACTCTAACCAGGGAAGACGCCAAATGAATAACCCATAACACATAGGACCTCCATCACATCTTGATCAATCATACATACATCTCCTGCTTCTTTATGTCACCACTTGTGTTCAAGTAGATCAAAAATTGCAGACACTTCCTAATTTTGCAAATCAAGCATAAAACAATTATCCTATCAAGTTTCGTACCATAGGTCCTATAACCTAGTTTAGCATTGCCATCTGAAGTAGACCTAGAAAATTCACTATATTGGCGAGTAGTATTTAGCCACCCATAGTGCACATAGAGGTCAGCAACCGGCAGAGTCACTCGCTATAGACCTTCAAACTGCGTGTGGTCATCAGACTAGCTCAAGAACCGTGTGTGAAGAGAATAACACAGAATTGGTTTCCACGGCTGAGTAGCTGCATCCAAGACATGCATCACCAAGTGCGAGATGTAGTGGTGTAAAGCACAGCGCCAGGGGCTTCTAGAGCAGTGGACTTCTCTGGAGTCATAAATCCTGGGTTCGATTCTCACCTGGACGGGGCCTTTCTGTGTGGAATTTACATGAAATTTTTCAGGGAAGTCCTGGTTGATTCTTAATCTCAGTGGAACTTTCCTGATTAAATAAAGGTCAAATAAATAAAATAAATGTGGTCAAGTCTGGATTAGGCGGTACAGAACGGAACAGAAAATGGCCAAGTATAAAGATTGGTGGAGGGGGAATAATGGGGGGAATAATGCGCTTAACTGCTTAGACCCAGTGAAAGGAACTCTGAATGCTTGGAATGGCTCTTTCTTGTGAGCACAAGTGCACCAAGCATGGACAAGAGTTTGGTGCAGAATCACCCTAATTGGCTTGCACAGAGTCCTGACCTCTGCCCAAAGGAACACCTTTGGAATTAATTATAGTGTAGACTAAGACCAGGCCTTCTCGTCTAACATAAGAAACCTAACAAATCAATCAATCTTTATTTATAGAGCGCTTTTCATACACAGGTGCATCACAAAGTGCTTGACATTTAAAAAGACATTAAAAACCTTCTCGCCCGTCAAACCCTCCCAATATATACAGTTATCGCAATACACACACACACCTACACCACCTACCCTTTACTCTACACTCACACCTTTGGAGTGAGTGTAGAGTAAAGCCTTTGGAAGAATGATCGAAAATTCCCATTTACATTCACCAAAATGCTATGGACAGCCTTGCCAAGAGAGTAGTTCACAACTGGTTGGGCCGACATCACTATCATCATTACGGGATGTCACTTAAGTTCATATGCGATACCAAGCAGGTGACTGAAAACGTTTGGCAATATAGTGTATTTCATATGTGTGGCGCTTGGTCGCTGCATAATAATAATGTTTTTCATTCTCTGGATTACCCCTGTCTTGTCATTGTGGATAGATGCACAGCTCTAGGGTTCCAGTTTGTTTGCAGACGCATGCCGTGAGCTGTGGCATTGCTCCGGGGGTATAGGCTGCAGTCGCGTGGAAGACCGGTCCCTGAGAAAAGAGGAGCTCAGAGGGGTGGGTGCTCAGACCATGAGACACATTAAAAGTGACAGCGCCAAGCGCAAAGTGAAGCCACACTATGCTGGATATGAAAGATTAACGGTGACCCCACCAGCTCCTATCGCCCCATAACGAGTTTCAAATCAAATCACTGCACTGTGTGGATACTGGATAGTGTCGGCAATACCCTGTTATAGAATATTAGAGGGTCTTTTGATTCTTATTCTTGGTTGTTTGTACAGATGTGACTTTATGGCTAAAACCAGTTTCCTCTAACTCAAAGAAGACTGCCTCCCTCATTTATCCCCAATCAATTCCAAATGGGTGAAAATGTGCTGGTCTCCTTTAGTTAACGCTCAGTGACTGAATTCTAAAGATGTCTGAGGTGTTAATATAGTGGCAATGGCTTTCTGATTCCCACTTTCGCTGTTTAACCTAAAATGGGCAATAGCCACCACCGCCACCACCTCTGAACAAGATGCACACAAGACATCCCAGCCTTAAAACATACAGTGTAAATCAATGGTTCCTAACCTTTATTTGCCTTGACTTGAGGTCAATGTGCTAAACTCATAAAATAATAAATGCTTTTCCTATTCTTTACAAAGACACAAAAAGCAGGCGTGGATGGCTGGCCAGGCAGGAAAGAAAGGGATTCTCTGCTACTGCATCTGTCAAGTTCTTATTAGTTCTAGTGCAGGCCTTCAGTAAATGAGTGACATGTTCATATATAGTGAAACGTATTCTTGTGTCCTCTAACGCAGCTTAAGTCAGTTGTTAACTTTGCTTTTAAAATATTGAAATACCCTTTTGTTTCAGCTTCATTACTTTTTTTTAATTACAAATAATTACCACAGCTAAGTGCTTGCGTACCTCCAGGGCTCTCCTTACCACTGTTTAGGAAACACAGTCCGTAAATAAATAAGCTAAAGTGTACCACACTTGTATTGTAACAACCCGTAACGTTCCACTGTTACATCGAACTGTTCTTGGGAAAGCAGCCGCTGATCTCCACCACCTCGGGCCAGCCCTCATACACGTTTTTCTTTGAATCATTTACCGTCGTCTGAAGACATGAAACACATTGGACTTTCCATCAGAACATTTTCCTCTCACTACTTTATATCAAAATAGATGGCTTTTACTGACCCCGCAAAGAACAGACAGAATTGCAGTCAACACGATCACTAACCTTTTCAAATGGGCTTTTTTCAGCCGCTCCTGGTGTCCCAGCGAACACCCAGTTGTCTTTGCTTTTTACTGTCTTGATCAAAGTGCTCCCCATGCTTTCTAAAACGTCCCTTATTTCGTCTGTCAGCCTGCCAAAAAGATATTTAGAAAGTGAATAAAAGGAGCGGGTTTTGAGATGAAAATGGTTGTTGTCTTCTTTTGACTAGCAGCTACTCACTTTGGTGTCACGTCATCGAATGTGGCAAGCAAAACAATCCTCCCTGGTTCAATCTTTTTGAGGTAGTTTATAATGTCTTCTGATTCTGTCAGAGAAGTAGCAAGTTATCAAAGGCTGAGGGTTCATTTAGTTATTCATAAGAATAGCATGGCAGAGAGACATGTCTTTTACAAGCTGTTACATGATGTTGTGTCAGGCTGCAGCCTCATGACAACTTATATCCTTAGGCAGGATATAGTAAGTCTAACCCAAACATTGACCAGTAAATAAGAGCACAGAGGCTTATACACTAACAGATCATCAATTAGTAAGTGTATTCATTTCTCTATTGAAAAAGTAGAAAAAGTATTTTTTTAACATTTCAGTGTCCAACTTACGACCACTCTTTGAATTGAGATATCCAAATTTATTCACGGTTCCTGTTTCCCCTGTAATAAAAATACATAGTAGTAATTGGTTGTTCTCAAAGAGTTCTGTAGCTTTCATTATAAAGCCGTAAATAATAAACCTTAATCATAAATCTCGTCACTATGATAGACACATGATAGTTCAAGACAACAACTAACAAAGTAAAGACTTGACACGGACTCTCAGAGTAGTGTTTAAAAGACAATTTTAAGTTACTTTAAAACTGTGTAAGTTGAACGGAGGTAGGGCCCAGGCGGCCGCTTAGGGCGTAGAAGTAGAGGTTACTCCTCCAATATAACTATTATATTTTTTTAAATAAATAGATACTCATAATAAAATATAACAATGATTATCATAATAAAATAAAACTAGCCTTTTCCATATCCAAAGTGTGTCCAAAAGGATTGGGGGAAAAAAAATAAAAAGCCTAAATAATTATTTGAGTCAAGAAAATTCCGAAAAAGCCTTTGCGCTTGTACACTAGAGAAACATACAGAAATATAAATGAAAGTCAATAAATCAATATTAATGGGTTAAAAAGAAAAATCTTTTTAACCCATTAAAACTTCCTTAACCCATTAAAACTTCCTTTAGAGTTTTAGCTTCTAATACATACCCATTATCATGAGTCATTAAACATAAATACCAATGCAGAGGGTTAGAAAACATGTTTATAAAGCCTGTATAAAGAAGAAAAGATTTAGAGATAATAATAATTGTTTTCTTACTGTTCACCACCACAATGTTGAGTCCAGGGCCTACATTGTTCATCACATGGCTCATCACACTGTGGAAGAAAATAACGTTTTTTTTTTAGAAATAGCCAATCTTTAAAGGCTTTAAATCAGTACACACTTTTGACCATCGAAACATATAGTTGGCCCGACAACATTAGCTGCGCCACTTTTGATGCGCACTGCAAAGCTATCTGGGGGGCAGTTTTTCTCCAAGCTGCATTTTTTCGCCGGCACTGGAGTAGCTGAAACAACACAGTTCAAGCTTCACCAGTCACTACACCAGGGAAAGATGATCACTCCTTATTATTGTGACTTACTTTGTTCTCCCTTGTACGCAAAGTAATCCTTGCCTGAAATTAGAAATCACATCAATTTTGAAAGAGAATAGGGCGATAGAGTAAAATAAGACAAGAACTTTACCAAAAATATCTCTCGCAGTTTTGTGAACATCAAAGTTGCTGGAGATTGCCCATGTTATCAGCACAATAATGCCCAGAGCGATTAACTGCAATACCACTGTCAAATAAACATCAAAGCAAAAAAGAGTAAGCTTCTCATATTAGATTACATTTGATTGTATCAAATTCACCTCAAAACGCTGACAAGTAAAAGATGAGACTTTTTAGGTGTGATTGGCTTTTCTACATCACAAAACCATCCATCCATTTTCTCCCACTTGTCCGTTGCCGGGTCGTGGGGGCAGCTATTGGAGCTGCCCAAGTCACATGGCACCTGTCCCCTATGGCTCCTCCTGCAGGTGGTGGGTCCACGGGAGGACGGCCTCATGGTTCCAAACGGTTCCAAACGGGCCTGTTGGTCTCTCATAGGGGGCCCATTCACACTCTCATTCATACACCAGTGTACGCAGACACTGGAGGCAAGGAGGGTGAAGTGTCTTGCCCAAGGACACAACGACAATGTGCACCTTCAGGAGGCGGGATTCGAACCCCCGACCTTCCGATCATGAGCCGACCCGCTCTACCATCTGCGCCACCGTCGCCCCCTCACATCACAAAACGCTTTATAAATTAAAGCTGGCTGAGGCAAAGCTATTTTTCCCAATTATGTGCAAACAAATCATAGGTCACACCCTTACTCAGTGCCCAAGTGTAGCTTAATTTAATTAGTTAATTTTATTAGCCGAATACAACACACATTGAAATCAAACAGTATTTCTGTCATATATTTGGAGTAAAAGTCAACTATTTACCTTTATACCAAAGCTTTAGGTGCCTTACCTCCAATTCCCATTCTGCACGTAGTAACAAATCCAATAAAACAAAAAAATAATATAAGTATCCTAGTCAGATTACATTGACATCTGAAGCGCTCCAGGCATGTCTTCTGCGTTTTTTAAGTGCTCCTTGAATGCAAAACTTGTTTGAGTGCCCAACCTGAACCAGGATGCACACACCCACCTTACACAAACCAGAGGATCACGTTTCACCAACGCGCACAGTCAAATATGACAAAGCCCGTAGCAACTGATACCGTTTTCTCTTCATTTCAGTTGAGGGGAATCCATAGAGGTTTTGACCACGCCTGCCATAGTTAGTGACACATATTTTAAAAAACTGGGGGTTAGTCTTTTCAAATGGTGGGAGGGGTCCAAGAGTGGGTCTTAAACAATAAAAGTAAGTTGTGTCTTTTGTTTTGTGAAATTAATCTACGGAGAGATAAAAGTTGACAAAGAGCTAACAAACGTTTGTCAATAGTATTTGTATTTTTTTTATTGTATAAGGTAGATGAGATTAGTGCCTTAGATGATTTAATTGATATAACTGCAGCACTTTTGGAAAGGAGTTTAGACTTTGCATGAATAAAAATGTAAGCCTTTATATTGTATTTAAGCTTGGGTCAATTTAAAAGATCTGTCTTGACTATTCATCAAGCCTATTTTTCTTCAGAAATAAAATAAGATCAAAACAAAAATCCAGATTGATTAATATGATGGGGAGTGCAAAACATTCAGGCACCACGATCAGCATTACCGTGGGTTAACGTGGGTTAAAGTCGCACCTTCATCGTGGCCTTCCTCCTGCTGTTCCATACCATTCAGCCTCTAAGACGTTCTCCATAATACTGAGCAATTTAATGATCACAGAGCAATTTAATGATCACAGGTCGTTACACTGACTGACATGTTGGAGACATACTGTGAACGTCAGACGGCACTTTGTAGAGCAGGTGTGGAAGCCATTGGATCTGCCTGTCTGTGTCTTTTATCAGGGATGCGTTACACACAATGAGAGGAACATAGATGTCTGTATAAAATTCCATAACTACTCTGTATGTCTTATCTACAGAATAAAATAGGCTGGAATATATGATTAATTTCTCAAGACGGTGTTTTGTTTGTGTATAGTTGTTCTTAATGGGTCTAAATTGTGTTTTTACAGCACTCTTTAAATACTTCTGATAACCTATTGTAATACCACTGAGCACCGCCAGAGGGACTTTGTGCACTACACAAGTCATTTTGAGTGTCCAGGGATTGAATGAGCAAGTGGAAAGAAATATCCAGGCTTTTCTGACAAAATAAGTCCACAGTGTTATCTACAAATAGCGGGAACATGTTTTTTCAATATAAACTTGGAAAGGAGGATTCAATTCAATAGGCTATTTGAGTTGTATTGGGAGTTATCTAAAGAAATATCCACTGTTATCGGCAGCTGCAATGCTATTTTTAAAACTAAAGGCATGTAAATGGGCCACTATAAAAAGCCCAAACATACAAATCCAGTAATGGCACATCTTCATCTCAAGATCAATAAAGAGTCTCAAATGATTAAAGCTGTCGCTATCCAGCACGTAATCATGGAAACCAATCGAAACAAGGTGATGTTTCGTAATGTGGCACCTGTCAACTTTGATGTCCAGTATGTGGCTGGTTGGCTCTTCGTATTCATAGCTATTATTACCATGTATACAAGCACATAATTCCAAAGAGGTCTGGTCCTATGGTAGATAGCTCCACAGTACTAATCTATGTAATTGAAGGCATATATTCTGAAATGTCAGCTCTCAGCATGGTACTAACGGCATATGCGACTAATAGCAGATCCATCACGTGTAATGTCAGTGCTTCGCTCTATATAGTAGATCCATGTCATCAAGATGTGAGGTTTTTTTTACTGCGTAAAAATACAGAAAAAGTGCTTTACTGTATAGGAGATAACAGACTCTCTCAGTTATTCAAGTCGACATATGTTGTTAGATTTATATACGTATATCTTTTTTAAACAGCACAGATAAAGACTTAAACCAATCCTTTTCAACAATAACAGTGTTTTGCTGCATTCTTCACAGCATCACTAGAAGTCTTCAAAAGGGATTGTGCCCAGAGAATGTTAACTGGCACTGTCTTCAAAATGCCATCCTTTCAAACATGTTTTTTGTCTTTGAGACAATTTTTTTTATATGTTTTTTTGTGTTCTTATATGTTTAATAGATTAATCATTTGAAATGCCACCTTTTTTATATAATGGATAATTTCCTAAAATGCAACATGCAATGTGCAGCCATAATTTCAGGGGGTTCCTGGACTCTTGACTGGTCAAATTTTGTGATATATTTTTTAGGCAAATCAAATGGTAAAATATCATTACATAAGACTGAGAAAGGTATATGCATTATAAACATATGCAGAAAATATGTCAATTTGCTAGATGTCTCTCCTCCTTTCACCTTGAGCTGTCCTGTCCAATAAAGCCTACACACTCTGAATACTATGAAACTCAAGGACTATGTAGATAAGGTACATACAAATAGACTCTGCACTTGTGAATCTGCTACATTTAGTTCTCAAACATATCATATGCACACAACATGTGTTCATCATGTTTATTTCATGTACGGAAATAAGTACAAAACTTAGTTTAAGAAAGTAGTTCCTAAAAGGTGGTTTCTAAATTCAGGCCTAAAGTGCATTACATTGTATTTAATTGCTTAAAAAACAGGTTTACATCAGCCCATTTTAATACATAGCCTAGATCTGTGACAAGGGAGTCTAATTAACACAAAATATTGTGATTATATACAGAATCCACAATTACTGTAGTTGAGAACTAACTCTTTGCTGATTGACTGCCGAAGTAACACTACTCCCTTAAAATAATGTGTATAAAACTCAAAGCTGCCTATTAATTGTGTGACTTGATATTGGGTAGGTGAAGTGATTATATCACACACAGTGTCATAAAGCCTACATTCAGTTAATGCATAAAGCGTATCATGATTCATAAAATATAGAGATAACACTGGCGGGAATGTGATTTGACAAATACAAATCTTGAAACAAAAGCACACAGTTCACGTTAATCTTCGCCTGGCTCAGCATGCAATCCACTTTAAATTTCATCTTAGAAGTTCCTGTCAACCAAAAAAATGCGGTTTTGAGAAAACACGAAGAGGAGAGAGGGCTGTGGGTGTTTTAACTTGGTGCAACACATGACAGAGAGCAGTACAAAGCGCAAGTGTTCCGACCTCATCTGACTCCTCTCCGAGCGCGCTCGTCCCACCATCGCCGCCTTCCTCTGCCAGGGTGGCCCCTCGCTCCTCCTGTCGCTGCAGCAACGAGTACCTGTACGTGACGTTGCTGCAGAGAAACATGAGGAACAATAACAAACACTTACATGCCTAAAAGTCTTTATGCTCCTTTACTTATTTGGTCTATCTTCACTCCTCACACACCGAAACATAGGCAAAGTGCATGAAGTGTCTTGCCCAAGGACACAAAGAAAATATGCATAGTAGGACCTGAGAATGAATGCTCTAACCACTGGGCCACTATAATAGGCAAGGCAAAATGTAAGACCTAACACATTTCCATATGACTATATTCTGACTTCAGATCAAATTTTGGCTTTGCTTTACACCTTAGGTGCTAACAGCCCACGGGTAACTCCTATTTCCCCATGACTTGCTTTAATGAAAGGTATTAAAGCGCACCATTGAACTTGCTTACTTGACTGGGAAGCAGTATTTCCGGATGATCAATACAGCAGCGGCTATAGCGGCAGCACAAACAAAGATTACCGAGGCAATAAGGCCGGGATGGAGCCGGGGCCGCACCTGAACAAAGACAAATGAGAGCAAAGTGATTTAACAGTGGGGTACAGTTAAAGAGCCCATAAAGCTCCCTTCATGATGAGTGGAGCTGATAAAAGGAATAGATGCAAGAATAAATGACAGCTTAATATGCAGCAGCAGCACTCAGGAGCAGGGAGGTGTTTAACCCTGGAGAACAAGCACAGAGAGATCTGTGGGGCGCATGGACTGACAATCAATAAAAGAGAGATGAGTTAATTGTCCCTACTTTAAAACAAAAAAGTTCTAATTGTAGTGTTGATAAAGGAATTAGAAAATAATTCAAATTGAAGTTATAATTCATATTCTTTTTATTTAATTATATATACTTTTTTATTTTTTAGACCTTTTTTATTGAATTATTGAGTTATTTAGAAGCACAGTGCTTAACTTTTCCAGAAAATAGTTTTAGGGGCTTCCGCTGCATCTCAAATGTTTTGTTTTTGTTAAGTTCTTGAGACTCTGATGGGTGCATGAACTCCTCCCCTTACCCGGTGTCAGGACGTGTCGTAAAAATACAGCAGTAGACACAGTCTGTGGACACTACCAAATTTTGCAGTTATTCAAAAGTTAGGCGTTTTAATTCGCAACGTAAGCGAACATTTTCACGCGATAAAAGGTCAAATGGATGTCACTGTTCTACAATGTCAAATCCACCATGAAAGAAACAGTAGAAGCAGCCTGAGCCAGCGACAGCTACACAGATCATTTTTCACCTACCTCTGTGGCTGACATCCCTCTAAGTATTTGAAAAATATATATGTATATATATCGATTAAAATAGGCTCTGCAAACAGTTATACCTGTTACTCTGACTAAAAGAAACCCGATGCGCTCATTTCTGATTATTAATCAGATGAATATACTTTAGAGGTAGCACTTTTTGGCTTTAAGCAAAGTGGGTTATTTTCAGCCTATATACAGTATGTCAATGTTTACTTCCACTTCTTGAGTTGGTTATACTTTGCTATGTGAGTAAATCTCTGGCCTTGTGACAAAAGCTGCATGATGGCAAATGAAAAAAATACACAGTTATGTAGGTTGTACTTTTTCTGGTGTGTTACAGAAATAAGAAATATCAGAATTTGTATAGCCTATTCATTATCTAAAACACAAACTCAGCACTGAAGTAGGTCTAGTATTTTCATCCAATACAAGTTTCAGCTCCTGAGCAGCCTGTTGGGATAAAATCTAACCGTCTTATCATGATCCATTGATTTTAACCTTGCCCAGAGGATTAATTTGTATTACCTTTGTTGCTGACTAGTGAGTAAAGTGAAGAGCTATATTTATCGTTATAATATGTACAGAATTAGGTAAATCTATTTAGGTAAAACTACTTAAAAGCATTACTTATTGTGTGTGGTATGGTGCCTCTACCCCGCTCTGCTATAGGAGCCTCCAACAAATAGTGAAATCAGCTGAGATGATCATCAATGCCCTCAGCATCATAGCTGATACCATGCACCAGTCTCTCCAACATTCTGCCTTCAGGAAAAAGACGATGGGGACTTTGGGCCAGGTCCTGCTGACTGAAGGACCATTTCATCAACCAGGCTGTCTTCCATCCTTCTCCCAGGCATTCTCAAAACTATGGTGCTCCAAGCCCCTGAGAGACAATCAACTCTGACCCCTATCCGCCTACCCATGTGTACTTTTTCAGATAGGCCACCCTTTGTTTGCACCGAGGGTTTGACAGTAACACAATTTAAATTCTCTGTATGTACCAGTCTCTGTATCAAGTAGAATTGACAATAAAGCTGACTTGATCGTTATTTTAGAATATATATTTTGGCTACCACTCTACCCTCCTGCCTAAGGATTAGTGCAGTCCTCAGTATGGACATTAATTGGCTTTTTTAGTAGGAGTTGCAATAGTAGTACCAGTAAATGCGTTCAAACTCAATAGCAAGTGCTTAATGCATAAAACAAAACATGTTATTTACAAACACTTGAAATGAAGCATAGATGTATTTTTTCTCTCCCTGCAAAAGCCAACACAGATACTTTTTGAACTCGCAAATGAGTTATTATTTTGTCAACAGCTCATGAGGTGTAGGATCTTTTGGCAAGCCTGATTCAAACAAGAGAGAGTTGTTTGTTTTTTCTTGTCTTTAATAGAGCCAGCAGTAGTTAAAGTAACAATTCATCTTTGAAACAATTTTTTCTCATGTAGCTTTGCAATTGACCGCACACACCTACAGAATGTACACGAAAAAGGCATGAAGAAAATCAATACACTGCCAGAATAATAGAGATAGAGATGTTGCGGTGTCACAAAAGTTTGCAGTGAGCAAAGTCAAAGCTCAAGGAACTTCTTTCAGTGGTTTACATATTAATATTTTGCCAAGACTCCTCTGTCAAAAAAAATAAAAATAAAAAGCCATCAGAGGCAAAATAGCAGCCTTGAGTGAATGGGCAACAAACCGAGCTCAACTCCCTCCACAATTGTGACACTTAAAAAGATTCATTAACAGCTCCATAGACGAGCTTGAAAATCCACATCCATTAGATGTTTATCAGCTTGCATCAGGCGAGCTCATAGTACTTCCCCGACTTTGGATCAAAATAGCAGTTCAGGCAGGGATCATAGAGCAGATTTAGATACTCTTCTTCGTTCTCTTCAATCACACATTTATCCGCTTCTGGAATAGAAAAAAGAAATAAAATCACAGCCACATTCAAAAGCAATTGTTCAAAAGACAATTGTATAATCAAATATTTGACGTCTATGAAACAATAGCAACATCTGTTTTTTGATACGACATGCCACATAAAAGAAAGCACCTTTCTCTGTGACCTTCAAGTCGATTTTAAGATAGTATTCTACAGCCATTTATTCTCTCAAAGATCAAAATGCCCTATTTATGCTTCGCTACCACATTATACCGCTGTAAAGAGGTGCCCCTGTAATCCCCATTACTTACAGGCCTGGATGTAGTTGTTAAATTGACAGGCTGTTAAATGCTTTAAAGGTTATGGAGTGCCCCCATAAGGACAGCTTTATCTTATCAGAAGTTAGGCGACAATAATGAAAACTAATTGCAAGACAAGTTGTGAAGAGGTTTAAAAACGATGTTGTAAACCGAAAAAAGGTTTTGCCAATTAACCCTGTGGACGTGTGTGGGGGGGAGCACATGTAATGAGCCCGTCTCTTCTGACCTATGGAGTTAGACAGAGGACACAGAGCACACCGACCGCTTGTGGGTTTTGGCCCGTAATTAGAAATGGCTTCTCAGGGTTTTTTCGGCCTACTCCATTTGAAGAATGTAGTTAAGAATGACACTTGACTCATTAACTCAGGCAGGAAGGTTATGTTTCCATTTGTGTTGTCTCGACAACAAAAAAATGGATGATTTTGAATATATTTTCAGGAGAGATCAGTGACTCACAAAATACTTTGAAATCTTTGGAATGGTACGTTTTTAAAGTTAGAAAAGGTGACTGCATCGATGGGTCTAAAAAATGTAGTTAAGGGTGTACTTTATTGACCCATCCTTCGACGCCACTGGGAGATCAAAGATCAGTTACCAGTAGACCTAGAGAACAGGATCCAGGGCACTCTGACTTTCAGTAAAAGGTTCTTTATCTTCTCTCTCTTCTCTTTTTATAGTTACTTTATATCCCTGTGAGCAATAGCCACAATGCTCCAGTCACATTGATCTGAGTGTTATACTTGTCATTCAGATTGTATAAAGTTGAGTGTCAGTCACTCGTGGTCACAAAAGGGCATCCAACTTATATGTCAATCCTGAAAATATATATTATGTATGGAAATGTTTCTGCTGGTGTTGAGTAGTGTAGGTTAACAATGATTTCCTGTCAAGGTTTTTAACCTAACTTTTAATCCTTCTCCTTAAGTAGCCAATTGAGATTTTCTAGACTCTGTACAGCTGGCCTGTTTAGAGAGGGCTATTATTTATGGAACATAGGTAATGATTTTAGCATAATTTAGGTTGATGGGAGTGGTTTGAGCTCAGGCCTTTTTTATGTTTCAGATTAGGTTCAATAGGTCTTCTAAAAATTATGTTACTTTTTTTCTTATAGCCAGACCTTAATGTTAGTTTCGTACCCGACAGTTTCAGCTACAACTGTGGCCTTCCTCAGAGGTTGTCACGTGGTGTTGCCGTGTCTGCTCAGCTGATTTAAACAGTTTTTGGCACTGTCTTCCTGCTTGTAGTAGCAGGATGACAGTGGCATCCGACTTCTTCAGAACTGTGTCCCAGGTGCGGGAAAGTTGGTACGACCCCCTCGACCCGGTTCACAGTCTGTTTTATGTTTATTGTTGTGGAGAAGGTTGTATGTTTTTACCTACTCACAGTGAATGAATTTCCTCATGGGGACAATACATTATTTCCTACTATCAAACTAAATACTAAATTTAAAAGAAAATAAGATTTACAAAATACAAAACCTGAATTAACATCAAGCAATTAAGAGCTATTGCGGCGCTATTTGTTAGCGTCGCATTAATGTTAGCCCTTGGCTTCAAGACTAAACACAAGCATAAAGCTATTTGTGAACATTTACCATTTGAAATAGTGTGTAAATCTGATGTGTAAATGAGAATACTGCATGAGTAAATACTGCGCACATTTCTCTAGTGTTGATTCTTTTTTGCACATTTGCACATTCATAAACACAGAAGTCACCTCTGGGCAACTTTAAGTTTTAAACATGTTGTAAGTGATTATCTGCCATCTGTATGTTTTCTGTCACAAACTATTTAAATATTTACTTATTTATTTTAGCAAGACATGACTAACACTTCCTGTAAACAAAGATAGGAAACAGTTGTTACCCGGCCTATAGGAAGTCTATTACGGTAGAGACCAGTGAAGGAAGATGCATGTTTTTTTTGTGGCAGAATGGATAGAGCATTAACCAGTGACCTAAAAGTGAATTTGAATCTATACACTATAGTTATTGTAAGAAGGCTTATAGAATAATAGCAGCAATATGGGCCATCTCAGTAATTCTTCATGGTCCCTATACAGATTCTCTGTCAAATGTTTTCACTTCTATACCACTGCATAAAACACAATAAAAAGGTGCTTGAAGGCAAAGATTAAACAAATAAAATAAAATAACTCACCTTGAGCGAGATCTTTCCGATTGTCCCATGTGCGTTCTGACCTTCTGTGCTGACCGGGAGCCATAATCGGAGGGCTGAGCACGTCCATCCACTCCCTGGAGACAACAGCATAAAAGACCATCGTCATGACTGTATCTGCCATTACACTCACCATCCCCGCGCTCTCACGGCACATCATAAAGACACTATACAATATTCTAACAATAACATCTCCATCAGTGGACATTTCAGAGAACCATCTGAGCATCCATTGTCCTTGAACCACTTGGGCAGGAACACTTAGCCTCAAGGCCTCTTGGTTTTACCTGAAGCATCATTTATTAAGGCCTGAGAGTGTCCATGCTGCGGCCATAGCAGGGGTCCTAACCTTGTCTGTGTGGTGGAGGGCAGGATTTCCTTTCTCTCTAAATGAGTTTGTTCTCCTTGTCATAAAGGTACAGTGTCTCCGTCTATAGATCATGGACTGCTTTGTACATCAGGTTAGCGGCAAATTCTTTTATACGGCAGCATGGAATGACATATAAATTAGAGAGAGGGAAGGGGCACAGAAAGATGAATGAACAATAGTGTGGTAAGAAATGCACTGAGATGGGAAATGTGATCTGTGCAACCTGGATGCTTTCAAACAAAGTGAATTTGCAGTTTATTTTTCATCTTGAGTCTTTTTTAAAAAGAAAAAACAATCAAGCCAATCAAAAGCTGTTCTAGGCAATCACATTTAGTTACAGAGACTAGGATCTTCAATACAATCGAATATACAGTGCACTATTTGATGGCAGCCTACTCTAGTATAACAGTATCAATACCATGCTTGATGCTGCCGATACTCGTGGGAACAGAACAATTTAACTTAATCATCCATTTGTGGGCATTGGAAGAATTTGATACACCAAATTAAAAGCATATAGCAAATATCCTTTGTGATATGAAACATGTATTGGCAACGGATTCAGTGCAAAGTAATACTATGTCTCAGGCCGTGAGTGTAAGAAGTGGGTATGAAAACGCATTGAGGAGTCGAGATGGCTGATTTCTGCTCATTAAAATGAAACACTTAAAACATGTAAATGAGGCACAAAAACATGAGCAGAACCAGCAGAATAAAAGATACGTTGATTAATTTAGTTCAAAATGACTTTGAAAATCTTCTGTTCCAAAGATGAGAGCCTTTCATTTTAACAAAGGTATTCATGCTTCTGACATCTCTTTCACTGTGAACGTCAGAAAACTCAAAAAGGGGAGTGATACAAAGTTGCAATTTGAAGCTGTATTTGACAAGAGTGAATAATTCTTGGGTTTTAAGCACATAATAATGAACGTACCAAGTCGAACTATGATGAATCCATTACTTGTATGTACCGCAATGAAAATGTGATTTTAGGTTTTTACAAGCCATCAAGGTAAATTGATGCGGTGAACACTCACATTGCTGCAGCATAATAGACACAATCATCTGTCTACTTTGTGAACAAAGAAGAAAAGCTGCTCAAAGTTATTTGGGTCTCAAAAAAAAACATTAAAAGAGAACTTTAAAAAAAAAAGATGGATGCAATGGTTTGACACATCCGTGCAATTATGGCAGTCAAACCCACTCAGACAGATCTTTTCTAAAAACATATCCATTGAACGCTTCAGTGACATCCTCATTTTACATCTGGTATGCAAACCCAAAAGCATCATATACAAAGACAGAAATGTGAGGGGAATAAAGGGGACAAGCAATAAAAAACAGAAGACCTTGCAGTGTTGCCAGGATCCTAAAAAAGCCACGATAGAAAGCACTGTCAGGCTGTTTATGAATGCAGCGCCTCAAAGAAAAACAAAGAAAACAGCGACAAATCCTGTGCAGCTGCTCTTCAATATGTAAATGGTGCCTCAGTTCAAAGTCTAATTTCAGAAGTACAGCTGTGAATCCTGAAGTGCTGCGAGAGACAAGTCACAGGAACCAAGCTCTCAGCTGCTCCTGATGAGCAAAGATGAGTTCCAATGGACAGAACCGCATCGAACATCCAGTAGTCGTGAGAGCTGTGAACTTCTGGCATTTGCATCAGGAAAACGTTTTTTTTCACTAATTGAGTTTATTCACGTAAGCCATGGATAATAGTTATTAGAGAAAGAAAACAAAACAAAACGAACAGTGCCCAAAAGGAGTAGGCTGAAGAAAAATATGTATTAATGCCTACCCCCAAACTTATTCACAATATTTGTAACAAGACGGACACATCACTTCTATTTTAGCTTCTTTGCACTTTTTTTTTAAACTTTTTAATTTTGTTGTTTGTTTTTAAAGCTTTGAATGGACTGGCCCCTCAGTACATCACAGACTTCCTCCATGTCTACACTCCGGCATGTGGACTGAGGTCTGAGGGCCAGCTCCAGCTCGAGGTTCCCCGTTTATTCTCGTTCTTTTAACACCATGCGAGTTGTGTTGTCCTCTGTGTCATTTATTTATTTCATCTGGTTTGTTTTATTGCGTTATCCACTGTTTTCACTTATAAGTTATTTTATTGTTTTATCTATTTTATGTCTATTTATGGTTTAACGTCCTATTTATTGTTTTATGTGGGTTTTAGTGTTCAATTGTGTCACTTGTTTTATTGTTAATATTTTTTTTTTATTTCTTTTTTGTGGTGGACCTAATTTGTTTTGCATTTGTTTTATTGTTTTTATTCGAGCTGAAACAACTTATTGATTAATCGACAACTAATCGATTATTGAAATAGTTGACAACTACTTTAGTAATCGATTAATCATTTTCTAGTAAACACAGACTCAAATAGAGGAAAAATGACATGCATATTGTTTATTTTTGATGGAAACCTACTTTGTTTTAGGGTAGTTAGGGTATGTTGTGTGTTGTACATTGAGAATTTCATAAATATCTGTCTGTGTCACTCACTCTAAACTCACTTTGGCTGTAAAAATAAAATGTTTATACACCATACATTATTATCGATTAATCTTAAAAATAATTGGTAGATTAATCGATAACCAAAATTATCATTAGTTGCATCCATCCATCCATTTTCTTCCACTTGTCCGTTGCCGGGTCATGGGGACTGTTGGAGCTGCCCAAATCACATAGCATCAGCCCCTATGGCTCCTCCTGCAGGTGGTGGGTCCACAGAAGGACGGCCTCATGGTTCTAACCGGGCCTGTCGGTCTCTCATAAGGGGCTTCTGAACCGTCACCTAGGACCTGTTTGCCATGGGAGACCCTACCAGGGGCACGAAGCCCCTGACAACAGAGCTCCCAGGATCATTCGGGCGCTCAAACCCCTCCACCACGTTAAGGTGGCGGTTCCAGGAGGGGTCGTCAGTTGCAGCCCTAGTTTTTATGATTTTACGTGCAGCACTTTGGAGTGGATTGGAGAGTATTTGGCGATCTGATAATAGGATGGTGTCCCCATTCTAGCACCGACCGCCTCTTGCTCGCCTTAGTCTAGTGTGTGTGTGTATTTTACATTATATTTATTTTGAGTGGAAGTATAGAAAGTAACATGGAAAAACAGATAGGAGGCAACAACAGCTGCAGCCCTGATTTCACGCTTAAGCAACTTCAACAATCATAACAATCATAATAATCATAATGGACAGGATGAATCGCAAACATTATTTATGTAATTATAAATGTAAGCAACCCATGCCCAGCCCATCCACACGCAGATATTATTATCTATAACTGTGTGTGGATGGGCTGGGCGAATACAAGTTCTCATTGTATTCTTGAACGAGTACGTTTTTGTACATATGTTCAAATGAAAATAGTACAAGTTTTCTTTTATAATATTTAGCAATTTTTTTATGAACCCCAAGCAACAACATTCACAATTAGAATCAATAGAATATGACTTTCACTTTGATCCGAACTCTTGAAATACGTTCCCTTTTCCAACTTCTAATTCACGGGTGTGCTTCTGGGTATCGCATGTTTATGAATATCATTCTGCCCTTCAAGATGTAGCATGTTTTCTTCCCCCCCAATATCGCACAAAAAATTCACAAGGGAATTTATGCATGTTCAAACCAGCGAACCTTGCTTTTCATCAATAAATCACGAGTGCGAGGAAGGAGGTGGGTGCATAATCTCAAGCAGCCGAATCATGATGCAACCTCTTTGTCTCCTTTTGTAACGCGCGGCGGGCTGTGTACACTACAAAGGCATGGACCCGTGTGTGCGAGGACAGCGTTTCAGTGGGACATGGCGGGACAGTCCACTGAGAGAGAGATCAGATTCAGGAAAGGGGAAACGGAGTCATTGAGCTTTGTTTCATGTCTACTTTACAACCACTTCATTCAAATTACACGTTCTAGATAGAAGACTGGCGCCAATACAACTCTTGAAATCTCCGAAAAATCTACAAATGTTGAATCTCATAATTACCTGCCATGTTAATTTTAGTTGAAAGTCCTTTTAACAGACCAACATCACATGTCGTCACCACTTTGCTAATCTTTTCAAGAAAATTATAGGCGTTGTTATAGAAGACAATTGACCATTGTGCCAGTTTTTTTGATTACATACATTACGATATTAACCAGGAACCATGTGCAAAAAAAAATCTCAGTTTCAAATGATAGGCTCTATAGATTGTTGTGATGGTGCGGGTCGTGAACGCAATTTATAAACAGCCAGCTCAGGAAGTATTCATGTCCCTCTAGTTATACCTATAATGCCCAATACTGAAAATGATCACTTTTCTCAGAACATACATAAATCTATGCTCATGCTCGAGTGACTAAATGAATGGAATTATCACAAATATGATTCAGAGATGGCAGTTGTTTTTGTAGAGTGTCACTAAAATATACTACTTATGTTTTATGCCTTTTTTAGATTGTGTGCAACGGCTACTCAGTGTAGAATTTTCCCAATTGAATAGAGTTTGAAATTTACAGCAAATATTGTAGCTTTGATGGTGAATGAATGGACATTTTGAATACTGTATGATTCATTTTAGTAATTAATCGAATTTGAATTTAAAAGAAAAGAGTGACATTTCAAGCATTGTACAAGCCATCAGAGCTATTCGTGTAGGGCACAGGCACTAGATGTACCATAAATGCACCTAAGAAAAGTACTTGAGGTTTTTTGTGGATTCTCAAAACCACTTCAAAACCACATAAACGCATAAAACATGGTCATGTTTTTGGTAAAGAGGAGTTGTTGGACTAACTATACAGTAGTAGGTGTCGCAACAAAGATGGTAGTACCAGTGATTATAGCATCGGAGGGAAAAGTTGTGTTGCAATGGTAATTAATGGTAGTAGTGGCCATAATGCAAATACAGCAAACGAATCCACTATTCTGAACATTAACATAAGCAGGATATTTATTTTTTTATATTCATTATAAACATTACCTCAAATGTGTTTCATACATGAGAAATCTCTGGGCCCTGTCAGTCCACATGTGGGAACAAGACACTAAGCATAAATAACTTAAAGTGATAGTCTGTAAGGTTACAAAGTGAGGATTGACTGGACCAGACACGCTGGTCCACAGGAAAGTTCATCTGATTGGTCAGGGATTGGCCGAGCATAAGCAGCTGAAATCAGCAAAGGAAGAGACTTAAAAATAAAAAATAAAAGATATTTATGATACTTACGCCACATGACATTTCAGACTGAAGCTGACTATTCACAATCTGTCAAATTTGTAAAACATTTAAATTTACAGACTCATACTTTAAATACCAGCACACTGGAATTCCTTTGTAAGATGTTTTTCAGCTACTTCCCGGACTTTGTTTTGCTTTTAACCAGTGAAAAGACGATGCAAGGTCAGCGTACCTTGTGGCTGCCTTGCATTATGAACTACAGAGGAAGCTGCTGAGAAGAAACCAGCCCTTGCTTCATCAATGATAGATTTGGGGACAGAGAGGTAGCGCTAAACCGGTACATCAGAACTAAAAGGCACTTTTTTTTTTAGTTTTTCTAACCATGTAATAATGTTTCTTGTTTAAAAACAAAAATAAAACATACTCCGTCATTTCAGCACTGAGCATTCCTCTTCCCTGATGTGGTAGTGGCCTGCTCATTTTTTTTTTTAAATAAGGTTAAAAAAAATACATTATCCATAGATGGAGAAAAAATGTAAATACCTATGCTATAGATAAATACCTGGATCAAGCGAATGAAAAAAACGAACTTCTTGATACTATTTATACATTCACCTGAGAATAAGGGAAAAAGGGGTGTCAAAAATCACCTTTGAAGTTAAGAGACAGGTTGAATAACAAGTGAAAAATGATGTGAGGGTGAAAATGTGGTAATGGCAGTTAAGAGGAGAAAAAGCTATACGACTCACACCCTGTTTGTTTGTTCTTATCTTAAAAGCAGATAAGCCACATCCATACTGCGCACTGACAGCTGACATTTAGCCTAATTCTTCAGTCACCGCTTTGCATCTGATTAGAGAATTTCCTGCTGGATTCTATGTACCACCCATAACAAATAAATCTAATACAAAGGTAACAAGGGCAATGGATGTGTTGTAGATATACGGTTTAGTCTTCTGTTCTGGCTGATGGTAAAACATTGAAATGCAACAATTACTAGACTATTAAGCACATTTCTCCAGTTTAGCTTTACCCAAATATGAAAGGCTCTTGAAAAAAGTGTCAAAATAGCAACAAAAATTAGACGAAAATGAGGATGAAAATGCAACAAAAGAGTGTCAAAAATTTGAGAAAAAAATCTATGAAAAAGTGACACAAAAGTTGTGAAAGTGCAACAAAAAATCCACAAAAGAGCAACAGAAAAGTGACAAAAAGGCAACCAAATGGGGAAAAAAAGCAATGAAAAAGTGACAAAAGCGTAAAAAAAAAGTAACAAAAACGTTTTGTCAGTCTTCGCTTTCAAATGAGATGTTACACTGGCCTAGAGGCTGTAAGCTCCTGTCGAGAAGCTTTCAGATTTAGGTAAAGCTGAACTGGAGAAAATGCGCTTGGTTAAGGTGGGGGTTAAAAATGCATTTTTCCGAAGTTATACTTTCTGGGTATGGTATTTTGTGGTGACTAAACAGCCAAAATATAATAATAGTTGTAATAGTACCATAGTGATCTTAGTTAGTAGACCACAAGCAGCAGTGAAGGAAGTAGCAGTACGCAATACAGCAATAATATAAAATGTTTTAATCAAAGCAAGCACTTTGAGTGAGGAGCTGAATACAATTGTTAATAACCTCTTGAAGCCCCTCTCCTTCATATCACTGTTTAAAAATGAATGCATTTACCTTGGGTTTGAGCTCAACAGGGGTTTCATCTCCTTTTGATAGTGGTGACCCTGATGGTCAGGCTGCATCAGACAAAGAGGCAATAGAAAAAACATAGTTAAATATTAAATCAATTCTTAGAAACTACATTTCTTACATTATTACAGCCAAGTTTTGAGGTCTTATATGTTTGGTAGAGATGCTTCACCAGTGTGTGTGTGCCTATTACATTTTAAGGATAAGTATAAGAATAAAGCCTGTTTTAACAGGGGTATAGACTAAACAAGGTCATGGGTTTATGTATTTATTTATAAGGAATTCTTACTGACATTTCAGTCTTTAATAAAAACACAGTCTGACAACATGGGAGAGAAAGGGTAACGTTGCAGTAAACAGCCACAGCCATGATAAAACCTTGTTCAGTTTTCTGATAAGCTTCAACCCGACACAACCTCATTTGAAAGAACATGATCCATTCCTCCCCAAATCTGTTTTGATACGCCACCATTGTGGTGTATTTGTGACACTGGCAGCAGCGGTCTGTGTGTAATGAGCGACCTTTAAGAGTGCAGGATGGGAATATGAGATAAGAATGGTTTCAGTAATATTCAGCTCAAAGAAACACGAGTGCTTAGGCTCTCCATCTTGTCAAGGCTAAGGACCATATTATAGCCTCAGGAGGCTGCTTAAGTCTAGTGCCTGTTTAAAGGCTATTACATTACATGACTTTGATGAAGAAGCAGTCACACCAAAGCTGCAGCCCGAGCGATGCTTAAGCAAATTTTAGCTATCTGTGCGCTTCAGTGGCTTCTCTACAAAATCATTGTCTAAAAATAAGACAGGAGCTTAAAAGAGGGCCTAGTGGGACTGTGCAGGTAATATATGCTGATGATGATGATGAGGCACTAGTGCAGAGCCCGATGGAATTTATTACACTAAATATTCAAATTGCACAAAATGTCTCAAAAGGGAGCTGTTAACAGAAGAACATTTTTATATTTTACAATTTTAACGCCACCAAAATGTGTTCAGTTGGTATAATGACATGTTACAAGTCACTGGAAAATATTGTGAGAAAAATACATCACATAGTTGAACAACTAAAAGCACTGCTCTGCTCTTTTATGCTACGGGCACATCTTGATGCAAATGGCCAAAACAAAACAAAAAAAACAGCCAATCAAAACAACTAAATATATTGTATTTAGCAATTGGGGTCAAAATTGGGTGATCTGTTGTAGAACTACCTCACCAAAATGTTAGAATTTCTGCTAACTTTATTCATTTTATTAAATACTGTTTCTGGCAAACACTATATTTAGGGGATAACGGTGTTACTGAAACACTACACTGAGTCACTGATGTCAAGATCAAACAGTATAGCCAAGAGTAACCTCACTATTTCTATCAAATTGAACAATGAAATAAGAGTCCCAGTAGTACCGGACTTTTCTTTGGACGCTATACATTTTGGTACATTAACGGACATCTCTATCTGCAGAATGAGTTATAGACCGAAGTTCAAATTCTGTAATAACCATGTTCTCTGGGGATGGTGAAAAAAGGACAAAGAGCCAGGTAAGACAATGTTCTTTTGTAAGTGCTTACGCAAATGGACCAAAGATCGCAATGACCTTCAACATATGATGTAAAATGTAAGATATAATAGAGAACATGTTAAATATTATGCTAGTCACAAAATAGAATTGCAGGGAAAGGGCAAAAAGGAATAATATATGAAAAAAGTTAAGTCAAGGGATGCGGAAAATGCAAAACTGTACCACTGTAGCTTCCATCTAAAGTTTCCATTATAGTATAGCATAAAGCTCAACATCTGTATCAATATACACAGACCATAGAGTTGTGTGTCCATGTTGAGGTGTCGTCGCTGCTCACGCTCAGGCTGACGTGACACTGGTGGATCTGGGAGTCACTCAGAGCCACTGCGCTCTCCTCTGCTTCGTGTTCTCGCTTCAGACTCGCCAACATCCGCAGCTCCTCGTCGTCCTGATGTGGCTGTACTCGGTCCAATGGAAGAGCGTTGTCAGTGCCATTGCATGATTCAACAGTCTTGTCCTCTTCATCCTATTGATTAGAGAAGAAGCGAATTTTCGCTGTTTAGCACCCAATTGACTTGACAGATTGTCCCAGTGACACTGAAGGAACGATCAAATGCATTCATAAAGTACCATAACCTTACAGCAACTATTATTTCTACTATTACAACGATATTATCAAATTTATACTGTGCTTTTAGGTCCCTCAGGGATATTTTACATGAGAAAATGAAAAAATGTCTTTTTGAAGACAAAGGTTTTGAGCAGCGATATTGATACTGTACATTAATTGCTATTACCACATGTAGCCTGTCAAATGTTTGTGATAATAAAAATAGGTAGAGCTGCCTGATTAGTAATGTACTGTGCCATAGACTCCAACCGTTGATACACTGTTCTGACATCTTTCACTCAAGAGCCGTATTCATATCGAGCTTGCGTTAAGCCTCGGCTTGTCTGGATCAGACCGCACAGGACAGCCTTTGCTCCCTGCTTGCATCACCAGTAGCTGGTTCATCACTCTTCCTTGGACCACTTTTGATGGTCATAGCATGAACACTCCACGCGAAATGCAGTTACGGTGCTTGAATTTAATCTTGACATTATATTTAGTCCCTTGTTTAATTCAAGTGCTTAATTCTATACTTGAAAATGGAGCTCCCTCTCTTCCGACGTCACTAATGTTTCAAACTCAGCTAGCGCTAATCACTTGTAACTAAGTAAAACGTGAAAATATGCCATGTGCATGTTAAATCCTAATACCTTTCAATTTTCATAATTCTAACACATAAAAAAGAAATACAAAAATGGTGTACTTCCATTTGACTAGGTATGCAACAATCTGTGCGCCTCCCTGCTTCCAGTGACAAATGTTTTGAAACATAACTTAGTGCAGCATTTCATTCAACCGTTGGTCAAACAACAAGCAAATAAAATGTAAAAATCAACTCAAGCTACTACTGAACCCAGGGAGGAAGTTTGGTAGTGCAGAGCACTAGTTTTTGACGAAGTGCGCCGTGGTTAGGTATACCTGTGGCGGCAAATGAATGACAGCCAATAAAGCAGGTTTGTGGTGAAGGGAGCCAACACCGTGTCATATTTCTCTGACAGGTTTTCAGTTGCAACCTTCACTGGATGCAGTTGAGTGATTTGTACAAATCATGGGGATGGCGCAATGGTGAAAGAAGAAGAGTATTTCCATCTGTGACTGTGTGCAGCATTGAGAACAACAGCTCAGTGACAGCCATGTGTTAAGTGCTAAATCCTGTACCTTGTCCCCTCTGGAGTGAAGCAGGACTTCGTGCAGGAGTCTCCTTGAAAGGGACACACTGCTGTTTACTATGACATTGAGCTTCACAACTTCAAGCCTGCCCAGACTGCTGGGGGGAGACAGGCAGCGCTTGGGGGCAAGTCCAGGAGGTTCAGCTTTTGTGATAGGACAAGAAGAAATTGACCTGTTGATGTCACTTTCCTTTAATGGACGCCGAGATTGAGCAAAGATTTCATCCAAAGTTTCATCACTACCTCTGGATGCACCCAGACCAGAGTCAGTGGTGCATTTTTGTGGCAAACAAGTGGAATACCGTTCATCCTGAAGGAAATAGAGGAAGGTTAGCGAAAGTTTTTCTTTTTTTTTGTAGATGTAATATCAACTGTTCAATATTAGACTGGTAAATCAGGTTTTTATATGCAGTATTTATATCCATGCACTGTTGACACTACTTTCACTAAACAACCTCATCACTGTCACTGCAGATGAAATCGTCCTCCGGCTTGGCCCCTCCTCTCCGTGCGTTCTGACCTTCCCAGCCCTCCGTGTATCCCTTGGTGTGTCCCAAATGGACGGGGCCTTGCCTCTGCATGGGCGAGTGTGGCTGAGAGCTGAATGTGAACACAGACTGCTGCGAGATGAGCTGGGGCTCAGGCTCCTCATTACTGTCCCAGCTGCTGCAGACCTGCAGGTCACAGGGCACCCTGCTCTCCCTCTCACCTCGCAGAGGGGCTCTGGGACTCTCTTTAACCATGCCAGAAACATGTGTATCTAGGGCAAAAGATTAGAACACATTAGTTAAACCTGAGCCAACTCCAATGTTTGTTTCCTGACATAAAAAGAGTGCATAAAAAGATGTTTGTAATTATCAATGCATTGTGGATAAAACTATAGGTCACCTACTGTTTTTTGGTGTCTGACCGTTTTGTGGATAGAAAAAGGTCAGACACCAAAGTGATAGTAAATATAATTCTGAAAACTGAAAACAGCTTTCTTAAAGCTGGAATCTCTTAAAAACTTTGGATCTAGAGACACAATAGACGTCACGACTAAAACAAATCATACATTCTTTGGTTACAAAATGCACACTGTCGTTGTGTCCTTGGGCAAGACACTTCCCCCTACTTGCCCAGTGTCTGTGTACATTGGTTTATGAATGAGAGAGTGAATGGGTGACCTGTTCCTTACTGTAAAGCGCTTTGGGCCTGATAAAGGTAGAAACGCGCCATTTACCATTTACCAAGCATTCTTTGGTTATGAATGTATCAAATTTGTAACAACCACTTGTTAGGTTACTTTTCCAATTTGATAAACCTATACCAGAGAAAATACAACATTATAGGAACAGGAAGGCTATTACAGAAGTGGCAATATCTAGACACTTTGAAAAAAAGCAGAAAAAGCCAAGATCTTGTAGAAGAAGTTTGTTGTTCTATGAGACTCAGTACATTTTTGATGCTCTAATGAGGAATCGAATGTACAGATTTGTGTGTGTTGCTTAAACTAATCCAAGAACTCTTTAGCTGTGAGGTTGTGAATCCCAGCGTAAATTACATGTGTTACTAGTCAGTTCTTTGGAAACACTGTTTTGTCTTTTAAAACTTTTGCCAATTTTTACTGCTGTTTTTTTACTGTATCTGTTTCTGTCAATAACGATCAAAGATCACTATTTTTTAAAGCTTGACATATGAGTTTTGTTTAAGTATATTTTATTCAATAGACAACTTATTGTTTGGATTACAAAAACTATATAGTATATCATGTCTTCTCCATTTATGTTGCTAGTAAATCGAGCTAATGCTCTAGCTTCATATAACAGATCTAAACCACTTTCCACCTGAAAAGGCGAGTGAATCCCCTCCACTTGAACAGCATAATCATTTTCTCTAATTGCCCACTGTGAGACAAACCTTGAGCCCTGGAGATGTCCCCTTGACTTTTACTTAATGCGCAACCATTACCATTAATGAACTAACTGCTTTTCAAATGTGGCACAACTGCAGAATTGGTAGAACCATTTATAGAAAGCACACTTTGGTAGTATAGTGTGAAAATGAAGGTATAACTTTCTCCAGCAGAAGAACCCTTGGTAACACTTTGTATTAAGGTGTGCTTGTTAAGGAAAAAACTAGCTTAAAACTAGCATACCAAAGAGTAGAGAATGTTACTTCTAGAATCAAATACTATACCACTTGAAATGTGTTTGGGGTTGCCCGGACTGAGCATGAATCCTTGTTTTTCACTTGTTCGAGGCAGGTGCGGTTGTGAGTTGACAGCAGTTCCTACACACAGCACTTTTAATCACATAAAAAAATGTAAAAAAATATCAAACATGGCTCAGTTAGATTGGAAAGTCATCTAAATGCACAATTGAACAAAATAAATAATAATAATCCCTTTTTATTGTTGAGTATGTTGAGTAGTGAGATTAAAACCAGCTACACCATGTTCCACTTAATCAAGGAAATGCTGTATTTTTCTCGTCCCGTTATGCAAATGGCCCTTCTTTATTCACCCTAAAAGCTGTTATGTGCTTGAGAGAACATATCATTTAAAGCGTTGCCTCTGTAATGCTTTTAACAATGCGTGGTAGTTAAATGAATTAACTCATGCATTTTTTATGAAGGATGTCCTTAGTTAAATGTTTTGAGTTTTGCAGCTGCCGTGTGCACTGCATGCACAATAACAGCTGAGTTTATTAAAACGTCAGACAACAAAAACAGATTTGAATTTGAAATTAAAACGTACCCTCTCGAAGTGAACGGGAGCAGTCTCTCCCTGAGTGTTTTTCATGTTGGCTGGAAATGCTTTGATTTTTGGCTTTACTCTTTTGGTTCAATTTGCAGCAGGGGGATCCCTTGAGGACACGGCCAACACACACACACACACACACACACAAAAAACACTTCTTAAATTCAAGGCAACAAATCCAGTGTGGTGCACAGTTCTTGTTTCTGAAGCAAAATTATTTAGATATCTATACATTTTTTATCATGTTTTTGCGATTACCGTGTTTGAGGTACAAAGTGCACTGCTTTCCACAGTGTCTGGGGTCGCGCAGCTCTTCACTTCACTTTGAGGTCGTGGTCCTAAAACCTTGGGCCCTGCGGCGCTCTGTAACATGCCCGGGGGCCTGCACTTCGGATGGAGGGACGGCCTTGTGGGGGCCACACTGGCTACAACAAAGAATATAAAAAATCTCTAGCCACAGTCAACAGTATCGCTTTTTTTTTCTTCTCAAGCTTGGTCCCACATCTCAAAAAACTTGTGCTAAGCTTGACTGAATTCAGCTCGCTGAAGTAGTTGCAGAATCAGTGTTTATGACCAACATGGAACAGACAATTAACGATTAAACAGGATTTTATAAACAAAAGAAAAACTACTTGCCCAATTTAAAGAGTTTACCACACTTACCATAGATGGTTTTCTATTAGATGTAAAGAGTAGCTACCGGTATGCCGGTTTCTTGAATTTTGTCCCTGCACTGAAACAACCAATCACTATGCACTTAAGGCAGAGGTCCTGCTTGGATTTCCAAATTGCCCTTGCTGAGAGGAAGATGCACTAACCACTCTGCCACTGCATAACTCCCCAATATACAGTACAGCAGGTTGTTAACTTTTTATATCAGCGCTATAGATTACAGGTTATGGCTTAACTGTCATATTCTGTCGAGTGTAAATAATTGGCTGAAACGAGAGCTGTGATGAGTCCATGGTCTGACTATACAGTGACTGTGCAGGGGGCTCATTAGCACCATCTTCACTGAAGCCAACAGAAAAACATACCGTCTGAGTGGAAAACGTATAACAGACTTTAAGCACAGACTCAAGGCAGCTCTATGCCCATTTCAATTAGTCTTCCACAAGCAAGCAAATCATGGTCAAATTGGTTGCCAAGTTTAATCAAAGTCATTTAAATTGTGATTATGCTAATAATGCAGTTGCTAATTAACAATGCATTTTTTTCTGTTTGGTTGATGCTCTCCATAGATGACTTTGCTGGATCACTTAACAAGGACTTGGACAGTTGTCAGGGCCGATAAATAAGCTGGGCTTAAAGGCCACAGAGGCTCCAGCACTATTTGTGTCTCTTCAAATTAACACATAATTGGCAGTCACAGCATTCAGGTAAGGCTGATGCTAAAATAACTTAAAATTTCATATTTTGAGTCGTGGTAGAGTAGTGGTTCTCATCTCAACTAGTGTGGCATCACAAGACACACATGACAAGCCGAGAGAATGTATTGCAACCTATACCCTTTGTAGTTTGTATTAGAATCTGTTATATACAGTATAATGTGAAATAGATTGTTGTTGATTTGTGCATTAAATCAACCTGTAAATCTGAAATCATGATCAAAACCATTCGGGACCATTCATCATTTTAACAGTAGCATTCCAATAAGTAGTATTGTACTGTATAGTAGTATTATTTCTGCTTTTTTTGTGAGGTGTTCTTACCTACCACTGTAGGCAGTTATAGGCCCAGACTTTGCATCCGATTTCTTCATATTCTCAATGTTCAGGACCTGAGTAATATGTTTAATGTCCTTTGGGAAATGGCAACTCGGAGGAATCCACTCCATCAGACCACCTCCACTTTGAAACATCTCTGCAGGTAAGGGCTCAATATTACTTGATGCAGAAGTTAAAAAATAATATATTGTTGAAATGTCAGCAGATCAATCATTGGATTTGGTTTGAGACGTTTTTCTTTCATCCAAGAGGTTTTATTAGATCTCAAGTTAAACTCGTAGGAAGCTGAATAAATGCACTTCACAAAACTAACTTTGGAGGTCACATAGCACAAATCCAGAGAGACCAATATTATTAAAGCTCAGCAGTAATAGTGAATATTCAATTAATATATGCCTATGTGCCTTTTAATGTGTGGGACAAATGAACTTACCACCCCCTGTCGGCTCTGCTTTCATTGTGAACATTCTTCGGATGCTACAGTTTGCAAATACAGTAATTCCATCCAAACTCACAAATGCCACATCTTTGAACAGTTTTCTTGTGAATGATACAAGGTCTATGCACAAGGTAGACCACTGCACAAAAACACAAGAAGTGATTACAAATTTGAATGAAACATAAGATAAAAAATAAATAAATAAATGGATTTCACATACAATGTTGTGGTTGAGCCCTACGAGGGGGATTTTTGCGTGCCAAAGGGTAGTGGACAGCTCTTTATGTACAGTGGATAAATACAACCTTCGTTTTAGATGAGCTGTATCAGTTACCCTGAAAAATTGCACTTGATATTAACAGATATTATTAACATTAGCATTTTAATTCTTGATTGTGCGCTGGCACAGTAACAAGATCAATCTGAATAAGTTGTTTGTCGGAATGGTGTATCTGTACAGTATCAGCACTGTGCTGCCTTTATGAAACACAAAGACGATGGTATACTTACATGAGTTCAATAGAAAATTCTCTGTCGTGTGGAACATTGACTTGAAAAACCAGGAATCTTTGAAGAAGTCCCACTGAAAACATGAAAAATAAATGTTTTGTTATTAAACTAACTAGCAGTTTAAAATCTGATTTAAATAAGTGGTATTGTAACTTACAAGACATTTTCCCATTCCTTGGCATTTGCATTTTGACTGTCTGGCTGCTACCCTCCAGACAGTAAACAAATCCTTTGATTTCTTTATTATACTCCTAAATGGAAAACATAATACGACAGAGAGCTTTTCAGCTTTTCATTAACATGTACTGTGGTTAGCTAAATAATAAATCAGCAGGGACTGTATAATGTATAGTTAAAGGCACAGCAGGGTTGAACATTACTCACCTATTCACCCCCTCTAAGCAAAATGACTGATTCAAATCAAGAATTTTCTTTACAGCCGTCTTATTTAGTTACCATATAGTTGTGTGTCGTTGTTGTTTTTTGTTTTTTTGTCATTAAAGTTTTGATTGATTTATTTTTCATTTTCATTGAACAAGTTATGTTCATAACTGAAATTATGATATATTAATCCTATTCAGCTTTTTAACATGATGCTGCCCATCAGTAACTCACTTCCTGCCATGCAATCTTGAGCTATTTATCTACGGTATTTGGACAAGACACTACAACATCCATGGCTAGTACTAACTCAAAAGGGAAATAACGAGACAGTCTATGGGAACAGAAGCAGAGCCTCCTGGGAATTCACTCGGAAGTCACGTGCCCATTTCAGTAATACATCCATGATTTCAGTTTTGCAAATCCAAAAATCCTTTTCTAGATCAAAGCAGATCTGGTAGTTTAACATTACATACAAACCCCTGAGGATCCTAATAATAGCAAATAAAATAAACAAAGAGCCAATGTGAGTTAAGTAAGTATTAAAAGTACTGTCAAACAATAAGATAAAATAACCATGTCCACACGTTCGTAGTGGGGTGAGGTTAGATATTTAGATTGGTGTAAAGCCAGGCATATGCATTGCCTAACGCTACGTTACATAGTAATTGTACAGTAATGTTACTGACTTTATGTATCGTTCCTCCGCTGAGTTTCCATTTTGCTACCGGGTCTTTCCCCTGAGCACAGAATATTTCCACCACGGCTCCACCCTGTTGCAAACATCAGTAATAAACCTGTTCATTTGCTGGCTTCATCTCGTTAGCACCTCATGTTCTGTGTAAACGTTGGCTAAACTAGCTGGAACTCACCTGGTAGTTATTCTTGAACATTATGTTTGACCTGTGTAAAGTTGCTTCATTACGCAAATTATTTACGTAGTTTTATTGGCGATATAATAAGTTTGGGATCGTTAAAAAACCTTAATTCCTGCCAAAAAGAAACACACATCTATAACCCCGTTAGCTTTAGCCTGAATTCGTCTCCATGGTTACGAAGGATCATCTTCGCAAACAGAAGGGCGCGCGCCACACGTCCTTTGATGTGCTGCGTGCGCATGGTGGCGGGTAAACACGGTTGCAGATCATGAGGCATATGATCCCCTGAGGTGAGTGTGTTTGTGCCCCTACATTCAAATAACAGCGAACTTGTCTCAAGCCACATTTTGTTTCACATTGAAAGAAATCAACCTTTATAACATGTGGTAGTTTGTTATTTTCAATTCTGCAAAATTGAAAAAAAAAAAAAGACTGTGCCCAGTAGCAAGCTATAAGGATTGTACTCCATTAATCTCAACATACAATTGGGATTGGCAATTTTATTTCTTTACAAGCCATAGGCATATCGTTTCTTGTTTGTTGTATGTTGTTGTATGTTTGAAACCTCCGTTGTGTGGGCAATACATGGCCCAAAAAGCCTGCATGTTTTATAGTTTCAAAAATAAATACATGAATAAAAACAGATAAAAAGATTGTACATGAAAGATAAACTTGGAGGCTGGATAGTAAAACTCTATTAATGTGTCATTGTCACGTGTTCTTTATCCCAAGCAGCAGCTATTTTGAGATCAAAAGTGTCTTTTAATTAGCCTCTATGGGAGTCCATATCGGGGAGAGTCAGTTTATGTTATTGTGGTGACTTCAGTATTTTGTTTCTAAACATAGAGTGAGGCTATTGTCCTGTGCATGTTGGAGTGGCACTTAGCCTTCAGTAGTGTTCCTCAAACTGTGGTATGTGTACCACCGTGGATGTGATTAACACTGAATGTTACAGATCACATAATCTTCAGTCAGGAGGGACATCATGTAATAATAATGGGTAGTAGTAATGGCTTAGATCAAGCTTATTATTGCCCATTTAAGAGATGCAGAGTGCTGGCAGCTTCTGCGACTTCAAGTAGTCGCATTTACTACATGGAGTCCAGTTTATATTTTAGTTTCGATACAACAGTAGCTGTTCAGCGTTACATGTCAAAAATACATTAAAGATAAAAACTACAGACTTTCCTTACTTACCTTACTTCCACAGTCATCAATGATGAAAAATGGGGCCACCAATCACACAACAGTTTGTTACTTATGCAAGTTGTTAGTTGGTATAATATTACACTTAGTAAACTAATGAGAATGAGAAGCAGTGGGAAGGTTCATACTGGCTCTCAGTAGTCGTTTGAGAGTGATTGAGACAGCACTATCAAACCAGTGCCTGGCCTGCAGTGAACATTAGCAATGTCAGAATGGAAAAATCAGTTAATAGCAGCTTGTTAGCATACAAAACGACGACTAATAATTCATGTATTATTTTCAAAACAGTGTATTTATCTGGGCCTGTCAAAGACCATGACGGGTACTGTTTGTTTCGACTATGCTGTGTAGCAAGTGTACCCCAAAATTATTCAATTCAATTCAAGTTTATTTGTATAGCACATTTAAAACAACTGCGGTTGACCAAAGTGCTTCACAGTAATAGCAGGTCACATAGAAATAAAATACAAGTAAAAGATAACATGCCAAGATACACTCAACTAGCTCGTATTGAAGGCCAGGGAGAAGAGGTGTGTTTTCAGCCTGGATTTGAACTGTTCCAAAGACTGAGAGGACTGAGAAAATTAGAGTATTGTTGACCCCTTGTGAAGTTACTATACTACATTATAGCTTATCGATACAAACAAAGGTACCACAAAGTATTTGGCAATATTGGAGAATCTTGGTCAAGAAACAATTTTTCATTACATCTATTCTGTGCACTCAACTGAAGAAAAAATATTACAACCAATTTGTTCCTTCATGCAGCAGAACTTGTTACACCCAATTCCAAGTTGCAGGAACTTTAATGAAACTGTTTTTTTTTTTAGGTTTCTCACCGCATTAATGTGTAGCTTTCAAGATCAAAGTGCATACAATATTTACCGGCACAATGAGTTTGCTATCTGTAGTTTACCAAGTCTCAAATATCTATTCATTTGATCTTAAAACAAATAATGACCACAACAACCCAACCCACCACACTGTGTTCATGTTTTATTCTCTTTTGGGGGAGCAAGATATTGTAACACAACGTTCATTCTCTCTCAAAGTCAGGGAGTGAATTGTGAAGTATCAATGATGTTGTTACTCCATCCACGCTGGTGCTACTTAAGTTCATCCCAGTAGCTCTGTTTCTTTCATAGGCAGAGAGTGACCTGCGGCAAGTTTTGATCCAAATGGTTTCTTTTCCTTCTTAAGCATTGCATTTTATATATTTCTAATTAGCTGTGTCTTATCACCAAACAAATGAGTATTGATTGATTGAATGATTGGCCACATCAAACGTGCTTGCCCCAATCCTGAATAAACAGTCGTGACAGGATGTGGACCTGACATCAAGTTAACATACTGTTATATCAAAAGAGCAGTTCAAAAAGGAAAGAATAATATTCATAGCATGTGTTCCTGAAATAAAAAACCCACTTAATATACTTATTATGATTGTCAGTGTGGTTTCAGGTGATACCATATAGTGGACACTTGTGTGCCGTTTGTGTTTTATTACTGTGCTGAATTCTGCGTCTCATGTCTTGTTAGGTGCTCAAGCTGCACGAAAGCCGATAAGTCCACAAGCCCAGGTGAGTGTCCGTCAGCCGCATTTCGAGGTATTTTTCCCCTTCTCCTCTGTATTTCATCCTGAAAATAAGTGCACTGGGAGGTGTGGAGGGGCGCAGATTGATGAGTGTGTCTGTGAAATGTGGTGATCTTTGAACCGGCGACGACCAAGAGGCGCATGATCAAAATACTCGGGCCGTTTGATGTTGGCAGATAACGGCAGAGCTCGGCAGAGGCAGGAGGATGCGGGGCTCACGGCTTGTAAGGAAATGATGAAAAACACACTGTCGTGTCAAGTAACCCCTGTTCACCCTGCAAGCACCTCTGGTTTGGATTTGATTTCCCATTTAGATGAAAATGTACAGCTTGTTTTTGTGCAGCATGCATCACACCACATGGTGTACTTTTATAACACATTTTTCCCAACAAATCGATAAGACCCTAACCACAATATTGTAATATTTTTTATTATTTTGTTTTTGTTTTTGCTAACACAGCCCAAAAGAAAAGACAATGGTAAGAATTATTATTGTTTTTTTTTAAGGCTTGTTTTGACAAAATTATTAAAAAACAAAACGTGATTTTTTTTTGGTTTACATTTAGTAAGATATTGCAATAATATTTTCTTTTCCCATATTGTCCAGCACTGAAGTTTGACGTCTTTTTGTGCCACGTCCTGTTACGCGGGAAGTAAGGAATATTGGAGCTTTTAATGGAATAATAAGTAGATTCATTTAGGTTTTATGATTTGTCTAGGTTGTAGTGACAGGAGAAGGTACATCCACAGCTGCAGTTTTGTTCAACATAGTTTTCTTCATATACCTTGCCAAGTGAGTCAAACTTTTCCATGTTTTAGAGAGTCTGTTATAGCTCTTTTCTGGCCCACTTTGGCTAAGATAAGATGTGCCTTTATTGATCTCACAATGGAGACATTCACTTGTTACATCAGCTCTCAAGAACACTCAGGGGGTGCAAATAGTCATTGTGTGACAAATGGTAATAGATGCCCAGGATTATTTGGATTATTAGGCGCCACCTATTTATTTTTGTAATTATTATTTTATTTAACATGTACAAGAAGTAAGCAATACTAGTCAGAAGATGCTTTGGGAACACACGCGCGCGGGGAGGGCAGCTCGGGGGGCCTTGTGGGTCCCTATTGAATTTTCCCCCGTAAATGTGGTCATGGCGTGTGTCTTCTGTGTTAAAGATTGCAATAAATGCAGAGAAAATACCCTCTAAGTGTCTTTATCCGACCACTAACGCTACAGGATACCTGACTTTTTTATGTTGTAGAGTAAATGTGTGTTTGTCTCCGCACAGTATGTTGTAAACACTTCAAAGACAGATCTTGTAAGTAAGTAAGTAGGTCAACTTTATTTGTATAGCACTTTTCACAGACACAAAGTGCTTCACAGTAAAAATAGACACATGTTGCATTGCCTTCCCCGAGACTTTAATTGAGCAATGGAAGATAGAAGTAGAATCTAAATTATCCATCCATCCATCCATTTTCTTCCGCTTTATCCGGGGCCGGGTCGCGGGGGCAGCAGTCTCAGCAGAGATGCCCAGACTTCCCGATCCACGCACACCTCCTCCAGCTGTTCTGGGGGGACCCCGAGGCGACACCAGGCCAGCTCGGAGACATAGTCCCACCAGCGTGTCCTGGGCCTTCCACGAGGCCTCCTCCCAATAGGACATGCCTGGAACACCTCACGAGGGAGGCGACCAGGAGGCATCCGGAACAGATGCCCTAGCCACCTCAGCTGGCTCCTTTCGACGTGGAGGAGTAGCGGCTCGAGTCCGAGCTCCTCCCGGGTAACTGAGCTCCTCACCCGATCTCGGAGGGTGCGCCCAGCCACCCTGCGAAGGAAACTCATTTCGGCCGCTTGTATTCGCGATCTTGTCCTTTCGGTCATTACCCAGATCTCATGACCATAGGTGAGGGTGGGAACGTAGATCGATCGGTAAATCGAGAGCTTTGCCGCTTGGCTCAGCTCCCTCTTCACCACAACAGTCCGATACAGCGACCGCATCACTGCTGACGCCGTCAGCAGTGATGTCAGCAGTCCGTCTACCGTCAGCAGTCCGTCTACCGATCTCACGCTCCATCCGTCCCTCACTCGTGAACAGGACCCCGAGATACTTGAACTCCTCCACTTGAGGCAAGGACACCCCACCGACCTGAAGCGGGGAAGCCACCTTTTTCCGGTCGAGAACCATGGCCTCAGATTTGGAGGTGCTGATCCTCATCCCGGCCGCTTCACACTCGGCTGCAAACCGCCCCAGTGCGTGCTGAAGGTCCTGATTTGATGAAGCCAACAGAACAACATCATCTGCAAAAAGCAGAGATGAGATTCTGAGGTTCCCAAACCGGACACCCTCCGGCCCCTGGCTGCGCCTAGAAATTCTGTCCATAAAAGTAATGAACAGAACCGGTGACAAAGGGCAGCCCTGGCGGAGCCCAACACGCACCGGGAACAGGTCTGACTTACTGCCGGCAATGCGAACCAAGCTCCTGCTACGGTCATACAGGGAACGGACAGCCCTTAGTAGAGGGCCCCGGACCCCATACTCCCGGAGCACCCCCCACAGGGCACCACGAGGGACACGGTCGAACGCTTTCTCCAGGTCCACAAAGCACATGTGGACTGGTTGGGCGAACTCCCACAAACCCTCGAGCACCCGATGAAGGGTATAGAGCTGGTCCAGTGTTCCACGACCAGGACGAAAACCGCATTGTTCCTCCTGAATCCGAGGTTCGACTATTGGCCGGATCCTCCTCTCCAGCACCCTGGAATAGACCTTACCAGGGAGGCTGAGAAGTGTGATCCCTCTGTAATTGGAGCACACTCTCCGATCCCCCTTCTTGAAGAGGGGGACCACCACCCCGGTCTGCCAATCCAGAGGCACTGTCCCCAACCGCCACGCGATGTTGCAGAGACGTGTCAGCCAAGACAGCCCTACAACATCCAGAGACTTAAGGTACTCGGGACGAATCTCATCCACCCCCGGGGCCCTGCCACCGAGGAGCTTTCTAACCACCTCGGTGACTTCAGCCTGGGTGATGGATGAGCCCCCCGCCGAGTCCCCAGCCTCTGCCTCCTCATCGGAAGACGTGACAGTGGGATTGAGGAGATCCTCGAAGTACTCCTTCCACCGCCCGACCACATCCCCAGTTGAGGTCAGCAGCTCCCCACCCGCACTGTAAACAGTGTTGGTGAAGCACTGCTTCCCCCTCCTGAGGCGCCGGATGGTTTGCCAGAATCTCTTCGAGATTCGAGTGCCATTTATTTTGGAAGTGGTCCCCGCTCAAAGCTGGGACCACAGGATAAGACACAGGATAATGTACAAACTAAATTGAGTACATGGGGTATTTTATATGCAATGCACAATCACCTAAAATGATACAATCCATCAGGCTTTCAATTTTATGCAGTTTGGTGTTGAAGAAAAAGAACGATATGGTCACAACAACTCACCACGTAATTCTGCATGCAGTGTGTATTCAGAAGCATATTCTTAAGGACTCCATCCAAGGATCTTCAATAAAACATGCACAGGACAAATCAGGTTTTTTGTTTTTGCTATTCATGTACAGTACAGTGTGAGCCTATAGCCAAAAAAATTTCCTAAATTCTGTACAGTAAACAGAATGCCTTTAATTGGTTCACCATGTATTAGACTGAAACCAGGCTATTTGCAATGGGACAAAGACGTTTTCCTGTAATGCAGTTTCAAGTAGATACAGTAATTACATGCGGGATTTTCCTCTATGTGAACAGTCAAGCATTCTCACAGTCAGAAGGCAAATCAAAACCTAAATTACACATGGCACTTTAAGACAAAGTTGTCAATTTTTAATTAGAATAGATCTCAGTTGCTCATATTGTAGTAACTTGTTTTTTTTTCTGAAATTATACAGTCCAAACCATATTATTGTGTAATCTCTGTAGTCAGCACAACAAAAACAAAGGGCAAGTTTCAAAACAGATGCATAATCTAGCTAAACATTTCTTTATTATAGAGAAAATTACTCTCTTAGTTTGCACCATTCATGTGATTGATTAGTGTGAATTGTACCAGCGTGAAAGAGTCAAACAATGGCGTCTCACCCACCCCTCGCAGCCACTCGGCATTGCGGCAAAATTCACACCGGCCTTGTTCAAGAAATTGTCCCTTGGCCACACCAAATTTGATGATCATTGTCTCTCTCTGTGATAATAACCAATTTTGAGCTTTTTTGGCAAAATATCTGGGGTGCACTCTATTTGAATATAATGGTTGGCCCTTGCTGTACGCAGTTTCTCCTTGTCACCAGATTTGAAGGCAGCATCCCGGACCCTCATAAGCCTCAGGACTTCACTTGTAATCGAAGGTTTCTGTCACAGCCCCTCCAGCCCCTCAGGCCTCATCTGCCACTCCCTGAGTGGCTGGCTCCTTCCCGTCCCCTTTCGTTTCATTGCAGGAGTGAAGACAGGTGTGCTGGAGAGTCCTCAGCTCAGTTCACTCTGCAATCAAGGAGATTCAAAAGTCCACTCCAGTGAGCTCAGCGCTGCCAGATCGAAGACTACTCTTCAGTCAGTACTACGTTCCAGCATTTCCTATTAGACGTACCTTCCGAGCATACTTGCCTGTTTTTTCCATCCTGCTACAGATCTCTGTTCTCCAGCCGCCTGTCTTCCCGCTCCGTCCTGCCTGGTCTCGCTCCGTCCTGCCTGGTCCCGCTCCGTCCTGCCTGGTCCTGCTCCGTCCTGCCTAGTCCCACTCCGTCCCCTCTCCGACCTGCCTTGTCCCGCTCCATTCTGCTCCGTTGAATAAATAACCTCCTTTTTGTGACTTTAACCAGTGGCCTGTATGCTGGCAGTAACATAATAGTTATGTGGTCCGAGGCACCGAGATGGGGGAGGGTAAGTGCTTTGTGCGCTCCTTTTTTGGTGGTGTAAACCAGATACAGGATGTTGTTTCCCCTTGTTGGAAAGTCAGTGTGTTGGTAGATTTTGGGGAAAATGCTCTTTGGGTTTGCGTGGTTGAAATCCCCAGCTAAGATGAGAAAGGCATCCGGATGGCCTGTCTGTTGGTCACTGACACTCTGGAACAGTTCATTCAGTGCCTCTCTCCTGTTTTTGATGATGGAGGTGGACGGAATGTAGACGGCAACAAGAAGTACAACAGTAAAGTCCCTGGGCAGGTAGAAAGGCCGACACTTAATTGTCATAAACTCCATGAGGAGTGAGCAGTGTCTGCAGACCACGGCAACATTACAGCACCAAGCGTCATTGGTGTAGACACAGAGTCTACCTCCGTGTGTCTTTCCTCCCTCGGAGCTCACTCTGTCTGCTCTGCAGCAGGAAAGCCCCTCAAGCTGGATTCCACTGTCCGGTATATTACTGTTGAGCCAAGTCTCAGTGAATATAAAACACAACTGTCTTTTACCGTCTTCCGAGAGGAACGTAGCAGACGAACATAAACCAGTTTATTGTCCAGTGAACGTACATTAGCCAGAACAATAGTTGGGATAGAAGGCGTGTGTGGTCGAGCTGCAAGTCTTGCCCGGATACCTCCTTGTTTGCACCTTTTTTGTTTCCTGTAGCTCTATATGCAAATGCATCAGAATCAGAATAGATTTTATTTGCCATTGTTTGGGAACAGGTTCACAAGCTAGGAATTTTTCTTGATGAAGACGTGCAACATAAAACATATAACACAGAATTTAGATAAAATTAAGCTATGAAACTTTAAACTATAAGGCATATTAGAATTATAAAGTATAATGTGCCATGTTTGAGACCTTGGCCACGTCCACATTTTATAAAATATGATATGAGTGTATTATGTTTTTGTTTGCTAAAGTGTTATATACTGGCAACGTTTAATTAAAATCCCCCAAACTGCAGTTTTCAAGGTATAAGCCCGGAGGGCTTTGGCCTACACCAAAAAATGCATGTCCTCATTTACATAGGGGCAACTTTGAGGGGGCGCTGTTTCCATCAATTTTCACGCCACTCGAATGTCTTCGCCAAATCTGATGAGTTTCGGACGCCAAATCTTTTTGGCGACGTTTAGCGGGACAACAATGCGATCTTTGATGAAAAAAATAAATAAAAGAAGAAGAAACTACCCCAAAAAAATAGTTAGGCGGCTGCATTTATGGGGGAAAAAACACCTAACCCCCAAAAAATTGCTACAAAAGGTTTTTAAATGGTTTTCTGTAGTATCAGGTGTGCTTATTAACATACTAAAAGTCTACCAAAATCTGAATACTGGAAAGGTGTAATTTCCAAGATGGCGTCCAAGATGCTCGCCAGTTACAGAGGATATGGACTACCACGCACGCCTGCTTGTGGACCATGTCAAGTTGAAAATTGTGACAATCCACATAATCAACCTTTACAGGAGGAAGAGTGTGACAATGACTATTTGTAAATCTAGTGCAAATTCAAAGGCATTCTTTTCAAAAATAAATATGAGATTTGTAATCACTTTACTATTGCAATCATTTCACTATAATGTAAATATGCTAATTGCTAATATGCTGAGATAACAAAGCCCATTCATGTCTACCATGTCAGGAATGACATGGTCGCTCACCTCGCAGACTTTAGCGAATATCTCTGGGAGTAAATGTCGTAGAGACTTATTTTTTATTGCGTTGGGAAGAACTGTAATGATGTAAATGAGCCCATCCATGTCCCTCTAAGCCTCTGGGAAAATGTGTGCCGTTGCCGTGACAACCTCGCTAATATTAATGTATAGAGTATTTGTCCACCATTTCTATTTAACAATTATGCATTCATGTCACTATAATTTGAACAAGCCTATTGGATTCCTAGATACCAAAACATGGGGTTAGACACGAAAATGACTTGTCTAAGATGAATAATAAAGGAGTAATGGGCATTTTAAGGATTTGGCGAGCATCTTGGACGCCATCTTGGAAATTACACTTTTCCAGCGGACAGATTTTGGTAGACTTTTAGTATGTTAATAAGGCAAGGCAAGGCAAGGCAACTTTATTTATACCGCGCATTTCGTACACAAGGCAACTCAATGCGCCTACTAAGCACACCGGATACTACAGAAAACCATTGAAAAACCTTTTGTAGCAATTTTTTGGGGTCAAACCATATTTTTAGCCAGCTAAGTCCCTTGCCGAGGACTTTGTCTGTTTCGGCCACTCACTGGAATGTCTTGAGACCCCTTTTGCAGTCTTTAAGATCAAGGTCAAGGTCAATTTTTATTTATAAAGTGAGAGTAAGTGGACGAAAGAGGGTATTTTAGCTTAAAAGATGAAATTTGAATGTCATTGTCATTACGTGGAGAAAAAGAAGCTCTAGTTAAGCATATCCAAGTCCCAGGTCCCCGATTTTTGAGAAATTGTGACTTTCTGGTGCCAGTGATCATTAGTAAATAGCAGCCTTTGGGGCTAATTCTCGCCACTGCTGCCTTGAAGTTGAAACCTCCCAGTATATGCAAAGTGGACAGCATAAAATAATGATTTCCTATGATTACTCCATGATCCGGTGACATGTACGTTATGAGTACTCATTACAGATTTGATTACATATGAAAAGTGATTCTTCAACATCACTTTGAAAATTGTAAAGCCCTTGAAAAGTTAATGGCAATCAGGCGCACTTCATAAGAGAACCACAAGAAAAGGTCACAACGCCATCTGCATTAATCACATGTTCTGCGCCACTCCACAGGCCATTATAATGCTGATTTACTCAAATGAATTATTAAGAAGAATTAACATGCCAGTTTATAAAGACCATGGTTATTATTACCATCAAAGGGAGACTTTGCCAATACATTATGCATGTGTGTTATTGTGCTTGTAATTGTGACACAGTAATACTAGGAATAACATGATCCTAGGCAGAATTGTGCCCATTTATTTGTTGTTATTTTTGTCAAATGTACAAATAACAATGAACAATGCTGGGCCAAAGGAGCAAGTGCTTTCTTTATGCAGTTGTTTTAGATTTCAGCGCTACCATTCTTGACCATGACATTCACTCTTATTGCACATTCATATCCTCCTAGCCATGCATTATATAATTTAACCTTAATTTCATTACATGATATCCAAATATACAGCCAGTACAGTCCACATATGGCACTCACGTTGTCCTAATTACTGTCTCAGCCCAGTCGTTTAGTTTAGTAGTTTACTGTATAGGCCCGCGCTCGCTTCTGTAATCCCCATAGGTCACTTTATTTCCAGTATGAAGCGATCTCTCTCTTAAGCACATACCAGCTCATACTAATGTCCAGTCCTGTGGGGCAATTTATTCAGCTAATACCCTCGCAGTGCCACATATTTAGGCTGTCTCAAGTGATGCAGTGGTTTAAGGAGGAAGCCTAAGTGTGATTTTGTCTTTATCAGTAATGTATAAGTGGAACAATCACAAAGGTCAAACATTTAAAGTAGCAGTGGTTGCTACAGCTGCTGATTTCCTGCTATTCTTCTTATTGTCGGCAATTGCGTTTGGAAAGAGTTGTCACTGATTACATTTCTGATGTATGAACCAGCCATTAAATTGTTGCTGTGAAATTCTTTATTGTTTTGAAACCTTGGAATATTTGCGTGGACAGTGATTAATTATTTAAATATTATAAATGCATTAATGGTGATGATTTGTGTTTACAGGTATGAATGTATGGATGGGTCATCTGTTTGCATGCAGGGTCAGATGCTTACTTCAGAATCAGTGAAAAGAATGTTATACTAAAACCGCGCTCTATGTATAGATTGACTTAAACAACACACAAGAAAGAAAGACTTCACTTGAAAGGGGAATAAATATGTTAACTGCGTTTTCAATTAATTCATATGTGAGGACTGCTTGATTGAGTTATATGTTATGACATCTCCAGCTTTTCCGAGTTGATCACCTGCTTCACACATTTGATTTTAAGCTTAGCATTCAGCCAACAGAAACACTCTTTCTATTCTCCAGTGCATCCATGGCTGAAGAAAACACTCATTGGTAATTTTTTAGATAGTGTTTCTGTGGTTATGCTTTGTGTCATTAGCACACGCTGCTCGGTTATCCAAAAGTTGAGCTCTGGAAAGAAACAAAGCAAAAATGATGTGGTCTTGATATCTGAGAATAAGAGACTTGTGTGTTGTGTGCAATTCATAATAGCATGATTTTGACTACATTCAGTTATATTGAGTCATCCAGTGCAGTTGGGTAAAGTTGCCTTTATTCTGCACTGTGAGCAAAGCAAATAATTGAATACATGTGTCTGCCCACGCGCTACATGAATCGTGACATTTAGAATGAGTTCCAATAATGAAATAAAATAGAAAGTGTAATTAATTGACACGCTGACTAACTCAAGGATGCCTGTGCACAGTTTGACAAATTAAAATCATACCTCAAAAACCCGCGTCCGAGTTTGAGCATAGATGCTGGCAGTTTTTTTACACATTATGATCCCCATAGCAGAGATGGGGACTCGAGTCGGACATAAGTTGCTATTTTTAGAGACTTGCGACTCGACTTGAACTCGTCCCCTAAAGCCTGCTCTCACTTCTCCAAATAAAATCTGTTGCGCTGCTCTCTCTCTCTCTCTCTCTCTCTCTCTCTCTCTCTCTCCCTCTCTGCCCTTCCCGTGCGTTCAAGCAACGTCCAGTGTAAATGATGTGTACAAATGCGACACCACTCAATGCAATAAATCAATCGTCAGTAGGGATGTAACGATTCACTCAAGCCCAGATTCGATTCGATTTCCGATTTGAAGTTCCCGATTTCGATTTTTTTAAACCTTTTTTTTTTTTAAAGAATGACTTCTTCATACCAATGTTTTTGTTTGTTTTAACATCTGTATTTTTGTCCTTGTAACAAACTGCAACTGTCTCAGTAAGAGAACTTTACATTACAAAAAATTAAGACATGAAAATGAACTATAATCATTTTGACAGAGTGCTTGTAAATGTACATGTTTTCAGCATAAATAAGCTATGAAGCAAAGCAAACATTTTGAGATTATATTTATTTTATCAAACCTTTCTTTCTTTCTTTTATTTTTTTGCAGTTTAAACATACTACTACAATTTAGAACTAATTTTACAGTGCATTTTTTTCCACACTTGAAGCCTCACAGCCTCCGGTGCAGCCTTTGTAAACTTAAGGAGGAAAAATGACAGCTCCTGTAGGTATTGGATTATTTGACAAACGGACATTTGATGAGGATTTCAGCAGAATCAGAGCAGGTTGGTCAGATGTTTGTCGGGGGGGGGGGGGTTGGGGGGGAGGTGTGGAGCTTGTCTTAAGAAAACGTTAATGTCTTAGAAACAACGAGCTATGTTCCGGTCTATTTCGGTCGGGCAAAATGGAGTAGCCGAGGGTGGCTTTAAAATCGATTATTTTATTTTTTATATCGATTCACATTTTACGCATATTAAATCGATTTTAGATTAATCTTTACATCCCTAATCGTCAGCATGGCAGACACAGGACAACAAGCGGCGACAGCGCCTCCGCTTATAATAGCTTTTGCTTTTAAAAACTTTATTCAGAGCCATGACAAGAGATTTGCCAAATGCACATTGTGTGGAGTTCAAATTACAGACGCAAAGACCACAACCTCTAACTTTACAAGGCACTTAAAAACGCACCCAAAGAGTCAGGGTGGCAGTGTTAGCAAGGGCTTACTGTCAGAATAGATCGACACGCAGCTAAACTTTATTTCAGGCACTATTAGCATCACAATTTAAGCCATTTATCAGGGCTTGCAACTACTTCTATTGTTGCTTGAAGGGCAGTGTTGGGGAGTAACTAAATACATGTATTTAGAATACTGAATACAGTAACTTTACTGTATTCAGGTAAAGTTACACTTTCATTTGAGAGTAATAGTTACTTTCCAAATATCAAGGGAATACATCCCAGTATCAATCATTACATCTTAGCTCCATATTCACAAGATTATTAAGAAGGAAATGTTGACGTGTTTTTCTTCCTAAACTAAAATAAAGATTTAAAACAGTCGTTACAAACACATGTGTCACATGATGCTGTATCTGCTGTTCCATTTGCCAATAGAGTTAAAAAGTTCCGAATTAATGGTAACTGTCTGAGTTTATAATATTATGACAATCAATGTGAAAGTATTCTAAAAGTATTCAAAGTATTCAGAATACAGCACTCTGATTAGACAAAGTAACAGAATATGTTACAAAATACTATTCAAGACAAGTATTCAGTAACTAAATACAATTTCAAAGTATTCTCCTCAACACTGTTGATGTGCACCATACGTGAAGTAAATCAAACATGTTTTAATTTCTATCTGCAGGTCCAGGGAATATCAGAATAAAAAACGCTCCCTAAATGCAGCTGAGGGACAGAGCAGCAGCATTGAGTTCTGAGCTCTTTTATTTGTCTAATTTTTATTTTATTTTTTATCAGTATAAAACAAGCTATGAGACTTGGACTTGCAGCTCTAGAGACTTGGACCTCACTTGGGACTCCTGTCCAGAGACTTGGACTTGGACTTGCGGGTCCAGAGACTTGGACTTGGACTTGCGGGTCCAGAGACTTGGACTTGACTTGGACTTGCGGGTCAGGGACTTGTGTGCATATCTGCCCCATTGCGTTATTTTAAACAAACTGAATCACTAAATGTCACTAAATCCTACACAATTTACAAAAGTCAAAAGATCACAGACATCCCACGCATAAAGACAGTTCCACAGCTGGAGAACTAAAGAAAGTGTCTAAAATGTCTTTGATTAGTTCATCACAGGAGAGGTTCTCTGTGTTTGAACTTTGACCACAGAGAGCTTACCTCCTTTCAACATTAACCTTTGGCTCTTTCTTACGGCTGTATAATAACGGTAGGTAATCTCCGGCACTGCTCAGAGCAGACCTTGTGAACTGCATTAGTTCCCAGATTTCTGAAGTCGTTTTAAGATAAAAAAGTAATTTATAATACACGGATTAGATAAAGCCCCACAGAACGTCTCCAGGCATGGGGAATTTTGAAGCCTGTCTTCCACATTTCATTTTGTCAATACACTGCAGCAAAATGTGGTTGTAGCCTAATCTATGCATTGTACTATTGTGTCATCAAAAGGCATATGTACATCGTAAGGAGAACTTATTTTTCCCCATAATCAAAAGAAATGTGAATAAAGTAAAGTTGTGTAAGGAAACGCCTTTTGCAATGTTTGAAAAGAAATGCTCTAGCTAATGGTATAGGTCAACATTTCTTTCTAATGGCTGAAAAAATACTGTGAAACATGATTAAGCACTGTCTATTTGAGAGGCTTGGGAATAATGAGTTGTCTGAACTAAACTAAACTAAGCTCTGAATGTGAATCGTTTCAGTGTTTCTCATAGCCCAAATAAAATTTGGGGATAGCAGGTAGGATTGCAATGTTAGTGAGTGGGAGTCAGGTTTCAGACCGGAATCTAAAAATTGTTATTAGTCATTCCCATTATTATTAGCCATAGCCGAGGAAGAGGACTCTCCTTCTTCCTGGTTTATGACAGTACATAGTATTTTGGTTCTCCATCCCCTGCAGCCACAACACTCCTGTCAGATGCACCCCCCCCCCCCCCCCCCCCCCCCCAGTCCGGGTGAGCTCCAGCGGGCAAAGATTCTGCAACAAACCCCCGGGCTCCACTGATTCTGCTGCAGGGAGAGTTTCATGGGAGGGTAAGGTAAGGTAATTTCAGTTACTCCAATAATGTGTCCAGAATTGACTTGTCAAACCACTGGATGCTAATGATTTTAAGTTTGCGTTGTTAATTAGTTTAGATAGAATGTTATCGGAGCAAATTTATCATCCATACTTTACGCTGCTTCTTTTGTCTCAGCTTTTTCGTAATCTGAGCAATGTGACCAAACCCTCTCTGTCAAATCTTGAAATCAATACATAAGGTGAGATGCATACACTCCAAAGCTACCAGTGTGCCACGCTGGAACAGTTGCACTCTTACCTCGCAGCAAGAAGGAAACTGATTCTGAATCCAGTAAGCCGATACTTTGTGGAGTTTGTGCTTTATGTCTGCATAGGCCCTCTGTTTTCCACTATGACTAAAAACTAATTGGCAGCACACACACACACATGGACACTCTCTTTTTGTTACACACATACAGTGCTACATAAGGGTTTTGAGGTTGCCTGGGCACATACTGTTGTGTCCTTGGACACGGAGCTCAGGTTCATTGTGGTGACCCCTGTGGTAACCATTTCTAATGATGTCCATACTTTGTACAGAGCCATTACGGATTATGTGCTTGTGACAGACCCCACTCTGCAGACAAGACCCTCAGATTTAAAAAACATATTTTTCAGCTGTATTTTTCAGCAGTATTCCCGCAGACTGAAGAAAGTGCACAGCCTTCCTCTACGTTTAAAGCTTTTATTTCAGTCCTGTTTCCTTTGCACATTTCATTGGGTGAACCCAATGAAGTTCACAAAAGGATTTTAACACGGCAGTTTTTAAAAGTCACACTTCTAAATGTAGACGTCCTTTGCCAAACCAGCTTTCCATCTCAATAAGTGAAAGAAGACTCATCAAGAGTAGACACACAAGCGCATATGGCTGTATTAGGAAAAAGAAGAAGACTCTTTAGTCCTAAAAGTTTCTCTTCAATCTGTCACAGTGTCCTTAGTTTGTCCCTGTGAATCATATCATGTGCCATGTTGCCGTTTCCTCTGTGTTGCTAATTAGAAAATATTGCATTTTATGCCACTTTTTATGAAATGACTTCCAAAGTGTCATTTGTGTCATATCAGACGAAGCAAGAAACTGCGGGGACCTTGATGTCTCTCTCCATATGTTCATCTAAATGAGTTCAAACATTATGCAGTCGCTTGAGTAATGGAGGACCCCAGTGCTGGTGAATATTGCCAATGCCTCATTACAGAAGCCCCTCAGAGCGCTCTATGTGGATAATGTTGTGTTTAAACCAGGCTCGATACAGTGCTGTGCCAAAGGATAAGTGAGCTGCCAGGTGAAACAATATGATTAGGACATGTGCATACTTTTATTTTCATTCATTTTTTGTGTGGATTCTCATTGTGGTCAGATATCTGCCGTCCCAAAATAACAATGGTTTGACTTTTGTCTATGTATTTTGAGCTATAGGAACTTGGTCAGAAGTACTGAGGAGGATTAGCCTAGATACTGTTTATATTTGGGGTGACGTGCGAAACCACGTACACAGAGGAAGATTATAAAAGATTCGTACAGAAACTCCCGATTCGACTTCTTGCTTTTAGGAGAACGTGGAGATTGATGATAACTGTGTGAAGCACTTTGGGTGATCTGCGTCATGTGAAAAGCGCCATACAAATAAGCATCCATTCCGATGCCACAGATTGGTTTTACACTTTACAAGATTAACTCGTCCCCTTAAAATAGTCATTATTCATTCAGTCATACACTGGTTATGGTAGCTATTTCACATCTGCCTTTGGGCCAACCCCACATGTTCATATGCTGAACATATATGCTGCCCTAAAGTGTCGTGAGAGTACTCTTTGTCCCAAGCCCCAATACATTTCCAAGGAGGCTTCAAGAATGGCTACTTATGTAAAGGCAAAAAAACAACAACACAGAAACAGAAGATTATATCAAAGTGCGTGTTACATGAAAGCACATTTATCAAATATATGAAAATGCAGCTCAACCCAGCGGCTGTAAAAACTAATGACATTTAAACAGGCATTTGCCCCCGTCTCTCCTACTTTGTTATATAAGCTAAACAAAGGCAACTTTCCACCAATCGACTTGAAGATGCAACTTTTATAACAGATGATAAGAGGAAGAGTACAGTCGATGAAAAAGTGTGCCAGCCTCTGTTTGTTTGAATAATTAACATGACCTGATATGGTAGAAAAAGACACTAGGCTCATTTTAATTTATGAAGCCTCACCCTCAAGGTTACACAATACAATAATTCTCCAATGACTAGCTGCAGAAAAATTAAGACAATGGGGAATACATGTGACTTGAATGTGCGCACCAGTTGGAGCCTGAAAAGATAATTAAGGGGAATAAAAACGTGCATAAAATGAAGCCCTTAATTGAAGATTTTTTTTGTTTTGTTTGATGACATGGAGGCAAGGTAACTGTGCACTGTGCCCCATGGTGAAAAGGAGAGTAGTTGACTTTGTTCGGAAAACATTAGCATCCGCCCGATGAAAAATGTGGAATTTAAAACACCTCTAATCGTGACTGACTCAGAGCAGCACAGAAATGAACAGTGCGCAGTGGTCAGCGATCAGCTAACCATCTGACACTGGGTGAGAGTGGGAGTGAGAGTTATTTGTCCAAGAGATTTTTTGCAAAACAAAGTTTAGAAAAAGTATAGTTTTGCATAGTTGCCACAACAGTCTAATGTTGCAACAACAATAACATTTGGTTTGGTTTCCATTTGCCGTAATGGGTCACTTTCTTGCCCTTAAATGTTTTTTAACAAGAGAGCTAAGTAACTAGTACTTTAAAGGTGCACTATGCAACTTTTTATGTGGGGAAAAAAGGCAAATATTGGAGTGTATTTGAACTTTTTGTGACCCAGCGGCTGTATAGGTGGTCAGCCTGGCGTCCTTACTTTACATCACGGTAGCCTCTAGGATGCTCCAGGACCAATTGTTTTTTTTAGGGTTTCTGAGAGAGGGAAGTTGCCTCTTGTTACACGTCACCATGACGCCAAACCACTGTGCTGACAGCAAATATAGTCTTTAAAAGCCATATTTTGGTTGTGTTTGTCATTCTGTGCACACTGAAATTAAACAATTTGAGCTATTTTTAATATACCTACTGAAATATACTCTCCCATTATTCTATTTTAAGAAGTACCTGCATTCTTGCCTTAGCATTAACTGGCTCTATATCTGTCATATTAATGAAGACATGTTACACTTCTCATACATTTGTTCCATTACCTGTTCAGCTCTGACACTGACAGCATCTTCCCCTCCACGTACACCTTGAACAACATAATGAAACTTAATGAGCTGCCACTTATACCGTCAGGCATTTTATTCCAAAACTAATCATGTCAAGCCTCTTATTTTGTTTAGTCAGTTATTTTTACCCACCCTTGTTCACCGACAGGAAACCAATTCGAATTTCTTTTATAAAATCAACTCCATGCTGTTTGGTGCAGTGGCGGGCGCGTCAGAACTTTGCTGCTAATTGCCTATTTAAAGCTACACCAGCCAGTTATTGCACTGACTAGCTGTTGACTCACGTGGTGCTCTTCAATGACACCCAGCTGCCACATAAGCGCACCCAAGTACAAGCCGGGGAGCTATTAACCAGACACTGATCCCACTACCGTACACGGAACAGATGAGGGGGATCTGCCGTTACCGCCCCACGAAGCCCCATAGACCTTTTTTAGACGTGATTTTCGACTTGCTTTGACACAGCCAGCGATGCGTTCCCCGCGATTACAGATGATCGTTTTCAGTACCCAGAAGATAGGAGATGATAGAATTAGATGAGATTGGGGCCTGTATGACTGAATAATGTATCAAAGGCATCAGACGGCACCTCATATGTGTGTAGATACAATATAGCATTTACAAAAAGATGGAATTGGTGAATTAGCTCATGATAGAAAAAGGTGATAGAAAGGTTTCATCAGCCTTGTGTTTCTTAAATCCTTCCCATTAAAGCCAACACAAATATTTCCTTTTCTTAATCATCTTACGGAGAATTTAGTGGTCCAAATAAAGCTGGGTTCTAGTCACCTCTGCCAAAAGCTATAGAGCTGCTTTCATCCTCCTACTTGATAAACATCTCCGAAGTGATTGAATATTTTTCTTGAGTACCAACATTTTGAAGTAGTATTGTACCTAAGTATCCCCTCCCCCCCAGACTCTCCTCAGGGGGGTATGGAGATGTCTAAACACAGCAGAATATATTAGGCATATTTGTTTTAATTAGCATGTTAACCTGGAGCGTCTACGCAGTAACAAATTGTGATTAATTAATTTCTCGTGCTGTTGCACACCGAATGCTGATGCCGTGTTTATGCCTGTGCTCTGGGGTCCGCCTGTTGTTCATTTCCATCAGCAGAGGGCACTTGAATACTGTCCACAATATTTGCTTAATTTGATACAAGTAATTAGCCCTGGACATTCCCTAACCTGCAGCGTGCGTCATTCCGGCCTATCTGAGTGCAACGTTTGACCAGTCTTCAGTGAGTGCTTGTTGGTGTTTTTACTGGGGGCTCATTATTAGTGATCATGCATTTAACATAGGCTGTCTCTGAAGGCATCCGGCGGCCAAATCGTCAAATTAAATTCAAGTCGAGCTGGGATCTTCTGAGGTTTACCCTGATGCAAGGCCGTGAAATGTGCTATTGCCGATTCATAAAAGGGCAAACATGTAACTATAAACAGAAAAACTAAATAAAAGCAGCGTGTCCCTGATCAAAAGATATGGATGGAGATAATGATGTCTAGTGTTGAGCTTTGTTTTACCAGAAAACACGTCTCAATGTATTGTATAATTATAGCTATAGCACGTTTATATCACAACAGGAAGATTAAATTCCTGGGTCAGATGGACCTGTGTGTGTGGAGTTGTGGCATGTGGTTACTTTTTTCCCAAGTGTTCCAGTTTCCCCATAAATCTAAAAACCTGTACACTACAATAGGCTGAAAAAACACCAGTTAGTCCTGACCAAGCTTAACTCAACAGGAGAGTGGTCATCGGGTGATGCACTGTGGTGTACGGTGGGTCAAAAGCAGCGGACAATTTTCCCCTCATGGCCAATACAAAATGATCTTGGTCATCAATTGGTTTTGATAACAGATAGCTTGTTTAAAAAACCCACAAAATTTGTTGTCAGTATATGGAGTGTAGTAATACAAAGATTAGCATAAAATTATTGAACAAACCGCTCATACATCCTGGTGTTAATTATATGCTCTCAGAAAACACATTATGGTAATGTCTTGTATCCATCTTGTTTCGATTGGGCATTCTCATTAGCACATGCTGCTAAGTGCTAACTGGGTTCGGATTATGTTTGGCAGAATTTCCAAAAGCAAGTCTTTGGGTCTCAGCGTTCATCATTTATTCTGAAAATAGAGAAGAGAAGTTCACAAGTCAAAAAAGTCAGAAAATAAAGTTTTATTTATTTAATAATAAACAATTTAGGGAGCCTTCACAAACACTGATGCGTGTTGCCAGAAAGTTATTAAAGGGTTGAGAAAAGCCTTATGCGTATTGGTGCATAGGCTTTAATTATACTTGGATGCTGCTTCAGTAAACAGTGGTAGTAAATATTTTGCAGTTATAAACCACATAGCCACTAAGCAATACATTTCATGATTCACAAGTCAGTGTATCATTTTTGCTATAGTTTCACTTTCAGAAAGGAACAGCTGTCCATCTCCCTGGGCTCTCTCGGCTTTGTATGGATGACCCTACTGTGGTGTATTGCTGAAATCTCCTTAGCCACTAGACTGTCCAGTTTACCGAGATTTAGAAGGACGTTTAGAAATCAGGAAGGCCTGTGAAAATGGTTCACGTTGCTTATGTGACTGTGGCTTTTTAACAGGTGTGTATGTTTCCCAGTAGGCTACTGCTGTTCCCCCAGTCCACAGAAACGGGGCAACAGCGCATTTGGAGCAAATTCTACCTAAATTGCTATTTCCATCACTAGTATTACTACTAAGACTACTACTGTTGCCACTACTACTATTGGGGAAAAGTGATGGACACTGGAGTTGTGTGTTTGCTGTGCCTTTAAAACAATGATCACTGATCTTCTTTAGGAGCCTTCTCCCATCTCCAGTTGTTTTCATCAGAAGATATCCATCTTCCGGCTCCTCTCACAGGCTGACCGTCCTCCTGGCCTGGGGAAGATTCTCATGTGGGGGGTCTTGTTTTAACAGCCTTTTCCCTCCAAGTCCCGTAGCCAGCTGGACCAACACCTGATCATGCTGATTTCTGATTCTCTTCCACTGGCCTCTTTTGGCACCGCGACAGAAAGAGTTGGCTGACCTCCCACTCACAAAACACAGCAGTTTCTCTAATAGATTTTACTTTTAGGGCTAAATTTGTAAAACATTATCCTAATCAAAGAGCACACAATCTGGTCACTCTGTAATCTAGCTACAAACTGTTGTGTCCTAAGTGGACTTCTCTGTACCATGTTTTTCAGCGGATATGCAAGTGGGCTGATGTTTTTGTGTCTTTATGGTCCTCTCCTGAACTTTTGCTAACATTGGCAGTCTGTACACTAAGAATGCCCTTAACTCTGAATACATCCAGCATATAGAGTATAGCCTTTTGAATGTTTCCATTTCAAACTGCGGCTAACTCATAGAAATTAATTCATGTGTCCATTTTCAGTGCTTTAGTGTTCAGAGGCCTTGTTGGACTTATTGTTTAGGACGGGGTTTTAGACTGAAACCTCCAAAATCAATTTACGATTAACTATTTTTTTTATTTTTTTTTTACACAAACAAAACAAAAAACGAAACCAGAATCCATGCATCTAGTCAGCACTCGAAAAGGACATATACCTTTTACAGGTTCCATTTTAACATTGACACCATCTATAACCTGTATTTCTGTTCCAGTCTGAAGACCTTTTTATTTCTTTCCCTTTCCATTTTCTGTTTCAGAGACACTTGAGTTGTTCTGTACCTCACGGAATAATTTCTGCTGCGAACATGAGTGCTTTAATTGGACAGGAACCTATCCCCTCATTAACACAAGAGCGTCACCTGATTCTTGTATTTTAATTTCAGGCTTGATTTGAACAGGAACCATGAACCTACATTTTTTGATAGGGTACATTTCCCATGCTTCTTTGCATGGATAAATCACAGTAAAGAACATCGTTATGACTAAATGTGTTGTTCTTGAGCCCCCAAAAATCCGTACAGAAGACAGAATTAACACGTTGAAAATGTTATGTTTTAGGACTCTGCTTTTACTTTCAGAGAAAAGCACAGACTCTAGTCTATTTCAACAAGGACATTCACATTTGTAGTTGGCGTCCTTCCATATTCTATTTATATAGAAAAATACACATGAAAGTCAATGATTAATTAATTTGCAGTTCAGTTAAGAAGTTACCCAGGATCTACGCAATTTTGTTGTACAATTGTATAATCATAATAAAGTTCTTCTCTCATTAAAGGCCCATTTTATTTATTCGTTCAGTTATTTTCTTGCCATTTCAACAAATGTACATTCTATATAGAATACATAGAACTGTAGCACACATTTACGTGGATACATTGTTTCATGAATAGACAGATTGTTTCTGGCTAGAGTGCAGGATGTGCCCACTTGTTGCTATCTAATGTTGGACAGTGGCCTCTGGAGGTTGTACTGCTGTCTATCAATTAATGATGCTATTATGAGTCTTCCCCATGACAGCTGCGGCAGATGGTCAGAGAAAGCTTACCACCTTAAAAAGTTGATACGTATGAGTATGTGTTAAGTATCTGTCATCTGCCCTTGGAATTGAACCCACAATCCGTTTGCTGCGAGACAAGAAAAGAGTAACAGGTTTTACAATTTCTCTCGCCTTCAATCACTGAATCTTGTTTTGGACCTGCGTGTGTCCCGACTACATCATGAGACTGCCCCTGGGCCACACACCTCTTCATGTGGATTAGTCTGTCAGCTCTGACTTAGCAACTAATCGTGTCTGCCCTCTGGCACTAGCCACTCTTTGATTGTAAAGTCACTGGTGAAATGTTTGGCGTTTGAAGAAGCTGGACACTACCGCACCATGTTGATGTTGTCCGTGGCTTGACAAGAGTTTAGTGGTGTTAGAGGAAAGTTGATGTCGGCCAGAAGTATCACTGAATCACAATATTGGAAAAAGTATAGAGGCCCAGTACAAAGTGATTATTTTTCCTGTTTTCAGATGACTAAATCCAGCCCCAGGGCACAGACAGTATAATTTGTGTCACTTAAAAGGGCATTGCTGGTAAATATACTTAAAATATTAATCTGTCATACATTTTTGTTTTGGATGCCATTCCTGAGATAACAGTCTTTTTTAAGAGTAAATTATTGCCGGACAGTGGCTCAGGAGGTTGGGCAGGTTAAGGTTGTGTGGGCGTGATTAGCAAGTTTTATCATTTTCTAGCCTCGGCACTGCCTTACCAAGGACAAACCTTAACTTTTGAAAAAATACTGAGGCACTCATCGGTTATAAAAATATTTATAAGCCTTTATTAATTCATGGCTATATCATCAACGCGTTTCGGCCTCTCCAGGCCTTCATCGGACCATGTGCTGCTTTAAAAGCATAAAAATGGCTGCCATATCTCTTTTATACCTCCTGGTCATGTGACATGTTCACATAACCAGATAATTAAAGGGACAGTGAAACACAGAGAATAGAAAGGTATTTACAACAATAAAGGAATGGTTCACAGAAAAGGAATGAAATCTAGTTAATCTTTTAGTCCAGGATATTCTGTAACCTTCAGCGTAGATATCCAAAAAGACTCCCGTTAGAGAAACAGCTCTAGTCTGTCTCCTCCTCTTGAAGACATTTTGATGTGTTCAATGCAAGGGCGTAGGTTTGGTGTCAATGTTGGTGGGGACACTCCACAAAAAGCTTTTTCTCCACGTCCCAATTTACTTTAATATATACATGTATTTGTTGGTACGTGAGTGTCTCCCCTCCCCTCACTGCTGCGCTTACAGTCTATGGAAGGAACACACCGCTCTCCTCTCCTCCTGCGCTTGACTTCTCAATAAAACTAAGTAATGGAAAGAGCACAACAACTCTTTTCTGATCGTTTTTGAGTAAAACCTTTTGATCAAATTAAACTACACGCGTTTCCACATAAATGCGTCGAACGTAAATAAGGTACATAAACATGCTGTAGGGCAGTTGGAACCCAAAAATGTGAATATCTCCGCAAATATTTCACCAATTAACTCGAGACAAAAAGCGTTGTGATGCTGGCCGTCCTCTCTCCAGCATAACATGCCAATATCAGTGTAAAGCCTTTGTGAAAGATCTCCCAATGAGAAGACGTGCCCCCTACGCCCCTCACATCACAGTGGGAGCAGCACGGCTTAAAAACATTCACACATCGTCGCATTTACAGTAGCTCGAAGACGCTCTGCCCAGCCGCTGCCGCTCCAGCTACTGTCCACAAATGTAAATGCTCAGAAGGGAAAAGTTGTGAAATATTGGTGGGGACTGTCCCTGCCAGGCCAAAGTTGGTGGGGACATGTCCACACCAGTCCTTCAGGAAGTTACGCCCATGGTTCAATGCCACTGATTTTCAGGCTTCCATGTCTTTATAGTTCACTGCTATACTATATTGGAAGTTCCCAGTTTTAATTTCATGTTTATGCTCATAAAGTCTACTTTTTCATTTTCTTGTAGTCCTTCCAATATATAAGTGTCCACACGGACACTCTAATCTGTACACCACAAATTCTGTATTCCAATTGATAAATGATTGTATCTAATATTCCTGGTCTGTGTTGACATCCTTAAAATGAGTTGTGTTCATCATATTATGACAGTGATTACAATGGCCACACTTATAATTTCCAAATTTAGTTCTGAGCCATGTTTTTGGTTGTAAAAGGGTAGATGACCTCAATGCAGCAGGTTTGGAGCTGGAAGATCTCATATTGCGCCCCTCCTAGGTTACACCATAGTCTGCGTTTAAAAACACAACATCAGGCCCCCAGTCTCAGTCTTCTTCTTGCCAGCACATTTTTGTATATTTCTGATGGTTTGCAAAAATATAGCCTCATTATCGTTATCGAGAAAGTCCCTACAAATTCTGAGATATTCATTTTTGTCAATATTGCCCAGCCCAAAACTCATGCTGCTTTTTGTTTTCTTTGTTTTTTTAATGTAATTTTTTATGTAAGTATATTGTGTTTTTTATGTTTTTTATTGCATTTTTTGTATCGTGTTTGGGTGTCTGGTGTTGCTGTGAGGCACTTTGAGTTGTCATGTACATGAAATGTGCCTTACAAATAAACTTGCCTTGCCTGTTTATACTGAATGGGCGATGTGGCAGCAGAGGAAGCTTATCACATCCATTAAATGTGCAGTGCCTGAACTCAAACATAATCAGGGCTTTGATTCTGTAGAAAGGTGTTAAACTGTAGCAGCCTCAGTACATTTTTATCTGGCAAAACAATTTGACTTTTCCTCAACATTACAATTCATGGACGTGCACTCACCAGCATCAAAATTCAAATCATGTTGCAGCCCGAGAGGAATTTATAAAAAGTCTTTTTTTACAAGATAGCTTTGTTTCATTTAAAGTCGTCCAATTCCCAGTGGGTCGCACTTGTTTAAAAGGCGGGCGGACAAATGTCAATGAAGGAAAGAAAGAATCAATCCAACACATGCGTGTCTGTCTTTTTGGCACTTTTCTTCTCATTTTGCAGTGCGGACCCATTGCACGTCTCCCAGCGGAGCTCTCCTGTCTAAATGTAGACCCACTCACTTAATTAAATGTGTCAGATGGTGCTGGGCCTTCACATCAGCGCCGAGTTGCCTACTGCCTGGAGGCTTCCGATGGCTGTAGTTGCCTGACAGGAGCGAGATCTGAGCTCTGATCCTGCCTTCCACCGACATGAGAACAACATTAGCACTTTACCTTTTGATTAAAGTCTCTCTCTCTCTCACTCAACAGGCTCAGGAGTGGAGCTGTGTGGAATCAGAGTGACTGACATGTCTACAACAAAGTCTGTAAAAAAGAAAATCTGATAATAACAATGTGTATTTATTTAAAACATTAGAATTATCATCCAGAAAGCTAAAAGTAGGCAAATCCTCTAGGGCGCAAGACTGTGGGGAGTAGCTGCAAAGTAAAGTTAATTTTCTAAAAAAGTGATGAAAAATGAGAGCCTGGAGCAAAAAGAAAAAGTTTGCGTAATGGGGTCTTTAAGGTTTGATGTTGTTTAGTGAAGAGGGAGGTTTTCAGGATGTCAGATGATCAGAAGGGTGGCTCACGATTCTTAGCAGATCCAATCAAAATAGTTTAGCTTTCCAGCACAAAATGACAACATTATTAATACTAATCCATATGAGGTGTAATTAGTTTAGCTTGGCCAGCCTTCTGAATTTCTGTTTTAAAAGAATCGACCTGTTCTACGTCAGTTTGTGTTACAGAGTCAGTCTAGTGGAGACTGCAGGAGTCATTGTGGATTTTTAAGCCTCGTCCAACTCTGTGTCCAACGAGGTGTCCAACGAGGTGTGTTCAAATATATATTCCACTAAAGACTGTGGATGCAGGTATCTTTCCTACTCTGGTGTTGCCCCTGTTTGATTAGTTTGCAGCAATCTGTGAACTCTACATATCTTGTGCAGCCAAGACTATTGGCTGTTCCTATTACAAAGTAGCCTGGCGTGTGCGCTCAAATCATTTCGAACTGCACAGCAGCCTGGGGACCATGGCCGAAATGTTCACATGGATTTTGGGACCAATCACAGAATGATCGGGACGATGATGCGCTATTCGACATACGGAAGCTTGTAGTTTTGTTACGGATAAAAAAGAGTTTATTAACGAATCCAACATGGCAGCTGAAATTAGTTTACTTCGCAGGGTGGAAGATCGGGTGAGGAGCTCGGAGTAGAGTCGCTGCTCCTTCATGTTAAAAGGAGCCAGCGGAGGTGGCTCGGGCATCTGTTCCGGATGCCTCCTGGTTGCCTCCTTTGGGAGATGTTCCAGGTATGTCCTATTGGGAGGAGGCCTCTTGGAAGACCCAGGACACACTTGAGGGACTATATCTCTAAGCTTGCCTGGTGTCGCCTCGGGGTCCCCCCCAGAACAGCTTGAAGAGGTGTGCTTGAATCGGGAAGTCTTGGCATCTCTGCTCAGACTGCTGCCTCCGCAACCCGGCCCGGATAAATCAGAAGAAAATGGATGGATGGATTTGAATCTTATGTCACAATACTAATAAAGTGATAAATGATCTTGTAGTTTTAAAACAATGCAACTGGACTTATATTTAAACACTGGAGAATCAGATTGAGCAACATGGTGGCTGAGACAGCACATACTGTACTTGAAATCACTGAAATAGTTCGGACAATGTGTTTCCCTGCAGCCCTTTCAATGTATATGTTTATCATGGGCAATTTAATATTACATCACATAATTATGCAACGTGAGCAACATGCTATACATGTGATGCATTGGATGCACCTTGTGTGTCACTATATTATAAAACAAGTCACTGAACAAACCTCGCCCTACATTTGGGAACATTATAGGCCCCCAATTAATAGATTTCTCCATGGTAGATTATCCATCATTTTGTATTTTTAAAATATAAATAAGGAGGAAATGTTTTTCAAACCTATTCAAAGATGCCACTATACATCTGACATTATCTTTGTGAATACAAATTGAACATGTGAGCATTAGCATTAGTGTCAAAATCCAGACTCCACGTTTTATTATCCTTGTGATTCCGAGGAAACTCTCCATAGAGCCCTGTGTCTACTATTACCCAGTCACATGGGCATTCTTTGTGAATATTCCATTTTTCTTTTCTTCAAATAACACAAAAGCTGATTAGCGGTATATTCATCATCTCCGCAGTCAGCATACCCAGGTGGGACTGTTCGATGAGGAAGTGTCGCTGCTGGAATTAATTTCCATAGGCTCTCTCTCTCTCGCTTTTCATTACATTCCCATAGCTTCTCTCTTCGCCTCATTTTTGTCGACAATCTATCTGCTGTTTCTGTGGCCTGTTTTGTCAAGAGCTGTTAGCCGTTCGACCCTGGGGAGGAGCACTGCGAGCTGCTATTAATCTTGTTTGTTTCATGTTTCGGGGGGTTGTAGCGTCTGTGCAATAGCCAATGTGAATGCCCAGTGGACGTTGTTCTAGCAGCGACATAATCAATGGTGTAAGTAAGTGCAGATTATCATTGAGACTTGTAAAGCAGGGCCGCATCGGAGGTCCGCCAGTGTCACCTTGTGAAAGATTAGATATTTGTTAAAAAGGGGGTCGCGATGTCAGATTTCTGATAAAACAGCTAAAAATACGAGATAGCACGGGTTGATGAATGAAGGCGCCGGGAAATATGGAACCGAGATGAGGTGAGAAATTTAATTAAAATGTCTATGTAAAGAACAAAATGATACAATTCCGTGCTGGGGGCACACACAAATCATCGTGCAAGTGGAGTTTACACCTATTAATTAAAGAAACATAATTCAATCGAAGGATGTGGAGCTGCAAGATCAGCACACTTACATTAGATAGTACATTTACAAAATTCATAGTCATGATGAAGTAAAGATAATAATTATGTATCTAGTTTATGCTAGAAGATATAGAAGGCAAAGTGCTTACAAACATTACACTCTAATGCACAATTAGAGCAACCAATTATTATTATTATTTTCATTTTATAAGAACAGATCCCACCCAAATCCCTCTCAAAGCATTGCCAGACCAGCCAATAATATGAGTTAACCCTGGGGCTTCCTTCTGGGATGACATGCCCTGACCACATTTCTACAACCTGAAAGAGCAGCATGGCACCAACCTCCTGTGGACCTGCCGCCTCAATCCCGAACCATAGGGAGCCTTTGCAAAGATAGGTAAGGCGGGAATCAAAAGCAGGGTTATGCATTTCAGTAACAAAATGCAAATACAAATACATGTATAAAGATTTTACGATGCGTGTTTGCTGCTGCATTTTTCCTCAGTCTTTTAATACAACTTCGAACCCTGAAAAGTATTTGCGCGATAAGCACGGAGCACCTTGAAGGGTGAGATACTGACGTTATGCTGAGCAGCTGTTGCAAAGTGTGGGAAGAGCTGACGCCGCTGATCCCCGATTTCCTCCGATCTGTCAGAAGGACAAAACTCCGCTGATACGCTCGCGGATCAAATCGAACCAAGAGCACCAAAGGAGATCCCTCCAATCAATACTCTACAGCCATGTTCTCATGATCTGTGCCCAGTATCGATCACCCGCTGCTCTCATCTTTTTTTAGCGCACTGACGTAAGGCCTGTCATGAGAATGCAAATTCAAAAATGACAGAATTGTCCAAAAAACACACTTTGCTCTACGATTTGGGAAAGTCATGCCAGCGTCTTTGTGTCAGTCCAAGTACCAAATAAATTGAGATAGGCAAGCTTGACAGACCATTATTCATTCGCTTTCCATTCGGTGGTGGTAGGCTTCTGTTCTAACAGCTGCCCCACCATCTCTGACTACCACCAGTCAGAAATTACTGAGTGCATTAAATGCCCAAGGACATGTTGGCGACACAGTGGCTGAGTGGTTACCGTTCTTGCCTAACTCCAAGAGGGTCCCTGGTTCGATTCTTGAACCATGCGGGCTTTTCATGCCTTGGAGTTTGCACGTTTCTCTCCCTGAATCGAAGGATAGGTCAAATGCAAAAGACACATTTTGTTGTACAGTTGTGAATGACAATAAACGCTCTTTCCCAAATGTTAACACATTTAGTTAGAAGAAATGGGACACAAGGCATGTTGCCCCTGATGTGACATTCTTAGAGGCATGGAGGATAGTGGAGCAAGACAATGTTACCAATCATGGTTTAATAAGCGTCAATAAAAATCATTTTTGGATCTTCTAGCTCTATCTACAGCAAAATCTATGCCAAATTCAATGTGCAAATCACTGCATACACATAAGGAGACATGGCGTTATTGTGCTATCTTCATAGTACCAAGCCTTTTTGTCTAAAGAGAGTTGATGAGAACAGTATTATTTGTAGTCTGTGGATGATTTGCTTTCCATTTTAAAAACAGCGAGGTTTCAGACAGTCATAAATCTATTCCCATATTAAATTAAGCCTGTTTCAAAACAATGTGCTGAATAATAATGCAATCTGAGTTCAACAAGAACTCTCTTTAAAGGGACTATACAGAGTTTTAAAATGTTAAAACTACATATTTTCATCCCCCTACACGTTCCAGCCATGTCCATGTGTAGAATGAGCCCAGACCTATTCACCACAACTGCCTCAAAAGGTGGTTTGCACACAGTTTTAGTTGCATATGTATAATAAGTAAGTAGGTATGCATAGTAAACATGTCATAACAATTAAGTTTTGTGGTTCTCTTCAAAGTGATATCCACTTCTCTGCATTCTTTACACATGTACTGATTGCGAGATCAATGTTGCAAGATCAGGACGGGGCATATGACATGAAAATCTATGGTAAATGTTTTGCATGACTTGGACTCTTGTAGCTCTTTTCCTTTTGAGTGTGTAAGCTCTCAGTTGTCCAGCAGATTGTCTTTGCCACACAGGTTATGTAAAAGTAGTCATTTTGATGAAGTGTGACAGAGACTTTGTGACGGGACAGAATCCTTCACTCTAGAGAAATGAAGGATTAGGATTCAATCTACCTCGTATTTACTCTAATCTCCTCAGACCAGATCACAACAATTATTCATGGTCATGCTGATGTGCCACAGGTGACCCGGTGACCCTGAGTTTACCCCAGTTCAGTACAATAGGCAGTTACAAATGGGGTGAAACCAGGTGAAGGAGCTTTAGCAGATCTACTTACTCTTCCCCCCACAAAGGCTGCTTAAACCCAGTGTGCAGAACATGGAACTTCTTGGATGCAACAAAATGTCTTAAATTTTTAAAACAACCAACTATACAGTAATAACTATTTTTTCACAATCCTTTGCATCTTTTTCTTTTGAATGAAAACAACTAATATCATTTAACCTTCCCACCTTATTTTAATTTCTTGATTGTGGCTGATTGAAACTGTAACCTTGATTACCCATTATATGATTGAAAAGTATACATTTTTCAATTTACTTCTTTTGGTTTTTTGTATGTAAAACACGTCATCAAGTTTAGACAACAGCTCATTTAGTTCTTTTGATTTCCTGTGTTGTGGTGCTATAGCTGCAGTCGGAGCGGCGTGTATCAAAGCAGTGGCTGGTTGGCTGTTTGTCACACAGTTTGTGTTTGGAGGTGCAAAGTGTCTCGATGCACACGGCGTGTGACGAAGCACATCGGGAGAGCATATGCATATAACCCGAGGCCTCCTTTTAATGAGCCTTTAGATAACAGACAAGTGTTGCACAGCTATAGTACGTACCACACTGTCACCAAAGAATCACAGCTGGAAATACATATATATAGATGACAGAAGGAGGAGAGCATGTCACATCCTATAATTAACAATGTATGTGTTGATCATGACCATTGTTGTATGTCATAAGCCCCAACAAATGGAAATTAATGCATCATGAAGGGCTGAAGACACATTTACCTTGCGCTAAAAACTGAGCTGACGTGAGATCAAAATATTCAAGCTCACAAAAATCCATCTTGAAAGGCTCAAACTCATGTGTGCCATCTCCACATGGTCTTTTGTTTTTAACTTGCTAACCTTGAGGTTTAAACGGGTCTTTCTTTTTTACAGTGCAACTCACCTTATGATATCAACATATGAAACCCATGTGATTCGTCTGAAAAATTGCAATTAAATTTTTTCTTTACATAAAGACTCAAACATGTCAGTAAAATGTATAGAATGTGTATACCAAGTCAATTTGCCCTTGATGAAATCTGCCACAATGACCAAAAGTAAGGAATTGTGATTGTGTTTGCGGAGGAACAGTAGCGCAGCGGTTAGCACATGCTTCACAGCTAGAGGGTCCGAGTTCGATTCCCACCTGGACGGGCCTTTCTGTGTGGAGTTTGCATGTTCTCCCCGTGTCTGCATAGATTTCCTCCACAAAAACATGTACATGTGAATCCTCCAGCCAGCTGATACTGACCATCAACCTGGCTCCACATCTGGAGATTGGTCCCCAAGTGCAGCACTGCTGCTGCCCACTGCTCCTTACGGGTTGCCCCAGTGTCGTCGAAGGACGGGTCAAATGCAGAGGACACATTTTGTTGTACAGTTATTGTATAATAACAAATAAAGCACCTTTTATTTGTACCTTTTCCTCATAGTACTATTCCCTTTTTCTGATAGTACTAATTCTTTAACTACTAGATAAAAATGTAGTAATAAAAAATACTACATTTATACTACAATACTTCCCTCTCCCTTGGCTTTGCCAAGCCACTGCTTGTTTACGCTCCACCATGGAGATGCAAAGATAAACCACTGTCAAAAATATACCAGTTTCAGATTTATGTGCAGGGCTTCAGACTAACATTTTGGGTTGTTTACACTGGTACTCCTAAGTAGTGATGGGTAGATAAGATGATAACTCAAAGTGCGTGTCACACACTTTCAAAATTGTATCACACAGTGTTGGTAGGCTTATAGGCGCAATCTGGTGGTGAAAAAGCATTGGAGCATTGTCAGCCTGAAAAAAAAACTCAACACTGATTGAGCTCATTTATTCTCATTCAGAAATGTGAACCAAATAGTCAGGATTGAGCTGTTTAACCTGCTGAGAGTGGTAATTTAGAAAGAGGAAATCTGCTCTGGATAATGAGAATAGAAACAAAAGAATGAGAATTAACGAGAAGTATCAGTGATACAACCATCTAAAAATGAAGTCACTGACCGAGATTTAATGAAGGATAGTGCTTGTGACAATAATAGGGCACCAAACTAGAGCTGGAAATCTTTGCCCGAACCCAACGGGACTCAACTGGATCCGTGTTCGGGCCGAGATGTCACGCATGACAGTCGGGTTTGGGTTTTATTTTATTAAATGTTTTATTAATGTCATTATAATCTCTAATAATAATCTAAGATATAGGCTTAGACTATTGGATACACAATATGATTATACTTGTTCCAGCGGCGCTGGGAGGGGAGGGTGGTGGGGGCTCTCCTCACAGAGCTACGCGAACACTATGACAGCTCTGGCATATTTATGTTTTTGTGTTGCACTTCAATATGGACGTGAAAACAGATGGCTCTTGTGCTTTACACGTTATCTATTGAATCATTTTGTTATCAGGGCAGATTCGCCTTGTGTCCAAAGTTTTGGGCGGCCCATGGGGGGGGGCGTCCGAGCCCAAGAGCACCCACGGGATCGCCGCCCGGTGCATACAGTGCCTTGCGAAAGTATTCGGCCCCCTTGAACTTTTCGACCTTTTGCCACATTTCAGGCTTCAAACATAAAGATATAAAACTGTAAATTTTTGTGAAGAACCAACAAGTGGGACACAATCATGAAGTGAAACGAAATTTATTGGATATTTCAAACATTTCAAACATAAACAACTGAAAAATTGGGCGTGCAAAATTATTCAGCCCCCTTAAGTTAATACTTTGTAGCGCCACCTTTTGCTGCGATTACTGCTGTAAGTCGCTTGGGGTATGTCTCTATCAGTTTTGCACATTGAGAGACTGAAATATTTGCCCATTCCTTCTTGCAAAACAGCTCGAGCTCAGTGAAGTTGGATGGACAGCGTTTGTGAACAGCAGTTTTCAGTTCTTTCCACAGATTCTCGATTGGATTCAGGTCTGGACTTTGACTTGGCCATTCCAACACCTGGATATGTTTATTTGTGAACCACTCTATTGTAGATTTTGCTTTATGTTTTGGATCATTGTCTTGCTGGAAGACAAATCTCCGTCCCAGTCTCAGGTCTTTTGCAGACTCCATCAGGTTTTCTTCCAGAATGGTCCTGTATTTGGCTCCATCCATCTTCCCATCAATTTTAACCATCTTCCCTGTCCCTGCTGAAGAAAAGCAGGCCCAAACCCGGATTATGATCCACAGTGTAGCTAATTACAAGACAAAATCTTTTCTAACTTCAAGGATAAAAGTGATATTTATTTCTAGCCAGGAAAACCCAGAGACGCAGTTACGTTATGTAAGGCTTATATGTGGCATTTTCACAACAAGAAAAATGTAGGATTGCTCTCCTTGATCTTTGGTCACTACTTTTAAACCATGAAAAGAACACATTACATATAGAGTTTAAAGCTAAATGTCTAGTCCAAAAGGTTATTGTTAGGTTATTAACCTAACAATCTGCAATCTACTTTCTCTGGGTTGAGTGGTGAATGAAATGAGAGAGCACAATACCATCCTAAAGGTGCATTGAGACCTAATGCATCTCCCGTGGCATGTGTGGGTGATTTCTGTGTGTTGTTAATGTGAAAGGCGTGCAGTTCACACATGCACATGAATACAGGACGTGGCGGCAGAGATGGCGCGACGGTGTAGACAGTGCGCTGCATGCGGCAGCTCCTATACAGTGGGTGAACACGGCGTTAGGAGGAAGTCCAACACACACGTTCGGGGAAAAACACACAGGGTATCATCTGTCTGAATTTGGAGCAAAATAACTTCGCCTCTATTACATAATAAAGACACAAGTGAAACGGAAACTCCGCCTGAAAAGAGGAGGAAAAGCTTTATGACAACGCAGCAGCTGTGGTTTGAAATGCCTTTCCCGAGCCCAGGCATTCGGATCGGAGGAATTATACGCTTCAATAAACTAATGAAGACACGCAATCAAGAACGCACTGTATTACAAACATGTTTTAAAAGGGATTTTATCTTGACATGATCGCTGGACAGACAGGTACTGAAAGCGGGGCGAGGATTGCGGTAAGTCTCAAGTGTTGGAGGAAGGTAAAACCCCAGAGGTCTCCTGTCTCCCTCCCTTGTGTGTTTAGTTCGTGTGGCTTATGCAGCCTTCGTGTGCTCTGGTAAAAATTATCCTTTCCAGTTGTAACGTGGAAATTACGAGTGCATTGTGTTCAATTGCTTTTGTGTTGTAGCAAAGTGAAACATAAAAAAGGGACCACACCAATTCACTATAAACAAATACATTCACGTGAGAAAGTTGTCTATAAACCGCTAAACTAGCTTTTGTATCTGCGTTTGGAAGTGTGGAAAGAGAGATAATTCAATTTCAGTAGCTAAATAGCGAAATGCCTAGTAACAATCAGCTATTAGACAGAAAAACGTATCATTGCTGCGCTCTGTTGTGTTGAAAGGTCAAAGGTTATCTCATCTCGGGAACTCGGGCATCATAAAATCTTCCCAGTTTCCCCGTGGAAAATACGAGATGAGGTGGCGTTCATGTGCAATTTCCGTCACGGCAAGTGGTATTTACCATAATTATGTGACCACATGAAGGCAGCATGAATTCTGTTTTTCCTCCATGTAAAACACCAAGGGGAAAAAAGTCTCTATCCTTCTTTCCGGTCGCCAGGCAGCATGAATGAATGGTAGCTCGCCGCTCTAGGGCCGTTTCTCAATTCTCAGAGTGTAGACTCTGTACTTGTGAACTCCTGGGTACGGACTTGCGGGTGCTTCAGGAGTTCACGAGTGTGGACTCGGCTTTTTCAGCATTTGGAACAAGTGAACTCGATGACATCACAGGAAGTAGCTCATGAACATGGGGCTGTGAGCTTTTATACAATTAAATCACCTCATATGAAATTAAAAGGGGGAGACACTGCAGGTGAAGTGGACAGATGTCAATTACAAACTTTTGTAGAAAACAAAATAAAATGTGTACATTTTAGTCAATTTCACATTATGTATTTATATATAAATAAGGCATTATGTGTAAAGTAATTAAAAATATATATCTTATGTGCAAACTGAAATAATACAAAATAGGTCAAATATACATTTTTAAAAACTTAAACTGTTTGTCGGCAGTGCCCCCTTAATAAAACAATGTCAAAATTAAATGCATTTGTTCATGACTTAAAGGTCCTATATCATGCAAAATCGACTTTTTGGAGCTTTTAACCATGTTTTTATGCTATTTCCTTCTCGAAAACACCCCCAGAGTGTTTTTTGGATTCATTCACGCAGTTCTCAGTAATCCTCCTGAATCCTGCTCTCTGAGCAGCTGCTCCGCCCTCTCCTGGTAAACGACTGGCGTGTTCAGTTGTGTCGTCACAGCGGAACGGAAGTGCTCGACGTCTGTAATGTAATGCCTTACGGCCTGATTTTTCATTATTTCTGTCGTAAGAAAAAAAATAATAAATAAATAAAAATAAGGAAGTGCCTGACGCGTCCGTGCTGCCCCTGCAGGGGAAACAAACGTACCCCCTGAGCGTCTGAGCAGATGTCGTGTTTGCACCGAAAGCTGTGAAGAAGGAGCTCTTTCTAACCTACTCTGGAGTCTGGACACCTGTTCTTTTTTCTAACGATAATGTCACGGAGAAAAGCGCGTTTAGCTACGAGGACAGGACTTTATTCAACCTAAAGAAGGCAACCACTCGCCAGAAGTTGGAATTTCTCTCCAGGATTCAGCGACTATCAGCCAAAATAGTGTTTGTCTGTGACCGTCTCTGATGGATGTTTGGTGAACCTTGGCCAGAATCAAAGTGGATTAACTTTTATAACCAACATAATGGAATCATCAGAGCGGTGAGTCAATCAAAATGCGTGTTAGCGTGTGTGTTAGCCATTATATATATTTCTACTACTGCTAAAGTTGTATGAGCGGCGAGAGGGGGCGGAGTTAACTGAATCCAAGCGTTTCGTCTTCCGGGTTGGAAAAATACCTCCAGAAAATACTTATATTTATCACAAAAATTAGTGCTCCGTAGTGGTAGAGGTACAATATATCATATAAATGCCTATACTTTACTTTGGAATGGCTAAAATAGCATGATACAGGTCCTTTAAGATTCTAAATTCATCTGTTGCTGATTGTTGTGAAACAACCCCCCGCTTCACAATCAAGGATGAGAGAAATATAATTTCAAATCAGTCACATGGTTTGACAAATAAAACAATCTTGAATCTTTGTAAATGTCAAATATCCCCTTTTGTTTGAATATGTTGTTACCCCTTTGTTTAATTTACCTTTTACATTACCTTTCATCAAATTACAACTTTAGTTAACCCTTTTCCATCCGTTTTCTGTTATTTAATGTACCTGAGCCGGGTTGTAACAATATAAATATATATATATATAGAGAGAGATGGACAGAGTTTGTAAATCTTTCATAAATGTGACCTATTTGCCACCCTAGATCTATAGTAAAAATCTTCAAATCAAGTATTGGTTCAGTTGCAGTTGCGGTGCCTTTCACAAACATTGCCTTTGAGATAAACTAGCCAGAGTTTGTCATGATTGAGGAAGATTATATTTGCAAATATAAAGTTTCAATCAAATCTGAAGCTTAAAATAGTTGTGGTGGTCTTCCAAAAGAAAACAATCCTCGGTATGAAAGATCAGTACTTTACCCCTGCACGCACTGTTAGATTCTGTGCCCTGAGAAAACCAGGGAGCAAACAGTACTCAGTTTTTAAAAAGACGGTTTTTCGTTTGAAGCTTTTTAACAACGCTTACTTTTCCCAGATGAGTGCAACATGATTTGATGTGTTTTAAGATTTGATTCATGTCTTACCTTTGAGGTCTTGATACATTTTTAAAAGCTCTGAAGATGCAGTGCAATGGAAGCTTTATTTTATTTTATTAATAATTTGGAGAATAATTGGATTTTTAAATAAAGTGAGGCATCAAAGGACTTCAAACACTTGTTTTAATTCCCGACTGTCTCTAAATCATACATCAGCATGAAAAAGCGTGCATTTTTTGATCAGGTCAAGAACTCACCAGCCTAAATATCTGCTTCAGCGTTATCCGGGGCCAGGTCTCGGAGGCAGCAGCCTGAGCAGAGAAGCTACGCACACCTCCTCCAGCGGTTCTGGGGGGACCCCGAGGCGACACAAGGCCAGCTCAGAGACATGGTCCCACCAGCGTGTCCTGGGTCTTCCACGAGGCCTCCTCCCAATAGGCAACCTGGACGCATCCGAAACAGATGCCCGAGCCACCTCAGCTGGCTCCTTTCGACGTGAAGGAGCAGCGACTCTACTCCGAGCCCCTCCTGGGTAACTGAGCTCCTCATTCGATCTCGAAGGGTGTGTCCAGCCACCCTGCGAAGGAAACAAATTTCAGCCGCCTGTATCCGCGATCTTTTCCTTTCGGTCATTACTCAGATCTCATGACCATAGGTGACTCAGCTCCCACTCCACAACAGTCCGATACAGGGACCACACCGCTGCCTAAATACATATACAGTATAACGCCAACTTATACCAGGTGTAGTTGTTCTTTGTAAATGTAGTAGTCAAAACTCGAAAACAAAATACTTTACTTGAGAAGATTCTTGGTTTGAGAAAACCTTAGTATTCCAAGGAGAGAGTACAAATCATTCTATAACATTGTTGTGGATAATAACTTTGGGTTTCAAAAACATGATGATTGTGCCAAAATTCACTCTCTGTACGGCAGCACAATGGGGACAAACCGTCTTTGTCGTCAGTTGGTGACATTGATGGTACATCGGCACAGCACTCCTGCTCTGGATTGTGCAAGGTTTTAAAATGGAACCACATACAGTATATGCACATTTTATTCTGGATGTTTTAAAGAAATTAAATGAAGTGAAATGTTTTGTATGCAAATAGTCGGCTAACAGTTCTCAAGAAAAGACAACTCCCGTAAAGCACAGGTCGTTAAATACTTTACTTATTGGGAATACTTAAGTAAATATAATTTGATACTACAGTTTCAACCGTCGCACTAAAAAAAATTATCTTACCAACCAATCACCCTTGAAACAATGTTTATGAACATCTATGTTTTCATGGTGTTTTACCTACTGTACTTTTCCACCAGTGTCAAGCATCCAGGTAGAATTTCCCCTTATAAAAAACATTCAACTTACCCCCTGTACTTTTAAATACTATTACATTGTCCTCTTTTGTGTTCTTTCAACCTTGAATACTTGTCGCTTTTAAGTCAATGGTGGTTCGCAATCAAAAACTGAAGCCAAGTAAACACATATTTTGTTCTCAGAGTCAAAAGTACATGGAAAATTAGCATTAAGCTCTGAGTCTAAAGATGGCGTTAGATCTGCTGTTCGCACCATTCATTATACATGCAATGTGATTACCATTTTGAGTATCAGCCGCTCTCCAGCATCCTCCCACCTCCCCGCCCACGCTCGTGTCAAGGTCACTTCCATAGGACAGGTTTGCAGTCTCATTTTCAAAAACACAATACTTTAGTTGCGCTGGATCTTTTTGTCTTATATCTTTTTCTGCTGAAATTATCTTCCGTGAAAGACAGCACTCAGCAAAACGGCAGGATCCCGGCACCTGCTTGAGGTCAAATGGCACAATGATGGGCATGAAGTGATTTTTATCTGGTCGACTGACGCCACAACAAAAAGCAAAATACAATGAACTTGTCTAATTTGTCACATGATGTGGTATTTTCTGATAGTGATCGCAGTGGGAGAAAAACGGTAAATCCAGTGAAGCTCGGTGGACATGAAAAAGCCATCTGTCAAAATACCTGTCAACGCTGTCTCTGCAACGCAATTATTGTTATTATTAGGACAACCAGGCAAAGAGAATTTATTATTGAAAGTGTGTTGCCAGAAAACGTATTTCCTCATACGTACGTAAATGCCAATCCCAAACATCACCTTAAAGACTACTTATTTGTGGAGATAGATTTAGTTTATTGATTGATTCTATTCTTTTTCAGTTTTTTATTTCTCAAATCTTTCTGGCAGATATTTGCCAGATTGTGATGGTTGAGTTCATCTGTTGAGGGAGTGGCAGCAGTTGGTGGATGCTGTGCAGGAAGCCAACAGTCCGTTCACTTCATGGATTTATAGAGCAGGTAAATTGGACAGTAGCTGGAGCACTCAGACGTTGCACTGTTTTTTTGTTTTTTTACTGTTGATGCCTTGGTCCAGGAGTCTGCTCGGATGCCAAGAAAAGTTGAGGTTATGCTGTTATATTATGCTCCAAGCACCTGCAAAAAGTTGATTAATATATTAGTCTGCAAGCCAGATACCTATTTGGTGAAAAATGTATAATTGTACTATTCCTATCACAAATAAACATCCATCCATCCATTTTCTCCCACTTGTCCGTTGCCGGGTCGTGGGGGCAGCTGTTGGAGCTGCCCAAGTCACATAGCACCATGCCCCTATGGCTCCTCCTGCAGGTGGTGGGTCCACGGGAGGACGGCCTCATGGTTCCAAACGGTTCCAAACGGGCCTGTTGGTCTCTAAATAAACAAATAAACAGACAAACATTAATAAATAACTAGTTTTGAACATATGCTGTATGAGATCAGTTTTACCATTTGTTAACACAGAGCTCTGTAGTGAAGTCTTATTACTCAGTATTTAAATATGGTGTATAAATGGCTTATTTACGAATCGTGCCAATTGATGCAGAATCAAGTACCTGCATCTAAGATGATAAAGCCTATTGTACATCACTGAGTATTAAAACGAAATAAAGACTGAACTGTAGTGTACAGGACTCTCACCGTAAGACTTTCAATCATATCCATGGTTTGAGAACCACCGATCTAGTTATCAGTCTGAAGCGCTCAAATGTGGGTATTGTGGGATAACAGATGGAAATTAGCCTATGGCTACAATCCGGTGAGGCGAGATAACAAAAAACAATCAGTAAAATAAAAATGACGTGCTGAAAACAAAAGTAACATTAGCATACAAACCAATTGCCTATTTATCCTTGTAAATGCCACCACGTGTTTTTCTAAAAACTATATCATGCACAATGTTCTACTCTGCTTCTAATCCCATCAGTGCGTCTATAGTGGTCACTCTAGTTTGACCCTAGAGAAAGGCTCTTCAACAGGAAAGGATTGGACATGGGAAACAAGGCGAAGCCTCTCTTTATGGTTCAGTCAGGTGTGCTGTTAAGGTTGTTTTTGTGTCACTCTCTACATCTCCAGCATGACACCTGCCGTTAGCTTTGTGCTGCTGTTCCCTACCCCAGGGCTACAGACATGACAGGGCCGGCTGTGGGGTGCCAGTCAGACCCAGGGGCCATGTCAACCTGATAACAGTTGGGTGGCAGTCACACATTTTTGGATTGGGGAGAGTTAGTAACCTCAGCTGGACATGTTTTGCCCAGGGGCGAAAGCACACATTGGTCAGCTGCAATGTGAATGGTCGTATTTTGAGCTGTATTTCTTGAATCACCCGGGAGAAAATATAAGACAACAGAGCTGCACAATTTCGGAAAAATACTTCATTGCGAAATTTCCAGGCTATTATCATTGTGATTAGCTTTGTGATATGATTTAAAATAAATTTTCATTCAATTCACGGTGCAGATTTTAAACACATTGAGGAGCATTAACATTTGAAAGAGGTCTGAAATATGAACTGCTAGATTAATACAAGAATCACATGCATTTCAGAGCATATGTCTCATCAGGTAGCAGGCTTGAACATAATAAGACCCAAGTGATAGTACTGTCTAAATAATTGCAGATTTGTTAATTGCAACCATTCAATTTACAGTGAGTTATGCATCCCAAATAGGCACAAAGGTTTGTTGTCTACCTTGACCATCACCTTGTTGCCATGGCTACAATGTAACATTTAAACCTGGCCTTACAAAGATTGTGCAGTATCTTTTTAATTACTTCTTTTAAACTTACAAAATGAGCTAATGTTTTTTTTTTCCCTCTCTCTCTTTCCCTTTACCTCGCTTCTCCTTTGTCACCTTCCCTTTGTCATCTGCAGAGACAATAACTGAAAGGGAGCTGCCAGACGACGAACTCATCATTCATAACTGAGTTTGTGAGACAGCTCTAACCAGGAAACAAAAACTGCAAGAATATTAATGTGCTGGATATCTTCAGAAAACTGGACAATTGTTTACAAGAGGCGCATAGAGACACCCAAACTACCGACCTTGAAACCCATTCTGATTCCAGAAGCAAAATATAATTACATTTTCTCATAGATTTACAAATATATATTAAGAATCTAATGAAATTATGAATTTTAATTGGAACTTTATTATATTTATACATATTTATTTATTTATTGGTTTATTCGGTCAGGACAGTCCAATTTAATGAACATACATGAACATCTCATGCGTGTAAACAAGCCACACCGGATTATAGCCTATGGCTAATTTCCATCCGTTGTCCCCATGCCCACTCTCAAACACACTCACATTATAAAGATTGTTTGTTTGTTTGTTTGTGTGTTAGTTAGACTCTTACAGGCTTGTAATGTTGCAGTAACTTCAGGGTTTTAGTGGAGGGTAAATACTGTTTCTTGTCTTTTACTCCGATGGAAAGGTAGCCGTGTCTCTCAGAAATACATTAAGGAAGTAGTCTTTACGCTCTTTACGCTCCCCTGGCCAACCAGAAGTTAGCCAAAAGTATTCTGTGCACAGAGCCTATTATTTGGAAAAAAATACAGATAAATGGGAAAAATATTTTTGGATTGGGAACCAGGCCAAGTTTTGATGACGGTTGAGTGTTAAAACTGTGCTAAAGTAAGTGCGTCAGACTCAGAGATGACCATGACCAATAGTTTCAAGTGGGAGTAGTGTAATTGCTTATTATCAAGGAAAAAAACTCTTTGACAAGATTCCATGCATAAAGACACTCAACTTCTGGACTCGAATACTTGTATTTGATTTCTATCTACCTGGTCTGGGATGGCGCCCAGGGTGGCGTGAATGTCGACGATAGGACTGAGGGCATTGTAAGGTCTGAAGTGTCATTAGCGCTGAAGTCGCAGAGGTACTGTTCGTAAATAATTTAATGTGTGAAATGTGAATAGTGCTACAAGATAAGGAGCATATTTTTCTTTTAAAAGAGGACAACCCGCTACGGTAACTGGTAAAGAGAAAGCTGCAGCTTGAGCATAAAAGCTATTATTTTTTACTTTTAACTTTGTTCAGTTTAGTTTTTTTTTGTAGAAAGTTTTCAAGGCCTTTGAGCTGAAACAGTTATTTTTTTTTATTTTTTTTCCTACATGTTCGAGCCATGTCCTAATGTGTAGAACGAGCCCAGACCTATTCACCACAACTGCAAAAAGGTGTTAATTCGGGTCCGAATGCACGAGCTTAATATAGAGACTGCAGTTATGCGTTGGACCTGAGGTGGCAGTAGTGAGTATGAAATGACCAACTTGTATCTAGTCCCTTTAAAAAAATAAAAATAAAAAGTGTACATAATAGCTGGAAAAAACAGATTTACAGTTTCTCTCCAAACTGCGTCACTCGCAGAAAGATGCACAGGTCTAGCTATTGATGTCAATGTGATGTCTCCATACCTGGCCAGGAGGATTGATAACGCAGTCAAATGTAACCGCAGAAATCAGGTGTAACTTGTTATATCCCTCTGAAGGCTCACACAGAGATCAGACAAAGCCATTTAGGTGATGATTTGGTGAATAATGCATTTGTCACAGATAATCCGCCGATCCCTCCTGGCTTATTCAGGGAAAGGCATTATATAAGCGGTGCAAAGCCCATGCCTCTATCTCGCATTGAATTATGCTTGCAAATGAGACGCATATTTTGATTCAAAAGACAAACACCTGCAACAAGCTAAATCAATTCAGGCGAATGTGAGAAGTCTCTGCGTAATCTGAAACCTACACACATGCATATTAAACACATGTTTGCACAAAAATATCTGCTCTCTATTTAAAACACAACAGTCTTTTCCAGCTTGTTAAATACCTAATTATCATACAGAATAGCGTGACAGTCATAGTCCAGAAAACAGCATTTGAATCTAAATACTATTGATGGTTGAAGTAATTTGTCAAATATTCTTTTGAAACATTTACAACACATTGTGTTTCCTTTTTTTCTCTCATTTATAAGCACAAAAATAATGATTGTACCAGATAAGACAACTAGCCATAACCATTTACTTTACACCAAAGCCATTTTGAAAACCATTTTAACCTCTTAACCCCCACCAAATCTAAATCTAAAAACAGCAACAAAAATGAGAAAATGACAAAAACATGCCTAAAAAGTGATGAAAAAGCAACAGATAATCCACAAAGAAGCGTCAAAAACATGCTGGAAAACAACAATAACAAAATTTTAAAAAGCAACTAAAATGTGACAGAAATGTGACCAACACGCAACAAAAGAGCGACAAAAACAGGCCCAGAAAATAAAAAATAACACAATAAAAAAAATGTGACAAAAAAGTGAGAAAAACATGATTAAAAAAGTGAAAAAAATACACAAAGGAGTGACAAAAAAATGCCGGAAATGCAAAAAAGTGACAACAAGACGACAATAAAACTACGAAAAAAAGTGATAAAAAAAGCAGCACAAAAACTGGACAAAAATAACCTACAAAAACACGACAAAAACGCTTCCAAAATGTGACAACAAAGTGGCGACAACACGACAGATAGTTATCAGTTTTGTAGGTCTTAGCTTTCAAATGAGGCGTTACATTGACCTAGAGGCTGTAAGCTTTTAGATTTGAGTAATGTTGAACTGGAGAAAATGCACTTGGTTAAGTAGTGAAAAGGCTGTCAAAATGTATAGATCAAACTGTATATTAGTACTTGCACATACTGTATATCACTTTATATGAATAATTCACAAGCTCATCTCAAGTGTTTTCAAGTGACCTTTATTTCAATTATTCATAAAAAAAATATGCAAAACGTTTTGTCTTTTTTTTTTTGTCTTTTTTTTTTTTTTTTACAAATTAATGACTTTTCACATTTTCATATTAAGTACTTATACAGGGCAAAGAGCCATTAACATTTGCGATAATGATGAAGTCACTCTAAGCAAAGCAACACAAACTTATAAAAGTATAAGAGCTCTTTCACCTTGACCATTTTTCTTCTTTTTTCCAACATAATTTATGAGTTTTTAGATGGGACACTTTCATTTATTAAAGCAAAATGTGGTTCCAATGACAGGTGTAGGAGAAGTTAGCTTAATACATTATGTTAAAAGATGTTAGCGAAGGGCACAGTGCCGATTGTAGCAAACAATTAATGGTGAGGTGAAGAAGAGGATACAGGCTGCTTCATATCTGAGTTTATGCATACCAATCAGGTGGCGATGGCAAACCTTTGTGCCCTTTCGCTCAAGCAGAACATTAGCCTGAATGTTAAATTATTTCTGGTAATGCTTGTGTTGACGCTCATATAAATGGACTGTTTGGCTCACTATCTCAGAGGCGCACCCATGGACATTTTCTCCTGATTGCAGAGGGCCAAAGACTGACCTTCTCTAAATGAAAAGCCAACATGCCATGAAACATAAAGGGGAAAGGCTAAATAGGATTACTGGCAACAGCGCCATCTATGGATGACAAGTGTGAAGACAAACGCAATTTCTGTGACCGATGAAGAACAAAAATGGAGATCTTTCCGTTTCAGGTCAAGTGAAAATACCCAATAATTGTTTTACAAAATTGGTCGGTTTCTAGTTTTGTTAAGGTTATATTTTTAGTGTCCCCATAGATACATGTGTTCTTTTCTCATTTGAACAACTGCTTTAGTCTTTTTTCCTGTAGTTGCAGATTAGACGCTCACAACGATCAGGATGAATCTTAGCCTGGTGAGACCAGAATCCCCTCTGCATTTTTTTATTCAGTCTGGTCACCCCGTCCTCGTTCGCGGCTTCCGCAAAATCAATCCGTTCACGTGCAATCAGATTCGTTTATTTGCCGTGACGTGTTGTTAGCGAGCAACGTCACTCATGGGACGCGGAAGTCCCTCAATAACAATCTACGAACGATGCACGAAAGAGAGAAAGCGTGTCTCCAGTCGGCGGTAAACGACCAAAAACACATCGACAGTAGGTGAGTTTCGTTATTCATAATCCTGCGCAGATATTAACACAAAACCGCTAAAAACGCCACATCAACAGCAGACGCCCGCCCTTCGCTGATTGGTTTACTCCGCTTCCTGTTTGCTTGCGTATGTACCGCTGTGGGAAATTGATTCAACGCAGGGGGGACCAGACTCACCGGCTGGTACAGCGGTGAGTCTGGATTTTTCCAGGCTAGATGAATCTTGGACCATTCCTCTTTATAAAACTGCTGCAGTTCAGTGAGATTCAGGCGGTGTACTTACTTATTCCTCCCTGTCCTGTGAATGTTTAATTGCTATGGCCAATAAAATTATGATAAAATGTACATGTTTGGGTGGTATTAGTTTAAGCAGACACTATTTACTCATTCTTATGATTTTAATAAAGGTCATACCACATTCTATGACCAATTTAGGCAGAATTGTGAGAAATTGTGTACGGTGTACTTACTTAGTCTTCCCACTGTGCGCACGTCGAATGTTATTGTTTACTGTCGCTGATCCCGCACATGCACACTAGGCTGAAGGGCAACTGGCTCGCCTCCACAATCAACACAGCCCACTCAAAACCTTGTTAATATCTCTTTTTAAGACATCCACCGGCAATAGTCGCTTGAAAGACCATCTAACAAATTTAAACTAAAAGAGTCAAATAATTTTGGAGCATCTCTGTGCCAAGGGTCACGAGCTACTGCACTAATCGGACTGCTGCAAGTGAAAAGCCCATTTCATCCGTCTCAAATACTACAAACACAAACGTCCTAAAAAAAACAAAACATTAAACTATAATCCAAAGTTATTCTTAATACTTCAGTCTACATTTTTTGCCTAAACCAGTTTAACAATTACATTTAAGCTATTAATGATCATAATCAGCACTTAAGTATTATTGAAATCACCAAGGTTCACCAAAAGAAGATAAAGCATCCCCACAATTTGGACAAAATGGCCTGTTGTACATTTAGAAAGTGCTCGTTTCAAAAGCCTGATTACGTGAACTGTCCTCGCAGCATGGGAACATCTACTGTGAGGCTTTAGGAGCAAATTCAAATTCCAGACATTTGGTGCGAAGTAGCAAAAGGCCGTCTTCCACCATTCTGTCTTTACACGGTGTGACTCAAGAGTCAAAATGCTTTGAGACCTCAGCTGGTCAGCATTTGACCTGACATTTATTAAATCTAACAAATAATCAGGCTGGACTGAGGACACCAAGAGGAGCTTTGTAAACAGCAGACAGTGCTGCTCACTCCTTGCTTCTAGAGATTGCCAACCTACTTTAGCATAGAGTTCACAGTGGTGGGTCCTATAACCATCTCCTGTGATGAATCTAATTGCTGAACGGTACACTGCATTCAGAGGCTTTAACACAGATGCAGTGGAATGCATGTATGACATCACCGTAATCAACCGTAAAACAGAAAGCCTGAATTAACGGTTGCCTCGTGTTAGGAGGGATACAATTTTTGTTTCCTTTAGAAAAAAAGACAGCTTTGCTTTAAGTTTGTTTGTTAGTTTCTGAACATGTTTACCAAATGAGAGCCTCTCATAAATCCCAATGCCAAGATATTTATAACATGGCACTTTCTCAATAATGGAACCGTCTAAAGAAGAGACTGACACGTCCTGTGACAGAACCAAATGTTTTCTAGAGAACAACATCCATTTAGTTTTCGAGGAATTCATTAACATTTTCAAGTCGGTAAAATTCTGTTGAACCAAATTGAAGTCATGTTGTATATTTTGAGTTGCTTGTGCAGCAGAGGGCGATATAAAGCACAGAATTGCATAATTTCTCTCTGCACCCTGATGAAGGCCACGTTGGAAACGCGTTGGTGCGTAACAAAAGTCCATGTTTCAATAAAGGCTTTTTAATTGTTTCATAACGGACAGAGTTCCTCGGTTTTTGTTGTCTAAGGGTACTTGTACTGTTGCACCCAATGTGACTCCTGTCCTATATTGGGATTCACAGCCAGCTAAACTCTTTCCTGCATTATCTCCTCCAAGGAACAGGCACTTGTCGTTTTGGACTGGATTTAATAGCAAAAAAAGTGTGAAACTGAAAGAGACACAAATACAAACTTGTATTAGTAAAAAACAAAGATAAAGTGCACAAAATGTGCATTCAAAGATTTGAGTTAGCTGAGCAGTTCTACTGTAGGAACTCATAGGACACATCTCTCAAAAATGCCAATATAACTAATCAAACTTAATCCGATAAGGAAATATACCTAGTCTAAACATCACATTAATCAACAGCACTTATTAATATTGCCACTCAAAGGGCTAAAAATGGGTGGATGGCTTCAGATGACGCAAGATACAACAGCATGTTCTTGACATTGTTTACTTTCAGTGTGCTGGGAACCTCTGTTGCCACCTATGGGCTAGAAACTAAATTAAACCAAAACCTAACGCCCTCTAGAGGACTGGATGAACAAAAACACAGTACTGTTACACTTTTTTGACAATTTAACCCTACAGACTACAAAAATATTTTCAGAACCTACAAAGAACCCCATTCCAAAGAGCACCTGTCCTGTATAACTTTACACGTTCTACATCAGTACCCACACAGTATTTCTTTGGCCAACATTTCACTGCACTGTAATGCAGTGATTATCAAACCAGACCCCTGTCACTGTATAATAATAATAATAAATAATAATTTTCTGTATACAGTGGGAACCAGATGTTTATATACACTATATAAAAAGACACATATGCATTTCTCACTGTCTGACATGAAACCAGAATTAACTTTTACTTGTTTTAGGTCAATTAGAATTTTCAAAATTATTTCTATTTGCTAAAATAGTTTGTAGTGTGTCCAAGGCAGCACGGTGACGCAGTAGTTAGCGTTCGTCCTTCACAGCTAGAAGGTACCAGGTTCAATCCCCAGACGGGGCCTTTCTGTGTGGAGTTTGCATCTTCTCCCCGTGTCTGCATAGGTTTCCTCTGGGTACCCTAGTTTTCCCTACCACTTGCTTCTTTAAAGGAACAGGCCACCGTTTTCCCAGACTGAAATATGTACCTGTCTGGTCTTTGTGCCCGTGAAAGAGCTTGGTCGCTTCTAACTTCACCCCGTTTGGAGCTATAGGAATATGCGTGGAGAGGCCAATTGCTAACAACATCTTTGGTTGTTTTGCGTGACTGAGCACGCACAAAGACCAGACAATATTTCAACCTAAATATATCTTATTAGACCAATGCCTCTTGGACAGTGCATGAAGATTATTTATGTTATTTTTGTTTTTAGATTTTAGATAGAGTATCCAAACAATCGAAATTGGTCAACTGTGAGATTTCTTATACCAAGGACAGACATGCACAGTGTAAACAGTCTCTTATTAAATTCAGTACTGCTTAACTATTACAGATCCTCTACGCACTTTAATGTGTGCCCCTCCCCCACCCACACCAGGTGTTAATATGCTGACACCATTTCCACAGCTGTTGCTCCTATGAAAACATCAAGCATTCCTCCATTATCAACTATCTTTCCCTTCTGTCCACTATCAAACACTCACTAGTCCACAGCCTATAACTAATAATCATTATTCAGTGAGCAGTCTTTATCTTGTTTACTCCAGCAGACAGCTTTGATCGCCATCTGCATTCAAATGGCTCATTATAATGCGAGTTGCAGGGAATGCGTCGGGCCCTAACCCGAAAAAAAAATAATGATGCAAGTTTTCTCCATCTGCAGCGAGGGGCATTTGAGAGACTGCAGCTATAGTGACCAGATTTTCGAATCCTCACGCAGGATCTAAAACGGTCTTGGGAACAGGTTTTGGTGGTCCTGAGCTCCTCGCTGTCAGCTGTGCTATAATCATGGCTGCATATGACCCGGCACACTTGCAGAAAGCCACTCTCCATCTGCTGCGGTAGGAAATGAACACAAGCTGTTTCCAGGCTCAACACATCCAAGCGCGCACCTGTTACTGTTAGAGCGACTCAGGCTCCTCTTGGCAGCTCGCACAATATTATAAATTAGCTTCCTGCTGTCTCCGCTAAACGTAATGGGCAATAAAAGTTTACCAAGGAAAATTGCACCGTCTCTTCTTCATGCCGCTGTGACTCCAAACGATAGTGACCTTTTGCGAAGAGTAACTTGTCATTTAAATTTGTTTTCGGCAAAACTTTCAGTCCATTTGTTCCTGTGGACACAGAGAAAGTTTGGACTTGGACTATAAGCTCCTATAGAGACTAGAGAGAGATGCAGAAATTATCCCTATAGGAGTATATTATTGACCATCAGGCACAACAATAGATAGATAGATAGATAAATACTTTATTGATCCCCAAGGTAATTATGCATTAGTCTGGTCACTAGATGGGTTCCTTAAAGTCAAAAGCAGGAGAAATGGGCAAGCATGAAATTTCTTTGTATTTGGTCAGTTTCACAAATGGCAGGTCTTTTGGGATGTTGTTTATAAAACATGGTCCTAGGTAAGAAAAAGGCTGCAAGTAATGCACACAAGAAATGAAGGGAAGCCCCATGGTGTAGAACAGATGAGCTACTGCAGTTTGCCTGTTTTTTATTTTATAAAATGCATTGCATAAGGGGATGTAGTGTATATCTAACAGACTATACGACAGTGGCTCAATGGCAGAGCAGTTTCCCAGTCCATATGTTGGCTGTTCAATCCCTGTTTGAGCCAGTGACTATTGTTATGTCGTTGGGCAAGACATTGTCCACTTTGCCTCCAGTCTCTGTGATTCAGGGGCATGGGACAGGACCAATACAATCTGATTGGCTAGTGGCTACTCCACTCTTCAGGGCTGAGGTGTATTATATTGGACGGATCATCAAATAAGTTCAATCTAATTTACCTCATAGTAACAAACAAGCGGGAATTAAATACATAAGCGCAAACATAGGTTCACCAGAATACAGTTGTTGGAGCCATTTATGCCTTGATCCATGTTTTAGCCTCCTGCCACTGCGTGGCGCTGTGTGTATCCTGTTACCTGATTACCTGCCCTATAAAAGGCAGAGTCAAATGCACACAGGTGTTGCAGTGTGGAGGTAAACAGTCTTTCGACCGTGTCTATGGGGTCTGAAACTTGTGTATTTGTTGATGGCTGAAGGTAATGCCAATAAACACCTTTCTGGAACACAATAGTTCTCTGGACTTCGTTTGGTGGAAGACACGCGTCCGAGACGCCTTAAAACACTGTAATCAGAGCGGACACTGCACAGGGCATTTGGCCGCTACATTTGTCGAAAGACTTCCTCAGGCACCGGGCGTTACTTGGCGCCTCTGTGATTGGCACAGAACGGTTACCTGGAGTAGAGGACCCACCAACTACCGTAGCGGTGATCGTCGCGAGGGCGAGCCGGCGGACTGTTGGCGGGAGGAGGAAGGAAGGGGACTGCATGGAGTCGGCCTCCTCTATCTACAACGGTGGCGAGGGACGGAGACGGCGCGGGAGCTTCATTGATTGCAACGGAGAGGCCGCAAGCATCACGAGGAAGCAGCCCGCCCCGCAGTGAGCGCCGCACGTTTGAAGAAGGCCGCGTGGATTGGCCATCGGGTATGCAACACGTTTGCTTTGATCGTAAAGCGCAGTATTTGACCATGATGGCGCACGAACAGAATATTGACTTTTGGGAACGGGACTTGGTGTGCACTGTAAAAAAGAACACTGTAAAAACCGCGCACAACCCACTTCAATATAAAAATTACAAAAATGAAAATAAAACGTGAAGGGTCACATAAAGACACTCATGACGTAAAGAAAATGAAAGCTTCTGTAGCAGCAGCTTTATTAAAGGCAAAGGCTAGGCATGCTGCGCTATTGGTCAAAGCTTCATTTATGGAACAGCAGTATGAGCTTGAAGCGAAACAACGTGCTATTAAAAGAAGATTAGAAGAACTGGACCTTGAAACTAAAATAGCCGAAGTTACTGCAAAACTGGTGGTTTTAAATTCGTCAAAGAAACGCAAATCAACTAAGTCCAGTTTGGCTCAAGAGAAGCTCTGTGGTGTTGCAGGTGAAACAGGGGCCGGTGACAAGTTTGAAGAAATTGACTGGGAGGGACCAGAGGTCTACGTCCCAGTGGTGGTTCCATGTGCTTATTCAGGGGCCGGTAACCCCACTGAAATGCACCCTCCTAATTTCCCACACTGTCCTTTTCCTGCTACTCTTGAGCACCAACCGGAAATTTTGATTCCTGATGTGGACCTGGTGGAATCGCTTTCCATCAAAATGGACAGTGAGAGCAGATCATATGTTGACCAGCCTCTTGCTGGGGTGGTTGCTGATGTGTCTAAGGACGAGGAACCTGAGAAGATTGCTGCCTCTGTGGAGGACGACGACAGTGACAGGCCAGTTCCAAAAAGGCCGCTGCTTGGGCTGGTTTGTGGACCATCCAAGGACACACTGCCCACAAATGACCTCCACCTTGCAGTGCACAACATCACAGCAGTTGTTGCACTGTCCTCACAAACTCTTGGTGAACCCACACATGTGAATGGGGCATTAATGAACTCTAAAAAATTTATTGCTGTATGGTTTGTTTTTGTTTTGTTCCTGTTTGGTTGGCGAGCCCTCAAACTGTTTCAACTAAAGATTTGCAAGGCCTTCAAAAGAAAGAGGTGGAAATGTATATATTGATTTTAAACTAAACCGGGATGGAATGCAAATGCTAATTATGGAATGTTGAGTATTGATATGATTTTGGAATGTGGATATTGATTTTGTGTTCTAGAAAAAGCTATATATTCTGCACAAGTTTTAACATATCAAATAAGTTTGGTTATGGCTCTGTTAATTTTTGTATGTAATTGTTATCGCTCCAGGCTCTAACAATTAAGGGGCCGGTGTGTTGGAGCCATTTATGCCTTGATCCATGTTTTAGCCTCCTGCCACTGCGTGGCGCTGTGTGTATCCTGTTACCTGATTACCTGCCCTATAAAAGGCAGAGTCAAATGCACACAGGTGTTGCAGTGTGGAGGTAAACAGTCTTTCGACCGTGTCTATGGGGTCTGAAACTTGTGTATTTGTTGATGGCTGAAGGTAATGCCAATAAACACCTTTCTGGAACACAATAGTTCTCTGGACTTCGTTTGGTGGAAGACACGCGTCCGAGACGCCTTAAAACACTGTAATCAGAGCGGACACTGCACAGGGCATTTGGCCGCTACAACAGTGTTCAATTCAAGTTTTGCCTTAAAGCTTTTCATTTATCATTTCAGATACCGCCTTCAGATCCCGTCAGATCTCAAAAGCTAAGCAGGGAAGGGCCTGGCTGGTACTTGGATGGGAGACAGTTTGGGAACGGCACGGTAGCACAGCGGTTAGCGCTCGTGCTTCACAGCTAGTAGGTCCGGGTTCGATTCCCACCTGGACGGGGCCTTTCTGTGTGGAGTTTGCATGTTCTCCCCGTGTCTGCGTAGGTTTCCTCCGGGTACTCCGGTTTCCCCTACCACTAAAAACATGTACAATAGGCCCAGGGACTGCAGGTGGAAATTAGCACAAGTGCTATAACCTGGTACAATGCATCTCTCCTTTCTGAGGCTAATGTATATTGTACACTGTCCCTGTTCAAATAAATAAATAAATACAAATAAATAAAAAAAACAGCAGGAAGCCTGGGTGAATTTAGTGAGTGGTTGGTCGTGGTCGGAGGGACTGATGGCACAGACTGGTTGCCTCGCTTCCATCAGTCTACCCCAGGGCAGTTGTGGCTACAATAGTAGCTTACCATCACCGAGTATGGTATGAATGACCGTACCCATTCAGACCATACTGGGAATGACTACGGTGTAACTACAGTGTATAATGACTGTAGTTACACTGTACTGACCTTTTGTGAAGCCCTTTTAAATGTGCTGACTACAGTGTAACGCTTTGAGAAACTTGGTAATACAGGTTTGTAAAGCGCAATACACGTGTAAGCCATTGTTATTTTAATTATTCATTTATTCATCCATGTTCATATTTTACATTATTATGAACATTACATGGGTAAAAAGGGGGCATGATGAAGACATTATTATTATCTTTATTTATACAGGGAAGGCCCAATGAGAGTACGAGACTCTCTTTTTCATGAGCGCCCTGTTTCATAACAGTGAATAACAATACAATATTTACAAGTATCAATTAAAACAAGCACAATTTTCTTTATACATATCGAATACTAACTGTTTTAGATGTGAAAGAGGCACTAAAGAGTTCAATTGTAAAAGCGTTTGTAGTTTGTTCCATTTGTGGGCAGCGTAATATGAAAAGCCTCTTTTTCCCGTGTCACTCTTTACGAGTCCATTTTTCAAAACCAAACAGTCATGTGACCTGGTGTTGTAGCTACTTGAGCTGTAGTTGAGTTCACATGCGAGATAATCAGGAAGCCTCCCAACAAGTCCCTTATAAATAAATAAAATGCAGTGTTGCTCTCTTCGACTTGTCAGGGAAGACCAGCCGACTTTGTCATACAGTAAACAGTGATGAGTTCTGTATTTGTCTCCAGTTATAAATCGAATAGCAGAATGATAAACTGCATCGAGAGGTTTAAGAAAGGAAGGTGAAGTGTGCATATAAACTGTGTCGCCATAATCAAGGACTGATAAAAACGTAGCTTGAACAATTTCTTTTCTATAATTCAATGGAATACAAGATTTGTTTCTATAGTAAAATGATAATTTTGATTTAAGACTACGGCATAGTTTTGAAACATGCGTTTTAAAAGTCAATTTCTCATCCAGCCAGAAACCCAAGTATTTATAAGAGGACACTCTTTCTATAGCTGTGCCATCAAATGTATGGATATTTAAAGGTTGAACTTCTTGCCTCCTGGAAAACAACATATACTTAGTTTTGCGTGTATTTAGTGACAGTTTAAGTTTTATTAATGAATTTTGAATTTCATCAAACATTATAACATTATAACAAAGGGACATTATAATCCCTTTTCAGAAATGACAACAAAACAAGATGGATGACCAAGCGACGGCGATCTGTTCAACAGTCTAGAACACACTTGTCAGTATTTCCAAAACAACAATTCTCAAATAACGTTTTTTGTATTCATATCCGTATACAATTAATAACTTCATGTTTCCTTCTTGAACATCTTTAATTGATGAATTGTTATAGAACGTTGTAATGTATTCTCTTACGCTTCTGTCTTAATGAGGTAAGCATTAAAGATATGGTGTGGTCCACTCCCTCAGTAAAAAAAACACTGATGTACCGTATGTATTTCTAAGCACAAATGGTCAGCAGCAGTGCTTATTTCATTTATTTATTCATTTTACTTGCACTAACGTATTGACCAAATAAAAAATATGCAGGTGGTGAAAGTGTTTTTGCCTGACTGGTGAGAGATCTCTTTTAAATGGAACCAAATAACTTCTACCTCAAAATCCCCCCAAACACTATATTGTCAAAATGTTATCCTGTTATATTTTCAATCATTTTGGAAAGCATTCATTACTTTGGCATGCACACTCCTAAATCCCATCAAGTGAAGTCAACAGTTTGTAATCAGCCCACGCGGAGGTTAAAGACGACAGCATGCCATGTGTCATCTCCAGCAAAATATATCCATCAATGAACCCGCCTGTTTAAAAAGATCCATCATACAAAATCATTACCCAAACCATTTCCTTCAAACAGGGATGAAAATTTAAAATATTCCTAATGTGAGGTGGCATAAGGAGGAGTAATGCGTTTGGGCTACACTTTAACACATTATTCATCATCAGACTATTAGATTGTGTGCGTCAGCAGCTAGATATAATGATGAAACGTTTGGAATTCACTAAAAGCTTTTCTTGGCTCAGAAATGTTGCTTTCTCAGATGGCACTGTTTTAATTTAAAACATTAGGATGCGAACCAATAGTATTTATATTCACAAGGTAGGATTTCAGAGGTTGTGAACCATCTGCCTCCGTGAAAAATATCCTCTTCACTATCACCAACTTTCCACTTGCTTTACAACTACAAATTCACCTCTGGTTTCTCACAGCTCTAACCTAAGCTGTACCAATTATACCCATTATAATGTTGAATATAAGTACTTTACCATAATGTGTTCCTTGTAGTCCAGTAAAATTGACGCAACTCTCAAAAAATGTACTGTAAAAGAGGCAATTTGTGAAAAAAGAATTTCGTTTGATGTTTTGGTGTCTTATCAAAATGGATTTTTAAGGAGGCTGTGAATGGACAACAACAGCTGTGACGCCTGGTTTTGTTGGTGTTGCAACAAACACTTCACTCGGCTTTATATCAAATCAAATCAAATGTATTTACTGTATATCGCACATTTAAAAGTGCTTCACAAAAGGTCTACAGCACACAAATATAAGACAATACACGAATACACAAGAAGTTGGCTCGGGCGATATGATACAAATTAAATGGCGACCTGATCCTAATCAATCAGTAGAGTGTGAACTTTTTCCGAAGCAGAAGATGGCTTCAGTTACCGATCAAGGCACATTATGATATGTTTTTATTTTGCGATAGCATCCACTACTAACGTGATAACACAGGGCGTGGCTTTGTCAGGGCTAGAAATTTATTAAATTCGGTGTGTCCAGGGCATAGTCAGGGGAAGCACAGAAAGGTGAAGCACCCCTGAAATATGTACCAGATTGCTGAAATCTCAGTGTTTAAGTGTTCTCAATTTTGCTCGACTTGAGCCAGTTCTGGTGCCACCCGACAAAAAGTGTCCCCACAGGGCAGTCGAACGAGTCTGGACAAGCTCGGTCTGTTGAGAATTGTGCACATGAACTTTAAGGAACTTTTCCGCCCATTACCCACAAAGTCCAATAGATAGGGCAATGGGGTCGGGAAGGTGAAGCGCCTGACCAAAGCACCAAACAACCGTATGAAAGACTCAGGAGGAGCTCTTTCTGGTTTGGGGATTATAAGCCCCTGCTGCCCAAAAGGAGAGTGGTAAATCGAGAAGGGTTTTAGAGCTGCTTAGATGAAAACCAAAGCCGACGAGATTTGTGAATACAATGAAAGTGACTTTGTTTAAGATGACGCAGACGATAGGCGAAGGTGGAGGCAGTGCCGACCAAAAAGGAAATGACACTGAATGAGATAACGACTGTGATGGGGTAAATATAGGTCAATCCTTCCCTCGTCGCTGTGGGCTGTGATTCTCGAGGAACTAACGGATCGGAGCTGTCAGAGATTCTTGGCACGGGCGGCGGCTGTGTGTTCGCCCTGACCTTGTTTGGTGGAAATCCTTGCGGACTTTTGACACTTCCTAACACGCTGTTATTTTTGCGCTATTGTACGTCTAATTGCGCTCATGCATTAAGTTGATGATCTTTCGGCCTATTTGGACCAGACAGCGATTTTGACCCCCGCATCGGCAGCAACTGAGTCATATATGATAATTACAGCTCATTTTGCCCACAGACACTTATCTCCCTGAAAGTCATTAGAAAAACACTCTTTGGTGGAAGTCTTTATGATGAGGCCAATTCCTCAGCTTTCATGCGAGATAAAGCGAATCACATTAATACCAAAACACAGCGCCCAAGATTTATCTGGAGCGGCTAATGAGCGCGGGACGCCTTCCAGTGCGCATAACCCAATGTAGGGAAAATACAATACATTATTAGCATATATTTATTAAAGTAGCCAAGCAGGTACAAAGCAGAGGAGACGGCAACAGAGCAGCAAAGATTAGAACGGATTTACCTGTAAAAGATAAGCCCACAATATACACGTAATTCTCATTAATATTTAAAACAATTCCCCCCAGAAACAAGGAGAATGTGTTAAATAAATAAACAACAGCTTATAAGAGACTGGCATGCACTGTATTATTTTTATGGCATTTAATGAATAATTTAGAGATTAGGCCTCACAACAGGTTTAGGATTTATTCTCCCCATTATTCGGATTATATAGCATACGCCGACAAGGAAATATAGGTGCCAGGTGATTACAGTGGTTTAATACAGCAGTGTTGGTCTCGTTATTGTATTGAAGCATTACACAATGGAAAAAGATCAAATGACATTTGTCTGATAAGTTATCTTAGATGCAATTTAGGGAAGTCACTACAAAGTCAGTTGCAGTTACATGGATGAATATTTGACAATTGTTTTTATTTCATTGCGGGCCTACATTTAGGCAACCACACATTTCGTACCCAAGTCAACTCAATATGCCAAAAGAAAATTACAATCAGGTTAAAGTTAAGGCAAAGCACATACATAAAAACATCAAGACACGGGAAATACACAGTACACGAGGTCACGTGTTGGAATTTTTTGTTGGGTAGGCAAGGGGCGCCCGCCTGTCGACTGGAGGGAGGGGGTGGGGGAATTGAGAAAAGGTCATGAACGCAGACGCAGAAGAATTGAGGTGTAGTCACACAGCCTCAGTCCTTAAGCTCGATTACGTGGATGTTTAAAACTAATGAGCGACAGTACAATTACAATTGCAAGCCTTGTGGCAGGACAATCCATTATACATTTGCAGGACCTACAAACAGCCTTTTCAGGGTGTTTGTTTCCCATTAAGTGTGAGATAAAGGCCCAGCATCCAATGCCTTGAAATAAAATTTGTTGTAAAGAGAGAAGAAGAGAGAGAATGATGTGTTTAAAAGTATTGTTGAAAATAGTTGTATGATGAGAAAGTATAGTCATCAAATCAGCACCAGTGGTTGAGATGTCCCCAACATTGCGTGGCGGTCGGGGACAGTGCCTCTGGATTGGCAGACCGGGGTGGTGGTCCCGCTCTTTAAGAAGGGGGGATCAGAGGGTGTGCTCCAATTACAGAGGGATTACACTCCTCAGCCTCCCTGGTAAGGTTTACTCCAGGGTGCTGTAGAGGAGGATCCGGCCGATAGTCGAACCTCGGATTCAGGAGGAACAATGCGGTTTTCTTCCTGGTCGTGGAACACTGGACCAGCTCTATACCCTTCATCGGGTGCTCGAAGGGTTTGTGGGAGTTCGCCCAACCAGTCCACATGTGTTTTGTGAATCTGGAGAAAGCGTTTGACCGTGTCCCTCGTGGTGCCCTGTGGGGGGTGCTCCGGGAGTATGGGGTCTGGGGCCCTCTACTAAGGGCTGTCCATTCCCTCTATGACCGCAGCAGGAGCTTGGTTCGCATTGCCGGCAGTAAGCTTCAGGTCGGTGTGGAGTCCTTGCCTCAAGTGGAGGAGTTCAAATATCTCGGGGTCGTGTTCACGAGTGAGGGACGGATGGAGCGTGAGATCGATAGACGGATCGGTGCTGCATCAGCAGTGATGCGGTCGCTGTATCGGACTGTTGTGGTGAAGAGGGAGCTGAGTCAGGGGGCAAAGCTCTCGATTTACCGATCAATCTATGTTCCTACCCTCACCTATGGTCATGAGATTTGGGTAATGACCGAAAGGACAAGATCGCGAATACAAGCGGCCGAAATGAGTTTCCTTCGCAGGGTGGCTGGAGAGGAGCTCAGTTACCCGGGAGGAGCTCGGACTCGAGTCGCTGCTCCTCCACGTTGAATGGAGCCAGCTGAGGTGGCTAGGGCATCTGTTCCGGATGCCTCCTGGTCGCCTCCCTCGGGAGGTGCTCCAGGCATGTCCTATTGGGAGGTCTCATGGAAGGCTCAGGACACGCTGGTGGGACTATGTCTCCGAGCTGGCCTGGTGTCACCTCGGGGTCCCCCCAGAACCGCTGGAGGAGGTGTGCGTGGATCGGAAAGTCTGGGCATCTCTGCTGAGACTGCTGCCCCCGCGACCCGGCCCCGGATAAAGCGGAAGAAAATGGATGGATGGATGGATGGATGGTTGAGATGTAGATACCATACATGCTAAGTGATCCTGTTTTGTTACATACTTTAACGTTTAAACCATTTGTGCTCTGTCTGATATTTGTTTATCCCAACCATGAAAAAAATACTTCTCATGCCACATTAAAATGATTGGCTCGTACCAGCGGCGTATATATCTCACATAGGTCTGCCTCACATAAGCCCACTACATAAAAAAAGGACATTCTCCATGGAAATCAGCGAAATTGGATCACAGCAGGGGAATTTCTGAAATGTCTCTGTCAAAGCGTCACATTTAAGCTTTGAAAACCAGACTTAAAGACACATAGCCCTGACAGTGCTGATTAGGCCGTGGTTCTAACAGTTCAGAGATGACTGGGCAGAGGATTTAAATACACAGAACACAGGGCCGCGGCTGTTGTGTGGCGTTGTTGATTGTGCACACTGGTTTTCACAAACTGAGGGTGTCTTTAAAGTAGATATCATGTTGCTTGTATTCAATGACACTGCTTTTCTTAATGATAAATAATGAGGCATCATATCTAGAGTATATAAAACTCACCAAATTATTTTGGCAAATGATTTTGGGGAAAATGTTTGGGCGTTTTGGTTTTACAGCGCTAAATGTCCTCATTCTTTCTGATTTCTGATGCACGTTGGTGCACAGCACAAGATGAATGACCTCTGAGATTAAAAGATGAAATGATTCAGATGCAAATCCTCCATATGGCTGTGGTTACTTTTTGTTTGTAATTCAATTCAAGGGCACAAATTAGACTTGCAAAACTCCACCCATCTACAGCCGGCAAATTACAGCAAGACCAGGGCGCGCCGCTAGTGGCAAACAACAGGGAAATATAGCATTCACCAATGGGAAAAGGACCATCCATCTAATGCGCCACTCTGCCAGCACAGCTTTCACTGGGGGATAGTAAACACTGCAATAGCTTTGAGACTGTTCACTATGCACATGGGAGGCCTACGGCTCCCCAAATCCTGCCTACAGAGCAGTAATGAATGTAAAACTCTCCATATGGGCCAATTTTAAACCTATGGAGAAAGAACAGTAGATGTGCATAGTCTGCAGTGGACAGTAGAAAGATGACCCATTTTATGACAGGTCCTGTGCCGGGATGTGGAAATCTTCAGTATTTCGGTCACAAAGTCAACAAAACCAGTGGTATTTTCATCCTGGGTAAAAGAGGAACCAGGGAAGCTGTGTGTCTTCTGTGCTCCAAAGGATAGAACAAAACTTAGACACTTTTGAAAATGCACTCAACATACTTTAAGGACTCAAGTTGGGAATTCTTTTTACCCCGCGTCCACAGTAAAAAAGTTTGATTCAATTTAAAATTGTGTTCGCTTTCACCAAAACATTCAGGAATTTGAGCGTAAAAGCTTCACAAAAAGTATGTGGTTGGATTAGAGCTGGGTGATTTTTTTTAAATAAAAAACTCGATTTACGATTTAAAACAAACTGCGAACTATAAATATATTTAAAAAATATATATTTATTGTATTTAATTAACCACTTAACTGCCACCCTAGGGTTAGGGTTAAGGATTAGGGTTAGGGTTAACAATTATTTACATCCAAGTCTCAAAGCGTATTGACTGGAGAGCTTACAGTCTATATGCCAGTGTGATACCTAATTTGAAAGCCAAGACCTTCTAGTTTCTAAAAATATGTGTGAGATCTGTGTGAGTGAAACCCAACTTACGTTACATTTGCCGTTCTTAACCCTAATTATATCCTCATTAGGGTTAACTAACCCTAACCCCCTGATCAGGGGAGATGGCAGTTTAAGGGTTAAAGTGAACCAACATAAACAAAATTGCAAAGGCAAACCCTTTCTCTAACTAAAAGGTCACTATGCAGTGTGCAACAAAGATTGTTAAACATCCAAATTATTTATACTGTATTTGGATTAAGCTAATAAAACAACAAAAATCCTGAGGTAACTGAGGCACATTTCTACAGCAGGACCTTATTCCTCTAAGCAGAGAGCAGAGAGCTAAAAATAAAATAAAATAAATATCCTCCTGGAACCGCCACCTTAACGTGGTGGAGGGGTTTGATCACCCGAATGATCCTGGGGGCTCTGTTGTCGGGGGCTTCGTGCCCCTGGTAGGTCTCCCATGGCAAACAGGTCCTAGGTGACGGGTCAGACAAAGAGCGGTTCAGAAGCCCCTTATGAGAGACCAACAGGCCTGGTTAGAACCATGAGGCCGTCCTTCTGTGGACCCACCACCTGCAGGAGGAGCCATAGGGGGCAGGTGCTATGTGATTTGGGCAGCTCCAAAAGTCATTCTTTCCACCGGGCACCCGTTTCCTCTACCACTAAAAACATGTACAATAGGTGAATCCTCCAGCCAGGTGCTTCTGAGCATCAGCCTGGCTCTACATCATGGAGATGGGTCCACTCCTTACGGGTTGCCCCAGTGGCATCGAAGGATGGGTCAAATGCAGAGGAAATAAAGTATACAAACAAACAAACTATTATCTGTAAGTGTACGTGCTGTTTGTGGAGTCCATAAGTGTTTTTAATGGTGTCCTCAGTAGTGCAGAAGGAAAACAAAGCAACAAGTCCTACTTCTCCCCCGGTAAACTCGCAGTCACGCGACGCGCTCCCGTTTGACTGACAGCCTGCAGCAGAGAGATTCATGCGGCGGCTTTGTGTGTTGGCAAATTCATACAAATTAATCGCCCGTTAAAAACATTGACGCCGTTAAAATTGATTTGCGTTAATTCGATAATAATTTCCATAATTTCGACAGTAGCGCCAGTACTACTTCCACGCACACCTCCTCCAGGTGTGCGTGGAAGTAGGTGTCTCAAACCTCCTGGAGTAGGTTTGAGACTTGACATATTTGGAAGGTAGTAGCAACACATCTCAGAAAATTTGAGACAAAGTAACAAAATGCTTGGGGGGAAAAAGTTATACATGGTGTAACTGTAAAATACTGAAACTTTACCAATTTATTCTGTATAATTAGCCATTTCTCCTTCGGAATATGCTTTCTCCTCCATAACTGTATCTCGCCTCCAAGGACTCACCTTTCAACATAACATGTGTCATTGCTTAACTAAGAATAATATATATTTATCATCAGGCTAGATGCTGTTACATTTACCTTTCACACAGTTTTGAGTGTTGGAACTCTGTGTTTTGCGGTCTCCAAAAAGTCACCAAAACCTAGATGTACTTTGAAACTGATCTAAACTTGAGTTGGGGAAGCAGTGTCTTTTCGTGAGAGCTCATTTGTGCAGCATAAGACCAAAAGCCCAGACTTTGGGCTGACAAATTTAGATAGGAGGATATGACACAGAGGCGATGGAGGGTGTCACTGCAAAGAGACTCCAAAAATACACGTGTCCCTTCCAAAAAACGCTCATGTCTGCACTGATGTTTACCTGCGGCTGCACCAGTGACCTTGTTACCACGCTGACGGGCATACGGCGCAGTGATGTCATGTTATGGATAAAAGAAGATGAAAGATCGACAGCGTTTTGCATCATCTGCGGCGAGGATCTGCGGAACACATCCAGTAAATGAGGCAGCATCAACAACGTGTGGGCTGACAGAGGAATAACTTCACCATATGTCGAGCGAGCATGGGGCGAGAGCGTGGTTAGAGCTAAGAGACTTCTTCAATGTGTTTATTCCATTAAAAACTGTAAGCAAAGGGTGCTGACGGCTTCCAAAAAATCTTTTCGTCAGGCGATTTTGCATGAAAAACCGACACATACTTAAGTACAGTTTGAAAATGTGTTGTTTAGTGAAAGTGTATCTTGGGAGTTATAAATAATTGGCAGTAACAGTAGGTAGAGAATCGATGTAGTAGTAGCTGGAATATATAATGTTTTCTGAGGTAGTGGTGTTGGTAGAGTAGAACATTCTATTACTATTTGATAATTATTAGTAGTTGTAAATACTTTTTCCACAGTGGGTGCTATACATAAGGTTTGCAGCAGGTTCTTACAGTCAAAATTGAAGCAGAAAAACGGATATTGCTTAATTATTTTAGCATATTTAATAAAGAAAAAAAAAATCTAAATTTCTGCAGACAACAATTGACGAAGAACATATCCCAACTATACAGTGGTAGTGTGGTGCTGGTCAGTGTTCATCAAATATGGCCTTGAAGGAACAGTGGTGAACAGTGGTGAACATGTGGGCACTGAAGAGGAGTCCGGTCCAATCCCACTGACAAGCTACAGTATTGTTCAAACTAGTGATGTGATGTTCAAGACACAAACAAAAGACAAGGAACAGCGCAACAGCGGAGCAGGCAACATCCCTGGATGTTTATTTGCTTTGAAATGCTTTGACATTGCAGTTGTTGCCTGTTTTCTTCATTGGAACAAAGCTTTGTTTACATACACTCGTGCGCAATTCAAAGGGTACACACCCAAGTAAGGTGGGGAGTCCTTGCCTCAAGTGGAGGAGTTCAAGTATCTCGGGGTCATGTTCACGAGTGAGGGACGGATGGAGCGTGAGATCGATAGACGGATCGGTGCGGCGGTCAGCAGTGATGCGGTCGCTGTATCGGACTGTTGTGGTGAAGAGGGAGCTGAGTCAGGGGGCAAAGCTCTCGATTTACCGATCGATCTACGTTCCCACCCTCACCTATGGTCATGAGATCTGGGTAATGACCGAAAGGACAAGATCGCGAATACAAGCGGCCGAAATGAGTTTCCTTCACAGGGTGGCTGGGCGCACCCTCCGAGATCGGGTAAGGAGCTCAGTTACCCGGGAGGAGCTCGGAGTAGAGTCGCTACTCCTCCACGTCGAAAGGAGCCAGCTGAGGTGGCTAGGGCATCTGTTTCGGATGCCTCCTGGTCGCCTCCCTCGGGAGGTGTTCCAGGCATGTCCTATTGGAAGGAGGCCTCGTGGAAGGCCCAGGACACACTGGTGGGACTATGTCTCCGAGCTGGCCTGGTGTTGCCTCGGGGTCCCCCCAGAACAGCTGGAGGAGGTGTGCGTGCATCGGGAAGTCTGGGTATCTCTGCTGAGACTGCTGGAGCGGAAGAAAATGGATGGATGGCACACCAAGTAAGCTCAAAGGATTTCAATCTAAAGGGCATTATGGAACATTTTATGCTAAATAAAAACTCACTATCTGAGAGGCACACTTAAAATAAAGTGCCTTATGGAACTTTTTTGTTAAGTGGAAACAAAAAAAATTGTTTTTGTGCGTACTTCACCTTTTAGTGTCTCAGCGGCTGTATGGCTGGTTGGCATGGCGCCTTTACTTTCCATCACACTCCAGGATCAATTTGTTTTGTATCTTTTCTGGTGACAGGGTCCATCAGCAGTGAAAACTCACCAGAAACTCTATAAACAATTAATTCTGAAGCATCATAGGGGCAATTGTGATGGAAGGTCAAGGCGCCATGGTAACTACTCATACAACCACTGGGTCACAAAAAAGGTAAAATACGCACAAATAAAAAGTTCCATAATCCAAATTAATCTCAGCGTGTCTCTCAGATAGATGAACAAATGTTGCTCTTGTAAAAGAGCTACAAATCACTAGTTACATCTTATGTCCTGATAGATCTATGTCAGAATGCAATTCACTATAGACAGAAGTAAACAGAGTAGCCAAAATAATTACTCATGTAACAGTAACGTTACTCAAAACAAACAAAAGAACATACAAATTATACTCATGTATGTATCCAAATCATTGCATAAAATGTAAAAATACTTCTACTACAGGTATTTGAGTACTGAAAAACAGTGCGAGCGTAAAGGTCTGATTTCTGTTTAGGTTTAGTATTGATGTAATGTAACAGGAAATCATCCATTGTAGTGAATATTCTCAACTGGACTGGATTGGTTCCAGAGTTTTTCACTTCTATCTTCAATAGATCTGTGGTTGCTATGTTTTTTGTGATTGGTGTAATCCTACTCTACATCCACCAGATCTCACTGTGCCAATCATGTCCCTTTAAGACTTTGACATGGCGATCAGTCAGGAGCTGTGTAAAAATAGACCCAAGCCTAATTGTTCCCAACTCGCTTCAAGCACATTAGTGTTCGCCTTTATTTATGTCAGCACCCACAGCAAGATAATAATCAGGAGTGACATCCCGCACCTCGCAATCTCGATACATCACTGATGATAATTTTCACCATAACTTGACAACAAAGTTATTCTCAGAAATGGGACTGTGTGCTTGCTTAATATGTTGCTAAACATGACACGGGTCATTTTCTATCCAAAACACGGCCCTTCACTTTTTGCACATTTTGTTATGTTACAACCTTATTCCAAAATGAATTAAATTCTTCTTTTTTTTAAATCAATCTACACACCCCATACTGGCAAAGTGAAAAAAAGGGTTTTAGATTTTTTTTGTAAAGCTATTACAAATTTAAAACATTGAAATATCACATAAGTATTCAAACCCTCAGTACTTTGTTGAGGCGCCTTTGGCAGAAACTATTGCCACAAGTGTTCTTGGGTATGTTGCTACAAGCTTGGCACACGTGCATTTAGGGTATTTTTCCCATTGTCCTTTGCAGAGATGGGGAGTGTTGCAGCACAGTTATTTTCATATCTTTCCAGAGACGTTCAATCAGCTTCAAGTCTGGGCTCTGTCTGAGCCACTCAAGGACATTCACAGACTTATCCTGAAGCCACTCCTTCGTTATCTTGACTGTGTGCTTCGGGTCATTGTCCTGTTAGAAGAGGAACCATCCAGTCCAGTCTAAGGTCCTGAGCGCTCGGGAGCATTGTACATTGCTGAAGTCATCTTATCACCATCATGCTTAAGGATGGCGTTTGCCAGATGATGAGCGGTGTCTGGTTTCCTCCAGACGTGACGCTTGCGAACTCCAAGTGAGCTGTCCTGAGCATCAAATCCAATCAATTTAATTCACCACAGGTAGAAACATCTCAAGGACGATGAGTGGAACCTGGATGCTGAAGCAGAGGAAAGCTGCAGGACCAGGCAGCATCAGACCCAGGCTGCTGAAGACCTGGCGCAGACCACCTCTCCGAGGTCCTCAGCCACATCTACAACCTGAGCCTCAGCCTGGAGAAGGTCCCCGTGCTGTGGAAGACTTCCTGTGTGATCCCAGTTCCTAAAACAGCGAACGCCATGGAACCGGCCCACTACAGACCAGTCGCCTTTACCTCCCACCTGATGAAGACCATGGAGCGGCTCATCCTTAAACACCTCCGCTCTGTGGTGAGCTCCACCCTGGATCCGCTGCAGTTTGCCTACTGGCCTAACATCGGAGTGGAGGACACCGTCATCTACCTGCTGGAGCAGGCGCTCACCCACCTGGAGCCCGGCAGGAACGCTGTGAGGGTCATGTTCTTTGACTTCTCCAGCACTTTTAACACCATCAGACCGGCGCTGCTGCGGGGAAAGCTGGAGGACACGGGAGTGGATGAACATGTCACTGAATGGACCATCGACTACCTCACGGACCGACCACAGTACGTGCGGCTGCGCAGCTGTGAGTCGGAGGTCATAGTTTGCATCACTGGGGCCCCTCATGGCACCCTCTTCACGCAGTTTCTCTTCACCATCTACACGTCAGACTTCACACACAACACGGACAGCTGTCAGCTAGAGTTCTCCAATGACCCCATCATTGTGGGCTGTGTGTCTGAGGGGAACGACCTGGAATACTGGTCGGTGATCATGGACTTTATGGACTCGTGTGAGGGCAACCACCTGTGCTTGAACACCAGTAAGACAAAGGAGATGGTGACTGACTTCAGGAGGAAGACACTACAACACACACCGTTGGACATCCAGGGGAGGACATTGAGGAGGTGGACAGTTTCAAGTACCTGGGTGTTCACCTCAATGATAAACTGGACTGGTCCCACAACACCAACAAGAAGGTTTGAAGGGTACAAGAAGGGCCAAAGTCGCCGCCACCTTTTGAGGAGACTGAGCAGGACTCTGATCAGGACTTTAATGACTCTGTGGTAGCCTCTGCTATCCACTACGCTGCCGTGTGCTGGGCCCCGGGCAGCACAGAGCGGGACAACAGCAGACTGAACAAGCTGGTGAGGGTATTAGCTAAGCTCACCTCCATCATGGACCACACCTCCCAACCACTGCATGGGACTGTATGTAATAGTAGTTTGCGGTCTATGGTGGAGTTTGAATATGACAATGACTGAGGAAGGAACAGTTTATGGCAAAAATAACAAAGTTGAGGTGGGAGCTGTATGTGGTGTAACCAATAAGAAAGTCGCTGTTAAAAAGGTATTAAATGACATTTATTTAAAAAAGGCCTATATTAAAACAGTTAAGCTAAAATTGGGTTAGATAAAATCCAGGACGGATGCAAGCCATCCCCCTGCGAGACTCCAGTGCATACAGACACCAGGGCGCGCCAGCAGAGGCCCTCCAGGCTGCGTCTCCGACCCTCCAGCAGCGCTCACACTGGGTGGGTCATCCTCCGGTGCGCCTCCATCGATCCCCCATTGCGAGAGGCGTCCACCTCCGGGAACCTGGGCAGATGGACAGAACACAGCAGAGTACACGCGCCACAAGAACCCGTCGTCACTAGCCTGATCCAAGTACAAAGTACCCAGCGCGCAGGCAGAGGTCCTCACTCTGCCGCTGCTGGGGTTTCTCCACGTGGTACTCTTTCCCGGGGCGTTCCTTGCGCCTCAGCCTCTGCTGTGCTCCTGCCCTGCCGTTCACCCCCGTTGCCAGCTGCTTGCTGCAGCCTCGCCCGCGTTTCGCAGCCCCGGGTCTTCTTCCATTGCGTCCGTAACGCCGCCCGTCCGTCTTGCCCCGCGCTGCTGCCACGGCTGCCGTGAGGCCGACACTCCGGTCCCCAGGCCACCCGAACACGTCTCCTCGGGTCTCCTCTCCCCGACGTGACTGCGGTGGCCGCAGCAGGCCATGCGGCGTAGGTTTTCTCCCGAGCAATCTGACTCTCTGTACGCTTCCTCCTATTGCCAACTGGCTCTCCCCTTTTTATCTCCCCAATGCGCTCCATGGGCACAGGTGTCCTGATTACGTCCCGCTCTTGATAGGGTCAGATCTTCCCAGCATGATTGGGGTCTCTACAGCCTCCTCAAGAGGCGTGCATTTTGATTAAAACCATATTAAAAACATGCAAATGAAATAAAACACAACACATCTTTAAAATCAAAATAAAACCATCTCTACAGTTGCACCCTCTCACATGTAGAGGAGCTGAGCAGCTCTTTCAGTGGGAGACTGAGGCACCCTCAGTGCAAGAAGGAGCGCTACCACAGGTCCTTCATTCCCACTGCTGTCAGATGGTACAACAAGACTGTAAAGTCAATGCAATAACCTCTTGCAAACTACGTGCAATAATCTCTGTATCTACGTCACTTTATCTGTGTCACTTAACCAACCCCCCCCCCCCCCCCCCACCAGGTCCGAGATACTGTTGTGGAGAAGTTTAAAGCCGGATTTGGATACAAAAAGATTTCCCAAGCTTTAAACATCCCAAGGAGCACTGTGCAAGCGATAATATTGAAATGGAAGGAGTATCAGACCACTGCAAATCTACAAAGACCCGGCCGTCCCTCTAAACTTTCAGCTCATACAAGGAGAAAACTGATCAGAGATGCTGCCAAGAGGCCCATGATCACTCTGGATGAACTGCAGAAATGTACAGCTGAGGTGGGAGACTCTGTCCATAGGACAACAATCAGTCGTATACTGCACAACTCTGGCCTTTATGGAAAAGTGGCAAGAAGAAAGCCATTTCTTAAAGATATCCATAAAAAGTGTTGTTTAAAGTTTGCCACAAGCCACCTGGGAGACACACCAAACATGTGGAAGAAGGTGCTCTGGTCAGATGAAACCAAAATCCAACTTTTTGGCAACAATGCAAAACGTTATGTTTGGCGTAAAAGCAACACAGCTTATCACCCTGAACACACCATCCCCACTGTCAAACATGGTGGTGGCAGCATCATGGTTTGGGCCTGCTTTTCTTCAGCAGGGACAGGGAAGATGGTTAAACTTGATGGGAAGATGGATGGAGCCAAATACAGGACCATTCTGGAAGAAAACCTGGTGGAGTCTGCAAAAGAACTGAGACTGGGACGGAGATTTGTCTTCCAACAAGACAATGATCCAAAACATAAAGCAAAATCTACAATAGAGTGGTTCACAAATAAACATATCCAGGTGTTAGAATGGCCAAGTCAAAAGCAAAAGGTGGCGCTACAAAGTATTAACTTAAGTGGGCTGAATAATTTTGCACGCCCCATTTTTCAGTTGTTTATTTGTTAAAAATGTTTGAAATATCCAATAAATTTCGTTTCACTTCATGATTGTGTCCCACTTGTTGTTGGTTCTTCACAAAAAAATACAGTTTTATATCTTTATGTTTGAAGCCTGAAATGTGGCAAAAGGTCAAAAAGTTCAAGGGGGCAGAATACTTTCGCAAGGCACTGTGTATATGTATATGTATATATATATACACATACACATACATATATACATGCACATATATATATACATACAAACACATAATATACAATATATAATTAGGACAAAATAAATAGATGTCAGTTAAAAGCTAAGCTAAAAAGGTGGGTCTTGATCCTGCTCTTAAATACATGTTCTCTGCGGTCCTGAGCTCCACAGAGCAAATGAAATGTGCTAATGTAAACACGACTAACAATATGTAAAAGGTGTGTTCATGCACGTACACAGACATTTTTATTCAGTGTTTTTAATCATCAAATACTCCTCGATTTATGAGTAGCAGTAAGTGATTTCTCTGGGGCTCTCTGTATTGTCCTGTGGCACTATCATCCAGCGTTTTTTCCATCATCCAACTGCAAGGCAGAACAGTTCCTCTCCACTCACCTTATCTTTGTTCTCGAAAACCTCCTGCCAATTCTGCAATCAATCCCTATTTGAGAAACCATCACGACTTCACCCTCCATCACTTCTCCCCCGCCAAGCTGTCTTCACTTACAATGTAGCGTGAATTACTAGTTTAACAAAGCTCTAATGCCGGCGTATTTGCGTAAATTTTTTTGTCTCATCAAGGATCTCTCCTCTCACTTTATTGTTCAGGAAAGCGTGCATTGTCTTTTGTTTTTGATCTGGGGATGTTGCCAATTTGTGTTTGATAATTACCTTCTTGTGTTGCCAGTTTTTTTCCTCCACCTCAGCGTGAGTGTTAGACAATATATCTATAATACTGCTAGAACTAGTTTAAATCTTTGAAAGAAACTGTCTGGCTGCAGATGAGATGATTTCTACCCAGAAGCCCACTGAATCCCAGTAAATTCCCAGTTTTTTGGAAACGACTCCCAACAAGATTGCATCGGAGTATCTTCTGAGCCACCCTCTTTCTTTCATCTGCTCACCTGCAAGGCAATACATCCAGGATTTCCAATTTGTGCTTCAAGAATCCACTCTTCATCATCCCTATCATCCTGCCCTTTACTTCTATGTGTGTGTGTTTGATTAAATGTAGCTTTAGAATTCCTATGTTTTAATTAAGGACAAGGGTCAAATCTAAAAAAAGAAAAACAGAGCAAGTCTGATAGTTTGCTTTGTTTGTTCTGTGTTGGTTGACTTGTGTTGTATAATTTACTTAATGTTAATGTATCCTGTCAATTTGTTTATTGTATGATTCAACATTTACCTGCCTGTGCCTGTTTTGTCAATTGCATTATTTATTTATTTATTTGAAAAGGAGGGACAATACATATTAATGAACATTTTCACAAATGTAAATATGCCAGATTATAGCCTTAGGCTAATTTCCATCTGCAGACCCCCTGGCAGGTTGATGTTAAGCATAAGTTAGTAAAAAACATACAGAGACACTATATTAGATGGACCTCCTCAAAAATGAGATCCTACATCTCAAGGAACATTTCAAAAATGAATAAAAAGAGGCCCTTATTTCCTGTGTGCTTGAATAATGGTGCCTTGGTTACTTTGTGACCATGACTGCGAAAGCGCTATACAAATATATTTACTTCCCCTAACATAATCTAAGCTTGGTTGCATTACTTTACACTTGCAACACAGTTATAACATGTTAAAGCTAAGGTACTTGATTTTTCCTGTTCAAAATGTGAAATGTTTAGTTTTGGCCCAAACCCATTTCTAGCTGTCACAATCCCTCCTGCATACCCGCATTGTTCAAGCAATTTTATAATTATATGAAGTTTCACGCCTGTGTAGCTTTGAGCGTTGAAAAAGTGAATCAAAATAAATTGCACTTATTGAGGTTGTACTTTTATCTTCCATTGCTCAACAATGAAGACAATACAACAAGGTCTGTTTTGGTAAAAATGTACTCTGCAACAACAAAAAGTCAGGTACCCCAGCTTTAATAGAATCAAAATAGTATTGCAAGGGTTAACATGGGATAATGCTTTTTGCATCATGTGAGGGTCCCCTTTCCAATTACCATGTTATTACACCTTACAACAGTGGTGTCCACTTTAAGGCCCGGGGGCTAAATACAAGCCTCAGACCAATTTTGTTGACCCTCTGGCTTCTTGCTGAATTGGCCCCCACTTGCAGAGAAGGTACTGTAGGTTCATTAATTCCACCCAATCATCACCTGAATATATAACATTTTAGTGTGAGACATTAAATTTGATAATAAAATAAAACTCAAAAGGAGTAGCCGAAGCAAGAAAGCTTATAAATGCCTGCCCCATTCAAAGTAGGTACTTACATGCATTTCAGATTAATTCTAGAAATACAAAACATAATTGTAAATCCTTTAAAAAGAAAAGGCCCATTATAAAACTGAGAATATACATAACTTAAATGCATGTTTCCAGCTGCAGGAAAATAATAACGGTAATAACATTAAAGTTTCAAGTCAAAAGTATAGCTGATAAATGCATCTTATCGGTCATCAGTATGTGACCTGCAGCGCCAGTTTGGACATACATTTTAGACACCATGCAATAACTGTGCTACCGATACATTGTGTAGCAAGACGAGCGGTTTAGCATCTGCAAAATAATATTACAGCCAAAAAAAACATTGACAACGCCACCGGAGAGAAGGCTCCGGACCTTAAGGCACGCAGGTTTGTTTATGATTGACACAGGCAGAGTCCATAGTTAGCAAAAATACAAGTTTTATTTACTATATATTTCGTTCAATAAATTATGTTCCGTTTCTCTTTCGTTATTAAAAAGGGTTCATTTGGTTCACAATTTATCATGTTCACAGTCAAAATTTAGTTCACATCAGTTCCCGCAGAGTCATTAATTAAAACCAAAAAGAGTCTGTGAGTGAACCAAAAGAAAAAGGTTAAAAGACAAGGCAACAACATTTAGGACAGCGGCGTCATCGCATCAGCGCGGGCTAGATCACCTGTAAATAATGAAAACTGTTAACACCTAGCCTTACTGTTGGGACATAAACTGAAGCTCTGCCCCAAACGTACCATTGAACGCAGGACAGAACACACGGGTGTGAGGCCATGACAGCGAGACGCACACCATCCCTGCACATGGAACATCTGGGGGCTGTATCGTGGAACCGTGACCATGACGTGGAGCTAAATTACAAAACCTCCAGTTAGGGCCAGGAAATAGTTACGTGTTAGACAGCTGCAGTACATCCAGAACGCTGCTGCTCGAGTCCTGACAAGAACCAGGAAATACGACCATATTAGTCCAGTGCTCCGGTCTCTGCACTGGCTTCCTGTCACTCAGAGAATAGAATTTAAAACAGCTCTGCTTGTGTACAAGTCTTTTCATGGTTTAGCACCAAAGTACATCTCTGACATGTTAGAGCCGTATGAACCATCTCGGGCCCTGAGAACTTCAGGGAGGGGTCTCCTGGTGGTTCCCAGAGTCAATAATAAACAAGGTGAGGCTGCGTTTCAGTTTCATGCAGCTAAAACCTGGAACAGTCTTCATGAGGATGTGAGACAGGCCTCAACTCTGACAATGTTCAAATCCAGGCTGAAAACAGCTCTTTTTACCCGAGCAAATGAAAACTGAAAGTATTTTATCTGCACTCTTGCCTTTTTACTGTGATTGATAAATTTGTATGTTGGTGTTTTAATGATTGATTTGATCTGTTTTCTTGTAATTTTATGCAACTGTGAAAGCACTTTGAATTGCCTTGTGTATGAATTGTGCTCTACAAATAAACTTGCCTTGCCTTAAAGGCAATGAAATCTAGAGCAAACGCTACCTGTCCGTCGGAGAAGCGAGGAATGCACTGACACACCGGCTGGACCAGGAAGTGAGTGACGTCAGAGAACGAAGCAGTGAATACACTGCGCCTATATACCTGCGGCGCCACCAGCTGGCTGGAGGAGATGCAACAGGCGCGAGTAAAACTGTATTGTTGCTAATTAAGGTAGTGACTAAATGACATATTACACCTATAGCTTGATCACATGGCTTCCATTTGTTGTAAATGTGTTTGTTCTCAAATCTATGGCTGTGTACTTACCATTCTAACCATTCTAACACAGTGTTTTCTGCTGCCATCATTACGCTGCCACACATTCATTTTCCGCTTCGAGCCACCATTTCTGTTTCTGGACGAAGTTGTGACACAAGCTCTATTTCCAAAAGCGTGAAGCTGAGCCACACGGCTGTGGATATGCTCTCCTCTCTCTCTCTCCTCGCTCATGTCCAAATGTCATCTCCAAAATAAGGCCATTCTGAAAACAATGATGAGCTGAAATGACAGAATCTAGGGTCAAATGATAATTATTTAGAGTGGACTTCCTGTTCAGTTCCATTGTTAATATTGAGTTGTTAAAATTCAACTGCCTTATTACATTTTCTTCAGTTACTAACAATATATATATTTACATCAAGACATCAAGATGTTTTTAAGCAGTTTTAGTGCCATTTTTAACAACCTGGGTAAAGTTACAAACTAAAGTGAATTCGTATTATGATAATTATGTCAGTGGGTTGCTAATCCATTACATCTCCGATACATGCCACATGCAGAAGTTCTCTGATGACACTGCAATTGTGGCATGTATCAGGGAGGGTGAAGAGGGGGAGTACAGAGGCCTGGTGGAGGACTTTGTGGTGTGGAGTCAGCGGAACAAGCTCTTGCTAAACTCAGAAAAAAACAAAGAGGTGGTGATGGATTTCCGCCGGGCGCCACCCTCTCTGCAGCCCATCAACATCGAGGGTGCGGAGGTGGAAGAGGTACCTACAAGTACCTGGGGCTGCAGTTGGACAACAAGCTGAGCTGGGCGGCAAACACGGACGCTGTTTACAAGAAGGGGCAGAGTAGGATGTACTTTCTTAGACGGCTGGCCTCATTCAGGGTCTGTTCTAAGTTGTTGTACATGTTTTATCAGTCTATTGTGTCCAGTGTTCTTTTTTATGCTGTTGTATGTTGGGGGGGGGCAGCGCAAGGAAAAGGGTCACTCAGAGGCTGGACGGCTCATTAGGAAGGCGGGTTCAGTGGTTGGTCTGGGCCTGGACTCAGTGGAGAAGGTGGTGGAGCAGAGAATTCTCTCTAAGATCAGGTCGATCCTGTTCAATCAGAGCCACCCCCTTAACTCGGTCTTCTCCCGCCAGAGAAGCGCTGTGAGCTCCAGACTCCGCTCTCTGACATGCTCCAAGGACAGATTGAAGAACTCTTTTGTCCCTCATGCCATCAGGCTCTATAACAGAGCCACGTCAGGGAGGAGCAGAGGAGGAGGAGAGAGGGAAATGTCTTGAGCATTATCTAGCAGTGCCTTAACTTAACTTTTCTTGTATTTATTGCTCTCTTTTAAATGTGTTTATTTGTAATTTTATTATTTGTAACTTTTTTAATTTTGTAGATCCTGCTCTGTTTGTGTGAATGTGAGCAAGAGACTAATGCATAAATTCCTTCGGGATCAATAAAATATCTATCTATCTATCTATCTATCTATCTAATAGATTGACATCCAATATATAGTTTCTTCCATTTGTTGGAGGATTTCTCTTGTTAGCACTGTCTCTTTAATTCTGATTGGAAAATTTACATTACTTTAAAGTTACAACACAGTATTTATCTAAAAATATGATACTTGCACTTAAATGTTCACTCTGTGACTCAGTGATTACTATGGGCTGCTAATTCTTAAGTATGAAGTGTGCTGGCTGGAAGTACCAATCAGAAGGATACACGTTCCAGTAATTGGTTTGAGAAATGTCATGCTTGTAATTAGCCGGGCGTCATACGAAGCACAGTCAAGAGTGTAGCACACAGCCACAGAGTTGTGTGTTTAGTTCACTCAATAAATCAATATGGCAACCACTCTCTTCGTCTATTAACATGAAAGGATTAGCACTTCCTCTTTATGCTGAAATTACGCCGTGTATAAAAGCCAAGAGGATACAAAGGTGACTGTTTGTACTGGGATTTAAAACTGCTTGCTGTGAAACCAATGTAGAGAATTAACAGATTTAACATCATCACATCACTGCTGTTTGTTTATTCAGTTCAATTAGAAGTTAGCAAACACCATTATTTAGTTGACTTAGCCTGGAAAACCCCATCATGGCTTATGTTGTCCACCTGTGTTGCTAAGATACACAAAAGAAAATACTGTTACCCCCATATGAAGAAAATCATTCTCATTTGCCTCATGCAGTGCAACACACTTCACACAGGGTTGATCAGGTTGTTGATATAGACAACTGTTTTCTTGTAATTTTATAATTTTTACTGTGAAAGCACTTTGAATTGCCTTGTGTATGAATTGTCCATCCATCCATTTTTTCCCGCTTTATCCGGGGCCGGGTCGCGGGGGCAGCAGTCTCAGCAGAGATGCCCAGACTTCCTGATCCACGCACACCTCCTCCAGCTGTTCTGGGGGGACCCCGAGACGACACCAGGCCAGCTCGGAGACATAGTCCCACCAGCGTGTCCTGGGCCTTCCACGAGGCCTCCTCCCAATAGGACATGCCTGGAACACCTCCCGAGGGAGGCGACCGGGAGGCATCCGGAACAGATGCCCTAGCCACCTCAGCTGGCTCCTTTCGACGTGGAGGAGTAGCGGCTCGAGTCCGATCTCGGAGGGTCCGCCCAGCCACCCTGCGAAGGAAACTCATTTCGGCCGCTTGTATTCGCGATCTTGTCCTTTCGGTCATTACCCAGATCTCATGACCATAGGTGAGGGTGGGAACGTAGATCGATCGGTAAATCGAGAGCTTTGCCCCCCGACTCAGCTCCCTCTTCACCACAACGGTCCGATACAGCGACCGCATCACTGCTGACACCACACCGATCCGTCTATCGATCTCACGCTCCATCCGTCCCTCACTCGTGAACAGGACCCCGAGATACTTGAACTCCTCCACTTGAGGCAAGGACTCCCCACCGACCTGAAGCGGGGAAACCACCTTTTTCTGTATGAATTGTGCTCTACAAATAAACTTGCCTTGCCTTGCCAAACACAGGTGCATTTTATTGACAAGATTCTGTGGCACATTGTTGTGGCATTTATCCTCGACCATCACCCCATGTTGCACGGCCCCATGATGCAAGGACACAATTCTTGGAGGCTGAGAACATCTCAGTTCTTGCATGGCCAGCAGACTCACCGGACATGTCACCCATCGAGCGTGTTTGGGATGCTCAATATACAGCGCGTGTATATTTGGCTGCAACTTCGCACAGCATTTGAAGAGGAGTGGACCAACATTCGACAATCAACAACCTGATCACCTCTATGTGAAGGAGATGTGTTGCACAGCTTGAAGCAAATGTTGGTCACAACAGATACTGGCTGGCTTTCTGACACACATGTGTATATGCAACAAAATATCTAATCTGGTAAAGAACCTTTTGTTTTCAGAGTAGATGGTCTCTTAAACTCATCCATTCAATATGTTTTTGTTTTGTTTCTTTTTATTTGCACTAAGGAGGGTCTAAGGACAGAGGGCTGCAGAGTGACAATTATCTGCCACTTTCAACTTAAACCACTTATTGATAGTAAGTGATAAGTTAGATATTGAAAGAAAATGTTCTTTGGAAAAGCGGCCCACTGAAAATTATCCCGTCACCCACTTCTGAGTCCCAACCCATCAGTTGAGAACCACTGATCTAATGCTCGTACACTAACAAACCCGCCAGCTCTATTGTCCAATGTCCTTTATAAGTGATCGTGCTCGGACACCCCCCACCTAGGCTGCGTAAAGTGAGTTTGACAGTTCAGCACAAATAAATATAATTTTCAAGTAATAAATTCACATAAATGCTACCGCTATCAAAACAAAGTCATATTATGCAAATGTTAGCTTTCTGTTGTAGAAACGCTATAGGTGAATAATGAATGCATGCATGTGTTAACTGCCATAACCATATTACTGAACGTGATTACTGGCATTTGTATTCTCTACATTAGGCTTAATAAAATATAGATTACCTGAACATGCCCTTGTATCTTTTTACCACCCCATAATGTATTCATGTCTCAACTGTTTAAACACAAATTGCAGCCAATGCTAAAATAAATTACTATCAAAGTGAATTTGAAAAAATCACTAAAGCTATTTCCTCCCAAGCGGGCTGTTCGCCGCTGGCAACAGTCACCTCAAAAACATCAAAACTCAGAACGTTGCATCTATTTGTCAATACCTCTTGCCATTTTTGCCTTTCAAGGGCATATAACGTAAAGGTTTAACCTAATTATACTGACAGCCGGGGGACTGGGACAGGCGTGGGTCATTAGCTCTCATAAAGGTCTTATAAGGCATCCCCGGTGTGACGTGCATAGGCTGAGGACAGAGACGCAAATGCATTTTTATTATGATAGACTCTACCATGATGGCTGCAGAGGGAGAGAGGGAGGTCAATATATGGGAGGTAGGGAGTGCGCAGATTTGTCAGTCAACTGGTGCCTACAAGCTAGCTACAAAGCAGTCACAAGCAACAGTTTGGAATAGTCCCAACCCTTGATAAATGGAGAGGGTTGCATCATCTGGAGCAAATGGCTATAGTTAATATAAGCACCAGTGGGCAAGGATAGCACTGTTTCCTGACTGTCATGGCAGAGGGCTGACAACGCTGCAATTCTAGGCAAGGCAAGTTTATTTGTAGAGCACAATTCATACACAAGGTAATTCAAAGTGCTTTCACAGTTGCATAAAGTTACAAGAAAACAGATCAAATCAATCATTAAAACATCAACATAAAAATTAATTAATTACAGTAAAAGGCAAGAATGCAGATAAAATACTATCAGTTTTCATATGCTCGGGTAAAAAGAGCTGTTTTTTAGCCTGGATTTGAACATTGTCAGAGTTGAGGCCTTTCTCACATCCTCATGAAGACTGTTCCAGATTTTAGCTGCATGAAACTGAAACGCAGCCTCACCGTGTTTATTATTGACTCTGGGAACCACCAGGAGACCCCTCCCTGAAGCTCTCAGAGCCCGAGATGGTTCATACGGCTCTAACATGTCAGAGATGTACTTTGGTGCTAAACCATGAAAAGACTTGTACACAAGCAGAGCTGTTTTAAATTCTATTCTCTGAGTGACAGGAAGCCAGTGCAGGGACCGGAGCACTGGACTAATGTGGTCGTATTTCCTGGTTCTTGTCAGGACTTGAGCAGCTAACTGTGATTTTATTGTTTTTACAGTAAACTACTTATCGCCCTCGATGCAGTTGCACCATTCAAACGTAAAAATATTATTCCCAAACCCCTTCCTCCCTGGAGAAACGAGGAGCTAAAGCAACTCAAGAGAAATTGCAGGAAGGCCGAGAGGAGATGGAGGAAATTCAAAATAACAATACATTTTCAAATATTCCGTGCTCAACAAAAGACCTACAATACAGCAATAAAAAATGCTAGAAATAAATTATTTCCCACAATAATCTCCAACCACAAAAATAACCCAAAAGTCCTATTCTCAACAACAGAACATGTTTTAAATCCTGATTTTAACAGACCTCCTTTAAACCTCACAGACGCTCTCTGTGAGGCGTTTGCAGACCACTTCAGGGGAAAGACACTATCAGATGTAATATTTTATCTAACCAAAGTAACACGGCTTTAAATACATCTAGTTGTGTATTTGTTCCAAAAGAAACACATAAGCACATAACGTCCTTGAGAAATTCCAGTCTGGCTTTAGGGTAAACCACAGCACCGAGACGGCCCTTTTAAAGATCTTAAATTATCTTAGATTAAATTATGACTCACAGAAGGTCACAGTATTGGTTCTACTGGATCTGAGTGCTGCCTTTGATACAGTCGACCATACTATTCCTTTAACTCGTTTAAAACACATCGGCCTCTCTGGTGCTGTCCACAAATGGTTTACATCCTACCTCACAGACAGGACATTCATGCTAAGTGTGGATACCTGCTCCTCTACGGTCCAAAAATTACATGTGGTGTGCCGGAGGAGCTCAGGACCCACCTTTTTAGCTTAGCTTTTAACTGACATCTATTTATTTAGTCTTAATGATATATTTTGTGTGTGTGTGTGTGTGTGTGTGCGCGCGCCTGTTTGTCTGTTATTTGTAAAGCACTTTGTGATACCTTTTGGTATGAAAAGCGCTTTATAAATAAAGTTTGATTTGATTTGATTTGATTTGATAAAGTAAAGAGTAATTCCATGTCAAATCAGCAATGCATTCTTCTCGACCATCTCGGATTTGTTTTAAATTTGGCCTGTTTTTTTTGTTGATACACCCAATAATGAGCGTGAGTGCATAAAGCTTGGAGTCGGTACCTTTTGTAGTTTGTGATAAAAATACAAAAATAAGTTCAGCCCAAAATCTTTATTTTTTTCCTCAAGGTAAATAAACTGTAAAAAACACTTACTTATGCATGAATGTGGTATGTGAGACTGGTGGTGGTGGTGGCAGTTGTATTTGTAGTTGTAGTAGTAGAAGTAATATTGAATTGTCTTGTGTACGAAATGTGCGGTATAAATTAAGTTGCCTTGCCTTGCCTAATGCTATCAACTGAGCAACAATGTCTAATGCTTAATAAATGTTTATAAGTTCCTTTATTGACATTTTGGGACTGAGTTGCTTTGACCCTATCTTGCAATAGGCTGGAGCAGCCTATTGCAAGATAGGGTCGAAGGAACTCATCTCACCCTTCTCCATTTCTATGGAATGTGTTCTCTGTTATAAGAGGGGGGTCGATAAGAACAGCAGCATCTCCACTGTATTGTTGTCTCAGCTGTCAGCAAGCTCTCCCACATTTATATTGAATCTATGCAGGGCCTGGATCGTATATCTGCAGACTGTAGCAGAAATGTTGCAGCAAAAGAAATGAAAGCCACCTTAAACCTGATAAAATATTTCACAATGTCTGCCTACTCACTCACTTTTCCCAAGACTTTTGAGTAGTATGGAGCACACACAATACTCCAGTAAGTTTACTCCAGTGTACAACAATGAAAGAAAAACAGGATAAGATACTCAATTAACCATAGAATTACCATTTAGTGTGCAGATCACAATTTAAATTATGGGGGAAACATATTTACAGCTCAGAATTGGTGCCAGTTCAGGGTTTATTCTATTCTTTGAGCAACTAAAGTGTCAGAGTCTTGAATACTGCCTCACTCTGTGTGTCATTGTTTTAGAGTTTCAAATGAGTGGATCAAGCATGGATCTACAGCGATGCAAAAGGGTGCATTACAACCTCATGTTACAATGTTGGCACCCTCAGTTTTAGTAGCATTACAATGTATTCAATAGGGCTGGGACAAAATATTGGATAGGATCGGATTGCAATACTTTTTGCAGCAACACCAAGTATCATACGGCCATACCGCCTTTGCTCTGCCCGATCCCGTCAGACATCGGAAGCTAAGAAGGGAAGGGCCTGGTTGGTACTTGGATGGGAGACCGTTTGGTAACATCAGGAAGCCTGGGTGAATGTAGTGCGTGAGTGAGTGATTGGTGGTGATAGGAGGGGCCGATGGCAGATTGGTTGCCTCGCTTCGCTTCCATCGCTTCCAGGACAGCAGTGGCTACAATAGTAGCTTACTACCACCAAGTATGGAGTGAATGAATGATGCAATGTAGAGCATCTTTGAGTGTCCATATCATTATTATTATACTTTCTCAAGTTCAATACTTTTTTATCATGCAGTTACACAGCACTTTTTTAAAATTTGTGTCCAACACAATAAATGTCAAATGGCATTTGGGCGGCACGCTAGCGCGGCCTTAGCGCTCGTACTTCACAGCTAGATGGTCCCAGTATTGTATTAGCTCCCTTCGGTATTGCGTGTTGCGACTACAGAGTAGTATTTGTAATGGATATAATTGAAAGAGCTACTAAAGACCCCTTCCAGAGCTTACTCCACCCACTCCCAAAATTAAAAAAACTCAGAGAAAGAGGCGTGGCGGGAGGCTTTGGGGAGACGCGGGGAAGGGGAGTGTGTGAGCGGGCTCTGCTCTGTTGACAGTCTCAGACCAAGGGCCCGAGTGAACAGGACTGACTGACTCCCGTTATGCCGCATTTCGACGATGTGGCGCCACTTTCCCGGACTCTCAAGCCTGTCGTACCGGCTACATGCCGAGCACACGCGGCGGACATTTGGCGTACGTATCTCCCTGTTCCTGGCTTTAGCGGACACTCAGTCACACACTGCCCCGCTCTGAGCCTCGAAGGCAGCCCGGGATGGCTAACTGCAGCCCCTGGTGTCTATGAGCTCTCCCTGGGGGAGACTACAGTAAAAAGCCCCCCATCTCATAAGCACTGACAGCGCTGATTATCTCTGTCTGCCCGATACAGCTTTATCGTGTCTGTAGTTTCAACGTGAAAACATCCAGCCATGTCACTAAATAAGTGAATCTGGGTATTTTGGGGAAACATTTGTCTTTATTTAGTAGGACAGGTCGGGGATGTGAGTGCTGTGGTTCACACACAGAGCGGAGCGAAGCCCGTGGAGCGGAGCCCATAGATCAAATCCCCGTCTCTGGTCTTCTCTCCTCATCCTCCCGCTCCCTGGTCGCTCTGTGACTGGCATGTTGTGCTCACGTCACAAAACAGCTACTGAACTACCTGACTAAAGTAACTACACTAGAAACGCTGCGCTAAAGAACTAACTAAATACTATGCTAATAAATTGCTGACCTGAAAATCGATGTGAAACGCTCGCTATTCCGACTCCAACTCGCTACGGGGGCGTGTGCGAGACTTGGCTTTTATACCCCGAGCAGCAGAGCGACGGACGTCACACAGCACAACGTGACGTTACACAGCTGGCAGAGCGAATGAGGAGGACAGTCACGAAATTCACATGTAGTGCAGCCGAAAATGTGGAGAGGGCGCTACACAGACGGTTTTAGGCTCAAAAGTGAGATTTTATCTAATTTGCACAAACATTTCCAAAAATTGACCAGGACATGTAGAGAGCACTATAAGAAACATAGTTATGCAGTTTATAAGCTGAACAAAGTTGATTTGGTGCTTAGTTGTCCTTGAAGTACAGAGTAGGCCTAGAGCAGGGCTCTTCAATTACTTTTTCCACTGGGCCAGATTTGTCGGAGGTCATTGGCCACTGGGCCGGTCAGTCGCCACCAAACGTATTCATATTTTTGTGATAAATAAATTAGTAATTCATTATCATCAATGCTTGAATAGACTACAATTGGGCCTAATACCTACTAATACAATAGTTGTATTATATTCTAGCATTTTAAGGCTTTAAAAACATTGCAATAACATATTAATACAGAATAACAAAGACCCGGCGTCAAGAGGGGGGCGTCGCCCCCTCAAGCGGACAGTCCTGCCCCCTCAGTCAAAATCAGTAATTTTTTTATATATTGTTTTCATTCTATGATGTGTTCAAAACAACCCAAAATTGGAAGAAACTGCACTGACTCTAATGAACAGTTTTGGAAATTCAAATTCAGAGTTTCCAGTGGTCCTTGAACCCATCACACACCTCCTTACTATGTCATCAGTAGGGGTGTCACGGTATTTTACCTCACAGTTATTGTGACAAAAATTATCACGGTTTGCGGTATTATCGCGGTATTTTTTTTTTTATGTGCGTTAATAGGCTCACTTTGCCTACACCGCGGGCACGGTAATTCGCGGTAATATTTTTTTTTCAAAAACAAGACGGTAATTATTACCGTCAACATTTTTACCGGGGTTTACCGCTACACCGGTAACCGTGACATCCCTAGTCATCAGTACATCATCCCGCCATAAGGAGTATCCTGTAGCCAGCAGCTATATTTTCTGTTCAAAATGGACATTCGCAAATGGCTGAAAAGCGACAAACTACACTATTGGCGTCCCTGCAGCCTGTGTGCAGTTTTCTCATACTATGCACACACTACACAAACAGCTGATGTTTATAACACAGCACGTCTGTCCTCTCTACCACTTCATTTCTCCTCCGGTTTCAAAAACTGACTCCGCAAAGTTAGGCCGTGTTTGTGAGCGTGGGAAAACATATGCGTGTCCCTAATTGGTCAGGGGTGTCAACAGTGTCACAGCATCGCAGTGCAAGGCTACTACTGCTACGAAGCCTTCAACTTGGCTATATATAGGTCTGTCAAATGGAGATAAAAGTCGGCGACACGAAGAAGCGGGACGTATTTCAGTGGATTTAATAAGAAAAGGAGACGGGCCTCCACTCCAAGATGGAGGAGGCGGAGGAGACAGCTGTTTTGACAGAAATGACGAGGGAGGCGCGGCAGTGTTTTTCTGTCTTTATTTCACTCCGTCATTGCCGCTGCTTTCGGTGTGTTCACATTGGGGACGGTAAAATCGCCCATGTTTCTCCTGTGCGTCCAAAATCGGGCTTAAAAATCAAACATGTTTGATTTCTTGCGACTGTAGTCCAGTTGCGTCTGACTGCTGCCCACACTACACGATTCCAACGCGAGTCCAGTCGTGACGCCCCCACACTACAAGACACGACTCTGTGTGACTCGGGAAGACTCGGCGCGACTGAGAATTGTATCAAAATCGGGCATAAAAATCGTTTAGGGTGTGCTGACCTTAACGTCATCGCCCCCCCTTGGTTTTCAGCCACCCCCCCTTCTGTACTGAGCTGGCGCCGGGACTGAACAAAGAGTCTATTAATAAACTAGGACTACTCAGAACTAAACCAGGATTAAACTATCAGGAATATGGCAGGATTAGATCCCATAAACCAGACCAAAGGCCTAATACAGAATAAGAGAGTTACATGTGAGACCAGTTCATCTCAAACAACATGACTAACTCCTGCTCAGCCGCTGCTCCTCTCAGTTTATGGCAGAGACAAACAGAGGGCCGACCAAACATCTGAGCCGCTGTTCTGTCCAGACTTCGCGCTTTATGAAGAAAGTGAAAGAAGCGGTCCTTGGAGATGGCGCGCTCATCCACATTCAGCCTCTCTTTTACCTGTTAACTTAGCAAAGAGCATCTCTGCGCTTGTACATTTCCCACAAAGACGTGTCAGGGGAGAAAGGCTGAAAAATGCACCTGTCAGATTAATGATTCCTATGTTATTTAGTAAAGTTAGAGCCCAGATAGCGAGGTTTAGCGTGTTTACCGGTTGAACACGAGTGCTGCCGGTGCAGAGTAGTTTTCCAAAACTCACGCACCATCAGCTTTATCGTCCGCTTTACAAACATCCACAACTGAACTGGTGTTCCCTACCTGAAAGTATACTGGTCAAGCCCTTTGTAACATGTTGTCCATCTGCCGCGGACCGCGAAGAGTCCTCCTTCTGCATGGGATAATCCGAACAAAACTCTAAAAACACAATGCACACTGTCCTTGTGCTTCGGTTTAGAAAATCTGTAAGTCCGTCCAAGGATAAGCCTCTTGTTTTCTCAGTTTACACCGTTTTACAGAGCCATGTTTTCATTTGAGCCCGCGCTGTAGGCACACTGCTACGCAAATTCGCGTACGCGCTGCGGGTAATGCCAAAAAATATAGATTTTTATGGAAAAACGAGACGCGGCCTAGAGGAAAGCCGAGCGAAGCCACACTGCGCCCTGAACTGTATTGAGTTAAAGTGTGTTACGTGGAAATCCTTTAATGTGAGTCCATTGTGTTTGTTTGGTTTGAGTGGTGCTGCACTAAACAAGACAACGCGAAACGTGGCAGTGGTGGGAGCATGTTTGTGATCAGGTTTTTCTTCAGCCTATAGTGTACAGATTCCCCGCTATACAGCCTGAAAGAAAAAAATCACAGCGGAGTTCTGCCTGAGAGCAGCCGGACAGACAGACTGACAGGGGTGTAATTATGATATTAGATGGTCTCAGTGGTTGCCGTGAGTCAGTAGACAATACAATAGACAAAAAGATACGGATCAAAATTCAAACATATTGTTTCTGGAAAAAAAAAAGATTGCTCAACTTAGATAAAGGCTTGAATGAAGACAATATATGCTGATTTACAGTATACTTGGACAATCATGAAATAATATTGTCAAGTATGTTTTTCCATGTACAAGTGAATTTCTCTGATTGTAAGCAAGGCAATGCTTGTTTCACTGGCAATCTTAGTTCAAGATAGACCAAACCTGCTCAAAACCATTATAAACCTCCCTTCAAACCTAACGAACCATCTGACTATCTAACTTTGGGTCAGTTTATCGTTTGTCTGGAGGAATAAGGAAGATACATTACTATTATGAATAATTTTACTGCCCCCTATAACACTCATTATGGTCGTAATGTTTTGCCCAATCCTTTGTTGAGCTGGGCAGATATGTTGCAGCACAGCAGATAAAAGCCACCTTAAATCTGATAAAATGTTTTGCCATGTCTGCCTCCTTCCCTGCAGTAGTCGGGGATTTTAGAGCAAACAGAACTCATCTGGACAGCAGGATTCAGAGCGCCATTGTGCCACACATATCGCCGGTTACTCTTGTGTACGGTCTTAATTTGTAAATCTTGTGCATATTTGGGCCCAGCTTCTCCTTTATTTTCCCCTTCTTTGAGACAAGCATATCTCTGCCACACAATGGTCCTGTTTTGACACGTTTTTCTATGCTTTGAATAGTGTTGTTTAGTCTGAGCTGCAGCAGAAGGCTTTTCATGTAGGTAAAGTATAATTCTGTTTGACTGTTGCACTTGTTGTTTTTTTCTTGTTCCAAAACAAAGCACTTGCTGGATTGGAGCCACTACACTGGCCTTGGAAATTATCTTGAGGCCTGCTCTGGCCTTGTGTGTGGACTCGGATGAGGAGTACTGCAGCTCATATTGAATGCATAACGAAAAGAATAGTCATCCTAGATAAGGTTCAGCTATACAAATCATTGTTAACACTCATCCTGGTTAATGTCTCAAAGCTATACTAGAAGGCTCAAGGGCAAACATCAATTACTCACATATACTGCACTATTTCCATTCTGAAGATACAGAAGATGTGGTGTGTTGCTACTGACAAAATGAAATAGTTTCATGGTAAGAACATGATTTTTGTTTATTTATTATCTCTAGCTAAGCATATTGAAAACATTTTGCTAAGCTATTGCTAACATATTAGCTGTTTGGATACATGTTACATGCCCGTCCACAGCACGCGCAGGGGGGCCTTCAAGGAACAAAGGTTGGGAACCACTGCGATGCCAATGACCAGGTTAGGTCCCACTCTAATGAAGCTACAGTAAATGACTGCGCTTGCCTGCAACTTGTAATTTCAGTGTTTGCACCTTGTGGTGCAAGGTCTAAAATATTTGTAAGGATAACGACTTGAAACATGGATATTGGTTAGATATTAATCTGAGGCTACAACACAGTGTTGGAAGTCCAAGGTTGCTTTTAAATTCACTTCAGTAGTTTTGTGGAATTTGTCCTGATTTACTTGGCACTACACACTACGATACGATGTAGACTTTCAAACTGAATAACAGAAAGGGTCAAGTGGGTTAAACAAGACCAAATCAAAAATATTGACTGGCCTGACACCAAATAAGCTAGACGTTGTCTACTTGAATGTGAATATGCACAGACTGTTTTGACAAGCCCCTCAGAAACAGAAAAATAAGGAAAATTGCCAGCTCCCATCAGTGGGCCCACATGCACTTTAGTAGCCACGGCGTCAAGATAACTCTAATGTCATCTCAAGGATGAAGAGGTTTCACACAGCTAACAAGCCCCTCCACTCCTGAGTGCTTATTAGAGAGGCCAAATGCACTAGTGAAGAAGTATGAGGAAGTTGGCTGTCAGTCAGTCAGTCAGTCAGATCAAGGAAAGAGAATTATTGTATTTTTAACGAGCAGTTTATCTTCTAGAACAGAGGCTTCCAAAGTGCGGCCTGAGGTCCAAATTTCGGCGCTCTCCAAGGAGAGCGCCCTTGTGGATTAGCATATGTGGGAAAAAACATAAGAAAATTAAAACAAAGAATGAGCATAAGAGCTCAATACGCAGAAATTACAGAGAATATCCAGTAGCTGCCCATTTCAACGATGCACATCATGATGTAAGTGCTCTACGTTTTTGTGGCATTGAACAAGTCCCTCCTCCTTATAGAGGAGGAGACCATGACAAACTTTTGAAGAAAAGAGAAGCCTACTGGATTGAAACTTTGCAGACCCTTGCACCCAAGGGATTAAATGACGAGCTTGTTTTGAATGTTTTTCTGTAGAGGTGTCATGTTACAGACTGTTTTTATTTTCCTGGGTGTACACATTGATTAGGCAGCTCTTCTTCAGCTCTTCTTCATTTTGAACTGTCTTATATATCCATTTCCTATGTGTACTGCATGTGCCACTAAACATTTGTATTGTATATATGTACATATGTATTTTCTATTCACTATATCCTGGCTTTGTTTTTTGTGTTTGGATGTATGTTGTATACATATGCTGCCTACGTTTTGCCATAGGCCATTATGACAGCATCCTGTGATGCAGCAGGCCACACCCTATTTAAGGATGGCTTCTCACTCATAAAAAACATTTTGCTTGACGAAGGCCACTGGCCGAAACGTTGCATTCATTAAAGGAACACTGGTGTTGCAAGTATACAGTGTGCGAGAGTTTTTTCTCTTTCTACGTTTGGCTTTTATGCATTCTCCTACGCACCTGTTTTATACAAGAGATGTGCGAAGTATATCGTCTTTAATTGGCGCTCTCCAAGGAGAAAGATTCAGCCCTTGAGATGGTGTTTAGATTTGTAAGGAGTACCTACTTTGATTCATGCAATGTACTGAGTCTACCAATAGTTATCTGGAACACCAAAACAGTATTTGGTCATACCGCCTCCGATGCAGAGGCGTTCGCGTCGGACGGTTGCTGTCCCGTTATTTTTGATAATGGACACCTCGGAGTGCATTATCCCGCTTATACCATGGTCCGGCTAACTGATCTGTTCATTGGAGCCTGTTTGCTTATTCTTTTAAGTCCTGGGCAGGAGTTATTTCACTTTTTAATCAGTTTTACCTGAAACTAGTTCCAGCTCAATTGTTTACCATTACTATGGGAACAGCTGCAGTGGAGGGATATAGAACGTGATTTAACTGTTATTTAACTGTTTCCGGCCTAGGTGTACATTATCACTTTTTAACGGACACCTTCCAGCCAATCAGAATCGAGTATTCACCCAGACCATGGTATAATGAGAGGGTTACCACCCCCTTTGGGCGAAACAGAAGCTTTCAGAGATCGTCTGAGAACTTCTCATTTACGTATAAAAAAAACATTTTACTTGTTTTATTTATGTGTCAAATGTGAAAAGGATGCCATGATCTGTTGCTTCAGATAGTTAACTGAGAAGACGGTAAACTTTAAACTGAGCAGTTTTATATTGTGAGAGCAATATATACACGGTTCATTCAGCAGCTAATCTACTAGCTGCTATTGCTAACCTAATGGGTAGGCTACGTTTTAAGACCCAGAATCATGAATGAGGCCTAAAGCGTTTAATCTTTATTTACCAACTAAAGAAGTCACAAAGGACATAATACACAGCCGCCGTGTGGAACTATGCCCCCAATAATGAGCCCTGACATGGCCTTGACAGATAATAGCAATTGATAAACTAGCTCAAATGTTTTTGCAAAAAGCTTCCGATCGTCTTCTGACAGGGAACTGATGTGTCCGCAAGCAAGAATGGTCAATTTCCTGTCGTTCTGATCACTGGCTTGGAATATTTTGTATCCCCAAAACGAGAAATGATCCCAGTACTCCCATGTTATTTTCTCTGTTGTTTTCACCGGGCGGGCAGGGACTCAGCAAAAGTGTCCGAATGCTGCTTCCATCTAAGAAGTAGTGGTTGTCACTCATCCAAGATGCTTTTTCAGTTCTGGAATGGGTGGAACCAATAACAAAGTGAACCTTCTCAAACAGTGCTTTGTAAGTGTGGTCTGTGTTAAAACAGCTGCTTTAAAGTGTAACAGGTTCTCTTTTTCCAACAAGACAAATCAAAATCTAAATATGATGTGCTAAATGTTGATAATGTGTAAAGTTAAATTACAAACTGGTACGTTGTGTGTTTGCATGCATGCTGTGTTCCTATGCTCTTATACTTTGTTCCTTGTAATATGTTCCTTGTACTATTGTGATATGTTATTTTTTATTGTAATGATTTCGGGGGTGGGCGCTCATAAACTTTTGCTTTGGCCCACTCCTTTTGAGCAGAACTTCAACTGCTCAAATGAACAAATAAACTACAGTTTAAATACAGACTGCTTAGAAAGCAGTAGTAGTTGCTAAAGAAGCCTCTTGGTTTGAGGGGCAAACGTACTAAACACTACGATAATCCAGTTGAGATAAAGGCTAGCGAACCTTTCTTCACAGAAAACCTGTACAGCAGAGAGCTTACTCAAACAAAAAATATTTCCAGTACTGAGGTTCTCCTGGCCTGAACCATCCTGTGGAGAAAGAGGGTTACATGCCATTAGCCCCATCCTGTTGTTTACCATAAAACTAGTTTTGCGTCATTTCAATAAAAATGCTATTGTTGATCTGTTGTTACCTTTCTCTGACATGTTGATCAGAAAGTTAATCCGGTCTGACTAATGTGATGTTAAAGTAATACTTGTTTTGGTTATGTGCAATTGTAGATGATGACACGCGTTCCCAAAAGCGGCCCTTTTGTTAATCTGCATAACTTCAATATTCATAACAGCCTTTCTCAGATGTATCCGCCGGCACCTGCCCAGCAGCGCCATTTGGCTGCAGCCGCTTTATTCTCTCTGAGCTGGATCCAGGCTAGTGATTTTGCACACTTGATTTGGGAATTTTAATACAGCCGCTTAGTAAAATATTCATCCTTTTGTTTTACATCTCATTATCGGCTGTGCATTAGTCATAAACGGACCGGGCTGCTTCAGTGGCACATTCTCTTTGACACTGCGAGCTGTTGCTGATGTTGTGTGCGCCCCACAGTGCCACGTCAAATGCACAGGATCACAGGTGGAGATGTCTCAGGTGAAAAGTCTTCTGGTGTTATTTTAACCTCACAAAGGCGGGTCTAAGGGAAGGGGAGAAAAAACGATTGAGACTTTTATAAACGTTATATTGGAGTTACAAGTTGTGACTGAGCGCATTTGTTTAAGTATATTATTGATTCATTAAATATAGAACAATTCTCATTAGTAGCAATACGTATGATGTCTGGCTGCATCTTGTAGAAACAAAAGAAGGGTTGCAGTTCAATGCTACACACACCTTTACTATAATCTGAACTGAATTAAACGACCTACAACAATTTCCCCACAAGTACAAGATGTTAGTAACACTAGTTTTATATATATCCTTTTCTTTTTCACTCTCACCTTAGGATCAAGCAGATTTCCCCATATAATGCTCCAAACATGAACTTAGTTGTATTACTTGTTGAAAATTCAAACTGTTAAAAAGAGTTTAAACAAAGTCAGAGAAAAGGTCGGTGTGTTAAATATTCATCAGTTCAAGTTTGAGCGGTCCAGGAAGTGTCCTTGTTTGTGAGAATGTGCTTGCGCCGACATGTGTGACCCCCGGCGCTTCAATTAATCAGAATAAATAAAGTCTAGTAATCTAGAGGGATTGAGGAACATTTGGTGTTTGTGTTATTATACCGTCGAGCAGGGGCTGGCATAAATTATTGAAAACCAGGCTGTGACAAGAAGTCCTTGAGATACCTACTGATTTCAAGAAGCGAGGACAATGGGAGATGATAACTGAAAAAAGAGGGGACACACAAACTGTAATCTTGGTTTACATTGATGAGTGATGATTTAAAATACCAGGTTTAACTAAATTGGTACACTTAAACATTGACTCAAAAATATATAAAAATATCATCATCATTAAACATCGAGGTAGATACCAATTTAATGTCCGACAAATCAAAACCACTGGATCTTCCTGACTCAGATAAATCGATGTTTCACAATTAAACAGACTTTATAATTGTTAAATACTCTACCTGTTTTTATTTTTTTTATTTTTTATCAACTACAATTTGGCAGTGATTGCCTGATGACTTGTGCCACTGCTTAAGCCCTGAGGAAGGGACCTGGTTGGTCATGAAGACAGTAAGGCCCAGTAGTCTCCAATAGTCTTATACTGTATGTATTGTCGCAATAGACAAAAACATTATGATACCGTATGTAATGATAAAAATAAGTAGTATCAGCTGTTTTTAACTGTTTTTTAATGCTTAAAAGATAAAGATGTATCATATAGTACATTTTATTTGAAACAAAGCCAACAGGTTTAAATTATCTGTGTTTGTTTTTTACCTTAACTCCTATACTTTAATATGTAACAGTATATTTCTTAATATTCTGTATTGTAATCAATGACACGTAATTGTGAATAAATGAATGTGTTAAACCAATATGATCAATCCAAATAAAAACGTGTAAATGTCTATTTCTCATTAAAAAATAAACAGCACATCTGACAACACACAATGTCTTCATAATGTGAAATGTCGTCACACTAAAGACTTGTGTGTCATATAATGTCAGACATGTAGTGTGTGTTAAGTGATGCACTGATGATGGTTTACACAGACTCAGGGCAGGGACACGGCAGCCACGCATCTGCCTCTTCCAGCTCTTCTTGTGTGGATAAAAACATGGCAGCTATAGAGCCAGCAGGGACACAACGCAGCAACACGTGAATTATTCAGAACGAGGTACCTTCATTTTAATGACTGAGGACAGGAGGGGGATTGGAGAGTCATTCTTCTTTTCAATCAAACCCTGTGCATAAAAGCCTTATCTTATTTAACAATGAGTTAAGTTGTGTCTATTTTGAACAGTTAAAATCCTCTGAACACCGTAACATGCCATGCAACTAGACATCCACCGCAGAAATGGAAATAATGTAACGTATGCCCTTGAATAGGGCATACGTCCTGAGGCCGTCCTTCCGTGGACCCACCACCTGCAGAAGGAGCCATAGGGGACTGGTGCTATGTGACTTGGGCAGCTCCAATAGCTGCCCCCACGACCCGGCAACGGACAAGTGGGAGAAAATGGATGGATGGATGGCCCTTGAATATTGATTTCAGGAGATTGGTGCATGCAGCCAGAGATGGGTGGAGTAGCCAAATAATGTTACTTTGAAATAATTTGACTCAAGTAGAAGTAAAAACTAGTGGCCCAAACATTTACTCAAGTAAGAGTAAAAAAGCACTTGGAGAAAATGTAACTCGTGTACTGTGAGTTACTGAGTGTAAAAGTCTGATTAGTGACCAGTGACATAAATTATGAGAAACAAAAAATACTCACTCATAATTAGTGGTTGTGTGAAGCGATTTATGGTGAAACAACAGAGTTATTAAAATGAATTTTTAAATCATAATGAAAAAAGAAAGTGCCAAAATGACCCTGATCAAACCTTTACGAACCCCAGTTTTTAATACTGTATTTAACATCAATGACAGCTTGGAGTCATAATTTGTGGTAGGTGAGGATGAGGTTCTTTATTTTTTCTTATAAAGAAGCCCATTCGGCACGTTTGAGTCTCCCCACAGTGGTCAGTCAAGAGACTGAGATGAACAGTCTTTATTCTGCTGTAGCCAATGGCATCAGCAAAACACCTCCATATTTCACAGTAGGTATGGTGCACTTCTCTTTATAGGCCTTGTTGACAACAAAAATGTCCACCACCTAGACAGCCCAGGAATTTAGAGGAACTGGAGGCTTTTCGCCAAGAGGAATGGGCCGCTTTACTATTAGATTATATACAGAACCTTCTCCACAACTACCACAAAAGACTTCAAGATGTCATTGATGTAAAGGGGGAAATATACAGTATTTTCTTTTCTCATTATGGTTTAAAAATTGCAAACTCAGTTGTTTCATCATAAATGGCTTCACACAACCACTAACTATGAGTGAAAAAACTTTTGTTGTTCTTAAACTTTTGAGAACAACTGCATATCAAATACCATAAAAACATATCACAAGAAATCATCATGAAGAATTGAGTAACTAAAATACATCTAGTTTACGCATCAAAATAAAGGTTTGTCACCTAAAGAGTTACTCAGAGGCACGAGTCACTATTTTGTCTTATTCAAGAGTAGAGATACTTCCTTTTAATATTACCTAAGTAGAAAGAAAAAAAATACTTGCAAAAGTACAGTTACTCCAAAAAGTTACTTACATACTGTACATCGTTCTGTCGTTTATGCAGATGTGTATGTCTCGTAAGAGTATGAAACAATACGCTCAAATGAAGAAGACCCTCATCAAAGTTTGAGAAATCACAGTTTGATTTTTGTCCCAGAGCTGTAAACACGCGCTAGCTTCACCCAAATATAATCACGATCATTAGTGTGGAGAAATCTTCCACTGAAACATATCAAATTCTCTGCTTGTGAGCCAAACTGAATATCCCAAAATTATCATTATGTGATTCTTTTTAATCAGTTTCACTTTCTGTCTTTTCTGTCGATCTTACATGATTAACCTATTTGTTAAGCCAAATGAAGAGCTGTCTCTAAAATGACATCAGCATTTTGTTCCTTACATCTAAATTTTTACATAATGTTAGATCAGTATTCATAGTAAATACATAGCTTTTTTGTTTGTTCTTTGAGTTATTATAAACAAATAATAGTTATTATATTGTACAGTATACAGTAAATTTAAGCCCTACTAATTACTGTTTATTTAATTATTTCTAAATGGTAGTCGTGTATTTGCTTTATTCAGAAATGCTGTTCTATCTGACCCAGCACTAAGAAATTAGAGCTGCACAGCCTTAAACAAATCTTTACAGTAAATAATTCTTGTAACACACAATTAACTCTTCTTCCACCGGATTATGTGTGTAGCTTCAGTGATGCCGTCTTTGTCTGGCAATGCAGTTTTACACATTGGGAAACAACAACAAAAAACTTGGTGAATTTGTAAATTAATGCCTGGGAAATGAAAGTTGATCTCACAGCTTTGTGCACACACACAAAAAAACATTTATGCCTCATCTGAAGTGTAAATATTATGCCGTGTCACTGCCGGTTTCCCGACTACATTTTCATATCGCAAGCATAAGCACACAGGCTGATTTACCCGTGAAAAGCACATTGATTGATGGTTTCAGAAAAATAGCTACATTCAGATGAAATAACGTTTTTTATTCATTTTTTTCCCCACATGTATTGAAGTGACAGGTAAACGCGGTATGTACAGTGGTTGCAGTAGCAGCAGTAAATGCTATTAGAGGAACTCCACACTGTCATTTTTCAGCTTTAGAGTTTGTTTCTGTAGCATTATAAGGTCTACAATGATCTATATTATTGTGGATTCCTGCCTCTATTTATCAGAATTCAGATTTTGTTATCGTGACTGCCTTTTTTGGGGGATTTTGGACACTCGAAGACGCTTTAGTCATTCACTCCACTCACTCTCTCATCACATTCATACATAGGAAAGGTGGGTGAAGACGCAACGACAGCAATGAAAACAAGCATGGAAGCATTATCATTATGAACACAATACAGATTAAACTATTTTATCAAATAACTACACAGTTTTCAATCTCGGAATTACTCATTTTAAGGACAATCCTCCAGGCAGTGCCCCTACAGGACCACACTGCAAAAAAATAGGTTAGTTTAAATGTCTAATTTTGACAGAGTTGTTTTGACTCGTTAAGTTAAGCATTTGACCTACATTATTTCCCTTGTTCCGAGATGTTTCTGACTCGTTTCAATACATTTCATCTTTATTTCAGGTCATTTTCATTTTTGATTTATTACGTTCTTATTTCAAAGTGACAGTCAAATGAGCAAAGTTAACTCGGTCAGATCAGGAAAAAAGTCTAAATTCTAATAATTTAAGCCAATGCTTCATATTTACCTTTTGTAGTGCAAACTGATTCAGTGCTTCTTAAAGGGGGAGGGGGATTATGTCACAAATCACTTTTTTTTTAAAACTTTTTATCATGTTAGTGTGTCATTCCCTCCTGAAAAACATACCGCCAGTGTTGCTCAGATTGATTCATGTATTTTTGAGAAATCTCCTGCCAGCAGCCATTTTCCTGTTGTTTTGCTGGAAAAACAGCAAAACAGTTTTTGTTTTTGATATTTGCTACATTTTCCAAACAATTTTGGGAAGCATAGTTATTTGAGTATGCTATAGAATGGTACTATGTGCCTGGAAAAAAACATATTTTCCTATTTGAGTACATGTTCTACTACATACTGAAATAATATGCCCTCCATACAATCTGGCAACCCCCATGGTGGTTCCCGTCCGCCAGGCTGGGAATCGTTGCCTTACACAATGTAACTCAATGACGATAAGATAAGATGAGATAAGATAAGTTAATCCTTTATTGATCTCACAACGGAGAAATTCACTTGTTACATTTGGCATTCAATAAGATCACTCAGGGTGTGCAAAATAGACAGGAAATATGCAAACAGTTAAACAGTAAAAAAAGAGGTATCTTATGTACAATAAGTAAAAGCAAAAACCTTAAGGGCCTGAATTATAACAATAAGGAAATAAGAATAAATTAAAATAGAATACAAATAAAAAATTAGAACAGACTATAAAAAGTAGAATATCAAGGTACAAAGTTTACAGTCTTAGTGCAGGTTGTCACTAAGTGACGCTGGTACAGGGAATAAGTGGCGCTGATACAGAGATTATTGCCCGTAGTTTTGTAAAGGGGGTTATTGCACATGTCACTTTAGAGTCTTGTTGTACCGTCTGACAGCAGTGGGGATGAAGGCCTTACGGTAGCGCTCCGTCTTGCACTGAGGATGTCTCAGTCTGCCACTGAAAGAGCTGCTCAGCTCCTCTACAGTCCCGTGCAGTGGGTGGGAGGTGTTGTCCATGAAACTATTGTCCAAAATAGCCTTGTCGAAGCACATTAAATCATCTTGAGTATTTGTATCTTTTATCCATTTGGAAATTCTCTCCAGAATATGGGGAGCACAAGAAATAATCCCCACGCGGCAACAACTTTAACAAAGGTCCTGAACAGTTTGTGCTTGCCTTTTTTGATTAATGACGACACGTTTTTATTGCACACACCCTCTACCGGTTTGGAGCGGAAACTACTACAATATGGAATCCTTCACATAACTGCACTCTTAGCCGCGGTCTCTGCCCACTTTCAAATTGGCCACCCACATGTTCAAACTGTCAGCATGCTCACATTACAGCTATATTATACAAGACTATTCTTCTTGTGCAAAAAAAAACAAAACTGGGTCAGCGCATTACATCACTACAAAGGCTGCTAATACTTTGATGAAGCGGGTCATTTGCACATATGAGGCAAGCAGAAAAAAAAGCATTAAGAACAGTGCAGGAGTGAGAGGGACTGATTGATTACCTCGTATCGCGGCTAATATTTCTGTAATGAATCCTGCCTCACTGTTTCGGTACACAGGCAACACTTTCTTGATGTCGTCTTGTATCATAAAAAACATCCCATTAGGTTCTACTTTTCATTAAACACAAGTTGAACTTCACTCGTGTCAAGAAATCTTAAAATTGTAAAATCTATTCCAAGTCTCGGAAATATTACGTTTAAAAAGCCGGAGGGAGAGTGGAAAAAGCATGCCTCAAATGTCACTCGCAGTGATGTTGGGGACGTTCAGCATGAGGCTGCCAATCACACTCGGACAAACAAACAGACAAACAAAAAATAACAAAAAAAGTCTTGTTGTAATGTCATCCATCCACACAAGATTCAGCAGCAGTGGGAATCCATTTGGGTACGCGGCTTAATGTAAAGCTCTTGCAACTGCTACGTCTGCAAAAAAGGCAAATTATCTTGAACATCTTTCTACCCTATTGATCGCTGCAACTGTCTACAACCACTAATGCTAAAACTGCTACTAAAACAAGTAGCCTTTACAGACAACTCATCGCTAAAACTATACCTGCTACTGCTAATAAATGATCACACGAACTCCCATGAGGAAAGAAAATCCATCTGTTTATGACAGAAAGAAGAAAAAGCATTGAAAATCATAAAAAGTACAGGGAATGTTTGGCTACATAGCCAAATAAAAGAGATAAAAAAACAGCAATTGTGGCTGCCGACAGACCTAATACATTCAGCGAATTGCCTCTAATCAAAGTCTGAGCTTAAATCAGAAATCACTGTTTGATTTCGTCCCAGAGCCCAGAGCTGTCTTATCTCTGACACGCACTAGTTTCACCCAAATTTAATCACGATCATTAGTTTGGAGAAATCATCCACTGAAACATATCAAATTCTCTGCCTGTGAGCCAAACTGAATCTCTCAAAATTATCATTTTATGACTTCGTTTCAATCAGTCTCACTTTGGGGTCTTTTCTGTTGGTCTTATTCAGACATTAATAATTAAGAACCATCTCGAACACGACATTTGCATTTTGTTCATAATCTATTTTATACGGCTGTATTTTAGACTTGATGAGAATGAAAACTTGCTTTTACATTTATAACCACTGCAATCAAATCAAACTTTATTTATAAAGCGCTTTTCATACTGAAATGTATCACAAAGTGCTTTACAGATAACAAACAAACAAACAGGTGCATGCGCACGCGCACGCACACACACACTCACACACACACACACACACACACACACACACACACAAAATATATCATTAGGACTAAATAAATAGATGTCAGTTAAAAGCAAAGCTAAAAAGGTGGGTCTTGAGCCTGCTCTTAAAAACATGAACGTTCTCTGCGGTCCTGAGCTCCTCCTCAGGTCGTTCCAGAGGTGAGGGCCGTAATATTGGAAAGACGCCTCGCTGTGAGTCTTTCTGTTGACTTTAAGAATAACTAGGAGACTCCTGCCGGAGGAGCAAACGGGCCGTGAAGGTTCATAAGGTAAAAGCAGTTCTGAAAGATAAGAAGGACCAAGACCATGAAGACATTTAAAGCCATTAAAAGAACTTTAAAATCGATCCTGAAACACACGGCGAGCCAATGCAGCGACTCTAAAACCGGTGGTGGTCCCGCCTCCTGGTCTTCGTCAGAACACGAGCTGCTGAATGTTGTAAAAGTTGTAAACCTGAGATACTCTTTTTGGGAAGACCAGAAAGCAGGGCATTACAGTAGTCAATACGACTGGTGATAAAAGCATGCATTAGAGTCTCCGTGTTGGCTCGAGAGAGAATGGGGCGGACTCTGGCTATGTTCTTTAGATGGTAAAAACCTATCTTTGTGATATTCTTAATGTGTGGAATTAAAGTCAGCTCAGAGTCAAAAATCACACCCAGGTTCTTCACCTGTGAGGAAGGATTACAAGACAATGACTGTAGTTTGGGTAAAACTTTCTCTCTCTAGGCCTAAGGACTGATAACTAAAACTTCAGTTTTGTCCTGGTTAAGCTGGAGAAGGTTTTCTGCCATCCAGGATTTTATATCTAAAATGCAGTTAAAAAGTGCATTTTAGATATAAAATGTTTTTTATGCTTTGTTGATGTCTATTGTCCTGTCAGTAACGTTACCAAAGAAATCCGGTCCCAGCCATCCATCTGTTACAACACCTTTTGTGACGCCACGTTAAGTCTAAGCGATTGGTCTTATTCACCATTTATTAACCTAGTTGTCTCCAAACTGTCTCGGAGATGACATTTGTATTTTGTTCCTGGGTCTATTTCAATTTCAAAAGCTCACTTTCAAAGAGGACCGTAAATGAAGACAGTTACAGGGAAGACAAGGTTCTGATCCGTCTTTGGAGTTGCATGACAGCCAGTGCCAACACGTGTTTAATGTGGAGCTCAGCCCAGATACGAACATGACAAAAGGGCTAAGAGGACACACCAAACACAAGATCAAAAAGTATTGTGTGCGAAGAGTAGAATGGTAAAAATAGCTTACAGATTTAATAATGTAGAAGATTGAGAATTGGATAAATTATATATGGTCATAGCCTGAATTGCGCTTCATAATTAATACTCACAGCTCTACATAATGTACCAACCGTCAACATGTGAAGTCTGTTTGAAAAAATGACACGAGCGAGATGAGCCAACCACTTAAGGGCAGAGATAAAGGAGAGGGCCATTGTCACCTCACCACTTTCCCTATCTTTTTCTTTCTTTTTTTTTTTACTTTAAGTGCAATTGAACTGTCACAGAGAATCTTAGAATGCCTCAAGGGTCCGCAAACCCCAAAAGGTAAAAGGGGTGTTATAATGCCAAATGTCACTGCAGACTTGACAAATGTGCCACGAAACAACTCAAAATTGCATAGAAATGATGGATAATGGACACTTTGCTGAGGGCTTCCAGGTATAGAGGGAAATGTTATTTGTATTTTTATTTGAGCCTCCTCCTTTGGAGCAGAAGGGGCTCGGTCAGTAAAGGTAAGGTTCTATTACGAGCACAGGCCCATACTCTCTCAGATGAAAAATGTTGGCCTGGGGTATCAAGTGTCTCAAGTCTGCCGTCCATACTCCTATTCGGCTAAAATTCTAAAGCGTACGATGTCCATGGAGCACACATTACTCCTAAAAGAAACAGAAGAAATTAAAGAAACAGAAAGAGTCAGGAGAAAGAATACGTTATAACTTTCAGGGTTCATTTTATCAGACATTAGGGTTAGAAATGTTGAGATTGTTACCTTTACATGTTTCAGCCGCCATCTGCAGGCCGTCATGAGAAGTACACCTCAGTGCACCGGCGTGCAGTGGGGGGTCACTTATCAGCTGCTCTTACTTCAGAGGCGTGAACAGTCTGACGGTCCCAACAGGTCCGTCAGACTGGTCACGAACCCTGCCACCCGGTGGATTCTTGGCGACAGGGGGCGTAGTCATTGGAGGAGGTCCCAGGTGTGGGACAGGAGAAAGGCTCCTTCGTCACTGTTGATGGTGTCAGTGCGCAGTTTCCTAATGTCCTAGTGTCTGACAAAATGAACCCTGAAAGTTATACTGTAACACAAGTAAACACAATGAATGTTGCAAAGTTTATACGAGAAAGATTACGTGTCGTGCATGCTGTTTGTTGCTACTCGGTGCCTACAATCTCAACTCAACTATTAAAAGGCATCTGTAAAACTCTTATAGTTCCCTAACGAGGAGCTGCGGGGAGTATTTCCGAATAATGAAGAACGTGGCACTGAATAATAATCTTATTTTGTAGCAAATAGCACTTGTGTAGGTTGAATTTAACACCTTACATAAAACATCAGGGAAAAAAAAAACAAAGACAGATGTTTAACAATCTCCAACATTTGAGTTAGAAGCTATGGGTCCTAGCTTAAAACCGGTTTGGGAACAATAGGATAAAAAGTACAACAGAGTGGTATTCTCCTTCTACTTCCTCACTGTATACACACAGGAATAAGTGCAAACCCCACATCAGTATATAAATAATGAAAGCATTTATTGTCGTTCTGTTTGTAACACCAGCTTTCCACGTTGACTGCCTTTCTTCAGGCGTGAATGTGAGTCCAATGGAGTCCAATACATTTTGTTCAGGAGGCTGTAATATAAAACAATCATTTGCGAAGCCAGAACCAAATGACTGTTTGACTCAGGTAAGTATCTAGTTAGCAGCAAATGCACGAGGAGAGCAAGAGACAATTATAGTTTCTTAGACAGCCGAACCTCTGTATAACATAGACTCACGCTGGCACACAAAATGGAAAGAACCAAAGAGGCTACAAAGAACGCATCAAAGGCCAAACGCAACAAAGAAATACTGATTTGTACCACAAAGAAAGAGTTGGCTACTTCACAGTATAGACATCTGTGGGAACCGAGTTCAAAACAGGATTTGATACAATATTATTTTGGCCTTGGAGTTGAATTATCCTAAAAGAAAAAGTAATAAGTCCTTATGTAAATTGTGTCTTACCTTAGCAAAGATTACCAGACCCACCTTTTCAATAAAAAGGAATGAAGATACGTAAAAATGTTTCTTTAAAACAGGTTAAAAAATGGTTCTTAAAGGACCTGTATCACGCTATTTTAGCCATTCCAAAGTAAAGTATAGGCATTTATATGATATATTGTACCTCTACCACTACGGAGCACTAATTTTTGTGATAAATATAAGTATTTTCTGGAGGTATTTTTCCAACCCGGAAGACAAAACGCTTGGATTCAGTTAACTCCGCCCCCTCTCGCCGCTCATACCACTTTAGCAGTAGTAGAAATATATATATCACAGCAAAAAGTGAAGTTACTTCATGATGCTGTTATAAGGAGTTAACATGTGCAACACGGCTTCATGGCTAAATGGCTAGCACACACGCTAACATGCATTTTGATCGACTCACCACTCTGATGTTTCCATTATGGGACTCGCGTTGATTATAAGTTAATCCACTTTGATTCTGGCCAAGGTTCATCAAGCATCCATCAGAGACAGGCACAGACAAACACTATTTTGGCTGATAGTCGCTGAATCCCGGAGGGAAATTCCAACTTCTATGGCCTCTTCTATAGGAAGGTTGAATAAAGTCCTGTCCTCGCAGCCAAACGCGGTTTTCTCCGTGACATTATCGTGAGGTAAGAAAAAAGAACATGTGTCCAGACTCCAGAGTAGGTTAGAAAAAGCTCCCTCTTCACAACTTTCGGTGCAACATGACATGACATCTGTTCAGACCGTTCGGACGCTCAGGGGGAGCGTTTGTTTTCGGTACAGGGGCAGCGCAGCGTCAGGCACTTCCTTTTTATTTATTTATTTTTTCATTTGATATATATTTTTTTTTTCTTACGACAGAAATAATGAAAAAAGCTGTTTTACAAATGAAAATCAGGCCGTAAGGCATTAGATTACAGACGTCGAGCACTTCCGTTCCGCTGTGACGACACAACTGAACACGCCAGTCGTTTACCAGGAGAGGGAGGAGCAGCTGCTCAGAGAGCAGGATTCTGGAGGATTACTGAGAATTGCGTGAATTAAGCCAAAAACCACTCTGGGGGTGTTTTTGATAAGGAAATAGCATAACAACATGGTTAAAAGCTCAAAAAAGTTGATTTTGCATGATATAGGACCTTTAATAATTTAGAAATACATTTTATAATTCATCTGTTGCAATTCATGTAAAAAAAATGTTAAAAAGTATTTCTACATTCAGCATTGGTTTAGCTGAGCTTTATTTAAAGGCATGTTCAATAGTTGCAATGCATTATGGGTAGGAGAAGCAATCACCAGACGAGTAAAAACGTGATGCTGAAAACCATGCCTGTCCATGCCCAAACATCTCCTCCTGTGTCTTAAGTCATTATTTACACCTCCGAAAGCAATGACTGTAAGTTTATGGCTGTGTCCGAAACCATCATATTATAGTATCTAAGTACTAACCCTGGCAACTGATCCTTAACCTTTCATGGGGCCAACTGTTAGATCTCTATGCAGTTAGTGAACTAGAGCTTCAGAGCTATTTGCCCAATTCGACCGCGGCGCGGTGGCTTATGGGATGGCACATAGCTCCTAACCTCCGGTAAGGGACCACCAGAGGTCACTATGCTAAAGTGGCTATGACAGTTAGCATACAGGCTCCTTTCCCTAACTCCTTCCTAACTGACAGCCCAATTCGGACGCTTCTTATCATGGCGGATGCTGACGCACATCCGGTTTGGCGTAAGACCGCTTCCCAATCTGCTCGTTTCAGATGGGGCCTATGGCTGCGTCTGAAATCGTTAAATTGGTAAGAGGTCTAGCGCTGCATTTATTTTCTCATGGTGTTGCATTGAAGATAATGCTTGTTTTATTTCAGTTTCACTCAGGTTTTTCAACAAGTTCAACAAAAACCTGTAAAGGTGTCGACAAGACTGTATTAAAGGAGCAAGATGCTCAGTTCCTGGCACACAAAAAAAACAGTTTGGCTTGCTGTTGACCTGCGTTCACATACACACCGTATCAACACGTAGCGATGACAGTACATAAACAACAAAAGGACTTAAAGGCAATGTGCCATATGTGGCATAAATAATTTTTACCTCGGGGATCGATTTTTCTGCTCTGATCTGCTGACACAACCTCAAAGTAAACCCAACCAAGCAACAAACATAGCTTTTCGAATCCACTGATATCGTTAATCCAGTCAATCACAGGCAAAGGTTGTGGAAAGTGGCTTGCTCAAGTGCACAACAAGAGTGTGCAGGGATTCAAACTGTAAACCTTTGTATTTGTGGACAAACACTGTTGCCCTTTAAAGCAGAACTTTGAGTAACTTATTCCCCTAGAGGCCATAAGCGCCAATACATGTGTCGTAGCATGTTACGGTTTTTTACTCCTTAATTGTCCGTGAGAGTAAATACTACGCTGACAGAAAAGACAAAGGGAGAGAGGGATATTGTACATCCAATTAAACAATGGAGATAATTTTTGTCACTCAAACTTGGCTGTAAATACAGTTTAAGTGGCGCTAGCCCATATTTAGCTTTGCCCGTTAGCGTGTTAGCTTCTTGTTCGTGATTCTATTAGTGTGTGTTGTTCCTCTAGGTCAGAGACACCAGGGAGATGAAAGACCCGCCAATAATCCTGTGCTGATAGTAGTTATGTAATACACAGCTATACCACTAGGGGCGGTCTAAGCATAACCTACCCATCCAGTACAAGAAGCAGCTACAGGTTGTACGTTGTTGTTAGCTGAATACAAGAGCACGAGGTTCAATAAAAGACTAAGCTGGACCCACGTCTATTTTTATGTTTTATTGAAACATAACAAATCCCATTAACACTTGTTTTACCCCCAGAAGAACTACAAAAAGGATTTATTAAGGTAAAAGAGTTACTTAGTACTGTGTTAAAACAGAACAAACAAGACTTTAAAGGTCCTATATCATGCAAAATCGACTTTTTTGAGCTTTTAACCATATTGTTATGCTATTTCCTTCTCAAAAACACCCCCAGAGTGGTTTTTGGATTCATTCACGCAGTTCTAAGTAATCCTCCTGAATCCTGCTCTCTGAGCAGCTGCTCCGCCCTCTCCTGGTAAACGACTGGCTTGTTCAGTTGTGTCGTCACAGCGGAACGGAAGTGCTCGACGTCTGTAATGTAATGCCTTACGGCCTGGGAGGGAGTTCAGCTTCCCGATGGCCTTGTGTATGAAACTGTTTTTCAGTCGACTCGACCTGGCCCGTAGATTCCGCAGTCTCCTCCCTGAAGGCATTACCTTGAAGAGACTGTGTGATGGGTGCGTAGGGTCCCTGGTGATTCTGACGGCTTTGCGGGTGAGACGGGTGAAGTGCATGTCCTTAATGGAGGGGAGAGGAGCTCCACAGATCTTCTCCGCTGCTCTCACAATGCGCTGGAGGCTCCTTCGGCAGGAGGCACTGCTGGCGCCGTGCCACACAGTGATGGAGCTGGTCAGGATGCTCTCTATAGTCCCTCTGTAGAAGTTGCACATAACAGAGGCTGGGACTCTAGCTCTTCTTAACTTGCGGAGAAAGTAGAGACGCTGATTACTTTTCTTGACCAGTGATGTAGTGTGCATGGTCCAGGAAAGGTTCTTTGTGATGTGCACACCCACGGCAAGAAAAAAGATGAAAATATGACTGTAACTATAGATGGCCTTATGGAATGTCTAACTGTGGAACTGTGTTTAAAAAAAAGGAAAAACATATTAATATGTTGCATCTACAGAACACCTGGATTCAAAATTGACACCTTCACAGATTATATGGAGGGGTTATTTTCAAATTTGGGACAAAAGGAAGTGTTTCTTTGTGGAGATTTTAACAGTGACTTACTTAAAATAAAAACTCACAGGCCCTCGGAAAATTTCTTAAATACTCTATACAGTCTATCTTTGTTTCCTAAAATAACCAGGCCAACCCGAATAACTCCACACAGTTGCTCACTAATTGATAATATATTTACAAATGTTCTCAGCAAAGACCTTCCAAGTGGGATTCTAGTAACGGATGTAAGTGATCACCTACCTGTTTTTGTTTTGTATAACCTAAAAAATAGGAAAACTAAAGATGAAAAAACTCATGTCACCAAATTTATCAGATTGTTAAATGATACCGCGCTAGACGCCTTTAAAGTCACCTTAGCAGAAAAAAAACGGAAATCTCTTGGAAGAAACCAATGTAGATGCATCTTATTATATCTTCTTAATAACTTTCATGACCCTCTATGACCTGCACGGCCCAAAAATAGAAAGCAATTGTAAAAATAAAAAGATAATGAGTCCCTGGATAACTACGGGTTTAGCAAATGCATGTAAGAAAATAATTCACTATACAGTCTAAAGTCTTTTTCAACAAAAAGAACAAGTGAATCTGAAAATAAGTACAAAAGATACAAAAATAATACAAAATAAGACAAACACTAAAGCTCTCTGGTGTACTATAAATGAGGTACGTCGAAGGACTCCAAAAGGAAATGTATTACCACAGAGCTTTATGTCAAATGGTCAGAAAATTTAAAATTCAAATGAAATTGTGAGTGAGTTCAATAAGTACTTCATAAGCATAGGAACCATATTATCCTCCTCAATAACTCCACCATGCACAAATTATAATTATGATTGTATCCAGGAAAACCCAAATACAATGTTTCTTACGCCAACAACAGGACAAGAAATAACTGATAGTTAGACATTTCATAAATAAGAAATCCTTGGACTGTGACGAGGTAAAAATGAGTATTGTTAAACAGGTCATTGATCACTTTGTCACACTGCTATCCCATATTTTTTTTATTTGTCTTTCAAAACTGGTACATTTCCAGATTTAATGAAAATGGCTAAAGTTGTTCCCATCTATAAAAATGGTGACAAAACGCAATTCTCTAATTACAGACCTATCTCAATACTACCTCAATTCTCAAAAATATTAGAAAAGCTCTATACAGCTAGACGCATTTATAGATAAATACAATATTTTAAATGATAGTCAACATGGCTTTCGCAAAAGCAGATATCCCGCTCTCGCGTTAATGGAACTCATAGAGGAAATTACAAATAATATCGACAAGAAAAAATATTCAATAGGTATTTTCATCGACCTTAAAAAGGCTTTTGATACTATGGATCACAATATACTCCTGAACAAACTACAAAAAATATGGGATAAGAGGTATTGCATTCAATTGGATTGAATCTTATTTAACAAACCGTAAACAGTATGTTCAAATGGGGCAATGCAGATCCATGTGTGATACCCTAGTGTGTGGGGTCCCCCAGGGATCGGTGCTGGGATCTAAACTATTTTTAATTTTTATATCAATGATTTGTACTTGGTTTCCAAAAAGGTAAAACTGGTCGTTTTTGCAGATGATACAACAATCATACTCTCAGGTGCAGACTTACAGCAAATGGTGATCGAGATTACGGAATACGGAATGACATTCGAGGACCTTACTGAATTTAAGATGGCTCAAATCGTGTTCAAAGCCTCACAAAAGTCGCTTCCTGAAATTATACAAAATATGTTCTGCAAACGAGAAGTCAAATATAACTTGAAAGGTAAAATTAGTTTCGATAAACAGTACTCCGGAACAACATTGAAAAGTATGTGTCCCACGAGCCGTGGTGTAGAAATTTGGAAACATCTAGATTAATGCATCAAACTCTGGCACACTTTAAAAAGATCTACAAATAATCCATATTCCTCAAATATGAACAGACATTGTGAGTGTTGTTGTATATTCTTTTGCTGTTGTCTCTTTATTTTGCTGTTGTAGTTTTTTTTTATTACTGTTCTTTATTATTTGCTGTTACCTTGCCATATGTTCCCTTGTTTATGATTTGTTTATAATTTGTTAAATGAAATGTTATTGTTTTTCTTTTGGGGTGGGCTTCTGATGAAAGGCAAATTGTCTTCGACTCATGTCCATATGTCTTGTTTTTTTCTGCTTTTTCCTTTTCTTTTCTTTTACCACCGTTGCCAACTGAGATACACAGTAATAAGCCTTTGGCTTCGGCCCACTCCTTTTGAGCAGATAAACTGCTCAAATAAATAAATAAAATAAACTTTCATACTGTGTATGATGATTTTTTTTTTTTTGCATAAATGAACTACCATACACCAGCGGCGTCGGAAGCGTTTGGAAAGTGGGGGGGACACATTTCAAAAATGGAGGGGGTCGACTTCTTAACATTAAGAACTACAGTGGGACACGCTAGGGCGCCGTAAAGGGGTGGAAGGTTAGGACGATTCTAAGGGCCCAGGCTGATGAAGGGCCCAGAAGAGCAGACCCTCTTTTTCTTTTCTTATTTCTTTTCTCTTTTTTATACATACGTGTAATGTGCTAGGGCCCCTCATACACTTAATGTGTATTTTGTCCGTTTTGACCATAGATTTAATATTTAACAAACAAATAATGTATTTACTGTTTAAGTCACACCCCTCCCCCTCACAATGGTTCATTCCACCTGCGCTGTCCGAGCTACGCTCGTTAGCCTAGCGTTTGTTATGATGCAGTGCAGATAGTGACACACGCAGGCATGTCACATCAAAAGTCAGGGCATCAAAACGGAAAGAAAAGAAGGAAAGAGAAGACTGAGAACGCCGAAGTCGACAGTATGTCACACAGTTTTTCAAAAACAAAGGTAGCTTGCACTATTCCTGTATTCCAAAACTTTCACTTACTTATTTTTGTTGCTACATGACCTGCTTTTATCTAGCTAGCTTAGTCAAATAATTACTGAATTATGATTTACATCCAACAATAATAACATCTCTGCTGTCTCCGGGTTATCGTGTCTCGTAGACACAGATTCAGCGGCCGCTGCACACCCACGTCTTCCTTCCCCCGTGGCCCCCGTCCCCGTCTCAGCCAAACAAGGTGAGCCTGAGCGCAAAACTTCACGAAGATTGAAAGCTCTAAGCACGTCTTATCTACTGTGTTCTCCACGTGATGATAACTTTACTAAACAAAAAGTAATCTACACGCTTCAAAAATTACAAAAAACAGTTTGACGTGTGTTCTGTGAAGTGAGGGCCAGTTACGTGATGATCAAATCCATTCTGTTTGCCAGCCATTGATTTCAAAATACAACACTGATCTGACTTGTGAATTTGAAGATGAAGTCAGACACCTCAACTCTGTATATAGGGCCACTTTCTCAGGGTGTCTGTCACCAATTGATCTGCTCAACAGCATTTACAAGATGCAGCTGCAGAGTATTTTTGGGCAGGTCTGCATAGTTTTGCGAATATTTTGCACATTGCCTGTGACCGTTGCTGGTGGCGAGAGAGCATTCAGTAAGCTGAAACTGATTAAAAATTATCTTAGGTCTGCTATGTTGCAGGACAGACTTTGTCACCTTGCCATACTATCCATTGAAAGCAAACTGGCAAGAAAGCTGAACTTTGATGATTTGATACATGATTTTGCCAGCAGAAAGGCACGCCGCTGGGCCATTATAAAGTGATGTTGAACATAACTTTGTTATACCTGGATAACAAACAGTTTATGTCTGGTTCAGTACTTGTTTAGTCCTGGACTGGTTTAGGCCTGGCATTACTCCTGGTGTGTCTTGATTTTGAGCCCTTGGCCTAGTTTTAGTCTTGGACTGATTTAATTATGGGTTAGTTGTAGCTGACGTTTCCTGATTGAGCAGTTGGACCCAGTTAAAGCTTGTTCACGTAAAGTATATGTCAATGTGTACATTATGTTCTGTTGTGTTTGCAATTGAGATAATAAATATTCTCCTTTTATGTAAACAAGTACATATTTCCATAGCTTTTTCTTGTTTTTGTAGGCTTTTACTCATCAGACATTTTAACTATGCAATGTGCTAAGTATCTTTTTTAAAGTATACAGGGCATGTTTATTGGGTTACATTTTATCTGTAAAAAATGTAGGGGGCCCAGAAATTTTTGTTTCCATAGGGCCCAGAATTTCTGGCGGCACCCCTGGGGACACGGTCAGGACACAGAGCAATGTTATTGCTTTAGCGGGACTACATCCAAATCGAGCGCTACTTCAAGAATACGTGAGAGACTCGATCAGCTCAGCAGCGCCTCCTCCTGGCAGCTGGGTGGACATATAGGGCGGATAAACAAACACCTGTGGAGCCGCTGTTCTCCTGTCCAGCCCTGGCTTTTTGACACTTTGTGAAAAAAACTCAGTGAATGAAGCCCGTTAACTCCCGCCATCGCAAAGAAACATCTCAACGCTCGTATCTTCACATTTCCCACAAACGCAGATAACATTGAGTCAAGGGGTAAAGGAAGCAAACATTTATCCGTCAAATGAATAATTCAGATGTTATCTGGTTAAGTTAGAGTCCAGACAGCGAGGTTTAACGGCGTATTGACCGGTTGAACACTCGTGCTAGCCCGGTGCAGTTTCCCCAAACTCACGCTACATCAGTTTCATCACTTGCTTTACAAACACGTCCAAAACTGATGTTCCTCACCTTAAAGTGACTGGTCAGGCCCTTTGTACCGATGAAGACACGCTGTCCACCTGCCGAGGACGCAAAAAGCCCTGCTCCTCCATGTGATAATCCGTGAGAAACTCCGGAAACACGATGCACGAGTGTCCTTGTGCTTCGGTGTGGTCAAATCTGTCCGTCCGTCCAACAATAATCCTCAGTATTCTCACTTTAGCCGTTTTTCAGCGGTTTACAGAGACATGTTTACATTTCAGCCGCTCTGAGGTGAGGAGCCGCATGAACACAGCTACGCGGATAATGGGATAATGCCAATACATATGTTTTTAAATGTATGGAAAATAAGGCGCGGGTCATATTTAATTGTTTGGCCTCGGGGAGCCTATTGAAAAGGTCCAGTCTAAACTAGTAAATGTAAAGTCAATGAAAATTCACGTTGTGAAAGTGGGGGGGGACCAATCAACCACTTTTCAAAAGTGGGGGGGACACGTCCCCCTCACAATGAATGGTTCCGACGCCCATGCCATACACAAATCCCTACATGCTAAAAATAGACATCATAAACTACAATAAATTCAAAGTACTTGTAAGGAATTGTGCTTGGTTTCATCTCAAGCTTTTTCTGAGGTGTGATCTGCTGAGTGTGGCAGGAGTGTGAAAGGCCTCTCTATTGATCAGCTACGGATGATTTTTTGTTAATTGATGAATTGTTTGATCAATAATGCCACTGCACTTTTCCAAGGTGACATCTCCAGATTAAAGGTGTCACTTACCCACTGCCTGGCCAATAATATCCCAGAAAAAATACTGGATAATGACAGCAGTTATTTATGTGTTCCAACTGAGAGCGTAAGAGCTTACTGATGCAATACAGAGGTGGGTTAAGAATAAAAAATAAAAAAATGCTTTAAAACTCGTTGGATTGTGATGAACCATTCTTAGTTCAATACAAGTGCAGCAACAAAAAAAAAAAATACAATTAAACTTGCTGGATTCTGATTACATCAAACTCTTCAAGTGACATAACATTCTCAAGAGCCCATATAAAGGCAAGGTACCTGATTATTGCTATTTGTAAACCAATTTGTATTTGTATAAAATACGGTTACATGAGTAGTTACACGATCCAAGTATAGACACACAAAATTAAACAGGTTGATTTTCTAAGTGGATAAAAAGGATTACTATATTGTAAGGCGTAATAACACCTTAGGAGCAGTTCGACGTCCACGCACTATCTTCATTCCTAAAGAATTCCGCAGATATTACTGCGCGGACATTTTGTGTTGCTATACTTGGATCATGGAACTATTCACGTAACCATATTTAAATAAGTGACTGCGTGACTGAGCGCACGCGTAAAGACCAGACAGGTACGCATCCACTCATCTAAGCTTAGGTGGAGGAGTGAAGACAGGTGTGCTGGAGAGTCCTCAGCTCAGTTCACTCTGCAATCAAGGAGATTCAAAAGTCCACTCCAGTGAGCTCAGCGCTGCCAGATCGAAGACTACTCTTCAGTCAGTACTACGTTCCAGTGGTTCCTATTATACGTACCTTCCGAGCATACGTACCTGTTTTTTCCATCCAGTTACAGATCTCCGTTCTCCAGCCGCCTGTCTTCCCGCTCCGTCCTGCCTGGTCCCGCTCCATTCTGCTCCGTTGAATAAATACACTCCTTTTTGCACCATTTTTCCTGTGTCTGCTTTTGGGTTCAGCCTGATACACTTAGGCGCATCTGAATACAGTTCTTAACAGCGTGCGTTGGTTTGTGGCGTGATATACGTGGAGCCTGCTATTGGCTGACAAAATGTAATCTTTAGAATGTAAACAGACCTCCTGCATTCACCAGCTGTTGCAATGTTGTCGTTATTACTGTGTATCTCAGTTGGCAACGGTGGTAAAAGAAAAGAAAAGGAAAAAGCAGAAAAAAACAAGACATATGGACATGAGTCGAAGGCAATTTGCCTTTCATCCAAAAAGGTTTTGTCACTTCTGTGATTAACCAATGACAGAACCCTTGAGGTTGGGGTTAATATCTTAGTGTCATTTAGGATGACCATCTTCCATTTAATTGGTGCCATTAAACTATTTTTGGATTTATGTGGTGCTTGGATCCACCCCAAAATTGACAAATCACCTCTTCTGGACTCATTACTGGCCACTTCCGAAGATGATGTCTTCAAAATCAACAACCAATAAAACCATGCCAGTACCCAGAGAAAGGATCATGATTCATGTTATGCTTTTTTACATTGAGGTGAAAGTGGCTGAGGATCATGGCAGCAACAATATACAACCCTGACACGAGCCAGACTGATCCTCCATGTTAAGAGATACATGGGGATACAGTCTGGAATTGTGCGACTCCGGCAAAACCAAGACGAGCCAATCACAGCACGGGAGGCGGGAGTTAACGGTGCATCATCTTCCACGCTAGGATTTCCCATCAAACACCAGTGCTGCTCCGAGCCGTAACCAAAACGGTGAAGATGGCGGCCACGACACAACGATCTTCAGTGCCCTTTCTTCTGTTTTAAATGAGCTGGACTTGTCTATAAAGCCACAGCAAGAAGCTGCTCTGTGGGCTTTGACCAGAACATCTACTTGACTGCACGTGTGGACTACAAAAAAACATGGCGGAGGATGTAAACGCAAAGCGTAGGTCGTTTTGTGTTTTGATTGGTTCGCTCTTGTTCAAGCTGCAATTGTTAGCCCCGCCTCGAGTCTCGATTTGGAAATTGCGTCCTATTACTACAATTCCAGACTGTCTTTATGTGTATTTATAAATACATAAAGTCAGTCTGGCTCTATGCCAGGCTAACAATATACAGCATAGAGTCATTTACCATCTCCTTCTCAGTACATTACAATTTAAAATGTGGGTGCTTTCGGGGATATACAGCACATTAACAGTTTGTTTGCAGCTTGTTTGCGGACTAGGCCCTACGGCAGCGTATTAGACTCAGACAGTTAGAAATTGAATGCTTCACTTTCTCAAGTCTGTTTCTCCATGTCCCACAAAAAATGCTCACCCTCTCCCACTTATTTCAATATTTGAGGCGCTCTCTCTGGCCTTCGGTGAGGTCTACTGTGAATAGTTGCAGGGCCCACACTGACACACAAATATTCACTATTCACTTATTCAGTGGGGGAATTTACAGCACTAAATTCACCAAACACTGCAAGCATGTCTTTTTGTCAATGGCGGAGAGAACGTATTGACTTCTCTGCCCAATAAGACTTGCACAACTAGTTTATATGCTAAATGTGAAATATGTGGTAAACTCCAAAAACACAGTTTTTCCAGAAATGGTTGACTAAGTGTGATTATGCGGTTTGCCGAGTCCAGATATAACCTGCTGCTGGTATGAGTGGACCCACATGGAAAGAACCTATATAAACATATATGTTTTAATATAGGTTTCGATATATGTTTTGAATATATGTGACATATATAAAATTGGCCGTTTTCCTATATGTCATAAACATATATGTAATATATGTACATATATGTACACATATAGTTAAACATATATGTGAGCATATATGTATACATATATGCACATATATGTGATCATATATGCACACATATATGTATACATATATGCTCACATATATGTGCATATATGTATACATATACGCTCACATATATGTGCATATATGTACACATATATGCACATATATGTGCATATATGTACACATATATGCTCACATATATGTGCATATATGTACACATATATGCTCACATATGTGCATATATGTATACATATACGCTCACATATATGTTTAACTATATGTGTACATATATGTACATATATTACATATATGTTTATGACATATAGGAAAACGGCCAATTTTATATATGTCACTTATACCTATATGTTAATCTATATGCACCTATATGTTCACCTATACAGTAGTCAAATTCTTAAAATCCTTAGCTACTAGGCAACATAAATAAAAGCCCAAAATGTAGAAATTTACATTATTTATTTAAGAACAATCAAATAGTAAAGTTTTGTTGAAACAGATTACATCAAAACTTGTAAGTCCAATCGGCTTCTTTTAACAAATATTTACAAGAAAACCCAAAAAAACAATTACAAAATGGCAGATTACAGTTTTTTTTTATTTCATAAAATAATAGTTTACATACCTTATGTTGTAACATGTAGGCTGAGTTATTCACAACATAATTCAGAATGTAGTAAAGATGCACAATATTTGTGTGTTAGTCCTTATTGATTCAAGCAGATTCCCTGGACTTTGCTTCCTGGCTCAACTGGCACCAACATCTGAAAAATATGGAGAAAGTCTGTTAGTACAAAGCAAGAAATTAAACCAAGTTCAATGTCATGTGACTGTGTTTAAACTTACCGTTTGTCTTCTAGAGCGCACTCTTTCTCCTCTTCACATTCTGTGATATACCACTTGGCTTGTACAAGTCTGTAAGAATAATAATAGAACAAACATCAAATCGTCAGAAATTATTAACTTTACCACGTATAGTCCAATATTGCTCCAACACTTTCTAAGCCATTCTGTAAAATGATCTGAGCAAACAGATGAACAATGAACACAAAACTCTTTTACATTAACAGAGTAACAGCAAAGTTTTTTAATGGTAGCATTTTGTCCACAAATGTTATGAAAACATCCAAATAGTTGCTAATAAGTAAGTACGTTTTTTTTTTACCATCATTTGCTCAAATAATATAATTTATGATCTGACCCTGGGCCCCCCCTTGCAATCCCAGGCACCCCCACTCCAGGTTGGGAACCACTACTTTAGGCGACAGTTTGTGCTTCCTACATTTAATTAAGCTTGTCTAGTTGCACACTCAAAAATTATCTGAAACAAATTTGCATGGAAATGCAACCACAACCTAACCCTAAACAATTACAATTTTACAAGTGAATCAGGATATTGTTCAATGTGCATTTATTTCTGCAATTCAACTTAAACTGAAACCAATATACGATATAGACTCATCATGCAAAGTGAGTTATGTATAGCCTTTGTTTGTTATAATTTTGATTATTATTACTCAGTATATAATAATATATTATTATATATATTTAAAAATATCAGAAAATTAGAATATTTTGAAAATGGACTGTAAGCCATAATCATCAAAATTATAACAAACACAGACATGAGTCTATATCATATATTAGTTTCACAGTTTAAGTTGAATTACATAAATAAATTAGCTTTGAACGATATTCTAATTTCCCTGAGTTTCACCTGTAAATGCTTCAGTAAAGTTGACAAATTTACTTTCGCCAGTGCATTAGATTTACTCACTTTTAAAGCGAAGAGCTGAAAGTCTGTCAGGGAGTGCTTCTCATCCTAATTCGCGCGGAGCTTCTAATGTTAGAGCACGAGATCCCATCGGCCTCAGGTCTACTGAAACAAAAACATTTAAGAACAGAAACATTTGTAAATACTTCAGTAAGAGATGAGAGGTACAGAGTGAAACCTGACTCAAATCTACTTACATTCTGGCTGATTAGCCAAGTCCTTTTCACAGTGCGTGCTTCTTTTCTCTGCATTCTCCATTTCCACATACTGTAGGACATACTTGTGGACACTGGAAAGCCTCGTCTTCATCCTCACATACTGTAGGACATACTGGTGGACACTGGAAAGCCTCGTCTTCATCCTCACATACTGTAGGACATACTGGTGGACACTGGAAAGCCTCGTCTTCATCCTCACACAGGCCTCTAGGTCACAGCACCTCCTCCTGTATTTGTAAAATGGACAAACAGGATACTGAAGTCAGGACACTTCACCTTAACACAACTATGGCAATAGTTACTCACTTTACCTTCTTCGTTGTGCATATCCAAGAATTCCAAGAATTAGTAAGACGGAATTTGTAGAGTTGATTCTCTAGATAAAAAGAAACATTTGTTATTACTCTAGGTGTCCATGATAGAATTAGAAGATTTATCATAAACTTATACATTAAAAAATGTCCAACATAAATGTCTCACAAAATGTTGCAAATGCAACTAAACAGCTACTTTCTGCCCAAAGACAGGAACGTCGGGGACTTTTCTCACAGCCAATCATTCATCACATTCCATATCGTTCCAATCAGAGATGCATATTTGTAAATGAAGAAGAGTCTCAGATCACATCTCATTCAGAACAAACGTTATCATTTCTGTTACCTGTAATTAAAATAGTTAAGTGATTTGCCTGTTGATCTGAAAGAGTGCAATATTTGTTATGTTTAGTTTTTTTGTAGTGGGGCGGATCAGCATTTTCTGTGGTTTAAGTGTTTCTATGATCCAGAGAGCTGTACAAGACATTTTTGCAAAGAATTGGAAAAGTGTGTTGTCTGGTTGGCACAAAATCCAGGATAAAAAAAAAACACACAACAAAAATGCAATAAACCAATTGTGTAAAATAGGATCATATAATCAGCAAGTGTATGGTCTCACCTTTATTTTCTGCTACAATTTCCTTTCTTGTCTGGTACTTGTTAACCTGCATTACAAAAAACAAATTAGGGATGGGCAATTTGGCCAATAAATGTTTTTAAATTGTTTAACTACTTTGGACAATGACCTAATCAATTTCTCTTAAACATGGACCATTGTAGCTCATTTGTACTCAATCTTTTTAGGCCCATAAGCCAAGTAATTTTTTCTATTAGCCCAAAGAAATATAACTTGCTCTTAAAGTTAAGAACACACTTGTTACGGAGTTCTCAAAGCTCTCTGTCCTCTGTCCGCCCCGCTGCTGATGCACAGACGGAAGTGCGGAGGCAGCGCTGAAAACAGCGATATTAACGTTACTTGCACTTCACGGTCGCTAACAGCCTTCGAGCATATTATTTAATTAGGTCCTCGCGGTTAGTTGTAAGAGTTTTAAAGACAACACGACTCGGACTTGGCTCCGGACTCGGGCGGAAGTGCGTCGCTGTTGCAGTTTTAAAAAGAAGCGGGAAAGATCTCACGCTACGCATTATCGATTAAACAGTACAATCTGAAGCGTAAACAATTATCCTGGTTCTAACTACCTGCAAACTGATATCATACATATCATTTCACTGGATATTAATAAAGTATATTACCTTATTCAGGCCGTAGAAGCTCCCCTTCGTTAAATGACGGACACTCCCACAGCAGCGCACTGCGGCTGTGCAGAACCAAACACGTCACTCCAGCCAAGGCACGCAGGCGTCATGATGTCATGACGCAAAAGACCCGCCTCAAAATTTATAATTTGAACTTTCTAAACTTGACAATTTTAATCTGAATGGCAATAAAACCTTACTAAACTTAAAAAACACCCCTTTGGACTTAAACATTTTGAGATGAATGAAGATTTTGGCTAGTTTTGAGTTTTTTCACATCTTAAATTATTACCTCAAATAGCATTCGGGTTTACAGTGCATCTAGAAGACAAAAATAATAAGACAGTATTATTATAATAATAATGATAATAATAACAACAACAACAACAACAACAACAACAACAACAACAACAACAACAACAACATAGTGCTTCATCAGGAACCCAAAGTGCTTACAGCTGTGATTGGACACATATTTTGGATCAAGGGCTGATCATAATAAAAAAATGTTTCATGGAAACACGTCAATTGGAAGATTATTTTTGGATTCTGCTAAATCTGAAAGAAATTCTGATTGGAAACATCACCCCCACACACTTTTTTAAGCGGCATCGTTCTTTCATGTGCACATGTCCGTCATGGGGACTGCATTGATAACAGTCACACGGTCAATCATGTACATCCAAAGCAGAGATAATTCATGGTAGAAAATATTAAGCCACTCTCGCGTTATTTCGTTTGCTTAAAACACAGGTAAAGTACAACCTTATCTGCAGTTGTTTTAGTAAGTCGCTCTCATGGTGTTACATCTCTGGGTAGGCCTAAAATGTGCATGATCAGAAATGATGATTTTCTGGCCTTAAACAGCATCAGCAACCTAGGAAATAGAGTCACTGTGGAGTATTTTTCCAGAGTAGTGGTTAATGATGAAATAATTCATTCACAAAACTACTTGCGTACTATTCGGAGAAACTCGTACACTGTCAGTCTTTCTGATCGAGAGGAAAGTATTTTCTCTGTGAAGACATTCATTGTCTGTGATCTGGGGCCGGGGGAGACATGTTATGCAGTGGGGAAGTACTACCAAAAAGTGAAACAGGGCATCTGTGGTCAATTTAAGAATCCTTGTTATTTCATCCCTGTAGGGAAAAGTCTGGGGCCTTTAGTTGCTATACATGCATCTCAGATAAAGGAAAAGTGTCTGTTCATTAAAACTGTGAACAGAAATGTTGACATTGTCTTGAAATTCATTAACCACAGTGAAATACTCAGATAGATGTGGAATGATGACGATAAATGATGATGACTTGAATGTATGTTCTGTGTACTTTTTGTTTTGTTTTTTTCTACATTTAGACTGTAATGACCTTTCAGCCATATTAATCTAGAAACTGCATTAAGACGATACTGAAAACATTGCATTTGGTGGATGTAACGGTGAATGTGTGGATATGTATGAGCTGTAAAGTGAATCTGGAAATGACTTGAAATTGGAAAAAAGTTCTTGCATAATTTTTTTTTAGTTCTTAGTTATTGCCTTGATAAAACAAAATATGAGCTATAGGCATTATGTATGACAGTTGCCAAAGTGAAATATGAGCTACAAAGTGACCAGATCCTGCCATGAGCTATGTAGGAGACGTATATATAGGGCTTATATGTGGATATAAAGAAGCAATACAGGAGACCTATATGCACCTCAATGTTGCCTATATGTGGCATATACGCAGCATATATATTATCATGTGTGCATATATGCTGCATATATGCTGTATATATGCAGCATATATGCACCTCAATGTTGCCTATATGCAGCATATATACACATATATGCAGCATATATATGATAATATATGTGCATATATCCTGCATATAGGATTTATATATGCGCATATATCCTCATATAGGTTCTTTCCATGTGGGGAGAGGTGATGAAGTGGTTACCCATCATGCCGCAGGTCTATTTTTGTAAGCCTCATCTGTTACCAATTCAAGCTCACTGAAGTCCAACAAAAGATCCAAGTGTCTTATTCTGCAGTAACATTTCATTTTGACCTCTGACTCAACAGCCAATGTGCTGGATCTGGCGCGATGGACTAAACCGGGGTTTATTAAGAAGAAAAAACGTGTTCCTTTTTCAGACTGGCAGAACATAAATCAGGCAAATACTGCTACGTTGGCCAGGGTTAATTGTGCTTAGTTCGCCGCGGCTTGGAGTGCCGCCGTCGCCGGTAGTTTCAGCCGCGTTTACGTGTCACTAAAGCAGCCGGGAGGAATAGTGTGAGGATGCCCATGAGGCAGTGGGCACTTTGAAAAGGTGGGGATTGTGGAGAGGAAGCAGATGGGCTACATTAAAGCAGAGGACCCTTGTGACTGTCCTCGATGGCCCTGCGGAGAACTGGATAATTAAATGTGAAATTTAATCAGATTCCTCAAATTAAATGTCCAGCTGGATAGTTCTTGCCGAAACACCGCCGACGAGCGCTTACCTAAGGGACAGTGGTTGCACAATTCTCCAATCACTGCACACTCGCACAGATAATATTGCAGGTGATGATTACTGCTAAAGTATTCCATTCACAGTTCTGCCAGCAGGAGGCAAGGCGACAGCACTGTGTGGCCACTCTGGGTCATTTTAATAATGGGACCTGGGAGGACGCCACACACAGGGGAGAGGGAGAGATAAGAGGATGGGGGCTTGCCATGGCTGCACTAAGACACTGTTACAGGTTATAAAAGCATGATGCGGCCAATGACTTGAAACAACATCAGAGACATAGGAGGGGAATGAGAACAACATCAAAAGTCACTCCGGCACAAAGCCTAGCCTTATAACATTTTGTAGGCTCGTACATAAAGCTACCTATCAATATAGATCTCGACAGGGGCCATAAATAGAGATACAAGGCTTCCACCTCTAGAATTGGATTTGCCATTTTTATTGTAATAAGTCTGTACATTATTCAGAAGAATGTTCAATAGGGCTAGCACTACAGGCGCTTAATAAATTAGAGCATTATGGGGGCATTCATGTCAATTCATTAATTTTCAAATCTATTGGCCAATTACTAGGACTGAGAAGAATGCATTAAGTGTGATTAGTATAATTATATCATTAGGCTATGTGACCATATTATTCAGACATATCATTTTGTAATATAAAATTGTAACTACATCGGCCGAAGAAATCATAATTATCTGTGCTGTTTGTATACTGTACTGTCAAAATGTAATGGGACTGGCAAAATAATTGACCAGGACACTCTTGAAAAAGAGATTTTCAATTAGTTTTATCCTGTATAAATAAAGGACAAATGAAATAAATTCATTTTTCCACAGTACTTGTTGATGTGCACCATGTGTGAAGCTGTACAGGTGATCAAGCGGTGATGGGACATGGGATCAAAAGAAAATTAAAGCACATTTGAATGTATTTCTAAAGTGCATGGGGGGCCAATTAGATTTTTTTTTTTATTACCAGTGCTTTGGAATAAATGTGAACGTTACGAGTGCACCCTGCAAACTTTGGTAATTGCGTGTGGTATCAACGGTTTTCTCAGCATGCAAGATAAGTGTGACTAATCTTAAGATTAAAGTTACAAGCTTGCTGCAGGGAATTTTTCATTTTACCAATAAAAAAAAAAGTTTTTAATTATGTTTTATATCTATATTAAATCTATGGTATTAATTTCGCAAAAGAGGTTAAACTTGTAACAACAATAACAACAACAAAATGTTAATGAGTGACCGGGATTGCACGTGGTTGGGTTTGGATTCTGGGTTCGATTCTTGGACCCTGTGGGCCTTATTGTTTGGAGTTTGCATGTTGCATTCCTATAGATGCATCACAGGGGGCCAACTGTCCAGTTAGGTCAAGAGTCTTCCTTCCTACAACCTCAAATGAGCCATTTTCTCTCGTTTCAAACCAAATGAAAGTCAGAAAGAGCTCCATAAGATTTTGTTATCCACAAACAACAAAGCATACACATGTTTTTTAAGTAATACAATTATGATTTAAATGACACATTTATTAAAAACCTTGTTTTTATTTGAAAACTGCCTTGATTCTGGCTCAAATACCCTAATATTTACATGCTTTCATTGCTTAAACAACACTTTTCTATCAAAGCTGCACCGGGGGCTTTAAAGGGAGAGAGATTACCTTCCCCTCAGTTAGGTGCTTCTGACTATGAAACTTCAAGATGTGGAGATGGGTCCCCAGGCACTGCTCTGCGGCTGCCCAATACTCCTGACAGGTTTCCTCAGTGGCACTGAAGGATGGGCCAAAAAGAGAACACATTTACCAACTGAGACAATAAAATGAACCTCAACTGAGGCTGGGAAATTTCATGAAATGTATTCAAATTGCAATCTCAATTTTAATTATCATCATGGGGGCTTTTTTAAAATTATTATCAGGTCTACTGTGAATTCTGTGAAGGTTAACAGGTTTGAAGGAGTACAGGGGAAGATTTTTTGTGACATGATCCTTCTAAGTTGAAAGCATTCTTTTTTGGTTTGTTTGTTGGAGCTGAAGTTTACATACAAGGTGTAAAATCACAATAGCAAAAACTACATTTATAGTTTATTTTTTTTTTAAATATGGAAGAAATTATGTATTCAAAGGTTGATCAACATAAGACAAACTTTATTAAGCCATACAGTATAACAAGGCCAGTTTATTTGTAGAGCACAATTCATACACAAGGCAATTCAAAGTGCTTTCACAGTTGCATAAAATTACAAGAAAACAGATCAAATCAATAAAACATCAACATAAAAATGTATCAACTACAGTAAAAGGCAAGAGTGCAGATAAAATACTTTCAGTTTTCATATGCTCGGGTAAAAAGAGCTGTTTTAGCCTGGATTTGAACATTGTCAGAATTGAGGCCTGTTTCACATCCTCATGGAGACTGTTCCAGATTTTAGCTGCATGAAACTGAAACGCAGCCTCACCGTGTTTAGTCCTGACTCTGGGAACCACCAGGAGACCCCTCCCTGAAGTTCTCAGCCCGAGATGGTTCATACGGCTCTAACATGTCAGAGATGTACTTTGGTGCTAAACCATGAAAAGACTTGTACACAAGCAGAGCTGTTTTAAATTCTATTCTCTGAGTGACAGGAAGCCAGTGCAGAGACCGGAGCACTGGACTAATATGGTCGTATTTCCTGGTTCTTGTCAGGACTCGAGCAGCAGCGTTCTGGATGTACTGCAGCTCTAACAACTCGTTTAGAAAGGCCAGTGAGCAGCCGTTACAGTAGTCTAACCTGCTGGAGACAAATGCATGGATGAGTCTCTCCAAGTCTGGTTTTGACACTATTCCTCTGATCTTAGCAATGTTTTCCAGATGGTAAAAAGCTGATGATGTTATTGCTTTGATGTGGCTGTTTAAGTTCAGGTCTGAGTCCATGATTACTCCTAGATTTCTAACCTGATTTTTTGGTTTTAGAGAGAGAGACTCAAGGTGACTGATAACACTTTGTGTCTGTGGGTGGGCCAAAAACAATGATCTCAGTTTTGTCTGAGTTTAGTTGGAGAAAGTTGTTTTGCATCCACAAACTGATCTGTTCGATGCAGTGACAGAGAGTATCTACGGGACAATGTTCACCTGCTGTCAGTGACAAGTAGTCTTCAAACTTGCTGGTCTGACCAAATCCAGCACTTTCTGTAGAAAAAAAAGGGCTTATATAAATATGTAATACATAAAATGAATACATTGTCTCTGGAATATTGATGTTTTGGCATGTATTGGCTTGGGGTTACCTTTCAACTAATTAACTTGAGAGAAGAAACAAACAAACATGTGGAACTGAATATTCACAAAGTTTGCCACAAAAGCAAGAAAAGACCAAAAGGTTCAAAATGAGCCTAGTTATTAACCATCCAAGACCCCTAATGCAGGATTTGACGCACTCGTCCCAAAGAGGACGCATGACAGCTTGACATACGCCATTGATTCTCCTTGTCATCCTCACCCCAGCGACGTACACAAGGAGACAGCAGCAGCAGCCCGCTTCAGCCTCTGGGTCCGTTCCCAGTCATTTTGCATTCAACAGATCCAAAGAGGAGCCCTCCTTATCCTCCCTCTTCCTTTCCACTGCTCCTCCCGCTTTCTCATTCTCCCTCTCTCTCTCTCTCTTACACAGACACACACGCGCGCACACACAGGGCAAGCGTGTCCAGTCCCCACACACTCATGCGTGCCTGACCGCCAGAGTCTACTTCCTGGATGGAGGAACGGGAACGGGACGTCTCCTCTCCCAAGCCAGCCGCCAGTTCCCCTCGTGTGCGCTTTTCGCCCTTCGTCGCGCTGACGCCTCGGCGGATAATCACTTCATAATGAGCACGTGCAATCGATACTGTTCGACCACTTTTGTGCGTAGTTAACGACGGGGGTGGGATTGATCGCGAATTGACCCCCTCGCTTTCACTTCGGGAATGTCGCTATCTGGAAGCCCTCTACAGGCACGGCGGAGTCCAGCAGATTTCCAACAGTTTCTGCACAGTCGTGGTAGTCACTGCTCGAAGCGAAAAGCAGCCTAGGTTTTTCGGGTCTGGAGGCGAATACATTAAGACGATTATAAAGCAGAGAGCGTAGCCGGCCGTGCAAACCGGGGACTTTGATGCTCTTGCCTTCGTGGCTTCGCGGTGTCAACTTCCATTTGAAGAGGATCCACTGGTGTGTATGTGATTTCTGAAAAGAGAGAAACAGACTCGGAAACTTTGTCACCCGCTGCCTTTTCTCCGGATTGTTGCTCTCCATGAGTAGTCTAACATGCGGAGAATCCGGGAACCGAGTTACTGGTGGATTTTATCCCTGATGATTTTAACCTTGCCTAAACACACAGACTGCCATCCTGGTAAGTAGTTCCAGCTCCCCGAGGCGCGGGGGGGGGGGTTACCACACTCGCTTTGACTGATTTTCCTCAACACTGTGCATGCACTCAGCTGTCGTCTTCTGCTTGCCTTCGTCTCTCCTTACCAAGGGCAAAGGCGAATTGGGATAGTGGACATTTTACACTTAAAGGAGCCCGCTTTGCTCTGTTGTAAGCGGATATTGCGCCCCGGTTCGGTCCGCTTCAACACGCACAGTAACCGGGGAAAGAGGAGCCTTTCTTCCTCCGTGATTTGTGCTCGCTATCGATTAGTCATTTAGAGGTCCCGTTTTTTTCGTCCGCCGCTGTCGGTTCTGGTTGTCTAGCCCGCGTCCAGACCGCCCAGACTCACAACACTGACGATTATTAAAACGTACACGAGTTAATTTGTCTGAACACTTTCCTGTCGGCTCTTGCGTTTTTTGTTTTTTTTTAGGATGGGATTTGTACGCGCCACGTCTTCTCCGCCTTAGTTTTATTTCATGTTTATATTCTTTTTATTTTATTTATTTTTTTACGCGTGCCAAACATCTTTTAGTTTTGGCAAGCGGGGATGTCAGGGGGAAGGCAAAGGCAGATGAAGGCGATACTTTGTTCTGCATGTAGTCGACTGTAGCGGTCCACTACAGATAAAAGTGACATTCCCTTTTTTTGCAACTTAACCTAGAAAAAAAAAAAAAAAACGTTTAAAAAAAGTAACACAAACGTACTCAAACTTGTGCTGCGTTGGGGTTTGTTTGTGATCCTGATGTTCCTCGGGATAAATGCAATAAAATCCACCACATCACCATCACATCATGTCTCAGGCATTCGGTTGCAGAGAATATCTCTTAAGGCATTCTGTGTGATTGTATCAGGGCATATTGGGGGCATAGTTTATTTATTTCACGTGGATGACAGGAGACTGGCATTGTAATAGTATCAATGTTAAACTTTTACCCACAAGTCTCTACGTTATAATAATTTGTAAAAAACTGAACATGTAGCCAAGGAGCTGCAAGAAAGCCTAATCGAGCCTGTAATTATTGCATAGATTTTCTCAGGTTGAGTGACACTGCACATAGCCCTTCTATCGCTATGATCTTAAACCCCCTTTGTCTACAGCACAGTCTATACTCTCTGATCTACACAAGGTTAGTTTGAGTGAAATGAAGGTGATTGTGCAGTAGGGTCATCCTTGGCCAACCCCCTCGCCAAGGCATCGGCCCTTCATAAATAATAAAGGTTAGGTAAACAGTGGCCATGTGTTTTATTGCATCAGTGACGGTGGTTAGATGTTCCAGTTGTTAGATGTTCGCCAGCTTCTATAAAAGTCGCTAGTTTGATCTCTTCTAGGCAAGGCAAGGCAACTTCATTTATACTTAATTTCGTGCACAAGGCAACTCAATGCGCCTTACAAAAGAAGATACCAGAAACGTTGGGCAAGGTAACCGCCTGCTCCAGAGCACGTTGGCACAGAGGAAGCTCATTATGTTGCGGAGACATAATGCACCTAAATGTACAGTGACCTGTGGTTTTAATATGGTGTTTTGCGTATCATAAAGATATTTTTTTTTTTTTTCGAGAAGTGTATCAGATGCAAATCGCTGCCTGTCTGAAGGTCAGATGAGCTGTGTGCATTTCATAACCCGTTTATAGAGGTCTAAACTACGCCGGTCAGCAGCTTTATCCACAATAAGACCCTACATTTTGTTGTGGATAGTAGCTTATAGTATCTAAATAATTGATCAATTTTGCAACCACTTCAATTGGAATTTTGATTTGATTGCGAGTTAACTTGAAGCCCTCGTCCACTCTCCTTTTTGCCAACTCGGTCAAGTGCACAGTAGTTTTCAAAGTTGTGGGCAGTAGGGCTTGTACCCAGTGGCAGTAATCATCCCCCATCGAGAGGCACAGTGATGTAACGCATCAGAACAGTTCGACCCCCGCTGCCCCAAAATCCACCACTCCAGGCTCTTCTGTTTTTTGTTTTTTTTTGCTATAGCTTTCCCCCCGCTCCCTAGACACGGACACTGATTCTTACAAGGCATATCACATACAACCCCTGATTATAACGGACTGGTACAAATAATATGGTGTTGCTGGACTAATCCAATTTTAAGCATCCATGTCCTGATGATTTAACCTACATCTTCTTCGTGTAAACACCCATCAATGGCAATCGCTTCATCAACATGAACATAAGAGATGAACCAGAGGCCGTGCTTTTGATCGCATGCAGGATTTTGCTGCTGCTGATGATGGCAAGATTATTTTTTTATCCAAAGAGTCGGCAATGTGCCTTTTTTTTTTTTTTTTTGACATGCACTGATCACTGAAATCTGCAGTTCACATGCATTCTGCATCATAAGAGCAGCTTACAGGTCACCAGGGATTAGACATCAATTTTCTTTTATGTCATGGGCAGCAACAACTACCCCTGTCTGCCATCAAGAGTTGCAGTGAGCAGTCATATCTGATGTTCGAGTGTATTAAACCGAACCTTCTCTACGCCAACACACTTTTCCAGTAGTCAATGTCTATATGAAAAAAAAAATCGGTCCCCCAGTGTGCCTTTCAAACTCATTTTTACTTGCCATTTATACTCTTCCTGATTGACCCTCCAAGTTACCCGCATTTATTGTGAATCAAGGTTAAGGAGAAGCACATTTTTCTCGTACGCCACAGTAATATGTTGTTGATAATTTGGTGAAAATGTGTTGGAACAGAGAAAGAAAGAATGCTGGTCATGTGGAACTGGCCTTGGCGCGACATTACAGGTGTGATGCCCCTGAAGAATACGTTTGAAATAATTGTCTTCTGTGATAATGGTCTCCGATAATGAGTATGATTACTACCTATTTGATATCCATTTGAGAGCCTGTCTATTGCAAATAACTCTATTACTTTCTCTGCAAATACAATGTTATGAGCAAACAGGTTATTAATGCAGGCTGGATAATTGAAGCCCTGATGTGCAGATGTGCCAGCAGGGAGCCAGCTGTCTGGACACCATCATTACCATCATGGCACTCCGCCCGATTCATTGCAACTTGTTTCTTTTTCACATCGGTTTCAAGATCAAATTATGATCTTGTATCCTGTGACTATCAGCACAACATTTTTATTTTTTCATTTAATATTGAATCATCTATATGCTCATTGTGGAAAGCCTTTATGGTTTACTGTATAGTATAAATACAAGGCGTCGCAAACCAGACTATGGCACAACATTTTATTAATTACTGCTGAATGTTGTCCTGTCTGCAAAACTTAATGGTGTCCTTTTTTGTGAGCCTTAACTAGAAACGAACATAAAAAGACAGAGAACTAATTTACACTCCAATCAATTTGGAATGTGGAATTGTATGGTATAGAAAGGTTTTAAAGTAGACTACTTCATCTTGTCTTGCATTTGTATTTACCAAATAGTATTTTTGTGAATCAGGTTTTGCGTGAGAGATAGATCGTTTAAGATAAGCAAAAAGGTTTGCAATTTAAATGGATACTGCTCATCACACTGTTCTTTACAACATTCTTTCTGAAAGAAGGTTTGATTTTTCTGTAATGTCTATAATCCATAATCTTCTATAAATTTGCCTAATTAGTTTGTTAGGATCAACTTTACATTACCAGTACCATAGCAGTTGTTGTATGATTTCTGTGCGGAGTCTGCAGAGCTCCAAATATTGGAGGAGTATTTCATTTTTATTTGCTCGCAACATTATGGGAACAATAGTGTAGTGTTTATGATAAGTGGCGTAATTTGACGCTAACTCAGATGAAGCAGTTGATTTCAGTAACTTATGCTAATCGCAGCAATCACTCAAGTCTTTATTGGTTGATGTGTTTGCACCGTAGTTCGATCAGCCAAGAAGAGACAGTCTCCGTTGGTCACTCTTGCAATTTAATCATTTTAATTCACAATGACTCATTCCACTTCAGTCCGAATCATTTCAGCTGTCCAGCCATGCACACATGCTCAAAAAGAAAAGAAAAAGGGGAACAAGGGGGAGACTATTGCTACTGGGGGAAGCAAGTGCACTTATTTGCCGTGCCTCGTCACAATGGTGATTAATGTTCAGGCAATAAGGCACTGTCACCAAAGGACATCTACTCCGGTGCTCAAGGACTTGGCCGTATCAATAAATGTCCTTTACGCCATGCTTTCTCTTCTTAAACAATATCTTAGCCTTCTCAGCGGTGGCTTGACTCACACCAAGCTGTCAGTCACTAGGTATAGAAATGCAGTGCACAAAGCCATTGTTAAGGGGAGTAAATGTGAAGCTTACAATAGCCAAGGCATACAACAAGACACATTATTATTTTTTCAGATAATGTATGCTTTCTGCATCTTTGAACATGTATTATAATGCAATTCAATATTCAACCTGAAAAGGAACGTAGATAATCAACCATGGAGAGTCACAAGCCCGTCGCCCTTCATATTCATAATCTTTAATTATAAGGAGTTATTATGAAGTTTATGTGTCACTCACACATCAAAGATTGACCAATAGAAATGTATTTGCGAATTAAACAGGATTAAAGTGCACTAATCACAGACTCGCCTAAATAGCTGATTGTGACAAAAAGATCATTTATGTTCATATCACACAGTGTATGCAATTGGTCTACTCTAAACTACAACAAAATCAGGATTGAACTGAGCCACTGAGCAAAGACTTCATTATTTTAGTGAACATCATTTCATTGAAAGTAGTGGTTGACTGATGCAGTATATCGGCCGGCCAATATATTCAAAGATTCTTTAGTTTGTCAATTCATTTCACAATGAATCGAAATAGTTCATTTTCTCATCCTTGTTGTGGAGCGGGGGGTGGGAAGTAAGGGGTGGGAGCACAGGGAGGGCAGGGAAGGGAGGAAGTTCAGCTTCCTGACAGTCTGGTGTATGAAACGGTTTCTTTAGTCGACTGGAACTGACCCGTGGATTTCACAGTCTCCCCCCTGAAGGCATTACCTTGAAGAAACTGTGTGATGGGTGTGTAGTGTCCCTAGTGATTCTGACGGCTTTGCCGGTGAGAAGGGTGGAGCACATGTCCTTAATGGACTTCTCCGCTGCTCTCACGATGCGCTGGAGGCTCCTTCGGCAGGAGGCAGTGCTGGCGCCGTGCCACACAGTGATGGAGCTGGTCAGGATGCTCTCTATAGTCCCTCTGTAGAAGTTTCACATAACAGAGGCTGGGACTCTGGCTCTTCTTAACTTGCGGAGAAAGTAGAAATGCTGATTACTTTTCTTGACCAGAGATGTAGTGTGCATGGTCCAGGAAAGGTTCTCCGTGATGTGCACACCCAGGAACTTAGTGCTGGTCACCCTCTCCACTGCAGCACCGTTGATTGTTAGAGGAGTATGCTGGACCCGTGCTCTACGAAAGTCCACAACAATCTCTTCTCCACATTTAGAGAGAGACGGTTCTGTGTGCACCACATGGCCAGACTGCTCACCTCACTCCTGTAGTTTGACTCGTCTCTGTTGTTGATGAGACCCACCACTGTTGTGTCGTCTGCAAACTTGATGAAGAGGTTTGAGTCGTACTTTGGAGCACAGTCATGGGTAGGGTTGGGCCATATCGTATCGAATATTTGATATCGTTTTATTTTTTTATATCGTTGTGGACACAATATAATTTATGTTACGCTCTGCTCCATCAGAGCAGCATAAACGGTGACTGTAGAACACGGGGACACGTGCTGAAAAAGTAAAATGAAATGAAGGATGTAAACTGCTTGAGTAGATCATTATTTGCGAGACAATTATGCTGTAAAAAAAAAAAAAAAGAATAAAATATCACTGAATGAATCTTCCCAATAGGCGTGAGGCTGGGATTTTGAAGTAATTCGTCCATTGTCAATTATATCGTCAAATATATCGTTATCGTGATATTTATTTTTTCATATCATGATATAGCTTTTAGGCCACATTGCCCAACCCTAGTCATGGGTCAGCAGAGTGAACAGGAGGGGGCTCAGCACACAGCCTTGGGGAGCTCCCGTGTTCAGTGTGATGGTTCTGGAGGACTTGCCGCAGACGCGTACAGCCTGTGGTCTCCCCGTCAGAAAGTTCAGCCGCCAGCTACACAGTGATGTGTTGATCCCCAGGTGGAGCAGTTTGTGTATTAGCTGATGTGGGTTTATAGTGTTGAATGCTGAGCTAAAGTCTAAAAACAGCATTCTAACGTAGGACTCCTTTGTTTCAAGGTGAGTTAGGGTTGATGAAGAGCAGTGGACATGGCATTTTCAGTTGAGCGATTGGACCGATAAGCAAACTAGTGTGGGTCCAGGGTGGGAGGGAGAACAGACTTGATGTGGTCCATGACGAGCCGATATTTGGGTATTTTACAATATCGTTTTTTGGCCAATTTAATGCCAATAAAAGGCTGATATCTCCGGAACCAAAAGTGATAGAAACTCATTCACAGCCTTAAAACGAGCCCTCCCGCCTCTTCCGAGATCTCAGGGAAGCTGAGAAACATGGCAAGAAAAATCACCTCAGATCATATTTTATACATTTCATGCTGCAGATCTTTGCTTTTCATTTTAGAACCATAAGATATAGAGACTTGCTGTTTTTTGTTGTGGAATCTGCTTGAGTTTTGTCTTTAAAACAAGCTCCCTCTGAAGTGTCTACTAAACAGGAATGTCTAGAATAAATCAGCCCCCCGCCTCTATTAAAGCACCCCCTGCTGACACATTTTACAGTTTTGAGGCATCATACACACAGGATTACCAGACATATGGAAACATTGGCTAATGGGCCAATAAAAAAAAAATTAAAAAAAATCAGCATCGGCCTTGAAGAAAAAACATATTGGCCAACCTCTAATTGAAAGCTATGGTCTGATGGGTTTTGATTAAAAACTATTTTCCAAACTGGGCATTCACACTAGAATAGTGGTTCTCAAAGTCTGGTGCATGTCACAAATAATGTTATGAAGCAGCACTGGGTGTGAAAGGTGCTGCTCTGAGTCATGTAATCAAAATCATTGTCACAATTGTACTTGAGAATATGAGCTAACAAAACTCTGTATGTGTTTTGAAAGAAGACTCCAAACCAGGAGGCTTCCAAATGTTTACCTGACCATTAAATAATTGGTTTGGCCCTCAAACGTGCCTTATCATACATCTTTCAACTGACAATTGCAGCTGTGTGATTTGAACAGAGCTACCACAGACTTCCCCCTGATATTATGATAATGAACAGCCTACACATGGCAAAGGAGTAGATTTAAAACAGCGTGTGGCCTCTGTGCATTGTCACATCCTTTTGTCTTTTAAACATTCTTTGATGTGATTTTGGCTTCTCCCTTACTTGATCTGTCAATCAAAGCTTCACCCGCGACACAGCAGGAGCGCCTCCGGGCCTCCTCTTCCTGCGGCGGCCATTGTGGGTCAACAGAGCATGTGTTTGCACTGGGCCCATTGTTTCTTTTTTCCTCTTGTCACAGCTTGGGATCCAGAGGCAAGGCATAAAACAAATTCAACTAAAGTAGGCTATATCCTTCTTCCTCCTCCTTTGGTGAGACTCATTTTGCCCCGTCGTCAATTATGAAGATATAGGATTAGGCCTCGGTTATTTTATCAAGCTCTAGGTGCCGGGCTGAATGCAAAATAAGGCGCTTCAATAACAGTCAGGTAGTGGTGTGATGAATTACGTTTTACCGTCGGCATTAATTATTTCCTTGTTATCTGCAGGCGCCTAGAGAAGTACAGCGCTACGTGATATGGAAGTTTCTCGCGTTGTGTTGAAGATTCTCCTATCTATCTTTAAATTTGAGGTAACTGAAGCAGAGTAGGTGCAAGGAAAAAAAAAATCCTGTTAAAAAATTGACAATGCTCCGATCCATGGCGTGTCTTTTGTTAAACATGCTGCTTTTTATGCCGCCAGATGTTTCACTGTCAGCGTGCTACTTTAAACATTGTCATTATTTAAATGTATGCAAAAACTATATTTTGATAAGTTCCTATTATACATTCAGCATCTGGAATGTGGATGTATGTGTAGGAGAAGCTGAGTGCAGAATAATTTAAAGATCACAGTGATAAGCTGATTTGCATAATAAACAATATGGTAAATAGTCATCTAAATGATCATCGATGCCCATCATGTTGAAAAAATAAAGTAGAGGACAGTCGGTGTTTCTAACTAAATGAACTTTACAAGATTTCAGGTTTCACACTCCTTCACCTTTTGACCAGTGCACTGTAAATGTTGCTGTCTTTCATAGCCTATATCCTTAAAAATCTTTTGTGCGCATCAGAAACAAAAAAATTGGCTAATGTTGATTATTATATTGTCATTGTATTGTAATTAAAGCTACAGTGACTGGAACTCAAATATTGGAGTGAAGTATGCTTTTAGGAATTTATACACGGTATGATTTCATCTAGCCATAATTAAATTAAGAGTCGGCGCTTTTGTTTAGCCAGCAGATAAATGGACAATTATTAATCAACAGTATTGAAGTGGTCTTTGTGTCTTTTAACAAATCCCACATGAGCCTGGCACGCTGCAGCTCTAAGTTGGGACTTTGTTTTCCGCTCAACCGCGGCTAAATCCATTCCATTTATTTAGTGTCCTGTATTTCCTTCCCGAGTTAACATCCTGTGACACGGCTGTCCTGGCACTCCCTCTGGGTTTCCTCAGATTGATGTTGTGTTTGTTTCTTTCACACACGCCGCCTGTCTCTCCGGGATCCTACTCTATTCCTGCCTTAAAACAACAGCGCATGCCGCTCACCTCAACTCTATACTACATTATGGGAACTCTGCCTTAGCACTTTGTAATGAAACTGCTGTTAAGAGAAGCGAGTTTGCCAGAGAGTTTGGAGCATTGGCACTGGCTAATATCAGGCATTGTATGTGCTGAGCCGGAGAGTTTTGTGAGGCCAAACAGGAGCTTGGAGTCTCCACTATCGATCGTGTTGACGTGCGCCCCTTTGGGGAATGCAAATGTTTCTGTTCTTCAACACAAACAGCCGAACCCTCCTGGTAGTGGAACCCTAATTACTAGGGATTTGAATACCATGGCCTTTTCCTCTGACATTTCCATATTTCACAAAGACACTGTTGTACAGGCCCCCTCGACAAAGACAACTTTTCTATTTACTGGATAGGAAGTACAAGATAGGCTAAGATTCACATTAGTCAAACATTAGTTAAATCTCCTCACCCTGTTTTCACAATAGAACCGAGCAGAAATAAAACCTTCATTATAAAATGATAGTTGCATTTTTTTTATTATTACAGAAAGAAAAGACAGATGGCAAGAATTATGCTTATTTGATGAACAACTTACTGAACACACACAAAAAAATGGTTATGGTGACATACTGTAGGTGTTACAAATTGGCATTTCTTTTATGGCCCGCGCTATTTAATTCTCTATTTAATGGACCGACTGTAAAAGTACTAGTGGCTCCTGACCCTGTGTGTTTGTAGATACTTAATAATCCTCCCTTATCAAATCCACAATGTTATTTAATATCTGATGGCCTCCCCAACAGCCGTGTTTACAGAGCCCTAGGTACAGTCTAATCACAGGGGAGCCCACTATTCATCTGTCCCCAACACAGACAGGTGTAATTAACAACGTCCCGAAATCTGGGACTTGACTAGAGTTCAAATGGAAATCATGATCTTGGCTTTAAAAAAAAAAAAGGAAAACAAAAGAGCCCCTACTGCTACAATAACTTGACGGCTACCACAACTAAAACAACCATTAGTTCTTCGGCGATTGGGATCGTGTCTCTAGTGCCATTCCACTACACATAACTGTAGCCCGGCGGACACTGGCAACATCTCAATAGAATGGCAGCATGAATGATTTTGTACACTCTCCGTTTTATAGAATTGTCCTGCCAACGGTGCGATTAAAGTCTTTCTTTCTTTTTCCGGGGGTAAGAGGATTCAGAGGGCAATAAGGAGGACGTGAAGCTTAGAGCAGCACAACTCGCCGCTCTGACGTGATCCCTTTGTTCACCACTTTTCTCTGCCAAAGATAAAACGGACAGATTTGAAAATATGAAAAGCAGGGCCAAGTCATAAGGATAATGAAAGAAGGTTTTAAATCCCTGATATTGGTTTTTGTTGAATTACGAATTGTTTCTTCCAAATCTGCTCAAATGGCATGTCTGGAAATGACTGAAGGCAGAAGGCTCAGAAAGCTTTTATTGTTTTTTTTGGCCTGCCTTGCCTTGGCTTAATTCTTTTTATGGCGCATTGAAACATTCCATTTGAATACAGCGCATTATGCCTGATACTGAAATGGAAAAAGTGCGGTATTTTAAATGGTTTCATGTCATACTCTGTACTGAAAAAAGTGTCAGCTGTGATGATAAAAGTCATGGCTCTACTGAACTAGATCTTTAAATTCTGTTGTGTTTGGGGTAATTGCACTAACGCGAGTCCAAAAGCTTTTGTGTCCGTCATATGGCGCTGCAGAATGGCACTGATGCTGCATTATTTAATCACATTCAAAAATAAATAAATAAATAAAATACCGTAAAACAAAAGTATAACACATCTTAAAGGGAAAAAGAAACTGCAGCAATTATTTAACATGTGAAATGTTTAAGCTCAAGCAGGCAGGTGAACTCCACAGAATCTGGGTGAGAATTAGCTGAATGAAACACTTTGCTGAGCTCGGTGTGGCTCGATTTGAACCGCTACCTTGATTCGATGCCAAGCACTGCTCGGTTGAAAGCTGTTTTTCTGTCCTTGTTTTTAGTCTGCATTGGATCACACATGTTGTTTCGAAGTGTTCGCTGCAGCTTTGTGTAACACATGTAGGTGGGACAAATCAATGCCACGGTGTCATCAAGTAGTGTGATGTTAACCTTGCTGTCTTTTCACTGTATTTGACCACATGGGAAAATAATAAATAGGTTTACAGTTTTTAATCTAACGGTCATTTTATTGTGGATGTTTTGAAATGGGGCACTGAAACAAGAGCGTAATGAAGTGGGACCAGTTGGTTTTGGTGATATTGCAGTCGTAGAGCTGTCGCGATAATTACTATATCAACTAATCGTTCAAGAAATCACAGATAAACGATTAATTTTTGGGCTTAATATTTATCGTCTGTACATTTATTTGCATTTTATGTCACATTTTCCTCATGTAAGATTGTATTTTTCACCTTAAGTAGGTTGTGTTTCATCTATGTTGTGGATATTTTAAGATTAAGTACTTTTCAAACAAAGCTTCACTTTCATTTTTAGTTTCTATGGCATTAAAAGGTCAGGTAATAATATTTCAATATTTTTCGTGGCTCTATTTATATATCGAACTTTGAAGTCTGTTATTGTCATAGGCCTACCAACAAGATTACTATTGCAAGTTTATTAACGACAACCCCTAACATATACGTTTTTAGTTCCTCTAGAAAGTTATCAATATTTCTGGTAGAAAGCTGATAGCTTTACCTTACATCTTTCAGATGTAAGGTAAAGCCTTCAGATGTAAGGTTACATGCTTTCTACCATGTAACCTCAGATGTCTCTCATCAGAGGTATCAGAGGTGATGCCATTCAGACGTGCCTTGGTCTCTGGAGAGCTGAATCCCTTGTGTGCACCAGGGTGAAGGCTCAACTCTATTAACGATCAACCAAATATTGATGTCTTTTTTGAAGTACTAAACTAAAAAAAAAGACACAATGAATGTGTTTAATCTAACCACTAACAAACTGATCTAGAAAAATGCCAAGGCAACGCCAAGAAATAATAACTTGCATAACTGTAAGCAACTAAAAACTAAAATCCAGGCCAAAGTGAGAGTGAACAAGCAGATGTCTTCATTTGTCAAGAATTAAATGTAATTCTGTGGAAATCCCTTTTGGATAATTAGTGCCCGCCTCATTAAGAGACGCAAATCAATTTTCCCCATCAAAGTTCTTTCAAAGGTAATAAAGTGTCCTCATTGCTTTTCAGGGTGTTTTTGGAATAATCAATTCATAAAGCTGTAAAGAAATACTTAAACTTAAGCGCTGTACAATAAAACAGGATTGATGACAATAAATGGTGTAAAAGAGAATAATGGCAGCGATTGACTTACTGTAAAGTGAGCATTTTCCTGCAAGTGACTGCGTTAACTGACTTCCAATGGCTTTATCCACATTGCTACTCCTAAAGCAGTGTGTGGCATTTCAGTTTTAATTCTAATAGTTTTAACAGTATGACGATTAATTTTTTTAAATCAATACTAATAATGGAGATTTTTTTTTTTTTTACATTGTGGTACAGAAATGCGACCTTTGCAATTGGGTCTTTACAGCCATTCACATTGCCTTCAAATCCGACTACAGCTAATCTTGTAGCCCTATGTCACATACCGATAAGGCGGCTATAATCCATCATTTAGGGAAAAAATTAAGTACTTGGACTCACTACAATCAATAGAGTTTGAGAGTTTAAATAGCCCATACTTAATGGATGTATTGTCAGTACATGATGAATCTGCAGGTCATCATCACTGACCATATTTATCCTACCACAAACCCAAAGTTAATGCGATTAGTTTGTGTTCATCTTTAATTACATTTTCAAAAATAATAATAATAATAATAATAGGATTTGCTTTTCATTTGATACAAAGCATGGGTTAGACTCTTTTTCATAAAAAACAAACTAAACTGCAATAGTTTTCTGTGTAATATAGTTTGCAGTTTGTATTTACACCATATTCATATGCTTTTGTTATTGGGTTTAGAGGCTTGAGCGCATCTCAGAAAAGATGAAAGCATTTCATTATTTTTGTTACATTGAGTTGCAACAGTTTCACCAACTTTTCCATCAACAAAACACTAACCCTCAAATATATTATTGTGGATATTCCTGCAATACAGCAATACAGTTGTAATGGACAATTTTAAAAATACATTACATTATTTGACATTGTAAGGTTTATTTTTCTTCTTTTACTGATGCGGTTCTCGTCCTCAAAAAGCCAACTTGTGTACAGTACACATTCAATAATGAGGCTTTTACTGAGCGATTGAGGGTGCGGTTTTATTTATCAGTTCTAAATTCAGCCTTCAAGTATTGATCAGAGTCCAACATCAAAGAGCATGTAAAGAGGGAGGAGGAGATGTGCCTGTTTGTATGGCCGCGGGCCTGTGGAAGAGATGCATGCTACTGCTGCCGCCGCTGCTACCGCTATTATTTATGGACAACACTGAGTCATTTGGCCAGTGAGCTGCTGTTAGCTGGTATTTCTCATCAGCATCTGGAAACCGCGTCCACTGGGCTCGACCTTCATTACAAAGATTCACACATAAATGATTTCTGCACACAGTGTCCAAGACGGCGTGTTTATATTTGCAGATTTATCTTGTTCGAGTGGGACAATGATTCAAAGATGGTATCAATGGTGGGAGTTTTGTGTCAAGTGTTAGCCATGATTATAAAGACACAGTTATGCGGAAAGAAGAACCATGACTAAAATACTCAGTTTGACCACTGAATTGAATGGCAGACCTCCTTGTGAAACAAGAAGCCTTTTGTGTTGCTGCTTGAAAATGCGCAGTTCTTTCGTCCTTTGACTTTTTTATGCTAATGTCATTTTCATCATCTGGGTCCCAGCCTGAGGTGCATATTGATCTCAATTTATTTGGTCGTTTGACATTTTAAGTTTCTACGTTCTTAAGCTTTATTACAAAAGAAAAATGTCTGCTTTGCAGCTTCGATTTATATGCCGATGTTTTGAGAATCTTTTTCCTGGGAATAATGTGGCAGTTTCCTCCTTTCTTTCTTTGTCCTCTTTTATTATTCTTAAACTCACTACAGTAATTTGTTCACCTCACATTAAGAATGCGCTTGCTAATACTGGGACTGGGCAGATAGATAGTGTAACGTCGTAATCCAATAGTGCGTCTCAAAAGCTGTTATTGCCCCATGTCCAGTGTCCCCTCCACTTACAGTGTGATATGTAAGCGCACACGCTGCCAGTAACATAGCGTCGCCGTTCATGAACAGGAGAGATGTGTAATGATCTAAAGTAGCCGCCGCAGCAGCTGGATTTATGACCAAATCAATACGCGCACAATTCCTGCACAGCTCCTCTCTCTGTCCTCACCAATGACCTCATAAGCTGCTGGCACTTAAGCTATCCGATGGCCACATATCGAAATTTGAAAAGCCCACTTTGCACGGTAAATTTCCCTGACACGGTGGCCAGTGTTGTGTACAGTGCTGACATTGTGTCTGAAGGCATGTTGCAGATTATTTATTGTGCGGTGAATGGGATAAGCCACGGCCGAGCATGGACACCGGTCACGAGGTTTGAATTTGTTTAATCTGGGTAATGCTTTTCATCAGATGCACTCAATCAGGAGCAGAGCACACTGGTTAATGCACTTATTACAACGCGCAGACCTAGTGCGAGAGCTGCTATGTATCGACTATATGATGGACTGAAACCTGTGGGCACTTCTTAATTGTATTATCTGAAAGGATTTTTTTTAATCAGTTCAGCCAGTTACCGTATAGTCCTGGCTTTTACGTCTCTTGAAAACAAAAAAATCTTGTTGGTGAGGTAATTTCATAAAAATGATTTCAATCTACTAAATCTCTGTTGCGACAATGTCAAACTTTTTAGTGACGTGGTTCCTTGGTTTTCAGACAGGCATAGTAAATCAAGATTTGTAAATAATTATGACTTACATGGGTTTATATTGTGCTCACAAGGTTGACGTGCCTCTCAAAGCGCTACAGTGGGCCATTACTCATTCACTTTTTACCCTCTGGGCCACTCTGAGCAGCGCCGATCCGTCATTCGATAAAATCACACAAATTAATTGTATTGAGACTAAATATTAACTAGGACAAAACCAGGGCTGGACAAAGAATAAACCAGAAGGGCCTTAAATTGTAAATCATCCTTCGGTAATCACAAATGGTCCCTTTTGCTTCAGTGTGAGATCCTCTGCTGTGCTACAGTTCTTAGCGTTTACTTGACAAAAGGTGTACAGAAGGAAGTGTAGCGAAATCTCATTAGGTTCACATTCAAACTGCTTGCAACAGATGCGCCCACACTGCACTAGAGCCGTAACCCTGTCTGCTATCGTGTGACAGCAAAGGTCAAGGGTTAAGCAGGAGCTGTGTTACATCTTACCGTGTTCGTTCAACCTTTTATATGAGGGAGACGAACGGAAAAGAGTAAATCAGATGGGCTCAAAAGGTCTCGGGAGAAAGTCTCGGGAGAAAGTCTCGGGAGTATTTTGTCTTCCATGAATAGAAGAAAAAAAAAAAAACACACACACACACATCCTGACATTTGTCCCGTGCTCATGCGGCCGAAGAAACCATTGTTCCATTGTCTAAAAGGCTTATGAATTAAAATGGCAAGACGTCCTGTGGCGAGCTCGATGTGTAACTGTGCTTCCAACATACTGGAAGAACAGCTTATCGTCAAAAATGAGCTCAATCCACAAGAAATGGCAATAGCTACTCTGGACACCCTCAACAGTTTTTCAGGGTAATACAAGACATACACTAAGTGCAATACGCAAGTCAGTCAAGAGTATGACGCAGGACTAGCCAATGTTATATCCTAAAATGTTATAGTTTGTGCCTCAAACTTTTCTTTGATAACCCCGCGTTTTTTTTCAGGCAGGCTGTTCAAGCGTCTGTCACAACATTTAAACGATAGGATTAAACCAGAATGTATTGACCTGCTAATGAAATAGAAGATGGATTAAGTTGCTCAAGCAGAACAATTTAAACCCCACCGATTCTGCATTCCTTGGTAATTCAGGCAGTCTCTTAAATGGTACTTTCTTAAAGCCTAATATTTCCTAAACGCTTGAGAACACTGAACTCCGGCATAATGAGCGCCGACTTTGCCTTTGTCGCCCTTCCTGCTATTCTCCTGGCTCTGTTGTTGCAGTTCCTTAATGCAACACAAATATGAATGTTTAGGACAAGGAGGGGGCCCACTGCAGACAATGGCTCTGGGCCTTTATGTGAGGCTTTTTTTTCCTCTTCTTTTACAGTTTTCTCAGCTTATTTAAAAGTTGGGGAGTTTTTGTCACTCCTGCCTCTGTCTCGCGCTGGAACGTTGCATTTCTGGCGTTGAGCCCCTGCCATTGACAAAGCCATCAGCGGTACAGTTACAGTAGAATGTGCTGCTGCGCCTCCTGTCAATTAACCGGATGAACAAAGAGGAGACAGGTCCTGACACACACACACGCACACACACACACTCGTGCATATATGATAAACTGAGATATTGAGAATTTTCTTATTTTGAAAAGTTTGACTTCGAGTTTGTGTTTATTGTAACCAAATATCCCGGGGAAGCGGTGGGTTACAAGGATTGCGTGGTAAAAAATAATCAAAATATACAGCAAAAGTACCCGATAGATGCGCTTCTTTTTGCCATAGTTTGGGATCTCAATCTGCATACATCTAAATACTTTGCATTTTTATTGATCGCTAACACTGGAGCTTATGGCGATGGCGGTTCACATCGCCGTCTACCGAAGCTTTATTGAAGAGATCATTAGTGAAGAATTGTAATGTGCGGGAGTGTTTGTGAAAGCTAGAAACAAGGTGGGGCTGTAGATTGCAGTTTAAATTCAAGGTACCAAGGCTTTTAGTGCGAGAAAGAAACATTTTGTGTAATTTTTGTTGTTGTTGTTGTTGTAGCAATTCAAGCTCTTTTGATTTGAATTTCTTTACATTATGTTTTAAGTTCAGTTCTAAGTAAAGCACAGTGCGTTACACTAGTTTTACTTTGTCACAATGTCCAATTTTTACACAACAATAATTCAACCAAAAATTATCTTCAAAAACTAATCCCACAGATGTCAATCTTATGGGTGCCACAGAGCCAGAGCACCCGCCTGAAGCTTTGGACACCCATCAAATGAATATAACCTTTCTCATTCTCTCCTCTTTCTGTGTATCTGTCCATCACACTTGTATTAGTGCAGGTCTTCTATTGAAGAGAGCTGTTAAGCTCAGTTAGATGAGCATTCAACTTGCTTTGGTCTTGACTGGTCCTATCTGTCATGTTTGAACATCATTTTGCGATCACATTATAAGATGTAGCTTTCTGCCGGAAAATGTGAGTGTTTTTTAAGAAGTGTCATGGGAGGGATCTGTCTCATCGCTTTTCTCCCATGAGAAAAATCATGAATTGAAGCCTGCATGATTAGTGTGTACAATTAATTACAAATGTTTTCTGTGTACTAAAGAATTCCGTATATTTAGAGTAAGTTTAGATGATAGCCTTTTACAAGTACCTGCACTCTTTGATCTCTTTCCACATTTGGATATATGCATATTTCATAATTTTTGTTGTTGATGGGGCTAGTTCTTAGATGTTGCGTGTTGTTGTTGTGGCCCTGCGGCTCTGCTCTCTGTCTCTGTGTATCAGATCCCGCGCTCCTCGTGTGACCGTGTAGACTTCCGGGAAAATCAGCCACATCAAGAGGTTGCTGCTCCCACATGAACCAGAACCACATGCATCAGCACCAACAGACTCCCAGGCAGTGTCTTTGGTCTGCACTCGCTCTATAAACGCCCCCCCCCCAACTGCCCCTGCTCACGCTAGATATGTTGTTACAAATTATTAGCATATTGCTTGGGAAATCTGATGTAATAGTTGCATCCTAATATTCCCTAAATAGCCATATGTCATTTTAAACTACTAGAAGCTGGGGTAACTTGTTTTTTATTTTCTCCAATGCATGGATAACTGGACATAAAATCATATGTTTTAGTATGCTGCAGAAATGACCGTCACTTGTTTGAAGCTAGTAATGCACAGTAAGCATGTAGCATGCATCAGGGTGCGTCGCGATGTTACCCTGTCCTTAGAAATAGGGGAACAGCGGACCTTCCGTACTCACTGACAGCTCTGATCCCACATCCAGATCCCAACAGTAACCATAACCTAGACGATGTTTCTTGCATGCTCCGCTGCAGACAAATCTGTACGATCACACCTGTACTCCGCACCCGGCACTGGCTTCCAATCCAACAACGTATCCACTACAAAATCTGCCTCCTCACCCACCAATGCATTCATGGATCTGCACCTCAGTACCTCAAAGATTTCCTAACCATACACACACCATCACGATCCCTCCAAAGCTCCAACAGCTACCGCCTCCACTGCCCTAGGACTATGCTGAAAACCATGTGAGACGGGGCTTTTCAATCATCGGCTCCCAGGCTCTGGAACACCCTGCCTGACCACCTCAGGGCTCCGCAGTCCGTGGATTGTGTTAAAAACCATTTGAAAACTCATTTATTTAAGCGATGTTTGTTACCTTTTTTAGTCTCTCTGATTTTTTGTTTTGTGTTTGTTTTATACTGTTCTCACTCTCTGTAGCACTTTGAGATTTGTGTACAAATATAAAGTGCGTTACAAATTAAATGCATTATTATTATTATTATTTATCCTATAACCTTAACCCCGTACTTCAGCGGTAAGTCTGTGGAGAAATCTGCGATGAAGCTAGCTCGAGAGCATGGGTAACTCTGGCTTCTAAAGGTGCAGCTGGTCCCTGATACCCCAGGATGCTCTGGGAACAGTGGCACTGGGGAACATCGGGCTGATCCCCTGCAGTGTGCAGCTTTTGTTAGCATCAAGGTTAACATTTTCTTGTTTTATGTACAAATTTGGGCTGTTGGACCACATTGTTCCTCTCTAAGTCTCTGTATCTTTAGTTGGTGGAATATACAAATATAATTCAGCCTTTGTTGAAGCAGTCGATCAAAGAGGATTTCTTTCCCCACGTTTTTTCACCACACAGCAGCTTTGAACGTGGCTCTGTGTAGGCGTTCCCTCCCAAAGATGTGTCTATCTCCAGATCTTGCCCTAGGTTTTGTCCGAATTACCGTGCCTGTTAGTTTATATTTTGAAGGTTTAATGCGAAAGGGGGTGTACCCGACGAAAACCTGCTCAGCCATTTCAAATACCTTCTCTTACACGCCTCAAAAACATTCTTGATACGAGGCAGACTTCTTCAAACTTCTAAGATACAGATAAGCCCCAATCGCCCAAGAAATCGAGCCCTGGACCTTCTTCCTGCAAGACAACAATGCCACTTGGTACTGGTCCCTGAACATTAAACCCCCCAAAAAACCTGTGCATTAATCAAAGTCAAATAAGTCGTAATTAAACTAACTGTGCTGTGGCCACTTCTTGTGTCTCATGTCTCCTCTCTGCCCTGCTCCCTGGCCTGGCTGCAGTGGACTGTACTGACCAGTGATTGATACTGTAGCCTTGCCCCCAGTGGCTAATGCATGTTAACTGCTCCTGTGGTGCTTGTAAGGCTTCGACTCTTCAAGGGCTCTCTGGGGTCCTCATCTTGTTGTCGAGTGTGATATTATGGAACAAATAGCAGGCCTTAATGGTTGAAGTAGATGATTTAACTTCCCTTAGAGCAATAGGAAAGGGGAATCCAATTGTGTATTCTCTGCCATTGCGCTGGGTTGTTCTATCTGGCTTTACGGGGCATATATTTTAATAAGTATGTAAATGTAAGGCTATACAGGTGGAGGATATTGAATCGTATTGCTGATGGATAGGCTGAGGGTTTAAATTCCTGGTTAACCTCATGATTGTGTGTGAGATGGTGTCCGTGGGGCTGGCTCTGGCTGCACTTGTTCCCTGGGTCTGTCTGTGCAGCGCTGTGGCTTTAATCCTCTGCCCACAGGGACGCTGACATGAGGAGTGTAAACTGTTGACATGGTGCTGTCTCCTTGGTGCTCTGATCAAAGATGGTGCAACCCTCCTGCTTCACAACCTGCCTCTCCTCTATCTATATCTGCTATCTATGTCTTCCTCTCTGCCTCTTTCTCTGGCTCACTGCCTACCTCTGACTAATAGGCAAAAATGGAAAGTAGTTATTATCGGTTTGTTTAAGGGAACCTGCTTGAACCTCTGCCATTTTGTTAGACATTATATCTTTCTTTTGTAATATTTAAAAAGGGTTACAGTGGATCTGGGAAAATAAAGTAGTTATAAGTCAGAGCAATTCCATTTAAAATCTATTGCACCTTCCCTTCACCATCTCGCAGGTAACAAGAAATGACTTTTTGAAAAATAAGAGTCAAAAATGTGTTTCCTGAAGTGCATATGGATCCTCGAACGTGAAAAAGGTTCTTCTAGGTGCTTCTAGTCAAAGCTGTAAATCAGCACAAGCCCTTTTAATCACCAAATTGGTTTGATTTGTAGAGGCGCTACAGGAATCGAAAAAAGGACAAACCTGGAGGTATCCGGGCAAGACTTGCAGCTAAGCTACAGAAATCTTCTATCCCTACTATTGTTCTGACTAATGTTCATTCACTAGAGAATAATGGGGATTATATTCATCTGCTACGTTCCGCCCAGAAGATGGTGAAAGACTGTTGTGGATCGGAGGGAGCTACGAGGGAGGAAGAGGAAGGAGCAGGTGGAGGAGCTGACCAGTGCAGGACACCACGCTCTGAAACGGGGTCAAACCCAGGTGTTGTGCCATATATCAGAGGAGCACTGAAGGCAGTACTGGCGCAGTCGCAGAGAAGAACACCTGAATGTAATTTCGTTGTACAATTGTCCAATGACAGACAAAGCGCTTACTTACTTACTCGTACATGTAGTAGTAATGGCCGTAGTAATAATGGGCTATAAATGGCAGTAGAAAAAAACGTAATTCTCAAATTCAATGCAGCTCTGAACCTCAACCACTTATCTGAGTACAATTGAACTTACCTTCCCCACCTCGGCGCAACAGCTTGGGCTGCTAATCATCGACCTCTCTTTGTAATGGAGAACATTTTGGGCTAAAGTGCGTGCGCACGGCCTTGATGTGGTCTGATGTAGTGCTTAGTTTAATTAATCTGCCGTAATGATGCAACTACCAGTAAGAATCGTCCATGCCCGACTTGTGTGTGTTTGTGTGCGCACTACGAATCTGGAGGCGACTACTGCTGCTGCTCGTCAGTGCTCTCAGGAGAACCCCCTCTGGAGCCAAAGTTAACCTTTTCTTGTAACGCCTTATGACTTCCCCAAACGAGTGTGACAGGCGGCAGTCGTCATGGTTACTGAGTCGTCGTCATCATCAGGAGGGGAGACATGTTTAGATTTGGGAATCAGGAAACGTTTCCAGCCGAGAAGCAAATTGTCAGATGGCTTTTGGATGCCTTATGTCTCGGAGCTTATCTGGCCCTGAGAGAGCAGCGTGTGGTGCACGGGGCATTGCAAACTACTTACATCAAACAGAATTGCGTTCATGCACCAAGGAAGGCTTACATAAAATTCAGAGGAGCGTTTTGTTTTGGTACATGTTTGATATTATTTTTGGATGTGCAGATTTAAAACTAGGGTTGTACACAAACCTGCATATGGCAAAACGCAAACGGGAAGAGGGAAATTAGCATGCAGAAAGGTGGAGGAAACACGCATTCAACTCCGTCTGTTTCAACGTTATCTGCTTGGAAGTAATTTACTTATTCACTTAGGAGTTCGGGGATGCTGAAGTGAAACCTGGTCTTGGTAAATTAGTCATACAGGCAATTGGCTTACCTGCTACAAAAGCTTACGGTCTCAGTTGCTCCTTTTTCTTTCTCACCAGCAATACCGTAACATCTTAAGCACTTGGGAAAAACATAAATAAACTGGACCAAGTCGCTTTGCAATAAATGGCATGGTTGGTGAGACAGAAAGCCCTTAATCTCCTCTCTTTGCAAAGTTGTATGTAGTATGTATGTAAACCTGTCTGCTGTATTTAGGTTGTTCTCTCTTTCTCTGATTCTCTGTAGAGTAGATGACTTCAATCCTGCAGCTTACACACACCTTGCGTTTTTATTTATTTATAGATCAACGCTGGATCAATCTTATATGATGTTGCTTATTTGTTGCAGAGTGGAGCAGTTGTGTTGCAACAGCAAAGTAGGTGTACAAAAGCAGCTTTGAATTAAACAAGTGACAAAAATAATTAATCTAATCAAGAGATTAAAACTTTTTTTAGGCCCCCGTTTTATCCATAATAAGGAGAACATCCAGAATAAGAACATGCAGCCATATATTTGAATATTTATTGACTTTTATTAACCAGGAGAGATTTATGATATTGTTTCGGTGGCAGCGCCTAGAAGAAATCAACACAGCCATGAGCTGAAGATGTAAACTCTACACAGAAAAGTCCCCGGACCGTCATGTGAGCGCTAACCGTGCCATCCAGTGTTTTTTTTATTTTTTACCATGGTTTTATAAGCCACTTCAAGTTTTACTGAACAGTTTCTCACATTTCTGCTTCTGTTTGAGAGAGTATGTTAAGTGGATGTTCAGAATGTGTGAACTTTTCTCTCTGTTTCCATTGTTTAAAGTTATCTTGTCTGTTGTGCCAACACGTACGAAAGCACATATAGGAAGTAAGAATTATTTCCATCAGAGTGCTAAAAATGTGCTTTTCCCTCCTCCTATACGTCCCCGCTCCGTGCACTCCGGCTCCTTGTGCTGGAGAAAGAGAATTGATTGATTTCGAGGCGTGAAGTGTTTTAGTAGTTTTCGAGAGCGTTTTGGGTGCGTGATTGCATGCTGTGCCAAGCCGCGGAAACCACAGCGCACTAATGTACCGGCAGTTGCGGAGAGGAGTCCATATCCAGTTGTTATTTTAGGGCCGCGTGAACCAAACAGAATTACAAACCAGAAACCAGGTGTGGAGGGGGGAGCTTTGGCTACATGATCTGCTCGCATCTGTTTGCATTTCTCCCGTTTATTATTTTGTTGTCTCTAGTTTCTGTGAAAGGAAGCCGGTATGGATATGGCATGCTGATCATGTTTTCTTTGACTGTGCACCTGCTACGACAAATTATGAAAATTTACCATTATGACTAACTGTGACTCATTGTTTTAAGTAAAGTGCAAAATTACTGACGTGTGATGTACAACTGGGGGTACTAAAGGGAATATTTAGTAGTAGTAGTAATAATGGTGGCTAATGGGTAATTATGCATACTTCCATTTGCTGCACAGCCAGACTCCTTGCTTTAGCAGCAACACACTCTAGCAATGCCAAACAAAAGTAGTATGTTGAGTAATTATATCCACATCTCTGCGGCAGCATGAATTAACTAAATATGTACCTGGTTGTTAGATTTGAGAACAGTGAATAAACGAACAATGCTCTGGACACCATCTTAATTGTTTTGTACGGCGTAATCTCAGCCAATTAACAAAGAGTTAACTCGAAGTGGGCTTCGCAGCAGACAGAATTAGTTTCATTTGGTGGAAGCGGTCACCAGACCAAGTTGCACAAAAAGACGACTCTCTAACATCTACCTCTATCATCTCTGTGTAGCTATGGCTCCATCAGCAACGTTAGTTTACTCAATTTACTGAATTCTGAATATATTTTTTAATTTCAGTGCAAAGTTCTTATCCACAATCAACATTAGTGTTCAGGGAAGGTGAAAGAAACTATTTCAAAGACATTTGGCTCACCATTTATTTGCAGATTTCTCCTGGTTGTAGTCTCTACCAAAAGGAAGGTAATATGTACATGTTTGGTCTCTAAATTGCGCACTGGGTTTCGACTGTTTATCTCAGCCTATCCATCAGCAATCGGCTACCTTTATAGAAGCCTGACATATTTCCATGGCTGGTACATGCAGTGTTTTTTAAATGATTCAAATTATGTATGTCTGTATACATGTGCTGTAGGGACAGTGCTTGCGGCAAGTGTGCACCTCTAGCATTCACTGTCCTTAAGATTATTTGAGGCATTTTTTTGTGCGTGTGTTTTAAATGCAAAAACGAGCGTGCTTTTGCCTCCGGGGCTCCACGATTTTGTCTCTGCTGAAGCTTGGGGGATGTGCAGCGGGCAGTCGCATTAAGACGAGCAATTTTAGCTAAAGCTGTGTGCTTTGGAGGTGTATGCTGATGCACAAACCTTTTTTAGAAAAAGAAAATGCCTGTCATTGTTCTATGACACACACAATTGGGCGAAGAGAAATGCTATGTTTCCAGGAAGGCTTCAAGATGAATTGCGTTGGAGTCAAAGTCACAATTTGAATGATTGAAACTGGTAAATTGCAAAGGCAGTTGGTTGGACAAGGTAAGGTCCTCTACAAACATCAGAAAGTTCACATTTCCATAGGATTTAAGTTTAAAATCTGTAGTTTAACTTCTACAAACATTTTCTGAAGTGCAGGTGAAATGATGTGATTATTGGGTTTAGCGGATCATTTATCAGCTAATGCCCCTGGACATGTGTAAAATAGTATGCGTTGTGATTTTTTTTTTTAATCACTATTGCTAAAACTTGCAAAATTTTTATCCATTACATATTATTCTTGTAAACCCCGTGAGATATGGGGATTCACACGTGGGCTTGATTCTTTGGTCATTTACACTAGGTTATAACATCAATTAGGGATTTGTCTCTGAAGTATTTCTGGTGAGGGATTGTTTGAGTGAAAGGTTGTGATTGTATTCTTTTATGTTCTACTCCTCGTCTTGTAGTTGGCTATACAAATCCTTGACTGGTACAAAAGGTGAATGAATATTACAGAGCTTAAATCTGTCCATGTGCAGAGCAGTTTTTCTTTTGAAACTATGTTAGAATGAAATGGAAGGTATTTGTATAGCTCTTTTCACATGACTCAGGTCCCCCAAAGCGCTTCACACTGTGAAGGGGATTCGTTCTTCATTCATGTAGCTTCAGTTTACCCCGGGGTAGACTGACAGAAGTGCGACTGTACACACCTGTGCCAACGGTCCCTCTGACCACCATTCAGTCACGCGCACACATCATTCTTCCTGACCTATTGTGTGTTTAGTGATAGGGAAAACCAGAGTATACCCGGAGGAGACCTACGCAGACATGGGGAGACCATGCAAACTCCCCACGCGGACACAGAGTAATCCATGGCGTTTCGTCACCTTCACCAAACTTGCTTTGATCCTGTGTAGTCAAATTATCTTCCTTCTGCAAATTGGCATGTTCGCCGATTATATTTGAGATAATATAGGAATATTGGAGAAGATAGGACTATTTTCTAGGCACACATTTTTTGTTCCAGTTATAGACCATTCTCAGTCTCTGTCATTTCTGTTGGCAATCAGCTGTTTGGAACTTCACCCACCACTGCAGAGTGCCTGTTATCATTTATTCAAACAACATACACATGAATGGACAAATCAAATAAAAACATGACAACAGGGCATTTTAAAGGGGGTAAATCAATTGTATAAAATGGTCTCAAATTGCCTATCTGTGGATATTGTAGCGTATGTCTTAGTATTATACTTCAAACCACTTCAAATAAATAAATAGTTTAGGTCTGATTTGCCCGGTTGAAATTATACAAATATTTTCCATTCAGCCACATGTCCAGTATTTGTCCAAATCTGTTTTTCATACTCCATGTTGCCAATACTGTCATTGCTGCCTTCCAAATTTCACCCACAAGCTTATGACCAGCCGGATTTTATTTATTTATTTATTTCTGGCTCGATTATAAAGACACTTGCCAGTCAGTCCATGTACATTTGTGTTTTTGCTCCGGACCAGCTGCTGCTACTGCAAAATACTTGACTGATGGTAACAGTAGTCGAAGGAGAAGCAAAGCACAAAGACTTCCCCTCATTTTTGCGCCGATCCCTGCAGGCGCTATCATTACCGCCCATTTCTTCCATCATATGTGTCAGATAGCAAGTTCGACTCTGGAGCGAGGGCCTCTTGGCTGGCTCCAGACAGTTGCAGCCTGCTTCCCCCGCCGACGGATAGGCAAACTGTGTGACAAATAGGTGAGCAGCGGCAAAGGACAAAAGTTAATCTTGGTGAATTATAGGGCTTAAAGGCACTGCTGAGAGCTACTGCCACAAGTGCCATTTGGGAGCGCCCAGTCACAAAATGAATGTTTAGTTGAACAAGTGTAGCCTTTATTGGGTTGCAGATGAAGTATTTTAGAAACATGCTGCGAGTCGGTTTTTGGCGAGTGGGGCATTTGAATTTTTACTCTTTAACGGCTCTCCTCTCGCCTACTTTTCTCCTCTGAGCTGCTTGTACTGACTGTGCCTTTGCTGGTCCACAGTTGCGTCAGGAGGCCAGCTGAGCCAAGCGGCAGACGAACATGAACACAGCGTCTGGAGAGAGAGGAGATCGACCAGCGACCCCTACTGGTCATATTCAGGTGAGTTCCCACTTCAGGGTAAAGATTCATTCGTTAATTTGTACCAAGTAACGAAATGTCCTCATGCCACAGAATTCGCAGTGTTGTTTTCCCTATGTGGCAGTTGTCGCATTTACATATCAAAAGAACGTACCAATTAGCCGGTAATTCAAACAAATTGGCACCTTCCTGGGCAAGCAGTGAAAGTACTGAGCTACGATAATCTAGTGCCAGGAAGCATGCCAATTTGGACATTTTGAATTCACAACTCAATATTATCACTCAATATTACTCAATATTCAACCGTTTTCACACACCACATGTTTGCCGTAACATGCTAATCAAATGAATTAAACTTGGTGGATTTATTATACTTCTTGTTGCGCCTATGATGGCATAAAAGTGATTAAAGATACACCAGTACCGCTTTGTTAGCTCCGATACCCATACTAACACCTAGGTTTAACCAGAAATCGTAACCGTTTGGGTTCTGGTTCTGAATATTCTATACCAATCAGGTCATTTTTGTGTATTGGACCCGACACTCGATCCTTTATCAGTGTTTATGCATCAGAATCAGAATCAGAATCAGAATTCGTTTATTGCCAAGGTTTGTGAACAAGGTTTACAAACTAGGAATTTTACTTGGTGCAAACGTGCGACATAAAACATATAACACAGAATTAAGATAAAAAATAAGCTAAGAACGTTAAACTATAAGGCTATAAGGGCATGCATAAAATAAAAAATATTAAATAAATAAGATAAAATAAAGTGACATATGATAAGACAACAACAATTTGACAATGAACAACAGCGGGATTGTATATACAGATGTGTTGGCATATAAAGTGGTATTAAGTGTTATAAAGTGATAGCAGCGGGTCTAAGTGTGGACACACCGCACAGTGCAAGTGCAGATACATCCATGACTCTGTGACTGAGCTACAGAGACTTGTTTTTGTTCATGAGTCTGATGGCGGAGGGGAAAAAACTGCATTCCTGGTGTGGTAAATTGGCAACATTGCATTGGGTTTTTCGGATGCATAAAGTTGGTCTTCCTATCTTTGGCGTCGATTTCCAGTGGGGTCCACACATGCTGCATGTTTGCCGCCCCAACCGTGCTCGTCTTAGCTTGGATATTTCAAACTAGCCAGATTATTATGTTTGGCCTAAAAATAAGAGAAACAAAAAAATTGTGAAGAGCTCTTGTCTCAAACTCAGACTTTTGGATGCCTCAGTAACCGTTGCGCACTCCTACTAATGTGACTGATTGACCTGTGCTCAAAGGAGAGAGGAGAGTGGACGACCTTTGCGATCTTTGGAGAAAATTTGCCTTGGTGGCTGAAGTTTTGGGTCGGTGCTCTGGCTTCGCAGCACCCATGTGTTCAACCCCTATGCTTCCAGTAAGACAGTGGTTTCTCACTTCTCCAGTTCACACTATCAAATCATCTGTCAATCTTTGCTATTTTTAATATGAAACCATATGGTTACAGTACATGAGCACATTTTGTTTGCGGAGTGCCAGGTTTTAACCTGGAATACTGAATGGTAACATAGTAAACAGTAAGTAGCAATTTACTGACATTTGTGGACAGCCTTTATCCCTGTGTAAACATAAAGTGTCACTTAAAACAAATTGTTGTTCTCAGTGAGTATTATAAACACCAAGAGGCACATAAATCCCTCCTACGCAGCCCACCTCCAGAAACAAATAAAGATCCAATAACAGTGTCAACACACGGCACTTGCACTATAAAACCCGCCTAAACAACCCTGCTCAGAATACTTCTGCATTTGTATTAACATAAGGTATTAGCAGAGGAGCAGACGTCCCTGTGAAAACATAGTCAGAGTTGTTGTTTAAATTGCCTCTTCCATTATTGATAATATACATGCTTTTTATGCCAACTAAGTGCTCCGGGCTTGGCTCCTCCTGTAATTTCTCCATTGCCATCGTGCACCTCCACAAATTGGACAGATGGATAGTGCTGGCAGACCAAAGTTAGCGTGCAGATGCGAGCTCTAATGGATGATTCATTATGTGCACTTTTACGCTTGTAAATACTTTCCCAGTTCCCTGAGTTTTGCCTATGTGTAATTGAGCTGTAAACTTTGAGTGTGGGGTGTTTTTCCAGCAAAAAGTGGCAAATTGATGTTGAAATTTGGTTCCGAAATCCAGGCATCACGACGGGCAAGCGAGCACTCTCAAGCACTTGAAAGTTGGTTACTGCAGAAATTGGGAAGGGAGGAAATGATCAGACATGAAAATATTTTTTCTCAAATGAAGAGTGTTGGTCGAGTGGTGTATGTAAACTGTAAAAGTTTGTTATGCTGAGTTGCATATTCTTTTATAAGATATTCCATTCTGATTTGAAGATGAATAACATGTTGGACAATATTATAGTAGGTAAGTAAGTGCTTTATTGTCATTGTACAAGCGTACAACTAAATGGTGTTCAGGTGTTAGTCCTGAGCTGCTGCGGCTGAGCCGCGCTGCCACTGTGTGTCAACTTGACCCGCATGACCTTGGAGGTCGGGGAAACTGTAGCACTCGGAAGAAACCTGGCTGGCTGCCCTCTGTCTCCTCTGATCCGGTGCAGCATCTCCTGGGTTTGTCCCTGTTTCAGAGCGTGGTGTCCTGCACTGGTCAGCTCCACCTCCTTCCTCTTCCTCCTGCAGCTCCCTCCTCTCCAGAACAGTCGTTCACCATCTCCTCGTTTGTCCCTTACTTGTTTCCTGTAGCTCCTCCTGTGACGCTTCCACTGTGCTGCAGCTGTGGGGGCTCTTGGTGCCTCTTCAGTGTCTCAGAAGAAGAAATGTGTAGGTCTCAAATGGGTTTAGCATAAAAGCTAGAATTTTGTTTACCTTTAAAATCTGCTTTCTTCAGGACCATTTTAGACTCTCAAAGTAAACAAATCCACCAAATCTCCACAAAAACACTGCAAAGACGTACAAAAGTATCCAGAAAACAATGTGGAACACATAAACCACAAATGCAGGTCGCAGAAAAAGCAGAAAAAAATTCAGTTGTACCTGGAGAGAGGGAGGTTTCTTCCTGTTTTCACATCGCCCTGACAACGCTTTTGTTTATTCACTTTTAGTGTTACATTAAATTGATTTGCCACATACTTTGTTGTTTGAAGTGACCTCTGTACGTGAATGAAATCCAAAAGGCGTTCATCTAAATAAGCGTAAAAGCCAGTGTCATGTCCCAAAAGCAATATCACGCATTTTCTTCATTCCCTGCACTGGTTTCATCCCAATCTGTCCATTAGCTATAATATAAATATGGTCATTTTTACATTATTTGACAAGTGGATTTTTCTGCAGGCGGCACGGTGACAGCTCAAATGTTATTTCTGGTGCTGCTGCTTTACATTCAGCCCCACAGAGGAGCGCACCAGTGGCCATTGTGTGCTCCACTGGGAAATGGGGGTTATGTGCTCTGAGCCAGGGCACAGCACTGGGAGCGCACGCAGAGGGGAGGGGTGCAAAATGATATTTACAGGTTAGAGGTCCGGAAACGGCACCAAGCAAATAACCAGCGCGCTCCCTCTGCTCTTCAACATCATCCGAGACAGGATTCTGTTATAGCAAGTAGTAGCACAGCTAGGACAAAAAGAAAATGTGCAAAATGCCAGAAAAAAAAGAAATTGTTTAGTTGGATTGCTACTCATGACAGTGTTTGTGGTTGTCTGTTTGAACGTTCAGAAGTGGGCTGCTGTGACTATTCTCCGCGATTGCTTTTTCACTCTCTACAAGGTGTGTGTTTAGTCCATTATGCAATTTGCACTTGTTTTCTGAAGCCCTGTAATTGTCCATATTTGAAATTACACGGTGTCCTTCGATCAAAGTATAAATTTGCTCGAGCTTGACAATAGTTCGTTTGTATGTGAAGCGTCAATTCAAAACGTTTTTTTCTCTCTGTGTGAAATTATTCGGCTCCAAACACACACCGTTCGGGCATGCATGTCATAACAATTGTAGGTGCTTGTTGGTGCCTATACGTGAGGTAGAGTACGTATTTAACACGAGTGAGCATCCTGTCCTCAAAGGTGATGCCTTTGAAGCCAGAACAAATGAGAAAGAAAATTGTTCCAGATTTGAAGTTTGACAAGCGGCCACATTGTGATGGCTAGACATGGTTGGATCCTTCACCAAAACTGCAGTGGTTCTCAGGAGTCATTAGTGTCTATCATAAGGTTGGCCAGTGTGGCCTCTTTCTTCTGATAAATTACAGAATAACTGAAATTGCTGTTGAAGTTTATTTTTTAGCAAGGTGTCACATACTGTAGGCTGAAAAGGTTTGAACTTCTATTTATTTATTTCCCCCCATTCATCTGCAGTGACTCACCTTAGTCTTGTATTGGTTTATTTGAGAGGGGCAGTGCATGTTAATGAACACACCACACCGGATTGTAGCCATGGGCTAATTTGCATTATGTGTCCCCCACACACACTCACACACACTCACACACACACACTCACTCACACTCTCAAACACACTCTCGTTCATCCTGGTTTTCAGTGGTAGGGTAAACAGGATTACCTGAAGGAAACCTATGCAGACACTGGGTGAACATGCAGACTCCACACAGAAACGCCCTGTTCTAGCTGTGAGGCACGAGTGCTAACCACTGTGCCACTTAATTGTCATTTTTGCGATTTTGTTAACGCGACTGTCCAAGTCGTCCTTACATTTCGATTGCTAATCATTTTGCTGCCATAGTGTCACAGTACAGTGTGCTTAGTTTCTTACAAGAATGTATTTGCAGTGTTCATTTTGTAATCTTTTGAGTCTGAGAAGAGGACTCGAAATTCCTCCTTTGACATTATATACAGTACACTGAAGTTGTATGTGAGAATTTGACCTGGTGTGTACCAATCCACGCTGGAGTCAGAAATCAGTAGCTTCCTCAGGCTCAGCGTGGTTCGAAGGATTAAGCTTGGCATTAAGTTGTAATGGTTCAGAAGAAATAAGACGTTTGAGTGTGTGAGGTAGACGTTTTTATAGAAGTTGCTTGTGTGAAAAGTGATAGAATCTCAAGATGTTTTCTCTTTCAAGTTTGAAGTGGCTGCAGAGCAGGGAAAGATTTGATTTGCCTGGAGTCTCTGAAATGGTTTTCGAACTGCAAAAGGGCACCGACTGCTGTCAGTCAAAGCGGCTGGCGGACTGTTGTGAGGAAAAGAAAGATGCATTGAGGAAACACAAAAATGTCTATAGATTCAGAAGGTAATTAGTGGCCAGGACTGTGACTGGGAGACAGACAACCGTGCCTCAGCAGCTAAATGGTTATTAAGGGTTTTACTGTGAGCGAGTGCTTTTTACATAAAGTCGGTAGGTGGTCGACACGCAGCTTCCAGCAGATAATGCAAAGCAGTGCCTCACCTGTCACTCAGGGAACTTGCCTGTTTCTTATTCATTTATTCATCTTCTGCTTAATACTATTTGTGGAGCCTATGACCGCAACTATACCTTATAGTTTGGTTAGTTCTGGTTCATACATATATTTTATTTATTTTTTTACTGTCAATGTATAAACACACCTCCAATCTATTGGAGAGCACATACCCCTGTAAAGACACTGGACTCATCTCACAGTGCGTCCAAATTAATCAGTCTTTGCTTATTTAATTGCCCATTTAATTGTGAGTTTTTTTATGCCTGCATTGAACACTTGTCACTCTTCACTGCTAATTTCACATTCCTTTGTGGTTATTCAGGACCGTTGCAGTTCTGATGAGGACCACTTCACCATACATGCATTCTTTTTCATCTAGAGAACCCTCTGTAGCTAACATTTGGAGGGCTAACCTCTCTGTCACCTTGCACCTGAGCTGACAAACAAATGTCTTTGATATTTGATATGGATTTTCCTCTGACGGCATTTCTAATGTTTAATCGGGGTCTCCTTATCATTCCTGGACACGACAGCTTTCTGTGTGCTTTGGTTATGAACCTTGGTGCCGAAAAAGGGTCTTTGAAATTTGATTAAAAGTTATTTAAGGCACCCCGAGCATGTGTGTGTGCATAGAGACATTTTTCATAAGAGGGATGATATCACGCTCACCATACGACTCCCACCGGTGCGGAGCTATGCATCATTTTTCTCCTTTTTATATCTCCATAGGTTTGCACATCCTTTTCATGCTGCCGCGCTTTATGCTGCGCCCTGTATATTCACTTTTAATTGTTGATTTATTGTTCACGTTTATTTACAGCCCTGCAGTTGGAGTCGCAGTTACATTACTCGCGATGATCCTTCTGTACAGTATGTAGACGGACGTAGGTTGGAAAAACAAAGATATATAATAGCAAGATATGAAGGTGTATGCTATGCTATTTACCCTGAGGGCTGGCAACTGAAGAAATAATGTTCTGGCTGTGTTTTACTGAGCTTTTTTATGTTGCGACATGATAGCAAAAATGAGACGCCTCGGAGAAATAAAATAATCTAGTCGTGAAAGTGCGGCTTGTTTTGTTACATTTCCATAAACGCTTTAAATAGATGCACAGCTTGTCAAGACGATCTGGATGAAGCCCTCCACTGACAAGCCGCTGAAGCTGAAGGGAGAAGGACCGCGATTGTGTGCGACGTGTGAATTACGTATCATATTCGCTCTTAGCCGTCATCATTAGCAATCTTTCCCGCTCATGTCCTGCATAATGAAGTGAACCAAGTGTCATTTCCAATCAATTGCGATGTTGATCCAACTTAATTGGTGCTTTGCAGGGAACAAAACAAAAGTTACTCTCCGCAAATTGATTGATTAGGCTTTCATGATTTTTCTGGATTTCAGATAAACCCATTTTTGTGTTGGAAGCGAGCAACAAAAAAATGACTTGAGTGGGAAACGCTCTGCCAAATGAGCTACAAATGTCAGGCGTCTGAAATACAGCAGAGGTAGTTGTTAGATTTAGACCAGGAGTTATTTAAAGACATGGACCCTGGATGCAGGTTTGGGGTTGTCTTCCAACGTGTCTCTTAAAATAGTTAGTGGGATTTGACATGTTAAAGCGTATGATTCATACAAGTGGAAATTGGCTGGGCGCTTGTGAAGGCTGTGCACTTTGTCTCTGGTGGTTTGACACCCCCTAAAGGCTGCGGTGAGAATGGTGCCATGTTGTCATGGCGCCCGACAGAAGGAGCTGACTCCTGGAGGTAATGAATCGAGAGGAGGATTGGTCCCGCTAGACCTCTGCACACGAGAAGCACTTGACTTTAAAGTAAAACTCCCTGAATGTACGGCGGTACATGGAGGAGAGTGAGGAGAGCAAAGGCTGGAGCGCAGCAGCCAGGGACCCGCACCTCTGGGAGACGCTGGGCTACGTCAGTCAGCACCATTATTTCCTACATGGATTATCAGCTTCACTTTGACAAGAGCACTAGAGACACAGCCATGGCTTTCATTAACCAAATCCAATTCATCGCAAATTGGCTTCTGTTTCTGGTGAGCTAATAAGATGTTTTTGCATCTCTTGGTTATGTGCAGAGTCATAAAAAGTGCCAAGACATTTGCCAAATCTCCGCAAACCCGGCACCATTTAGTGACAATTGTTTTGGAGTCAATTTTGCTGTTACGGATTTAATTTCACATGCCCAGTCATAAGCTTCCTCTGCTTGTTTGTTGAAGGACGACTTAACGACAACGTAGATATCTCATGGCGAGTATTGCTACAGAAACCAAAATGCTCCTCTTCTGTCAGTGGCAGCCTTCAGCCTAAGTAGTCCCACCTTACGTTAGTCTGTTAAAGCTCTACTTTAACACTGTGCTCCTCCCCCGGCCTTTACCTGTAATCCCCCAGCCTCAAAGAACTGGCTTAGACACTGTACGAAGACAAATAAAAAAAGAATCACCTCTGACTTTTGAAAAGCCTACATGTTAGTGTATCTATTCCCTTTTTTATTTAAGTAAAATAAAATGCTTTATTCTATGAACATGGCTTAAAAGGACTAGATGCAAGTTGGTCATTGGTATACTCACTACTGTCACCTCAGGTCTTGGGCATAACTGCAGTCTCTATATTAAGCTCCTGCATGACGGAGCTTCGGACCCGAATTAACACCTTTTTGAGTGTCAGTTCAGGATTTCAGAGGCAGTTGTGGTGAACAGGTCTGGGCTCATTCTACACTAACATTTTTAAACTCCATATAGTTAGGACTGGGCGATATGATGATATTAGACCGTCTTACGATCCCCGAGTACTGACTATCTGTCATTTTTGTGGGATCGTTTTATCACGGTTCTAAGCACTTCTGCACAGTTGCCTCTTTTCACCGTCAGTGACGTAAACCCAAGCCGCTCACTTACTGCTACGCAATGTCGGACGCTAATGCGAGCGTTTGGCAGCGAGCCGCTCCTCTCCAGTCGCATACACGACCAGGCTCCTCAATCTGGAGCTTTTAAACCCAGCGTTCTGTCTTTATTTCAGCTGTGTTTATGTCAGTGTCTTTCCCCGTAACGCCGCTGCTTTGCGTAGATCGCAGCGTGTGTTTATTTATTTACCTGGCGACACATGTGCGAAGAAGCGAGTGTGTCCTTCGTCCTTACAGTTCTGTAGGCGCCGCATCTTCTCATGTGTTTAATTTAAATCCTGGGCCGTGTTCACAAATGCGCTGTTTATCCATGTCTTTGAAAATATTTATAAGACTTGTCCAACTTTGGTGAATTACTTGGTTAAGTAATAACTTATGGTAACTATCTGCTTCCGGTTTAGCCTTTTGCACAATAAAAGACACAGTATGTGATCCCTTTAGTAAGGCTCTTATTGTGAAAGGGTCAGACGGCAACAGAGCGCAGTATCACAGCAACTTGACGTCATGAGAGGCGTCTCAGAAAAGATGCCAAACAGCAACAGACACGAACAACAAGCCTTTACCAAACTTAGTGTTACTATTTTACTTTTATTGTCTGAAGTTTTATTGTGTTTTTTAATGTATAGAGTTAGTTTGCTGTAGTCTAGTCTAAGTTCTAAGTCTATTTTTGCTTTGTTGATTATCACAAAGGTGAATAAATTAGTATATTCATTCAATCTTTTTCTTCTTCAGTGTGTAATTTAAGTTATTTTAGTTAATATAAAAAAAATCGTGATAAAATCGAAATCGGGAGTTTATAATTCAAAAATCATGATATTTTTTTTTTTTTCAAATCGCCCAACCCTACGTATGGTCCCTTTTTAAAGGTTCAGAAGTTTACACACCCATCTGTGCAAACTGATACACTACACCCACACTACAGCATTATATTATATTGACAATTTATTTATATTAATCTTGATTGTATCAACAGTTTTCAAGAAGTAGTCATCTTGACCGGGTTGTTTTATAATAATGCCTGCACCAGACTACGCGCAAATATAACAAGTAAAATGGAGTTAACTGATAAGAAACTGTCACATTAGTTACGGGGAAGTTTCAGAGTTGAGGAATTATTGCAAAGTTGGCTTTTGGAAAAGTTGCAATGCCGCCCTGTTTTCGCTGACTTTGCTTGATTTTGTGCCAATTGTTGCAACATCGCAAAATCCTGGGGGGACTGAATATGAATTCTCTCACCACACTAAGCTAAGTGGTGGTAAGCCACGCCCGTAGCCACAGCTGCCCGGTCAGGTTTTGAGGGCTGGATTGCAGGGCTTGGTGGGCCACATCTGGCCCCCGGGCCTTAGTTTGCCCATGCCTGATCTAGTCCCTTTAACACAGCTCCTCATATGCGCTTCTCTGATGAGCGCATAGGACTATTTGTTTATACGTTTTTATATTCAATGTACCTGATGGGGAATCATAGATTCATTCGGCCTTCACATAATCCTTTTATCATATCGTACTGTTAGAATGAGACACGGCGGCCTCGACCTTCTACATGACGTGTGGCCTAGTCTACGTGGCGCACTGTCTGTGAGTAGATGGTTATCGCCTACGTGGCGCTCGCGACTATTTAACGCTCTTCATGTGGATAGATAACCAGACTCTGAAAGGTCCATGCCCTAACCAATGTATTGACTGTTCAGCTGTCTCCAGGCCTGTATTATTATGTGTGTGTTAATAAAACTTCTCTCTACTTAAGACATCCAGACTCGGTTCCATCCTTCCACTCGTGTCTCTCCGGGCTCATCCGTATTTCCTCTAACAGTACCTCTTTAATATAACACATGAAATGAATTACCAAGGATGTAACCCAGTCATGTTAATGTTGTTATTGTGTTTGTGTTTTAAAAGTTCAATAAAATAGATATAAGTAAAAAACAAAACAAAAACACACAATGAATAGATCCGAATACTGCTTTCTCTCTTGACCATTTGGTTATCTTAAACAGACCTTTGTCTCACTGTAAGCTGCTTTTGTGCTTACCTCCTTGTGATTTGATTTCATCCTTGTTCAAATCCATTTTTCTGACCTGATCGCTCCTCTTAACGCCATTCTGTGTGATGAGAGGAGCTTAACGCAACATCATCGATATCTCCCCAGCGCTGTCAATGTGCCACCATCCTGTAGCCGTACCTGCTCTCCCACACAAAATGATAGGTGCTTGAACACTAATTATTAAAAATGAATTTTCCTGAAGCTGGAGCAGACTCATTATTCATTGCGGTTATTGCTAGCCGTTCGGATGGGCTTCTTGTGTGCCAGAATTGGTCCATTTGTCTCTGTCAGGGGCGGGCCCTTGACAGATGTGCCAATATGGCAGCTGAAGTTTTGTGCTGGGGGAGAGGCATCTTAATTCTCCATGATGTATCGTGCTGGCAGCCACCAATTTAGCAAAATTGAGCTCCAAATCATCTCGCGTCCCACTGCCTCTGACAATCTGTTTCCTTTCTTTAAACGAGGTAAATATATTAAGGGCCAAAATAAATTAGGGATCCCAGTGTCCTCAGCTAATACTGTATGAGAGACTTGGGTCTGAGTCCATTGTTTGTTATTGTCACATTAGTATGTCCAAGGAATAGCTCGGGCAAAAAAAGAAAAAGCTCTGATTCCAGGCCGGTGTCTGTTAAATTCCTGTTCACACCTCATGGTTTTGTGAGCTCACAAACCAAGCGTCAAGCAAAGCTGAGAGTTAGAGAAAAAAAATATTCAACAGCAAAGTAGAAATAGGTTTTATGGACCAAATATGTCATTTGAGAAAGTATTTGCAAAGGAAGTGGATGCTTTGTTATTACTTTGATCAATGGTATTTGGATTTTAAAGCATCTGTATATTTTGGAACGACCATGTCACAAAAAGCAGATTCCTTTATTTCTGTTGGTCTCACACGAATACACTCTAAAACAAAGTTGAGAAATTGCAAGAATATTAAAAAATATATTAAAGAAGGTTCTAAGGAGAGCCTTAAAATTAGCCTTAAAATTAAAAAGATAAGTGGGACTAACTTATTTTAAGGATTTATTGATACAATATTTGATCAATACTCTTTTTGACTTCAGTTCCATCCGGACAGTGGAGGTCATTTTCTTCTCCTGGAGAAGCTTTCCCACTCGCCTCCTGAAAACGCTTGCATCAAGTTGCATTGAATTTTTGAAATGATCAAAACCAACGGCTTTGAGTGATGATTTCTGTTTTGACGTTGTTGTTTTTTAAGCCATAGTCTTTAAAACAACCTAAATCAGTTAAAAGTAACTTTTTTCAAATAAGTGTTTTCAAATTAATTTCTTTCCTTCTTTCTTCCCATCACGCTTTAATTTATTTTTGCATATTGAAGCTCTACTTAAAACCTCAAGATACAGATAGATGGGTTTTCTTTCAAACCGTTTTTCATGAATAAAATGTACTATATGAATAAAGTGGATTTGGTTTTGATTCACTTTTCACTGTTATCTAATTATTCCCATTGCGGTATTGCAGAGCAGAAGCCACTGTCTGCTTTGAACTTTTTTTTTTTTTTACTTTTAGATTTAGTCTCAATCTCTTCACAACATGCTTCCCACTATTTACATTTTCTTTATTAAAAAAGTACTAATTTAATTCAATATGTTGGCAATATGGGGGATTATGAAACCGGCTTTGTCCGAGGTGCAGCCTAAGGACTGTGGACATGTTTAGCCTGCTGGGACTGCAATATCGGTGTGTGCAATTGCCAGCCCACCGGTTTCTCCTCTGTTCCCCCCCCCCCCCCCACCCCCCCCCCCACACACACACACACACAGACCTAATGTGGTTATGCTGATGAGCCGGAGAGAGTGAAGCAAGCAGCTCAGCAAATTTGCAAATTCATAATCACAACGACTTACTTTGTAATGAGTACACCACCGCCAGAGGTGAAGCGTTAACTATAGGGGGTGCAAGGCCTTAATAGCAGCGTAATGTGCTCTGGGTGGGAGAAAGCTGGCTGTTTTGCCTAAATTATAGAACAATGCTTGACTGATGAGTATGTGCAAACGCCCTGAGTGATGTCGATGTGAAATTGCATCCGGAGCTGTAAGTAGCCTCTGTATAGAAAATATAGATGGCTCCCCCAGTGCATCACTAGATCACTGACATTCCCTGGCTTGTTAGATCGTTTATTTTTGCTGTGCCACTATCTCTATTTTACAGAATTACAGCACTAACTATTGATTTCTGTCTGGATTCTAAATTATAAGGACACTTGCTGTGTAAACATGTGCCCATTGTTGTCCCTGCTTAGCTTGCAAGAACGGCAGCAACAGGGAAGAGTAATGGCTGGAGGAAGGGAGTGTGCTGGAACTAGCATATACTGTAGCTGTAGGCTTTTTCCTTTGTCCTGAATAACCTGTCTGCAGCATTGGCCAAAAGTACCCGTTTTTGACTGCAGTAAGTTCAACACTAACGTTTTATTGTATTTTTATGACTGCCCCGACAGTTGCCCTGCAGTAAACGATCAGGTGTTCCGTAGTTTGAGGTCACTAGATTGTCTTACTGTTTTACCTTGTCCAGCACTGTGGGCCTTTTCATTTATGATTATTGGAAACACATTTCCCCCCCCATGCGTCATCATGTTGTATACAGTATTCATTTTTTTAAACCGTGATTTTGTACCTATAGTCAGTTTACTATGATTTGACTGTGCCTTTCTCCTTGTAACCATTGAGTTGTCTAAGGTGGTGTGTTTTCTTCAAACATTTCCAAATCGCATTACTGAATGTCTTACTGTCTTGGATTGTAGACAGTCTATAAGAAATTTCCACTTGTTGCCATTTCAAAAGCATGACAAGATAAAGAGGCATGCCTGCTATATTTCAATACAAATCACTGCTGCTAACCTTGGGGAGTGAGTGATTTTGGTATTTTGCGTTTAATGAAACAAATCTCAAAGACGAACAATTCTCTCTCTTACCCCACGTTATTATTACTACTAAACTCTAATATTTATGTGGCGTCAAACAGTAAAATGTTGATGTATCATGACACTCTGATTCTCCAGGCTGCAGCAGAGGGGAGATCACTCAGGCCTGTCATCTTTTGTCTTGTACACTCTCATGACTCATTTAAGGGGAGCTCATATACCTGCGAGCAGGCCTCATAAATAATGCACACGGCTCATGAAAAGTATTGAGTTAGGCGCCGTTCACTGCATTCACCGACGTGTGATAGTCAAGAGCTTTTGTGCACTGTCCAAACATTCGCACGCAATTCACTCATGGCTTCACTCTTCAAAGCTGGAGAGATCATCCCCAGGTTTGGAGTGCTCTGTTCTCGCAACTCATGTTGAAATATCAATAAAGCTTTATCCATGTCTTTTCTGTCTTAGCTTTTGAACACAATAATAACAAAACAAAAAAGGGACTTTGAATCCTTTTTTATGCACCAAATACCATTTAAAATGTACCTTAATTTTTAGTGTTGAATCTTCTAAGAAAGAAGAAGAACTTTATTTGTATGGCATACAGATGACATAGTCACAAAGCGCTTTACAGAAAGTCTTCGTATTTATTGTTGAACTTCATGCTAGACGGTTAGGAATGGCTTTAAAGATTTCAGTACAACAAGTTGAACTTACCAATATTTTTCTGGAGAGTTGTCTCAGTTGTGCTTTTTAAATAAAAGTTGTCAGTTTTCAATCTTGGTGTGTGGGGACTTGCAGTGACATTTTTGCTGCTATAAAGACCTTTTCTGTATGCACACTACAGCTCTATCTGACTCTGCTGCTACTCCGAGACTCCTGCTTTTCGATTTATAACCAACTGTGAACCTCTAACCCTCCACGCTGAACTGTTCTGGGGTCAGCTGGCCTCACTGGGAACCCAGAGGCACCGATACTGTATATGAGCATGTATGGGGCTATTTTTAGACTTCAACCTTACCTTTGCGCCTGCAGTCAGCCAGAGACATAATTATTTAAAACCCTTTTTGTCACCCTGACCCATTTATTTCTTATGATAAGCTGATCTGATGTCCTTCTTATGCCTTTTTTATTTTTATTTTATGTATTATTATTATTATATTTTTTTTTCTTAGCTTCAGAGGCGGTTTACACAATGTAAGTGTGCTATCGTGGTTGCTTCTTTATTCTGATGGCTTGTCTATTTCTCATTGAATTCAGAAATGCAGCAATTTGTGTTAATTTGTTTCATTTCTTGGTCAAATCAATAAGGATGGGTTGAGTTATTTATAGCTTGGATAGACATGCTATTGTCCATTGTTAGGACTTCGCTTTGTGTTTAGAAACATGAATGTACAAAAAGGCAGTCATCTTTAGCTGCACATTAAAAAATAATTCATATACATTTGAGTGGGCTGAAAATCGATTTTCTTTTTTTTTTTTCTTCTTGTGAGTGGGATTCTTCATCGTTGTAGATTTTTTTGGAGTAACAGCCTCAAGGTGGTGGTGCAGTGAACAAGTCAAACTGGAAGTAGTATAAAATAAAGATTAAGACAGCAAGTCATACAATTCCTACATAATCTGAAAACAAGATGCAGGATACACACTATTGGCATTAGCATTGACCTGTAAAATGTATTCTGACAATATAACAGGTGACATGTGGCCTGTACCAAAGTTTTGTCTTTGTTTGTTTGTTTTTCTATGTGAACCCAGCCTCTCTTGTGCTTGTGTTCTTTTCAGTATATTTCTGCTTTCTTAGTAATGTTCTGCTAGTGCCACTACATCCAACTCTATATTAAGTGCACATTGCTTCCATCAGAGGTTGTAATATATCTGGAGTTTCTCTCATATAAACTGTATCGCCATGAGCTGCAACGATTCTGGCCACATCCCAGTCAAAAGCTGAATTTAAAAAAAAAAAAAATTCCTGCTGATGCTCTGAGGAGGCTGAAGCGCTCACTGGATTAGGCTTGGATTTAAAATGGCTGCTGGCTGTGTTTAGTCCGACACTCATCTAGGGGGATATGTGGTCATGTGCTGGCCTGTGATTTGCTGCCTAATTAGTTGCTATTGGGGTATCCAAGGCTAGGAAACAGCACTTTGTTCTCTTCCTTGTATGCCGACTTGCCACAACTACACACAAGCTTTAAAAAAAAAAAAAAACAAGCACAAAGATGGCAGCGAAAAATCAAATAAACAAGCACTGGACGTAGGGCTTAGCTGTGCGATCGATGCCAGCTTCTCTGACTTTATTACTGCCGCAGGAAATAGAGGCACTTCGTTCAGCTGAGGTCAAAGTTTTCAGGTGTGCCATGAGTGAAGGCGCCGTTTGCTAGGGCACTTGGTTTATAGTCAACGTCTTTAGCTAATAAAATTGTACTAATGGCCCGTGATCAGCCATTAAATCAGCCATTGTAGTTTTTTTTTGTATGTTTTCTCATACATTTTGTCAAACTCATTTTTATTTTTTTTCAAGGAAAAATGTGTTTAATACAGTTACACAGAAGGTAAATGTGCTTACCCGTCGACCGGTCGCTTTGCTCAACATAAGCCCGAGATGAGAATGTTCGAATGTGAAGGTAAGGGCTAGCTCGGCAGGCTCATTAGCAGCGTGTGAAAGCTTTACATCGTTAAGTGCTGTTTTAATTACTTCCCCCTCAGATCGAGATGCAGCTTAATAGCCCTCAAACTGCGATGTTTTCATGTTTTCTCAATTCAAAAATAAACCTCTTTGATGCCAGTCCATGGATCCTTGCCTCGGCTGAAAAATGAAACTAAAATCCTTTCAGTACCCTCAAAATATTCCACATAATTTTTCATTCCAGCCTTAATCCAGTCCCTAGTCATATATTTGCACTCAGTCACACATTCTGAATCTTTGTGAGAGAGATTGAAATACTTACTTAGCATATTTCTTATTTGATTGTTAACCTATATCGACTATTATAGGCACATCTACACCTCGACTCCTTATTCATTTTTGAGTAAACAGACTTTGAGAGTTCATATGTTGCTTTGCATTGGTTGCTTTGGACTAAAGAAAAACGATAAATGATTGCACTTGGCCAGTGAAGCACTGATGTGGAGAAAGATTGTTGGCCAAGAAAAAGTATAGTGTGAAACTTCCAATCAAACATTACCAACAATGGTAACAGTTTATATACTGGGTGTTTTGTTCTTTTTTAGTGTTGAGTAAGGGAGTCTGTCCCGATGAGGTCAAACTGGCCTTAGATCAGAGACAGTTAATGTCACTGACAATGACAATGCCTGATTTGACCATAGAAAACATTGAAACTAATGGAAACATTTCTGTTAAACGGGGTAATTTCTGTGAAATGTACTGTTTTGTTGAATAAAAAGCCACTTAAAACATCATCTAATGACCCGGAAGTTATAAATTGAATTCTGAGACATATCACTATGTCTTTAACATTTGCGGTCTGGGCTATGTCCATTCGACATACTTTTAGTTTTTTTCATTGGTATAAAATGTAAGTGCCTGAGGCTCTTGTTTCTCATCATTGGGCTGTTTTCAATCTCTGGCATGAATCGGCATGCCATTCCTTTATAACCAAATGCCTTTTTGGTTCTCCTGGTCCATAATGTACATGTAGGTGGCCTTTGTCCACACTCGCATAAAGTCTGCCTGGTATTAGCTGGTACAGGGGCCCACCAACCTGACGCATAGACAAAACTTTGTACATCAACGGTCAAATTTGTCAATTTAAGGTCTAACAAATGCATCATATCCAAGTCATCGAGTTGAAAACAAGCAGCAAAAGTTCAACGGAAGAACTTTACCTCTGATTGTTAAAAACTCTTTCTGGCAACTAAAGTGCAAGACTGAAAATAAAAGGTATAAATAAAGTTGCAGACGAGACGCGTGTTTGTGGCGTGTGTGGGTTGAGCTCTTTCACCTCCATCTGCTGACAGTGGCTAATAGCCTGCTTAGCTCCGACCCCGTGCTGCGGGGTCACCCTCTGTGAGTGATGGACAGGTAAGCGCTAAACTGTATCTATACATCTCCCTCGTGACCCTCAGTCAACTCATCGGTCTGTCCTATCCGCGCTGTATCCCCACCCAATGGTCTTAATGCTTCAGTCTCTGCAGCAAATCTGTGAGCATCCGCACACGCCATGCTAACGCTGACCCCTGTGCTCCTGAGAGAGAGACATTTTGACTCGGCAGATAGCTCTGTCCTCATTAAAGCGGCACTCAGAAATAGAGGACCCCAAAAGTACTTTAGTTTTTGTAACAGTGAGGTGTTAAAAAGTCCTGGCGGAAGTTTCCGGTGGCAAAGGTAAAAGATAATTAAAGTAATGAGCGGAGAAGGTGTCGATTCAAATCCCAATGATGGTTTTGGAGAGATTATGTGTGCCCTGAAAAGAACTAACTGCAGAGGCCAATCAGAAGTCAGATCTGACAATTTAGAGGCTTAGACGGTTTATATTAAAGAGCAATCAGGATAAAAGTACTGACACCATTCACACACATTTTGTAGTTATGCAATATCTTCAGGGAGCTGAAAGGAGCTAAAAGATTGTTGTTAGTGTTTATTTCTAATTGCGGTATTATTGCGATATCATGAGGGATTAATTAACAATACAAGTGGCGTTCGTTGTGATAAAAGCATTAAATCTGAGCTGTAGAGTAAACAAGCTGGGAACTAATTTATGTTCAGCACCATGAAGTTCACGGTGGCGTTTTTGCCATTTATCTGCAAAAACTATGAAAGTGTAGAACAAGGTGTTTTAGAGCATACCGTATCAGCGCTGGAAAATGCATGTTTTGGAATGAATGGAGTGAATGGATGGTTTGTGGGGCTGGGCAAATGATCAAAATTGTAATCTTCATGTAGCTTTTCATTGGTAAATTCCACACTCAGTTCTGTTGCAGTTGTTTGGAGTACACTGGAATAGCATTAATGTTGTTGTTGTTTAAGATTAGTTTCTTTTTATTTTAAAGTCTGTTCATGAATCCTTATATTAAAAGCTATATTTATTATTATGTAAAAATATTGAATAAACATTTTTTTTATTCAGCAATATGAAGGATAGATAGGAATATGAGGGATGGATAGGAAAAGAAAAGAGTACATAATGTGGACAGCTTGAGCATTTTAAAGGTAAAGAGATTACAGAAGAATATACGGGTACAGGGAAACTGACTCTAGAGACCTGGAGGAAGACCAAGGAGGAGATTTATGGACGTATACCTGTAGTGCAGAACATTACCGGACCAGTTTAGGCAGCACATTTTTCACTTTGTGCCATCATAGTTGCTTGAATGTTCAAATGCAGGCTCCAAAAATGGCAATAATTGGGTCCTGGGACCAAACAGGGGTGAGTTAAAACAAAGGTTTGATGATGATTGGTGATTAAGACTTTAACTTAAAATAAACATTAAAAAAGGAGACAAAACATCAGTATCAAGGGTCTGACCCCTGGCCAATTGACAGGTGCTGTATATTCTTTAAGAAAATGACCGCTATAAAAATGGCCTTCATCTGCTTAACTACATGAGCTCAATTGATCGGAGCAAAGTGAATTCGGCTAGATGTAGCGAGGGGATTTATTGTACCAACACATTCTACTAACATGGCCGCCACATGAACTCCTGAGCAGTACATATTACAGATTAAAAAAAGAGCAGGTTAGCCTCTTCTTGCTCTCACAAAGCCCTATCTTAGTGAAGTCAGCCTCTCCATTTGAAAGGTCTACTGATTCTATTAATTACAGAAACATAACACTAATTATCCCTAATATAATTTAGACTGTGATATGAACACAATAGTTTTTTTTATCCTGATATAAAGTGTATATCAGGGAGCCGGGAGCCGGCCGTTTATGAGCTGCACTTCCCACGCTGGAGCTGATATGAGGCAGTTGCCCTTGGACAAAGCGGAGTAATGTAGCGTCACTAATCAGCGTTTCACTTCGCGGTCGGCACAGAGGAGAAGCGCGTCTGTCTTCTGGTCCTGCAAAGTGCTCACCTCGCTCCTATAGTGTTGACAACAAGCAGGAAAAGAAAAACACCGGTAGAGCGGAGCTGTGTATTGGGGTCTGGCTACATGTGAAAGGGTGTGTGTAAATATTGTGGACAGAAAGTTTCAGAAAGATTGATGATGAATGTTTTTTATTGTGTCATTGTTGCTTTTTCCCGGCACTTTTTTGTCGCCGTTTTGTAGCTCTTTTTTTTTTTTTTTGCTTTTTCAGTACTTTTTTTTTTAATCACGTTTTGTTTGCTTGTTTATTGTGTTTTGGTCACTCTTCTCTTTGGGTAAAGCCAAACTGGAGGAGACAATGTGCCTTTCTCCATTGTGGGATCAACAAAGTTCTATCTTATCTTATCTGATCATTTTTTATAAAAGCTCTTGTATTTGTAGGTGCCAAAGTAATGGAGAAACCTGAAAGTGTCTGGGTCAGTCTGAGTCATTGGATACAGCAGATACAAAGTCAACAGATCTTTTAATATCTGCTCTAACCATATGCTTTTGGTGTGTGTCGCATATGGTTTAATTGGATATGGCTGCAGCTGGACAACTACTTGTTACCTCATTAGATGGATGGATGGATAGACATATAGATGAATGAACAAACAAGAAATAGCTGAACAACAGGAAAAAAAAGACAACGCAGACACTGTATGGGTATCGCCAGCTCCCCACTGAGCGGAAACAAAAGTTGTGACGTACGTGAAGCATTTATGCAACTTTATTTCTATGCGTGAATAAAAAAATAAAAATAAAAAACGGCGATTAAGTTTGGTAGCAAAATCAGTCATTCATGGAGTTTATTTATGTTAATTATGCATAAGGCGCGTTCTGCAAACCCAGTCATTAGCTACACAAACATGCGGGGTGTAATCCACCACCAAATGAGGGGAATTAAAAGCAAGTGCACAATATCATTCATCAAATTTAGGACTCTTAGGGGTTTAGGGACCACATTTTTATTTTTATAAGCACTGTTGCGCATAAAATGGCTTAAGGTAATACAACGTACAAATAATAAAAGTAAGATGTGATAGACTGTGGCTTACATTATTAGATGGATGGACAAAACGCACTTTGCTCAAATGGGATGAAATCAAGCAAGCAGCAAGCGTGCAGTGATTATTTGTTGTATTCGGAAACGGCATCTTTCACGGCCAAACCGCAGTGCTTTTCAAACAGGTTTGCGATCACATACATGAATAATTTTTTGCCAAGCTTCAGTGAAAATACTAATAGGCCGCCGGTCAACATGCAATATCTGAATTTGATAATTACACCGTGCTGCAATTTGCACGTGGGCAAACTCGCCTGATGTGATCCTGACGCTAATTATTTTTGGGTCTGAGGCTACTGCCTGGGCTGGAGCAGAACAGCTGCGGTGATGCTGTGGCAAAGTTATCAACATGAGGCCAAATACAAACTCTTCTGAGCTTTCTCACCAGCGTATACCACATAATAAAACAGCATTTGTTGAGATTCACTGTGTAGATGTTGTACTTGTTTGCATTGGCAAAAGTTAAGTTATATTGCCGATATAAGGGTATTTACTATATCGGCTAGCGGCCGAAAATGATAAGAGACTTGCAGTTTTTGCACCGGAAAGAGCTCCGTCAGAGCTTTAAAATGAGCCTCAGGGGAGCAGAAAAACATGGCGGTGAAAATCAGTCACAAGTTTGTGCACCTATTTTATATATTGTATGGTGTAGACTTTAGTGTATAATTTCAGAATTATAAGAGACCGAGACTTTTATGTTTTGGAATCTAATGATTTTTGTCTTTCAAACAGCTCCCTCTGAAGAACCTACTAAACATGAATATACAGCGCCCCCTGCTGTCACAGTTCAACACGTTGAGAAGCATCATACACAGGAGTATATGAGACCTTTTTAAAAATATGGCCAAAAATATCATAATTTCCTCGCCTTTGGAAAAGCCCACATTGGTCGGCCTCTCTAACAGATATATTTCTATGATTTACACCTTTACTTTAATAATACATGTTTAGGCTCTGTGAGAGATAAAAATAAAAAAATACATACAATTAAATTACTTAAAATATCGGCCAATATATCGGTATCGGACCACAAAAATCCATATTGGCCGGGCCCTAGTCACCATTTTAGTGGAATTTCTGGAAATTAAGTGATGACATACAAATAGTATTGCCACAATCTAAAACTAGTGACCACCATGAACCTTGCTTAAGATCTGGATAATGGTTCTAGGGCACTGCAATGCTCCTGGTAGGTTGCTCTTGCAGCACAGACAATAAAGTGTAACCTTAACTATGCATGCCATGTAATTCATGCTAATATTGTAATTGATAGTATCCTGACCTTCTGCAAAGGCCCCGCTCCCTTTGCCAATGTTTACAAGCTCCGTCAAGATGTGAGTTTATCACGAAAACTTTAATACAAATACAAAAAACTTGCAGCGCTGAGCGATTGACTTGGTTTCCAGGGTGAACTTTCGTTTCACAGAATGGTTTATTTCAGTATTTTTTTTATTTTATTGACCTTTATTAAACCAGGATAGTCCCACTGAGATTAAGATTTTAAGGTGAGTCCTAGCCCCAGAGGGGAACCTATTGTATATGTTATCAGTGGTAGGGGAAACCAGAGTACCTGGAGGAAACCTACGCAGACACGGGGAGAACATGCAAACTCCACACAGAAAGGCCCCATCCAGGTGGGGGGATCTTCTAGCTGTAAAGCACGAGTGCTAACTGCTGCGCCCACCGTGCGACTGTTGATGATTTTCTAAATGTGCAGCTTGTGAACATTTTGCACTGTTTGCGGTCGTACTAACGACATAAAGTTACATTTGTGGCTCTGGAACATGCGATTTTTAGAACATGCTCCTGGACTAAAGCTGGGCTGACGCAGTCTAAGAGAGCCCAGGCCCACGGTGGTGCTTCTACTGTAAAGAGTGACAACACACACGCCTGACCTGCTCACGCTATACGAGTGTGACCCGAGCTGCGTGAGGCGCTACTATGGATACAAGCGGGGTCTGACCTACCCTCTTCTCAAACAGTGCTTTTTATTTTTGGTTATTAAAAGTAAGTATATCTTGTAATCCATCATTTACCTGTGCGGCTCTCCTCTCGCACTTTTAAAACTTAAAACCAAATTATGGTAAAAACATACCAACTATTTTCTGTTTTTGGGTAAACATCTGACCTGATTTAACTCCAGACAGCGGGTTTTTTCGCCGAACACTTAAATGCGGCGCAAGTAATTAGGCTCCATAAACCGACAATAGCTCAGTTGTAATCCAAAAATGTCAAGATCTCTGCGAATATTTGAGCAATCAACAAAACAAAAATAATTATTAAAACCGTCAAAGTGGCGCGCAAGAGTAAAATGGTTTGGATCCAAAAAATAAATCAACCAGTATTTGGCTAGTGTTAATAAGCTCTGTGTACACAATGCATTATCGAAGGAAATAGTTTTACATTCTACAAAATGAGCATGGACAACAGCTCACCCCGTTGTTATTCAGAAGCCCATTATTGTGATAAAAGCTAATTATTCTGGATGCGTCTGCTTCTGCTGTTTGATGGTCCTCCCTGCTGAATCTTCCCCAATCACCTGCCTGTATGTAGCAGGACAGCCGCGGTGATATGTGGCAAAGTGACCCGCATGAAGCCTCATTCAAACCAAGCCTTTTCTTTTTCATTTCCATTTTTCTAGCCAATGTTAGGTTTTCTTGGGGGGGGGAGGTTTTCCCCCCTAACAGCGTGTATCACTTAATTGTGCTCTTCCCATTGTTATGGCAGACTGGAGGGGAGGGCGCTGTGACAGGACGCTCCGGAGATGTCAGGCAGGATTTAGAGATGGACTGACAGCTCTTTAATACCGATGCCAGGAATCTTCATCCTTCATGACATGAAATAAGTTACTGTCACATATAATTACCCAATTCTGTAGAGAGAAGATGTAAATTCACAAAGGAAAAGACTGTTCTGTGTCAATTGTAAAAAGTAGCCTTCAGTCACTGTCTTAATAATATAAAGAAGAAAATAGAATCTTTTCATCTTAGCCCACACATAAGGGGGACCATGTTTCACAGCACATTTTCTAAAACTCTGAGCAGTCACCTTAAAGCATGTTTGCTCGATGGAAGGCCGATTTTCTTCATCGTCAAAAGACCAAGGGCCTCCAATTGTCGGCTGAGGTAAAGCATCACGGACTACAAATGCCAGCGTTGGCCTAAATGGGTGTTGTGCTAAGACGTTTTAACCTCTTAACCCCCGCCTTAACCGAGGGCATTTTCTCCAGTTCGACTGCACCCAAATCTAAAAGCTTCTCGACTGGAGAACAACTGAATAACGCCTCATTTGAAAGCTAAGGCCTTGTAATGGACCAAACAAAGGCAGGGACAAAGGTGTTAAAAATTGAGAAAGTAACATAATTTAATCTTCAAATTAATTAACAAATGCTCACAAAAATAAGGCAAACTATAACTGACAAAAATCTGGGCCCAACGTAAAAGAGCAGTAACAAAACTCAAACCAAAGACTGACCTGCAACAAAGAAACAAGGCTGCTTAAATAGGGGTGGAGTAAACCATAACGTAATCAGAGGGAGGTATAACACAAACACAAACTACTAAACTTGGCAAAACTCATAACAAGCAAAATCATCATAAGCAAAATCATAAGCAAAGCTAACAAAAATACAACTTGGCTCAAATTGATTGAAGTGCCTAAGTTCAACAAAATAAACTTTTAGTGTTCCCCCTCAGTTCACTGTGACTTGGTCCAGTCCAAGATTTTAAAATGGCCTCCAACCCCTCCAGCCAGTCTTTGCCGCACCTCAAACAAAAACAAGTGTAAGTAACAATTCAAACCAAAATTAACTCAAGTGTCCAAATAAAGAAATAACAATGTGCAGTGTCATTGTAACTTAAGTAAAACAATACTAACACGAAATTGTGGTAGAGGCATCCACCACAGGCCTACTAAACTGATCCTAACTTTTTCACCACATTGTTGTCACTTTTTTGTTGTATTATTGTTGCTTTTCTGGCACGCTTTTGTCATTCTTTTATTGCGTCTTTGTCACTTTTTTTGTCAATGATTTGTTGCATTTTTGTCACTTTTTTTTTTGGCCTTTTCTTTCGTTGCTTTTTGGTTACGTTGTCATCGCTCTTTTTCATCCTTGTTTTTGTCGGTATTATAAAGAAGCTTTTTGATTTGGGTAAAGCCAAACTGGAGAAAATGTGCTCGGTTCATTTGGTGGTTAATAGGTTAAAGGAATTGACAGTATTCTTCACATGTCTTCACAAGTACTTTAACAGGCTTTTGATCTCTGATTTGTGTAATTATGTTCCACAAAATCATCTCCAGAGGGGTTTGCCTCCTTGCGTGTATGTGAAATTAATTATTCTTTAAAATGTATAATTATTCAGATTAAATATTTAAAATTACACCTGACTTTGGTGTAAAAAAAACAAACCGATAAATCGAGTGCCCTGAGCCTCTGATAACATTACTTGATATGTCTGTAGGGAGATGCAGCCGAATGCTCGTTGAAACAAGTGATTTGTTGTGATCAAGTTGTCCTTACTTGTACCATTCTCATTTTAAGGCAAACTTCAAAAAAAAAAGAAGATCTAAAAAGTGCTGATTATCGTGTGTCTGGAGGGTCGTACAAACTGTTCTTCTGGTTATCAAATGTTTTTATTTCCAGACTGAAACAATGGGAGATGAAATGGGATTGCCTGGCTCACAGAGACACTACTTTACAATTTAGCTCACCCCCTACCTCATCAGATCTCACAATTATTAAACGCATCCATTTATTTCAAAGGATAAATCCAATGTTAATGTTACAATGTTCTAATTTGCCTTTTAGTTATCACAAAATGACTGATGGAAAGGTGCTGTCTGGGCTGGCATTTTATTATGGATAAGAGAATAAGAATGGAGAAAAAAAAAGGAAAAAATAAAGACGTCAAAGAGCGCCATCATTAAAAAGAAACATTTTTATTATCTGAAGTAAAAGGGATATCAATATCTTTCATGAATATCACTGCTCAACACTAGCCTGGCTAATGCCAGACTGCTGTGTGGGCTTGAATCCTTTCGAACTTCACAACAGTCTGGGGACCATCGCCAAAATCTTTGCATGGATTTGGGGACCAGTCACAGAACGAGGAGGGACGGTAAGACGATAACGCGCTATTCGACATGCGGAGGTTTGTAGTTTGTTTAGGATAAGAAAAATAAAAGTTTATTTATGGAACCGACATGACAGCAGCAGACGCGACTCCATCTTTCGATCAAGCTTTAGACCGTGTTCTAAATAGTTTAGCTCAAATTTACAGCGGGTACGTCATACGTCATCTGATACAATTGGCTATGGCTCCGTGCAGACGCACAGACATTTGTAGTGCCCAATAAACGGCCATGGACAATCATAAACCACACCTCTCCTACGAGAAAATGAATTGGTGGTCCCCAGACTAAATATCACTTGTGATTTTAGTCTGGCGTTAGCCTTAATGCTACACTCAATTTAAAAAAAATGTCTGCACAACATTTGCCCTTCATCAGACATTCTTGGTGTGAGTAAATAAGTACTTTGGAAGCTACTTTTAGTCATGCTGAACAATATGCAATTCAAGATTGGTTTGTGATATTTGTTAAATGAAAAGCCAAAAGTAAAATAGTGGTATACTTATACCATAAGAGTATGCACAAAAAGCTAATTATAAAGATGAGTCACAGATACTAATGTGTTTGCATTAATAATTGATCTAGAGATTCCTATACGCAGCAGTCTAGACTCAATGCCACGCTGATGAAGGAAATGTTTCTGAAACGGCGGGGGCAGCGCTTCCTTGTGGGACAAAATGTATTTCAGTCCGTCTCCTTCTTTACCCAAGCCCTCAAAGATTATTTTTACAGACCAGGGGATGTTGTGCTTATGCTGCGGCCAACACCCAAGAACAGGAAGCCACAGTTTCTATGAGAGACCACCAGATGGAAACCGATTGTGATGAGAAAACAATATTTTGGACGAGCTCATTCTGGTTCGGCCAATTAGACCGCGATGCCTGTATGATTTAGCACTTCCTCTACCTGCTTTTATGTGTCGGGGCACTGCGCGGAATACAATGACCCGTGATTAAAGATTTTGCGCTGCAGCCTCAGACGGCCGTGGCGCCATTCTTATCAGATGCCTGCTGCTCACAACTCAGCGGGTCTACCTCAAATCAATGGCCCAGCGCTGCACATGTCAAACGTCAACTCATTTAGCGTTATTTCCAACCATTTTCATTCACCAACACCACCAAGAGAGAGAAATCACCAACATATTAAATCAAAATATCTCTGCATTTCCTTTAATTGTTGCTGTATAAAAAAAAGAAATCACTTTAAGTGTTCGCAGTAAATCAAATCAAGTTGTTTTTGAATTGCCCATTATCAGAAGTTGGCTTTCAGGGCTGCACAAAACAATGACAAAAAATGACAAATGTATTGTCCAACAGTCAGCAGCAGATGGATATGCCCAGGCTAAATGTCCCTCCTTTTGCCATCCTCTTAAATTTATCAAGCACAAATATAAACAGTAAGTCGCATAGTCTTTAAACAAGCTTAGGTTGATGGAAATTCATACACCGTCCTTGTAAAAAATATCATTAAAAAATTGCCGTATTGTTTTAGTTTTAAAAATGTGCCCTTTCTTCGATTGTGATGTTTTCAAATGGATTCTCTCTGCAGTACGTGATGTGAGACCAGCCGCAGAGTACAATCTAAGAGCCCTTTGTCTTGAGTTGGGGCGTGTTGTACTCGCGCGGACGGGGCCTGTTTGTGTTGCCTCCACCCTTCTCCTGTAGACATGGGCTGGAAGTGCCGCAACGGATCTGATCGGGCCAAGCGGAGGCAGGCGCTGAGGTCATTCCCCTTTAATTACATAATGTAGAATGTGTAGGCTTTGATAACACTTCAAGTATACAGTTATGCAACCCATATAGTTTACAATACAGTTTATTTTTTTGGTACTGTAAAGCAAGTTTGCAGTGGGTTTTGCAGTACATTCATTTGGATGTGAGAAATCTAATGTCTAATTTATTTAGACATGCAATCAACCACTTTCTCTCAATGGGATTCAACGAAGTCTCCCACTCTCCGTTACTTAATGTTGCGTTCCATTTGTCTTTGAAGGTCAACAACTCCAAGTTACTGCTTTTTAGTTGTCAGGCTGTAAAATATAATGATACTAAAACAAATACAGACAAATAAGCTACAAAGCTGGTAAAAAATAAGACAAAACATGGCCTCAACTTATTCTATTAACACGAAACAGCGTCTAATAAATTATGTTAAAAATCAATGACAGAGTGGAACTGTCTCTTCTCCTCAATAGATGTGAACGTTAGCCACATTAGCGTCACAGAAAGATCCGTAAACTTTTATAACACTAAACAGCAGTGAGGGAGCAGGTTCACTGGCTATAAGCTATAAGGTAAATTACACAGAAAATGTAAAAACATATGCAGGGTGGTGCCCAGGGTTTCCGTTAGCTGGCTGTCGCCGGCTTTTGGCCGTTTTGAAAAGCAAATGTCCGGTAAAAATAATTTCCATCGGCCAAATTGGCCGACAGTAAAAAAATAAAGAAAATATGGAGAGAATATAGAAAAATATATTAAATACAATATTTGACCTAAGTCGGTGACTAACACAACAAAGTGTTTTCAAGACAGGCATCAATATTAAAAAAGGTTAAATATTTCTATTAAAAAAAAGTTTCGATTTACGCCCTTCGCCCATTTTACAAAGCGCAGTTGAAGTGCCTTCATCGCTCTCTGGATATGTAACGCTTTTTCTTCGCGCTTCGTCACATTTTCCAAGAAAACGGCGAACTACAGGTAGATGTACTTTTATAAAAGTGTGTTAAGAACTCAACAGCTAATACATGTTATTAGGATATTCTGTAAACTCCGTGTGTTCAGTCAGACTGAGCGCCTCTTCCTGGGAAAGTGGCCGGGTTCCCTCGGTTAGTCTGCGCCGACCGCCTCGGTTTAGTTACCGTTCTTCGGAGCCGCTTTTGATGACTTTAGCATAGTCGATTTGCCCCTCCATAATATTTCAGCGGTGAGAGACGTCTTTAATTTTACACCTGAAGCCACGTTAAATGCACGGAAAGGCATCCTACAGCCCACCCCGCGCTGTGCAGATCTGGACAGCGTTAGGGTCATATTATCTTCTGTCGGAGTTGCAGCCAGATGAGTGGGATACATCCGTGTGGCAAAGTCCTGCACCGGGTCGGGTACCCGCGGGTAAAATTCCAGCAACTTTTGCGGGTACCCATCGGATACCCGCGAGTTTGCGATGGGTAGTGATAACACACGGACGGGTCTGCGGGTAGCTGCTACCCGCACAATATTTAATTGATATCATTATGGCGTCTACAGACCTAACCACACAGCTCGTGCAGTTGCTTCTAAGATATGAATGAAAACGGTTTCCTGACTCTTTGTACTTTGGTGACAGTATAGTTTTACGAGAGTACATTTCTCTGACACTTCTCGCAAATCTCGCCTATCGGCATTTCAAACCGCTGCTGCTTGACATGAAGATTCCCTCTTTCCAGACAGTGTCTCCGTTTCACTTGTGTCTATATGATGTATTGGGGGTGGTTATGATGTTCCAAATTCAGATGATCAATACATTTTTCGTGAATGTATGTTTTTAGTCCTCCGGCCTCCTCACGTGGCCACGTGGCACCTGCGCCTCTATAGTCTCTATGCGCACAACTTTATGTTTGTATTTGAGCTGTTGTTGCATTTTTCTCACGTCGTTCTTTTTTTTTAGAAATAGCTGTGTTTTGGACCCACTAAAGCACTCGTGTAACGCTCTGTCTAAATGTAGATTGATAATAAGCCACATGCATTATATTTTTAATGGCCGGTTATTCTTGTGAATGGCCAACATTAAAAAGTCTGAACCTCTGGTGGTGCCATGTTGTAGCACGCACAGACACACACACACACACTTAGTATATCACCAAAAAGTGATACATATTTGGCATTTTGTTTCGAGAGAGTTAAATTCTATATACCAAATCAAATGTTCAAGGCAAGCTGCATTACAAACACTCAATACATTAGCTGTGCTGAAAGCAGACTCAAGTGCCTGATATTTTGAGAACTACTGAGATAATTATACCTTCCAAATGGTCAAAAAGCTCCAGATGGCTACAATAGAAACCTGTCTGCAGCATGGTATAGGTAAAAGCTAAAAATTTACGCATTTTATTTTTTCCTTTACACCAATAGGCTGTTTGTACCGTAAATGATTACATGCATTTCTCAACCGCAAACAAACTATAGAAGCACTCATGGTTTTCAGCCTAAGCTACTTGTTCTCTCGCTGTGATGGGGCTGATGTCTGTCAAAGGGCTTTCCTTAAATCCCTTAGAAATTAGGCCTTTTCCAGATGTGATTAGTGGCTGCTGCAGGAGGTTGCCACTGTGTGATTGACACTTGTCAATCACACAGTGATTGATACAGCGCCACCAGTTAGTTCGGCCCACTTCTTCGCTTCTTTAATTTCCATTTGAAAGAACAAGCACAGATAACACTTGTACCTGATCACCATTGACCTGTTGGGAGCCAGTCACCAGTAACCATATGACACTGTTGACCAAAGCGGACACACAATTATCTATATTTCAGCCTTTTTGGAAATGGAAATGCTCCTGGATGTGTTCAAAATGTGTATCTGCATTTCAAAACACAATTTTTATTTGTCAGAAAATTTACAATTAGATGTTTTCGCAATATTATGCAGCCCTGCAAGGAAATGCTCTTTTAATTGAGCTGCTATTTCCCCGTAAGCTCTTTCAGCCCGTGACCTGAGGAAACTTCTTGGATTATTCCACATCTGATTCAGCCTGATGTTTGCACAGGTTTGTCTATTAATTTCTTTTGAATCACTCTGCCATGTCTGCCATGGGCTGAGTGATTGCTAATATGGTGTATGCATTTCTGCAGTGTCTAGTCCTGTTTGGCTGATGCTCGGCAGATTGCAGGTCTGAAAGGGCAATTCGAATTTCTGACAGAAATCCCTTTTTTTGTGCAAAATTTGTCTTATTTCAAATTAAATGCAACTGGAATCAGATCTTCTGAATAAAATGTGACTTCAATGTGACACAAATGCGCAGAAGACGGCACGCCGTAACACACAGCGCACGGTTGCTTTTTGTGGAAGTAAAACATGGATTGAAAAACAGTGCCACGGCAAAGTTATAAGTAACATTTTTTTGTGGGGCAGTAACCGAGACATCTGTACAGAGAAACATGCAGCTGTGGGGCCGGTCCAGACTTCATTTAAGTGCACATGTTGGGTCCTTGTGAGAGTGAATGACATATGTGGTGTGTTGATGGTTTGTAGGTCGACGGATGATCAGATTTGTATCATATTTTAAACCTCATACTGTGTCGAAATTGGCTTGTGTCCAATTTGGAAAAAAGTGACTCGAGTTGTATAAAATAAAAAAGACTCTCACAATTAATTGGTCTAATATAACTGCACCTGTGGTTATAAGCCCTGCTGCAAATATGATATTTCACCTCCTTTTTCTTCTATTGCCTTTATATTCCTCAATCCATAGCTGCAAATACAAGGCTCTCAAAGTTAACCACAATATCAGAAAAAGAAAAATGCATCTATCAAATGTCTGCCCTGAAATAACAAAGGATTTCCAGTGGCGCACTTGGACAGTGGATTGATTGGATCTCGTCGGCTCCTTGTCTGGTGTATTTGTGGAAAATTCTCTCCCTGAGCAGAAGGACATTGCTTCAACCTGCTGCTGTCTACATCTGCTAATTTGCAAAAAGAGTGGAAGAATAAAAAATATATGTGTGAAACTATTAAATATATACGATTGAAGTGCAATGTGATTTGAATATTTGTTTGCATGCTACACCATTTCCCATAGATGGAGTATTTTTTTCTCCATGTAATCGAATACATTTTAGTGAACTTTTTTGCTGCCATTTTGTTTGGCTCCATGATTCCTTCTAATTATTAATAACATATATCCTACATTGCTAATAATATGCTGAGGCAGAGTGTCTTGTCCCAGTTGTGAAAAATAATTGTGTAACACCCTGTTCTGTTCCCATTATTCCCCTTTGCAAACTTATTTAGCTTTCGGAAGAAGAATATGGTTTGACTTTTAAAGATTTAAAAATTGCATGACAGACCCAGTTATTTTGATTCCAACTGCAAGAGGCAATTCAAGAAATGCAGGATTTGCTTTGGTAAATTGTTGGTCAATAGACCAAGCCTTTATATTAGGGATGCACCGATCCAAATCTGGTATCGGATATCGGAGCTGATGAAAAAAAAAAAAAGTAAATAAATACGATATCGCGTATTGGCTACAAATATCCAATACTGAAAACCAATACCAGTTAAAAACACTTTACAACTTTTACCACCTAAATCTAAGTGAACATGCTGCATATCATTGCAAAGCTAGGAACCAGGAGAATTCACTATCTGAGTTAAGTTTCAATCTCTGCAAAGAAATACGGAGATACCTAAAATACATGTGGCCTAATAAAATAAAGTCGACCACTGCTGAAGTCAAGTGTTTGTGTTTTAGTTTAAGAAATAATGCAAGTCTCGAGTTAAGTCCCAAGCAAAGCCAAGTCAATTGGTCATGGGGTCAAGTCAAGTCAAATCGAGTGAATACTTAAAAAAAAAATGGAAAGAGTCTTTTAAACATGAGCTGCTTTTTCCAAGTTCCCATTTCCAAGTCTTTTTGGAGCTTTGGTCAAGTGAGTCTCTAGTCCCGAAAATTGCGACTGGAGTCTGACTCGAGGCAAGTCATGTGACTCGAGTCTCCCACCTCTGAGAAATAACTGATCTAACATAAAATGATCAGATCACTTCATGTGAGTTGTTTATATTAATGTAACCTAAAGCCTGTCATATCCCCAAGGATATTTAGTGTAGAAAAGTCCAGTGAGTTAAATGCTTATCCAATAGTTTATCAATATATATAATTTATAATCGATCCGTAATATCATGACAATAAAATATGACTTTATTGATCTTAAAATGGAGGAAAGAGTCAATTGAATGTTTCACTCAGAGAAAGCCACTTTTAAGAAAGTGGTATCTGTAAATATCGGGTATCAGTATCGTGCATATATTGTCTACATGGTAATAGTGTGATTGTTGTTTGGATAGGTATGCAAATTGTACAATATAGAGTTGTGGGGAAAAGCTGCAGAAAAAATACTTTTAAAGAGGTATAGAATGAATTTTGCGATTTATTGTTCAGTCAATTCTCTTTTCGAGCATCATATTAACAAAACAATTAAAATAAATGACGTGACACTGGCTTTAGCAGGAAAAAAGCCACATCTTTGCTTGGTCACAAAGTACGCGTCAATTCTGATCCTTGAGACTTAAGATCGTGAACGCTGTCTGGATGTTTCGCTCTAATCTGTGTTTCGTCTCTCTATAATTGCATTCTTGGAATGATTTTCTTTTGCTCATTGCATATTTCTTGACTTATCTTTGAAGCTAGCTGACATCCACTGGGGACATCACAGTTTTTACCTTCACGCTTCACTGATAATAGAGTCACTGGTAGTCATCTGACAAGCGCCGTCTTTGAAAAGTACTTTTATTATATAAGAACGATAAAACTACGTCACTTGTCTATACTTCCGATGGATGCTTCAAACCATTCTTTTTATGTTTTTATGAAAAATCTGTAAAGACACACATTTTCTGGGTTTTAACACCTTTTTGATGAAGGTAGTTACATTTCTCACCAAAGAGAGATGCAAAAATACAAACAAACACGGATTTGTACCAGGTGTGAGACAACTGGAACTTGACTCCTCCATGTTTGCAGAGGACCAGGCATGTAATTGCATAAACTTAAGTGCAGATGGTAGCAACAGGCTGTACATTGGGGAAACATCCACTGTAAAACATCAACAGATCACTCTTTTGAGGACACATGTCTGTTGGATAAAGGTGGTTTGAACACTGTTGGTGCTTTGAGAGATGACTGAAGGAGGCCCTATAGAGATCAGTTCCCCCAGCCCTCAACACACATACAGGAGTCAGGTTCCAGCTGTCATGCTCCTGGGACAAACCGTTTGGAGGCTGCCCTGGACATGGCTCAGCTCCAGGTCCTGTCCTCGGACCACTATCTACTCCCACATCTATATCCAGTGGCTGTGACAGTTACCGACTGCCATTAGGAGGAGAGTGAAATGTCGGTGTCGGTTGAAAAATGTAAGTCCAATTGTCTTGTCCATCTGAATGACTGAGGATAGACACCATTTGATAGATACTGTATGGGTGAATGTAACGGTCTGTCCTCTTTTTGCCAGGCTGATTCCATTGTATTTCAGTCTAGATTATTCTGTTTCAGTCCAATATTTTCACTCATTTACATACTGGGACACGCTGGTCATGTTTTACTCTGTTCTGTGAAACTAGAGGCAGTGTTTTTAGTTTCTGCTCACACATGGGGGAGATGGAGTCTAGTGTTTTTCTTTAGCGCATTGATGTTTTTGAGTCAGAGTAAGCTGTGCTCTTCCTCTTTTTAGATTTGTCTGGGCACTAAGCTCAGACTTTTTTGTCCTCGACAGACCAAGCAACTTGACTAGAAAAAATAAGATCCAAGGTCTACATGGTATGTTTTATAATACTATTATAGAATAATAATAATGAAAAAAAGCATACAAAATAAATGTCCGAGGTCGGGTCAAGTAAAAATGTTCAGAAAAAGAGTCCAGATGTTCCGCCCGAATAAATGCAGTTCATATGTCCATTGTTTCTGATTGGGAGAGGTCAACTATACATTTCCTGCTGTCAGAACAAAATGTTTCTTCAACAATTAAAACTTTACATTATATAAAACAGGGATATGCACATATAATATATATTTATAGAGTGCACATTTGTGCCATTTCGTTTAGATCTTGTTAAGTTCGGGTCAGTTCTAAACTTGGGGGCCAGATCTTTTGCCTGGCGCAAGAACAGCGCTGCTCCAAACACGTTGGACAGTTGTCATCTTCTTGTTGCGCTATTTGACTGTGCCACTGGCAAGAAGGAGTCGCTTATAAAAAAACTAAAAGAGGTCAACTGAGACTTTATTTCAAACAGCACTGAGCGCCACTCCTATGGCAGCTTCATATTATTTTCTTTCTTTTCCTCATGTTCTTCCTTTAGAATTACGGGCTGTTATAAGCTCTATCGGTCAAACTAAGTACTTGAGTTAAACACTGTCTCTGTTCGGTGTCCCGAGAGAAGATGTACAGCCGGTCCCGCTGTGGTGCCAGTCTGCACTCAGCCGTAGTTAACGCAAACCCAAACAAAAGCACGTCTTCGCCCCCACCACCCCTTTACAGCCACAGAGTCTAGTTGGAGGAAATGGATTGTTCTACATGACATCCCCATTGGTCATAGGAGTCTGTCCTGTCCACTTACAGCACCAAGTCTGGAGCTGCAAGATCTCACTGAGCGCTCCTCCTGAGTCTACGTTTAGAAACAAAAGATTGGGCCCATAATCTTATTTTGTTTTGTCTTACTGATTTTGGGAGAGTTTACTTGTAATTACTCACAATTGTACAAAGAAATTACCACCTTATGAGGAAGGTTTACTCCTGAAAACACCAAGAGAACATGCAAACCAACGATGAGGCCAGAGAGTACTAATCACTCACACACCATGCACCATTTATACATCTTTATGGAAGTTAACTTTGATTAAACTGTAATATAAATGGTCCCCTTGAAGTAACTGCATTTAGTGTCCCAAAAGAATGCACTTCCCTCTACATCTATGCATGAACTATAATCCAGAAGCATAATGGGCTTGGCTATATACTCGATACTAGTGTATTTAATGAGAATCCTCAACAACAACAAAAACACTTGAATACAAAACAGAGGGCACACAATCTGCCCTGTGCTGGTGGTGCTTTGTTTGCTTATACTGTGATAGATGTAGAAAGATATCACATTTGCCATCTTCAATGCACCGCTGTGCCCCCTGCCAAGGCTTTAAAGAAGGAACCAAAGTTTCTTCAAACGTCTGTGGTATTGCATAACATGCACTGCATAATAATGTTTGGAACAGTTCTGAGTTCCACCCACACGCTCTCAATGTTTACATTACCACTTCCTGATTATTTGACCAGAGCAAATCATTAGGGCACTCGCTTTAATTTATTTTAAATTTAATTTTTTTTTGCAAAAGATGCAACAGTTATAAGTCCTAGTTTCCAACTTCTGTTGTCATTTGCTTGGACATGTACTGCGAATGCACAGATAAAACAGAGGCAGCAGAGCTCAAGAGGTGACGGATGACTTTGTGTGGTGAAGTGTGGATGAGGCCAGTCCCAGAGCTGTGGCGGGCCTTGAGATCATTATTGTCTAATCTGGACATGGGATACCCCCAGCGCGGCGATGCATGTGTCCTGCCATCTGGAGTGTTATCAGCATATTGAAACTGACAGTTGCGACAGGGCTCAAATAGTTATCCGATGCCCTTGTATTCACAGGAGAGATTCACTGCTTGATCTCTCTTACAGCCGCTCCATGAGGACAACAGTTGTGGCTCTTGTGTCACTTGTTTCCAGCTGCAGTTTTCTCATCAACGCATGAATGAGTATAAACCCATGAGCCTTTAGTTGAACAATTCCTGCATTTTCAGAAAGATAATTACAGACCAATCAACTACTGCCATGATCGTAGTTGCAGCCTTATTTCAGCTTGAGCTCTTGTTTTCCGATTTTCACAGCTTTGATCTCTCCACAAGGACAACAGTAGTGGCCCTTGTGTTGCTTGCTATGTTTTGTTCTCAAGGCCCCATGGTAGTGCATATGGACTCTGGGCTGTTTGCGTGGTTTGTGTTCCCTTTTCTTGTACAGAAGCCACTGTTGCCGGTCCTGGGATGCGTGCCAGGCAGCATACAGCGTGGACACTCTTGCCGAAGGACAAAACGGAAATGACAGGGCAATCGCCAGTCTGTCAGCATTGTCATGGCAGCGCAGGCTCGGCTGTTTATCCCAAGGTTAATGGGATGACGGCTGAAACCAGAATTGCCAGTCTGAGGGAAGCATGTGCCTGTGTTACTTAAAGCAGGAGTGGCGGCGTCGGGCACTCACTAGAGACACACAGGGAAATGTAAGAAGAGACGGGCACTGACTGCTGTTATGGATCACTCAATCGTAGCTGGTGTAACATTTAGGAAAAGCTTGGGTGCAGAAATAGACAGTCCATTCATGTATTCGTCCAAAGCAACCGATTTACTGTCGGTGGCTGCCATTAAGCATCCAAATGTTACTGTTCTGCTTGGGCTAACCGAAATCCTACCCAACTTCAAAATGACTAAGGAAAATCATGAGCTTATTGAACAAAAGTAAAACAGTAATTGTTCAGTGAGGATGCTGGCCATAACAAACCAGTTGGCACTGCACTAATAATGATTTATTATTCTTATTTAAAGATGCACTGTTAAGATGTTGCATTATACTGTTACCATCAATACAGAACATGCTCCTAATGACCAATTAGACACAGATGAGGCAATGCTTGCAGTGGGTAATCAAAGAATACATTTGGATGTGAACTATTTCAGTCTCATATTTGGCTATTTTATTTATTTGGTGAAATGTTACCAGGTGCGTTAAAAATCTTCCTTAACCGTATATTTGAAATTTTCAAATTTAACCTTAAATTGGAACAACAAAGTACAGATTTTCAGATATTCAGCCCAGTTCAGTCAAAACAGCTGCATGTTTTCTATAAACAAACCACACACGCCTTCAAGTGCAACAACACCTAATCTGCGTTTTAAGGAGACATGCGCCAGGGAGCTCACCGTGTGCCAGATGTTGTCAGATCGCGTGATGCCGCTTTGGCAGCATCCTATTGCCCACTTGTGTTTCCCGGTGAAGTCCAGAGGCAACGCTGACGTCCGTCATATCCCAGTCCACCTGTAGTTCTGATCGTATCCAAAACTACGTGTCCAGTGCTCTCGAGACGGCGCTCCTACAAAGCACAAAAAGTTGCACTATAGTTTGCGTTTAGAAACACAAGATCGACCCATTATGTCATCGCTCCTTTTCACCTACAGAAAGTGCAATCCACTCCAATTATTATGGCTCGGGATTTGTATGAGAGCCCCACTATATGACCAGGTTTTGTTTTGAATTGTGCTTAAACACGAAGGCATTTTAATGTCTTAAGTATGCAGAGGAAGTTGAGGCTGAAAATCTGTGTCTCCCAAATCAAAATGACCTGAAGTCATACTATACTATATTATGCACTTTTCTGTACTGTATTACGATTATATGCGTTTATCACATTTTATAACACGCAAAATGGGTGTTCTAATAAAACCTTCTCCTTCGCATTGCATATAACTTAATATTGAAATAACACAATAATTTCTTTTTAGCTGGGTTGAGATTGGACTGGCCCAAGTTTATCATCACAGGCTTCAACATCGATATAGTAACAAATGATGAAAGAAACTGTTGTAATCAATGAAGTGAGCAATACAACTACGGTTTAGCCTTTATTAGATCTGGAGGTTGCCGAAGGAAGTTTCTCCTTGGTTTGGCTAAAAGTAACAAGGAAGTGGACCAAAATAAAAAAAATAAACAATCGAAGAGAAAAGCATTAATGGTTTTTCAAGGCAGTGTATTTTTTGTCATTGAGTGCTCAGATTGACTTGTACCAAGGCTGATCTGTACCCAGCTGTATGTCCATTATTTTAGCTCATTATTTTAATCTGTGTGGCTGTCAGTATGTCAGTGAGGGGAGGGTGTTTGCGTTTTGTCTATTTGGGGGTTGTTGTTGTTTTGTTTTTTTATCAGTAAAGCACTTTGTGTAACATTTTTGTATGAAAAGTGCTTTATAAATAAAGTTTGATTGACTGACTTGGTTTTGTTACAAGATGAACTGAAAACACATGTTATTTTCTTGTTTCTCTTGTCGTGCAAATCGATAAGAACTGGTGTCTTTTCCAACATTTGACAAAAACTAATGAGCATCAATTACACAATTCGTCTGCGCTGCTATACAGTGCATTCTTACTTGGAATGTACCATGTAATTTGTATTGCTGTATATCACAAAGTGTCAAAACAGGGGAGACTTGAAATGCCTGAAATGTTTTTTTTTTTTTTTAGGCTTGTGCGTTCACACCAGAGATGGACATATAAAGTGCATATTTATAGAAGGGACCTAGAACGCAATACATAGAACAACATAGGAACAATGGTGTACAAGAAGAAAAGAGCATGTGATGTTTTCAATCAATTTCGTACCCATGTACTTGGTTTTAATTTGTGAGCTTTTGCTTACAGAGTGGCAGTGGGAACGGCTTAGCTTTGGGATTATAGTGATTCTGATGGATAGCAATAAGACAGATTAATGGACTGCTGTGCACCCCTCACTTATCTGATTTTAGTAGCGCTGCTTCTCCCTTTCTCCCTGTGACCGACAGCATTATCAGCCGCGGTAAATCCGATGTAATCATGTGTTTGAATGGAAAATTAGCTCAAGATTACACCTTTTATCAATCGAAGTATTTATGAAATACTAAGTGAAATTAAAAGTGCTATAGCTGTGATACATTTGAAAGACCAATTAAAATATCATAGTGGAACATATTTCAGTATTTCCTTGAGTTTTCATAATGGTTGAATACAAATCATTATTATTACTTTTTTTAATATTGTCTGTTGGAACCAGAACCATGTAAAATACCAGGTGCTGTAAACTGTTTGCCCACCAACCTAAAGGGCAGCAGTTCAGTTCCAGCTCCATCCAGATCGCACAGTTGTGGTGTCTTTGAGCAAGACAAGATCTAAGACTATGTATCAAGAGTGAGGCAGTGAATATAAAAGCCACATCATTACCTTCCTTTTTAACTCGAGTGATGAACTAAACAAAATAATCTAATCGGCTACAAAAAAGTGCAGTACACCTCGATTACATAGTCAGACGGCTGACTGACTAGGTTAACGTGACCATCTCTTTATGACATGGAATCAGTTATAAAACAGCTAACTTGTTTTGAAAAGACAAAAATGTATGTGGCCAACAGAAAAAGTGCACACAGACAAATCACAGAGCATGAGCACCATCAGGTCTCTGCAGGATAAATGGCACCATTCAGCCCTTCACTTCATAATCAGGTAACCCACCGCCTTCCCTTGCTCAGTCTATAAACGTCCGCAACTTTACTTTTGTTTTGCCCATTTATTATCAAAAATGTAGACGTACTTGTTGTTTGATGAACACGCAGTTTCTTCTTGTGAATGTGGAACAACGAGTGTATTCACAGGCATTCGTCTCCTGCATATCGGTTAACATGCAATGGCTTCATCAATTAAAGAAGCAATAATGATAATAAAACAAAGCTGTTCGCAATGAATTGTGTTTAAGAAGAGATTACTAATGAACAATAATATCTTTCACCAAAATCCTGATGTTTCTTTCTGAGAACGGATGTTTTCACTGATGTCAAACACAGTGTAATGGATATGAATGGATTCCCTTATTCCATTGATAGTTGGACGTGCTGTGAATCCCGCTCAACATTAAAACTCACGGTACACGGTTCAAATATTGCAGCGGGCATAAAGCTTGTTGTTGCAGATCCACATAAAAGTGCCTTAAGGTTTGCATATTCCAGTTCAAGGATGTGACCGGAGGAAATGAGTGTAGCCTGCTCTCAATGATACAACACAAAAGGACAGTTCTCAAAAACATGTATAGCTTCAAGTGTAAAACTGCCATAGTTGGAAAAATCTTCACTTATTTGTGGAACTAAGTAGGACAGAGTGCTATTAGGCATTTTCTTAGAGTTGCTTTGGCTGAAACTTTTTAGTCCGTCACACCAGAATGGGCAAGTTTACAATTCTAGATTTATGGGACCGTCTTCAGAATTTGCAGTTTTCGTTCCAAGACAAAGTTAACTTGTATAAACTTAAGACAAGACTTAAGGGCTCTTTCCAAAAATTATTGCATTTCCTTAGAGATGGTGAGGCTGATTTCCTCTCTTTACCACACAGTTTTTTCTTAGAGTAGATGAAGATGAAAAGCATATGTCAACATTTTTGAGTAGGTATGAATTTGTGCCTCGTGATTTATTGTTTGGATACACTTCTTTAATAGTCTGAGAGGCATGTCGAATAGTGCTATTGTGCAGAATGTTGATTTCTTTCGACACCGCTAAGTGTAACTTGAGAATCCAAAGCCTCAACTAACAAATTTAGCACTGCTGATAATGTCCTAGTTGCAGCTCTATTTTTTGCAGGAGTCAGACCGTCACAGCAGTTGAAGCTGTCTTTGGTAAACTATTGATCTTAATAAAGGTTCAAGTGATTCCAGCAATTCTACCACTTTTTTTTTTTTCCTGAACTAGGGTTGTATTTATCAGCCTGATAAAGCACGGGGCTGTTGGTGCTTGGTCTGCGCCCTGTCTGTGCTAATGCGACACGATGTTGCAAATTCATCGCCATATTTTCACCTTCCAAGTTGTTGGATGGTGTTGTTGTTGTCGATTCAGAGTCATTACTTCTTGAGAGAAAGCTGAACTAAACACAAGACGCTGCATGTTCATAGAAAATATTTGTAGAGGATTTTAACAACTGAGCTATAGATGTATAAGCTACAGAAACAGAATCCAATGGTCATGATTACATTTCTGTTCACTCTTCAGTTCTGTATACAACCCATAAAAACTCCTTACACGCTAGACAACAAAGAATCTCTTTAACGACAAACCCAATTCTTAAATCCACTCAGGACTAGGGTACTCGGTCTTTGGCTTCGAGGTGTTTATTCAATATCAAAACATCGAGCTGCCCTTGATCCCGGCTCTTAAAAGTTCGCCCCCCCTTTTATGGGATAGACGAGCCCCAGTCGCAGTGTTTCTATTGGGACTGTGGTGCTGTGCTAACCCAGAAATGTTGAACCCCGTGCCTGCGTTCTTGTAGCCCTTATCGTAAGCGCTTTTGTTGTTGCGTCGGGCCATTGTAGCCGCACGCCGATGAAGAGGACCCCTGTTGTCTGTGGATTATTCTTTTGTGTTGGAGTCACTGTGGGAGACACCGGATTAAAAGGGCAGTGTACAGGAAGTTAGTTTGCCGCATCAAGCCAAACATGAATAGTTAATGCAAACTGTTTTGTACTGAAACGCTCAATTTGCCTAATCTGTTGGATGTGGAAGGGAATAGGTGCCTTTTTTTTGCGCATTTGAAGTAAACCGTTTCGTATGCTAATGCAGTATGATTGCTGTAAATTACTCATTCTTATTAATAACAATTATTAATAACAATTCCCTTTGAGGGCTATTTGGAAGCACATTCAAAATAAAGCACTGGGTTTGAAGTCTCACGTTTCATGTTTGTCATAATGTTTAATTACCTTCCAGTGTTTGATTTGAGGGGACCATGGGGGGCACGTACAACTCTCAATTTTGTACCTGAACCTTTTTAGCTAACTCCTGTTTAACCTCTAAACCCCCGCCTTCACCAAGTGCATTTTATCTCTGATCTTCATGTCAGCTTTACCCAAATCTAAAGGTTTACTGCCTGTAACGCCTCATTTGAAAGCTAAGACCTGCAAAACCCATCTAAATGGATCTTTTTCCTTGCGTTGTTGTCAATTTTCTTTTCACTTTTTTATCCCTTTTTGGCCATTTTCCTGTTGCTTTTTTGTGTCGCTTTTCTGTGGTTCTTTCATTGTTTTCGTTTTTTTTGTCACTTTTTCATAGCTTTTTTGCTCTTTAGCCCTTTTGCTCTTGGTCTCATTTTTGTCACTTTTTTCATGTTTCTGTTGCTCTTCTGTTTTCATCCGCGCTTTCATCAAAATGTTGTTTTGCTATTTTTATGCTTTTTTTCAAGAAGCTTTTAGATTCGGGTAAATGTGCTCAGTTCAGGTGGAGGTTAAATTGAACGTTTTTATTGGATCCCCGCTAATGTATTTTTGGTCATAAACCAGACAATTCCTCTTGTTCTGTCAAATATGGCACACACATGTTACTATCCTTCCTTCTGTGGACCCACCACCTGCAGGAGGAGCCATAGGGGCTGGTGCAATGTGATTTGGGCAGCTCCAACTGCCCCCACGACCCGGCAACGGACAAGTGGAAGAAAATGGATGGATGGATGTTACTATCAAATCAGCTAATATATCCCTTAACCTTTTCTTTCCTCATGGGGAGTGTATAAAATACAATGGCTTTCACAAACTGTATGCATTTATGGCATACAAGCACCCATAACTAAAATACTCCGCTCATCTTGGAACTTGAATGCATTTTTATGGGTGAGAAAGACACTTCTCTTCTTGATATTCTGTCTTTGTATGTTTTGATTTAGAGGCAAACCAAGATAATGTTTTTGTTGGCACCTATTGACATGGAAACACATTTTAAAAAGACAGTCATCAACAGTTACGAAACATTTAGAACAATGCTGTACACATTACATACTCGAACGATTCCTTTCCATGTCCATTGGCTAATTTTTCTCAATAAAACCAAACCTTTTTGCAGTGTTTTGATGTGGTGGAGATGAGATTGATACCGTGACCTAAAATAATTGGATTCGCGTTCCTTTTAATACAGTGGAGGTGTATTCAAGCGTCACATTTTCCCATTGTTATTATAAAACAACCTAAATTAACGTCGAAATTGCCTGCCGCCTCTTGTCAAATCCTCATTGTGTTGACATGTTTTCTCAGCTGTTGTGGAGCTTTAGAGGGTCATGCGTAGTCAGGGCCTCTGCCTCGCCATCGCCGTGTAAATCTGCTGTGTGCGTTCGAGTGGCCTATTTATCAGGTGTTTCAAATTCTGGCTTAACATCTCTCTACTGATTTTTTTGTTTGTGTTTTTTGAAAGGGGCACATTGCACATTAATACTCTCTAAGCACCTGTGTAATGAAACATGTGAATTCACCAAATTTGGCAAAAAGCACTCGTCTTTTACTGGCTGTTGGTTGACAACAAACATTGGAAACCATAGTACACCATCATCGATCTAGCTAATTGGCCTTTTTATATAACAGTTGTGTTTGTGAGGATGAGATGCAGAGTGACAAATGAAAAAGAGGGTAAATCATGTTAGTAAACAATATACAGTATGTAGGAGCTAAGGCCTCTAACTGTCCCAGATTCCCCCTTCAACGTTTGCACATGAGGATCATCCTCCAGCCCAGTCACTTGCAGTTGAGAAAGTTGATAAGACACGTGAGCCTACCGTACCTTATGCATGCTGTAAGATCTGTTGTTTTTGTGTGTGCACAGGGAACCATGGGCCTCGAGGCTGGCCGACTTTATACCCCGAGTGTGCAGCAAAGAACCAATCCCCAGTGGACATTGCGGACGAGCAAGCCCTGACATCAGAGGAGTACCAAGAACTAGTGCTAGACAACTTCAACAAGGAGTCATCCAACCAGACCACCATGAAGAACACCGGCAAGACGGGTATGTTACCCTGAAACTCAATGAATGTTTTTCAAGCTTTCAAGAGTGAGTGCTCCCAATTTTAATACAATTTATCATAATAAATGTTTCTTTATTTCAGACTCATAAATGTCCATAAAAATGTAAAAAACAGAATAATATTAAGAAATGAACACTGTGTAATTGGAAACTAACTATGTGGGGGTGGGGGGTGGGGGGGGGCACATGATGCGCCTGTGATGGGCCATTGGATGATTCCATTCCAGAAAGCATAGGGCACGGGCTACGCAGAAAAGAAAAAAGAAAAGATCTAACGCACCGGCCCCTTTTGGAACCGGCCCACCGGTCAAATGCCCGGTAAAATATAAGCCCAGTCCGGGCCTGGCCATGATCGTATTAAAGAGTCAATATTCTGAACCATCGTGGTTAGTTTGTACAGTAGTCAGCTTTTACTTTGCTAGATTACATGGCATACCTTTATAAATAACACTCTTGAATAAATAATTACCTTAATAAATCCTTTTCGTAGTACCTCTGTGGGTAATACAAGTGTTAATGGAATGATTGTGGGGTCTTTCATCTCCCCCTGGTGTCTCTGGCCAGAAAACCACAATTGCAGCTTTGCCTGGACCGGGTCGGAGGCCCAATACACACTAATGGAATCACGAAGAATAAGCTAAAAGGCTAATGGGCAAAGCTAACTATGGGCTAGCGCCACTTAAGCAGTATTTACAGCCAAGTTTGAGTGCATTGTGTAATTGGATGTACAATATCCCTCTCTCCCTTTGTCTTTTCTGTGAGTGTAGTATTTACTCTCAATTCATTCATAATTAATGAGTAAAAAAAACTTAACATGCTACGTCACCTGCAGTGGCGGTTATGGCCTCTAGGGGCATGAGTTACTCAGTACTGCTTTAAGAACTTCCAACCACAAAGCCAAACACATTTCTTACATTCTTACATTCAATCCATACTGTTGTGAAAGCACATTAATGTGCCATGAGTGGATCTACTTTCTGCTGTAAATGTTTTATAACACAAGAACCCAAAACAACAACCAAGCACATTCAGCCCGGAGCAGAGTGACCTGAAATACATTATGTCCTCATTGGACTGAGACGTTACACCTTTTGATACTTGCTTCTAAATGTGGTTACAAACAAGTTACAAGTAAGAAGCAAGTAACACCCATATTTATCATATCTGTCATGTTGCACACAAAAAAATATTTCAACAGCCAAAATGCACATGTTCCATGGGCGTCGGAACCATTCATTGTGAGGGGGACGTGTCCCCCCCACTTTTGAAAAGTGGTTGATTGGTCCCCCCCACTTTCACAACGTGAATTTTCATTGACTTTACATTTACTAGTTTAGACTGGACCTTTTCAATAGGCTCCCCGAGGCCAAACAATTAAATATGACCCGCGCCTTATTTTCCATACATTTAAAAACATATGTATTGGCATTATCCCATTATCCGCGCCAGTATCGCGTCGCTCCGTGGCGCATACGCTCCGCTTTGCGTAGCTGTGTTCATGCGGCTCCTCACCTCAGAGCGGCTGAATTGTAAACATGTCTCTGTAAACCGCTGAAAAACGGCTAAAGTGAGAATACTGAGGATTATTGTTGGACGGACTGACAGATTTGACCACACCGAAGCACAAGGACACTCGTGCATCGTGTTTCCGGAGTTTTTTACGGATTCTCACATGGAGGAGCAGGACTTTTCGCGTCCTCGGCAGGTGGACAGCGTGTCTTCATCGGTACAAAGGGCCTGACCAGTAACTTTAAGGTGAGGAACATCAGTTTTGGACGTGTTTGTAAAGCAAGTGATGAAACTGATGTAGCGTGAGTTTGGGGAAACTGCACCGGGCTAGCACGAGTGTTCAACCGGTCAATACGCCGTTAAACCTCGCTGTCTGGACTCTAACTTAACCAGATAACATCTGAATTATTCATTTGACGGATAAATGTTTGCTTCCTTTACCCCTTGACTAAATTTTATCTGCGTTTGTGGGAAATGTGAAGATACGAGCGCCGTCTCATAAGAGCTTCATTCACTGAGTTTTTTTCACAAAGCGTCATGAAGCCAGGGCTGGACAGGAGAACAGCGGCTCCACAGGTGTTTGTTTATCCGCCCTATATGTCCACCCAGCTGCCAGGAGGAGGCGCTGCTGAGCCGATCGAGTCTCTCACGTATTCTTGAAGTAGCGCTCGATTTGGATGTAGTCCCGCTAAAGCAATAACATTGCTCTGTGTCCTGACCGTGTCCCACTGTAGTTCTTAATGTTAAGAAGTCGACCCCCTCCATTTTTGAAATGTGTCCCCCCCACTTTCCAAACGCTTCCGACGCCGCCCCTAATGTCAGGACATTTTCAAAAAATAATGTTATTATCAAGAGAATACCCTGTTGAGGGTGCATGTGTGAATTTGGCTAGCAAGAAAAACTCTAGAGTATCATCGGATGTTGCCAGATCACAAAATAACCAAGTTGTCGTTGCTTGTTGAATTTAAAACACCTGATATGAATCAGCGCCAGGATATGAAAGTGGCTCCCACAGCTGCCTTTGAGGCATATGCAATAAAAGCATATCTCCTGATGGCTCTAAAACAATATGAAATACAAAAAAAGATATATACAAACCCATTTGTTTTCTCTGGGTCTTTATGAACATAAGCTGGAGAGAGTAAAATAGAAAAGGGCAATATTTTTATTTTGAATTTAAAGCCACATGCATGGCAAAGCTTTTCACCCAATACATACAAACAAAATGTATTGAATTTCTGATGATTTTATTTGTGAAAAATACCTTTAATTTATCAAATAAATAAAACATGTGTCTGTACTGTGAGAAGGCTTGGCAGTTGGACATTACCATCCTGTTCATTGAGGTGTTCCTAATCTGGACTGCAATGTTTATTCCTAAAGCTACGTTTTAGGAATAAGGGTACATCTTAAAAAAAAACACACACATACAAGTCTGATTTAAAAAAAAAAAAAATGTTTCATAACATTTCTGTGTTAATGCTCAATTTATAACATTTGATCACATATTCCAGGGGTAGGCGACGTGAGGCCCCGATATGATTTTGAGAAATACTATTAAACAAATCAGAGATTACATATGTGATAAAGTCCTCTAAAGATATGGAAAATGCTTTCAATATTTAAAAACACACCATTAGGTCTTAAATGATGTACAAAACTGTTATATGTAGAAAAAGGATCTTTACGTGGGCCTACCCCTGACACACCCACTACAAAATTAGCACTGTTGGTGTTTTTTTGATCGTCACATTTGGTACTGCTGACGTGTCATTCAAGTCCTTTGACATACCTTTTAACCTGGAATGTTCTACTGTGGATATTGTTATTGTAATTTGGAGTATATGTTAGTAGTTACAAAGCACTTGACAGTTGCCTTTTCCATTTCTTTTTGGTAGTGCTTGTGTCTCAGTAGTAAATTAGCAAGCAAATTGGTTAACCTACAGTATCATCAACACTTCGGCCATTCACTCATCTCGCACTCATTTATTTATCGAACCGTTGCTCAAAGCGTTTTGACTTGAATTGATCCAGTGTGCCGCGAGCTGTGTGTATTGCTCAGAATCCTGTCTTTTTTTTATTTATTTTTTTCTTTGTTCATAATGAGAGTTGTTAGCTTCCATGGCAACCAGGGCCACTGGGACAGACGACTCATGCTTTAGGCTGCTTATTTACAAAGATGGAAATAACACGGTGGCCTGTAATTTGGACCATTACACTGGGAATTCAACAGTTTTGAAAAAGCTTTGCGATTAGTTCCCTCCAAGCTTTCTACATCAAAAATGTCAGCTTTGACTGAGTGGAAATAAAAGATATGAAATGATGTTAGCTTTGGCTGTTTGCACACGGACCACTCTGTAGTCTGCCGTTATTATAAAACAATTTCCAGAATCCGTAGGGGCTATTTTAGAGTTTATAGATTTTGTTCAGACCAGCAATAATGCCAATAATAATGACTAGGTTTTGGATGCATTTGGTGACAATGCTTCATGTCAATTGAGTTTTATTTGGGTAATAGTACAGTGTCATTGTCAAGTATATGTATAAGTCTCAATGGCATCTTATTTTGTATAAACCCTTCTTTTAATTGGGTGCATCTCATGGTTCAATCTCCTCTCAAAAACCTTGACTCCTGGATATAATATTAGTATATCATATATATTATATGAAATATATAGCACAATCATAATTGCAATAATATTTATCAGAAAATAATTGCCCTTTTGTTTTTACTAAATTGACCTAACACTACTGACCTACAAAGATAGCTCTAGAATGCTTTGGAGATGACGTTCGAGAGACCAAACTGAGATGGTTTGAATATAGAAAAATGGGTGAAGTGAACATAAGTAGATTAGCATTAGCCTGAGGAAGACCATATATAGGAGACTGGTTGGTCAAACTGCACATGGAGATCATACGGTGAGATCGGGGCAGATGATTCAGTGTGGCAACTCCAGAAACAGAAATGGCCTAAAGGGAAGTCAAAGTGCTAAGCTAATACCCCCCAACATGTTTAAGCAGATATAACCAATAGCTGAAAGATTCTGTTCACTAATGCATTTTGACAAGTGCCGTATAATTGCCAGAATGATGAATAAAACAAGTATGCATAATATTTTGTACAGTAATTGGTTAAACCCAGTGACCATCAAACATTTAACACTTCCATGCTGATGATTTCTTACTTCTTACTTGTGATTATACCATTGGGTTTTAAGGTAACATAATAGTATTTGTAGTTGGCAAATCAGTGCTGTTTTTTTGTCTTAATTAAAACAAAAAAGCACAAACTATGGTTGTGCTTTTCTAGTACAGTAGGTGTTGAGCGTAAGTTGCGAATTGATACAATTTTGTCAACAAAAATGGCTAAGAGAGCTAGAAATGGCCTGTACACGCCATGGGTAGTATTTTTTTATATATATATTTTTCTTTTCAGCCCCACACAGCCACATGGCTTTGCATTTGCAATGACACTTGCCCTGTTTATTTACCTGAAGTCAATAAACATTTGAATAAACACAAGTCTGTTTGATTAGCAGAACGCGTACAGGGGCCTCGACATGGTCCACACTATTTAAAAGCCAATGTCGTAATTAAAAACTGAGTGAATAGATCTCGGCTTCATAGGGATTGATTTCCCAGCATTCCCTTGTGCCTTGACCCGCTTTAAACACGAGTTGATTGGCCGCCTATTCAGGCAAGCCTTTTCTTTTAACAAAACATTTCACCATGAAATTTTCAAACCACTTCAACTGAATTCATGAGGAATCGCGAGGCCCCCCTGAGACATGTGCATTGATCACGGATTTATTTTCACACACACTACTCCTCTCTCGCAGCCTCTGATTCAAGGTCTTTTTGGCTTAGCATCTAATTCCTGCACTGCTGTTGGAGGGCTTCACACGCACCCTGGGCCCAATCCTAATGAAACACTCCCAAGGCCAATGAGTATCCCCTTTACTTGACTTTCGCTGTGTTGTTGCGTTGGATTACATTTCTCTGACAATACCAGCTGCAAGGATTATTATAGGGCAACACTCTAAAATGTGCTTTGTGTATTCAAGAAGGATGCACATTTAGGCTCCAGTGACAAGCTAGTCCTTCTCCTCCGTATAGGCTCATTATCTCTCTGAAGTGAGACTCACAATGCACAATGCACACATCAAGCATAACAATATGACCGCTGACAGGTGAAGTGAATAGCGCAGACTAACTCTTCTTTGTGATTCAGATGTATATTATGAGGCAGTGAGCGAATATCTTTGTGCGCAAAACAAATGAGTGTGAAATGATAAAATGAACAAGCTTATGAATCAGAGCTGCACAATTTTGGAAGATAGATAATAGCAATTTTTCAGGCATTTTTTTTTTTTTTTTGTCTTTTAGAATAATGTATTCATTTGTTTTCTAATAGTTCCACCCATTAACAGGTGTCCAATCTAGAGGTAATCTTTGTGATTTACTTACAACAGTGTGTGATCATATTATTATGCCTGGCTGTGTGTTACACCTTCCTTTAATATTGCACAGCCTTAACCAAATCTCTTTCATCTTGTACCTAAACCTTTCATGTGGAGGTCTTAAGCAGCGCTGGCATGTTAATGCTCTCCTCCTCACTGCAGGGTCCATCCTCATCACTCCACGTACTTTACAGATTTTTCCCCCCTTCTGCCCAGATTGTCATGTCTCGCTCCTCTGCGTCCCACTGCTCCAAACCAACATGGCTCCCTCCTTGTCGGATTCATTGTCTGTTGTGTGCTCTGGCTGTATACACATGCTCATTCTGGCAGGTTGCTTTGTGTAGTGTGATCAGGAGAGGCGGGCCTTATGTACCACTGTACTGCCAGTCTAAATCCCACCGTATAACTGGGGATCAGTGGAAAGAGCAGTGGTTTAATCTGGCTAATGATGGCAGGGAAAGATGATGATGCGCTGGGACTGTAAGGGCAACAGACAAACATGAAGACGGCACAGTACATGCCTTGAACATGTTGACCTTTACAAGTTGTTCTTGGAAGATCAACCACACGCTGCTAGAGATAAACCAAGATGTTTTGTTTTGTTGTGTCTTGTTTGTTTTGTCTTTTTAGTGGCTGATTCTGAAGCTTTGGAAATGTTTTGGGGCTAATATGTATGGCAGATTGTCTGTCTATAATTCTCCTTGACAACAGGGAAACATACTTCTCTCACAAAACGTAGGTGTTTTTGTGGCTCTTTTTTCTAGTGAATTTCTAGTGTTTTGCTGGGTTTTGGCTCAGCAATGATCTGGACAGGGCCCGCTAAGCGGGTGAGCTGGTGAGCAGACAGGGTTATTATCTCAGAGGGAGATGCCACATTCATTTTTTGTTTATTTGGTCTTCGGTCCTACCTCAGATAGAAAACTGCTAATTAAAGGACCTCCTCATCCATAAGGCTGACAATATCATCTAGATAATATTGATTTCGTACATGTACATTATATATAAGATACGTTTTTTGTCACATGCTTTTTTCATATATTGTACAATATACAGTGAAATGTGTTTTTGTACTTGTCTACCAATAACTATAGCAGATCACAAAGCGCACAGTAATATCAAAAATAGGATAAATATACAGATATAAAATATAATTGAAATGCACAGTATAGTTTAGTTTTTAGTTAAGTTTGTTTGAGCAATTTGAGTATATAACATATGGTCTTTAGGATGACTGAATGGTACAATAGCGACTAGAGTAAATTGTTTTAGCAGGAGTACAGTGCAAGTCAGGACAGTGCAATAAAAAAACTTTTTATCAGGACAGTGCAATAAAAAAACTTTAAAACTTTCTATGGATCTCTTAGAGACGAGCTTTTACACATGATGAATTGCTCCCTTCAGACGGGGGTCTTCCCTGCTGCCTTTAAGGGGGCGGTGGTGAGGCCTCTGCTGAAGAAGAGCAATTTGGACCGTAATGATTTTAACAACTTTAGACCGGTATCCAACTTACCATTTTTAAGCAAAATCTTAGAAAAACTTGTTTTTACCCAACTTAGCGACTTTATAAATGCACATGACGTCCTTGAGAAATTTCAGTCTGGCTTTAGGGTAAACCACAGCACCGAGACAGCCCTTTTAAAGATTTTAAACGATTTTAGATTAAATTATGATTCCAAAAGGTTGACAGTGTTGGTTCTACTGGATCTGAGCGCTGCCTTTGATACAGTCGACCATACTATTCTTTTAACTCGTTTAAAACACATCGGCCTCTCTGGTGCTGTCCACAAATGGTTTACATCCTACCTCACAGACAGGACATTCATGGTGAGTGTGGATACCTGCTCCTCCAAGGTCCATAATATTACATGTGGTGTGCCTCAAGGTTCGATTTTAGGCCCAGTGCTTTTTAACCTGTATATGCTCCCTCTTGGTGATGTCATCAGGAGACATGGAGTCAACTTTCATAGTTACGCTGACGATACACAGTTGTACATCTCCATGTCTCCTGAGGACACCAGGCCAATGGATGCACTTTTTAACTGCATTTTAGATATCAAATCCTGGATGGCAGAAAACTTTCTCCAGCTTAACCAGGACAAAACTGAAGTTTTAGTCATCGGTCCTCAGGCCCAGAGAGAGAAACTTTTACCCAAACTACAGTCATTGTCTTTTAATCCTTCCTCACAGGTGAAGAACCTGGGTGTGATTTTTGACTCTGAGCTGACTTTAATTCCACACATTAAGAATATCACAAAGATAGGTTTTTACCATCTAAAGAACATAGCCAGAGTCCGCCCCATTCTCTCTCGGGCCAACACGGAGACGCTAATGCATGCTTTTATCACCAGTCGTATCGACTACTGTAATGCCCTGCTTTCTGGTCTTCCCAAAAAGAGTATCTCAGGTTTACAACTTTTACAAAATTCAGCAGCTCGTGTCCTGACGAAGACCAGGAGGCGGGACCACATTACACCGGTTTTAGAGTCACTGCATTGGCTCCCCGTGTGTTTCAGGATCCATTTTAAAGTTCTTTTAATGGTTTTTAAATGTCTTAATGGTCTTGGTCCTTCTTATCTTTCAGAATTGATTTTACCATATGAGCCTTCGCGGTCCCTTCGCTCCTCTGGCAGGGGTCTCCTAGTTATTCCTAAAGTCAACAGAAAGACTCACGGCGAGGCGTCTTTCCAATACTATGGCCCTCGCCTCTGGAACGACCTGCCAGAGGAGCTCAGGACCGCAGAGAACGTTCATGTTTTTAAGAGCAGGCTCAAGACCCACCTTTTTAGTTTAGCTTTTAATTAATATTTACTTATATTAACCTTATTTACCGGTTTTAGTTCTATTATTTCTTTATTTTCCCTCTTTTATCCTGTGCTATTTCACGCACAGTTTTAGCTGTTTTTAATGTATCTCTTATTAAATATTTATTTATTTATTTTTTATTTATTTTATTCATTTATTTTTTATGTTCTCCTAGTGGTTCCTCTGAGGGAGCCCTCTGCCCCGGGAGTGCTGGTTGGCTGTGGCCGTGCGGGCGCTCTCCTGGGGGTGCCTGGATGGAGGTAGGACGTCTCTCCTACACCTACTCCGGGCCCCCTGGGTTGGCGCTCTGTGGCTGTGGGCGATGGGCTGCTCCTGGTGCAGACGGCTCCTTGGATGATGTTTCCTCTTTCGGTCCATCTGTACCCAGCCTTATACTCAACTCTATGTCCATTTTTATTTAAGACTTTTAACTGCTGGGCTGTCTGTACGTCTGTGTGTCTGTGTGTGCGGGTGGTGGGTGGTGGGGTTGTAGTTATTTATGTATATTTACTGGTGGGGACGATTTTTATTATTTTTAATGATTTTTAAGCACTGTAAAGCACTTTGTGTTACATTTTGTATGAAAAGCGCTCTATAAATAAAGTTTGATTTGATTTGATTTGATTTGATTTGATTTGATTTGAATAACAAATAGTGCAGTCCTTGCAGTAATATAAAAATATTGGTGGTTATGAAGTCCAGTTTAGGGCTCAGATTTCCGCAGACGGATGTCATATGGGTTAAAGCTCCTTTTTAATCACTCAGTCTGAGTCCTGAGGCAGCGATAGCGTTGCCCAGAGGGCAGGGAGAAGAGCGAGAACCGGGGTGGCTGTTTCCGAACAACTTCAGAGCTTGATGAAGCTTCTCATCCACTTCGTGATGCTCACATATAACTATTAACTATTGTCTTTTTGCACCAAAGGTTTGATGTACGTAATGTCAATTGACTGTAGCTGATGAGCTTTACATGTGATAGGATTGACATTATATATAATTGCTCCGTTATGAAAATATCTGGCTGTTTATTGACCGGAAACTATTCTGTACACTCAAGAACTATATACTGTGTAAGTGCACAAATGTTACGCATCATTAATTTGGACTTTTTCCTCTCTTTCTTTAGTTGCCATTCACCTGAAGGATGATTTCTTTGTGTTTGGGGCGGGGCTGCCAGGAAGGTTTAAAGCCGAGAAGATGGAGTTTCACTGGGGCCAGGCTGATGGATCGGCCGGCTCTGAGCACAGCATCAATGGCAAAACCTTTCCAGTCGAGGTAAGGCCATTGGCTTTGTTGCTCTTATTATTCTCTTATCATCATCGTACTAAGATACTAGGGCGGCACATTTAAATGTTGCAATCAACATAACAAGATTGCAATCATTAAGACAAAAATGTCCTCTGACAACAAATTTAAAAAACCTGCTTTAGTTGATAATATGTTAATGTTCCGAAAAAAACTGTGATTTGTTATTTATCAGTTAATATTGATTCTAAAACATTACGAAGAAATCCAATCATGGTCACGATACTTGTCCATAATCTTTCTATTCTTACCTTACTATAATGCCGTCCCATATTTTGTCATTGTAAACAAAATACTTCCGTCATTATTGATACTGAATTGCGTGCCTCTGCCGTCCATCTGTAAGAGGAACACAATATGTAAATCTGACAGCAGCCAATCTTAATGTGAAGTACTTGCTAACAAGTGGGATGTTCAAAACTGTCTGAAGTCAAAACATTTCAAGCAATTAGATATTTAATCATTGAGAACAACACAGTGGTGAATTAAGACTATGAATAGAAAACCTTGATGGACACACGCAGTATGTCCATCAAGTGACTGGGGGGTGGGGGGACATTGCCATGGGTTATATCCCAATACAAAGGGTATTAAGACTTAAATCCTCAGACATGAAGTAAGAAAAGGAGGAAAAACATAAATCTTTAAGACTAAATCCCCCTTATTACTAGCATGTGACTTAAGTTGGTTGTGTAGTTTTTATTTGCCATCCAGCTCTATTTCTCACTTTCCATCAAAAAAAGGATATTTTGTAAACACGATGTGACATAGGCAGACTAAATAATTGTTTGCTCCTGGCTCCACTGCGTCTTTTTCTGCCAAATGCCTGAGTAATTACTTTTATTATTGCCACATCCTTTTGTGTTCAGCCTTGTGTTAAAGGGCACAGCATTATAGAGGGCCATTATAGATCTGATGTGCATATGGCTGCTGTGACGGAGAGCGGCTGTGTAAGATTGCAGGTTTTAGCTTTAATGATCAACTCTGCAGCTGTGAAGAAGGCATGGCCCTCCAGCCTGTCACATAGGTACGTTATAAAATATCACAGTAAAGCAAAGCAGCAATGATATTAGTCAACTTGCGTATGCTTGCCTCTGATAAGTGTTTGGTTGTTGTATTACTAGGTTTTAATTATCTATATTAATCCATTTCTGATCAAATCCATGGTCAGTTGCAATACTGGTGTGGTGGTTTTTGATTGACAGGTCTACAGCCAATCCAGTGGCAATCACAGAAATACAATTTAAAAAAAAATCAATACACAAGTAAATATTAACAGTGTCAGCCCCCCCTTATTACAGCTGTGCTATTACTTATCTTTGACCAATCATCGTGGCCAAACTTCCATTCATTTGTTTCGAAGGTTTGGGTGACATTTATCCTTATGAAAGATCTGAGGACAACGGGCTGTGAAAGGTAAACACAAACCTGCTGACCTTCTGCCGGCAGCCTTGGTGATTGAAGCTTTTCTATTAGGATGCAAAAAAAGAAAAATCTTAAGAAGATTTTTCATAATCGCAAGGCCTACGTTCCCCATTTATCCTGTTAACTTCCGTGCCCAGAACAGGCAGATAGACCAGGCCTGACGCATGATGGATATTGAAGATTTATATGAAACGCCACGGACCCTGCGCTGAAAGATATTTCTTTAAGAACAGCGCAGTGTCAGACAGTGACGTATTCAAATGTACACTGGGTTTGACCTTTTCTATGGAAAATGAAACTGGGAGCATTCTGTACACGCACACCAACAATAAGTAAAAGTATTATACATTGTTTGTTTTGCCTGGATTCAGAGAAATAGCTCGCATCGCTCTACCTTTATACTATTCTCGTCATTAATAAATCACGTTCATGTATCCAGTGTGATGTATTATTTCTTATTGAGAAGCAGGGTGCTGGTGAAAGTGAACACAAAATGATGGATAGCTGAAGGGAATGTAGTAATAACGATCTACTCTAGCTGCTGGCTGTTTATCTGTTCCATCCTGTGTACCTTAATGCCGCATGATGCATTCGGGCTCACCATTACTCTGTGTGTTTCCAAAGGTCTTGTTTATGTTTGGGAGATGCTTCATGCTCGTTGGTCTGTTTTGCTGCCTGTTGGAGAAGGTTTAGCCGTCTAACCTTGGAGGTGCTGCTTGCCCCTGGGTTCATGTGCCTACAGCAAACAGACACACTTTCCAATCTGCTCATCTGCTGCCTAATTTTCTCTTTTCAACAAATGAGTCACATCTCTGTCCAATGCGATATGGATTTCTTCAAGTATTTCCTTCAGCTCCATGTAATAATATAATATCTTGTTTATCACTGCACCTCCATGGCTGTTTTTGAGCGAGTCCACCTAATTATGTCTCTAAGGAGAGGTTCTTAGTGTTACCCAGTGCCTTATTGGTGACACTAGATATCTGCGTTTTTAAACATTTAGTATGTACTGTAGTTTGGTGGGGCCCGATTTGGTCTCCCATATTACTGGTGTAGTTGCATCATAAGATTAACTCATTATGATCTGATCATGTCCTGGTGTGATCCTGCCTTTATGCTGATTTTAGGTTCTCGTAAAAAAAAAAAAAAGGTTTTGTGGTTCTGATTGAGCTCATTTTAGTCTGTCAAAAGTTTCATGAACTTTTAAATAGCTTTATGTTTGTGATGTGTTTTGATGTTGCAAACTAATATTATTTTAAAATTAAGTCATATAAAGTGAAATTCAGACCAAAGAATATCAAATTAAGTATGAATTACAAAGGATTATCTTCTTTCAAAAATGTATATGTAAAATCACTGCTCGAGATGGTACTTGATAGAATCGTTTGAGAATGACTGTATTAAAGTGCAGTTTGAACTGTGTTTTCTTTGTCACCTCACCTGATCATTTAAAGCAGAACAACAGTGGACTGGGGCTGTGGCTCTAAAGCTTAACATTAATCTAAGCACGCGCTCTCTCCACCCGAGTGAAGTGGGGAAATCGATAGATAGACCACCTGTTTGCACAAACAACGTAATGAAAAATGAAAGCGCAGAATTTTTTCCCCCCTTAGGCCACCATGGGGAGATCTTTTCTAATAATATATGATGGTGTCGCTGGGGTTAGATTAATTATACATGGATTACAAATCATACTTTGATAGGCTGGTCTGTTCCTGTATTAAGAGGTTCGGCTATGGGGACATTACTTCACATAATGGGAACGTTTTAGATGCATTTAGGCTGAAGTATTCTGATATTGGTGTTTGGTTCACATGCCCATGTATTTCTATGGCTTTAATTTCTTATTCATTGGTTTAAAACTGTTTAATTACATGACATAGTGACTTATATGGCAGAGATTAAGTCGTATGTTGACTTTTTTAAACTTTTTCTCAGTTAGTACTACCACAACTTTGATGAAAAAATTTGCCTTGACAAAATTAATCAAGTTATTATGTGCTATCTGCAATATTGCAGATAGCACTGTCTGGGAAATGTATGAATAAATATAGCAACAACAGCTATGGTCCTCAGTCTGGGATGGAAACATTTGGAAGAGCTGAGAAACATTTGTGTCTTGTCTTATGTATAAAATCACTATTCAGCTGGTAGCAGTGCCACCCACCTATCCCATCAGTGTTATATCCACTAGAAGTTTTGCTTGAAATACCCGAACCAAGAAGCATTGGTTCTTAAACTGATGATCGTTATGATTTCACTGTATTATTCTTTCTATTTTAGTTTTAGAATTTAGAGTAGATCCTGGTTAGTTCATCTTAGCATATCCTTTCTCCAAGCCAATCAATGCAATTGACCTTTTGCTGAACCCTAACCCCAAAACGTCATTGTCCATTCATACCCATAGATATAATAACAAACAAGACGGTCAGCCATTCAGCCACATTCATAGTGATGAGCCCATGTGGCCTGTGAAATTAACATGGTGCACCTTGCTCCTCCTACAGCGCATGTGCCTTAAAAGGTCAAAAAGGTGGGAAGCCCCGCCCTCACGAGGCACCCAGGGTTGCCAGGTCCGCGGTTAAACAGTGGAATTGGGCGGCCTTTGAAGCATGAAAAAAAAACAAAATCTTAAATCGAAGGTTCTGAGAGCTGCTTTTTCAATAAGAGAGGGAAAAAGGGGCAGTTTCTCATCATCGCAGGAGCACATGCATGGGCTCTATTAACTAGTAAAAAGAATGAAAATTCCAGCCGCACCGTATGTCCGCGGGCTTTTGGGTGTTTTTTCTGATTTTTTTGGGGTGGGTTTGGCTGCTGTTAAGGAATTTCGCCTACTTAGCTTTTGACACAACAGACCTGGAAACGCTCTGTTATTTCTGCCACAAAATAATTAACAGATTAAAACACACAAGTTCAGACATTAGATTTATTATTATCGGATCAGGGAGATGAGAGGAAGACCTTCAGGCAGCTTCGCCTGTCTTCATCCTCAGTCTCATTGATTCAGAGTGTTTCACAAGCTTTATTGAAAACTAAGCACGCCCATTATTGTCCTCCACAATGCAAAAAACTTTCCGTGACATCACAACACAAAACCCCTAGCCTCCCCCCCCCTGGACATTACTGATAAGTAATTTGGCTTTTTCCGTCTGCTGGAGGAAGTCATAAACTTTTTCAAACAGCTTTATGACCATCTGAAATAACAGAACATGTATTCATTTACTCCTGGACCAAGGATAAGGTGGGGGTTGGTAAACATTGTTTATACAGTTTTATGACCCAAACTGAGATTACCGAAACAGGTAATCGTTTACCCATGGACGTCTGGCTTTTCAAGCTTGAGTGGAGAAATTCTTTCCTTTGCTTATCTTACCAGACCAATCCCCTAGTTCTGCTATTGCAAGCTTCACCAAGATGAGCTTCAATGAACAATACATTGACTGTCTACAAAACACAGATTTAACAGTCAAACTTACTGTAATACTTCATGTTAAAATCAAATACAGAATTTCTTTAACACTGCCCAGACCTGGCAACCCTGAGTGGACCAGCTTCAAGCCTCCACAGTGGAGCGGTGCCTGTTTCTTCCTTCTCACAGCTGAAAAAATGTGCTGAAAAACACCACATGACTTGTCCACACGACAGTGCTGGTTGCATTTAAGGAAGCTCTAGGGATATTTTCTGATTTCCTTTCATGCTGCTGGCGCGTTAGCCTCAATAGTTGTAGTGTCCCCTTTGTTGCATATATTAAATATATTCTTCTACTGCACATTGCAACCCATTTGCCTCAATATGGAGGATATCACACTGGAATTGCTCCAAAAAGAGTCACTTTTATGACATATGCTAAACTCGGAGCTAGCTAACATTTCTTAAGGGGGCGGGGCTTTCGCGAATGGTCAATTACAATTGTGAAATGCTTGCTGTGTAAACTAATATAAATTAACTTTGTGCAGTATGATTGTGACATGTTTTTACTGATTTTACTTTCTCTTAAACTTGAAGCGTTAGAAGAGACATGTAGCAACATGTTCAGCTGAATAAAATATGTTGGAGATTTAATAACATTTTTATTTAATTTTTTTAGAGAAGTTGGTAGATATTCACTCATGAAAACTTAAAAAGTTCTGCATTTTACATGGGAAACCTTGAATGTTCTCTGCCGCTCTGTACTGTATGGAGGGAATAAAAGTGTAAAAGAGGACACGTCTGCCTTGACGAAACCTACTCCAAAAACCTCTTTTTATAACTTTCTTGTTTTGCCTCAATATTTCGGTCGTCTGGGGAAATCATGCTAAACACGACTGTGCTTAAATCGAACCTGGGGATGCAGAACGGCTTTCGGCTTGGAGTTTGCCTTCACTTTGTTCTCAAAAAACAACAAGAAAGCGGCAAGAAATGAGACGATTTTAGAAGGCAACTGCGGAGGGAGCCCGTGGACAGTCTGGCGTGTGCGGTCCGTGGAGAAATCTCTGACGAAATGACAAAGCTTAAATGATGTTTTCCTGTCATTACGTTCCACCTGTTCTTTGCAAGCAGACGTTGTTTATCTCCGCTATCATTTTCAAATTTACCTTTACATCAGTCACACAGCCGGCGCATGCAGATCGTATCCGAGCAAACTAATCACGCATAAACATGTCCATAAAGATTTGAGACTGTGTTACGTCCGGCACTTCACTCACCGTCTCCTCTTCTCAATAGCTTTTATGTCGAGATGGCAGAGACAAATGAACTGCAGTTATTATTGAGAGAAGCTTTTGGCAGCCGGTTATAGTTTTAGTGGCTGCTCTCTGAAAACGGTTTGATAATTAAACGTCACTTCTTTTTTTTTTTTCTTCTTTCCCCCGTAGCGTTGCAGTGTACGGGTCACGTGAGTCACTCTGAAAGAGTAAATGAAGCCTTATGGGGGGCAGCGTAATTGGCTAATGTAGTTAATAACATCTGAAGGCTGATGAATGGCCACTGCTCTTTCTTGCTGAGTTCTCACACAACAAATTAGTCCCATTAAAAGCTCGGTTAAAGGAACTCTGGGAGAAAGTGATTAACCCAAATTATCTGGATAAAGCCATGTGAAGCTGGTTCAGGCCCAGTTAATGGATGTTTGGTGTGTGCTTGTTACTGCGCCTCTTTGCATGCATTGGTGGCAAATCCTTCAGTATGCGAGCGCAATACATCGAATCAATATGGCTTGGTTCTCAAAGTAGGGGGCGAGTGCTGTGATCGTTTCATTGTATGTCGCCGATAATTTCATATAACATCTGTGTGGTCCATCGCTTTGAGTATCTCAGAAAGTGCTTAATCCCCCAAAAATGTGGCGTGAGTTGTTCTGTCCATGGTTTAGACAATAGTTTGTATTTTATAATATAGGGTTAGACTTTTTGTTGTTGGCGCTGCCATTTCAGTGAGCGCTTGTCATCACAATTTTCCTTTTGAAAGAGAAAATAGGCAAGCTTTAATTAAATCAACATCTAGGACCTTTTTTTTATTGGCAATTAACTCTGTTTAGAGACATGAAGGGATTTTTTATTTCGAGAGGGGTGCGCCTGTGGCATGATAGACGGCTCCAATTGCTAGCTTTAGAATCATTTGCGGATTCTAATCAGCTCTACCATAATATCTGCTTTGAAAGGAGAGGAATGCATTTTTCAAAAATATCCAACGCCGTGACAGGACTAATTTATTTTGTGCTTGCTGCATTGTACTTACACATCCTTAGCGTGGCTGTGTGCTGGAGGATTTTAGGTAATGATTAGAAGGGTATTATTCTCTCAGATCTGATCACAGAGAAAAGGTTGCGCTGTGCTCCTGACTCTCGGCACGTTTGAGGACACCGGAGGCGTATTTCTCCTACATCCTTGGAGTGGCAGAGCACAAAAAGAAATGACACAGATTATGGGAGATTTATAACAGTGGTAAATACAGCCCCTTTTATGCCCCTCCAAAGAGCTTTTCATCAGCTCCTTAGCACTGTGTCCGGGTGATTGATGGCAGGACTCGGGCCTCTCCTTGTCCATTCCTTTAGCTCAGCTGTTTATGTACTCTCTGCTCTCTTCCCTCTTGCAGATGCAGATCTACCTGTACAATTCGGACGACTTCGAGAGCCTCAGCGCAGCAATCAAGGAGAGACGCATCATCGCCGCCATGGCCATCTTCTTTGAGGTAAAAGACGAGATCTAGACCAGAGTCAAGCGATGCTGAGAAACAATTCACATCTATTGCAGACTCTGAATTTATAATTGAACAGAGAGAACACAGTTTTCTTTATACACTAGGTTTACATTATATAAGAATTAAATAGATCTTGGGCCCGAGACCAACCTGAAATCTATTGGATGCAAAATGATTATACTTGATATGAAATAGAGGATTTGTCCCCTAGTTCAGCCTCATTCCTGCCGTGCGGGGAGGAGGGTGTCACGGGCGTGTATACAAACACGTGCTGAACTATTGGTCACGTTTCTGAAGCATGGCGAGGCCAGCGCTTTGATACCGGTGCTACCATCACTATATGCTCTTTCTCTGTGGACTGTGCAACTCACAGTAAGCTAAATACAGCAGTTTTGTTCCTGTTAGTGCGTAAAGTAGCCTATTGTACCTTAAATGCAATGCAATGTTCTGATCTTTGTAGGACTTTGGTCAACTTAGTTGTTTTACGGTGCATTATAAATAAAGTTGCCATGTTTATGAACAACGAGGGAGGCGAAGACGAGAAGAGAGACTGCAAAGAGGAGGCACACTTGCCTGTACTGGTGCCTACTCGTGCGGCGTGCGTGTCACCTGTCCCACATGTCGTGCTCCTGTTGGCCCGCACTGGTGCAGCAGAATGTGACCACCAGCTGCCTGCTGAGTGCGCTCTGACCGGCCTTAATAGCTTAGATAAAATAATTATTCATGTCGGGTTTATTTCAGGCTCGGGCCTAAAATTCAAGTTAATTGGTCGGACTGGGGTTGGTTCAGGCTGGATTACACAGAGATGGGACCAGATGTACAGCACATTCATTTGTATTTCAGATTATACACTCCTCTTCTCTAATATTAACATGTTCTATTATTTCTGTGAGCTTTCTTCCCATCCTGCCACTACCCACTTGCATCCATGCTTAGGTGAATTTGAGACTTGTTTTTTTCTCTATTGAATAAGAGTAAACTTGTCATTCTGGTTCAGCCTTGTGACTAACTGGCCATAGCCATTAGGGTGCACCCCTCCGACTGCCCATGGACTGAATAGACTTCAGCCGCCTGTGACCCCAAACAGGACTCGAGTAATATTAATTATCCTTTACAGTTTAGTAAACTATATTGTTATTGCTCTCTTGTAGCCCATAAGTGCATATCTAAAATACTACAAATTGCCCTGAAAGGTCTTTTCCCAAGTTGGACACGAGCACTCCCAATTTGAGTTAAGCCACTTCTGCAATTCATGAACCGTGGCGAGTACAGAGCACCGGCTGTCCCCCTAATTTTCTGTTCAAAATAAGTGTGAGCTTAATCCCATGTGATCAATAGCAGCCCCTATTGGACTTAATGGTACTCGGGCCGAGGTCAGCTCTCCTGCAAAGCGAGGCTGGAATGGGGACACAGGTGTTTCTAATGTAGGTCTGCTCTTAGACAGTGATGGACCGCGCACGTAAGCAGCACCTAAATGCCTCCGCTGGATCCTGACAGCCCTATTGCTTACTGCAATTAGCTCCAACATACACAATCCGCTGTGCTGCAGTTTACTGTGGGACACTCTCAAGCCAGCACACACACATGGACGGAGATTTACCAGTTCTAATCAATGGAGGGACTTCTTTAGATGCTCCCCAAAGGCCTATTAATGGCCTCTAAGGTGCGCATATTATCCACATTCAGCATTCATTCTCACACAATTATTCTCCTTTGACTGACCTGAATTAATGTTCGGCAGGGGAGAGTGGGTCCCCACGTCCCAGCACTGTTTTGTCCAGCCTTGTCTATTAAGTAGGACATTGGGAATAATGTAAAATATGGGGCTAAACCGTAATGGTGTGTTGTAGAGGGAGTCATAAAGAGATTTAAAAGGTATCCGCTGGTGCTCTCTGGAGACACTTTATCTCTGAGTGTGTTATTGTTACATTTTGCAAGATTAACATTATTGCAGATTATTTGCAGGATTAGGATTATTCCGACACATTATGACAAATCTGAAATAAAGGGGGGGGGGGGGGGGAATGCGAAATGATTCCAAGCGTCCAACTATTAGAAATTATGACGTATATTGAAATAAGAAAATAGATGCTACAAATGGGCGCATAATTGGATATATATGTTGTAATAATAAATGGTTTTCTTTATCATTTTTATTTATTTTTCCCCCGAACAGACCAAAAAAAGTGTTGCTTTAAAAAAAAAAAAAACATTTAATTTTGTTTCACCTTTTGCATCTCTTCAGAAATATTACATTTAAATATGGATGCAACCAACTTGCATGAATGAATCTCTGAAGAAAGCACCATTATTTAAACATTAAATTGACAGCAAATGCCTAATTTCTTTTGTTGCCAACAGTCTTTCCTGAATTGCCACGCCGTTGCTCATATTGTGTTGACACTCTGCTTTGTTTATATTGACCCACTTCAGTTATTATGTCAGATTATGGTGCCTGGCCTTGTAATCTCTATGTAATCCGTTTTTCTGTTGCAGCTGGGACAGAAAGACAATCCAGCTGTGGAGCCTATCATCCAGGGGCTGAAGGGAGTCGTCCATCATGGTAACACTGTGCTCACAACATTTTAGTTGCATCATTTTAGATCCATTTTAGATTTGAATCCTGTTTAAATTGGCCATTTCTTCAGCTACAGTAGAAGCACTTCGGTCGGTATAGCCAATGCTTTTCTGTTTAAACACACCAAAGTATTCTCTCATAATAAAGTGAGTTTATCTCAGTGCCATAGCATTGTTAGCATGCCATTGGCTCAAAATTAAAGCGTGTCTTCCCGCTGCTGTCTGCAGAGGGCGCTCCAATCCAATTCCAAATGCCAACTTGCAGAGTCTTAAACTTTCCTTTCCATACATGGTTATTATTTTAAATTGTGAAACATAAATATCAAGGCACCCAAAAGAAAGTTTGTAAGCCACAATTATGCAAGCTATGTCTGTACTATAAACTTTGAACATATTTGCATTTGCTTCAAAGAAAATCTAAAACTATTTTCCACTCTTCCGTTTTGACAGATCCCCAAACAAAGGCATTTTTACATTCAGTCCAAAGCAGGAAGATTAATGATTAAAAAAAAAAAATCACAAATTAGAATGCAAATGAAAGCTACGAGCAGCAATTTAACTTCAAAAGGAGGCAAATTTAGCAAGATACCTCCTCTACTTCTGCCTACGTAGACCTCCAAGGAGCACCGCTCAAAAAGACACAACTATTAATTACATTGGTTTATCAATTAGAGAGCACTTTGGTTTATTCCGCCGTGTATGTAAATGCCTTCGCTTTGCATCTTTCATGTTCATTATGATTACCTTTTTGTTTAAGATGTTTTTTTACGCTGCATACTTCACGGCAAATTGCATTACTGCTTAGTATATGGCCATAAGCGTCTGTTTTTGTCCTAAGTGTGTAATCCTTCACAGTGTCCAGGGAGCTGCCGGTGTGTTTACATGGATGTGAACCACTCGCTTGACTACCTGCTGTTGGCACTTTTAACATGGGCATCATAAACTGAAGGCGCATATCTGAGTCCGATTAAATAATATCAAGGTTGGCCGCGGTGCCTCTTCTGAGGGCTGCTAACATGTGATTTTATGCATGAGACACTGATGGTGATTAACGGGAACTGCACTTTGAATAACAATTGTTGATTTCCTAGTTTAGCTGAAGAACCGGACTTGCACAGTGGTTCTGAGAAAATAAGTTCTTGTTTTTGACAATTCTGCTTGTATAAGCACATCTTGATGACTCAGAGTTTACTTGTATTTAGATAGTCCATTTAGGTAGTTCATTTATTTAGATAGTTTTTTTTTCTCACATAAATATAAATGTATTTTAGTGAGAATTAGGGCTGAAAGATATATCGTTATCGTATCGATATCGAGATATGAACATTCAAGATATCAATATCGCAAAAGAAAAATATATCGTTATCGTGTTTATATTGAGATATGAACATTCGAAATATTAAAATTGAAAAAGCAAGATTTAAACGATATAGATTTTCATCAATAAAACAGCACTCTTTTCTATTATGATTTTATTTTTCTGAAAAATGCTTAGTTTTCACCTAACCCATAGTTATATCGTATTGTATCAAGATATCTGGCATGAATATCGAGATAGGAAATGTTGTCCATATCGTTCAGCCCTAGTGAGAATACAGTATTTAAACACCTGCAAACCATGAAATGGAACATACAACTTTAAACTTATTTACTCAGGCAAATTTGCTAATAATGCTGTTTGTGAATACATTTTTTTCACAGTTAATAATGAGGGAAACTCTCTTCTAAGTGCCTTAATGCATTTTGGAACAGATATCATTAGCTAAACAAACCGGTCTCCAACAAAAACTTTGCTCTGATGAAGAAAAAAATGCTGCTGCACTTCCCCTAATGGTTTGTCTGTCCTCAACAGCAAGGTTCACAGGCGACCTTTAACATTATATGGAGATAATTGGAAGTACCGAACGTAATAGCGAGTTGCTTTGATTAATACGATTCGCTGATTATGAGTTGGGAGGCCATTTTGGATGTGATTTTAATTTCACAGCTGCCAAAAGCACAGCGGAGCTTAAATATGAATGTGATGAAGAGTATTGCTTATGCTATAGCCCGTTATGAAGACCTATCTGTCTCCAGCTAAGTTTGTATTTTTTACTCATGCAGTGTGGCTCTCCGCAGATGTTTGTCCCAGCACCCCCACTATCTCTCATCTGTGCGTGCATGTGGATGCAGGGGTGTTTTTTTTGTTTGTTTATTTTTTTTGGATAGCCGTCTTCCTGCAGGCTGCTAAACGCTGCTCACCTCCTCCCTCGTTAGAACGGTTTGGTTTTCCACAAGCTCGTTATCCGACAGTCATCCATCCATCAGCATCTCTCTGGCCCGATAGCGATAGGGCACGTACACTGTCTGTAGTCGAGGAGGAGAAAGCGCGTGAATACTCAATCTGAGGCCCAGTGTCTCAGTAGTGCCGCTATCAAACCACACCCTCGGCTTCTGTAGGTTTGAGATAAAGGCATAGTGGAAAGTGGCCGTTACTTTGCTACATATTGTAGATTCTAAAAAGTTTTTTGTTTTTTTTCAACATCCATCCATCCATCCATCCATTTTCTTCCGCTTTATCCGGGGCCGGGTCGCGGGGGCAGCAGTCTCAGCAGAGATGCCCAGACTTCCCGATCCACGCACACCTCCTCCAGCTGTTCTGGGGGGACCCCGAGACGACACCAGGCCAGCTCGGAGACATAGTCCCACCAGCGTGTCCTGGGCCTTCCACGAGGCCTCTTCCCAGTGGGACATGCCTGGAACACCTCCCGAGGGAGGCGACCAGGAGGCATCCGGAACAGATGCCCTAGCCACCTCAGCTGGCTCCTTTCGACGTGGAGGAGTAGCGGCTCGAGTCCGAGCTCCTCCCGGGTAACTGAGCTCCTCACCCGATCTCGGAGGGTGCGCCCAGCCACCCTGCGGAGGAAACTCATTTCGGCCGCTTGTATTCGCGATCTTGTCCTTTCGGTCATTACCCAAATCTCATGACCATAGGTGAGGGTGGGAACGTAGATCGATCGGTAAATCGAGAGCTTCGCCCCCTGACTCAGCTCCCTCTTCACCACAACGGTCCGATACAGCGACCGCATCACTGCTGACGCCGCACCGATCCGTCTACCGATCTCACGCTCCATCCGTCCCTCACTCGTGAACATGACCCCGAGATACTTGAACTCCTCCACTTGGGGCAAGGACTCCCCACCGACCTGAAGCGGGAGAACCACCTTTTTCCGGTGGAGAACCATGGCCTCAGATTTGGAGGTGCTGATCCTCATCCCGCCCGCTTCACACTCGGCTGCAAACCGCCCCAGTGCGCGCTGGAGGTCCTGATTTGATGAAGCCAACAGAACAACATCGTCTGCAAAGAGCAGAGATGATATTCTGAGGTTCCCAAACCGGACACCCTCCGGCCCCTGGCTGCGCCTAGAAATTCTGTCCATATAGGTAATGAACAGAACCGGTGACAAAGGGCAGCCCTGCCGGAGACCAACACGCACCGGGAACAGGTCTGACTTACTGCCGGCAATGCGAACCAAGCTCCTGCTGCGGTCATACAGGGAACGGACAGCCCTTAGTAGAGGGCCCCGGACCCCATACTCCCGGAGCACCCCCCACAGGGCACCACGAGGGACACGGTCGAACGCTTTCTCCAGATCCACAAAACACATGTGGACTGGTTGGGCGAACTCCCACAAACCCTCGAGCACCCGATGAAGGGTATAGAGCTGGTCCAGTGTTCCACGACCGGGACGAAAACCGCATTGTTCCTCCTGGATCCGAGGTTCAACTATCGGCCGAATCCTCCTCTCCAGCACCCTGGAATAGACCTTACCAGGGAGGCTGAGGAGTGTGATCCCTCTGTAATTGGAGCACACCCTCCGATCCCCCTTCTTGAAGAGAGGGACCACCACCCCGGTCTGCCAATCCAGAGGCACTGTCCCCAACCGCCACGCGATGTTGCAGAGACGTGTCAGCCAAGACAGCCCTACAACATCCAGAGACTTAAGGTACTCAGGACGAATCTCATCCACCCCTGGGGCCTTGCCACCGAGGAGCTTTCTAACCACCTCGGTGACTTCAGCCTGGGTGATGGACGAGCCCCCCTCCGAGTCCCCAGCCTCTGCTTCCTCATCGGAAGACGTAACGGTGGGATTGAGGAGATCCTCGAAGTACTCCTTCCACCGCCCGACCACATCCCCAGTCGAGGTCAGCAGCCCCCCACCCACACTGTAAACAGTGTTGGTGGAGCACTGCTTCCCCCTCCTGAGGCGCCGGATGGTTTGCCAGAATCTCTTCGAGGCCGACCGATAGTCCTCCTCCATGGCTTCTCCAAACTCCTCCCAAACCCGAGTTTTTGCCTCTGCGACTGCACGAGCTGCAGCACGCTTGGCCTGCCGGTACCTCTCAGCTGCCTCCGGAGTCCCACAAGCCAACAAGGCCAGATAGGACTCCTTCTTCAGCTTGACGGCATCCCTTACCTCCGGGCGCCACCACCGGGTTCGGGGATTGCCGCCGCGACAGGCACCAGAGACCTTACGGCCACAACTACGAGCAGCCGCATCGACAATGGAGGAGGAGAACATGGTCCACTCGGACTCCATGTCCCCTACCTCCCTCGGGATCTGGTTGAAGCTCTTCCGGAGGTGGGAGTTGAAGACCCTACTGACAGAGGGATCCACCAGACGTTCCCAACAGACCCTCACAACACGTTTGGGCCTGCCAGGTCTGACCGGCTTCTTCCCCTGCCAGCGGATCCAGCTCACCACCAGGTGGTGATCGGTTGACAGCTCAGCCCCTCTCTTCACCCGAGTGTCCGAGACACGCGGCCGGAGATCGGATGACACAACTACAAAGTCGATCATCGACCTCCTGCCTAGGGTGTCCTGGTGCCACGTGCACTTATGGACATCCTTGTGCTCGAACATGGTGTTCGTTATGGACAAACCGTAACTAGCACAGAAGTCCAATAACAGAACACCACTCGGGTTCCGATCGGGGAGGCCGTTCTTCCCCATCACCCCCACCCAGGTCTCACTGTCGTTACCCACGTGGGCGTTGAAGTCCCCCAGTAGAACAATGGAGTCCCCAGCCGGAGCACCATCTAGTACCCCTCCCAGGGACTCCAAGAAGGCCGGGTACTCTGCACCGATGTTGGGCCCGTAGGCCGAGACAACGGTGAGAGACCTGTCCCCGACCCGAAGGCGTAGGGACGCGACCCTCTCGTTCACCGGGGTGAACTCCAACACGTGACGGCTGAGCTGGGGGGCTATAAGCAAACCCACCCCAGCCCGCCGCCTCTCCCCGCGGGCAACTCCAGAAAAATGGAGCGTCCAGCCCCTCTCCAGGAGTTGGGATCCGGAACCCAGGCTGTGCGTGGAGGTGAGCCCGACTATATCTAGCCGGTACCTCTCAACCTCCCGCACAAGCTCAGGCTCCTTCCCCCCCAGCGAGGTGACGTTCCATGTCCCGAACGCCAGAAGCTGCGCACGCGGACCAGGTCGTCGAGGCACCTGCCTTCGACTGCCACCCAGTCCTCTCTGCACCCGACCCCTACGGATCCCTCTGCGGATGGTGGGTCCACAGGAGGGCGGGCCCACGTCGTCCTTTCGGGCTGTGCCCGGCCGGGCCCCGTGGGCAGAGGCCCGACCACCAGACGCTCGCATTCGAGCCCCAACCCCAGGCCTGGCTCCAGGGTGGGGCCCCGGCTGCGCCATACCGGGCGACGTCACGGTCCTTGGTATTGAACTGTCCATAGGTGTCTTCGAACTGCTCTTTGTCTGACCCATCACCTAAGACCTGTTTGCCATGGGAGACCCTACCAGGGGCATGAAGCCCCAGACAACATAGCTCCTCGGATCATTCGGGTGCTCAAACAACCCCACCACGTTAAGGTGGCAGTTCACGGGGTTGTTTTTTTCAACAATACAATACAAATAATTATAATATTATACAATATTAGATTTAAAATCAATAAACAGTCACTGAAAAAAGGGATGGTGGATTGATGCTATAGTACCGATATATTGATACCTAAAGGTTACTTTTTGAGGATCGATACCAGGACAAAAGTATTGATACTAATTTACATAGCATATATATATATATATATATATATATATATATATATTATATGCATCCATTCCAGAGGCGAGGGCCATAATATTGGAAAGACGCCTCGCCATAACATTGACATTGTAAAATAACCAGCTAAAGACGGCATCATTTTAATTATTAACAATGTTAAATAATCACTATGTATACCGATTGAAATGCATTGACCCATATGAAATGACCAGTATCGGTATTGATATTGACTGAAATTACCGCAAAAGTGTTAGGATCGTATCGATTCAAATGTGGTATCGCCCATGACTGCTAAGAAATAATACACATTTTGAAATATATAATAAATAAATGGGAACATCCCAGATGCTTAGTTTTAAACTCCACTTGTCTACATTTAATTTCACATAATAATATATTATATTAGTTGTAGCAAAACTACTTTACAATACCAAAAATCTTCAATACTAAAACATAATCTATTGCACATAAACAATTAATAAAAAAAGTAGTCATCACAAAAAGGCCATATGTAATTATCATTTTAACGTAATTACTTCTACTTTAGTACAATTTTGATTCTCAACTGTGGATCGGAGAACTTCAGTGATGCAAGAAAACATGTCCCATGGCAGTTCAAGACCAAAGTAGAAGAGCTAATTTGAACTGCTCTATGCCCAGCATGATGCAGTGATCCTGGTGACTTGTCTTGTTTACACGGCTTTGCCCCGAACTGCTGTGGTAATCATTGGGATACGTCGAAATCCCGGCAGTCTGTGCCACAGTTGTTACATGAAGCGGTGCGGGATGCCACCCAACAAGAGATCAGCTGTCTGTCTGGCCATTTTATCTATCTACCTTCCCCTCTTCCCGCTCCCTCTCTTTCTCTCACTGTCTCTCTAGTCGTCCCTCTCCACCTCCCTCCTTCCTCTCCTCTGTGCAGCCCATCTGGGAACACTGATCTAGGCACGGTGATAACAACTGCTGAAGCCTTTTAAACGTCGCCACCAGCATTCCTCGGGATAGCGCAGGGAGGGCTGTGAAATGCCACTGGGACGGTTTAAATTGAATGACCTTGTTGTTGGTGGAAACGTAGCTTAGTGTAAACTTGCAGGATAAAAGCTGTGAGGAGTGTGAATGAGAAGTACAAGTACGGCTATTATATGCAAAGGTATACTCTCAAATGTATGCGGATTTGTTAGACAGAGAATAGCACCTGTAGTCATCTAAAAGATTGCATTGACAATGTGAGTGGACGCCACACACTGCTGTTTATGTCTCTGTATTTGCAAGCACAGGGGAGGTGTTGAGATGTGTTATCTATTCTTAAATTCAGCCTAGTACTGCTGTAAAGAGCAAATAGAAATACAAACTGATCCCAGTACATTTTCTAGGGCTATGTGTTTCTTGTGTATAAGTCTCATGGGGAGAGAGGTGAAGTTACACCATATTTGTGTAAAATTACAATCCCTTACCCTTGTTTCTCTCTACAGAGAAAGAGACCAACCTGCGGTCTTTTGTCCTGAGGGACCTACTGCCGTCATCAGTGGACAGCTACTACAGATACACCGGCTCCCTGACCACTCCTCCGTGCAGCAAAGTGGTGGAATGGATCGTTTTCTCCCGGCCGGTCTATCTCTCCCATTCACAGGTGCATTAGACTATATCATATACTAACTCCGTCAAAAACCCATGTCGCACACACATTCATATATTCAGATACATCTGTCTGCTGTCAGTGCACCACTCGCCAACCCATTGAAAGAAATACTGTAATTTCCCCCCCATATACAGTATCTCCATTTTCCCCATCTCCCTATATTCCAGTCCAGCTCTTATGTATACAACGTCACATGCAAATGTATAGTGGATCACTCTGCAATGGGAGAAAAGGAGAGCACCGCTTTTAGCAATTATAGGCCTTTTTTTTTTTATGAACTTTTTTCCGTCACACCACTAGGCTAGCTCACCTCAGACTCGCTGTGTTTTGTGGTTTGCTGGGATAATACAGGATATGCTCAATCATGCCCTGTGCTTTTTTGCTGATCTCTTACACTGCATCCAGTTCTCCAGCTGCAGAGCCTCTAGTGCCACAGAAAAGTGCAGGGCTGGGTGTAATATCTATCAGCTTGCGGCGGCAGGACACATCTTTTGTTTTGAAATGACTTTGCGCTGCGACAGAATATTGACCAGGGCCGCTGTGTTGGTGACTCTCTCAGATAGTCTTCTATGAACCTGTAATTAATTTCTCGCCGAGCCTCGCATAGGACACATTGATTCTGCAGTATTGGTAATGTGTAGTCATTACGGCACACGGCGGGGGATCATTCACGGCAATCAATGGCCACAAATTTGCCCCATTGAGAAGTTACGGCTCGGGCAGTAGCTCGAATGATGGAGTCGGTGCCCATCGCTGCCTGTGGTGTGCATATTCCAAGCAAATACAGAGCTTCGGTCTTGCATGTGGCTACAGCAGTGTCTTCACACTGACTAAATCGTTGAAATGTTTTCTTCAAATGCTGTTTTTGTTTCTTATCTAGCTGGAGTCCTTTTATTCCATTTTTACCACGGAGCAGCAGGACCATGTGAAGTCTGTGGAGTATCTAAGGAACAACTTCCGACCACAGCAGGCTCTGGACGGCAGAAAGGTTTTGAAGTCTGCTGTGAAAGACGCCTGGCAGAAGGACCTGACTGAGATCCGAGAAAATCCTCAAAGCACAGAGGCCTCCAAAGGTGAGACAGGCTGATAAGTGCGTTTTAATATTGATTGTAGCAGTCGATCACAATCCGTTTGACAAGAATATTTTTAGATGACTTCCTTCCAGGGTTACTACAGAGAGCCAGTCTGACAAAATGCTCTTTCTATACTTTGTTTCACTCATGTATATAGTCGGTTCTCTCAAACGCTGATGTCCCAAAGTTATGTAGGCAGTGTTTATACAGCTTCTCAAATTGCCTCTACTACAAATCATTTTGTGATGATATCGTATACCACCATTGCGTGCGCAGAAATTTGGACTGAATTACTTCTGCTTGTTGTCTGTACATTACTGTCTGTAAGTGAATACATGCAAAATATTACAAATAAGACAAAGGTAACACTTTAGATTACAGCCCGCCTGTTCCATGTGTAGGTAACATGAAGGTAATTATTTTTATTTATTTATTTATTTGAACAGTGACAGTGTACAATATACATTAGCCTCAGAAAGGAGAGATGCATTGAACCAGGTTATAGCACTAATTTCCACCTGCAGTCCCTGGGCCTTTTGTACATGTTTTTAGTGGTAGGGGAAACCGGAGTACTCGGAGGAAACCTACGCAGACACGGGGAGAACATGCAAACTCCACACAGAAAGGCCCCGTCCAGGTGGGAATCGAACCCGGACCTTCTAGCTGTGAAGCACGAGCGCTAATCATTGGGGCGGCACGGTCAGCGCTCGAGCGCTAACCGTGCCGCCTGGTACGTGTACTTACATGTAATTACACATGTAAGTACATGTAAATAATTACACATTCAAGTTTAAGGTGTACAAAGAGTAATGAAGGTGTACAACATGTATGTGTAAGAAAGGGGAACAAGGTGTAATAAAGAAATCTGCATTTCTCTGAAAATGATAATTACTCAACATTTTTACCGCATAAGTTCACTGAAAATATAAAAATGAATACTTATTCTAAATCTTTGCAAAGCTTAGGAAATGAAATATGCTCAGATTGTTTTAGCATTATGATTGACTATTTAGGTTTTAAAAAATCATTACATTTGACTTGCTTCTGCCTGTATAAACCTTGGATTAGGTACAGTGTATTTGCACATTAGTTCCGCTGTAATTTCTCCAAATTTATGAATATAGTTACAGCCAAAACATCTGCAACCACACGTACACCTTTGTTACACTTTGGACACCTTTATTAAACCTCGCACTTTAATGTGTAATTACTAACATGGCTGTAATCCAAAGTTTTACCAAGCCAAAATAAGGCAGGGTATGGTCGTTTCTGCACTTGTCTTTAATGTAATATTTTGATCTGCCATAAAGAAATGGTTTGTGTTTTTATGCTGCGACTTCAAGCTTGTAGCCTGTAGCTTATATAGCCAACGTCTTTTTCTTGATCTAATCTCCCAAATCTCACGCTGCGTCACAAGCGAAAAAGACTGATTATTTTCTACCCAATGTTAAATTCACGATCTTCAGTATTCGTCCTAATTGGTTCCCTATTAGCTTTCAAGCTCAAGTTATATTTTTCTGGGGCTTTTTCTGCACTGTTTGTTCTCGGTCAGGACAGGGAATGAATAATGAGCATATTGATAGCATTTTTCTTTTTTCTTTTCTTTTTTTTGTTTAAGTCTCCGCAAGTTGTGATGGATAAGCATGCTAAATCAAGGGGGCAAGCAAAAGCAAATTCTTTTCGTCTCGCTCTGTCGAAACTTAATCCGAAATTACGTGTGATATTAAAAACAATTCCACGCAGGACCTTCGTAAGCACACGTTCGTTCGGTTTGTTTGTCTGGTTGGTTTGTTGTGTTCATTTTGGGGTTCATTTTTCAAGCCAACCGTACAGGAAATATGGAGACTAATGAGAACGGCTGCTGCTTCTTAAAGTGGTGTTGTTGGTGTCTGGCGCGTAAAATTGATTGGGAATGCGTGTGATGAAGTTGGAAGCACTCGAACCAGCCTGATCAGCAATCATCATTAATACGTGGCACGGCTAAAATAGACCCGTACAAATTAAGTCGTGAAATTGCTTTTGTGGCACTGTGGCAGCTGGAAAAATGTCGACCCCCAGATATGTATTTTGTAACGCTCTCACTTTCTACTCGTGCTCGCTCTCGGTGTCTGTTATTTAGTGCCACGCAAAAAAACCTTCAAAGGCCTGTTCTAGGAAAGGCTGCAGATGACAACACAATAATTGGAATAGAAATGCATGAAGAGAGGCCTCACAGGTCAGGGCTAATGTAACTGTGGTATTGGCTTTGCGTGTTTTTTTTTTTTTCTCAAAAAGAGGAACTTGCAGGACTTAAAACTGTAGGAAGCAAAGGCACTCACACCATGTATTAGCATTAGGCTACATCAAAAAGCCAAAGCCCAAACCGAGACCCCTCTCCTCAGGGTGGTAGCTGCTGTCTTGTCCGATCCTCCGAGTCGTCTGCCCGTGCAGGAAATCCCGAAGACCACGCGAGGCCACAGCAACTCCTGGTGACGCAGCAGTAGCACCCCGCACCCAATTTGCAGGGATTTAACAATAACGTCCTTTTAAACCCCGTTACACTAAGTCCTTCACGGATCCAAAGGTCAGCAGTTCCATCTTCGATCTGCTTCGTCCTTGAGCAGGATTTTTCACCCACCTTATATGAATCGGGTTTGATGGTGCAGGTTGGCAGTCAGGGAAGAGATGTAAATTGATACCGTTATTTGTCAGTTTTTTTTTCCTAGTCATGTTGCATTCAACCTGTTCAAAATGCTTAATTAATGAATCAAAGTCACACACATCAGAGCAACCAGAATGCAAACGCCTTTACTTCTGGGAACCTTCTTTAGAGCCTGGTTTCTACTGTAATTTCAATATTGTTGGTTACACTCTTAAGTCAAGCCTTTTGTGACACTTGGTTTAACTATGTTGCTTGAAATGTCTCAATGCAAAGCAGCAATAGCCTACCTAAATGTTTTTGATGGGTCGCTCTGTTTAACTGAGAGTGCCCCCTACCACGAAAAACATGTACATTAAGCTACGGATATCGTGTGTTCATTAACATGCACTGTCCCACCCAAATGAACAATAAACCTATTTATGACTGGGACATGAACAGCACATTCGTAACAGCTCATACCTTGACGGCAGAAAGTGATGCATCTGTATTCCTGTCCTTGCCTTGTATATTTCATATTTGCATTTAAAAGCACATGGGTGCAATTAAAGTTGAGTTAGTGTTCGCTGTCAGAAAGACTGAGATGAGGTGGAAGAAAATCGCTTGCTTCGGTCAATGTAATTACAATAATAGTTTGGACAGTGTTTCTTGAACAACAGCAGGTGTTGGAGCTGTTTTAGCATGTTCATTTTTGATCCTCCTGCCACTGCATGGCGCTCTGTGTGCAATTACCTGCCCTATATAAGGGGGGAGGAGGAGGCACTCAGGTGTGGCAGTGTGGAGGCAAACATCTTTTGACCGTGTCAATATATTGAAACCTGTGTATTTATGGATGGCTTTGAGGTATGTCAATAAACCTTTTGGAACACAGTATGTTCCGACTATTTGTGGAGGAAGACACAAGTCCGAGACGCCTAAACACTGTAACCTGAGCGGACGTTTGTGTAGGGCGATCCTGGCCGCTACAGCAGGTTCTGCCACTGACTCACCTTCCAATATGCTATCGTGTTGTGCATTAGTCTTGAGATTTATTCATCTGCACAGGTGTTGCGGTAGTTTATTTGTTCATTTTGCGTGGGTACATAGGCCTTCTCTAACCCCTGTGAGCAAATTTGCATCTACAGTGGGAAGAAAAGGTAAGTACACCATTTGGAATTTCTCACATTTCTGCCTAAATTGGTCATAGAATGTGGTATGATCTTTATTAAAATCATAAGAATGAGTAAACAGTGTCTGCTTAAACTAATACCACCCAAACATTTACATTTTATCATAATTGTATTGGCCATAACATGTAAACATTCCCAGGAGAGGGAGGAATAAGTGAGTACACCGCCTGAATCTCACTGAACTGCAGCAGTTTTGTAAAGAGGGATGGTCCAAGATTCATCCTGATCATTGTGAATGTCTAATCTGCAACTACAGAAAAGCAGTTATTGCTGCAAAAGAAGAGTCAGTGTTTGGGTGGTTTTAGTTTAAGCAGACACTGTTTACTCATTCTTATATTTTTGATGACCACTGTGACCACTGTATATTTAGCATATTTATCATTAGTAGTAAACTCATTAACTACTGCATAAATAAGTAGCTTTAATAGATTCAGTCATTCAGATTATTCTGCTAACCCTATTATGTCAGACCTCTACTAAGAATATTCCGATAATTCTTATAATGGTTTACCTATAATAGTATTACTTTCAGTCTTTTCTCAGATGATGATGCGCATTGACATGTTTCAAATTAGCACTTTGAACGAATGTTGATTTCGAAACATAAATCGCGAATCTGTTCACAGGTAAAATACCCCTCAGAAAATCACAATTAACAAAATAATTACAAATACTGTATTACTTCTTGCTTGCATTGACTAGTTTATCCAAAGTAAGGATTATGACATTGTTGCTTGTTCTTGTTCTCGAAGCTTCCAGTCTGGATACTTCCATTGCTGTATGCTTCAACCTTTTACGTCTAACACCACTGCTCGACCCTAGTTGAAGTATCCCAAGGGGGTACTCTTGGAGAAGCCTTAGCTTTGGGAGATCATTTCCCTTGTTTCCAGAGAGCATCTCAAAGCCAAATGACAGCTGATCAGCCATGCAGTCGTTGTCATTAAGAGATGCCGCTTCGTGTTACAACACAGCCACAAGGACGTCTTATTTATCTAAAAAAAGATTCCCTCTCTTTCTGCCGGAATGTTTTTTTTTCCATCTATCGCTTGCGGGAGAGAATGACACAAGTGAAGGAAATACACATGCAATTAGGAGAATGAGGATAGCTGCACACGGCTATATCCACAGTAATAAGTATGAGGGAAAAGGCATGAAATATTAACTGTTGATCCGTATTAGCTTCTGTGGCACAAGAGTTGAGAATGAATGAATGTGCTTGTTGACAACAGTGGGTTTGGGTTCATCCCCGTGTGGTAAAACCTGCCAGGAGAAGGATTTGTGTTCTGCTCTGAGTACTGCTGAGGTGAAGACACGCAGACGCGGGTGTGCATAAAACAGGAGGTGTGCTTTTTTTCCGGGAATCCGTAGTGACTTTATATTTTGAAAACATCTTTTTGATATGTTTCCTGTTTTTGCCTTGCGCTACCATACAGGGAATGTTTTACAAAATCGAATAATACGGTGCACGCTTTTACGAGCCTGAAAAAGGCCGGCCGGTTGTGGAAAGTTTTCATTCTGTACTTTCGAGCTGTTGAAACTGAATCGAAAGGATACGCATTTTTTTCATAATATAACAAAGTCAATAGAGCTGCACAAAACGTGTCCAAATGATCGTTATTGCAATAATTTATAAGCCACAATATTTCCATCTAACGGAGATTTACTTACGGCCTTAAAACAAACTAAACTGCATAGTAACTTGAAAATGTGCAAAAGGTGAGTTGTGTTTAGCCTTGTTTTAGTTTAGTTTAGTTTTTTTTTTTTTTTAACAGAAGTTAATGAATAAACAAATTACTTTTTTTTATGGGAATGGTTTAGTAGAATAGTAAAACATCTCTATAATATTGTCGCAATAATCAGCACAGTTATCAAAAGCTGCATTTTTGTCTCAATTTTTTTTACAGCCCTATAAGTGATCGTTAGTTTTTAAAGGTGTAAGTTTAAATATTCTAAAATGTAAGACATTTTACACTATAGAGCTCCGTGACTGTTTTTACTATCATTTTGTGTACCGCTTTCCATCTTTTGAGATGTTCTATCAACATTAAAATGCCCGGGCCTTGTGGAGCGTCTTTGTAAATCATTGCTTGTCTGCCTTACATAAGTTTTACAATGGGCCTTCACCGGAAATGTATTTTCTTTTTATAAAGGCTGTTAAATTGTCACCAGATGCATAAACATTAATGTGCTGGGAGATTAGCACAACATCTGTTTATTAGAGATGTTCTGCCTACACTGGGTGCTGTGCCAGATGTGGATTTTGGTGCTGCCGGAGCCGAGCCTGTTGGCTGGTTTATCCATAATGACACACGATGATATCTTCAGCTGTTACTCATTGCGTCTTGTTGATTCCTGCCGTTTGATGTGTTGTAATGCATTTGACACCTTTCACACCTCATCAACACCCCCAGATTTCCTTTGCGATTGTTTTTGAGTCCCCTACCCTCCTCTGACTGATGGCTCTTTTGCACATCTCGAGTCACATCATTCGCACCATACCTTCCCTGTGCAAATGGAGAAAATTGTGGTGACAATTTCAATTTGGCACTAACCTCCGAATGTGCATAATCAGCCGACACATATTCTGATTGCTGTTGCCCTGATGTGCCGGCAACCGTGTCCAGATTGTCCTTAGTCAGAGTGACAGACCCTCATGTGTGTGTCGGTGCCCCAGACAATACTGCCCCCTACAGGCGACACTCTCTCATCTTAATAAACCGCATGTTAACATGGACATTTTCTATTGATATTGATATTTGTATTTTTGTATTATTTTGCAACAGCTAATGTTAGTAAGAAAGAAAGGAAGTATTTTAAAACACCTGTTCAAGAAATGTTTGAATGAAAAAAAGCTGTTGACAATAATCTTAATTTGCTTTTAAGTGAGCTAGCATTTTAGTTCGGTTGTCTTCCACATGTCGGTCTCCTGCGTTGTGAAGATGTGTGCAGCATTACATTTATGCTAAATTTACAACTTTTTCTGATTGCAAAAGACACTGTCTCATACGCCTCTCCACATTCTTATTTGCCATTTCCTTGAGCGCAGCAGACGGGCGCTCAGATAGCTGACAGATAGTAAAGATTGTGAGTGACCCGGGCCAAAGCCTCCTGGAGTGTTTTTGTTATTGAGTTACTGTATCTGCGAATCCTCTCAGGCTCCTCCACTGAAGGGCTAAAGTCGAGTCAGCAGCACAGAGTAATGATAGGATTGTTAAAAAGATTTTGGACAGACATAAACCTTTATGGTCAAGTGCCTCTCTACTGTCTTTCCTGTTACGCTTAAACTCACTGACACCTCTATTCTGTTATTTTTAAACACGTATTGAGTTTTTACACAGCAGCAGAATGGACTAAATAGTTATACAAATTATGAATAAATGAATGTACATTCTACATTTCTCACAACACACGTTATAAGTGTATGAAAGGAAACATACACTTACATGTAAGTGTATGTAAGAAGTTTTACACTTGCTTATATGTAAGTGTAAATCTGTTAAACAGATTTACAGGAGAAATCCTCACGGCCATAGTAGTTTGATCTGTAATAATATTCATTACTTGGCAACAAAATCTACCTGATAACTTTACTATACTGGTGTTTTAAATTACACATGCTACCACAAACACTGGAAACACCTCTCAGTTTTGGAGAAGCTTTGATCATCCCTTATTAAAGCCATCACTGAGGGCGTCGTCTGAAACTCTCAACACATTATGCGTGCCAATTTATTTCTGCTTCTGACACACAACTTTTAGGACAAAATGTTGGCTTGCTGCTTCCTTCCCATATGACATGTGCCAACATGACAAGACTGCGGTGTCAACTTCACCTTTCAACTGTCTTTAGATTATTCCTGACTAGTTTATTCATAATTTGATATTCCCAGTGTGCAGCAGTGCCCCAGTGAACATGAAGATCCAGCCTCTGAACAGGACCGCGCTGGTGGTGAGCTGGGAGCGCCCACTGACCATTTACCACCCGCCCATCAACAGCTACATGGTCTCCTACAGCTGGGTGAAGCGCGATGTCGCCGATGAGAAGACCTTCACAGAGACGGGCGACCCGAGCATGGTGAGTAGGGATGGGCGAGTCGAGCCTTGTGACACTTCAATGCTTCCTCTTGCAAAAGATTCGAAGCTTCAAAGCTGCTTCATTTTGTTTGAACACTGACCTCTTGTGGACAATTGAATGCTGGAACTTTGCTCCGTACTGTAGTTATGTTGCTAATCTTAATTTTATTCTATATGTTGTTAAATATAATGCAGTATAGCTTTAACCTCACACTGTGCTATTTATCGTAATAATGTGAAGAGGGTCACGGTAATATTGACTTTTCGCCCTGATAGCTCTTTTAAGTAGTCATTATTGCCGTCATATTTCAAGAGATTAAGAAGGTTTGCCCACAACAGTTGCTTCATGTTGGCTGCGCTGAAACTGAGAAACAAGACTTCATGGTAATTCATTGCGGTTGTCACTTGGTACTTTATTTGTTTTTTCTTTGATGCTGCCGAAAACACTTTTTGTTTTGTTTTTTTACATCCCTACTACCAAAAAGTGGAAAGAATTCACTTGGGAGAAGTTTTCGGCGCACTTCTGTTGAACGACTGGCCGGACTTGAAACAGTGGCGATGTGGTTGGCAGGATCAGAGGGCAGCAGGAGCGGTGACAGCTGGTGATGGGCTCTGCATGCAGCCGCGGTACAAGGGCCCGCCACTCGTCCGCCCCGAAATAGACACGCCACACGCTGCGCTCTCTAATACAACGTGTCAGTGTTGGCCAAACCTTTTAAGCAGCGGCCAAAACACCTGCTGCTCCCACGTTATCTATCCAGCCATTTACATTAGCACGGCCACGTTCAACGCGGCCTGATATAACCCGTTTCTCATGAACTACATTTCCTTCCTGTAATGCACAAGTAAAATGAACTCATTAGCTGATATTGAATACGTCGCAACTTAAAAACTCCAACCATTAGAAAATGTCACATGGCAATTAAAAGCCTGAAAATCTATTAGCCGTGAACACCCCCCCACCCCCCTTCATTCTCTAATTTGACTGTTTGGGTTATTTCTGTTGAGGTATGTGCTGTCACTTTCTCTGTAAAATCAATAGCGTTGCAATTAATGACTTTTCAACAGCCGACCAAGTCAATTACGTCTGTTTTTTTTTTTTTTTTTTTTTTTAGATATGCCAACTGAATATCTCTTGATAAATTATATTTGCAAATGAGCGTACTTTTCATCAATATGATTAAAGGTATATTATTTTCTATTCTGAGTAGCCGTCCCAGCAATGAAACCCAGTTTTTCCAGCACATTGAACGTGTGGCCTCTTCATCGTTCTGTTTATTGACCTAATGGCAAATTAATATTTTCTCCATGAGTCCCTTTTTGGATCTGAGCCATTTGTTGGGTCTCACTAGTGCAGGCAAATCAATTTGCTTAAGCATTTGTCTTGTTCTCAACTGTGCTCCTTTAACACAAGAAAAAGAACTGCATACTTTCAGTTCGATCTTTTGTTGTTGTTCATCAAAGGCTGCATACTGTAGGGTCACATCGCTTGACTCAAAGGCAAATTTCTATTCAGCTCCAAATTCCTTAATCATTAAAGAAACAGCCATTGCCTGAAGAGTCCTTTTGAAGGCTCACGGTCTTTTAGCTGTTCGCGGCAGGAAACAGGATGTTAGTTTCAGATCTGTGTGCACTTTTTGACATCAGCAATCATTGGATTCTGCCTGTCCGCTTCTATACACTGAACACAACATTGATTGACTCAGAAATATATTCTCCCTATAGGAAGAAGCTACACCTCCAGCACCTTGTCTTCACGCCACCATACATACAGTCAGTCAGTCAGGCGGCAGTGGTATTTTATATCTTCTTCCACTTGTGGGAATCTAGGGCCCCATCTGTGCACCATCTGAAAGCCTGCTGACCCCTAACTTGTCCTTGCTATGTGCATGACCGCGTCCTTATAATAAAAAAAAAAGTCACACTGGGGTATAACAGCCTCCGACGGTGCATATCATGTTCCTAGTGGCAGTGCATGTTGCTCCATCATACATTTTATTAAGTCCCATCATATTGTAGGTGGGGACATGGATACCACACTACCGCCCTCTACTGGTGGGTTAAAGGAACAGTGTCCACATACAATGTGATTTTTCAATTACCCCTCCCTTTTCTCCAAAGCCAGTGCAGTGGGCCAGACTCAATCTATTCAATTGTCATTCTTTATATGACATTGTAAAGGTACAGGAGGTGAATTAAAGAGACAGTTTTGTTGTGAGGGAGTATATTAAGCAGTTTTATTTAAGTTTTATGATGTAAAAAGGGAATTCATTCACACACTGAGACGACTGACCCTTAACCTTGCATCACAAGTCAAAATCTACCTAAATTGTAACTTTAAATGAAAACATTTTGTAGTTTTGTAATAGTTGTATTATCGTTCTTATGTTGATCAGTGGGCCTACAAATACCATCAACTCAGTTTGATCATTAATCATCAGCTTTCGAGTCCCTGCCTGTGAGTCACTTTTTCCAACAACTTGGTCCTTCCAGAAGAATGTGGAAGTGAAAGCAGCTGTAGACAAACTGATTGCTTTCATCAGTTTAGGGATTTTTTAAATTTCGATTTTTCCTTTTGAATTTAAATGTTTATTCAGAAATGGGAGTTGGGGGGACTGTGTCAGTCATGGTTCTTTTTATTTGGGAATGTACATCCATCCATCCATTTTCTTCCACTTATCAGTTACTGGTCGTGGGAGCAGCCATTGGAGCTGCCCAAATCACACTGCACCAGCCCCACGGCTCCTCCTTGCAGGTGGTAGGTCCATCGAAGGACAGCCTCATGAATCTAACCGGGGATTCTGAGCCGCTCTTTGTCTGACCCGTCAACTAGGACCTGTTTGCCACTACCAGGGGTACGAAGCCCCTGACAACATGGCTCCCAGGATTATCCGGGCACTCAAACCTGGCGCTTCCAGGAGGAAATGTGTGCTGGATAAACTGTGTATGTTGCAAATCCTCGGTTTACGTGAATGGAGTGGTTTGTGTATGGATCAGGCATGTTATGCCAGATGCCGGGCCTTTTGCAACTCTTTTGCAGAATCAATATTTCCAAGTAGTTTGACTAGATTCTAAATAAATTACTTGGAAATATTGATACTATTTTAAGTCAAATAATATATTTGTTTATCTATCTTTTTATATGGCTTTATTTTCTTTTTCTTTATAGAGAGCGATCATCACTAACGTGTCCCCTGACGTCCTGTACCTGTTTAGAGTACAGGCAGTGTGTCAGCACGACCTGCGCAGTGACTTCAGCCAGACACTGCTCTTTAGAGGTAAACAGCTCACCTTAAATGTACTATTTTTACTGAAATTGTACGACATAAGCATTCGCAGAAATAGTTCACATCCAACCATTTTGGAATTTTGGTCAGTTTTGCGCTAGAAAAAGTTCACCACAAGCATAACAACAGTTGTTCACCGTATTACATGTGATAGAGGAATGCCAGGGTGCAGGATGGGTTATTTGATGGTATAAAAAAAATTATATATGTTTTTTTGCTGAGAGAGCTGTGCCCCCTGCAGCCCCCGCTACTTTCCCACTATGTCTGCTCTTTAAACAACTTCATATATCTTCCTGGAGAGTCTGTTATTAGTTATTAAAGTTGTATGACGTATTTGATATCAATTGACTCTGTGCATAACTTCAAATCATAACAACGCCGCCCAAGATGTAACTTCCTGTTTCAATCTAGCACGCCAAAATAAAAGCACACAGCTCGTCTCATTGATTAGTTCAGCTGGTATTTAATACACACAAGTGTTTTGTCTTTTAATAGTTTGGCAGAAAGAAAGTTTAACTAATGAACCGCTGAACTAATTAATAAGGTTATGCACAGAGTCAATTAATATGATTCTTTGAAAAGGCCCTGACCAAAAATATATATTAAGTCCACTGTATTGACATATACTGTTACTTTTCTCTCATTAACTAAGAACATGTACTTCATGTACATTGACATTAATTCTTCTCACTGCTGAATCCGTACTATATCTGTGGAAATGTTAATTATAATTCACTTGGTTTCATTATTGCACATTCTGTCCTTGAATAACATTAATTACGGTCTTTTTCTGACTGTTTTACAGCGAATACAACAAGAATTTTTGAGGGCTCTCGCATCGTCAAGACTGGAATGGTGAGTTGGAAAGTAAAGTTAGACATAAGCTATGGTTCTTTAAATTATGTTCTTAGATTGTTTTTTTAAAGGGAAAATGAAGTGTTTGCAGATATTGCTTAAATCTGTATCTTAAATATGAAATATGTTCTTGTTTTTGTTACATAATAGTGATGTCTTGCATCATTGGCACACATTGTTCTCCTGTTGTCCACAGCCGACCCTGTCTCCAGCCTCCTCAGCAGACATGGCTCCTATAAGTTCAGGCTCATCCACATGGACGTCCTCTGGCATCCATTTCTCTATCGTCTCCATGGCAACAGGGATGGGGCCCTCCTCCAGTGGCTCTCAGGCCACAGTGGCATCAGTGGTGACAAGTACCCTTCTGGCGGGTTTGGGTGTGGGCGGAGGGGTCATCTCCTCTCTGCCCAGTTCAGCCTGGCCCACCCACGCACCCCAGGCCACTCAGCCCCCCAGCACCTCTAGGGCCCCACCAACAACACACTCCAGCACGGAGCAGGTGACACCCCAGACGTCCCCAGAGACGGACTCCCCCACAGAGGAGCACAATAAGGAGGGTGAGCAAGAAGAGGACGATGAGGGAGAGAGAGAGGGCGAGCAGGGGGACGAGGAGGAAGAGGAGAAGAAGAAAAAGCCTAAACCTGCGCCCACCAATGAGGAGAGACAGGACAACAGCACTGCAGTCCAGGAGCCTGCTACGCCCCCCCCTGCTCCCACTGCCAAGCAGAAAGGACCGGGTCCAACAACTGAACCCTCCACTTCTGTACGGGACAGTACTGTTGGGCAAGAGCTGCAGCCTACAGTCTCTCACACAGAGCCCAGCCTCCAAACGCATAGTGACAGTGGAGAGATGCAGATCCCAAAGAGCTCCACTGTGGCCCCAAAGATCAATAACAATTGGCCTTTCTCAGTGCACACCGGTGAGAGCACAAAACTGATGTATGCGATACGCAACTTCTTTTGACAGAAATGTACAGGCCAACATGGCACAACTAATAACTCAATTTAAAAGTATGACTTCACTGTTCCCCTTCCAGTCAAAGACACTGCTCCAGGCTTTTGTCACTATAACGCTGAGGCCTGCAGGCAAAACTAAGCTGTGCCAGAGGCACTGTGCCTCAAGGAATACCTTTCAGCCTACAGTGTGTTTTAGTAGAGTGCACTTCAAGAAGAGCACTTTCAAACAAATCATTTACTATGACATTCCGAAATATTTATAGCCCTTCCAATACCCACTTTTTCCACATATTCTGCATAGAAACGGCCTCTGCTTTACACAATGTATTTACCTATTATCACTAGATGTCGGTCTTCCATCGAATGTTGTGTGAATAATTGGAATGTACAGCTAACAATGTATTTCGACGTTACCAACCATTTCAACAGAATATATTATTTATGTTGTTTTATTTATTTATTTTTGTTTGAATTTGTCAGACAGGACAAGTTTATTGAATGTGACCCGGATCCCGCAGCCCGGGATGGGGCGTATGGTGTGGATCGTTCCCCTTGTGGTGGTGTCTGCCCTCACACTGCTCTGCCTCATAATGTTGCTTGTTGTTATGGTTTACTGGAGGTAAGTGTGCAGACTCTGCGTATGTCAAACCTGATTTTACAGAGGTCAGTTTACAGTCAAACCTGAAAGGCCAGAAACTTGCGCTCATCCCAGACATGAGCGCCAGTTCATGTCCGGGATGAGAACAGGGCCACCTCCTCGTGGCCCTGTTCTCATTACAGCTAACTGTGGTATCAGTGACTGGTTTATCCATGCATTGTGTTCATGACAAAAGTGTTATGCCTGCTTAAATTACAGCCTCTCCGCCATATTCACACCTATCTGTTTACTGACTTGCACTCTGAGCATGAGGCCGATCATCCACCTCAGTTATCACGGAGTCCTGAAGGTTCTCCACTAGCGACCCAGCTGTGTCTTCTTCTGCTGGGCTGCTTTCCAGCCTTGCCATTGGACACCCAGTGATTACACAGGCCAAGCCACTGGCACACGTGGGATTGTTAATGAGTTACAAACAGCAATACGGACCATTTCCTCAGCCGGTCTCTGTCTGTGGAAAACTGCTGTTTATGTAACTAATGGCTTCTGCCTAAGATTTGAGAAATGATATTCATTACAAATACATCAATTTATTCAAGTATAATTTTGATGATAAAAAGCATAGGCTGGATTGTGGTGGTGCTAAGAGCCAGGGCTGCTGGGATATTAGACATGGCCATCACAGCTGTTGTTGTGACAGTCCAGACAGTTCAGACAACGTGCGCTTCCCCCAAGGACCAGAGCATGATTGAGGATGAAATAACTCGTTCACTCTCTCTCTTAGTGACTGTGCAGCCATTAAACTGCAGCATTTCAGCTGTGCACAGATGTTTCACTCCTTCTATTGTATAACACAAACTTATACATTCTGTGACTATGTCTGAAGTGGACTACTTTGTTATTTCATAGTTTGAGTGGCCTGATATGAACTTGGTGTCTATAGTTAATCAGACATGCTCTGCATTCAAAATGAGACATTTCTGTAGTTTTCATTGTGCATGCTGCACCTCTGCCCTTAGAGGAGCTGGTGTAGCGTGTCCAGCTAGTTAGCACCAGCTCATGTGCACCCACGGGGAGCCATTAGACCAGGAGGTAGTGATGCAAACCACTGTGTTCCCCCTCCTCCCTTTACGCCTTTCTTATCTTTCTGTTTCCTCTACGTCCTTCTGTCTGTTTTAAAGAATGACCAGTATCAGCTCCTTGCTCTGCATCAAGTACAGGTAGGACTGCACCAGATTGGAATCATGTTTTAATAATATTTTGCTTGCATGTACCTACAATTGGATATTTGGAGACAGAGAAAGTATAGAGTGATTGTCTCATACTGGTCAAAATCTGTTCACTTATTGGAATGCTTGAATGGTCTCTACACTCTGCTCTTCGGGAAATTCCCTTGAGCTTTTGCAATTCATCTGGCAAATCCCACTTTAGAGACTAGTATTTCTTGCCTGAAGTTAGGTTCACATCATGAACTTTTATCTCACAGTTTATACCTTTTAACTTTCTAAATCTCCTCTTTGAGCATCACTGAGCAGTCCATAAGAACTGTCCAGCTGAAATGTTTCTATGTTCATCATGGACCAGACAGCCACATTCTTAGTGGGTTGTTGATGGCCTGCAGACAGATCGTGTTTGGATTAGTTTGAGAAGAGCTAATTTTAGCTGCGACGGCGGCGTTGTTGTGTGGCTGTGGTTTGTTTACCTGGTCCCTCTAGTGGCTCAGAAAGCGGTCCTTCGGTCTCCTTATCGACAACAGCCCTATCTGTGCCCAATCAGCTGTGCCTTGCGTACTGGGGACTTTTCATTAGCAGTTTGCTCCTTTCCCATGTCATTGTACTCAGCATTCAGCTGCTCATGTTGACAGACCAGATCTGAGAACAATGGGATAACGAATCCCTAATAGACTTAGCTGTTACTTCATGCGTGGCTGCAGGTGTTGGTTTCACTGCGCCTCTCCGTGTGTCCCTGCAGGAGGTTTTTCCAGACTGCTCACTTTTATGTAGAGGAGAGCAGCTCCCCGCGGGTGGTGGCCAATGAGAGCATACCTGTCATCCCGATCCCAGGTAAGACGGCTTTTTACTCTGCAGTTGGAGAATCGTGAAATATGACATGGTTGTTTTAATGTTTTATGCTCTCCTACGATATAACATAATATTACGTTGCGCTAAAGCTTGGTGATGTGACTAAAAAACGAATACATTACAACAGTGGTGTTGGACGTCTTATCTATTTATGTTGGGAAAAGCATACATTTTCAGTCAAACTTACTTCAAGCTAAATAATCTAGAATGATTAAAATTAAATGACTTGTTTTATTTCCTGTTTTTTTAATGGAAACTTAACATTAAATAGTCTCTTTAGTTCAGTAAGAAATCGATTGCTCAAAAGTTTGTAACGCTACTTGTATAATGTGTAAAGGGGATATAACAAACTTATGTTAGATCTACATTGAAACGCAAAGTCTTTGTTGCCTCCACAGAGAATTCCTCTTTTGTAGCAGTAGCGAGTGTCTTCTGTAAGCTTTAGTGTTGAGGAAGGCAAGTGTAGGCAGCTGGTCAATATGAAGCTTTACTCTCCTGTGCTCAGGGACGTCTCGGCTCAGTGATATCAGAGTGGTGATGATACCCGTATCGATTCCACATCCATACCTTTTATTATCCGTCCTCTTTTATCCTCCTTCACATGTTTTTAGTTCAACAGGGCAAGAACAATTTTAAGCCCAAGAAAAATGTACACGGCTTTTATCACTGGTTTGCTTTATTCATGACAGACACGGGAAAAGTCAATGAAAGAATAAATTGAATTAATGATCCTTTGATGTGTGAAGAACATAGCGCAGTGCTATTTTATCTATTGTAAAGCATTTAGCCGACTAATGAAGCCGAGTTCTTCTTAATGCTTAAGTCCTGGAGCCACATTTCACCCTATGCGATTCTGTGAACTCATCAGACTCCAAAGGCCCTTTATTCTAATAGAGCCGAGACGTTTTGATAAATGAACAGATTTATGACCACAATGTCACCTTTTCCATTGAAAGCACTGAGGCAAACAGGAGTCCTTCAGGGCCCAGCTGTGTGGACTTATTACTTTAAGCGTTGCCGAGGAGTGGCACCTGGCTCTTCTGCGCTATTGAGCTTGAATAATGATCACCAGACTGATCAAACATCGGCTTTTGGGCAATGTATCTTAGTATTTGATTGATGGCTCAGATCAGATGATCCCTGCTATGAATACTTCAAATATCTACTTTCACAAAAGTTAAGATGCTGTGTAAAGCCAAAATACAAACAGAATGAATGTATTTGACACATTTTATTGAAGATGGAAGGTATTTATGGAAGGCCAAACAAACCACGTGCTCTGCAGTTATATTGATTTGGAAAATCTTACTTTGTTTTCTTTTAACAAATGTACAGTATGTATCATTACTAGTTGATGCTCATGCAGTGATTTCCCACATTGTAGTTCATTTTTAAAGCAGTGTCATTATCTTCTCTGTCCTTTGTGTTTCAAGTATTTTCATTAGATCCTGTTTTTATTGTTAATATTATGTTCCAACATGAGCATTTGGAAGCTAGCGCCTGCTGCACTCAAAATGACAGCAGTTCTTTTCTTTCTTTCCCTGTGTTTCATTTCAAGTCACTGCGGGCGTCTGATTAGGGGTTAACAAACCGTGCTGTACATTTGCTGGCTGGTTGCATAAGAATCGAAAAATGATTTATGGCATCAGACTCTTACATAGAAAATACAGTACATAGCTTGCAAGGATTTAGCACGTTGCAGCGTGCTAACTGTATGTGTATCCTGCAGATGACATGGAGGCTGTCCCTGTGAAGCTGTTTGTGAAACACGTGATGGAGCTGTACAAGAACAACCTGCAGGGCTTCTCCGAGGACTTTGAGGTAAGTGCTGTCTGTAACAATACACTGTGGTTTTGTTTGCGGCTGATGGATTGGTGTGATCTCACTGACCCGTGGTTTAATGGTCAGTCAAGAAGAGCTCTTTTATCAAATGGATGTCTTTCACAGTTTAAGCCCAATGAGTCTTAGTTTTGTTATCTTGGAATTAGCCTGTTTTATTAGAGAGAAAGATTAATGGATGGAATAACGTGATTGTGATCATGTAAAATTGACTAGTGTTATCTAATTATGTAGTCATTAAATTGCAATATCAGTCAACGCAATATTACCTCATCATGTCTTGCAAAATTGCATCATCTTCCATCTGATTAAAAGTTTTGTAAAGTTCAGTTCTTATGATTTCCCTAATTTATATTAATTTTCGCCTCGTTTTGGTCCTGTTTTAGAAGTATCTTTGTTTCTCTTCCACGCGCTGATTAGCATGTTTGCCGGCACATGTATTCTTTTAAGTTTCCTTTTTGCACTGCTGCCCTGGACATCGCTGTCCAAAAGGAGGAGTAATGTAATTAAACATAAGAACTGCTTTGGTGGTTGTTGTTTTCAAATTGCAGTACAAAAAATGTCAAAGCTAAGGGGTATTAAGTTGTAGAAAAGGCCTAAATAAAACATAATATTGGAAATTGTTTAAATGTAATAGAAAAAACTTTCATTAAAGTTATCATACACCACATTTTTTTCACTTTGTGCTGCCCTGTATTTGAGACTGGCATTAAAATACATGGCAGATATGTGAAAAGTTTTGTTCTCTTTTCAGAGGCTTTCCCCATCTTGATTCTATGCTGTCTCTATAGCTCAAATTACATCTTTGAGCTCTGGTTTGAAAGTAAATGAGCCGCAATTGATGGCCATTAAACCAGAAGTAGCTGCAGCCGTTACATATTTACAGTTTAAATACATTTTGGTTGACGGCATCCTGCCTCACTTCACAACACATACATACACTGCACATATGCGGCCTGGTTTGGAGACCTGCTCGTGTGCGAGGAGGACATTTAGCGATCGTTGACATATGGCAGCAGGAATGACGCTTAGAAAGATCAAGAGAGACGGAGGTTAATTAGAGCCGCACTGTCTGCTGTGTTTCTGGATGAAAACACACTCCGCTGTTCCACCAGGTTAAGAAACAAGGGCACAAGGCTCGTCCCAGGGGAGGCCTGCTAATTGGGGTCATCTGATGCAAAACAACACGTGCTCCACACCTCCTGTTAAAGATGCAGTTTGATGCATTTGTTTTTGGACTTGTTATAGTTGTTGGAAGGAAAAGGGGCCCCATGGTGTGGCGTTTATTTCAAAAGGGACCGCACACAACAACACATTGACCAAGATAAAGATGAATGACGCTTTGGGCCAGGTTATTGCATGAGTGCTGATTAACACATGTAGTCCCTGGGCAGGATAATGATTAAACAAACAAAATACCTTATTTATGGATAAATATAGATCACAAAGAATGTACGCCTATTCAGTCTCCCTGTCTCTTGAGAATGAGACTGAATATTCGAGAGTACTCAAACATGCATAAAGTATTATGTAAAAGCTCAAAAAGGTAAATTTTAGCAAAGAATGGAGCCTTTAATTCATGTGCTAAATCCAAGATAATGAGGGAGCCTAATCCTGGACCCATGGTATTAAAAAAACAGCAGTGCAGAGCTGTATGCTACGTTTGAGTCATAGTTAACGGTATTAAAATGTTCCTAATATGTGTGTTTTTCCTCTCGCCAGGAGGTCCAGCGCTGCACAGCAGACCTGAAAATCACAGCGGAGCACTCCAATCATCTCGACAACAAGCACAAAAACAGATACATCAACATCGTGGCCTGTGAGTCAGCTGGAAAACGCCTTTATTTCAGCAAAATTCAATTATGTACAAGTGGCGCACACACGGTATGTTGTATAGAAGAACTTATTCTCCCTAATCTTTGCTGTCCCCAGACGACCACAGCAGAGTGAAGCTGCGGGCTCTAGCAGGAAAAGATGCCAAGCACTCAGATTATATTAACGGCAACTATGTCGACGTGAGTACCGACTATCAACTTGACCCGGACTTTAGTCTGAGAAGAATCTGTCTCGCTCTCAGACTCATACAAACACTTTCTCTTGGGTTATTTTATCGAGCGTGTCTTTTAGCGTTTTTTTTTTTTAAGTTACAGAAGTTCACAATCTGATTTGGAAATGCACTGGCAGTTTTCAGTTTGCGGGTTATTGATCATGCGTGGTTTTGAAAATCAGTTGTTATGTTTTGTTTCAGGGCTACAACCAGCCCAGAGCTTACATCGCAGCTCAAGGCCCGCTGAAGTCGACCTTCGAGGACTTCTGGAGGATGGTTTGGGAGCAGAATACCTGCATTATTGTCATGATCACCAACCTAGTGGAAAAAGGACGGGTATGTTTTTCCTTACAATTTCTCTCGCCATGTTTAACAGAGTTCAGGTAGGGCAAGTAATTCACCATTAAGACTCCCACCATTTGTCAAATAGACTTGCGCAGCGCTACATTGTTTGGTTTGGCAGAAATGTTGGCTGAAACTAGCAAATATGTATGACCAGTGTAGAGCCATATTAAAACCTGCTTAGCTTTAACCACATTTTTCTCGTCTTCTAGCGGAAATGTGACCAGTACTGGCCGACTGAGAACAGCGAGCAATATGGAAATATAGTCGTGACACTGAAGATCACCAAAGTCCACGCCTGTTACACACTGAGGCGTTTCCTTATAAGGAACACAAAAATGAAAAAGGTGAGCAATTGACCAGAAACCTAAACCCTTGCTCTGATTATATTGTTGTTGTTTTTAGTTTTTTAACACGGTAATATCTGTCTGTAATTATTTGTAGATCGATTATAGTTGTGACTTATTGTTCTTGCACATTGCATGAAGTTTAGTTTTTAAGGAGAGGGATTATTATGCAAATTGACTTTTTAGAGCTTTTTACCATTTTGTTCTCTCATAAAAAAAAATGGAGTTGTCTTTTGAGCTGCTGGATCTTAGGAGCTCCTCCAGTGGCTTTTATTAACAACAATGCCCAAAAATCGTATTTTCCTAAAAAGCTCTCCCTGAGGTCGTACGTATCCAGGAAATGCTTTCCTCACCTCTAAATCTGTTGTTTTTTTGTTTTTTTTAAGTTTAATCCTTTTCATCGTGAAATGAAAACACATGTCGTAGTATCAATACAGCCACACGTGCCGAGCAGTGTAGTTTGTCTTCTTTTTTCTCTTTATTTAAACAGCTGCGCAGCAAAGGGGAGCAAGAGGAGGGGGGGGGGGGGAGTGCCCTATTTTTGCTCGCTCAGATGATCGGGAAGTGCTGTTTTCGACCAATATTGCAATTTGTAAGATAGTGATAAAGATGAATTATTACTAAATACCTTGAAAAAGCAGAATACCATCCATCCATCCATCCATTTTCTTCCGCTTTATCCGGGGCCGGGTCGCGGGGGCAGCAGTCTCAGCAGAGATGCCCAGACTTCCCGATCCACGCACACCTCTTCCAGCTGTTCTGGGGGGACCCCGAGGCGACACCAGGCCAGCACGGAGACATAGTCCCACCAGCGTGTCCTGGGCCTTCCACGAGGCCTCCTCCCAATAGGACTTGCCTGGAACACCTCCCGAGGGAGGCGACCAGGAGGCATCCGATACAGATGCCCTAGCCACCTCAGCTGGCTCCTTTCGACGTGGAGGAGTAGCGGCTCGAATCCGAGCTCCTCCCGGGTAACTGAGCTCCTCACCCGATCTCGAAGGGTGCGCCCAGCCACCCTGCGAAGGAAACTCATTTCGGCCGCTTGTATTCGCGATCTTGTCCTTTCGGTCATTACCCAAATCTCATGACCATAGGTGAGGGTGGGAACGTAGATCGATCGGTAAATCGAGAGTTTTGCCGCTTGGCTCAGCTCCCTCTTCACCACAACGGTCCGATACAGCGACCGCATCACTGCTGACGCCGCACCGATCCGTCTATCGATCTCACGCTCCATCCGTCCCTCACTCGTGAACACGACCCCGAGATACTTGAACTCCTCCACTTGAGGCAAGGACACCCCACCGACCTGAAGCGGGGAAGCCACCTTTTTCCGGTGGAGAACCATGGCCTCAGATTTGGAGGTGCTGATCCTCATCCCGGCCGCTTCACACTCGGCTGCAAACCGCCCCAGTGCGCGCTGGAGGTCCTGATTTGAGGAAGCCAACAGAACAACATCATCTGCAAACAGCAGAGATGAGATTCTGAGGTTCCCAAACCGGACACCCTCCGGCCCCTGGCTGCGCCTAGAAATTCTGTCCATAAAAGTAATGAACAGAACCGGTGACAAAGGGCAGCCCTGGCGGAGCCCAACACGCACCGGGAACAGGTCTGACTTACTGCCGGCAATGCGAACCAAGCTCCTGCTACGGTCTTTCAGGGAACGGACAGCCCTTAGTAGAGGGCCCCGTACCCCATACTCCCGAAGCACCCCCCACAGGGCACCACGAGGGACACGGTCGAACGCTTTCTCCAGGTCCACAAAACACATGTGGACTGGTTGGGCGAACTCCCACAAACCCTCGAGCACCCGATGAAGGGTATAGAGCTGGTCCAGTGTTCCACGACCAGGACGAAAACCGCATTGTTCCTCCTGAATCCGAGGTTCGACTATTGGCCGGATCCTCCTCTCCAGCACCCTGGAATAGACCTTACCAGGGAGGCTGAGAAGTGTGATCCCTCTGTAATTGGAGCACACTCTCCGATCCCCCTTCTTGAAGAGGGGGACCACCACCCCGGTCTGCCAATCCAGAGGCACTGTCCCCAACCGCCACGCGATGTTGCAGAGACGTGTCAGCCAAGACAGCCCTACAACATCCAGAGACTTAAGGTACCCGGGACGAATCTCATCCACCCCCGGGGCCTTGCCACCGAGGAGCTTTCTAACCACCTCGGTGACTTCAGCCTGGGTGATGGACGAGCCCCCCTCCGGGTCCCCAGCCTCTGCCTCCTCATCGGGAGACGTGACGGTGGGATTGAGGAGATCCTCGAAGTACTCCTTCCACCGCCCGACCACCTCCCCAGTCGAGGTCAGCAGCCCCCCACCCGCACTGTAAACAGTGTTGGTGAAGCACTGCTTCCCCCTCCTGAGGCGCCGGATGGTTTGCCAGAATCTCTTCGAGGCCGACCGATAGTCCTCCTCCATGGCTTCTCCAAACTCCTCCCAGACCCGAGTTTTTGCCTCTGCGACTGCACGAGCTGCAGCACGCTTGGCCTGCCGGTACCTCTCAGCTGCCTCCGGAGTCCCACAAGCCAACAAGGCCAGATAGGACTCCTTCTTCAGCTTGACGGCATCCCTTACTTCCGGGCGCCACCACCGGGTTCGGGGGTTGCCGCCGCGACAGGCACCAGAGACCTTACGGCCACAACTACGAGCAGCCGCATCGACAATGGAGGAGGAGAACATGGTCCACTCGGACTCCATGTCCCCTACCTCCCTCGGAATCTGGGTGAAGCTCTTCCGGAGGTGGGAGTTAAAGACCCTACTGACAGAGGGATCCACCAGACGTTCCCAACAGACCCTCACAACACGTTTGGGCCTGCCAGGTCTGACCGGCTTCTTCCCCTGCCAGCGGATCCAGCTCACCACCAGGTGGTGATCGGTTGACAGCTCAGCCCCTCTCTTCACCCGAGTGTCCGAGACACGCGGCCGGAGATCAGATGACACAACTACAAAGTCGATCATCGACCTCCTGCCTTGGGTGTCCTGGTGCCACGTGCACTTATGGACATCCTTGTGCTCGAACATGGTGTTCGTTATGGACAAACCGTAACTAGCACAGAAGTCCAATAACAGAACACCACTCGGGTTCCGATCGGGGAGGCCGTTCTTCCCCATCACCCCCACCCAGGTCTCACTGTCGTTACCCACGTGGGCGTTGAAGTCCCCCAGTAGAACAATGGAGTCCCCAGCCGGAGCACTATCTAGTACCCCCCCCAGGGACTCCAAGAAGGCCGGGTACTCTGCACCGATGTTGGGCCCGTAGGCCGAGACAACGGTGAGAGACCTGTCCCCGACCCGAAGGCGTAGGGACGCGACCCTCTCGTTCACCGGGGTGAACTCCAACACGTGACGGCTGAGCTGGGGGGCTATGAGCAAACCCACCCCAGCCCGCCGCCTCTCCCCGCGGGCAACTCCAGAAAAATGGAGCGTCCAGCCCCTCTCCAGGAGTTGGGATCCGGAACCCAGGCTGTGCGTGGAGGTGAGCCCGACTATATCTAGCCGGTATCTCTCTACCTCCCGCACAAGCTCAGGCTCCTTCCCCCCCAGCGAAGTGACGTTCCATGTCCCGAACGCCAGAAGCTGCGCACGCGGACCAGGTCGTCGAGGCACCTGCCTTCGACTGCCACCCAGTCCTCTCTGCACCCGACCCCTACGGATCCCTCTGCGGGTGGTGGGTCCACAGGAAGGCGGGCCCACGTCGTCCGTTCGGGCTGTGCCCGGCCGAGCCCCGTGGGCAGAGGCCCGACCACCAGACGCTCGCATTCGAGCCCCAACCCCCCTTTTTAAGTTTAATCCTTTTCATCGTGAAATGAAAACACATGTCGTAGTATCAATACAGCCACACGTGCCGAGCAGTGTAGTTTGTCTTCTTTTTTCTCTTTATTTAAACAGCTGCGCAGCAAAGGGGAGCAAGAGGAGGGGGGGGGGGGGGGGGGGGAGTGCCCTATTTTTGCTCGCTCAGATGATCGGGAAGTGCTGTTTTCGACCAATATTGCAATTTGTAAGATAGTGTAAGATAGTGATAAAGATGAATTATTACTAAATACCTTGAAAAAGCAGAATACCACCTCTCTAAATTGTCTTTAACTGTGAAGAAAGGCCCAACCAGGGACCTGAGCTGTGAATTAGAATTAGAATTAGAAGCTCTTCATGCGTCGCATCAGCTGCAAACCTGAATTGTAACTATGTTGATGGAATCCTTCCTGATAAAATAATGAATAAATAAATGAACGAATTATTATATTTTTGTCCGAATAGTACTATATTCAATCTTGACTCCTTCACTACCTACATTTCTTCTCATTATGTAGCAGCACATTCACTTAAGATGATGTAAAACACAGAATACGTCATTTCCAGTCAAAGATGTATGTGTATATTTATGTCCCAGGGTCAGAAGGGGAACCCGAAAGGGCGCCAGAATGAGCGGACCGTGGTGCAGTACCACTACACGCAGTGGCCTGACATGGGCGTCCCGGAGTACACACTCCCTGTCCTCACCTTCATCCAGCGCTCGTCTTCGGCTCGCACTGCGGACATGGGCCCCGTCCTGGTGCACTGCAGGTACCCCCCGGAGACCGTTAACTCCTCTCTTAATATAATGCACTTGGTGGTTAAGAGCTCCCCCTGTAGGTGTATTCTGGTGCTTAAAAACTTTCCTATGTGCTTTCCAGTGCGGGGGTGGGCCGCACGGGAACATACATCGTCATCGACAGCATGCTGCAACAGATCAAGGACAAAGGCACAGTGAGCGTCCTGGATTTCCTAAAACATATCCGAACACAACGCAACTACCTGGTCCAAACAGAGGTAAGAGAAGCGGGCCGGGGGTGGGGGCACATTACTGCTCTTAATGCTGAAAAGGTCACGTGTGATTAAAGATGGATGTGGGGCTTTGGAAAGCTATTTCGTTAAAGGCTCTGAGCGCAGCTAAAGGTCACACTTGCACCAGTTCCACAGCAAATAAACAGCAACAGAATGTAGAACAGAAACATTTTGGCCCAGGGGGTTGGTGAGGAAAGCATACTTTTCTTGTGATTGAATGCATTGGCCGCAGCTATTTGACTTAAGTCCAAAGATCAATGCTACTGCTAATGCAAGATGATGTTTTACAAATTCATGAATACACGAGATGGGAACAGAGACCAAGGAAAAGCTAGACAAGAGTCACAATACTACTAGAAGCTTCTGTAAACTGTTTTTTCCCCCCCTCCGGGTTTGTTTACAAAGGCGAACAACAGTGCAGTCCAGATGGCTACTTTATAACACCCGTTTTATTTTGCTGTAAACCACTTCTAATTAACGTGATTTTTGCTGAGTCATATTTTATGTAGACAAACTTTACAGTCAAGTACAAACTGTGTCTTCCAGAATTTGTGTTGATTAGAATGATTTGGCCTTGCGTCTGTTGCATGCACCATTCACTCTAAAGTTATCATTGTTATTGGCTGATTTAAATAATTGATGAATCAGCGCATCCGTTATTACTTTGATTGCACTGTCAGGAGGGTGTCCTCATTAGGCCGGATACTTCGGTAAGCATTAAAAAGTCATAGCCGAGTGCCGCATTCTCTCATTTACAATACACAGATGTTTCTGGGTTTAATCATCTCGTAATTACTCAATGTGTTGCAGCAGAATTTGTTTTACAGCAAACATGTACTTAACCCACAAGTGTGTGTGCTTAAAGAGCACAATGAAAACTGTAAGCTTAGGCTAAATCTCGGGCATCATAATTTCAACTGTTTGGCAAATCCACAAGTAAACTGGAGTAATGGCAATCAGCAATTATGTTGTAATAGCCACATTAATTATGGGCGCTTTGCCAGCCAGTTCAATTTCACTACAGGGACAATAAAGCCTAAAGTCAACGCTACAAGGAATGATATACAATTCCACTGACCATTTTCCAGTCAAGTAGGTGGAGGTTCTTCTGTATCTGCATTGTGGAATACAGTCATTGTCCAAAAACCCCGGTGCTGTACATGGGGCGTGTTACCTATGTTAGTAAGCAGTAAGTTTAATAGGTCTGTTTTTTGTTTTGAAAGCATTAATGTTATCTAAATTTTTGACTTTATATTATTCCTTTGAATCGGTTTCTGGTTTTGCTCCATGCCACTCTCCAAACGTGTATATTTTGTCTACAGGAGCAGTACATCTTTATCCACGATGCTCTGATGGAGGCCATTTTGAGCCGGGAGACGGAGGTGCCAGCCTGTCAGCTGCACAGTTATGTCAACAGCATCCTGACGCCCAACTCCTCCGGCCGCACTCGACTGGAGAAGCAGTTCAGGGTGAGTGCTCTGCTGTGCATTAGATAAGCTGTCTATACACCACCGACAGAGGAGAGGTATCCTTCAGATCTGAGCCTTGTTAGAAGCACGTAGGATGGTTTCACGAAGTACCTCTCGAGTCCAATACCGAAAAAGTTATTTTCATTTTTATTACTTTATTGATGCCCAAGGGGAAATTGTTTTTTGTTACACACTTTGCAACTTCCCAGCCAAAAAAGAAGACATTTTGAATTGGCAACTATGCAACAACAACAACAAAAATATAGTTACATAATATATATCTAAATAACCTTATAGACTAAACCACACCCCATATGAATAAAACACTGGCATTGACAGTCTAGGATATGTAGCTGCTAAGTTATCTCTGGCATGATGATCTACGGCATTAATAAATGTTCTACAGAGCCTCGTCAAATCAGGAATAACTAATTAAACGCCAATCTTTTGATGCTGTGAAGCTTCCAAGACCAAATAACAACAGCAGTATTTAATGTCGTTTGAATGATATCTTTGCTTTATGTATTCACGGCTTTGTCGCACAAATTAATCTCAACAATTGTCTGCGTATCTAAATGGATTTATGCCACTACATTACGACCAAACCTGAGATGAGAGGTTGTACAAGGTCGTTTTAATTAGGAAATATTCCATGCGCTCGAACTCGGAACATTAAAGTCTTCTTTGCTTCTTTTTAGCTGACGTCTATTGAATCTTTAGATTTTGGGATTGACTGAATTCATGTTACTGCCTTTGACATTCTTCTAATACAGTACGTTGGTTAGAGATGCCACCACATCTACAATTACTATAATGTCCATAAGAAGAACACAAACTATTGGATTGTACTTTACTGAATAATCTATTTCAAGTATTTTAAGAAGCCATGCACTCGTCCTCATTTGTTTTTTGTTGACATATTGGCAGCACGGTGCCTAAACAGTGACTGCGCACACTCGAACACTGTACTTTTCTTCCCTCTCATCTTTCTTTTCCCCCGCCCCCTGTATGTTTTTTCTCTGCAGCTGCTGTCTCAGTGCAACACTCGTTTCGTGGAGTGCTTCAGCGCCCACAAAGACAGTAACAAGGAGAAGAACCGCAACTCCTCCGTGGTTCCCTGTGAGTGGAGTGTGTGCACATTAACTATAGGCTGCGGTTTATGGATACAAGGCCATGTTCAACGCTCTGTGCTGTAAAAGACACGCCGCTATCTCTGATGGTGGTTTTCAAACAGTGGAGTAGGCTTGCTTAGATAGAGTTACAGGGCCTCCCAGGTTAAAAAAAAAAGACATTTAAATTGCGAATGTTCACATTGACAATAAACAGATTTATTGAGAAAATCCCTCAACAAAAGCATTTCAGTTTTAGCTAAGGATTAGTCCGCAGTTGCTTGTTTCGTTGTATTTTTAAGTGGTAATCATACACCAGTGAGACATTGACAGAATACGTGAAGGTGTAGTTACTTTAGTCTGAGAGCTAGGGCTGCCAGATTCATCACAATCATTGGTCATAGATAGGCAAATTTGTAAAACATGTTCATTATTCGTGTCTATACATAACATTGTTGCCATCAGTAAAAGGCTGGTGTCTTAAATTCAGAATACGTAAACATTGCCTCTGTTTATTATCGCTTTATGATTTTGTGGTGATATTCTGAAGAGGTAGCAAGATTTTCTAAGAATAGCTTCCCAGCCTTTCCCCTTTTTTTCCCAGCCTAAATCTTTAAGGACCATTCCTAAATTAGAAACCATTTCCATAATCCTTTAAGTTAATCTTTCCGTGCGTCCTCGGCTCTAACCCTGGTCGGGGTAAGAATGAGATACTTGTTTCTATAGCAACAGCAGGAGCGGTAATGAATGTGTGCATTATCAGCCGAACAATATCGAGGAGTTTTTTTTTTTAAATCTGCGTTCTCTCTACAGCGGAGCGAGCCAGGGTGGGACTCACCACTCTGCCCGGGATGAAGGGAACAGATTATATTAACGCGTCCTACATAATGGTACAGTGCCCAGTTTCCTCTGCTTTTACTGTGCCTCACATAATAGAGCCCCTTACCTAACTGCTGACATTTCACCTCTTACCTCACAGGGCTACTACCGCAGTAATGAGTTCATAATTACCCAGCATCCTTTGCCACACACCACCACGGACTTCTGGAGGATGATTTGGGACCATAATGCTCAGATTATTGTAATGCTGCCTGACAACCAAGGACTGGTATGTATTTGTGCTCACAATTAAATAACATGGGAAAAGAAAGGAAATAGCACAGTAACTAGGAATTAAAAGGGATAATGCAATGTGAAGCCGTTTTTCAATGCTCTTATCAGAAGAATGCTCACCGTGTTTCCTGATAATTCACAATCTTACACTGGGGTAAGGTCAGGATGAATCACATGATCTTGAAATAGATTGGGTGTGCCCATTCTCCTTGTAATTATAATGCTATTACTTTTACGCACTGTGCCATTTCCATACTATTACTATGCTATTACTGTGCTGTAAAGTGCATTTTTGCATGTGAAATCCAATTTGCATAACTAAATAACTTTCCACAGTGCCCTACTACTACTACTATGCAAAACACAGTTACATTTTATTTTAAAAATGTAAAATAATTTTTTTATTAATATCACATGTATTCACACTTTTTCCCCTGGAGTGAAATTTGACTTGATATGACTTTTGACACTCATTGTATCGGTTTATGTCTCTTGTGTTTTGTCTAGGCGGAGGATGAGTTTGTGTACTGGCCCAGTCGTGAGGAGGCCATGAACTGTATTGCCTTCACTGTCACTCTGATCAGCAAAGACAGACTCTGCCTGTCAAACGAGGAGCAGATCATCATCCACGACTTCATCCTGGAGGCCACACAGGTAAACAATCTAATCACTTTTACCGCTCTTACGGGGAATGCAGGAAGTCTATTTATACCCTTCCAGTTCGAAAACAACGCAACTATGATTGAGAACAATGGAAATGATTTGCAGTAGTTGTATGAGGTTTATTTAAGAAAGATTTTTTCATATGCATCACTGAAGGGTGTAGTTTTTTTTTATGTCATCTTAGCTGATCCGTTAAAATGATCAAGACCTCTGAAAACCCCAAATCCTCTATTCCATTCATGTTTACTAAAATGTATTTGGTACCTTTTGCAGGATGACTACGTGTTAGAGGTTAGACATTTCCAGTGCCCTAAATGGCCAAACCCCGATGCCCCGCTCAGCAGCGCGTTCGAGCTCATCAGTGTCATCAAGGAGGAGGCCATGACGCGGGACGGCCCCACTATTGTACACGATGAGTAAGTGGAGCTTATCCCGGCACCTACAGGCCTTTAGCGGGTACTCTTCAGAGCTGACGGCTGAAGGAGTGTGTTTATTGTGTTTTTTGCTCATTCTTCCAGAAGCACATTTGTTAGGTCATGCACTTATGTTGGATGAGAAGGTCTGGCTCTAAGTCTCAACTATAATTTTGTCCAAAGATATTGGGTTGCAGGCAGGACGCTGTGCAGCGCAATTAAGTTCATTCAAACCAACCTTCCTCATCTTTTTGGACCCTGCTTTGTGAACTGGAGTACAGTCATGTTGGAACAGGAAAGGGCCAATCGAAACTGTTCCAAAGTAGGGAGCAATCGAATTGTCCAAAATCTCTTATAATGTCCTGTAATGATTGATTGGCAATATAAAGTTCCAGTTTTGTTTTGTATTAGTTGGCACTTTTGAAGTGTACAGTAGTGAATAAAATGCTGTGTATTTTATCTATTACCAAAACCAACATTTGCCTAATCAGCATTGGCCTGTGTGTAATTGTGCTCAAGCTCTAGTTTGAGTTAATGTACTTTCTCCCAGTGCTCCACCGTGATTAGTGGCAGCATCAGCATGTTGTCTTCATTACGGCATATCCTGACAATTAGTGCTCCATTTAAACCACCAGGCTGCTTTCTGCTGTAATTTACAACACGCCACATGCACACTGAGATGCTAATCTGCATTTTAATTTAGATGTTAAACTTTTGGAATCTTTTATGACTGGGAAATGACTACATCAATGTCACGAGATAATGGCATCTTGGGTTCTGTCCTGCAACAGAGGTTTACAAGCTGCTTGTGCCGGTCCCAGACGGGGAAAGCAAAAAGAGTTGTCAGATGATTCATTTGAAAATTGCTGAATGTTTGGAAGCTGATAATTCTAGCAACCATACAAAGTCAACAGGACAGTAGAGATTTTATAGGGTATTGTGGATTTTTTATTATTTTCTCTTATTCATGGATCTCAGTTTTCAATTTGAATTGATTTTCTTAGAATTTGTTGAATTAAAATAATGAACTCTTCAAAATAAGCTAAACAACCAAATTAAGTTAAATTAAACAAATTTAACCCAAAATAGTTCCCAGTGTATTCCTCCAAAGTCCAAACTTCACTCCAAACATCTGCAGCTACAGAATGGACTTCGACTGTCAATGGGGAAATGTTCCATGCTCATAATGAATATAAAATTGTAGCTTTAACCATGATTTGAGTCAAATTCAATGAATTGCACTGCCTCAGTGAATATGTTTTTGCTTCAGGTATGGGGCGGTGCCTGCGGGGATGCTGTGTGCCCTCACCACTCTGTCTCAACAGCTGGAGAATGAGGGATCGGTGGACATCTATCAGGTCGCCAAGATGATCAACCTCATGAGACCGGGCGTCTTCACTGATATAGTAAGAAGTTACTTCCCCTGCAGCATTGAGAATTAGTAGTTATTGATTACAGGTTGACTCCACATTGGGGACCATTACTGACCATCATTATTTAAAAAAAATACCTACTACACTATGTAGGAGAGAACATTATAAATGCCATCTGAGAACTGACAGAATTAAGGGAAAATAAACATAACAAAAGCAGATAATTCCTGTATAATAAAGTTTATTTTTAGGTAATACTTCTACTTCTATGATGTTCAGGATACGTGCTGGGGGAAAAAGGTTATGTAAAAATCAAAATGTAACATAAAGCTATTGGTTTACAGTTGATTATTGTTTTATAGAGCATTGAGTCAATTAAATATCCAGCACCCTTACCACAACTCTTTCCATGATTTGCTTCAAATACTGATTGATTGAAACACAACAATAAACAACTTTTCCACATAAACCGACAAGATTTGTTTTTGTCATTATTCAGCTTACCAGAAGCTTTTTTACTTGTAGAGTTAACTTTGAAATCAGTTTTTCTTTTTTCTGTCTGACGTTATAGTGCCTCGGGCTGCATATTTCATTCTGTTTGGCGGCACAAAAACAAGTAGATTTACATCAGAAGTTGTTTGCTCTTTCAGTACGAACCTCACTAAACAAGCAACTCCAAACCTGTGTCTATTGATCTAGGTTTGCCCTGCTGAATAATGATGAGTGTTTTTCTCTGTACAGGAGCAGTATCAGTACCTATACAAAGCCATGCTGAGCCTGGTGAGCCACCGGGAGAGTGACCTGAGCCCGCTACACATGGACACTAACGGGCTGGTGGTGATGGCGGATGAGTCGGACCCTGCTGAGAGCATGGAGTCACTTGTCTGAGGACATTTCGCACTTATTTGTACAAAAAAAATCCAATGACTTTTCGGAGGCCTTTTTTTGCCAGACTATTGATTAAAACAAATAACCTTATTACTTTTATACTGATGAAGTTTTTGGATATTTATGCTTTTTTTTTTTTTTTCGTCCTTTACTTCTTGTCTTAAGCGTAACCCTGCTGAGCGTTTGCACCTGTTTTAAGTTGAAGATCGACCGAGGATGAAACGACTTTGTCCAGTTTGCACTATCCTATCAGTGTTACTGCCTAAAAAACAGTCGCAGTGGCAACAGATCTGGGTTCATGACCCCCAAAGTGACAAACCCGGATACCCACGAGGACCACAGAAGGACCATTTAAATCAATCTAACCACACTTCACCACTGCAGCCCAGCGCATGGATTCAGTCACAGCCACTCCTCGTTTTATCACATGTCACTTAATATAATGGAAATATGGTCCAAAACTCACTACTGTCTTGTAAAACGTGTAGTTATTATTATATTATTGCTTATGTTAAATGTGTTACTGCATCTAATGTGAACATTTATTGCTTTAGCAGGGATTTATGTATATTGTTATCTTGTTTTGTAAATTATATATATATACATATATATATATAATATCTTATTATATTCAGCCAGTGTATTTTTTTCTTTGTAGTTTTATCTATTTGTCCACTGACCCTTTTGTAAAGTCCTGATTTGTAACTCATAAATATATCTAATTATCTAATGTTTTTTTTTTTTTGCCAAGTTACTAACCTCAACAGTCTATGGTCACCTATTTACACAGAGCAGTGCCTATGCAAAATGTAACCTCTTATAAGCGCAATACCTGCAGTGTATTTGTTTTTGGCAACATATTATGTGTTTTTTACCAGTGTCGCTGTATTCTGATGAGATCCGGCCAGCACAAAGTAACCCCTGCTTCTTTTCACGCTACTAATCCATGTATTATATTATCAGTAGCTACTGTACATACATGATATAATCAAATACGTATCCTACTTTACGTTGGTCAGTGTCACTGATTTCTAAGTTGTGGACTATATTTTGGTTGCTCCACTCTGTTTTGAGCCCTGAATTTCTTTTAAGCACCCTGTCACCTGCAACTCTTTCAATATGAGTAACTCTTTTCTGCATGGCTATTGCTTTTTCTTTTTCTTTTTTTTTCTTTTTTGGCCACTGGCTTCATTTTAATATTCTCTGCTGTGCCATGTTTCTTTTTTGAAGTTGTGTTGGAAATATTCAGTGCCTTGTCTGTTTACATTTATGGTGCTTGCTTAGTCCAAAAATCACCTTCAATCTACTTTCTATTGATCCTTATCACAAGGAAGCGCTTTCCCTGTAATGTTTGGATTATGGACGTCCATCGTAAGTTGACGTTGTGAAAAGCCCAGCACTGGTCAATGAGAGGAGTTATTTTGCACAGGCACTGCTGCTATTACTCGGGTTTATGCTTTATTTGTAACCAAAGATGTGGTTATTATGTGGTCTATTTATCGGCAACAATTGAAAATGGTTCCATATTAGTGCAGATATTGGAAGCTGGCATGCTATTGATTTATTTTTGATTTATTTAGGCTCAAAGTCTGTATCCACACTAACCTTAAGCATTCCTTTCTATTGGCACCTGTGTAATTTTGTCCACAGTTAATTTATTTTATTCAACATATAGTTACTTTGCAGTAAATATTGGTTGCTTTGTTGACTTGTGCATTCTTGGTGGCTTTACCTGTACATTTACGCTTTTATCAGTTTATATTTTTATACAAAGCAGTTGTTTGTAATGTGGACCTTAACAGAATGTACCTTTGTCCACAGGTCTTCTTAGATCGACCACCTAAATGACTCCACAGATTTCCAGTACTTGAGCCAGGTTCAAAGTCTATTTTGTAATGAATATGTACATGTTATCCCCTTAATATCTCCCGTTTTTATGACATAATAGCAGATTGTTCATACGCAGATGGTATGAGATATGATGCTTTGCTGGTGTTATTTGAAAAGTAATTTGTACCGCTGTACACGAAATAAAGGGTTTTGGATGCGTCAATGTACTGGCGATGCAATGGCACATCTGCCTCGCGCCTGTTGTTCTGGCGCCCCCTGCTGGCAGCGAACATAAAGGAGAAGATGCACATGTACAATGGTTTTATTTTGAGGCCACAGCTCTTGCATATAACAACTGTTGGCTTTTCATAAGGCAAAAGCAAGAATGAATGGACCAGCTAGTTGACACAGAAAACGGAAAGCGTTTGGGGAGGGCGGGGACCCACAGGCATGCAGCAATGGCTCAGAATGCAATGTACAGCTTTTTATATTTATATATATTTATATCATATATACAAAACAACAGTGAGACACAAACAAATGCCAGACATCTCATTCGACACAGTTACAGAACAAAGACAGACCAACTTTTTTCTTAAAAAAAAAAAAAATATTTTGCCATTTTCTCTGTAAAAGTGCAACTCAACTTACATGTTGAAATAAAAATATAATCTCCTGTTATCAAAATGGAGCTATGACAATATTGCATCTCATATAGAACTGGAGTTCAGTGTCTAATTGGTCATCGAGATGAGCGCAGACACATGGTAAAAACGTACTGTTGATGTTAACAGTAGACAACAGTTTATCTGCAACAGCCTTAAACAAATACAGAAGTTTCTTTTTTCAGTTTGAAGCAGTTGGCATTCACTTAAAAACAGACGAGACAAATAAAAGGGTCCACACACTCATTTTCACGACAATGTACCATTATGAATGTAGATACGACAAAGTAGCGCCATATAGGTTTGCATTGGACAGGGACACTATTAATCTCACTCAACATTGTCAAACAAATGGTTCTCCATATTGCTTAGTAACACATAGAAATGAATTTAGAAATGAATGAAACAAAGATAGGTGCTATCTTTATCATGACACAGCTAAACTGCCAATCATGGTTATTTTTTACATTTTATTTCCTCAGTATAAGTACTTTTTTTAAATAGTTATTAGTTCCTTCATAGGCATTTCGAGCTGACAAAGAGGTCCTAGAGTGGCTATCTGAGTTGGTACATGCATCGGTAACCAGGCTAAAGTCAAAAGTGGGAGGTGATGGGGGCGGGGGCAGGGCGGGGCTGTGTCTAGTCCTCTTCATCCTCCTCATCGCTGTCCTTCATGGAGATGCCCTGCATACCGCCCTCGCGCACCGATGCCGAGGCTTCCTCCATTGTCAGCCGGTTACGCACTGTGTCGTACATCTTGCTGTTCAGAGTGGAGTCCAGCACGCCCTGCAGACGGAAGTCCCGGTACTTTTTCTGCACAGACAAAAATATTCAATCAAAGTGAGTCTTCAGGCATTTCAAGTGTTCCGAGAAACTTGTACCGAGCATTTAAGAACTACTTTTAAAAGTTTCTTGTGATATTATATTTATGCTCGACTGTGGGATAAAACACACACTGCGCTGCCCGGTTACCTTGGTGATCCGGATGAGGATCTTGAGTTGGTAGACGTGCAGCTGCTGGTCCATGCGCTCGGTAAGCCAGGTGCCTAGCAGGTTCATCGTGGCAGTGTACCATTGCTGCAACACAAACATGACACTCTCCAGCAAAACACTCACCCCACACAGGACATGGACACAACAGACTGACAACTTTAGGCCTACACACACTAAAGTAAAGGATGGAATACTTTATGGGGCAGGAATAATGGCTGAAGTTTAAAGTTGAAATTGTAAAGCAACACAACTGGGATCATATTCCATATGAACTTTAAAGAAGAGGAACAATACAGTATTGGTCAGCCTATTAATACATTATTGAAATATTATTGATAGTCAACACAATTAACACAACTCTATGAGGAACTACATTTGATATACTTGAACAGGGTCAAACTGGGAAATGTTTCATCAGTTGAAATGTAAATGTTTATATGGGTAGCAGCTTATTATGACATCTCTTAAACTACATCACTGGGAACCAGGAAGCTGAGGTAGTTATTCAGTTTTTTGTTTTGTTTTTTAAAATAAGTCAAGTTTTTTGACTGACTGCCTGTTTGCTTGTTCAGGCTTATCAATCCAACAACCAAAATTACATAATTGCCGTAGTTTAGTTCACCTAATTATGCAGATTTGATTTCAGCGGCTTGAAAAACTAATAATATATTAGTCAATTTATCATGTGGCTGCGTGATATCAGTTTCTTGGGGCGAAAAAAAAATCTTACTAAGAAGAAAATCTACCCTACATTTCAAATGTTTTGGAAAAATATGAAAAATAAAAGTTTCATTGTGCAGGTTTAGGACATTTATAAAGATTTAGGTCTGTGGTAAATTTTGTTTACTGCCCTGGATGCAGTATTGCTTCAAAATAAAGCTGAATGTGGATTTTTTTTTAATAAATACTAATTGGATTGTCATCTTAATCGGACTTCAACATAACAACAAATGGAGGGATATAATATGAATACTCTCTGAAGCTGCGGTACAGTGGGTTGATGTAAAATAACACAAATTCATGTTAAAGTACAGAAGTATTTGACTTTTGAGTGACACCTTTCTTCTCCAAAAACAGGAGCAAATGAATAGTGTTAATGTTGTTTGCTTATTATGGCATTATTTTTTTACCGGAGCTTCTTGTCTCTGGTACAGCTCCTCTGCCTAAATAAAACATCAGAGCCCAGCTCTGGGACTGCACCTGTGGGAGTACGCAAACTTCTCCAGAGTTCTGCCACGGCGTGTTTGAAATATTACTGTTTGCTTGTCTAAACATACACAAAGACACGCACACTCATACCAGGAGACTTTTCGTTCACACAGACCTCTATAGGTAGCGTTCACGTGACATCACAACATTCTAAAGAGCCTATAGTTTAACATTGAGGTGGAGGGCAACTGAAAATTCCACGGCCGTAACCATAGTAACGCTCAAAATGCAGATTTATAGTCTTAAATCATTGCTAATATCTCTGTAATTACTGGGCCAATTCACATGAAACAAAAGCTGTCACAAAGTTCAAAGTCATATCTTCCAGCAGATATGAACATATGTCTAATTATTTCTTCACAAAGGCGTCCAAAAGTGGAGACAATATTCAAAAACATGTGCTTGATGTTGGCCAGTAGAAAGGACTTTCAGCCATAAAATTCACATGTCAGGTTTGTGAATCCAATCACTGTCACATGATGATCAGAGAAAACATTTGGACATTTTCTTTTTGGAAATTTCTTTCATAAACTGTTTCTCTCCCATAGAGTTGTATTGACACCTGCCCTCCAACTGAAATGGAATTCTAAATCGTGAACGCAACCTATTGTACTGAAAAGAGCTTGAGAAGAGAGTGGTTTTAGCAACTTGGAACAATTCAGCAACTAAATATCAAGGGGAAAATTAACATAAGGTTTTAAAATACAGTACAAAGATCAGGCAAAACATTACAGTATGGCTCTAGTTTTGTGGCCTTAACTTTTCAGGACCAGCATAAACGATGTCTTTAAAGGATTAGTACCACAAAGGAGACTTTTCTGCACTATTCACTTTTACTGTCCTTCGTTACAAATGTTATGCCTGATCAGAGTATGTCTGAACTTGTGATAACTTAAGACCTACGGCGGTAGGAAACTTAGCTCTTATTTATAATGTATTTAATCTATGTGAAAGATGGAAAACCTCTACTGGGGATTGAAATTATACTGTAGTATTAACAAGAGTTCATTAGCAAAAGAAAGTAGAATGAGTGAATAAATGGTCAGCAGGCAGGGAGCACAGGTGCTATTTTCTTGTTTAGGTCCTGTTTACGAATTGTAGGAGGGTTGGCTTAGCTTCCCCCTGACTAATTATCTATCAACTCCATTTAGTTACAAGAGAACAGCACCATCAAAAGTCGAAGAAACATACGCTGTCATACTAGAGTAAAATAAGTCAACTTTTAACTTGTGAGTAGGCAGGAATGCAAATATTTATGGCCCAAATATATGAATGAAGTTGATTTAGGATCTCTTCTGTGTTTTAATGTTAAGTTTAGTTGATACTTGGTTGATGCCTGTCCACTTCACAGTCCAGTTGAGCGTGCAGTGCATGCAGACCTGGCAGGTGGGACGTGCGGAAGAGAGAGGAGACACCTGCATGAAAGAGCCACCCCAGCAAACTCAAAGCTACAGGAGGAGTGTCTCAGCCATTCGGGATAGGTCAGAGCATAACATCTTTGGTTTGTGCCTTTTTAGCTCTCAAAAACGAATGTATACTGTGATCCATAGTGGTTAGCGCTGTTGTCTCATTTAAAGAAAATGCTCAGATTTTTTTCTCCACTAACGTCCCACGGTTGTGTTTAGGTGTTGGCCGGGGGGTCACAGGCCACCCCTGGATGAATCTGCATGGGGGGGAGTAACTTTTACTTCAATATATGATCAAACATTAATGTATGGAGAAATGGCCATGAATAGGCACAGACTTGAGGGAAATTTAATAAAGGCCTCAATTACTCAAAGAAAATGTAGCTCAAAACTCTAAAACATCGGTCCAAAAGCCATCCTAGCACAACTGCCTAAGCTGATACGCCTAAGTGGAACTTCTAAACATTAAAGGTCTTACTAGGGCATATGGTATTTCTTGTGTGTCATTGCAAGTCATAAGACTCACAGCATCAGTTTTCAAATCCATAACAGCACAAAGAAAGTCTATTTATGTCCCAAACAAAGCCCAAATGACTGACAGACTTTTCCAGCAGCCTTGCGTCTGAGGGGGTGCCAGCCACACGCGGGCAGGAAACACTGCTCTATGTAGAGTATGTACAAAATGCTCTGAGGAGGAGGGTCATGCTAAGAGATGTACACAGGAAGATTATCTGACTCTAAAACTCATGCCAACCAACATAATGTGATAAAACAACGCAACGCAACACTAGAGATAAGTGCCACTTTTTGAAGAGAGGAGGCAGCAGGAATGGCGTTAATAAGAAACAGAATCAAGAAAAAGATCCAAACCAGTGAAAGAAAGAGAGACCAGGAAGAGACTTATGCAACATTTAGTGCAACATTTAGTCGGCATGCAAATGAAGGGGATGGAATCAAATGAAATCCTAGAAGCAACGGACTGGAGAACATGTCTAAACCTAAAACAGCGACAAGATTGAGTGTTTCTCCAAAGTAAACATGACAGTGCTGACGAGGTATTCGGGGGAGATGAGAGGAGTGGACCTCATAGACATACAGTAAGCGTCATAGACAACAGTCCTGACTCTGACATACCAGTGATCTAACTCCCAGTGCAGACGACAAAACATCAAACCAAACACAGCATTTTCAGAGGCCTCTTCACAGAACCAGGTCTGAAAACAGAGACCCGGATCTGTGCAGGCCGCTCAGATGAACATGAGGCACAGACATCACAGCTGTATGCGCAGTAGTACACATGGAGGACACATTCATGATGTATCCCGACAGGATTATGTGGGAGGAAGACAGTGCTCTCATGACCCTCTGTGCAAGGGGTTCCCAACCTTCAGCTCAGTTCAGTCCATTATGTTTTTTGGATAATGAGACTTTGGACTATGCTTTGCTTTTTATTATTTTTGTTGACTGTGCTGTGCTGTGCATTACTTTACTTTACTTGCCATAATTTTTGGTTTTTGATGGAATTCTGTATGAGCAGCAGTGGGTGAACACAATTTCAGTGTTATGTGGCTAAGTGGAAGGACAAACAAGGTGTGGTCACAATATGACAAAATAAGACTAGTGCCATAAACCATTGAAGCCTCTTAGCAAAGTGCATCTGAGACTGCACAGGTTGGGAAGCACATGACAGAGGGTATACAACATGTCAGCCTCTCTGTGTTGCACCAGGAGTGTCCAGCAGTGTGTAGGTCACCCAGCATTTTGAGTTGAGGCACAAATAGCCTGGGTGCTCCACTGTGGGCGGTCTACTCTCCTGGAGGCTGCCATGTTTGCTGTATACATGTGTGAAAGCACAGAGGGGTACAAGTGGTGCACTATCAGAGCTTCACTATATGGACAGTTGTTCTGTTCTTTCCAGAAAGCACTGCTTGTGATAATCCTTTCTGAGGATGCTTTTATGGACTCTTTGTAAATAAAAGTCATTACTTTTCGAACACACAAAGGCCCAAAAGCACTGTGGCAATGTACAACATTAATGTAGAGGGCAGCAGCAGAGAGCTGAGAGAGACAGACAGAGAAAGACAGAGGAAGTAGAGCTCACAGAAACATCTCCTGTTCAAAATGGGACTTATCCCTCTCTGCCCTGATTGTTTTGCCACATTTTGGAAGGCCCCTCCCGTTTGTGTGAGGAGGAGAAGGCATTACTTACATCAAATAACCTTTCTATATACACCTCCTCATTGACCTTATCACGAAGCATATCCTGAGAGTGCCGCACAAAGGTCACGTAGCCATCAGCCACGTCCATCCCCGGCTTCTGTAGGTGCAAACACAACAGAGTGAGTTAGACTGCACATCACTGAGCTGTGTATTGAAAAGGCAGGGAGGGATAGACCAGCGCGGCATGCTGTGTCAGAGCACGTAGCGAGCAACTTACAGGTACTTCCACATATTTAGAGGCTGCTTTCACCTGAAATCATACGACAATTTAGTTGGATCTATTATTCGTGTTTCCTTTATCAGCACATTGTGAAGAAGAGTGTACTCTGAAGTCTCACCGTGAATGAGAGGAATGAGGAGAAGAGAGTTCCTTCATCATATCTGGAGATTTTTGCCAGGACACCCTCCAATATTGCAACAAACTAAAAAAAAAAAAAAAACGTCTTTAACCATTGCACTACAGTTGCAGTTGAACTGTTTCTATTTGTTGCCTAAGTATCAAACCTTTGCAATGAGAAGCTGAATCATGTCCTTCACACTTTCTTCAATCAGTTCATCTATTTGGGCGGCAGACTGTTTCTGCAAAACAAGAGAGAAATGGTTGATAATAATTTGTGAACAATAACATCGCGATGATTAAGAAACTGTAGGGGGAGGAGGTGCAGAAGAGTGTTTACTACTGACACCTACTGGCAAACATTATTCCTGGTAAATAGCTGAAGATAGCTTAGAAGAAATTAGAAAGTGAAATAATAGTCGAAAGCAAAATAATAATAATTTTCCTTCAAGTACTTCAAACCCAATAAGTGATGGATTGAAATTTGTATCAAGGACTTAAATGGTGCAAATGCTAAATGCTCTCAAACTATCCCAAATGTAGTGTAAATGATTACCATATTATTGACTTGTCAACACTGCATTAAGGACTATTAGACAGAATCTCTCCCTGCTGTGGCAATTGCTTACACAGACAGACGGTAGCTCAAATTGCTGGTGTATAATCCCTGACATAAAGTCGCCTATTTTGTTTTTCATACCTCCTGCCCCATCTCCATGGCACACAGTTTGGCTGATTGGTCCTTGGCGTCCACCATCACGTTGAACATGGTGCATAATGTTGGAGAGATGCGAAAATCCGTGGACTTGCTGCTTTTTGCCAGCTTTGACTCGAAGGCCATCCTGGTGCTGCAGTGTGAAAGTAAAATATTTATGTTCACTGTGGTATGAAAAATGCATTCACTCTTTGACATAACTGCCTCGGAGCAAAGTTACTGTTGCTGTGGATTATGTTGTTCGGCTTGGTCCTGGCATAACCCACCGCTTGACGCAGTTCTCGATCATGTTGCTGGACATGAGCTTAATGCGGCTCTCCAGGTGCTTGGCGAATTCGTCCTCGGGCCAGTGTAGGTCTCTGATGAAAGTCTGCAGGGCATCCAGCTTCCAAAATAGGTCCTCAGATGTCCCAGAGCCGTTACTACCGGCAACAGCACATACATTATGTCACAAAGAGTCATTTCTGTAACTCATTAGGATCATGGGAGTGGAGGTGATGCTATTCCCGCCATACACTGACTCTCTTTCTTTGACAGTCAGCGTATGGGTGAATAGGAGTTGGCAGGGGTTCAGTGTAACACAATAACCATGCTGAGTTGTATGGTTATTCTTATGAGGTGTGAAGTGGCCACATGCAGGTAAGTCACTGCAGTTCGAGTCACAGTGTGCCAAGACAGAAAGGGAAACACTGAATGGAGCAGTGAGCGAGGGCATGTAAAACACTAAAATATACGCTCATCTTTTTCAACTCGTAAAAAAAAATTACACATAATATCACAAGCCCTCTCTCATTCTCCATTGTCATGTCTCTAAAAGCTGGTGGAGTCTCCTGATAGATTTGAAAAAGAAACCATGCAGTCTTTTTGACGTCCCGGGCAGTGCTGCTCGGGAATGCTGGATTGAGGCACATGAGTTGCATATAATTTCCAACAATCCCGATCAAACCACTACCATGGAGGTCATGAGCTGTGCCTCTATAGCCAGGCTTTTTTTTTTTTTTTTGCTTTTTTTGTATAGCACTGGAGATACACAAGTGCAGTGTATTGAAAAACCCAAACATCATCTCCACACAGCATGCAAGTCGAGGCAAATGAGTGCATTTCAGTCACTCATTTTGTAAACCCCATCTGGTCTATAGCACCTCTCAGAGAGTCCTTGGCATGAAGACGTGTGGTGTACATTTCATGCACGCCGAGTCCAAACATGCTCCGGTGATTTTGTCAACGTCATTGTTCATATATTGATGTATTTTGGGGGACATCTTCATACCAAGGCAAGCCTCCGGTTGCGTTCAGTGGGTTTAGGAAGTTTTCAGACCACTTATATTTATTTCTATTTTATTACGTACCAGTGTGATGCTTAAATTGTTTGAAAGTACTTTCTATTGGCAGAAATTATATTCTGATTACCCTTCAGTAAAGTATTTGAGTAACCGGATTAATGAATAAATCAATCATTTTGCATTACACATTATACAACAAGTGCAGACCCACTCGTTTACTCTCAATCATTGCTGTTCAGTTTTCAAACATTCAGAATATATACCGATAATATATACAAAAATAATAATGACATAAATCTGACGTCAACCAAATAAGATGGGAATAAATAGAGGGGTGTAAATAGTTCCTCAACCCACTGCATTTCAAGTGAACTGGTATTGAATACACACTCAGAGTCATATATAGCGGCCATCCATGACGGGGTAGAAAAGCTAGGCATTTGTGGAAGGTTAACTGATAGTCCTGCTACTGGAACGGGCAGATTTGGTACTTTGGGAATTTGGAGGTTCACATTTGGTAGGTTCACATTGGGCAGATTACTTGTTAAACTCCTGCAGAAAAAAAGACAGACAAAAAAGAAAAATATAAAGAATCTATAGCAACAGTGAGGTGAGAGCGGCACAAAGCTATGTAAACATTCATCGTGAAGCAAAAGCAGAAGGACAGAGACGCGGCGGGACAATAAGAAAGACATACATCGTTTCCGTCGAGAGGAACACGGTCAAAAACGGCTGGACTGGATGAAAACAGGTAATAATACAGATAACAATATTAGATGAGGTATTTCTAACTGGCTTCTTGCCTGATCAATCTCATAATAACACTCGCGATGAAATATGCAAAAGGAAAAACATCATATAAGCAACAACAAATAAATCAGAGCGCCGACATAACTACAGGAGGCCATTTGTATCTGGCAACACGTCAAAGCACACATTATGAAGGTTAGTAAGTGCACACAACAGAACAACTGAGATATTGGCCTGACCCGAATGTGTCGGTGTGCGATATATATATACATTAGTCAAAGCTATTTAAAACTAAACAACCCATTTCTTCTTTTTCCAGGCAAAGAAAATAGGTTATTAAGAAGTGAAGCCACAGACCGGCTGGGTGAATCTTCTCTCCCACTTTCTCACGCCTCCATGCAGTCAGCCTGTCATCGCAGTACAAAGCTGAGCTAGAAACTACAGGCTCCTTACTTGACGGGCTCCCAGGACTCGCGATCAAAGCCTTTGTGAATTGACTGTGCGATGGAGGTCTCCATCAGATCCACATATCTAACCACCAGGGGGGCGTACAGGTCCTGCAGGTGCTTGTGGAACTTTCCGTTGCACAGATGGCCTGAGGAGGAAGAAAACACATTTGTTAAATCTGAGATCTGAGCTCAAGGTCATTGGGGCTTTACATCATGGCTTTAAAGTGCAAATAGTTGCACATTAATTTGAGTTTGGGAATGAGGGAAACGATTAATTAGAAATTGGAAGAAATGCGATGCTCAAGGTTCTTGAACCGTGGTCTATGTTTTGGTTTAAAGTAAGATAATTACATGTTAAGCTTGAATATTGGTTTTGACGGAGCACTTGCGTCACTCTGTGAATTACAGTCTCCCTTCATATCAATAGAGTTCTCAAACAGATAATGTTAGGGGCTCTATAATAATAATAATAATAATAATAATGGTAATGATGATAATAATAATTACAGGATTTATAATAATGTATATTTGAGCGATGTTAAAGCCTCTAAAGCTCACAGTCTGTCCGTAGGTAGTCGTTGAGCAGCTGAAAGAGGGGGAAACTGTCCCAGCTCTCGGGCGACTGGATCTCCAACGCAGCATCCATGTCGATGGCATAGAGAGCCAGGAAGTTCTCTGCATGTTCTACCATCAAGTCTGTCCACCACGCAAAGGCCTGCAGGGATACACGAGAGGACTCGTGAAAAATGTGAAATGCGCGACTCAGAGACGGCAGCACTGCGTCTGTAAAGTTAAAGTTTGGTGTGTTCTAGAGGGCGACAAAAAAAACACGACAACAGTTTTTTTTTGGTTGGTCCTTAGATATGAACATTCTAGTTAGTTGCGAATTTATGGCGTCCCCACCCAATTTACTAGAATTAGCAAAAAACACAATTCTAATGGACAAAATCTCTTTTAACTATGATAATAATGCCTTATAGTACAGTAGCATTATTCATTCACTCCTCAGCTGCTTTGGTGGATAGCTACTGTTGTAGCCACAGCTGCCATGGGGCTGGCTGATGCAAACATGGTTGCCAGTCTCCGGCAAAAGCCTTTCTAACCTCCACTAATCCCTCACTTACACACCTCATTCAGACATAGGTAAGGTGGGTGAAGGACACACGGACAGTGGTCAGAGTTGGGATCGCTAACCACTCAACCAACTGAACCACTCTAGATCCCTCCGTAAAACCAAAGCCAACATTTCCTTTAGAAGCATAGGCTTTGATTATATAAAAAAGTAAGCAGAAAAGTAACTACCAAATTTAATTGCAGCTTGGACACAATGTGGCTAGTATCGTTTGAAAAGTCTAGCCAGGAAAAAAGTCCATGACAAGCCCTGTGTTTAAATGTTTAAAACAGAAATACTGTCAGTGTTTTTGTTTTATATTGATTTGTGAGGTGCATTCTGTCAGTGAGCGATAAGCTGGGGTTATTTCTTTAAAACAAATCTCCACTGAGAGGAAGAGCCTGTGCCCATTGTACATGTGCATGGAGTATTCCCCACTTTGCTCTGAATTCACAGCTCGTATTGATTAAGCCTTTAAGGAGGGATTATTAGGTAAATCACTGCACTGCTGCATATGTAACATGAGAATCGCAGTGTGGTTGCATGTTTTGTATTCAGGCTTGTTCCCTCATGCAAATGCTCCATGCTTTCCTCAGTCATTTAAAAGACAAGGCTTCAATCATTCACATCACTGCCAAACTCCGCATCTCCCACCTGATGTGAATGTAAGTCATGCATGTTTTATAAGGCACGCCAAAGACTGCAGCACATAGCATCATTTCTTATAGTGTGTCCATTCCAATTAACAAAGTAGTGTTTGAGATTCAGCTGACTGTGTCCTGGCACAGCCAAGGCCTCGTCGCCCTTTAAAGCACAGCAGCTGCTTTGCTGACAGTCTCGGCTTGGCTGCTGTGCATTCACGCTGCCAAGTTCAAAAATCCAAACTTAATCTTTTTGAATGGTGCCGCATGCTTATACTTGCATTTAATAGTTTTTGTTTATCAGGCAGGTCCAGGTCAATAAATTAGAACATTATAGTGCTTCAATTGCAGATGCAATACACACACTTTTAAAAAGAAATCAACTACTTTTGCATTTAGGGGAAAGAAATGCTCAAAGTAAAACGTTAAATGGGATATCTTCTTATCTTCTTCCCACTCCCTTTCAGGTAGAAATGGATCATCTTGTTTACATACTGTATATTCTTTTTTTGTTGTTGTCCATTGCCTGAAATAAAATAAAAAAATAAAAAAAATAATGAATTCATCCCTGATAGCAAGCTGTTCCATTAACGGGTCACAAAAACAAATGATCTAATTAGCACATCAAAAGAAATATAGGTTTTACACTGTACGCTGAGGTGATGGGATGACCTCCATTTATCCCGGCTTGGCACAGTCACAAAAAATGTTTGGTCTGTAATTTCATAATTACAATTATTAAAGTAATTCAACTAAATTAATTAAACCGTGAAATACCTAAAAAGGCGATGATGCTTTATTTTAATTTTTTACTTGAATTGATATTTAAAATTCAACAACATTTTAATTTACTGACCTGTCGTTATGTAACCCTTGTGTGAAACCATCACAAACTGTTACTTACCTACTACTTACCTTCCGTAGACACACACACAAACTTTAATAAAAGCAACAAAAAAAAGAAAAAAAAAAAAAACAGGCAGCAGACACAGCTCTTTCTCCATCACATTGAAAGTTGATTCTATCAGAGTCAGGTCATAAGGGGTCGAGAAGGAGCAGAAGACCTTCGATAGCAGTCGGGGGCAACATATTCAGGACCCTGACCTTGTGCTCAGCCATACACGCTCAACAGTGCTGTTATCAAGGCAATAGTGTCATATAGGGAGCAGTCTGCAGGGGCGGTATAAGTGCCGGTGGGTATAGGGGCATGACATCATAACGCCATCTACGGGACATGCACGGAGCATTAAGGGCGGGACAACTTCACAACATACCTCTTTTCCCTGCTGGGATAGTCATCATTCATATGACAGTGAGAACAACAAGAAAACGTACAAACAAATATGTATCTTTGAGGCATTTCTCGAAACAGGGATCGTAAAACTCGGACAGCAGAGACTGATGGAGGGGAAGCCAAGGGGAGGTAATGCCTGAACAAGGGCGGACTGTGAAATTAATTGTCAGGATGGAGGAGGCAGAGGAATGTTTATGGAAGATCAAACTTCAGGTTCACATGAGCATACGTCAGAATATATATTGGTCTGGCATGCTTGAAGAAAAACCTCTTTTATGGCCCGATGAACATGCTTTATGGTCATAATTATGTCGATGCAAGCTACAGTGCCTTTTCAATTTCTTTCAGTTTGCCTCAGTCGTACGCCTACACAAACAAACCCAACCCATTACGTTATGTGGCAGTGTCTATGGCTTGAATCTGTGCTCAAGAGAGTGCCTTTAGCAGTAGTGGCGCAACATGCCGTTCAGGGGGGTCGTGATGGGGGGCAGAAGAGGAAAAAAAGAAACAAAAAATACTGTACCGATTGATCTCCAGAACTTGTGACTGCCGTCTGTCAAGCATAATTCAAAGAGATAGAATAAATCTGCTTTATCTAGGAGCACACTGGATTATTTTAGGTAGGTCTACACATGCTCAGTTCAGCTAACTAAGGGACTGAAGGGGAAAGTACAAACCCAGTTCCGATATTTCATTCACAATACAACATAAACCTATTCATTTCAATTGAGCAACGCGTCCCCAAGAAGTCGGACGACAAAATAAAACACGTACTTCCATTATGGTCTTTGCCCTCCCATTCCAAGTTCTTGGAGATGTGTTGCTGCTGTCAAATCTCTTCATATTTTTCACAGTAGGTTTGACAATATAGCAGATTTTGACAGATTTGTGAACAACATTTGGGAGAAATGGGTCTATTGTGTATGTATAAAAAAAAGTTGTATGTCTTTTAGTTCACCCAAAGAAAAATGAGAGCGTATATTATGTGACAAAATGTTTGCGAATTTCCTCAATGTCCCTATCGTATGAACGTAGGTTTGTAGTTTGCAGGGAAACAGGAGGTTTGCGCTATTCTGCTAATCTGCGAGCACGGATTAACCTGTGCTTTGCTTTCCTTTACCCCTTCTACCACACAACCTTCTTGAACTTTTACTTATTCATATCTTTAAAACCCACACACAGCCATCACCCTGGGCTTTTAGCGGCTTACGTAACTGCGCTCCTGAGCTCTGCGCCGTAATCAGGGCACGTGTTATCATGCAGAAGCAAATTTACATTCTTTGCACAAACACATTACTGCGGCTCATTTTGGCACGGTTGGCTGCACGGCAATTAGAGCCTCTCCTCTAAATTAAATTTCTCTTTTATTTATTTATAGTAAAGGCTGATCATCGTGAGGCTAACTGCGGAGAGTGCGATAAGAGTGCAGGCGTTGGGGAAAAGGGGGGTGAGAGGGAGGGGCGGGCTCACTCACCTCCGCGTGGTGTTCCTGGTTCTGCTGGAGGACCTCTATGACTAACTCCGCCAGGCGAATTGATTCCTCCAGCTTTTTGGCAGGCGTGACTAAGCGGCCTACGTTCTCTGAGACAAAAGGATGAGGGTGAGGGATGAGCAGTTAGTCAAGCACACATAAGGATTTCCAGGGGGATTTGTATGACTATTCACATGAGATTTGTTCTTTTTTTTCTTTTACTCTATATTTAATGATCTAATAACAGCATCACAGCACCTACACTGTGATGTTTAGCTTTGACCAACCCTATTGGACAAGTAGAAATGTTGTGCTGTAGTAACATTAATAGAGCTGATACGATTCAGAGGTGAGGCAGGCACAAAAATAGTGACATTGAAATGGAGATGCAGAATACATGCAGAATATGGAGCAGCGCTAAATAAGCTGTTTGATGCCCAATCGTGTGATTGGTGGCAGAGCGACTAAATCAGTGGTTCACAAACTGTGGTATGGGTTGTTCTTGTTGTACTTGGGCAGTTCCAGTACCTAGTATTTTTAATAAAGAACTTTATTGTGTGTTACTCTTTTGAGTTAGTCTTTGTTTAGAAATACCTATGGTTTAGACAGATCCGGCCTATACTCAGAGCGCTCAGGTTTTTCTAAGGAAGAAATTGTCTCATATGAGATTTAATATAAAGATACTGATTTTGTCTAGCAGTATAAACTGAATGCAATCACTGTCAATCGATTAACTTGAGGAATTTTGACATTCAGCTTTCCCACTTCTGTGTTTTTTTCCAATTGGTTAAAGAGGGGGTATTATCATTTTCCTGGCATTTGGTAATAATGTTAAACACATCTTTACCAATATATTATATATATCGGGCCGATATTTGAGGATTTTGCAATATCGGCTAAAGCCAATATCTCTGGGACCGAAAGTGATAGAGACTTTACGTTTTTTGCATTGGAAAGAGCAAAGTCATAGCTTTTAAACTCCATAGGCCTCAGGGGAGCAGAGAAACATCGTAATGAAAACTGGTTAGCTAAAAGTTTTGTTAAATATAAGTTTTGCTAAACCTCAGATCGCCGCGCAAAATGCGACAGCTAGCAACAGTATTCTAATGGTAACGGCAGCATGCTGGGACAGAAACTATGATTGAATCTGCTAAAGTAAAAAAAAAAAAATTGGCCACTGCTGGAGTGGCCAAGTGTTTATGTTTTTACAGGATTAAAGACCAGACATTTGGAAAAATCGGCCAAAAATATTGGTCAGAAATATTGGCCAGGCATATCGGCATGGGCTAGGTGGCTCGGGCATCTGTTCCGGATGCCTCCTGGCCACCTCCCTCGGGAGGTGCTCCAGGCATGTCATATTGGGAGGAGGCCTCGTGGAAGGCCCAGGACACGCTGCTGGGACTATGTCTCCGAGCTGGCCTGGTGTCGCCTCGGGGTCCCCCCAGAACAGCTAGAAGAGCTGTGCGTGGATCGGGAAATCTGGGCATCTCTGCTCAGACTGCTGCCTCCGCGACCCGGCACCGGATAAAGCGGAAGAAAATGGATGGATATCGGCATTGGCCAAAAAATCCCCAAAAATCGACATCGGCCTTAGAAAAAAAAACAGCGGTCGACCTCTAGTTAGAAAACACACTATTGATCTAAAACAGCTGAAACAGAATATCCAGTAGTTTCACTCCCCTCTGAACCCACTAAAATAAGCCCCTTCCACCCCGTCCTCTTGCTCCTCTTCGTTGCGCAGTTGTTTCAATAAAGAAAAAGAAAAAAATACCCTCCACTATAGCCAGAGATCGAAAGGTGAGTAAAGCATTTCCTGGATTCGTAGGACCTCAGGATGAAATCTTTGGAAACAGGAGGAGGTTTTTGGGAGCTGTCATTGCGGTGATTAGAGTAGCGAAGATTCAAAGATAAAAAATAAAAAAAGCTAATAGGTGTAACTCCAATGAACTGTATTGTGCGAATTAATTAGTTTTTTCATTTGTTTAACTTGATGCTAGTTCCCCCTGCAGACCAAATCCTGTCCTTTTCGATTCAAGCCTGGAACTGACAGAAATTAGGGTTGATTATTTGGAGAAATTAAGGTTCACATTTGTTACACTGACATACATGCAGTGAGTTGTTTGCAATCCCAGAACTGAGAATTAATCTTTTGTTTCTGTGTGTTAGTTGCTCGATCAAGCTCCAAGTCGTTTTCGCTGACAGAATGTGGAATGACACAGCTGAACATGAACATGATTTACCAGATCGTAAAACTTTGTAAAATGGCAGATGTGTAATTTGGAACATGGACATGAGACCAGATGGCTACACACATCTCAAATCAAAAGCACAAATATACATAACTCTACATGAAACAGTAACTGCTCTGGCACTAAATCCGTTAATTGTTTTTGTTTTTTTATCAGGGGCTTTATTTTTTATGTTTCAGCAAACTTGGGTATTTATGATAGCAGCTGCTGTACATCATAAGCAGGAGAATAAATGTGATAATACTTTGAGATGTGTCGTTGGATAGAGGGCATAGGGATAAGTCTATAAAGGTACTTGCAAGGATTTCACAAAGACACACAGAGTTTGATTTTTAAGCCATGGTTCACAAAAACACAATTGCGCACCTTGCATTGTAAATTGCATGGATGCGCCTTAAATTTCCAAAAGCTGCAATACATAATGTACAGTACTGCAACAATTTGATGTGTGCTGTCATGACACTATCTATTATCTATGCTATTATCTATTAATGCATCTGACTAGTCTATTAAGTTTAGTATGCCCTCCTTTTCGGCTTAAAACAACGCTATGTAAGTTTCCGTTATACTGGATGCATCATGACTTACAACTAACTGCAATCACAATGTTATTTAGATGCCATAAGAAGCTCAATAGCCAGAGGTAAAACTATCATAGTGCTGCTTTATAACTTGCAAATGTGTAGGACTGTATTACTTTACAGTCATAGAAGATTGATTTGATCATCTGGTAGTATAATCAATGTTGGTGTACCATATTGCCACGGGTATTTCAAGTCCTTAATAGATTATACAAAAATACAATCTCCAACATAAATACCTTGTAGGAAAAGTTTAATGCATGACAAACTGCTTATGTGTACTGAATACGGTAAGTGTATAAAAAAGTTTTTTTTTTCTTTTTTTCAATTTGAAGCATGCATCTTGAGTTCAAATGCTAGCAGTTACGTGGGATAACCTAGATGTGTTTTGTGCATTAAATACATAGTGTGTGCTTGGGGTTAAACCACAAGCGGATCATATCTTCACCTGGATCCTTTTGATCCTTTTGCCCTTTCTCAACTTCAGCGACCGAACAGGAAGAGAGAAAAGATAAAGAGAAGATGTTTAGCATTAGCACGCTCTAGGGTTGTCTGTCGGGTTACAGGGGAGAGTCACTGAGCTCTGCTGGGACCGCTCTCTGATCCGGGGAGAGTGGGGCTTCTAGGCAACAGACAACAAACGTCACACAACATACAATCAAAACAGCGCCTGTGAAAAGTCAAATTAAAAGAAGAAGATGATCACAGACACAAAGAAGCTTGGACTTGTCCATTTACACAGGAGACACACGAAAGCTGTCGGCATCAGAGACAAGACACTGAGTGATATTTCAAAATAATAATAATTATACCTATTCTGTCTTCTCTGTGTGATGAAATTAATATCATTGTAGAAATACTGTGCCTCCTACCTGCTGGCCACAACACGCCACTGACACATGAACCGAACCAAATGACTGAAGGAGATCACAATGTAAGCAATGTAAAAATGCATTCAAGTCAAAGTAACAGTGGAATCCAAAACAAAATCAAAAAAGCTTACAGACATGCTCATTCGTGTCCACTGATTGACTAGTGCTGCTCTTTGGGCAGTTCACCCCCGTCACTCACTCTCACAGGCAGAGACGCATGTTAACACATACTGTATGTCGAAGAGTTTGGAAAGAGAGTAGGGATATGAGGTGAGCTGAAAGGAAGGTAAAAAAAAAACTTGAGGTTGAGGAGGTACATGGGCGGGATGATGGAGGTACTCACGGATGGTTAAATCCATCACTTGAGACGCCAAGCAGGAGACAGGGTGCTCAAACATTTCCCTCTTTTTGCCTATAAAAAAGGATGGGACCATGCAAGAGGAAGCTAGGGTCAGACAAGAGAAGGCTACAAGTGAGGGGGATTATGGGAAGTTGAGTTCAGGAGGCACCTAGTAAAGTGGCCTCACAGTGAACGTGGGAATCATTAGAAAAGATACTAAAGTCCTTAGTATCTTTAGCACCCTGCAGCTTAAATAAGACATGGAAAATGTCTTTGATCTTTTTATGTGTAATCCATGCTGTCATGTTGTGTCAAAGCACATGCAAGCGGTGCAGGGATGCTGGTCTGTTGCTTTTAAATCCCAGCATTTCTTTAGTTTAGTGTGGGAGGGAAGCAACGTATAACAAGTAGAAGAAAGTGAAGGTGAGAGGAGAGAGATTTGTCAAGGGGCAAAAGGCAGTCCAGTCACCTAATGTCTAAGGGCCAAAGACACAGCTGGAGTCCATACAGTCAAGGCACAATGAGAGATCAGCACATCAATCAACAGATTTCAGGGCTTTGGATTTGAATGCATTTTTACTCACACACCTCTACACAAAAGCCAACTTGACCTACAGAACAGCACAGAGCTAAAGTGGGCCTGAAACAAAGGAGAAAGTTATTGGACTGAGAGACAGAGAGGACCCACACACTGTCACAGCAGGTCATTTGGGATATGGACACGAAAATACCATATGCCAAGTGAACTCACTACGTGCTCAGAAAGTAGTCATGACAAGAACAAGTCACTTTGCAAGAATAACTGTAAAAACGTGTCATTTTACTCAACCATGACTAAACAATGTCCCCTTACAGGCAATTACAGTTACTCTTGAGCTGCGGTACATTAAACATAACATTATGTACTGTATGTTCCTTACCTTCAATTTTGGCGTAGTCTGTAATTCGCTGATAGTTGAGCTGAGCTGCCTGCTCCAAACATTTGCGGATTACTCCTTTCACTTCCTCTGGAGGAACTGGAGTCACTATGTCCTTCATCAGGACCTGCAGACCACAATTTAACAGTAAATGGATTATTTGATTCCCCTATGACCCGTGTTAAACATAAAACACCAAATCTACAAACCCTCTCTAGCAAAGATAAAGTTGCCTTCAGCGCCCCTTCTGGACGGCCAAAAGGGAAAAAATATCTACAAGAAAGGACACAGGTTGAGAATGTTGAGGAGCTTAAAGTTTTAAGATGTAAGTGATTAGCTAATCACCTGAAATTTACAATCTGGTTTTCCAAAATTACACGCAACCGCTCCTTGATGTCTTCAAAGCGCTCCTTCTCATCCACGATGACTGTGCTGAGCCCGTCGGGCCTGTGAAGATCACACCACACATTTGAAGTGAGCAGACGTCCCGTTGAGGTTTCGGTTATGCAACTTAGTCTGAGTCTGACATGAGCAATGTGCAGCCAGCTTTAAACTCCACAGGAGCACATGGACTGATGAGATCTCTTAGTAACAACCAGAAAATATGATTGGGCTCACCTTTTGGGCACTTGAAAGAAAGGAAATTTGAGATCCTTTCTCTTTCTAAACTTGAACATGCGTGCCGGTTTAGTGGCAGTGCTGGGGTCTGGACTGGGGCTGCACTTTGGGGACTGGAGGGCCTCATAGCCCAGCGGCCCCCAGTAGCTGCCCTCTCTGACTTTTACAGATGCATGGGAGGATGAATAATATGGACAGTAAGAAACTATGTCAACAAAGGATACAGAGAAAAGAAAACAAAGAAAATGGTAGAAACAAGGACACGTAGAAAAATGCATTTGATTAAAACATAACACAAAAGCAACATAAAACACCAAAATAAAAACAGAACAAAAATAAATCATACATTAAACAGATGAACAATGACAAAGATGACTGTTTGCTTTAAGGTAGCAGCTTGTCCTATGTTGGGTTTTCAAATCACTGAGGACATGTGTAGAGGTCAGTAGATTGATTTGTGTGCCATGTGAGTGTGTTCTGTGAGACGGTTGTGCACACCTGTTCCCATGGACATGGGACGCACAGAAAGCAAAGCTGTAGTGGAGCAGAGTGGGGTCAATAATGGTCCCATTCTCTGCCCTCTCAAGCAGGTCCCGCAGGTAGCACAGGTGCCTGTGGCAGCCGCGCACCCCATTCCTGGCACAGTACTCGTCCAGGACAAAGACCTGGCCCGGGCTGAACCATCCCTACAGGAAAAAGATTTAAAATTAGTGTTATCTACACATGAACCATGACCCAGGATTAGGCCAGGCTCTTACCAAGCAGCAGAAGGTGTCATTGAGTCTATGGTCCAAAGTGAGCCGCTGCACCATCTCAAATAGGGAGGCGTGGTCAAAGCTACAGGGGTTAGCCGAGATAAACTCATCCATGCCGTGTTTCTGAGCTCTGTCAGCATCTATCCGGCCAACGGCACAGGGAGAAGCACATGGTTCAGAGGAGAGCCATGAGTGGGGCCAGACAGTTAGTTCATCACAGCACAAACACCAGGGAGCTATTTGGCTACTTCTACAGGCAAATTATAAACACTTACAGCTTACATTGTCAACTTGCATTGTGTCAAGCCAGCGTAGAGATTAGATATCTACAACTACGCTACAGGGGACAGCTGCTTGGACGCTATGTGCATGCTTGACTTTCTCATTGCCTGAAGTTGTTCAGGGCGTTATTTAAAAAGTCAAAATCCATGTTCAGAAAAAAATAATAATAATACTCTAAGACAAGCTGAAATGCACTCTAACTATACCGAACAGATCTGCCATTCTGATTTGCTAAAGAACATAGCCAAATAGTGATTGGAAAGAGAATAAGTTAATAGTCTTGGTCTAGGAAATGGCTAATTCTACAAATCTCTTGTTGTCTCAGTAACATGAAAATTAGTAGCACATCTGAAGATTAGCTTAACATCAAATATCTTGAAGCAATACACAAGATGATGAGGACATTCAGGCAAACTTTAGAGAGATGCAGTGGCGTCCTCCGTGAGAGACAGGCGTCAAGTCATGAAACACTCAGTGTGAATGACGATGACTGGAGCGTGGAGGCGGAAAGATTTATTTTTAGGGGGCTATTGGCTGATGGACCAAATCAAGCACCAAGCATCTGTCTACCCTAAAGGTTTGGGAGAGTCATACGGCAACTACAGGGACAATTTTCTACAATAGAGTATGAGCTGTCAGTTGTTTTAGTTGATCTAAGAAACACAGAAAACGTGACAACAGGTAAAACATGGACAAGTGACAGGTAGAAAGCGCTATTGTGCAAAAACATTTTGATCAAAAAGTGGTGTTAGTGAGTGCAAAGAAATACTGAAGAGGAGGTGGTGCAAAAGTGGTCAAAAGTGATGGATATGGGGTTACGTCCATAGAGTGAAATGCAAAGGAATGAGCTATGAGACAAGAGACTATAGGCTGAAACACTCCTCTGGCTGGTCGAGGGGGAAAAATAACACTCAAGAATACAAGTCAATACTACAGGGAAACAGTTGTCAATTATTACCCATGAGTAAGATATTGAGAATAGGCAAAAAACTTTTGGCATACTCTGAAAAAATCCTTACATGCTGGAGTTCAGTGTGACTTGTCATTAACTTTTAAACACCATGCACATTTGCAGATTCAGTGATATCTCTTTTTTTTTTTTTCTGGCATTCCTTCCCTTTTTTTTTTTTTTTTTTTTAATATACGCATTTGCAAGTTGACAATACTTGACAATATGTTGCGGTGTATTCATGGTTCTCTACAGAGCACAGTAACAAGGCATACCACTACTGGAGAAGTCTATCAAAGGGGTAGCAATACAATTTGGTGCATGGGTAAAAAATAGCATGAAGCTTGACATTCTCCGGGGTATATGGGGAGGATAAGAGTTTTGATAATGTTTTTGTATGGTCACATGACACAGGTGTGGTCCTGTACAGGCAAACAAAAGGGCAGTCAAAAACAAAAATGAGTTCTGGCCTTTGCAATAGGTATAACTGTGGCTTCTACGTCTACAAGCGGCTGCACTAGTTGTGGGTCAGGTCCGGAGTATTGTACTGGAAGAAGGGGGCGGCATTGGCTATACTCTCTCTATGGGGCATTCCGAATACTCCGCGTACATATTTGCCGACTCTCAAAGAAAAACAAAATCGAAAAAGATTGAGCCCTCTGAAGTAGAGCAGCTGAAAGTTTAATAGAGATTTTTTGTTTAATAAACATGCCAAAAGGAGAACATTACGTAATGCTTTACTCTGAGGGGTCTGCTCACCAATGAGAATAACGAGAGAAGGCAATTATGCATAAACAGCTGTAAGATCAACTTCAACCATTGCTGAATCAAATCAAAAACGTCTTACATGCATCCTATATTGGCACAAATGGATGCTTATACTTCGATCCTCAAGTAGAGGTCGTCGGGAAAAAGAAACAAAAATTAAAAAAATAAATAAACTAAGATCTAGTAAGAAGACATGAAGCGAGACGTGAAAGGAGAAGAGAAAGGAGGAGGGGGAAGTCAGAGAGATAGAGAACGTTGCATTGGTCAGATAATCAGCGGGGATTATCTGAGCTGTGCCGGCTACAGGGAAGCACTTACCCTTGAGTCCAGCTAGAAGACAGCAGGGTAAGAAGGGACAAACCAGAATATAACATAAAGACTAGCAACAAGGCTGAAGGAAGAGCAGTCACGAGAGAAACCCTGACCTAGCAGCTACTAGCATCACTCAAGAAGGGTAACAGGCACAAAGCATGAGAAAGTAGTAGAAAACACAACTGAAAAAACAACAGCCTAAATACCGACATGAGAGTGTGTGGTGGACATGTGACGAGAGACATTTTATAGAGACGAAAAGACAGAGAGAGAGAGAGAGAGATTTAGAGAGAGCTACAGAGACAGAAAGAGAAGAAACTATGTGCCGTCCTCATCACTCTGCTGCAGTGCATGTATCTGTGTTTAGGGTCTAAGTAGTCTTCTGAGCCTTCTGAGATCAAAGTAAGCGATTTTCTTTCGCCAGTGGTTAGCGCTCTTGCCTCACAGCAAAAAGGCCCCAAGTTCAATTCTCTGCCTGGGTGGGGCATTTCTGTCTGGAGCTGGTAGGTTTGCGCTACCACTAAAAACATGGACAATAAGCCAGGATGAATGAGAGTGTTTTGTGTGCGACTGTGGGACAACGGTTGCAGTTATACCAGAACTAAGTAACTCATGCCCCTAGAGGCCATAAGCGCCACTGCAGGTGTCGTACCATGCTGCGTTTTTTTCATTAATTGTCTGTAAGAGTAACTACTACACTGACTGAAAAGACAAAGGGAGAGAGGGTTTGTCCTGTAAACGCTTAATAACATACACATGCAGCGCGCAATGTTTAATAAAGATGAAATAAATAAAACTGTCCCTCCGCTGCAGATCCAAGATGAGCGGGCGGGGAATGAGAGGCAGCAGCCTCGGCGTTGGACACCGTTAGAATGCGCAAAGTTACCAAATGTAAAGGATTTAATTGATCAGAAACGGTCGTATCGGCTGCGGAGGAGATGCAGAGTTATGCAGTAGTTGAAAGAAAATTGTAGCTTATTGGAACATTTGAGCTACAGCTGCAGGATTTTTGGAACGGCTGAATTAAAAAAAAAAATAATTTTTAAAAAAGTTTTAAATGCGCTTCTTTCTTTTGGACTGAGCTGTAGCCTACACAAGGAGCAATAATGTAAAAAGGAAACATGGGGCTTATTACACCGCTGATGCTCTTCATTCATCAGGAGGTAAACACTGACAAACGATGTAAATGTCACCTTCAAACGCAGATTAGACGTGGTGTTGTGACACTTGAGTGTGTGGTTTATTTATGGGAAACTGTTGTTGTTGTTTTGGTGTTAGGCGTGTGCACGTTGATCTACTGTACCAAAGTAAGCCCGTGCGTACGCTCAAGCACACTTTTCAAGGTAATTTCGCTTTTGTTTTCAATTTGACATCGATTCTAAGGAAGAATACAAAGCAGCGGGATGTAAAGTGCTCCAAGTTCTGCTTATAATGAACCACGCCTCAGTCGGCCTCTTTTTCTTAAATAACGCCCTCTCCCTAGTGGCGCAGCCTTTAGGGCAAAACCTGCGCCACATGCAAGATCGCGAGTCCCATGTGTGTTCATCAACATGCATTGTCCAGACCAGATACACCTTTAAAAGGACAGGTATAAAAACCAGGGCGACCATTACATTTTTGTCGGGGCTCATTAAATTATTAGAATGTCGTTCAAGTGGGGGTGGTTTAACCGGGAGCTTGGCTTGGATACTCTGCTGTACCTTTCTGTTATCTTTTTCTTTCTTTTTTAGTATTGTATATTGTTTAAAGTGTGCATAAGGTTTATGTTTTATACTGTCTCTCTGATCTACATGCATGTAACACAAACATCTTTGTCTTCCCTGTCAGGACAAAAAAACGAAGGTAATATAATAGTAGCCTAATATAATCAGTATAGCATTAAAAAGGTGTGGCAGTCTACAATCATGCCGTCAGTTGAAAGGACTAAAATATTTCAAATGTATGGACCCACTCCCTAACAAAAACTTACAAGATAATAATATGAGTTATTACTGAAAATGCTATGTATAGTAGTAAACCAACCATTTGTAACAGTCCACTCTAAAGCTAAACTAAGGCCAGGAAACTTAAATGGGGATCATTATTTCCCATCTGAATGTCTCAATAGACTTCCCGCAGCAGAGTGAGGAGGCTGTGTATGTTATGGTCCCAGTGCCATTCAAGAACACCGGGGTTGAAACATGTTTTGCGTGGTGTGCCACAATGTTTCAGGGAGGAAGAGGAGGGTCTGTGCCACTGTGAGGAGGACGCTTTGAATGGCAACAGCTGGCATCAGAGAAGTCAACTAACCACAAGAACGATCACATACTGGACAAAGAAACCAATGGAGAAACAACATAGACTTTATGTGGTTTAAGTTTCTTACAGTTCATGTCTTTAAAGTTACTAGTACGTAAACGTAATTGTAGGGATCCGTAATGGGACAGAGAGCCAATTGATAAAAACAAACAAACTAAACAACAAAACAAAAACAAAAACATAAAAGCTGTTCCGAGCCAATTTTCTTTAATAAAATATGAAATATTATTCTAGCTATTTCTTTTATTGCTAAATATCTTTCTCTCTGTAGTGATCTAGGACACAGTAGACTGAACAGACAGGTTTGTACAGATGCCACAGTACTGTACATGGTCTTACCTTCACCTTTGCTACATGAGTGGCGCTGCTAAGGGTATATTAGCAGAGTGGTTAGCATGTGCTACAACTTCTCTTTACAGCTATGAATAACCGCTGATTAGAGCAAAAGTTGTACTGTCTTAATCCAACCCCATTCGATTCAAGCAGTTCTTACAAATTCCATGTTTGGCACACTGATAGGCAAATTCATAAAGACTTGTGATGGTGAATAAATTATGGGGTTGCACCGTAAACAGTAGAGGTCCATCAGATGCTATGGGATTGCCGTGAGTTGTGTGTGCGTGCTTGTGTGTTAGTTCTACCAGCACATAGGTGACGGCAGTGTGGAGCGCATGACGTGAGACAACAATGGGTTAGACCTTAACATTGATTTGTGGATGGACACAGCTGTCTACATTAGGTGAACTTATTATGGTGAGGCAAACAGGTGGGACTACTCACAGAACTGAGAAATGGGAGCGTCCATCTGAGCGGACACGCCTCCTTTGGAGTTGAGTTTCTGGACCTGAGTAGGCGGCACGGGCTTATGGGACTGGCCCGTGGCGCGGTACATGGCCTGGACCCACAAGATGCGATCCTGTTCGTCGTCACTGGCAAAGATCACAGTGTCCCCTTCCTTTACTGCGTTGAAGAAGGCTCTGCCTCCGTCCAAACCTGCACAGGAATATTTATTTTAGATTCTATTTTTATGTCCAGCTGACTAGGACAAAACAACTGTATGTGTTGCAGCTTTGGCCCCTAGGCTATCTGAGTACTACTCTCCATCTTTTTCATGCAGTAAGATATACTATAGTAGATTTTAAAATGTCTTTTTGCACATAGACTTTTGCATACCCAGGTAACAATTTTTGTATGGAAACATTACTTGGGTTTATTTTATTAGGATAGGAGGTGAGCGCATCAGTGGGTCCAGAGTCGTAGAAAAAAGTTCAGGTGCTCTTCCTTGGGTTTATTTTTATTTTTTTAGGGGGTTATTTCATGGTTATTATGGAAAGTTTTGTGAACATTTATACAATGTTATTTTTTGCTTCTGTATTGCATAGTTCCGTATATAATTTGCACGCACCTGGTTGTGGGTCGCTGTAGTCGACAGTGTACCCGTCCAGCTGAAGAAGCTCTTGTGGTTCTGACTTCTTCTCTCTGTAGCTGCACATGGCAAATGTGTATTGGCTCACCTAAAAAAAGACAGCATTGAAATATGAGAGAAACTACAAATCGGAACAGCCTTCACATTGGGGCAAACATAGACTTTCACAATAAAGTAGCAGATTGGATTTATTTTCTTCTAACCTGTACAAGGACAAAGAAACGCTTCTTCCAGCGCTTCCAAACATTCTTCCCAAATGCCCAGAGATACCTGCAACAGAAAATTCTGATATTGAAGTTCTTTATTTACTGAAGGTTATCTGCAAAATAGTTTCATAAATCAATATTTTCTTAGACTTATATTGAAGAAGCCCTTCATTTAAAATACCTATAGTACACACAAGCATCCACCAGGGGGTGTAGTGCACTTGACAGTATTTTTCCATGGTACGTGATTAGAAAATGAGGCCAAGGAGCAGTGTGAAAGGCCGGTCTCACCCGCAGTGCTTCATGTTCTGAGGCTTGTCCATGCGGATGGCCAGTTTGATCCTAAGGTCCTGGTCCGGGCATGCCTTGGTAACAGTCATCTTATGGAGCTCCGATTGTTTGGGGCTGTTGGGAGTGGGGTGGAGCACAACCTGCACTCAAAGACAAATCAGACAAAGCTGATGTTACAGATTTAATAAACGACCTTCTCCTGCCACGTTAAACGAGGAGGCAGCTTTAGAGATGTGTGATGTGAGTATTTGAGTTTTATGGGTAAAGTGTTGAAGTGGGAGTGATGCTTTGCTGTGGCTTCCTGAAGAGGAGACCCAATCTCCCTTTGCCAAGTTAAAGAGCTTTCAGGAAAGCTGCCTTTGTGCCATCACTGGTGCAACGGAAGCTCAAATAGGCCAGAAAAGACAAGGTCAGAGCCACGACACGACTCACACAACTCACTGAAAACACTAGTAACACCAGCTTTGACAAAGTGCGCTCATTGACACAGTCCCATTCTACGACATAAACTAAGAAATTACTGTCCGGATGATCAAGAATGTAAATATAGTATTTAGTGCATATGACTGTGTAATATTAGATTTACCAAGCCAAGTTAACCAAATAGTTTTTAAAGTTGTGTGGTGTAGTGTAACATACAAACCGTATCCGTGTATTCCAATAATCATAAGTTATATAGATGAATCAGAATAGATTTTACCTATAGAACTAAGTGTAGTCATAAATATTCGTATTGTTGCTATTCTGTTAAAAGACCCTAACCCTAACCTAACCCTAACCCTAACCCTAACCCAAAGTAGATATTTATGTATTCTACAGAATGCCAGAAACGTCGCCAAGGCAAAGTAGAGCAAATAATAACTATGCTCTACTTTGCCCAGACATTCCATAGACCGCCTAAAGGTTTCTAGGCAAAGTAGAGAATATGTGAGCCAGGACTAATACAGGACTAAGCAAAGATTAACACGGCAACTACTAGTGGGAGTGGTAGTTGGTACTGCAGCTACTAGCTACTCCCACTGCCAGTACCATCTCCTACTACTACTCCTCACTACGCCCACTACTTGCTACACTCACTCTTTTTTTTACCACAGTTTAATGGAACATGTGGTTTTCCAATGGAACCAGAGATCTTCAGTAGGAACCTTGAGCCTGTAACATATTGGGGAAAGCAATCGCTTCAAATAAAAATGCACGTCTGTATCCTTTATTTTAAGTCAAATGATATTGTTATTGTGCAACATGTAAGGTTCTATCCACCAGAGAGATCTAGTTTTGATAAATTTATAACAACACTTACTGCGAAAACTCGCCAAAAATAAACACGGACAAACATTTGCCTTAGGACGGAGGAAACAAATAGAGCCCTGCTGTCCCCTCTGGTGTCTGCGCCACAAGAGAGAGATTATGTACTATTTTTATAGACTGAGCCAAACTGTTTAAAGTCCTGAATTTGGATTCCCACAGATACTGTAAGCTTGTTTGTGATTGACAAGTGGTAATGTTTCCTGTAAGATGTAAACACAGATGTAAAAAGCAGAAATAAGGAGCGTCACCCTGCCCAGCTCTTTGTCCTCCAGCGCCAAGACTCCAGTGCTCTCCGTAAACAGCTTCACCTTGACGCCAGGCAGCGGGTGTGTGGTGGTGAAGTCGCCCTGTGTGCCCCAGCTGAAAGACACAACAGTGGAGTCTCGTGAGGTTGTAGATTCAATGACATCATCTACAAGGTGTTTATTTTCACTGTACGTCTCACTTCACCCATAAATAAAAAGGAACAGACAAGAACATCTCCACAAACACACACCAGCAGCCGACACGCCGGGACTGCAGTTAACATTGCAGTAGACCAGAGATATAACACATTTATGTAGTTCATGTCACACGGAGGCACACTGCAGCGGCGGTAGAGGCAGGATGAGACAATGAAAGATAACACTGTCCCATCTCCTATCTATTTATAAGACAAGCATTTCAAAACCTGCATGATTTCCCTGTAACAAAGCGCTCATCCTATCAACAAGATCTATTGAATGTGTCAGCCACAGAAAAAATAACAAAACAAGCGTCGTCAGAGATCCTAAAATTAACTTAAGAAGGTAGGATTTTTTTTTTTCTCTTCTCCTCTATAGCTCCAAACGAGGTGAAGATAGAAGCTACCAAACTCTTCCGTTTTCCCTATTTAAATATGGTTACGTGAAGTGTTACACTATAGAGTATAATTACAGAAAATTAAACAATGTGGATTTTCTGAGCGGATAAAAAGGGGAACTATATTGTAAGGCGTAATAATACCAGGAGTAATTCGGCATCCGCACAGCCAAGTGAAGATATCACTGCGCGGATTGTTAAATTAAATTCCTTTAATTTAACAAATGAATTTGTTGCTAATGTAGTTTAAGAACATGGATGTTATAAACACACATCTAATATGGCAAAGGAACAGTTTACTATGCGATCCATTTGAGATCTTTTTTTTTTTCCCTTAAAGGATAAAGGAAACATTTTATTCAATGAAACAAGTTGTTGCTGAGACAGGATTGGCTGTGAAATGGTTAAAAAGTCTCAAACAGATGCATGGATCTGAAACAGTTCTATGCACTTACTTACAGGAGTTTTGTTTTTTAGCAATTATATTTTTTTTTAATGAACCTTTTTCCGTCACGCCACTAGGCTAGCTCACCTCAGACTCGCTGGGTTTTGTGGTTTGCTGGTAGGATTTTTTAAATTATTTTTTGTGTGAAAATCTTTACTATTCCCTTGGGAAAGACAAGAAGACCATTATCAAGTAAAGCAGTATCAATAACGATCGTGTGGCATAGTCCGTTGTTCCATGTTCACTGCTTTACTTGTTAGGTCGTCTCGTGCAGCATTACTTTTATGTGCTACCATGACTTAGAAATAAAAGCAAGTCAAGATGCTTAGACAATGAATAAAACAAATACTGTGTGCCTGCAGCAGTTTAACACACTGCAGATAAGGACCAAAACAAACGCAGAACTGTTCATTAATTATTAGCACTGGCTTAAGGTATAGACGGTACCTGAGAACTAAGCTAAAATAATTCCCTAAACAGAATAACCAGAGGCCATTAAGGGATCACACTGCTGGTTTTGTACCGGTACTAAACCTTGATCAATAGACACGGTTGGGTAATAAAACTAAACAATCCATACACATTGTTATGTGTGAGGCCAGGACTGCAGATGTTGTCTCCCTCTTGTGGTTGTTCTCCTCTATTTTTGTGTCTTTCAGGCTTGGCACATGGCTGGTGGGAGTGTCTCCGAACAGGCAAAGCTGACACCTATCACCAATCAACCTCTGCACTTATACCCCCGGCTTTCCTGCACCCTTTGCCAGATTATTCCGTCTTCCTCGTGGGTAGTTATCGAGTCCCTGCATCTAAGTTTCTCGTCATCGTTTTTTTGTGACTAAGTCTTTTTTGCCTTTTGCCATTTAGGATCCTGCCTGCTACGGAGACCTCCTGCCAGCTCTTGCCGAGCCAAGCCTGCTTGATTTTTTGTCCTTTGAAGAAGTCTGGAATATTAAAGACGTTTTTGTTCGCCACCGAGCTTCTGTCTCTGCTTCGGGGTCCACCTTAACTAACCACAACAGAATAATCTGGCCAACTATGGACCCCGCAAATCCAGAGACCATAGTCAAAGCTCTATCTGCACAAGGAGCAATTATTGGGCGCCATGAACAGGGCCTCATGGAGATTATGGAGACTCTCCAGGAACTCTCCAAACAAGTCGTGGACTTGGGTACGAAGATCATGGCGACGCAGTCACCTGTACCTGTAGTGCCCACTACTGCAACCCCTACGCTGCCCCGTTCCCAGGACTCTTGGACCCACGCACCACGTGAGCCGTTTATTCCCACCCCCCAACCTTATTCAGGGGACATAGGCGCCTGTGCTGCATTTCTGTTAAAGTGTGAATTAGTTTTCGAGCAGCAGCCCTTAACCTATGCTACAGATAGATCCAAGATTGCCTACATGGTGGGGTTGTTAACAGGAAAGGCATCTGAATGGGCCACAGCTGCTTGGACCAGTCAATCTCCAATTTGCCATTTCTACCCCGAGTTTACCACCGAAATGAGGCGCATTTTTGACCACCCCATTCAGAGCAAGGAGGTTGGCCAACGTCTCTTCACCCTTAAGCAAGGTCCGAATCCAGTTGCCCATTATGCCTTGAATTTCCGCATTGCAGCCGCCGAGAGTGGGTGGGACCACAGGGCACTCCAGGCCGCATTTTTTCATGGACTAGACGAACATATCAAGGACGAATTGGCGGCCAGAGACGAGTGCAGGGAACTGGAGACCCTGATCTCGTTAGCTATCCGCCTTGACAACCGCCTTAGGGAAAGGCGCAGAGAGAGACTGTCTCGTTCAGGCACCCCGCCCGGGCGTGGTGGCTATCTTACACCGGTTCCCCATCCTAAGCGTGAGTCTGACCACTCTTTTCCCTCGGTCGCTCCCGAAGAACCAATGCAATTGGGTCGGTTAGGCCTGGATCCTGCTGAACGTCTGCGCCGCCTGCAGTCCCGCCTCTGCTTCTATTGTGGGGGTTCGGACCATTTCCGGGGCCAGTGCAAACTCCGACCAAAAGACCAGGCTCATTAGTTGGACAGGGGTCGCTAGTGAGCCCAATTACTTCCCACCACAAATCCCCTCAGCGCATGCAACTGCCGTCCTTCATCTTCTTCAATGGTGAGTCCCTTCCCGTTACCTCGCTTATTGACTCTGGAGCTGATGATAATTTTATTGATGCAGATCTTGTTAGGGACCTAGGTATATCTACAGAGCCCTTAGAGCTATCGAAAAGTGTTAAGTCTGTAGATGGTTGTCTCATTGCTAAGGTTACCTCCCGTACCAGCCTATTAACCCTGGTTTTGTCTGGTAATCATCAAGAGTCCCTCCGACTACTTGTGTTGCCGTCGCCACTTGCTCCGATAGTCCTGGGTATCCCCTGGTTGCGGCTACATAACCCGCAATTTAACTGGCCTCCCGGTTCGTTAGCTAACTGGAGTGTATTTTGCCACCTGAACTGTCTACGCTCAGCTCTTCCTGCTCGCCAGTCGCCCACTGCTTCTCCTTCGGAACCCCCAGATCTGTCCAAAGTACCACATGAATATCATCTGGCTGAGGTTTTTAACAAGGATAAGGCGCTGTCTCTCCCCCCTCACAGACCCTACGACTGCGCAATTGAACTTGTCTCTGGGGCCCCCTTACCCTCCAGTCGTTTATACAATCTGTCCCCTCCGGAGAAGGAGGCTATGGAAGGGTATATCACTGGAGCTTTAGCTTCTGGGCACATACGCCCGTCCACCTCACCTGTCGCAGCAGGGTTTTTCTTTGTTGAGAAAAAAGACGCGACCTTGAGACCATGTATTGACTACAGAGGTCTCAACGATATCACTGTCAAGAATAAATATCCTCTGCCATTAATCGACTCCGCGTTTGAGCCGCTTCACAGCGCCATCGTCTATTCGAAGTTGGACCTCCGCAACGCCTACCACCTGGTGCGAATCAAGGAGGGGGACGAGTGGAAGACTGGGTTCAATACCCCCCTGGGGCACTTCGAGTACCAGGTAATGCCCTTTGGTCTCACTAACGCCCCCGCCGTTTTCCAAACCCTGGTTAATGACGTGCTGAGAGACATGCTTAACAAGTTCGTTTTTGTCTATCTTGACGATATATTAATTTTTTCACGCACCCTCCAGGAACACATCTTGCATGTCCGCTTGGTTCTACAGACTCTACTGGAGAACCGACTATACGTCAAAGCAGAGAAGTGCGAGTTTCATGTCGCCTCCGTGAGCTTCCTGGGTTTTATTGTGGAGCGAGGCACGCTCAAGGCGGACCCTGCTAAGGTCCAGGCGGTAGCCGACTGGCCGTCCCCAACCTCTCGCAAACAATTGCAACGTTTTTTAGGCTTTGCCAATTTTTACAGACGCTTTGTCAGGAACTTCAGCCAAGTTGCGGCCCCACTCACTCGCCTCACCTCCACCCTGTGCCCCTTCCGATGGGACCCTGCAGCTGAAGCGGCATTTGTACAACTAAAACTCCGATTCACTACTGCTCCCGTCCTCGTGCATCCGGACCCCGGTCAACCGTTTTTTGTGGAGGTGGATGCCTCGGACACAGGGGTAGGGGCTGTCCTGTCTCAACGCACCCCGCTGACCGACGAACTCGTCCATGTGCTTTCTACTCCAAACGTCTTTCGGATGCTGAGAGGAACTATGATGTCGGTAACCGTGAGTTATTAGCCGTGGTTTTGGCACTTAAAGAATGGCGACATTGGTTGGAGGGGGCGTCTCACCCATTCGTTATCTGGACGGATCATAAGAATCTCGCGTATCTCCGTTCGGCCCGTAGGCTCAACTCTCGACAGGCACGTTGGGCTCTTTTCCTCGGACGTTTCAAATTCAGCCTTACCTACCGACCCGGATCCAAGAACACCAAACCGGACGCCCTTTCCCGACTCCATACGGCAGACGGTACGGATACCCCACCGGAGACGATATTACCCACCTCCTGTATCCTTGCGGCCGCTCGGTGGGAAATAGAAGGCCTGGTCACCGATGCCCAAGACACCGAACCCGATCCTGGTACGGGCCCCGCTAACCGTCTTTTCGTCCCCTCCGCGGCTCGTTCTCGCGTTCTCCAGTGGGGGCACTCCTCTAAGCTCTCTTGCCACCCAGGTATCCATCGCACGCTGTCCTTTATAAGGCAGAGATTTTGGTGGCCCACGATGGGTCGCGATGTGCATGAATTTGTTTCTGCATGCGATGTTTGTGCCCGTAGTAAAGCGTCACACCTACCGCCTGCGGGCTTGCTGCTTCCACTCCCTGTCCCTTCTCGTCCTTGGTCCCACATCGCTGTAGATTTCGTCACTGGCCTTACCCCCTCAGACGGTAACACGGTTGTTTTGACGATTGTTGACTGCTTTTCGAAGGCGGTACATTTTGTCCCCCTCGAGAAACTCCCGTCGGCGATGGAAACCGCTGATATCCTGGTCCGGCACGTCTTCAGGTTACATGGCATCCCTATTGACATTGTGTCAGATCGCGGGCCACAATTCTCCTCTCAGGTCTGGAAGGCGTTCTGTCGAGCCCTCGGTGCCTCTGCCAGCCTCACGTCGGGCTACCATCCCCAGTCCAATGGCCAGACGGAACGCGCAAACCAGGATCTGGGTGCTGCTCTTCGCTGCGTCACGGCCCGCCATCCCTCTGCCTGGTCCTCGTTTCTTCCCTGGGTGGAGTACGCGCACAATTCCATGACCTGCTCAGCTACGGGGATGTCCCCCTTTATGGCTTCCCTGGGGTACCAGCCACCGTTGTTTCCAGCCCAGGAGGGGGAGGTGTCCGTTCCCTCGGTGGCGGTTCACCTCCGTCGCTGCAGGACCATCTGGAAGGCTGTTAAGGCGGCCCTGACTCGCTCGGCGGCCCGTGCGAAGGGCGCGGCGGACAGACACCGCGCTCCCGCTTACCGACCAGGGCAGAGGGTGTGGCTCTCGTCTCGCGATCTGCCTCTCCTGGTGCCCTGCAAGAAGCTTGCCCCCAGGTATGTCGGACCGTACGAAATCGAACGGGTCGTTAACCCAGTTGCGGTCAAGCTGAAGTTGCCTGCTGCCCTGAAAGTCCACCCTGTCTTTCATGTCTCGTTGCTCAAGCCTGTCCTGTCTAGTGCCTTGTCCCCTCCGGCCGAGCCCCCTCCTCCCGCCCGTCTGGTCGATGGTCATCCGGCGTTTACTGTGTCCCGGGTCCTGGATGTGCGCCGCCGCGGCCGTGGGTTCCAGTACCTGGTCGATTGGGAGGGGTATGGTCCGGAGGAACGTTCCTGGATTTCTCGTGGTCTCATCTTGGACCCTGGGTTGCTTCGGGACTTCTATGCCCGGTTTCCTGGCCGGCCGGGCAGGACGCCGGGAGGCGTCCGTTGAGGGGGGGGTCCTGTTATGTGTGAGGCCAGGACTGCAGATGTTGTCTCCCTCTTGTGGTTGTTCTCCTCTATTTTTGTGTCTTTCAGGCTTGGCACATGGCTGGTGGGAGTGTCTCCGAACAGGCAAAGCTGACACCTATCACCAATCAACCTCTGCACTTATACCCCCGGCTTTCCTGCACCCTTTGCCAGATTATTCCGTCTTCCTCGTGGGTAGTTATCGAGTCCCTGCATCTAAGTTTCTCGTCATCGTTTTTTTGTGACTAAGTCTTTTTTGCCTTTTGCCATTTAGGATCCTGCCTGCTACGGAGACCTCTTGCCGAGCCAAGCCTGCTTGATTTTTTTGTCCTTTGAAGAAGTCTGGAATATTAAAGACGTTTTTGTTCGCCACCGAGCTTCTGTCTCTGCTTCGGGGTCCACCTTAACTAACCACAACACACATGTAAACATTGGGGGTGATGTGGCCGCAGCGCAAGACAGTAAAAAAAGTAAAAATAAAATAAAAGGCTTTAAAGACTGCAACAAAGAAATCAAATTATGAGAAATGATGAAACAAACATTCAAATAGCCTTCGACTTTATGACACTAAAATATAAAGTATAAAGTACAAACAATACCCTCCTACCCGTTACAGGAATCCTATGTTTGATTATTTGCTAGTTTTGATTAACCTGGATGTCTCAAAACAGTCATTTCTCTTCCACATGAATATATATAGCCTACTGTATAAGACTGCCTTTTGAATTTCTTCTCCCATTGTCACTTATGACGCCGGCTTTTATGTGAAATGTATTTGTGGAGACTGCAGCGTGGTGTTTATTGTAATGGTGATGAATGCAAACCCCGGACACTGCAGTTTCCCACATGGCGAGAAGCAGACACTGACTGTGCTCATTTCAAATGGAGCCATTGTAACACTATGAAGGTGACCTTGTGGATCAATCTGGGCTCTATTAATAGCCGTGACATCGCTCTGAAACTCTTCCTCTAAATGGTATTGAAGCTCAAGCGGGTCAAATTACTCACAATTACGGACAGTGCAAAGGGAAAATATGTGCATGTGAAGTCTTTTATAGATGCAGTACCAAACCCGTGTTGTTTGCGTGTGCATATTCTCCCACGCTGTATCTTTTTTTTCCACATCTAATCCCCTCCCCATTCATGGCATAGAATCTGTGTGGTGTACAGTTTGAATTGACTCAATCATAGTAAGACATTTGCATTTTGATTTTGAAGGACATTTCAGCTTTACACATAATTAGTACCTTGACCTTCTGATTGATTCATGACACCTGCAATTAACATTTAGATTTTGATGGCAGCAGTTCGAAATCTGTTTTAAAATGGATGGAACACATGCACGCAAACGCTGAATGGAAAGGGAGACACAAAAGAAATTCAAGGTCAAGGAAACAAGATAGAAACTGCCGTTCAATTTCAAGAAAAAGGACGGAGCCCTTTGAAAAGTTACATTTTCTCATTGAATAGAAAACATTCAGTCGTGAAGGTTCACTCTTTAAACTTTCAGCCGACAGGAATGTTCTGCCCTTTTAGCTTTTCCACTCTGAGGTCCCCACAGAAAATTACCTCGAGCGAGCAGTAACTTGCCGTAGTGATTTGGTACAAAATGCCAGATGCCCTTTCTGCTTGAACTATTTCAAGGGAGGCGCATAGGTGGACTGACAAAAAGATGACATTGTGTTGACCTCAGATGTCTACAGTGACTAATGGGAAACACTGTCGGTGCTTGTAAACCCCTTGTGGTAATTGCTGTCCGTGCAAGACGATATATAGTTATAGAATTTTACTGCATAGTCACCTCCGTTTTACAGCAGTTCAGGGCCTGATTTAAGATGCTTATGGAATGAAGGCTTACGTGGGCTTAGATGCTTCGGCCTGGTCGGTCTGAAGCTTCTCTCCTCCCTCCACCTCCATGGTGCAGTACACAATTCGGTTAGGGGCCAGTGACTTGAGCCCTTGCACTTCCATGATCACCACCTACAAACACACACACGCCACAAGCAATGACTCACTCCCAGCATGTCATGTCCCATCCGCTCATATTAAACTGCTTAGATGTTGGAGCATACTTTATATCGGCTGCTTGTGCCATCAGGTTGGGTGGGGCGAATTTAGATTGACCAATTTTCCCAAAACATAAGTCAGTAGCACTGTACAGCACAGCACAGTAATAGCATGGACATAGTATGGTACATAAAAGTGCAATAGCGAGGCAAATAGGTAAAACAAGCAAACAGGACAAAACTCATTTATTTACAGGTAATGCTTAATAATGATAACCATAACGCTGACCCGGAATAGACTGTGAAATACAAGGAAACACAATTCAAAGATCCTGGATCAATATATATACAGGTGAAACTCGGAAAATTTGAAAATCGTGAAAAAGTTCATTTATTTCTGTAATACAACTTAAAATGTGAAACTAATATATGATATAGCCTCATGGCATGCAAAGTGACGTATTTTTGTTTAAATTTTGAAAATCATGGCTTACAGCTTGTGAAAACCCCAAAATAAAAATTTCAGAAAATTAGAACATTACATGAAATCAATAAAAAAATATTTTAAACAGAGAAATGTGGGCCTTCTGTAACTATAATGCATCTATATCATATATTAGTTTCACATTTTAAGTTCAATTACAGAAATAAATGAACTTTTTCACTATATTCTAATTTTCTGAGTTTCACCTGTATATAAAAAAAACGGGCTGCAAAATACATTATGATATCTCTTGTAACCATCTTATTTCCATAATATTTCCATATTTTGTTTTGTTTCGACTGTGCTGTAAATTGAATGACAACACACAAGTAGTTGGTGGAAGACGGAACACACTGTGCAACTGTGAAGATCAGCAAAGTCCGCAAAGGTGGACCAGACCTTTCAGCCCGAGACATATTTGCAGAAATGATGATGCTGTCTGTTCATACCTCATTCACAAAAAGTAACTGTAGTTGCCCCATGAATAATGTAGCAGAAACATAATGAAAAATATCACATGGGGTTGTTGTAAAATATCACCAGAGTAAATGCATTATGCAAAAGCAACAGATAGATGTTTTATTCATATATTTGTCATTTTAGTTTAAGGTAATTGAATCATGCTTACTTTAGGGAAGTAAAATATCCCTATTGCTAAAATCAGCCAGTCACTGCACAACCAAATTGTAAAATACAACGTTCTATGGTAAGGCTGATTAAAACTACACAACACACTACTCGACCAAGCAATGAACATACCATCCTTAATATTATATCATTGTTGCTTCAAAGAACATATTTTACAGATGATAGAAGAGAAAATAACTGAAAAAATGTTGCTTGACTGGTGTGATTTCCACCAGTAAAGTAAAAAAGAAAATGCAGAATGAATAGCTGTCATTTTGGGAACTGGCTGGTGGAATTACAGCAGTCATTTTGAAACTTTGACTTCGTGGTGGTGTATTTGAGGCCAAGACGAACGTCATTTTCCTTGCACGTGAGATTATAGTGAAATCACACTGCATCGGGAATGGAATGGAGGCGCGATTGCTCTTCTTCGGGGGTGATGGCTGCTCTCAGACAAGCCGATAATAAGATGACTCACATTCCACAGTGAGGGAGCAGGTAAAAGGGCTGTGTCTATGTCTACTTTTCACAAGTGAACTACATCTAGCAGATACAAGTGATGTGTAATGGGTTATCATCTCAGAGCGTATCATCGCTACATTCTTACTTCAATATATAAAAATGTAAACTTTGAAAGTCCAAAAGCAAAAAATGGATCTTGGTAATGGACACTTTCTTATTATCCATTGTTATCTATTGTTTGAACCAATGAAGCCAAATTATATTGCAAAATCTGACTGAGATTTAAAAATGTTTGCAAACACAACCAAAAATACCTAATTCAACTTTAAAATGTGCTAAAAGCTCTGTTTCAGACTAATTTTGGTTTTGTTATACGCAAATGAAAAATACTGTGTTGAAATGGTTTAGTAAATTATTGGAATAATTTTGCCATTTCATTTTTTTTCCCCATATCATGCAGCCCTAATTCAAAGTGTGCATACCTCGAGTGTGAAGGACAGCACCACGTCAGACTTGGACAGCGTGTTCTCGTCCTCCTGTCCCATGTCAATGATGGAGGTATTGTGTCCACGCTTCAGCTTCTGCAGTTTGAATTCCCCTCCTTTCGACACGGGCATGCTCTCCAAATTGGCCATTAGCTGGTTCACGGATGACTTCAGCTCCTCGATGTACATGGCCTCCATTTCTTTGGACACAAATTTTGGGAACTTGCCGCCCTGGTGACGAGATAAAGGAAGATATTTAAAACAGTCTTCTTCTAACTTTTATTTAGTGCTGCACTTTTTCAATACCAAAAGTGGTTTGTAGTTTCTAGTATATACCATACTGTAACCATAAAAGAGAATGATAGCGTTAATAATTTCAATTCTACAAAAAAAAAACAATGAAATGGAGCAAGACAGCCAAGTAACTTCCATTAGTGCTGTCCCAAGCCCAGCCAGGCATCACGACTCAAGAAAAATATTTGGTGCCATTTGGTGCAGAACAAACATGTTTTCAGTCCCTCTAAACCAGACATGTTAAGGTGGCGGCCCGCAGGCCAAATCTGGCCAGAGAGATGATTTTATCCGGCCCCCAATTTGTGAAGCACACACGTGTGTGCTTTACACACGTGTGTGCTTTACACACGTGTGTGCTTTACATGTGTGTGCACGACGTAGGTAAAAAAAAAAAAAGTTAGTCTCTTGCCCATTCTTTTACGGAGTTATGCATTTTTATGGAAATAACCAGTAACCAGCCACTAGGGGGCAACTTAAATAAAAAAAATTGAAAGAATTGCACACGTGTCCAGCAGAGGGCACTGACATAATAATCCATCCATCCATTTTCTTCCACTTGTCCGTTGCCGGGTCGTGGGGGCAGCTGTTGGAGCTGCCCAAATCACATTGCACCAGCCCCCTATGGCTCCTCCTGCAGGTGGTGAGTCCACAGAAGGACAGCCTCATGGTTCTAACCGGGCCTGTTGGTCTCTCATAAGGGGCTTCTGAACCGCTCTTTGTCTGACCCGTCACCTAGGACCTGTTTGCCATGAGAGACCCTACCAGGGGCATGAAGCCCCCAACAACAGAGCTCCCAGGATCATTTGGGCGCTCCACCACGTTAAGGTGGCGGTTCCAGGAAGGAACTGACATAATAAGCATATTATAGCCACGTGGTAAATGGTCAGTCTGGCTACAATAGTAGCTTATGAATAATGACTACAGTGGTCCCTTGCTATAACGCGGTTCACCTTTTGCGGCCTCGCTCTTTCGAGGATTTATTTTTAGCACAATTGTGTATGCTTTTTTTACAGGGTATGAACGCCATACGCGTATTGTACTGCGTCCTGATTGGCTAGTCGCAGAGTGAGCCTCTCTCGTTGCATAGAGGATCTTTGTGTGTCCCGTCAACACATCAGCGCACACGCTGCACGCTGCAGAGTCACGGCAGCACAGGCCAGTGACTCTGCGTTCACTTTCTCTGAACTTTTCCGCGAAAATAAACACCGCTAGCATGTGGCGCTCACCTGAGCTAAACACTCGCCTTCTGAAGCCTGAAACTGCTAGGATAAAACTTTGGTCGTAGCTATTACTGTCTCTTAGTTTGAACAAGCGCGCAGCGGAGACGAGAGCAGCTCACGATGTTTCCATCCCCACGTCTGTTATGCGAGACAAATAAAATCACACAGTGACACCAGGCATACGGGAGAACCCATGTGAACTGGTGACAAAAGTGTATAAAGTGTGTGGTGAGAGGTTTTACAGCCTTAAAACATATATAATAATTAAAAAAAATAAAGGTGTCTACTTTACGGATTTTGTTTATTGCGGGTTATTTTTAGAACGTAACCCCCGCGATAAACGAGGGACCACTGTACATGACTACAGTGTACTCTGAGACACTTGTAAAGTGCAATTCAATTGTAAGCTGTTAGTATTTATTTTAAAATCACAGCTCATTATTATTCAATAATTGGAAACATGTTTTCTCAATAGTATTTTCATGTTAACATTATATGCGGCCCACGACCAGCCGAGGAAGCTTGATTCTGGCCCACAACCCAAATGAGTTCGACACCCCTGCTCTAAACAGTTTGTGAATATTGGTTTTGAGATTATGTATCATCGGCAATAACAGCATCAGTTTTGAAGAGCATGACCGTGGGTGGTAGCTCACAGCATGCTGCAAACACCAAGCATCACCATATTACTGACATACTACCAACTACATAGCAAAGCTTATTAGAGGAATGTGAAGAGTCTCCTGCAGAGTCTGACTCACTCTGGCAATCTGGTCTGCCATCTGAAGACGGCCGTCCAGCTCTCTCCGGATCTGTGCTGCCTGCTCGTCCAGGTTGTCCAACTGCAGAGACATAACACAAAGGCAGAGGTCATTGGGGTCGTGGGACAGCAGTTTACAATATTGACATAGTGGGGTTGACGATGAGTAAGTGAACGAGTGTTTGTCCATGGATCCAAATAGGGCAGATTATAGGTTTGTTTGTTTGTTTGTTTGTTTGTTATACCCCACTGTTTTTAGTGGTGAAACCGGAGGAAACCATCGCAAACATGGGGAGAACATGCAAATTCCACACAGAAAAGCGCTTTGCATATTTTTCAGGGGAGATTGGACTTGCATTATGTTTGAACGTGGGGTGCAAGTTAGTGACAGGTGGTGGTCGAGGGGGTTATAGACACAGATTGGCAGAATCAGTAAAGCATGAAATTATATAGTGAAATGTTCAGTGTCTGAAATAGCGCTGTGTACGACTGCATTATCATTATTGAGGCATTCAATATCCCGGCAGCATCCCCATCTGTAATTATTTGATGAAAAAGCAAAAAATCAGTTCAAATACTGTAAATGACATCTGGTATAAAACTTGGAATATGTTTTACTGCTGTATATTTATTCACATAACACAGATCTATATTTGTCTCTGTTGTGAAGTGAACTATAGCTAACGAAAAGAATCTCAAAGGCAACTTAGACAGCATATAAGCATATATAAGAGCTTGCTTTTCCACATTTGCCAAACATGATCTGAATATACATAGCTAACTAAGCCGATTCCAATGTATGTATTCAGTGATATATTTAGAAAACATTTTCATGAAGATTATATAGCACTAACAAGATAACACAACAAACAAGTTAATTATTACATTTAAATTATTCAGAGCTTTTTTTCCTGTATAACCCAACCAGTCAATTCAATGATTATAAACACAATAAGGAACTGCATGTAATATACTGTAAACACAGACTGCCAAATTGTCAGAACAAGACACTTTTCGAGCCATTGGTGCAGAGTCTATTATTATTGATAATGCTTTCAAAGCATGGCTTCTAAAATACTGTCGAACTAAGATGACACAAACGTCTTGGTGAACTTTACTGTTTGTGTGGAAGCATATAAAGTGTTCAATGAATTACAATCAGCTACCAATTTAATTCGATGGCAAAAAAAACATGTGATAAACCAAAGGAGGCCTTGAATCTGACATTGGAAGTGCTTTTTTGAAAGCTCCAAAATGATTTGTTGAAAGCTGTAATCACAGCAGCCTGGTGTGGCAGTGCACATGAATGACTCAAGCCTCACAGGGACCATCACCATAGAGACCATGAATGGACCAATGCACTGGGGCTGATTTCACTCACCTCACAAAGTCAAATCATCTGCCTCCCAGCATTCTGCCATCTGCATATTATTGTGGTATCGCTTTTGAGGTGGTTGCCCTTCCTGATGCAATAGGCTGTGTTAACAAGTTATAGAATTTGATGCCACAGTTACAGATGGAGGGCAGGGGCTTGAAGCTTTGTCTGCAATTCACTGTTTTAAAAGAGAATCCTCAAGTGTACCTCATTGTCGTTTGTTAGTCATTCAGTCTGACAACTTTCCAGATTGTTCTTATGGCTTTAAGATTTTTCCATTAATACATTTCTGGAATGTGTGCAAGTTTTGCTTCATGTGTTTAGGCCTGATAATTACAGTGATTTTAACCATAAATCATGTTTAAAAATGAATTTTGTCAGGTCCCAATTTAGGATAGGATCTTGTCACATTTCATGTATTTATCCAGTCTTGGACCAGCATTAAATAGAATAAAAGTTAATAGATATCAACTAATATGTAAAATTATACATTTTATAACCCCAAAAGTTCACGAGATCCCTGAATGTACAGAAACAATTTAATCCACCATCCAATGTAATTTTTGCACCATACATTTAGAAAACATATTCAGATTTGTAGATAGATGCCTCTTTTGTAAACTGTCCAATGTTCGACAAAGCCGTAGCTCATGGGGAGACATCTGAAATCAGTTAGCCTAGTTTTTGCCCCGCAGAGAAATTCAGGCCCCTCTGACACATCAATAATGAATGAGAGTTTTATATTAGCTGACACAAGGAAACAGAATAGAACCATCATGTCTTCTTCTCTGCTTTCTGCCTTTTGTTTTATTGTGGCTCATTTACTTCCCAAGCCAAACTGTCTCATTTATCTAAGACGGTCGACATGATTAATACAAATCATAGGTGCCGAATGATGTTGTTCTTTGTGGGTGCCCAGTTGAGTGACTGACCCGACGACCATCCTGTTTTCCCTATTTCTTGTTTCCTGTTGTTTTTAGCTTATTGTTGCCGAGGTTTAAAATTTCATCAGCTGTACAGAGTTGACAGAATAGAGAACATTTTGCTTCCCTTTAGAAGCTTCTTCTCACTCTTTCAGTAAAATATAACACTGGTAACAAGCGAGAGGCCTAAAACTCTGCCAGGACTGCCATCTACACACACACGGGCATTTTACCACAGGAACGAGGAGAAGCGTTCTTCTTGCCATGAAGAAGAAAAATGTTCTCCACTCGGAAATCTCAACAACAATGGGATATTCCTGGACGACAAAGAGCCTACAAACATATCTTACATTAGTCTATGGACATTTGAAATATCCAATTAAGATGACAGGTTTCTGTAAATGCTCAATTTATAACATTCACTCCCATTCTCTATTTTTCTTTCAACTGAGAAAAAAATGCGCCTTCGTGACTGAATAATGCTCCCAGTTTTTGATGCTGTGTAGACTGTAGAGAGTTCACCTTAGTTAATTTAAAAGATACATTTTAGTCTTCCATAGAGTTCTGGCCTCAATATGACAGGCTCTTTAGAAGGTTCTGATGCCACATGCAGCAGCCTATAAATGCTATTTCATTGTATTGTAAAACCCACAGCCTTGGGTTTCTGAGCTGTGCTGTACACGACACAGTAACTCCTACATTTTTACATCTGAATGCTGCTGAATGTGCAAACAGGGAGCAACGCTTGTACTGTACTTCAGCATTTCTTTCTTTTTCAACTTGACAAGGATATTCCAATGACATCTAACTCACAAGAAATGCCGTTATTTACAATTTATTCATTCATTAAAAATTAGTCCTTCATAATACAATAAATGTCCAAATATGCAAGGTCAAAGTTATTGTGCTTGTCTTTTTTGCCTTTTTGTTGAAATTGTTTTTGACACTGGGAGCAGAGCCAGCGTTGACCTCTCATTGGCTTTCGGCTTTGTGGTGCTTCACCCACTTTGATTACATTTAAAAAAGGCTACCCTTCTGGATTTATAATATTGACTATTGCCCCTCTCGAAGATCCTTTTAAAAGAGAAGCAAGTGGACAAAAGGCTACGGGCAGATGGGAGGGGCAGCAAAGAGGTGTATATATATATATATATATATATATATATGTACGTGTGTGTGTGTGTGTGTGTGTGTGTGTGTCTGGGCAGTTTGGCACAACCGGGAGATAGATTTGTAGATCGTCTGCATGTGAAAGGACACGTTATAAGTAAGTAAGTAAGTAAGTGCTTTATTGTCACTGTACAAGCGTACAACGAAATAGTTTTCAGGTGTTAGTCCTGAACTGCTGCGGCTGAGCCGCGCTGCCACTGTGTCAACCTGACCCGCATGACCTTGGAGGTCAGGGAAACTGTAGCACTCGGAAGAAACCTGGCTGGCTGCCCTTTGTCTCCAAGTTATGGCTAGAGATGATTGAACCCAGGGGCAACATGTAAAGTGAAAATAAAACCGGACCTAAAATGGAACCCTGTGGCACACCAGAGGACAGAAAGGCTGTGGAGGAGGAAAAGTCATTGATAACCACCATTGATTGAACGAATGATACACGGATTGGTGAGCATTAAAACTATTGCAAAAATATATTTCTTTCAGATTAAGTTCTCAGTCGTACAGGAGTTGTCCAACTTCAATGAAGGTACTTGAGTCATCTTCTGTCCACTGACGAAGCCTTTTGGATGAGAGGCAAAATGTTCGAAGACTTCAACTAGTATCTACTTTGGAGGAATATACTCTAGCCTTAAATCAAGGCACAATCATAGTATGTTGACTGAACTTTTTGACATAAGATTTAAGATAGTTTTCTGTTTGGAGATAACGCCCAAAAAACATCTACTGAATGTATACTGGCTCCCACCCTTATAAGATTTAAGCATCATCAAATTCTTATTATGTGAACCCAAATCAATATTGATCCACTTCAAGGCAGTAAGAGAAGTAGCCATCTGAGTTTCAAATCCATAAATTTTTCTGTCTGGCGCACTAATGTAATTGATTCTGTCCTCTCACGTGCGGGTTAGCTATACTGTAGAATACTGTTGACCAGATGGCACTTTCAAAGAAGGCTGTAAAAGTCTGCTTCTGCCGTGTAACCAATGCTGTCCAGTCGTCCGCCACTCTGCTCCAAAGCCCAGAGTTCCTGTTTAGTAGAGCACATAATTTGACTTTGCCACCAGCTGCAACACAATAGGCTCTTGAGCTCTTCCTACACACAATGACACACGCAAACGGTGCGAGGCATCTTCACGAGGGGAGCCCTTACAACCAACTTCCCTCTCTGTCTCACACCATAAACGGCAGATTCAAGCCAAGCCATAACTGTGACTGATGTTGATTGCGTTCTGCCACAAGTATGTGGTAAAAGCTGACCTTTTCCCCTGCTCCTAGCGATACTGTACTAACTGTCAAAACATCCTCCCGAAAAACTGTGGACAAGAATGGGCCGCTGAGCGGGTGACATTCGAATCCCAAAAGAAATGTCACTGTTCTGTCCGGAAAGCCAGCATTTTTAGCCTTACACTGCACTTTGGAATGTTGCAGCTTATAGGAAGATGGAGGAAGTGAGCATGTAATGTACAGTAAAGGGGGGATGAGCTTGTTCCTACTGTTGTTACCCCTGTGTTACTTAATGGTGGTGACATGAGAGTAGCAGGAGACTATGGAGGAACTGATAACATGCTATGCTTTTGGAAATCAAATTACATTATTGAGGTGAGTTATCGTGAAACATCAATTGATCATCTGAAAAGGTGAAGCGTAGTAGGTTTGCAAGATGCTCCCCAAATGTACGATTTATAATTTGTGCATTTTATAATGTACTTTCAATACATTTTCTTTTCCTCTTCCTCTGTAAAGCACTTTTAATTACTTTGGGGTCATTTATTAAGACCTGCTAAATCGCACGTGCAAGCTGGAAAATAGCCATCTATATTTAGCCATGAGCGCCATCAGGACTGGCAAAGGGGCTCTTATAATGCAGCAGTGCTCTCCGCACTCTCCGAGTGCATAAAATGAGCGCAAAGCGCTAGCCTCCCCTCAAACATTCAGTCACTCGCTCGTCACGCACACAATTCTTCGCTTCGCGCACTGCTGTCCAATTACACGTGGAAAAATTCAGCATTAAGCACTCCCCTCTAACAATCCTCTCGTCATGCATGTCCCGTGCACATATATGTAATGCAAAAAGCAACTTTGTAATTGTACAGAGCCCAAAAAAGTCAATTGGTGACTTTACCAAAATAGTTTATGGTACCTGCAAAAGTGGAAACTTTGTTTTCGTATCGGAATATTATTAAGCCCAAGTGCCATCAGAGCCGGCGAAGCACACCCACTTTCTTATGCTGTAGTTCAATCAACAGTGACACACACAGAAGTTATTAGCCAAAACTAATCATGGATGAAGTAGTCGAGGATTTTGCCTCCGCGTTCTCGTGAGTTTATATTCAGTTCATATTTTGTGAGTTAGACTACAGCTGTCGTCTCGTCCGCTAATGGCTGATTGGTTTATTTCACGGACGATCTGTGCTTGTTAGACCCGCCCGTTCAAACTGCTGCGAAGGCCCTGTCCATACGAAGTCAAGCTGAGGACCAAACGCAAAGATATTTTATCAATCTAGTGTATCGTCCATACGAGTCCGGCGTTTTGGGGGTCTGTAAACGAACATTTTCCAAACTAGGTCCCAGAGTGGAAAGATCTCAAAACGCCGTTTACGTGGCGCCGTTGTTACGACGTCTCCGCAACTTTTACTAAGACGATGACATCACAGCACAGGGGTGGAGTCTGTTATCCATAATCTACTGACCTTATAATGAGTTTTACTCATGGATCTATGATGGTTTTACTCCGCTCCTCTTTGCTCCACTGTAATCCGCAAGCCACAGGTGACAAGTAGAAAAACAGTCTGTGCTTTTGGACTGACAGTCAAAGTCCGGTCACTGACAGGTTTTTCTGCTTTAGTCCCGTTACGTCTGAAGAATAAACTCATCTCCTCGTCTCTTCTGTAAATCGTAAATCCTTGAATCCGTTTCATTTTCACTGTTTACATTCCACACAGGTTTACTGCGCATGCGCCCTCTACATCTTGTTCTATTATCTGTCTGAGCGTCACAGCGCCACACACAGGCCTGGCAGGTGAATCACGCCGTTTTCACAGACATGAGTCGACCCATGTGGACGCACACATTTATTAAGCTGACTTCATGCTTACAAATAAAGTTTCTGAAAATATAAGCGTTTTGTCTTCGTGTGGATATAGCCTAACTTCCCTGTATGGCAGAGCCAGGCAAGGGCGAACGGGCTCTTATAATACAGCAGTATTATAGGATACCCCACAAAATGAGCGTGAAGCGCTCGCCTCCCCTCAAACATACACTATGTATTTTCATTTAGTCTTGATATCAATTCGATTTTCTAACCTTGCTTTTAAAAATATTTCTTAATTTCTGATCCAAATTGCGAGACTTACCAAAATAAACTAAAACAAGAACATTGATTACACATCATGATTGATTGATTTAATTTGTGATTATACTATTCCCCATTGTTTTAATGTGGGGCAGACACCCTTAACCTGACTTAGATCAACGACTACAAAGGTCAGTCTCCCACTGTGGTGCACTATAAAATACCATAAAATCACACAGGTTTTGCACTAACCAAAGTGGACAGCGGCTAAATAAATGTGACACAGGCTCACAATTAACCAAACTGACAGCAGGTTAAAGGTGACACAGCTCAAACACGGCGCTAGTGAACTGGCACAGCTAGCGGCATCATAATTAGAGGTCACTGGAATATTAGCAGCTAGCTCATACAAAGGATAAAAAACAATGGCTGACAGAGTGGGCAATGCCGTGCCTGGGTAAACCAGAACAAGGGCTGAAATTTCAACATCTGTGCTATATTTAGATGTGCGCTCTGTGTGATGTCTCTGTTTGGAAATGCTTTAGTTGAATCCACAAGCACAACATGCTAATTAGGGCATGTGCTCAATCGTCAGATGATGATGTCTCCTGTCAACAAAATAGTCCTCTCTGTTTGGGATATTACGCAGGGAATGTTCTTCAAAGATTTTCAAAAAATGATCAAACAGAACAGATCAGGACGACGGTGGCGCAGATGGTAGAGCGGGTCGTCTCATGATCGAAAGGTCGGGGGTTCGAATCCCGCCTCCTTTCATCTCTTTTTTGTCTTGTTTTCGCAGATTTTTTTTTTCTTGTCTTTGTCATTTTTGTTGATTTCTTCATCACTTTTTTTCAGGGTTTGCTTATTTATTGTGTTATTCTCACTTTTTTGTTGCTTTTTTGAAGCTCTTTTTTTGCCTTTTTGTCACTTTTCTAATCATGTTTTTGCCGCTCTTTTGTTGGGTGTCCATTCTCGTTTTTGTCGCTATATGGCTTTTTTTCAAGAAGCTTTCAGATTTGGGTAAAGCCAAACTGGCGAAAATGTGCTCGGTTCAGGTGGGGGTTAAAAAGTAACTAAAATGTGTATTACTAATCAACATACTTTGATTGTAATATTCTCCAAAATATAAACGAATTAATACAGTACATAACATACAGTATGTAGCCACAGCTGCCCTTACTTAGCTTCCGATATCTGATGAGATCAGGCATTCACAAGGTATGGCAGGTCTATGGAGATTTTGAATGGGATTTTTACGTAATTTACGTATTTTTAAGTATATATATTTATAAGTATATATATACTATATATCAGAGGTCAAACGGCGGACCCATGGTCCATCCGGACCCATGCGCCAGCCAATCCGGACCCGGACCTTGGATCCGAACTTTGGTGCGGCTGCGTCTGCGCGCCCTCTCTCTCTCTCTCTCTCTCTCTCTCTCTCTCTCTCTCTCTCTCTCTCTCTCTCTCTCTCTCTCTCTCTCTCTCTCTCTCTCTCTCTCTCTCTCTCTCTCTCTGACTGCAGAAAGTCCTACATCTTAGCTCCGTGATACTTTATATATTTTTAGAAACGGTTGCGGAATGACTGAAATAGACTCGCTAAAAACAAAAGCGGAGGACGCCCTAATTAAATATGCACGCGCATATTAGTCCTGGTCCAGGACTAAACCTGGACTAAACAGGGACTAAGCCAGGATTAAACCTGGACTAAGCCAGGACTAAACCAGGACTAAACTTGGACTACACCTGGACTAAGCCTGGACTAAGCCTGGACTAAGCAGGACTCAGTGTGTTGAACTGAGAAAAGAAACACACCACTGTCATATATTATGAGCACATTGTGTATAACAGAGGCTACAATAGCCTATGCACTCTGCTATTTAGGAGCCAAAACTTATTTTTAGAGCAAAAAACAAAACAAAAAAACAACAGGATTCAATTGATTGCATTATTTTCAAATAACAGAAATAGATTTAAAAAAGGCTTAAAAATCCTCATATAACCATGAATTAACCCCATATGTTCCATTGTTTTTTTTCATTTTGGACCTTGGTGAAATTTAATTTGTGACCCCTGCTATATAGGCGCATTGAGTTGCCTTGTGTACGAAATGCACGGTATAAATAAAGTTGCCTTGCCTTGCCTTGCCTATATAGAAGATAAATACAAAAGAAAAACACATTTATACCTAATATAAATGTGATCATATACTGAAACTAATACAAAAGATTGTTCATTTTGCTTCTACTTTTAAGAATCAGATACAGTAGCGCTTAATTTTTAACACATTTTCTGTGAAAGTGACAGAGTGCTGATTGTAAGTGCCATGAAATTTCTGCTGTTGCTTGTCTTGGCTGGGGATACTCTTGCAAAAGATATTTTCATATCAATTAGATATTTCCTGGTTAAATAGATCAAATAACACATTCTTAATCAAAATGAGTCTGGTGTTATTTTCTTCTGATGCCCACGGTTCAGATTTCAGGGTATGTATCCCTCTGCATTTTGAGCATAATTCTGTTTTGCTTGAACAGGGCTATGGGCGTTCATCCTTTCCCAATCCTGTGTGCAGCGAAGGGGCTCCATTACACAATTATATCAGCTGAGGGCTAAACCAGGAAGGGCTCAAGCCTCATTTCCCAACTAACAGTTGCTGACAAGACAAATTAAAGTGGAAAGGGGGGGCTCTTTTTCAATGCCCCGGAGAAAAAGCTGATTTGAGTATGCATTGTCAGGCGGAGAGCCCACAGGCTATGCTTTACAGCTCATTTAGGGGAAGTCTGAATCCGATGATGAAGCCTACTCCAGTCTGGTCAAGGTAATCTAATAGAATGAAAAGTAGTTTGTGTAAATGAGCTGCTTTCATGGTTTAGAGCTGACAGCAGGCGAATGGGGATCAAGGGCGGGAGAGACATTCAGCAGCCAGTGTGAACAGTGTTCAGCTATATGTAAAAAATGGTGGCTCGAATCTGAATTCTTCAGGTTGAGAGAAGAGATAAATGAGGGTGTAACATTAAAGCAGGACGCTATAAATGAACCAGATGTAAATGTACACAAAAATACAATGCATGCAATTTTTACCACTGTACTAACCTGTACCACTGAAATACTTAATTGCATTTGTATTCTAAAAAATATAAACGCATAATAACCTTGCTTTGTTTATAGCTGATCGTATGTACGACAACATTGTTAAGTTTGCACTGCAGTCATTGGAGAGAAGAGTCCAGAGGCTGGTTCTGACATTTACATGTAACTACAGAAATGTAAATCCAGTGTTCAAAACCATGGCCTCTGAATCTGAGCCAATCCCTGGAAACCTTTCATCAAATTCCCAGACACCCCGTGTCGGCCGCCTGCGCCTCTTTAGCTCTAACTGAGGGCTATCATTCACAAAGGCAAACGCAAAGGCGTTTACAAAGTTACTTTTTTTAAACTAGCTTCTAAACAGCAGGCCAGAAAACTGCATATGTTGTGTGCATGTTTGTTTAGCCTGGGCCATTCTTTAGTATCGTCTCCATGTTTAGTGTGGGATGTGTGAAAAGAAATACTAGTCGTTTTTTTCTCTTCCATATTTCTGACCTCCAAGAAAATCTGCAGCTAGCACAACTGACGTAAGCTTCTTCAAAGGCAGAACAGGAAAATCGTTTCTACTAATGGGACAGGTATTCAGGTTTATGGGAGGTTTGAAGAGGATAGCTTTGTTTGTTCTGCAACTCTACATTTAGAAGCAGATGGAGTAATTACATTTTAACTTAACAACCAGAGAGTTTGATTGAACTGCAGGACTGTGGAGTCATAAAAAAAACAGTGCCATTTTCATCAAACTTGAAATCACTAGTTGATGCAAATTTGGAGAAAGGCTCCCTTTCTACCTAGTTGTGATTAAACTTTTAATCCAGCTCCTGAAGAGAGAAGCCATTACTGCTGCTATAACCCCCGCACTAAAGACAATAAGGCGAAGGATTGAACTGTTCCACACGTGCACTTAAATGTCTCCCAGCAATCTCAACACAGTCCGCCATCTAATCAAGCATTGATGCTCTGGAAACATAAAGCAGGTTTTATCTTACGGGGGATCACTGCAATGGCTGTGCAGGCCTGTAAAGTCTAGGTCACGCTGGGTAAGTGAGGGTATGCCACTACACACAGACACTACGTTATAAAAGGCCATACTGAAAATACAAACACAGGCCACTTTATTAGATACAGTTTGAATGCTTCAGAACTCTGGTATCTACTGCAGACAGAGCATTTCTGTCTGCAATGTGTTCCTCTTCAAGGGCCCACAGAGGCAATACTGTTTACTGTTCGTATCTTTATTTTTATGGACCATTCTCAGTATCATATGATGATTGTGTTTGAAATTCCCATTTAATCAATTCTTAAATATTCAGGCCAAATACTACACTGATTTAGAGCCATGTACTGTGAATTTCTTCTTTTTTGTTGCTTGTCAGAGGCTGGTATTGTTAGGCAACTTGCGTAAATGCTTAGGTCACATGTGATCATTTTGGGGAAAACTTGACTTAGATGGTGTTAATTTGGTTGTAACAAATCTTCGAATTAGCTGAAGACATTTTTACCTGTGGTGTTTAGAGGCTGGAATGAGCCTGATTTGGCCAACATTTTTACTCTCCAATAATGCTAGAAAGCTGTGTCCAATAACTTTACATACATTTGTGCATAAACTCACCTAACTTGTCAATATGCTTTCAGAAAATGTTGAGGCAGATATTTAGATTGCTCCATTTCATTCAAGCTGGACTGACTGCACATTTTTGACATGTATATTGTGTGTTAATAATGAATGAAATAAACAAATGCGACTAAAATAGAGAGGGGAAAAAAAGCACTGTAATATTATTTGCGAGTGTGGCCGACAATCGTCTCACGTCATCTCACCTGACAGGCCTGGTACAGCAGCTGATGCTCAAACTTCTTGATGCCGAGGATGTTTTGGAACATCTCGTACAGCTGGTCCTTGCTGAGGATGAGCTCGGAGGCCGCGCTGGCCGTCATGCGCTGCTGGGCCTTGCGCGGGTCCTCGTCACCGCGGTAGATGGTGTCAAACTTGGCCATCCACGAGCTGAGCACCGTCTCTTTGCTGAGGCCGTCGATCTCCGGCAGACTGCGCACTCGCTTCTCAATGTGCCTCTTGAACACCTCCCGGAAATCTGCCGCAGAGAAGCCCCCGCTCTGCACCATCTTGGCCACGCGGTCGCTCTTCAGGAACACCTGGAGGCATTGAGGAGCAGTCAGTGTGTAATGTAGGGGAACGCACTGATGGGGAGATGGCGGGGCAGTGTCATTACTTTTATCCTTTCGTAGATAAAGTGAATGTACAGTTTCATCCCGCACTTAAAACTGTGTATATTAAACTCACAATTCAGGTTAGCTGCCACATGGACTGCAGTTAATTATCTGAAAGTCATTTGCAAACGGCACCCCCTCGACAGTTCATTTTTATAAAATAATGGATCACTGGAGGATTAAGCCCAGACATATCAGGATATCAGCTGTGTTTTTTTTATAAGATATATGGCGGTAATGTGTTGGAAATAGGGACTTTTCATCTAGGATTGAAAAAGTACTTTGGAAGGGTAGCTGTGTCAGCCACATGCTCTGACTCATAATCTGTGCTGTGAAAGGCTTCAGCACCATTTCACTCTGCAGCCTCTCAATACTCACATTCAGAAACTGGAAAAGCAGCCCGACAGTCATTTTGAACATGTCAGCTTCACAAAAGGCTTTTACCGTAATGTATAATGTAATATGTGCGCAGGTATCAACAATAGCACTGATGATGTGGGTGTGTCCATGAGTAATTTACAGCTGGTTAGGGTTACGTCTGAATCCTTTGTAATCACATGAACTCTGTCCAGTTGCGTAGTGGCGATGTGGTCAAACGAAACTATACCTCAGAATAGCTCTGCACAGCGTTGATGAAGGCTTCGTCAGCCACTATCTGTGTGTCTCCATTGAGGAAGGCCTGAAAGCGGTCCTTGGTCTGCTGAAGCTGCTGTTTGGTTATCTGAAAAGAATAGGAAAAAGGAAACACAATTAGGACTTTGACAAAAAACAAAATCACCACAAGCATGAACGTACTGAGCCGTCTTTTGTGACACCTTTCCTAAATTTGCAGGTTATCTGAGGACTCCCCGGGAGAGATACGTAATCCCTGTTGTGTATTATGGATTAACTCTCCCCAAAGATTTAGGTCCCTGAAGTCTTAAGAAATTGTGGGTACACACAGCAAAGAGAAACCATATATTTCTTCTGTTTAGAATTCTCTGGGGCAAGGAAGTAGAAAATAATGTGGGTTTACAAGTCGGTGATCTATGACGATGACAGGAAAGGAAGCTGCTATACTGTACACACATTTAGGCATAAAGCAGGCCTCTGAGGGTCACAAAGTATTTACATAATAAAACAGTTTGGGAGAAGTCCCAGGCACACATTTTTACTGTCTTTACCCACGCATTGCAAGATAAAGCAGTTTCGAGAATTTGTAAATGTCACCAGACGTAAACCGCTACAGCACACGGACATTATTGTACACACTCATGCCACCGCCAGGTTTACACTGCAGCTATTTATGGCCCATTGTAAATATCACAAATAGAAGGGCTGACAGGAGTCGTCTCATGAGGCCAGTCCATTTGGTTTTGTGTATTTTGAAGCTTTAGATCCAAAGAAACACATTAGCATTATCTTATGAACTGTTCCCTGATTTAACATAAATCAAGAGGGTTGACTCAGAAAGGACATATTTGACATAAAGACATTAAGTATATACAGGGTACTGAAAGTGTAATGATAGAATGTGTTTCCCCCATAAGCTACAGTTTCCACCCCATCTCAAATGCCCAGGACGTCATGTCTCCAGGCTCCTGCCAAACTCCTAGTCCAGTTAGCCATTTTATATACAGCACATCTCTCCGGCACAGGGACCTACTGCTGAAGTGTGCTGGTGTGTGAGCAGAGTCCGCACATAGCAAGTGACAGACTTCAGTGTAGGAGTGCAGTGGAAAAATCCTTCTCATGTGCCTGTGAGGCAGTCCCTGCACCATCTGTGTGTCCATCACTGTTCCCTTCACCAGCAGCAGCACGGGAGGAGCCCATCATCGTGGAACCAAAAAGGGCTCTAATGGGGTCAGGGAACAACACAATCAGGGCTGCAAAATCAATCCCAATCAAAATCCTAATCAAAAATCACATTAATAGCAGTAGTAAGCAATCACTGCAGCAGCCTGTGTGTATTCTTGTAATATGAAGACAAATTGCTGCACTGACCAGGCGTCCAAGTACAAACTGTTCTACTGCCCACTAACAGCAGCAGCATGAGGATTGTAGCAATACCCAGATGAGCAGAGCAAAGATTTCCTACCCACCGTCAATCACACAGGAAGTCAGGCAGTCACTGAGCAGCACAGTAAACCCAACGCAACATTTGTAATCTTGTAAATTGGTTCCTTAACGTCCGACCGTAAAGTATTGTCCTCTTAAAGCACATCACAACACATGAGCAATCAATACGGTGGCTCCTGCCGTGCGCTCCCCTCTTCATGCAGCAGCTACATGTGAGATTAAAGACAAATAAGAAGCGCCTGAGCTCTGTTAAAGACGCCATAATGTTCGAGGTGCATCCACAGGCAAGGTGTGATCACATTGACGACAGTTATATATTACACAAGTCAGCTTGCAGCACAGGCTGTGTTAACTGGGACTTCTATTTATGAAGCTTTACTCTAGTGTCTCGGAAATCAAGGTAAGGCTCATGTCCCTTTTCCCTTAGCCTTGGGATATTGTTCAACAACCCACCTCCACAATAGAATACAAATATAAAGCTCCTGAGAGATTACACAAACATGAATTTAATTAAATCAAATGTCGAGGTTGACAAAGGAATAAGGTTTATTATTTTGAATCCACAAGGACGGGAAGTACTGTGAACGAATATAACAAAGATAACAGCGACTATCCAAATTACGATCATGAACAAAAACTGTAGCTTAGTTACAGAGTCATGGATGTATCTGCACTTGCAGTGTGCTGTCCACACTTAGACCCGCTGCTATCACTCATCACTTTATAACACTTAATATCACTTTATATGCCTACACATCTGTATATACAATCCCGCTGTTGTTCATTGTCAAATTGTTGTTGTCTTACCATATGTCACTTTATTTTATCTTATTTATTTAATATTTTTTATGCATGCCCTTATAGCCTTATAGTTTAACGTTCTTAGCTTATTTTTTATCTTAATTCTGTGTTATATGTTCTAAGTCGCACGTTTGCACCAAGACAAATTCCTAGTTTGTAAACCTTGTTGTTCACAAACCTTGGCAATAAACCAATTCTGATTCTGATTCTGATTCTGATTTCATTGACTGTGTTTATCCACAGAGATATTTTATTTTTTAGAATTTCATCATTTTGAATCCAACCCAGATTGTCTATGCTGACTGGCTTAAGAAACTCCAATCAGCGAAATAAAAAAGTAAATATCTGCGCGAGGACCTGACGTGCAGTCTTCAATTACCAAATCAACTGCATAAAGCATTGGCAGTGTGGCAGAGGCTGATTGCTGACTCAAAGAGCAGCCTGATTAGTTGCAACTCCGATGGATGCAAGAAAACGTGTCCATTTTCATCAGAATGGGCCAGACACCCCAGACATACTTTTCTGCTTTGCTTTTATTGATTCTCTCTCTCTGTGGCTCTTATCAAGATTGGAGTGTAACCGTGATTCATTGGCTCGAGATGGAGTAGGCGGTAACATTAATCACCCCTCACATATCAATACTTCAATACAGCACATTTTCACGGCGCAGGGGGCCCCTGTACTGTACAATAAGGTCATTACAGTTCCTATAGATTTCTCATGATGGCTAATAATAGACAAAACACTTTATCAAGTAACTTTGCTTCAGGGCGATCTCACATTGGTCAGAGCAGAGGTGCAATAGCGCTGTGAATGTGAAAGGGATCCCACGCACTTGGGAACACTTGGTCATTTTTTCTGAAGCTTAATAGACTTTGGGAAAGTTTGGTCCCTTTATAAAAATATGAGCATCACCCTCTGGGGTAAATAAAAACCCTCTAAGGGCAAAGTTTGGTCTGCAGAACCTCTAATTTTAGCTAAATCCTATCAGAAACCGTGTCATTTGAGTGTAATGGGTCTATGTGATGTTAAGGAGGCAGAGTTAACCTCGACAGCTCTTCAAAATATGCCCTCACCCAGCCCAAAGCCGTCTGAGACTCCAATGGAGGGTCAAGTAAGGCCCTGCGGCACCACTGCAGTTAAATGTAAGCTGTCTTTAGTGATTCTTCAACGGAGCGCACAGACTGGTCTCTCTCATATCGCCCCGTCAATACAAGGAACATTATGCTCCACTTTTCCCAAGGTCAGAAATTTGTCACCAGAGCAGAGCTACATTTTTGTCCAGCCTATATGAAAGATTCTAGCGTCCGTTAGCAACGCCGCCGCCACTGTTAGTTAGCCTGCATAAACACCAACACAAATGTCATGTGAGCCCTTCTCATCCTCCAGGTGTGGGGAAAGTGTACATTAAAATGGCAAATTTGAATGATAGAATTGTTCCTGAAAGTGCCAAAATAAGTGGACTAATAAAACTGAGTGAAAAACAGGTGCTGTTCGTCCGGGGATATAACCCGACATTGCATGTGCCGCCTGTATTCCCATTAACATGCACAGCCATAATCCAATAAATAAAAGAATAAGAAATTAACATTCAGAAGTCCATGGCATGCAGGTAGCTGCAGTCCAAATCAGCCGGTCTTGCACTGCTTTGATAAGTGGAGTCATCAGCTAATTGGATGCCGTCTAAGCAGTAGTAGAGCTGGCAAAGTTCAGCACAGTAAAGCCTCTGCTGACTCACTCTTGGGTTTCCTCTGGTGGTTACATAATAGCAAATAGGAAAGGTAGATAGAGGTGTTTCCGTATAAATTCACAACTGAGTTTTGTGAGTAAAAATAAAGAGGCAAATAAGATTAGAAATGTATTAAAAATGATGAATAAATGATGAATAAATGAATAATAATAATAAAAAAATAATGCTGCTCCTTCACGTTGCAAGGAGCCAGCTGAGGTGGCTCAGGCATCTGTTTCCCTCTGGAGGTGGTCCAGGCATGTCCTGTTGGGGGGAGGTCTTGTGGAAGACTCAGGACATGCTGGAGGGACTATGTCTGTGGCCTGGTGTCGTCAGGGTCCCCCCAGAACAGCTGGAGGAGGTCTGCGTAGAAAGGGAAGTCTGTGCATCTCTGCTCAGACTGCTGCTTCCGCGACCCGGGCCCGGATAAAGCGGAAGAAAATGGATGGCAGCACAGTGGTTAGCGCTCGTGCTTCACAGCTAGAGGGTCCCAGGTTTGATTCCCACCTGTGTGGACCACTAAAAACATGTACAATAGGCCAGGATGAATGATGTGTGTCCGTGAATGAATGGTGGTAGTCAGAGGGGCTGTTGGCGCAGATGTGTGCAGTCGTGACAGCGTTTCTGTCAGTCTCCCCCAGGGGAAACTGAACACCACCGAGTATGGGGTGAATGTAGAATTGTCTTATGTGAAGCGCTTTGTGACTATGTCTGTGAAACAAATGTTCTTCTTCTTCTTTTCAGACACAGCACTGATTACTATGTAATAGTTCTCTCCAGCAAACAACACAGCAGAACCTGTGTCCTCAGAATTCAAATTAGGAACAAAAATAGCACTATACAAGTTCTCAGTGCTTAGCCTTGTGTTTTATGGTTCGGAAACATGGACCATCGAGGAAGACAGGGCGATGAAGCTCGAAGCATTCCATATTCCTCTGCTCAGAAGGATAACAGGTGTCCCAGTGAATGCCCATGTGACATCAGAAGAACCAACAAAAATGCAAGTGCCCGAAAAACATGGGTGTCTTTGCTAAGAGTAGAGCAAAGTATTGGAGAAAGGTTCACCAGATTCAAGGATCCAAAAGGTTATATTAGAATAGGAGCAAAAGAAGCTGGAAGGTGGACCAGTGGATGAAGCAAATCCAGGAAGATGCCGGAGGCCTAAATGTGTCACTGAACATCTTCCTAGATATGACAAACAAAGATTGGATCCCAGAGCCCATTACAAAGAGCCTCAGTGACTTTTTCGCAGGTGAGGCCACTCTAACATTTTTGGGCAGAGTCCTGCAGTTATTGCTTTTCTATTGAGTTACTCTCTTCTTTCTGAGCGATCTGCCTAGTAGCTGGTCTGAGTCAACCCCTAGTACAAGGATCTCAACTAAAAAAATAAAAGGAGTAGTAGTAGTGGAGCAAGAAGTATGTGTATGCGAAATTTGAGAATTTACTGCATTTTATTTTGCTTTAGCTCAAGAATATCTACAAACTTCAGTCATATTGGCGCAATATTTCCTATCCCCTTAACGTTCCAGGTAGGGTTTAACTGCCCCATTGTACGTGACACCATCATCTCCATCTGAGTAAACAGCAATTACAAAATCATCCTGACTGACAGCTGCTCTAAAGCTGCCGGTTATTGGCCTCATCAAACATAATGTCCTATAGTGTCTGCGCGGGGTCAGAAACACCACTGTACAAAGACAGATGCACCAGCTGTTATCCAGAGCCAGACATTCAGCTCCATTTGTTCTGGGGACGCACAAACAGAGTGGATAAATAGCACGGGGCGGGTTAGCAAACATCCAGGTGTACAGTGTGCAGAGGCAGCGCCATGACATACAGGGGCTTTCAGTGAGCTCAGAGAAACTGTCCCCACACAACATGAGTACACAAACCCAGTCGCCACTTTGTTCGGCGCACCTACTCTATTTGAATACAGAAATCCGTTTTTAGCAATCCTGATCCCTGAGTTTCCGCATGTATCTAAGGCACTGAGCTTTTAGTCTGCTGTATAAAAGGAGACGATCCTTAGATACTGCAGGGCTGCACATCGCAAGGTCTAACCTTAAACAGAACAACTGGACTTCCATTTTAACTAGGCGTTAGTCCGGTCTAGTTTGACCCCTGGAAATATGTTCAGAAATGCCTGACAACTTTATTTATCGAACATGGGGCAATTCCTTCAGGGCAGAAAGAACACACAATATAAAAACAATCACACAAACAAGCAAGTGGAGCTCACTCATAGATTCCAACAGTCAAGAGACAAACTCAAGATAAAGAGAGTTCAGGAGTTCGTATGGCGACTTTTTCTATTTCTTTCTTTCTATTTCTATTTTCCCTGTATGTTAAAGGGAGTCTTCCGCCACTTCAGAGAAAAAAGAAAGGGCTATATGCTAATATTTTCCTGTTCCACAAAACACAATTCAGTTTGACACTTAACATTTCAAGGTAAAAGGTCAAAACTGTTGCTGGCAAATCTGAAAAACAGTCCTGTGTAATGTAAAACAAAATACACCAAAAGGGCATAACACAATAACACCCAGTGTGTGCCTGTGGAGCCGAACATGTAACTATGTTCTGACATCTTTCAATAGGGACGAATCAAAATGTGACGTGACAATTACTGACAGTCCTTGAACTGCTTTTCATAGTTACTAACCTGCAGACCAGAAATAAATACCGTTTTGCCTGCATAATGCATCATCTTTTTTTAGGCCACATTTTTTTGTTTCATTCTACTCCCCAAACAACACTACATCTTTATCTATCATCGGCTTTGTCCTCAGCCAATTAAGGCCTGTTACAATCAAACAAAAACCTTTAATCTAAGTCATTTCTACAAGGGTTCTGTATTGTTTTACCAGTTTTCCTAAAACCTACTCTGATCCTGCCCTGATCATCTTTTCTTCTGGGGCCTAAATTGTATTATCAGACACAGGGATGAGCTTAACCTGCCAGTAAGTGGCTGTCTTGTCTAGCCTCATTTCATCATCAATTACACTTGTGTTTTTAGTACTGGGCATTCTTTTTGTGTGTGTTTTGGGAGTTTTTCCTTAAAGCTGCTGTTTGTTAATGATTACATGTTTGAAATGGAGAAGACATTAGGCCGCTGTGACAATAAATGAACATCATTTTGTTTTTCACATTGGACTGGAGCATAAATTAGTTCACAAATGGGAAATCACGACAGGAAACGCATTTGGGATTTATTTACTTTTACATTTTTCACTTTTATTATACTCTGACTAGCAAATGTTTGTGTGTTGTTTTTTTAATGCCGTGGCAGCTTTCAGCTTGTTGTGAAAGAACAGTTGAAATTCTGAGCTGAAACGCAGCACAATAGCCCCCTTGCTCATGTTGACATTTGCAAAAGTTGGCTCTTAAATCTGCAGCACCTGCCTGTCATTTCATAGCGTCGTGAGCATGCGGGGCCCGGCTTGTATCCCTGTTTGTAGCAGTCCGTTACTCTCTGAAGGAAAAGGCATAAATCCTTTTAATCTGCACCCCCATCACAAATCACTTACGGTCTTTGCCATTGTGCAGCCCCCCTCCCTCCCACACACACACACACACACGCGCACACACACACACACACACACCTACACCTTCCTCTGTCTATATTTCAGGGGAGTGGTTCGTCTGATGTTAAAAATGAAACAGATCGCACAGATTTTATTTGTGTGTGGTATTATTCATATTAAAGAAATAACGTGACATGGTTTTGCAAGCCTTAACTTCGAAAAGGAAGAAAGAAAATACCGTTTGAAAGGCATCGTTTGATTTGAAAATCTGAATAATTGAGATTTTGATCAAGCCGAGTTTCAACTGATAGGTTTATTTTGTTGACACATGAAGACTTGCTAATGAGCTGGTTTTGGTCTTTGAATGGACTTGCTTTAACTGGAAAAAATTCAGTTTCAACATGTTGCCCAGTGTTTTTCGGGTTCAAAGCTCAATAAATTAATCTAGGGATTAAAGTGTATATGACAGGTTTTAATGCTTTTGAAAACATGACTTATTTAGATGGATAACATCAGTTGCAAGTTCATCTGTTGCATAATTATCATTTTATTTCAGTGAAGCAGCAATTTTAATGAAGAAATTAGGAAATTCATTGTCCGCAGTTGCTACTTTAAGTGGAGATGTTATTGCAAAAAATGTTTGTTGTTTTTAAATGGTCCATGAAGTTAGTATCTCATATATGGATTTTATGGAAAAACATTGCAATAACTCAAACAATAATTAAACACTTTATGGTGAAAATGTAATTGAGTCCTTGGAAGTTCATATCAAGAAAGCAAACGAAAAGTGGAAAAGTTTTGCCTGTAATGTAGTCCCTTAAATTGGTAGCAACATTTTTCTCCTGAATGTTAACTTACAAAGTTATAAAAATGACTTTATAGTTAAAAAAAACAAATTACAATTTGATCTGTACTGTCGTTATTTTTAGAGAGAGATTATTTGAATGGCTTAATAACGATTGCAGCTTATACTTTCTGGCAGCTTTTCCCAAATGGGTTGTTAAAGAGATGAATTTGCCTCGTGATTGACATATTGATTTGGTAATATCCAGTGCTTAATTTGATCCCCCGTTCACCCCCTTTCAGGATTTCAGGGTAAAGGGTCCGGGAACTAATCTGCTATTCCGGCAAAGATTTGAGATTTTGAGATGATGGTATTTAATGAAAATGTTTCATACAAGAGATGCCCTTCCTAATACAACCATCTCCATTAGTGTGGGTTGTGAAAATTAGTCACAATAAAATCAAATTACAATTTCAGTGACGTTTGCAATCATTTTGGTGTGTCTATTAAAGGGACTATACGGAGTTTTAAAATGAAGTATTTTCCTCCCCCTACATGTTCCAGCCATAACGTGTAGAATGAGCCCAGACCTGTTCACCACAACTGCCTCTGAAATCCTGCACTGTCACTCAAAAAGGTGTTAATTCGGGTCTGAAGTGCCGTCATGCACGAGCTTAACATAGAGACTGCAGTTACGCTTAAGACCTGAGGTGGCAGTAGTGAGTATACAATGACCAACTTGCATCTAGTCTCTTTAAGTGCTCAGTGAAAAGCATCTTGGTCTATTTTTATATATTATTTTAACATTAAAGTGATAGTCTGGAAGTCTAAATGTTTTACAAATTTGATCAAATGTGAAAAATCGATTTCCTGGACTTCCATTTTCATGTAAAGTGAGTAATAATATGTATATTAATTTTGGTGAGTCCCTCCTCCCCGGATCTCAGTGACTAATCAGAGTCTAGTATCCTCCCACGTTGACCAATGAGATGAGCTTTTCCTGTGAACCAGCCTGTCAGGTCCAATCAGGAGGGGAGGGGGAGGAGCTTGATCATTTACTGAAAATTCGGTTCCAGCTCTCCTTATTTTGCAAATGAAGAAAGGCTTTCTGGTTAAAGAGGGGAGGAATTTGATTGCTTAAATGTTCTATCCTCACTTTGCAAACTTACAAACTATCACTTTAAAGTCATTAAATAAAGAAGGGAAAAGAGAGAGAGAAACAGAAAGAGAATACAACCAGAGGTAGCAAACACGTATTGTTTTTCAGAATTGTGCTCGTTGAAAAATACATTGCTTCATATAATTTTATTTTCTAACAAAACTTATATATCTAACAATTTAATAAAACATACCACAGCAACACTGACATTGTAAAGTCATTTCCCAGCATGTGATTAACTTGGACCAGCAATAGGAGCAGGGATTATTCAATGTGCGCTGGGAAAAGTAGACAGGGGACCTTTAGATTTATCTCTTCATCAGTGTGTGTGTGTGTGTGTCTATGTTTGTATGTATGCAGAGAGGGGACGGAGTGTGGCATGTCTGTAATGTTATTGATGTGTCCTCAGCAAAAGCAGCTCTGGTGGAGTGGATCTGAGCTGACACATTTGCCCAGATCACTAGATTTTAGCCACTGAGCTGAACGGGAGCAGCGTCTGTGAGGAACAATGGGCTGAAATGAACATGAAGAGGCACTAATAAAAGCCAGAACTGATTACTGAGACAGACTGGTGTGAGCGCCGTAGCTGAAGTGTTAATACAGACAGGCTTTGGTCGCTCTGTGGTTAACACTATTCCCTGATACCTGATGACTTTTTCTACGTTCTCACCGACCCAGTGTATGCGGGATCGACGAATTCTCCAGCGAGGTGCAAACCAAGCTCAAGATCTGGAGACATGGGTCCCCGGATAATGCTTACTGCTCCTGACAGGTTGCCCCAGCGGCAATAAAGGCAGTGTACAGATTTCCACAGGACACTGACATAAACTTTAAACCTCCAACTCTAATATGTCGAAAATAAGGCAGAAGAACCAGTTGTGGGAGAAGCTGCAATGTCATAAAATAAGTATTAGTTATTGTATAACCTACATTTTATGTATGGTTCTAAAGAAAAGAAAACAATGCATTTGTGCTGCCATAGACACAGAGGGAAGTTGTGCCAGGTAGGGCATGTGCATAAATAAACTGTGTGCTAAGTCAATGTGGAGTAAGCTTTTATGTAAATGCATTGTATGTTAAAAAGTGTATGTTTCCTTGCTCTTTCCATAAATTCTATCAGCCTGCATTCATACGTGCATTTTCTCTTTTCACATTTGCAAATCTGGCGGCGTAGAAACATGTTTTACGCCCTTTATATAAAGAAATGTTAAAAATCCACATTCGCCTGAATTCAGTGCTTAAACATTTACATTTTGCTGCTATTCGTGCTGCAATAGTTTCTGTGAGTACCCAGCGGCAGGTAGCAGTATAGCACACATGCAACAAATGCGGGTGATTTTGATCACGACCATGATTGCTGCCTTCATAGTCATCAGGGCTTCTAGGAAATGGAGTTCTAACAAACCACAGAGTGTTTCTACGTACAGACAAGGGCGAGACTGTGAGCGATTTTATTTGATTTAATATATATTTATTTATACATTTAGCCTGGACACAAGGTCCTGCTGGCTCTCTGCTGCCACTCTTTGAACTTCATATGCTCGCCATGTTTCCACAGTGAGGCTCTGAGCTGGTTTTGGCAGCAGCATAAAAAAAAAAGTGAAAGGTCCGGAGGAAAGCAATTTATTACAGTCCAGCAGCATAAAACTATGTGACAGTTTCCATTTATCCCCATCTTCTGTTTTCCCATCGAGAGAACTTCAAAACACTTCTAATAACGGGGTGTATGCAGGTGGCCAGCCTTACATTTTACCATTTAATTTTGCCATAGTTCATTCACTTGCTTTTAATACTTTGTAATGAGTCACAAAGTGTATTCTTGAAGCCTTTCCAACAGCACTGAGATGGTACTAGTCGAGATGGATAGTAGTCCCGGGCGTTCTGAACTGGCGATAGATGAAACAGGGGTGATGGGCCCTTCTGCAGATAGACTTGTGTGCAGAAGCGTGTGTGTGTGTGTGTGTGTGTGTGTAGGACACCGATAATTTGCCATCTCAGCAAATGAGAAGAAGTTCTAATGCAAACGTAATGTGACACTAATGCAGAACTTGAAGATGATTCTGTTTAAAACTTGAAGTCGATCTAAAGGTTACAAGGTTACACTGCTCTGAGCGACAAAGCACTTTGTCTGCTACGTCTGTGGACTGAAGCCGTCCTCAAACAATAAAGCAGCAAACTTCCACCTAGAGTCTCGCTGATTTGCAACTACTTCCCCTTCACATCACAACACGAGCGGTACACAGCATGCTGCACATTCTGTTCACAACTATGAGCCTTAAGTGGTGTAAAATCTTTCTTTTAAAATCAAGAGTCAGTACACTGTGCTCAGTTTTCTTACATATTTACATCAGTGATATTTGAGGGGAGACTGATGGAGTGTTGTAAAACCTGCATAATGATTCTCGTATCAGTCAGGATACTTTGCTGTTGGCAAAGTATAATACCGGTAAATAGTTTCTGCTGATCAATTTCAATATGGGAATTTTAATCCAGAAGGAAGATCAGTACTTTGAGAGAGTAAAACCTACATTTCCTTTTCAAACAAAATGAAATTAAACTTTCTTGAGTTGCCTTGTGCATAAAATGTGCGGTATAAATAAAGTTGCCTTGCCTTTCTCACTAAATGAGGCTTTCTGTCCCTCTGCTGAGCACTGCACTTAGTCAAGACTATAATCCCACTCCATACCCTTCCTATGCCCTCTGGAACAATCTCAATGAGTGTATAATTTCCATAAATTAAACTAACACGATCCATATGTGTCAATAAACCTAATTTCTCCCCGACATTCCAACCTTGGAGAAAGAGTAATGCTAAACCTTTAGGCAATTAAACAATGTGTTCAAACCAGCAGCATCTAGTTACTCAGAACTTTTTTTGTATGTGTTGGCACAATACTAGAATATGAGCTATAGGCCATACATTGTCTAGAAAATTATATTTAAATTCTTGTTTGAAAGATCTGCAAAATACATGTATCGTCAATGACAAGAAACAAACAAACAGCGAGTGAAAACAAAATATGTGCAGTTTGGTTTTTGCACCTGTTTGCACAATGGTTACAAAGAATGGCATTTATTATCTTTTCAAAAAGAAACAGATCTTTATTTCTGTCTAAATTGTCCAACTCTAAAAATGAATAGAACTGGTTTGCCCACTACACACTTGGGTGGGTGGGTTGGCTGTGTTAAACCATCAACGTTATTTTGATGCCAAAGTCCCTAATAACGGATTATGGTGGAGCCGTTCTGCATGTTCTGCTAGGCCCATAAGCCTGTTTATTATCCCAATGAAATAGTTCTGGGTCTTGTCTAGAAACTGAGCAGGTGGAGATACATTTTTGGATTGTACGACTATTAGAAGACTTGACGGAATCTAGTTACACGACAATGTAAAGAAATTTTGAAAATTGTTTTTTCCACATATAAGTGCAAGAAAGTAAATGTTTGGTAAGACTGAAATTTCAAGGCCTGCTGTAGGGCTTCATAATTTATCAAAATCAAAAAATGAATGGTTGCAATTCAAATCAAAAGCAATTAAATAGCCTGCTAACATTGTAGTTTGGATGTCAGATATGTTCAGAAATGCATTACTCTTGTATTAGTCATAATTACTTTAGAGCAGCTACAACAAATACCATTATTCCAGTGTTGGATCTATTTTTGACAGACAAATTACATAATAATTATAATCTTTACAATACAAATAATTAATGCTTGGAATATTTCTAATGACAATCTATGGACATAATGTCACTTTTCCTCAATAATCTGCTCATTGATGCGCCTTCTGTGAGGATTTCCATTACCGTTTTAGTTGAGGCACTTAAATATGTTGATAACAAATGTGAGTTTCTGTCACAAGTGTACAATATACTGTAAGGTCTTATCTATTGTTAGAAACTGATATAAACTTCATCAGTTTCAGTTCCTCCACTCTCAAACAATAGACGCCTAGTTTAGATAAGTAACCATGTTGAAGTCTACCAGGCAGTATCCCACTCGGATCAGCACTACAAAATAAACTAATGGTTGGAAAGGCAGTAGTTTGAGCCTCCCACACGCTCTAGTGCATGACTCAGCAGAAATACATGACCATATGGCTTAACTGTGTCCAAGGAAAGACAAATAGTCTACAGGTTACACAAAAGGAAGCCGCCGCAAAGGACAATTCACTCCTTCTATGCATTGAGTATGGCATGACGAATGTGCGATAAACTGAGAAGAAAAAAACAGCTCTGAAGTCATTCAGAAATCTGCTACTGATAGTAGTCTTTTTGGCATCAGGACTGTTTGCATTGAGTCCTGTCCAAAAAGCTATTCATTAAAAGGCTGTGGGAAGATAAATGGTTACTGCTCCTGAAAAACACAGGGCATTTAAACTAGGTCTGCCAGAGTGTACTATATACTGGCTCCTACAGTGGTGACTTTGACAGTAAGGACAGTATGACCCAAAAGTGTCTCCCTCCTTGGTGAGGCGCAGAGCAGCAACATGAAACCAGGATGTGGGCCTGTCCCCAGGAGGAGCTTCACTCCTGCATGCAGAAGGTCTTGCACAGTAGAAGCTCACAGTCCAAACATGTATCATGTGTGCAGAGTGTAATTGCTGGTAATTGACTCTGTGCCATCAGGACGGCCATTCTCTCCTCTGTAAAGGACAGAGGCAATTAAGCAGCTCTCCTCCTGAGGTCCGTGCCTAAAAGTCACCTTGGGAGGCCAGATTGACGGGATAAGTGATGGTGCTAACGGCCTGGGACAGGGCCAGCCCAGCAGGCAGGCATGTATGAGGAGCCTATGGAGGAGTGGGCCAGCAAGGACAGTGTGTTGTTTTAAAGTGCCTGCTCAGAGTAGCTCCAGAACGCCCTTCTACCGCTGCTGGCATTGATTTAAGTGCGAGCTTGTGAATGGAGCTCTGCAGTGCCATGTGAGCTTTTTACTCCCTCTCTCTCTCTCGCTTTGTGCCACTGTCATGCACGGGACATTCAAGATTTTGCGTCAAATCCACAGCTGCATGAGGCTAGAAGTGGCATGCCTATGATTTATGGGCTGTGGGATAGGCCTGGTGTATTCAGCCTTATGTAGGTCATCAATGACAACATCTGCAAAAGCAAAGACGCGATTTACCAGAGCGTGCTTATTACTACGTTCTTACCTTCAGCTGTCTCCTGGCCATATCTGTAGGCTGCTTGGCGTTGAAAGGGTAAGCGATGGCCCGCATGACAAAAACATACAGCTGCAGCTTCTTCTTGCGATCCTCTTCCTCTCGCTGCATCTTCTCCGTGTCCTCCTTCTCCTCACTGGCGGCCGAGGGGCTAGGGCTGGTCGGACGGGCATTGCTGCGACTGCTGCTCGGAGCCAGGCCACCTGAGCTACTGCTGGTCCTGCTCGGAGAGACACGGGACCCGGCCTGGGGAGCCTTCGCCTCCTTACTCTCCTCCTCAACTATCCCATCAGACTCCTCTTCGCTGGACGACGGGTCGAGCATCTTGCTCTACGGGCGACTTGTCCGTCTTCTAATGCGCGCGGCTCTTGGTGATGCTGGCTTGTGCTGGCAGTGGGACGAGCCTGAAGAGAAGCAGAGATAGGCCCAAGTTGTAGCAGCTCGCTGGTCGATGTCAGCAGTACTCGTAGCCTGCTTCACAATGAGCATTCTCCGCCTGCGTCGAGCACTCGTCGACGCTTACGTGCTTTCTATGTTTGAGCGTCCAGTCAGAGCGCTGCGGATGTGAGAAGAAATGGGAGGGGCCAGTACACAGATGAGGGAAGGTTAAAGCGGGAGATGGCCTCTCCCAGCCTGCCGAGAGAGAGCGCGAGAGAGGAAGAAAGCGTGACGCTACGACGCAAGCGCAGGGAGCTGGCCGCGGTTCTGAAATGAGAGCAGCAGGAGCACAGGGTGGAGAGTGAAGGATGCGTCCTGTTTGGAGCTCCTCACCACGGTCTGCAGAGCTACACCTAAGATGGCTGCCACGGGACTCTCATTCAGACTGGGAGCATTATTGGGGTTGCACAGAATGTGAACATGGATGAGTTAAAAGTCCCATTGATCGCACCGTGGGGTGGACCATAAAATACTGTTTAATTCTCCGCCTGCGAGCAGCTATACACAACTATTTTTGCAGTACGCTGTAATTTCTCTTCACAGCAAAGACAACTTTCAACGGGGCTGTATTAACTGAGTTCGCAGTGTTTATTTGAGGGTCTTCTGCTGAAACACGCAGAATAGAAATGTTATTGTGGCAAAAAAAAAAGAACTACTCTTTTTCTTTTTTGTGTGTGGCTCATGACCCAGGATAGTAGGATTTGTCATGTGTTGTTTTAAGTGGTCACGTGAGTCTAAATCCATGCCCAACAAAAATAAATCCCCGCAACCCAAATACTACAATATTTGGGTTGCAGCTAAAGGCAGTGACATAACGCTACCATTTGTGACTTTATGAAAGATCGTGGTCAAGTGACTTAGCACACAATGGTGAATTAATTGATAATATTAATAATGAGCCTTGTGGACATGAGCTGATTTGATGATTCACATGCACGAGCACCATGTCCACTGTCCACAAGAACCTGTCAGACCCTTTGCCAAAACCTACATTTTAATTTTATTATTGAAAAAAATAATAATACAGCTTTAAAAAATTATGTAAACATGTGACTTTTGCTGGAATTGTTGCCACATAGAGCCTATGGTTAGTGTATTTCACTAAGTGATCTTTAAATAGATTTGTCCATGGATTTACTGATTTAGCTCCATCCCAGGACAAAGGCTAGATTATTTGAACACGCCCTTTGGTGTTTGCTTTTGTTTTACTCAATCAAATAAAGACGCGTTAAAAGTAAGAGATGCACCTTCTCTACACGTCACTCTAAAATCATCATAATATGAAGCCCTTACCTGCTGTCCTTGTTCAACACTGAATTATGTAAATGTGGTTTCATATGCGGTTCTTTAGTGAAGGAACTAGGGAGATAACACGTGATGGGATTGCTGAGTGAACTAATGGTGTGACCCAACTTGATCTTTCGTGTGTGTGTGTGTGTGTGTGTGTGTGTGTGTGTGTGTGTGTGTGTGTGTGTGTTTGTTTGAATGAAAATAGATGAACCTGACATTGTATCAAATGTTTGTGCATGATACAATGGGAAAAAACAGAGATGACCTGTCTAATAGAACCCAGAGTGTTCAATTGGAGGATTCAGCTTCTGATGTTCTGCTGACCCAAAAGGGAGTGCATTAAGGGTCCATACTTGGGCCCCTGCTTTTTAAACGGTATATGCAGTAAATGGCATTGGACAAAATATTCTGAAAGCTAAATTTCACCTTTTCACCAACGATATAGTGATCTATTGTTCGTCTACCAGCTCTGCAAAGGCCTTTGAGTATCTTCAATCAGCTGTTGAGCGAGAGCAGGATCAATTGTGCCATCTACGTAAATGCAGAATAAAACAAAAGTGAAAGTGAAAATTAGTATGTCCGAGTCAATCTACTATATGCTAAACCCGTCCATTAAATTGAATTCGTATTGAGTTTTACGCATATTTTCCTTTGAATTGCAGATCCAACATTTATCCAACAAGTTGAGAGTTTTACTTGGATTTCACTATAGAAATAAATTGTGATTTTCTTTCACGGCTCCTGTACAGTTTCTTGGGATGTTGGACAGTGTGCATCATGGAGCTCTGTGCTTCTTAACCAACTGAAGGCTTCTTACGCACCACTGTTTGTTATATTCCAAAGTGAAATGGGTTGGACTTCGATCTCGTCGACTCTCTCAATGGTATGTTTTAATTTACAAAGTGATTGTCAGAAAGCCGCCTTATCTTGTCTTTTAAACATGAAGCAGAGTCAGCATAGTCTTCTTTCTAATGATACCTTGTAGTTTGTTGTTCCTAAAGTGCGGACTGAATTCAGTCAGAGTCAGAATTGTTTTTATTGCCATTGTTGGTAAACAGGTTCACAAACTAGGACATTTTTTGGTTCAAGATGAAACATAAAACATATAACACATAACTTAGATAAATAATAACTATAAAAACTTTACTCTATAAGGGCATGTATAAAGTAGATTATAATAAAATATGATAAAAAACAACAATTTGACACAGAACAACGGCGTGAGTGTATTTACAGATGTGCAGGTGCATTAAGCGTTTGCAGCAGATATGAGTGTGGACAAACCACATAGTGCAATAGAGCTGAGCAAATGGCTGGAACAGGTCATTACGTTCAGAGTTATTGGGTCTTTTTTCTGTTCACGAGTCTGATGGCGGAGGGGAAAAAACTGTTCTTGTGGTGGGAAGTATGGGTCTGGATAGCCTCCTGCCTGAGGGGAGGGGTGAATAGTCCGTGTCCAGGGTGAGAAGGGTCAGCTGTGATCCGACCCACATGCCTCTGGGTACTGGAGGTGATCAAGTCCTCAAGAGATGGGAGCTCACAGCCAATCACCTTCTCAGCAGCACGCACAATTTATTTATTTATTTTATTGGTTTATTTGGTCGGGACAGTGCATGTTAATGAACATACATGGGTCTCATGCATGTAAACAAGCCACACCGGATTGTAGCCTTAGGCTAATTTGCGTCCGTCGTCCCCCATGCACACTCTCAAACACACTCTCATTCATCCTGGCCTATTGTACATGTTTTTAGTATGCGCTGCAGTCAATGCTTGTCCCGGTCTGAAGCACACAGTGAGGGAGGAGCTGTCGCAGGAAGAACATCCTCTGCTGGGCCTTCTTAACCCTCAATCACACCTTTAAAAAAGTTACAGTGTGGGCCCTTCGGCACAAAAATGTGCTTGAAACTTTAGAGCGCTATGACTCAATGAAGGATTGTTTTTTCTCAAAACTTTTTATTTTATTTTGAAGGTCTGACTCTCTTGTTTTTTATACATATAAAAACATTTTTAACCCTTTAATTGCCAACTGTCTGTTGCAAAGTTACAGTCCATGGTCCAAAAACACAAAATTTTAAATGCAAAATGGGAAATTTCTGGTCTGGCTGATGTGGCCTGATGTGTGTGAAATATGACCTGGTGGATTTGTTTCTAAGTTAAAATGTGTTTATGTAGTGGCAATTTTAGTAAAAAACTTGATATTGATATTTTTTGAAAAAAAAAAATATTTTGAAGGTCTGACTCTCCTCTTTCCATACATATAAAAATAATATTACTTGGAAACAAATTTAACCCTTTAATTGCCAACTCTCTGTCGCAAAGTCGCTATTGCATGTTCGAAAAACACAAAAAATATTATTTTTTTAATTTTAAGTGCAAAATTGAACATTTCTGGTCTGGCGGATGTGGCCTGATGTCTGTGTAAGATGAGCCAACTGATTTGTTTCTATGTTGAAATGTGTTTATGTAGCGGCATTTTTTGTTCAACAAATACAAATAAAATAAAATATCACATTGTGGGTGTAAGCTCTAAAAAAATAAACGAACAATATTTGTTTTAACTTTTTTTTTTATTGAAGCTCTAACTCTCCTCTTGTCATACAAATATAAAAATAATATTACTTTTTTCCAACCACTACTATAAAAAGGATTAAAAATGTCATTTCAAACTCAAACTGCATATTTTCTGAAGCTTGAGGCTTCAAACTATCACCCTGACACATTTTTTTTCACTATGAGGTCATTTTTACATAGTGTGGCAAGAGGAAGAAAATGCCTGTTTTTTGCCTTTTATGATCAATGGAACAAGCAGTGACTTCCCATTACAGCCTATCTGCTGCACACACCAAATACAGCGCATTGCGAAAGTACTAATACACCTTGAACTTTTGCATATTTTGTCATGTTTACAACCCTAAACATGAAGTTTTGATTTTTTTACTGAAAGTTCACACACAAGTAACAGACAACTGTGAAGTGAAAGAAAAATGATACATGATTCTGTTATTTTAGAAAAAAATAGAAAAGTGAAAAGTGGGGCGTGCATAAGGATTCACACAGCATGACTTAATACTTTGAGGAACCCCCTTTTTCTGCAATAACAGCAGCAAGTCTTCTGGGGTATGACTCTACAAGATTTGCACATCTAGAGACTGACATTTTAGCCCATTCCTCTTTACAAAATTCAGAAAATATCCAGAAGTTTGAAATTACATTTTTAATCGGTTTTATAGTAGCGGTTTGAAAAATAGTGATTATAGTGTAAGTCTAGTCAAGGGTCCACGATGGAAATACATTTTAGTGGCTTTGCGACAGAAAGTTGCCAAAGAAAGGGTTCAAATATTTAAAAAGTTATATTATATATATATGGAAAGAGGAGAGTTAGAGCTTCAAAATGAAAGAAAAAGTTAAAAAGATATATTGTTCCTTTATTTTTGTATAGCTTACAAACACATTTGTGTGCGGAAGCACCCACAACGGGAGTGTTTTACTCAAACTGCCGCTACATAAACAAATTTTAACTTAGAAACAAATCCTTCGGGTCACATTACACAGACACCGGGCCACATCAGCCAGACCAGAAATGTCCCATTTTGGAAAATATTAATTCTTTTGTGTTTTTGAACGTTCATTATAGTGACTTTGTTGTGAAAGTTGGCAATTAAAGGGTTAAAAAAATTAAAAGTAATATTATTTTATATGTGTGAAAAGAGTCTTTACAATGGGATAAAAATCCAAATGACTTAACATTTTAGACCACCCAAAAAGACACTCCCTGAGAAAAATGTCACTCAATTGGCTTAAGAAATGTAGGAGTTATGCAAAAAATAAAAGTCCAAAAGCACAAAAATGTGCCTGGGTGTGAGCGAGCTGATGGTCGGCTTCCATTTGAGGTCCTGGGTGATGGTGGTGCCCAGGAAACGGAAGGAGTCCACGATGGAGATGGCGGTGGGAGAGTCTGTCAGGGCGATGGGGGACGGTGGGGCTGTGTCTTTCCTAAAGTCCACGATCATCTCCACTGTCTTCTGGGCGTTCAGCTCCAGGTTGTTGTGGCTGCACCAGGACGCCAGCCGGTCCACCTCTCTCCTGTAGGCGGACTCATCACCGTCCGAGATGAGCCCGATGAGGGTGGTGTCCGCAAACTTGATCCGTTTAACGGACTGGTGACTGGAAGCACACAGCCCTGAGGGTTTCCAGTGTTTGTAGTCCGATTGTCCGATCGTCCGAGATGATGTTCCCGAGCTGCAGGCTGGCACGTGTCATGGCTCTAAGGAGATATGGAAAATGTCTGTGAAGATTTCTTTGAATAGTTTCAAGTCTCTTGTGGTGTTAGTCCTGTCCAGATTATCTGTTTGAAATGTGAAAGGAAAGTGAATGTTGTTTTAATGTGAAGAAAACTATGTGTTGCTGCCCATCCCTATGATTGTTTGGAGTCAAGGCTGCATTACAGACCAACAACCAAGAACAAACTCATTCATCCAGTGATTTAGAACACTACTTTTATTTCACTTATCACAAGCCTTTCAGTAAAATCTACTTGGCTCAGCGGCTCATGACTAACCCAACACTTGAGCGCAAAAATTTGATTTTATTTTATTAGCGCAAACTACTCTCATTTCCATTATAGTTCATACAAATAATAGCAATGCTGTGAGGTTAAAAAAGAATACTGATTTGCTTTGGTCTTTTGTGTTACCCTACTACATGGTCATATAGCCAAGGCTTCACATAGGCATTAACCAGTAGTTTCTTTTTTTGTTGTTGATCTCCCAGTGAGAGGTCCAGCTCTAACCTCAGCAGCAGGCCCCTCCAAACCTATTATGCATGAATAATTGACTGACGCGCTCTACTGCCTACTCAACAGTGTGTACACATTAAATCTTCATGTTGGGGCCTACATCACAGCCCACTTTCTCATAAGAAAATGATCACTCAACAACAAGTATGGCCTAAAGCAAAGGTAATGTGTTTGCACTGCGTAAACACTCCCTCACTTTCTGCTCTCTGTCACTATGTTTTGTTTAGGCTCTGGGAAGAATCTTTGCATCGACCTCATAAAGTTGGACTTTAGTTGATGTGAATGAAGAAATTACATCTTTGACAATTCCCCTAAAAAATGTCTCATTTACAAGTTTAAAACAAGAGGTTTACCAAATGGCCATGTAAGTCAGCAACCCTATCATTCGAATCACACTTGAGCAAATAAAGGATTTAAGTGCACTTATCAGTCGTCACACCTGTGAGTAAATCCCCTTTTGTTGGACAACGTTATATAAAACGAGGCCAGGCAGACCAAAAATGAAATCTTTGAACTCAGCGTGACCTCTTGCTAGAAGATTCATTATTAATCCCATATCTCATCTTCATGGTCTAAAGCTAGCATAGATTGGACATTAAAACTGAGCAGCACTAGCGTGTATGTTATTTTATGTTTTTCTTTGGTGTTGGGAATATACTGTAAGCATGTGTATATCGTGCGTCTCTGGGGAGTGACACAGACGGCAAATGTAAAGTACACAGCCCAACCATCACAAGTGCTGCACAATAATATATTCATGACTTCCTCTCTCTCTCCCCACGTCTCTCCCCTATCGCTCGCTCTTTTCCAGTCTATATGCACCATATAATGTTTCATTTACCAGGTATATATTCTTAAAGAGGCTAGAAGGAATATTCTGTACATGTGGATCTACGGCAGGGAAAAAAAAAGGCCCGTATAGGGAAATTCTTTCTCTGCATTTGACCCATCCTCAATGCCGTTGGGGCAACCTATAGGAGCAGTGAGCAGCCAGTGTAGGCCGGCGCCCGGGGACCCATGGAGCCAGGCATGTGGTCAGAAAGACCCTATTGTACGTGTTATTAGGGGTATCTAGAAAACCACACTGGACCGCCCGTAGGAAACCTATGCTGTAATAATATTGTCGCAAGAATATTTGCAGTGACAAAAACATTTGTTTGTATACTTTATTGTCCCCGTAGGTAAATCTGTCCTCTGCATTTAACCCAGAGGACATTTGACCCAGATGGCCATTGGTGGACCTAAATGGCCATTTAGGTGGCCATTGGAAGCTAAAACAAATCAGGTTAATATAACACAACCAAACTGGTGAGATTTTCTATATTTATATGTATTGATTGTATTATCGAGCTGAAAGAACATTACAGAAAGTTAAGTACTGCCTGGTAACACCAGAACAACACAAGGACAATCGTAATGCATTTGAACACAATGAGTTACATGCATTTAGGTCTTGACTGATATTGATGTCTATTTTCCCCATTAATCTTTCATTTGGATTTGTTTGATTGTTGGCAGAGCAGACACACATACACACAGAGAGAACCGCACTGCTTCTTTGGAGTTAGACTCGGGAGCTCTTTGAAATATTTAAATGCTGCAAGCGTTTTTTTAATGTGAGATTGATGGAATAAGGTCAGCAACGTAGCTACTACAGCAGGCTCTCCAAGAGGCCGTCACCCAGCAAAATACCATGGGATACCACTAAATATTAGTTCCCCAGGAATGCCTTTGGATCGAGGACTGAGTATGTGCTGGAAGGAGAGAGTCAGTTAGGCTTTTTGAGAGATAAGTGTCATGCTAGCCTGGCCTTTGCCATCCGTAAACTCCGGTCAATTATCTTTTCCCTACATGTATGTCTGGGTCTGATCTCAGTGGCTGCGTTTCATCGGTTCAATTCCAACCTACCATTCAGCGAGCGGGGGAGGCGGGTGTTGTAGGTGACGTTACGCATTTGCACCAGATTTGCTGGTTGTAGTTTGAAAATAGATCCAATCGTTTCAAAGGAGTTCACCCCTCCCACCTGAAAACGGAGCTCAATTGTGACGTTCCAGACCCTCTGTACGAAATGAGCGCGAGGGTATGGTAAGACCAGGCTAGTGTCATTCAGATTAAGAAAAATAAATAAAAACAAAACAAAAACAAATACCTGAAAAACATGTTTTGGCTTTTATGTTCTTATTTCCATAACACACAAATAAGGCCAACCGTACAACCGACAAAGATCTTGGCTCAAACTCTGGATTCAAAGGGCCTCCGGGTGCTGAATTGCAGCCGCACACCGCTCCTGACAGGTTGCACAGAGGCACTGGTTGAAGAATGGGTCAAAAGCAGAGGACACTTTTCCTTAGGGGACAATAAGTCTATAACTACAAATACAAATACGATGTAATCCATTCAAGAAACGCATTGGCCTGTTCCCTCAGACCTGCCAGTACTCTTATGCTTTGCTTTTACTCTGGATATCTTTCAAACACCAAAGCTTAGCACTCTCAAGCCGTAGAGACCAGGGCCTTGCTTGCACACACATTAAACTATGGCACAGCTGAGCCTATAGGAACACTGGTCCAACCTCAGCGTTGCAGGTTTGAGTCTCAGCCACAACAGTTTTGCTAAATGTCACTCCCTGTCCAATAAAGTCAATAGGGCCAAAAATCCTTTAAAAAATAAATCTTCTTTTATAACATTTGTTAGCTTAGCGTGTTTTTTTTTTCACTCACACTTTTGTGGTAAAAGATCTGAGGAAATTTGGAGGCAGATAGTCCAAAATCTAGACAGGAGTGTAATGGGTGCGGTCCAAACTGTTGATTTGGTCTGTCCCCAATCCATCACACCATGGCTGAAGGATTCCTATAACAACTCATAGTACAAATATCCAGCACCGATAGCAATAGTTTGTTGTTGCAACTAAACTTTGTGAATGTGAATTAAGTGCTTTACCCACAGCAATATAGAAGTTGATTTCTTTTGTTTGTTTTTCTTTATTTTTTTCACATTCAGTTTCAGTTCCCCATTTGGTTGCCTATAAGACACTGTGTGTATTTTAGCCCCGGGCCTGAAGTCATGTGAGGATAACGTTATAGATGAAAAAACACATTCTTCCAATCCAGTTGTGCTTTTGCTTACAAAGAAGCATAACCATATTATTTTCAGGATAGGGAGAGGAGTTGACACTCAAATAGACTTTATCAATAATGCAGAAGAAGGCTGCCTGGAGTCTTAACCATGCTGAAACCCTCATACAGCTCAGGACAACATGCTTTGGGCTCTCTTATAGATTACAAAGGGTTCAATTTCACTGTTGACAGCAGTTGATCTGGATTGGATGTTTTAAGTTTATTGGTCAATGTACTTGTGGATATTTGGATTTCCTTCACTGAAAGGAAAATAAAAAATCGAAAAAACAAGTAGTTTTTCTATTTTGGTTTGCAAATCAAAAAACGAAAAATGAAAAAACAGCAATTTTTCTTCTTATACCCAAAGGGAATGAAATGTTTTAAAAAATAAAGCTGATTTTCATGTTTGCATTGTATATTTAATAAACAAACACACATTAAGACAAAAACGAAATACGACCCAATTTTTGTTTTATGTAACTGGAAATTGTGGTGCAGTTGGTAACTTTTACGTACAGCCCAGATGCGCACTATAGCAGACTGGCGAGGCGTGCACGCGCGTTGTGTACCGAGGCTTGCATACGCATTGTTGGATTGTTGGCGCGCGTCTTCAAATATGGCAATGCATCTGTTTCAAGAGAGACAAAAGTTCCAAAACTGGAGTTATTTCTTGCAGCCCTGGTTTCTGTCCTCAAAGTTTACAGCGAACCCCGTGCCTGTAGTACCAGACCGCTGCATTATCTGCAGAAATGACCCTTGCCACCGCGTCCGTCGCCTGTTTACAGTCCAAGATGCAGCTTGGCCACGTGGCAATGCTGCGTCTTGATGCACCAGAGGCACTTGTTAAACATGCAATTTGTGGGGAGCAGGGCGTCAACTTCCCGTCAGCAGCAGGCAGTAGGCTGTCAAGTGCGACACTGAAATCAGCCCAGATGTACACCCCCAGTATCAGCCTTGCAATGGAGCAGGTCGGGGCGTTCACAAGAGCCGACTTTACATTGTGTGTGTGTGTCTGCCACTTATTTCACAGCCTCTGTCAGCAAGGACCACTGCACCTCCACATTCAGCTAAGATGTCGTGCACATCTGTCCAGAACCGCTCAAAGAGAGGCTGTGCGTAAAAGTTACCAAGTGCGCCGCAGAGCGCCCCGAGTTTTGATTGGGGGTCGAGTTAAAGCGAGATGTTTTGGTGGTTTAGATCATTGACAGTTAGTCAAGAGTGCTGATAAGGACATACTCTAGAGAGATAGTTGTACGTAAAACGTATTGGACCTATATCCTATAGCTATCAAAACCATTTTTTTTTCATGTCTCTCCTGCACTTTTCATTAGACCTTTGCTAATTTGTGGTGAACGTGAAGTTGTTCCTCCCCTTGATGGCTAACAGGCTATTTATGAATTTATGAAAAAATCGCTTTTTGACTTGTTTAGTTTAGTTATCCAAAAGGCTTTGTGAGATGAGAGGCGAAACGTTCGAAGACTTCAACTACTGAGTACAGAAGAAGAATGAAGTACCTTCATTGAAGATGGACAACTCCTGTACGACTGAGAACTTACACAGACATTATTACTATTATTATTATAATTATTATTATAATTATTATCATTATTATTATTATGATTGTATATTTATTTAATTGAGTTATATGTGAAGTATGATGTAGCCCTGCATAGTGTGGTGCATTAAAAAGCCAGAGTGTAGAGTGGACCAGTTGAAGAGGGCAGTAGCTCCCCATCAACAAACCCCCACCCAGCTGCCCTAACAGCTGATTTTGTAGATGATGTTCCTATGCTGAGTGGTGCATTAACAGACAAGGTTTAGAGCCCGTTGGGAGGATTCCTCTCAACAGATCCATAACCTGCCAACCCTAATCCTCCATTTGTAAATTTGAGCAATAGAATGACAACCGTTCCAAGCAGCAACATTCTTCCTTGATTATAAAGCAAAAAATACACATAATTGATTCTACTGCTCCCCCTAGTGGCAACGCATTTCTTCTTGTCTGTATATTTCAAAAGTCTTTTGTTTGTATTTATATTTGAACAGGTTGATGTTTGGACATCGTTTCAATTCCATCTCCAGTTTATTCCACGATTATACACCATTAACTGTTGGACTAAAACTTTTCAAAGTTGTGCTATGTTTCTGAATCCTAAAGTTTAATTCATCACGTAATTCATAACAACCAGTACGTTCTTGAAACCTTCTTTGTATTTGGCTTGATAACAATTTATACTTTGCTTTGAATAACATTTGTACAGTTTGGAACTCAACAATGTCACAAAACTTCATGATCTTTGAATTTAAAAAGAATGAGTTTGTTTGGTCCAAAAACCCAACTTTATGAATTACTCGTATTGCTCTTTTTTGCAACAATACTATTGGTTTAATACTATTATTTGCAAACCAAAATTGAAAAACGACTTGTTTTTAGATTTTTTATTTTAATTTCAGTGAAGGAAATCCAAATACCCACAAGTAGACTGACCTTTTATTGTGCAACCAGACAATAGTGACGTTTGACAAATGAGCAAGAAATCAAATGCAAAAAGGATCTGATCACTGCAGCGCCTGTGATATTCTTTATTAGCGGTATGGATGGGTACTGCCCTCTGGTGGCGGAGCGGAGATTTATTATTTATTATGGGATGATTTAGTAGCAGGAATTCAAACTGTATGGTTTAGGAACCAGACACGAGTTATTTCTGAAATGGTGCAAATGGTCACAGTATTTCATTTACTGTTTGGAAAAATAAATAAAAGGCAGTTTCTAAAGAGCAACAAGTACCAGCTCAATATCTGTCCTTCCAAGTTCCACCAGGCCAAGATCAAAATCAAATCGGGACTCGCTCATGGCCCTTATGTTTACTGTATTCTAATGTCACATCTTGACTCACATAATAGCTATATCAAAGGGTAAGTAATAAATATATGAATTATATTGTTAATATGTTCTGAACTACGCAGTCATATACACTTTAACATGAAAAAAAGTTGGGACAGCTTTTTTCAAACAGAGTAAGAACAGAGGAGAATAGTTTATTTTGGAGATGACAGCTTGATTAGGACTGTATTTTACTCAGAGTGTTACTTTTACTTCGTTTATTTAGAGTAATATATGATTGACCATTAAATGGCCAGTAAACATTGTGTTGCTCACAACCATAGTTTGCGACATACATATAAAACTTCAAATATAAATAAAATACTTTCACCTCACTTGAACCATTTCTGAGTTATAACAGTAGATTGAGCAGTGGCAGTGCCCCCTCTGTCTGTTTTCCAATCTGTTCCTGTTGAAAACAAATGATGATTGGCTACTGTGTCATTAGCGTCGATGGGCTGCCTGGGGAGTTCCAGGCAATTACAAAAGCTTTGTTGTTTCAGTCAAGACACCAAGTGGATTCCATCTGGAGTTGAAATGACATGAATTTTGGAAGGTAAAAAAAAGTGCAAAGGGCCCTATATTTTGGCTACAATATTGTCCCCATCCATAAAAAAAATATTTGGAGTTGTTCCGTTTTGTTTATGCATTTAAGCAGGCTGTTCTTTTTTATTTGTTTTTTTGTTTTGTTCTTTTTTAAGGGTTTTTCATTTATCTTTGGCTCACTGAACTGCCACAGAACTGCTACCTTATCGTGGTCGGTGAGTTTGAGAATCCAAATGTTCCTATGTTGTCAGGGGCATTACACGGTTGGGTCTACCAACATGTCCTATAGGTGGCGGGCCAAATTAGGAGCGGTTCATAAAACGCCAATGAACAGTTCAAGAACAATCCCAGTATGCGTCATACTGGCTTCACCCTGGAGCCAGGCCTGGTGTTGGAGCTCTGAGTGGAGCCACTACTGCTTCACGTCGGGAGAGACAGCTGAGGTGGTACGAGTATCAATTTCAGATGCCTCACAATTGCCTCCTTGGCGTGTCTCATTGGAAGGAGGCCCAAAACCCGAAAACCAAATGTTTGCTCACAATATCGAGTGGATTGTTGTAAGATTGTAGTAGGCCTACAAGTCCCTTGGTTTGGGCTACATTAACGACCTGAGCCCTTCATCGTCTTTGAAGGTCTCAGGTGTAGTCTAAATAGACCTCCTCGGCTAACAAGTTGCTTGGATGATGGAGACCAATGTTTTTTTTAATATGGCTTTACCCCTCTGTGAAAGCAGTTGGCGCTAATTCCATTTAACCTATTTCCTTCAACCTACCTGTATTCCTGACAATGATTTTACCAGGAGCCTGAATAAGCCCAGCTATCTTTGAAAGCTTTAGTGTGTGAATATGGAATGAATGAATGAATGAATAGATAGATAGATAGATATCTCTCTCTATACCTTCTCTTAGCCTATAGGCTAAGAGAAGGTATAGACTCCATGTTTAAGGTGCATTAAGGTTGTATCAGACAATTTGATATTGGACTATGCACTTGCCTTAATGCTGTGGTCTACTGCCTCTTTATGTTTGGAGTTATGTTGTCTCGAGAAGCTTCATGGAGCTGAAGTGCACTGTAAAACGTATTCCTTTACAGTAAATGATCCCGTTTTTGTATGGTGGATGGGTAAATGTATTCTATCATTAAGTAAGTAAGTAAGTAAGTAAGTGCTTTATTGTCATTGTACAAGCGTACAACAAAATAGTGTTAGTCCTGAGCTGCTGCGGCTGAGCCGCGCTGCCACTGTGTCTCAACCTGACCTGCATGACCTTGGAGGTCGGGGAAACTTTAGCACTCAGAGGAAACCTGGCTGGCTGCCCTCTGTCTCCTCTGATCCTCTGAAATAGTGCCGCGCCTCCTGGGGTTGTTCCTGTTTCAGAGCGTGGTGTCCTGCACTGGTCAGCTCCACCTCCTCCTCCCTCCGCTTCACAGCAGTCTTTCACCATCTCTCGTTTGTCCTTTTTTTGTTTCCTGTAGCTCCTCTTGTGACGCCTCCTCTGTGCTGCAGCTGTGGGGGCTCTTGGTGCCTCTTCAGTGTCTCAGAAGAAGAAATGTGTAGGTCTCAAATGGGTTTAGCTGATAAGCTAGCAGTTTGTTTACCTTTAAAAAGCTGCTTCCTTCAGGACCATTACTGCACAGTAACCTGTATGCTACGGTAGCTTTGATAGGGCATTATTCACAACAACATTTTATTTTTTATTATTTTAAGTACAAGTAATTTATTTACTTGCGATAAAGACTTCAGTTTCTTCCATCTCTGTGACGAACATGTAGTAGAGACAAATGACCAAAAGAGGGCACTAGAGTCCATCAAAATCTATCATCGAAACGCTAATTATTTATTTGCATTTTTTCTGCCGTTCATTCTTTTCTTTTTATTGAGGAAGAATGGTAAAACTAGTATTGTTTAGACAATTGTAATTCAGCTTCCAACCATACAAAGTACAGGTAACATTACCAGGCGAATGCTATCAGAATTAGAACCCAAAAGTACAGCCTAGATGCCAACAGTTGCTAAAATAATAATAATAATAATAATACCAAGAATAGGCTATTTTTTATTGTGTTTTGTTGTATTTCACCAGAATGTAAAAGATTTGAGTAAAGTCCAACCTCCTCCGTGTTTGGAGGGAGAGGGTTAGCCTCCCCCCTCCCCTCTCGACTGGTATCAGCGCTGCTTCAATTCTTTCATCCGCGGCATCGCATCTGGCCCAAAACTTACAGTCACCAAAACGCTGAGGATTTGTCTCCGATCAAGGTTTTAAATGTGTATGGTTATTTTTGCTCCGGTAAGTTCATTCTTTACTATTTATCTTTGTGACTGGTTATTATCAAAACTGCTTAATATTTACTTAATATTAAGTGTTGTAGAAGTGTAGTAAATAAAATACAATAAAATAAAACAAATGTAGGCCTATATGGCCGTGTGACGTAGTGGAGTTTTGACAGTGAACTTAATAATTGGATTTGATTTTGTGTGGACTATAGAGTGTTTTGGACAGCTGGGACACCCTGCAGTGCACAGTTAGCTCATCTGCTTCTTGCCCCCTTCCACTTTTAAATTATTCACATTTGTATATTGGTCTATTTACATCAAATAGCCTATAATTCTGTTAGTGTGGCCAATTGAAAATGTAATAAAATGTTTGCTATTGATTTATTGTTGAAGTAACATTGTAAGTAGAGTTTATTTATAAATCGCTTTTCACAAATCGCAAAGTGCTTACATAACCTGGGTGGTACATGCCTAAATGAATACCACCATAAAATCAAAACAATTAACTTCAATCAATCAATCAATCACATTTTTTTTTTTAATTTAAAACAACACCGGGAAGACCAAAGTGCTTCACAGAAAGATAGAACAATTTAAAAACACTAAATTATTACATCCAATTTGAACTACACAACAATACAATTATTAGATCCATATTCAGGCCTATAGCATGAAGAAATCTAGAGTTTATACAAATGGTTTGAACTAGGGGAAACAAGTCAATGAGTTTAAGCATATTTATTTATTTTTAATGGCTTTTATGGGATTTTATTGTAAACTCTGCGCCTTGAGTGTTGTAAAGGGCTCTATAAATAACATTTGATTGATTGATTGATTATTTATTGTGACGCACTCATCATACTTCTTTTATGTTGTGTAGATTTTTGCAGTATGTGCATTTGCAACATGCGGTGGTTACTATGGTCATCTCCAGGTTAAAGTGGACTGTGCTGAACGAAGACAGAGCAATCGCTCCATCAACATTGACTTCAACTATCCATTCAGGTGCCTGAACTCTTAAAACCTTTTTGATCATGTTTGTATTTGGAAACTTTAGGGAAATAGTTTCCTTGCATTTGACACATTCCTCTTCAGTCAGTTTCTCAGGGCAACATGTCAGCTGCAGTGGGCTCCCGGAGTGCAGCACCCAGGGAGCTGGAGGAGTAGGTTATTGGTATTGTGCATGTTTTGGGTTAGGAGAGAAACCGGACCTGGGACCTCCTTATTATGAGACGAGAGTGTGGTCTGTGCTGCTGTATACACGTTAAACAAGAACTTTTCCCCTTCGCTAATATTAGCTTGAATCTCATGAATAGAAGATGTAGCTTTCCGAAAAGAGCGGCTTAATGACTAACGAGAAATTATCCATTACTAAGAGTCTCTACAGTGTAATGATGCAATGAGACATTTTCTATTAAGGGATTTTATATTGGGGTGACCTCCTGTTCGGTGGCACAGCTTCCTGATTTTAAATTGGGCAATCTTCAAAGGCTGTGCCGTCTCTGATGTGTGATCATGTGACCATGCATATTAATTCCCAGGGTCCTGTTTGCACACTTGCATTCAGAAAGAGAAAACGAATTAAGGAATATCACTACTAGGTCATATTGGGATGTTCATCAGGTTTTAGTTCAGAGGAGCAGTGGTCAGTTTCAGTGAGGTTAATGCAGCAGTGTTGGCACTCCGTGTTTAAACCCCCCGACCCCCCCACCCCCAGTGTAATGGTGTAAAGCCGAGGGTGCAATTACCAGCCCCTTTGACTTGACAACACTTTGTCCAATGATGTAAAGGCCAATTTACATTGTAGGGCCGCATTGTGTTCTGAGGTGGAACTCACACACAGTCGGTGCTTTTGTATAGGCATGTAAATAAAACACATAATTAATATGGTCACTATTACTTAAAAGCACTATACCTGATTTTCTTTCTAGTATAGTGGAAAAAAATAGTTTTATCCTTCATTGGCATATAGTAAACTCAGGCATATACATGATTGAGCTGTGTTTCAGTTCCCATACATAAATTTGCATCTACTTTGTCACCCATATTTGATACAACGCACTTTCTCCTCCAGACTACAGCAGGTGCATTTCAGAGCTCCGCTGTGTGAAGCTAGGAGACATGAGGTCTACTTCCTGGATGGCGATATGTCTGTGGCAGCCCAGTTCTTTGTGATGGTTGGAGTATTTGCCTTTCTCTATTCACTCTTGGCAACTGTGGTGTACGTGTTCTACCAGAACACTTACCTGAGGAACAACAGAGGGCCACTTGTGGTCAGTCTATATATATTTTTCTTCTTTTGATGATTCATTTTATGTGTTACATTGAGTACTAGTTCACCTTACACACCCTCTCTCCTTCCACCGGGAATAAATTCATGACCTTTTACATTATATTGCTAAAATATGAAAGTTCCTGTGGTGATTATCAACTAAAAACAAAGGGAACTCCAACTGCGAAACAACCAAACTTAGGACTTAACTCAAATAAACACTTAGACGCACCACGGGCCCACCTATAGGTGCATGCTGGACTGCCTGCGTTACTCCCCTTTATCCCCTAGGTGCGCAATGGAAGAATAACCAAACAAACATTAAGCAAAAAGTACACAAATTAGAATTAACTTAGCATATTGGAAAATATATTACAAAAAGAAAACATACTTACTTAGGAAACACAAATTATATAGAAATTACAAAACTCAAAATGTGTGACAAATATACCAAAAAGTGAACTTGACTAACTTTAAACCAAAAACTGACAATTAGCTCCTACAGCCACACTCCAGAGCACATTAAAAGTTGCTAAGTCATAAGTGCTTAACTAAATTTGTGTACAACATAAACAAATATGTCAGCGATAGCAAACATACTCCTAATGATTGACTTTCTTGCAATTGTGTTATCAGTTTGAAGCATTTGCAGTGTTTCCAGGTGTCCTTAAAGGTTGGGAGTTGGAACTGTTATAAATCAATGAGAGAACAACATAAGCATCACAGATGCCTTTTATAATCAGAGGCTCAACTGCTGAGCAGGAGCTGGTTCACACTAAGCGGTTGGGCAACAGAAGACTAACTAAAGGCTTAGGTACACGACAAATGTGAAAGTGTAATGCATAAATTTACTTCTAAACAGAGTATGTTTTTTTCTTTTCTTTTTTTTTAATATTTCTAACCCGGAAGCCAAAAATAAACTAACTTCAAATTTAGCAACCTGCAAAGCATCAACATCTCCATGGAGCTCTCAGTTCTGTTACATGTCAGGTCACGCCGTGAGCATGCTCACAGGATTATATTATTATTATTATACGTGACTTGCACCACAATATACTGTATCTCTGACCTCCTCCAAATTTACCAACGCTCATGTCCAAGGGCCAGCTCCAGCTTTTGGGTCCTAAGACAAGTTTTAAAATACCAAGGCCTGGGGGACCTGGTCTCTTCTGTGGTCAAGCTCTGCAACACTCCACTGCCCTCCCAAAGTGACGTGTTTTTTTTTAGACCCACTGTTATTCTTTGGTTTGTTGTGTGGTCAGTGTCTTCATTTTATTGTTTTATTATAATCTCGCTTCCTCTTCACATGTTGTTGTGGAAAATAAATATACTCCCAATTCCCAATGGATAACACGCGAAATCAGAAGAACCACACCAAGTCCAGTCAAAGAAGATCCAATGCATAGTCCTTTATTTGGTCGAAAACATAATTCCTCAAATGGTCAGAACATAATCCTTATTTTGTCAAAAATATATCCATCCCGTATGACCTAGTGCATTCTTCATAGCCCCCCTTAAATTGTTGAAGCATAATCCATAATTTTATCGGAGCGATACGGGATAGCAAATTCAGCAGGAGCGTGCCGAGTGCTCGGACCATGCCCTTATACACGCTTTTTGGATCCAAAACAGTAAAACATTTCTTGTACATGGACATTCTTACAGATGACACGCCCCTCTTGTCTTTATGATTTACAGAGGCGTAGTTTGCCATAACGCAAAGCAGGCAGCTGCCTGGGGCCCCCAAGCCAGCAGGGGCGCAAGACAGGAGTGTAATAAGTTACTGTAGTTGTATGTCTCTGAAGTGCCTTCTTTTAGCAGCCTTCATTGCTTGGCATGCAAATATCATCGTCGCCCCCCCTTCGCAGAACACAAAACGGCCGCCAGAGGGCCCCCTACTGACATTCCTGCTTGGGGCCCCCTGGTACCCTTGCTACGCCACTGATGATTGACACTACTGTAAGTTCTCATCATATCATATCCATATCGATCTGCTCATAGAAGTCCCACCCCGGTGCTGTCAAGTTGATGACCGGGTATGTTTTTCACACATGCTAGAAATCCCACCTCTTGCCACCTGGTCTTTTTTCTTGGCCAGTAGCCCGCGGCGGCACGCGCTTCTCGCGGCACGCTTTGCCTTAGTTTGACACTTGTTTGGATTTATGGCGTGTTGCTGTCTGCCCTGCTGCAGCTTCCCTCGGACCCTCTCCTCTACTTGTGATTGTCCAGTAACATCTCACCCTCAGGCTGACTACACGTGTAGGTTTCATGTTTCTGCCCTGTACAGTAGCTCTCGTCTACACCAGCCATGATGCATACAAGGCTGTGGCTATCCAAGGAGCTAACCCCCAGTGGATAGTCTATTCATTACAACTAATATTTGGGCTCTCTCCCTCGTCCCAACTAAATTATGTTCCCACGGCTTTGAACACTTATGCATTGAGTTTTACCTTTTTATCTAACAGTGATTTTGAACTTGTTACACTACAACACAGACTTAAAAAAAACTATTATACAGGCTTATATGGTGTCTACAAGTTCCCCACCATTAATGACAACATTTAGACAGCCTTTATACCACAACAATGTCCATATCATTCATCTGGCCTGACTGACTTCAATTCCAAAACATTCAACATGATCATTAATCTATTCTTGCCCTATCAACTCATCACTCCCAATGCAAACCTCAACAGTGGGGCTTAGTTCGATAGGACAGGGTTAAAGGGGGTGAAGATCAGCTGCGTGACGCAACAGTGTAGCTGTAGCTAATTTGTCAATGTAACCAAATTTTCATTCTATTGCAGGATTTCCTGGTAACAGTGGTCTTCTCCTTCATGTGGTTGGTGTGCACGTGTTGTTGGGCCAAAGCACTGTCGGACCTCAAAAGTGAGACAAATCCGTCCCAGGTCTTACGGCTGATCTCGGCCTGCAGAGCTCCAGAAAACAAGTGCACCATAACACAGGAGCCACGCTGGTCCCGCCTCAACACCTCTGTGGTAAATATAAACCTTCACCTTTAAAGCTCCCGATATTGGTATGAAACCTAGAGTGACGACTTTATGACTCCCACGTGTGGCAAGACGAGTGGTAGTGGTATTGGCTAAATTAAATTAAGAGCCAGACAACGCCATCCAGTATATTGTGCTTTAAGGCACACAGGTTCGACCCATAAGGACAGAGGCAGCATGTTCCTTTAACACAGTTTATTTCTGTGTTTTTACTTTTAGGTTTCTTTTCGTATTTCATACTTTCTTTACCCATTTCATCACAGTTTGCGTTACATTCAGGTGAATTGTTTGTACACTTTAGGTCACAGTCGGTCCACACAATATATTCATATTAGCTTTCGGTTAGCCCAGTTTGTACACATAACTCAGTTACTTTGCGTTGAAATGTCAGCAGGTTGTGAAGCAACCATAACAAAAGGGGAAGCAAGACAGCAGCATGTTAGGTCCACCGAAATGTAAATAGGAGGTTAGTTTACAGGCGTGGGCTACTTTACGGAGGCTAGCCACAAGGCGAGGCAAATCTTACCGTCGCACGCCCACATCTAGCCCTTCTCTGTCGGTTCGGTGCTTCGATAGCCCCAGGTTATGCGAGGGCCCCAGCAGACCCCGAACCACAACGCACCGAGAGAGCAATGGACGCCATGGGGTGGTGCGCGTTGAGGCTCTCAACCACCCGCGACGCTAAAATAAAACCTATATTAGTGGCTATACCAAAATCTAAGGAAGGAATAAATGAACGATAGCTACCTGGACCCGTAGAACACAACGCACGATCTCTGGGCCCAGCCCAACCAGGCCGGAAGACGCCAGTGAGGAGACAGAGGAAGTACGAGTGAACGAGGGTAGCTTTTATTGAACCAGTATTTTATAAGTTTATATAAATTTATTCAAATACGTTGCCATACCCAATTAAACTAATATTTCTAGTTCTTTGGCAGTGATTTTGGGGATATTTCTGGAGCTACTGGAACTATCCGTCAGAGAGTGTATTGGAATGAAAACAACATAAACTTTACAGACTTTTGTGATATGTGCATTATTTCATTCTCTTCCCGCCCTTTATGGTGGCAAGCTACTTGTTAATCCACAGCCACCATGGCATCGACAGTTGGAAAGGGTCACGGTTAATAGGCAAGGTACAGGAAGTGGTCAAGGGGGAGTGTGGACTTGTCAAACTACAGGTTCAAGTGCTCCAAAAAGAGAATTAAAACTGCCTTTGTCTCTTCATTCAGTATTTATTATGCGTGGCAAATATTGGTATTTTCTATTAGTGTCTGACATTCTTCTGTTGTGTAGAACATATACAACGTAAATAGTAAATAATACACTATTAAATGGATATAAAGCAAGATAAGTACTAGAGCTGTACTTCGGTGCTTTTCCCAGTCTGTGATGGAGAGGGTTTGTGAGGACATTGTGATTAGTGCCATAAAAGGTAACAGACAAATTAATGTGCACATCTCCACCCTCTACATTAATTTAGTTTGGTGACCTCGGGTGAATCACTACCTTTGTGCTTCTGAGGCAGTTCGGAAAAAAAGAATACAAGGATGACACTGTACGATATAATTACCATTAGGTCATTTAGTGACTAATGCCATTAATCCCATCCACAGCCCGTACTGAATGTTTAGTGTTGTATTACGAGAAGATTTGGAAACATATTATTTTTCAAATATGTAAGTTGCCTATATTGTTTCATATTATCAATGTATAACTATACCCCTTGTGCGTGTGCGCAGGTATTTGGTTTTGTGAACCTGGTCCTGTGGGCTGGAAACATTTGGTTTGTGTTCAAAGAGACAGGCTGGTACAAGAGTGGTCAGAGATACCCGACCAGGAGTGCTTCTGGGAAACGAGCCAGTGAGATGCGGCAGAGGCTGTATAGCGAGAGCAGCTTTGATCAGCCGGACGACTCTGGACCACAACCTTTGAGACAAGACAGTTTCAACCAGGTCGGCCTAGACCCCTTCAGTCAGACCAGAGAGCTGCAGAGGCAGAGCAGTATGCACCAGGCCCCTGTGGGCCTGAGCCTGCCTCAGACAATTGTGAGCAAACCCCATGAGAGAGACAGCACAGTCAGGACAAAAGGGCCAGTAATATTTATCAATAAGATATGAACAGGCAGCTGTTTTCTATAAACAGAGTTGAACAAGTATATATTTGGAAAGTGGTTTTCGATAATTGGTGAAAGTACTTGGTGAAAATATAAGTAGTGCATTGTTGATAATGTTTTCCACAATTGATTGAGAGTTTTTGTGCATTGATGTTGTTCACAAAGCTACACAAGACACACTGCTTCCGTGGTTACAGTGATTTAGGAAACTTAAAAAGGGAAGGTCAAATAAATGAGCATTGAGGCATAAAGGCAAGAGAGCAATGAAAGGAAGACAAAGGATTACATTGATTATAATTAGTAATTGCCTGGAGTAATTATAATATAGTAAATGCAAATAGCATCTGTGAAATAATCACATTCAATACTGTGTGCCATCTTTGACATTTCTGTCTGAGATGGCGCGAAAGGCCAAAGGGATAATCCTTGATCCTGTCTGAGCCAGTTAACTCAATACCAGCTCACACGCTAATCACTTGTGGTGCTAACAGGTTGAAAGACTTGTTGCATGTTTGGTGATTCCCGAGCTCCGTCCAAGTTCCGACTTTATATTGAAGGATGTAAAATAATCATAAAGGTGTTTAAAATGTTTGCCCTTTGATATGTGCATGTTCTGGTCAATATTTAAAATGTATTATTCAAGAATAATAAGAACATGTTTTGATTAGTTCTGTTTGTTTATTTTTGTGTTAATAAACTGCTTTTGATTCATCAAGATGTATTTCAATCACTATTGCTATCAGTTGGTAAATGGTAAACGGACTCAACTTATGTAGCGCTTTTCTACCTTTATCAGGCCCAAAGCGCTTTACAGTAAGGAACCAGTCACCCACTCCCTCTCTCATTCACACACCAGTGTGCGCAGACACTGGACGCAAGTAGGGCGAAGTGTCTTGCCCAAGGACACAGCGACGATGTACATTTGCGGGAGCTGGGATTCGAACCCCTGACATTCCAATCATGAGATGACCCGCTCTACTCTCAGTTGATTTAACAATTATTTCATGAACAGATATGTCTCTTTCTATGTATAATTAACAATGCAATTGAAAATAACTTTAGAAAAATTAGAGTAAATTGGCCTAAAACGCACCAGTTTCTTGCTGCCCTACATACCAGCATTGTTTAAGTAAGTTTAAGCCCTCTTATAGACACTGGCAGCGCTCTTATCTAAAGGCCAAATAGAACTAAAAGAGGCGACGCGAGCTTCTGCCTGCCCCTGACAGAGAATCTAAGCGCATGCAGGTGTTCATGCCAGTGCTTTGAAGCTAATTACAGTGGATGAGCACAGAGCATGGCAATTAGGTCAGGCTATCAGCAGGAAATAAAGGGTTACATCAGTGGGTCGCCTATCAGCTGCTAAAGAAGGCTACACTTCCAAATAATTATTACTTAAGGCTCCAGCATGTACTTATGTGTAAAACTGACGGTAAGATTCGTGGGTGTTACTTGTTGAGGAACACAAGAATGACTGAATTTGGGACAATGCTTTGGGGGGTTCTGGGAAGTGTCCGCTAGGGGGCGAACGCGACGTATGCATACACAGTGATTCGGACACTTTTATGCTTCATTGTTCTCCTCAATTAAAAAAGAGGACTAAAATAGGACCGCCCAGGTAGAAACAGACGCAACGTTAACTAAATCCAAATAAAAGTACACATGAGGACACCATGGAAGAGTGATGAGCGGATGAGTTGTGTAGCCTAAAGTAAGCGACTGAGCCATCTTTTCTGGTAGTGCCCAAATGTATCATGTTGGCAGAAATTCTGTGACTTTATTCATGAAAATATTGAAAAGCATTTTGTTCTACATTGGAAGAGTGTATCGTTTGGTTTGTTTGAATCTAACTTACAAAACTGTAAATCTATTTACCTAATTAATCTCTTTAATTAAGTAAATAAAGCCCTTTTCTCTGCTTTTTTATAATGGGTTAGTTTAGTTTATTTGTTTATTTGAGCAGTTAGTCTGCTCAAAAGGAGTGGGCCGAAGCAAAAGGCTTATAAGCGCCCACCCCCAAAATAAAAACAAGAACATTTTCGTTTAACAATCAAAACACAACAACAGCTGTTTCATTTCTTGTACAATGTCTAGTACAGAGCAAGTAACAAATGATAATCATTAATATATTTCTTACAAGTTGTAACCAATACCAAACATTGGTAAATTACTAAAATCACTAGTGGGTCCACGGCTTCAAACAATACAATCAATTAAATTGTCTGATTTCAGTGCTGTACAGCGTTGAATGTCTTCATTTAAATTCTGACCCTCTCCCCCCAGCGTTAGAATGTGTTTTATTATTTTTCTTTGCTTTCCTATCCTCACTGGCCCAGCTATCATTTTAATGTCTACAGGTTATTTCCATGTGCATCTACTGTAAAATGTTGATTGTTAATAAAAGTGAAAAAAATAAATAAGTGAGTAAAGGCATGACACTGACTGTGATGTGCCAGTGACATCCGAAGAGGCAGAGCATCCAAAGCCATGGTGGATCTGATAGATGACGTATAGGCAATAGCAGAAGTAGTTCTGTGACAATTCTCTTCCTGATGGAAAGGGTAAAGTAAATGACAGATGAATGGAGAATTCTCAAGTGATGAGATAATAGGCTGCTACTGTATTCTTCTACTGAATCGATGTGTGGCTTGAAAGTCAACCCGGAATAGTGTACCAAATCAAATGCTTTGGATAAATCAATGAATATGGCACTTGTTTGCTCATTTGAATTGGAAGAAGGGAATATGTCATATGAACATTGTTGTGGGAAAAGTTTGGTATAAAACCAGACTGATAAGGAGACAACATATTAGGATTATTTATGTATCAGACAGTTGGTTAAATAAATTGTTTTAAATATTTTTACTGCACTATTAATGATGGAAATTGGTCTGTAATTGTATTTATGTCATGAGTATCACCAATGTTATACAAAGGGGTCACTCTAGTACGTTTCCATGATAGTGGGGTTGTACATGGATAGGCCAAGACATATAAGGCAATTTTTAAGAATTTCATCTCCAATTCATTTGGCCAGCTCTAGTTTCTGAACTGTCAATTATCTGCTGAACCTCGAGTGGAGAAAAAAGACTTCTCCACAGCAGAGGGAAAAAAAAGGAAAATTAGAATGTGATGCTGAGGATTCGGAGCAACAATTAGAGAAATGATCAATAGGCATTAGCCATTTTTAAATAATCAACCTGTATTAAGATTTATTAAGAAGATTAAATCTATCCATCCCATCCATTTTCTTCCACTTTTCAGTTGCCGGGTCGTGGGGGCAGCTGTTGGAGCTGCCCGAATCACATTGCACCAGCCCCTATGGCTCCTCCTGCAGGTGGTGGGTTCACAGAAGGACGGTCTCATGGTTCTAACCGGGCCTGTTGGTCTCTCATAAGGGGCTTCTGATCCGCTCTTTGTCTGACCCGTCACCTAGGACTTGGCACGAAGCCCCCGACAAAAGAGATTCCAGGATCATTTGGGTGCTAAAACCCCTCCACCACGTTAAGGTGGTGGTTCCAGGAGGGGTGAGATTAAATCTATTCCAACATATTTTTTTTTAGCATTATTAGAAACATTAGATAAGCTATTTCGAAAGTAGTTGCATTTGCATATCTTGTTTTGGTTGTACACATGTTTCTCAGTTTTTTGTAATTTTGATATTTTTCCTGGCCCTTATGATAGATAAGGTACAGGTGAAACTTAAGAAAATTAGAATATCATGCAAAAGTTCATTTATTTCTGTATTTTAACTTAAAATGTGGAACAAATAAAGGCTAAACATACGTATGTAATACACCTTGAACGTTTGCACATTTGGTCATGTTTACAACCATAAACAAATATTTTATTTTTAAATAAGTATTTTTATAACTAAGTATTTAGTAATAAAATACTTTAAATACTTATTACTAAGTATTTGTTTACTGAAAGTTCATACACACAAGTAACAGATAACTGTGAAGTGAAAGCAAAATGATACATGATTCTGTTATTTTTCAAAAAATTTAAAAATCGATTGAAAAGTGGGGCGTGCACAAGTATTCATACAGCATGACTTAATACTTTGTGGAACCCCCTTTTGCTGCAATAACAGCAGCAAGTCTTTTGGGGTCTGACTCTACAAGGTTTGCACATCTAGAGACTGACATTTAAGCCCATTCCTCTTTACAAAACAACTCAAGCTCTGTCAAATTAGAAGGAGAGCGTTTGTGAACAGCAGTTTTCAGGTCTTTCCACAGATTTTCAATAGGATTTAGGTCAGGACTTTGACTGGGCCATTCTAACACATTAATATGTTTGTTTTTAAACCATTCCATTGTAGATTTAGCTTTGTGTTTAGGGTCATTGTCCTGCTGGAAGGTGAATCTCCGCCCCAGCCTCAATTCTCTTGCTGACTCCAGCAGGTTTTCCTCCAAAATGTCCCTGTATTTGGCTAAATAAGTTGAATTACACAAATGAATGCACTTTATAACGATATTCTAATTTTCCAAGTTTCACCTGTATTTCCAAGTCTGTCGATATAATACATGAATAAGATTTTTAAAAAGTGCATTAAGATATTATCATAATAATGTTCTTGTTTGTCATAGAGATGACCACAAAACCAGTATAATGAAAAGACACACAGCATGTTTCTTTTTCAATGCATGATAATTTATCTAATCATCTCGATTTGTTTTTTTTTTTGTAGATTTTTTTTCATTGAATATACATACAAATCATAGCACTGGTATACCAGCACTACACATGCACTTCACATAAGTACATGCACACAGCTCTGGTGATCACACGTCCACAGTGTGACGGGAGCGTCAGGAGTGTCTGTGTCGTCATCAAAGCTGTACCTTTGAGTTGAGGCTCCTTCACACATACTTAGTCTCATTTACTCTGCACATACACATATTTACACAAATAAACACATGAGTCCTGTGTGTTGTCCACTCTCCAATTCCAAAACCCATTTTCCATTTGGCAACAGACTTTCCTTGGTTCTGTTTCAATCTGGAAGCCATTATTAAAGTGTCCAGAGGTTTGATGTTGTGAAGATGTTTAAGAGACAGAGGACACTTCTGTCTTGCTGGCAGACACTGAGGTCTCATCTTCCACCATGCCTCCCATTCCAACTGCTCCAAGCATGCAGTTACGGAACTGAAATGAGGTGGAAAAAAAGAGAGAGAAAGATGATAACGTGTAAAAAAGGTGAAGCTGCTGGAATGGAACAAAATACACACCTGCTTGTTCATGAGCACATAGATGACGGGGTTGTACAGGGCTGAGCTCTTAGCAAAGAAGGCAGGGATAGCCGCAGTCATGGCTGTAAATGAAGCTCCTTTATTCATGAAGATCCATCCAGCAAAGGAAGCATAAGGTGTCCAGGCCACCAGGAAGCCAAAGACCATCAGGACGCACATGCGGGTGACTTCCTTCTCTGCTTTCTGAGTGGAAGCTGACTCCTGCTGCTGGGCAGCTGCCTAAAGTTCAACATAAAAGGCTTTAGCAACTTTCTCTGACAATTGTTTGAAGCAATAAATTACTGACATTATGATTAATAGTTTAGCATATTTCACTTACTGCTTTGACAGTGAGCACAAGGCTTCCATAGGTGAAGAAGATGACGAAGACAGGAATGAAGAAATGAACAACGAACATGTAAATGACATAGGACTCGTTGTTGAAGCCTGGGGCCAGAGTATAGTAGTCAGGTCCACACGAGCACTGCATGCCCTCAGGGATGTATCTGTGTCATGAAAAAATATAAAAGTCAGATTTTGCCTTTTTTTAATTGAAGATTTTAGCATAAGCTTGGTTGTACCTGGACCATCCAAAGAGAGGAGGAGCAGCACAAGCGAGAGCCATGATCCAAGTGAAGGCAACTCCAGCACCAGCGTGACCTCCTCCGAACTTGAAGCTTCCCATGGGTTTGCACACAACGATGTATCTCTCAACAGCCAACACAACCAGAGACCAGAGGGCAACTTCACCTGATGAGATAAAGACAAGAAGAGTAAGTCTTTGGAACATAATCCCTGAATATTAATGTAGCATTTTTTGCCTTCGTCATCTGTAAACATACCTCCCAGTGTAGCCATGAAGCCCTCAATTGCACAGAAAGTGGCGCCCAGGATGAAGTAGCCACTCAGAGCAGAGGTGATAGTGATGGTGAAGCCAAAAGCGCACATGATGAGACCAGCAACAGCCAGGTTGACCAGAATGAAGTTCAGAGGCTGTCGCAGCTTCTTGTTCTGGAAGGTGACCAGCAGGGTCAGGCCGTTGATTGGTGTTCCAGTGCAGATGAGGAAGAACATGTAGAATGCTAGCAGTTTGTAGATCCAAGGATCTACCATATAATACTGTTGCGCTTCAAAAGGACTCCTAACAATCCCTGTCCTGTTGGACATGGGGATGTAGAAGTTCTTTCCCTCTGTGCCATTTGGCTCGAAGCCTCCATCCCAGCCCATCTCGAGATGTCTAAGTCAGCTACAGTCTGCAGCGATCTGAAGCTAGAGGTGTCAGTAAGTCCTCACAGCACAGACTGAGGTGTGTGTCATTATATACTCCCTTAGTTTTATCCTTAAATTGTTAGATAAGTGGATAAGTGGATTGGCTCAGAGGAAATGGACAGCTCACGTAAGACTTATCGACTTTAGGTGACCTACTCTCAGGTAGTACAGAGAGTGAGTAAATTGGCTATCTACAGAAGATTGACCATTTGAAAGCTAAAACCTCTAGCTTGGCCGGCCAGCCACTACTTTCTGTTCAAACGCAGGAACATCTGAAATACTGCTCATACTTCATAATATTATGGCGTCTAATTATAGTTTATTTGTAATATGTCTCTAAAATGCAGAGTGTCATCCCTGTATGTCCACATCATGCAGGGCCCACTCTATAACTTCTCTCACCTCTGATGAACAGTATTGATGCATCGCTCTCAATTGTCTGTATAATCTATTGAATTTCATTAAATCACCAGGCTTGTGTTGCAATTAGATTTTGTCTTGCTTTGGTTGGTCAACCCACTTGTCAATCACTTTGAATTACTTTTTGTATGAATTGTGCTCTACAAATAAACTTGCCTTGCCATCCCTTGTAAAACAACAAATTTACTACTGGAAAATGGAAGGAAAATATGTTTTGCTATTATGCATGATCAGGATCTATGGACCAACAGTAAATAACCCTCATGATCCTTAAGTACGTCACAGATGACCATGGAGTCACAGAAAACAGTCAAGTGCATTTTGTTTATTGTATATCTTCATAGTTTCATAGCATCTCAGATAGGAAATAATAATCACATTTATTTAAGTGATTGCATGTATTTGTTGTTAGGGAGTATGGGAGGATATATAAATTTCATTTTAGACTGTAAGGTTGTTGATGAAGCAGGATCCCGGCATCTGTTCCTAGGGTGATGGTAAGCTTTAGTCGTCTCACAGCCAGGGTATGTCAGGGTAAAAAACTTAAGAGTAATCCAATCAGGATACTCACACCTTGACAGAAGCACACACCAGATGGATGCACTGTGACGTTTGAACCATAAGTGTCTGTGCACTCTCAAAGTTCTGCTCACAGTTAATAGTCAATAAAGTGCTGGCAGACTGTGCATTGTTGACAAACTGGTACATGTATTTGTGGTCTCATAACATGTCATTTAATTTGATTATTTAGATTTCACTTTTTATTAACTCCTTCAGACACCTTTGAATCAGGTTAAGCTTATCATAGCACCTGCAGTCAAAGCCTTTGAATGGGATAAGCATTCCTTCTCCGGACTTTACTAAACTAGATTAAAGGGAAGTAATTGGCCTACTTTTGCTGCACTTTACAATCCTATAATCTAATATTGACTGTAGAAAGAATGCAAAAGAGAGGCAGCAACTCGGACAGTCTTCCACACTGGTGGCTGCAGGAGAGAGCGTCATTTTGAGACCTGATTCCAAGACAAAACCTCGATGGATAGTGGACACATCAACTAGGACTTGGACCGTACAAATTTACTTTTATCTGTCTTTTCCTTCATTTAATTTCCACTGCAGCGGATGTCTTTGCAAACCAGGATGCAATAACCTTACTGGAGATAATCCTGATTTCCTTGACTGAACCTATGGACCTATTCTATAGAGAGAACACCTCCTTAACCATTTCACAATCAACGATGCTGGATTTGTCTGTTTCTAGACAAATGGCAAAAGCTACAGAAAAGAACCTTTCCAAAGACACTTTTGCTATATGTACCCAAATTGTTGTCGCTTTAACAAGCCAAAATGAAATAAAAAAGTAAAATATAATTGCTACAAAACTTGTGTATACGTTGCTGTACATACTACATCTTGTGCTATATAAACAAAGCAAGGGAAAATTAAATGTATTAAATTTGCCCATTGGCTTGGGTTTAATACGCTTTAAGTGCTTATGATATGTTATGTTTTTCTAATAATGTCTTAGATTATGAGGTGAGTAATAATAACAGTTTTACAATACAATGTTGTGATTTTATGGAGACATGTTGAAATGTTCTAAAACATTAGCAACCTCGAACTCTGGCTCATGGTCCATTGGTACAGTATGGCTGCATGGCAACAGTTTGACATTTTTGTATGCTGTCCTGTACACAAGGACCAATAGACCCTTTCACTGCTTACGTCATCGGTGACATCAGCTGGAGGCAGGAAGTGATCAAGAGAAATAAGATTAAACTAAAACTAGCGATTTTAAGTGTAAAACTGCAACAAAAAAAATGAAATGTGGTCCTGTTGTGGCTTAAGGTGCAAGAACAAGAGGAATGACATTTGAGACGATAAAATAAGGTTTGTTGTACAAATGTGTAACAGCAGTTAGACATTCGTTTATCGTTACTATACTATGACAGCTACAATGGAAATAGATAGGAATCTGGCTTCCCGCCTCCAACTAAGCCCGAAATGTTTACAAACAATTAAAGGGTCTATAATAAACATCACATAAAAATGGCTATGGGTACTTTTTTTTTCTCTTTTTTTTTTAGCAAAATCTTAAATGTAATCTGCCGCACTGGTAGGCTTAAAATATTTGTGGGCAAAAAAAACAACAATTGGTTAATGTGATCTGTTGTGTTTTGAGCCGGCTGTGCTGCTATTTGAACAGCCAAGTGTTTATACTGATATGGGATTCTTTAGCAGTTTTAGTTCATTTCTAAAGTAATTATTATTATATCATAGTAGTTGTAATAATAATAATGATGATAATGCTACTACTACTAATAATAATAATAATTATTATTATTATTATGATAATAAAACTATAATATTAATAATAACAACAATATTAATAATAATAATAACAATAATAATAATAATAATAATAATAACAATAATAATAATAATAACTTAAACTTAATATGTTCATGCTTCAGCTCCATTAAATTTGGAACCTGGTTTTATTACTGTTTTTGTCATAAATCAAGTGTACTCTGGTAACTCTTTTCTCTGGATGTCTCTCTGGTTGAGGTCGGCAACTGCGTTTAAAAGAAAGCAACACTGGTCTGGCATAGAAGATCGGGTCCTTTGTCCTTGGGCGCCCACTAGTGGGAATTGGCAGGTAAAGAAAATTAAAGCGACTAGACTGGTAAAAGGATGAAGTTGTGACATTCACAATATAAAAATATATAATAAGGTCCGGACAAAATAGCAAAACAAATAATATCCTAATCCTAATAACCTAAGTCTATCTATCTATATATATATATATATATATATATATATATATATACACTCAACAAAAATATAAACGCAACACCTTTGTTTCTGCTCCCATTTTTCATAAGATGGACTTCCAGATACACAATATTACCATTTCTCTCAAACATTGTTCACAAATCAGTCCAAATGTGTGATAGTGAGCACTTCTGCTTCGCTGAGATAATCCATCCCACCTCACAGGTGTGCCACATCAAGATGCTGATCTGACATCATGATTAGTGCACAGGTGTACCTTATACTGCCCACAATAAAAGGCCACCCTGAAATGTGCAGTTTTTTGCTTTATTGGGGGTCTGGGGACTCAGAACCAGTCAGTATCTGGTGTGACCACCATTTGCCTCATGCAGTGCAACACATCTTCTTCGCATAGAGTTTATCAGATTGTCAATTGTGGCCTGTGGAATGTTGGGCCACTCCTCTTCAATGGCTGTGCCAAGTTGCTGGATATTAGTGGGAACTGGTACACGCTGTCGTATTCGGCGGTCAAGCACATCCCAAACATGCTCAATGGGTGACATGTCCGGTGAGAATGCTGGCCATGCAAGAACTGGGACATTTTCAGCTTCCAAGAATTGTGTACAGATCCTTGCCACATGGGGCTTTGCATTATCTTGCTGAAACATGAGGTGATGTTCACCTAACCCTAACCCTAACCGAGATTCATCCGTGAAGAGAACACCTCTCCAACGTGACAGACGCCATCGAATGTGAGCATTTGCCCACTCAAGTCTGTTACGGCGACGAGCTGGAGTCAGGTCAAGACCCCGATGAGGACGACGAGCATGCAGTTGAGCTTCCCTGAGACGGTTTCTGACAGTTTGTGCAGAAATTGTTTGGTTATGCAAACCAATTGTTTCAGCAGCTGTCTGAGTGGCTGGTCTCAGACGATCTTGGAGGTGAACCTGCTGGATGTGGAGGTCCTGGGCTGGTGTGGTTACACGTGGTCTGCGGTTGTGAGCCGGTTGGATGTACTGCCATATTCTCTGAAACGCCTTTGGAGACCGCTTATGGTGGAGAAATGAGCATTCAATGCACGAACAACAGATCTGGTTGACATTCCTGCTGTCAGCATGCCAAGTGCACGCTCCCTCAATGCTTGTGGCATCTGTGGCATTTTGCTGTGAGACAAAACTGCACATTTCTGGGTGGCCTTTTATTGTGGGCAGTATAAGGTACACCTGTGCACTAATCATGATGTCAGATCAGCATCTTGATGTGGCACACCTGTGAGGTGGGATGGATTATCTCAGCAAAGCAGAAGTGCTCACTATCACACATTTGGTAATATTGTGTATCTGGATGAATTTTACATCTTTAAGTCCATCTCATGAAAAATGGGAGCAGAAACAAAGGTGTTGCGTTCATATTTTTGTTATATATATATATATATATATATATATATATATATATATATATATATTAGGGCCGGGACTTTTTCGATTAATTGCGATTAATTAATTACATGAGGTTTAGTGCGATTAAAAATATTAATTGAAATTAATCACACTTTGCTTTCCACACTTCAGCTTCCTTTTTTCCTGCAGACGCACAATTAATGGCAATATTGCACTGGTCTGTTGGACTTGGTTGAACAAAAATAAACAACATGTCGTTGCTTAAGCTTATGTACTCAGTCATTATTCAATGGGATACTAAAAATCCATATGAAATTTTTGTTTTTCATATTTTAATCGTATTAATCGCATATTTATATGCGATTAATTTCGATAAATTAATTACAAAGCCTCTAATTTGATTAATTTTTTTAATCGAGTCCCGGCCCTAATATATATATATATATATTCAAAAAGACAGTATACTGTATTTTCATGAGGTTAGCGTTTATATTATTTATACATATATATATATATATATATATAAGACTGTCCTTATAGATGACTTGGTGTCAGCTGCTAGTCCCCAACTAAATAACTTCAGTGGTGATTATTGTTTGTTAAAGAGTAAAAAGGCATTAAAATGTGTAATAGCAATGCAAAAAATGACTTGTATCGACTTTATAGTCCCTCAAATCTGCTTTTGAATCATTGGAATACATAGAAACAGCAACAAATCTTTTTTCATGCATGCATTTTTTTTCTACATTTACAAAATATGTACATCATATCAACCAACAACATTTACCAATGATATTTACTTTTTATGTTGTTTTTTTTCACATATAGAAATACACACAGTCACAGTGGCATATAACATGAGTAGCATGTAGCCACCTTGTTTAGAATAGAAAATAGGCAGTCCATTTGTTGGGGCAGTATTCCAGGACAAATTAGTGTAAAACATCCAGTAGGAAGCCTTTAGGAGACACTCAAAATTATGGATCTTTGCTGTTAAAACGTCATTATGGTGAATGGTACTTGTACACAACCTAAACATGTAACCTCTGGTCAAAATGTGTTTGAAAGGAGAACAGTGAAGAGACCCAGGATGCTCACAGGGAGCAGAACTAAAAGATGCTTCCCTATAGGAAAAGGTGAAGCTAAAAGAAATGAAAAGGACATGTAGCAGAAAAGACTGTGACCAATGTGAAAAGATACAAAACACTGTTCAATAATCTGCTCTACTGCACTATGTGATTTGTCCACACTCATATTTGCTGCTAACACTTAATGCAACTGCACATCTGTGAATACACTCACGCTCACACTCATTGTTGTTGTCTTATCATATTTTAAATTTAACCCTCTTATGCATGCCTCTTATAGTTTAACGTTTTTATAGATTATTATTTATCTTAGTTATGTGTTATATGTTTTATGTGTAGCGTTTGTGGTGGGATAAAGACACTTAAAGAGTATTTTCTCGCCGTTTATCGTGCTTATAGATTGACACTGCTGTAGTAGTGTGAATTTCTTCTTGTGTGATTATAGGCCAGCTCTGCAAACAGGAAACCATCTGTCTCTCGGCTTTGGGATTTCGGACCAAGAAGCTTTCATTCATCTCCTTAGGGTCCAAAAATTGTCACTAGAAACCTGTTAAGCCGGAGGGGTTTGACCATTCTAATCCACAGGGTGCACAAATTGGATTCACACTTTGTACTTAATACCAAGGTGTCGAGGAAGTCAAAGCACGAGCTGAACGTCACCACAATTTACGCTCTCCCACTGACCTCCATTTCAATGGCACAAAGGGCAGACATGCTTTTATGCAATGAATAATGCTGAAAAGTATTGATTTCTAAACTTCCCTGCTTTACTGCATTGTCTTTGCTGGAGAGTTCCATTCCTTTAATACATGCAGCGTATTTTTTCAAATACTTTCAGCTAGTCTTAAAATGTTCTATTTTCAATCTCATCTCAGTAAACAATTGTGAGATTCCCCTCAGAGACCTGCTTGCATTGTATTTACACTGTAGCCTAAATGTTGTCGAGGTTGACCTATTAAAAACGGCTTATTTAAAGTGCAACAGACAGAAGGTAACAGTTTAAAGTGGGTCATTTACTCATAGCATATTTAGCTAATTCAGCTTTTTTTTAAGTGAGTATGCAAAAACAAAATAGAAAAATTTGAGATAATCTTCAATCTTAAAATTATTTATACAAGTACAAATGAAGTGGCAAATTGAAGGCAAATAATCACAGTTCTGTTCTAAAGTGTATCAATCAGTACACCGAAAGGACAGGGCGAGAGAGAGAGAAAATATTTAAATATAGTCGGACTCGGCGCACAAGGGACAGCGGCGCCCCATAGGCCATTTCCTCGTAGCATTTGACATTGGCGCCCCATAGCGTCAACATGCGTAACAAAAGGCACTGCTGTAGTGGGGAGGAGAGAGGAGTGTAGGATTGACAGCGTTTGTGAATGCACGACCGCGGGACGTGAGCGCGGCCTGCGGGCAAACGGTTTCAGAGCGCCAGCACTCTCCTGTGCCATAGGACAGTAAAAGGCGCGCGGGTTCCGTGAGTGACGAGGCGGCTACAGGGGCCTGTTCACTCAGCTCCACTCTTGGCCACATCACCGCACACAGTCTCCTCCGCCGGCTGTGTGTCTGCATACCCCCCAGAAAGTGGGTAGTTGTGCCCCTGCTTCTGCAGTACATCACAGTATAAGGTAACACTGGCATGTGTGCAGAAAGTTGTGCTGCAGTGTGTAGCAGTGTTCAGTGATCTTCTGAAAGGGTGCAGTGCCACTCCTTTACTGAGAATATTTTCAACTCTCTTTGGATTCTAGTTTTAGTATTTTATGTATTTGTAGACGCAGAAAGGTCCCTAATGGCCTGGGATATCGAACCCAGGAACTTCTTGCTGTAAGGTGACAGCTAGACATTCAGTCACTCTGGAATCCCCATTTACAAATCAATATGCCTATAGCCAAGGGTGAAGGGAATACCTATAAGTCTATGAAGTTGTGGAAATTGGAAGTTTAGCTACAGCTTAAACACAGCCACAGTGCTCTGTCCTGCAGAACTCCTGCAGCTGAGGGAGATTTAAATGCTTTCTCCCAGACACAGAAACTGCAGTTGGTTAGACAGTTGGTCCAAGACCTAAGCTTTTCCTGCAACAGTTGAAAGGCTTATAAGATCTTGCAGAGCCAGATCTATACCGAATTAAATGGGCTGTAAGTGGGCAGGACAGACTCCTGTGGCCAATGCGATGTTATGTTCTGGTTAACTCGAGTTTTTAGTTTGACCTGATAGAGCTTTTAGAAGCCCATAATGCTAAAGGAAGAACACGAGGCAGCGCGATGTAAACTAGGAAAAGAATGTGAGTCTTGTCTTGTTTGGAGCAGCGCTGTCCTTGTGCCAAGTGGAAGATCTGGCCCGAAAAGTATTGAATGTGCAGGAGAGATTGCAGGAGAGATTGCATACCCTAAGTGGTTAGTCTTAGTGCTTAGCGTTCTCTTGCCTCACAGTATGAAGTTCAATGTAGGTCTTTTTGTGTGGAGTTTACATTCTCTGTGTCTGGACAGATTTTCCTTTAGGTTCTTTGGTTTCCTCCATCAACGTAAAAAATGCACAGCAGGATAATCCTCAAGCTTGATGATTCTGAACATGCATGGCTGTCCACGGCTTCTGACATGTTCCTGGGGCAGTAATTATTGTAAAGGGACAGTAACGTACAGCTTAGAGCTGTGGCTGCAATTGAAATGCATTATCGGAATTACAGTAAAGTTCACACACAGTTGTAAAAGTTCTGAGTATCCATAAATCTTGACATCAGTGTTTTCTTCTGAACCCCGATCCCTCCTCTGTGCATGTCCAAACCTAGAATCAATCAGCCTCAGACCTTTGATCTTCTGCATTGTCCTCACCACTTCCCTATGCATACTTGCTGTTTTTCATCTCCTCATACAACATTCATGTGCAACTTCTTAAGTTCAGTCTGAGCATATGAAGTTCCTTTTTTAGATTCCAACAAACACTTGTTTCACCTACTGGACACTTATGATACATTACTTGTGCTGGATAAAGTATTCTCTTGCTACAATTTGCCTGTTCTTTTTTCACTCCACACTTTGAAATAAAAGTCCTACATTTAATAAGATGCTGTTGAAGAGCTTCTGCAACTTTGTTTGCACATTTCGTTATTATATTTATTTTTACGTTTTTTTTTTTTTCATACTTTCTTTGTAAATACTAGGATTTTAGGATAGAAGTTTTGTTTCTCCTCATTTCATCCAAGACTGAAACATAAGTCTGAATGTTACACTCAGTTCTCACAGCACTCAAGTAACATTTTCTCCAAGTACTTTTTTAACTTTTACATGAGTATTTATTTGGGTCACTACTTGAGTAAAATGATTTCAAAGTAACAGTACTCTGCTGTTAAGTAGTAAATGTTATGTGTTGTGGTAGACAGTGTACTGTAACATCACTCCATCCCTTGCTTATGCAAAATCCTCCAACTAAAAAATCTAAACATTAGGCCCTATTTATTGTATTTTTTATTTTTTTGCAGATCCCCTCCTGGAACCTTCACCTTAACGTGGTGGAGGGGTTTGAGCGCCCAAATGATCCTGGGGGCTCTGTTATCAGGGGCTTCGTGCCCCTGGTAGGGTCTCCCATGGCAAACAGGTCCTAGATCGTTATATTTTATTTTATGATTAATTATATATAAATATTATGTATAAATATAGATAAAATTTTGGGTTAAGCACCGGATGTCTTCAGTGTTTATCTCCCTGCTTCTTAACACTGACATAAAGCAGTTCACATTTCTGTCATTTTGCTCACTCAATTCACACTATTTTTTTTTCTTGAAATAAATGGCCAATTAACCTTTAAAAAATGTCGAGACTAATTAATCGTGTGTACAGTAATACAAAAAGCGAGTTTTCAGTTTGAAGATACACATCACCTACTTTTGCAAGGGTCGATTAGATTGCACTTTAGCGCCTCTCACTGGAGCAAGCCTATACTTGTATACTTGTATACTTGTATGGCCTACACCCGAACAAAACCATTTGCCATTTGGATTTGGACGGAATTAAAATAAATCGAGTCAAATAAAGACAAATAAAAGGTTATTTTAATCGTATGCTATATCCGAAGGGAAATATAAAAAACAATCTACGTTTATTAGTGTACTGTGAAACATAGAACTTTGTAGAAGAAGAAAAAGGGTCAACTGCAGAATACAAAGCAGATATTCTCAAGTAATAATGAACTTATTCCAACCAAGAGGGCATAATGCAGTGTAGGGCGTTTAGTGGCGTAATCGTGTAATATCCTAGATCAGTCAGCAGATGGGGCAATTCAAGCATCTCTCAAAAACAGCTACCCTTCTGCTTATACATTTTACAACCAAAACGTTTGTCAGAAGGTTTGGGTTCAGTTTGTCTCAGGGAAATGCATACAACAGAAGTAGAGACGTGGTCTTTTCACTGTATAATACTGTAAAAACAAACAATTACCATAGTAGTAGAAGTAAGATGCGCAATGCCTTGTGTTAGCCAGCAGATGGGGCAATACCGATATCTATCTGGAACCTACACCAGGAAAGATTATTACAAAATGACATAATGGTTCAATGTGAACAGCTATATGGGACTGACTAATTTGGCAAGTTTTCTCATCCATACATGATAGTTATTTTAAATGTGTTAAGTAATGAAATATAAAGTTTATTTTATGTGTACTTTCATAGACAAGTGTTTTCCAAATGCTTTGGAATAAGACCCTTTTCATGTAATGTCACGCTCCCGCCTTTTTCTCCTCAGGGAAATGTAAACTTATTTTCTATGAAAGCCTAGAATTCAGCAAATCTCGCTAAAAATAAATTCAAATTTTGAAAGTACGCGCTGGGCAGCAGGTTTCAGTTGAATAATCACTTGGAGGACATTTAAAACTGTTGAACATAAAGCTTCACTGAATTACACATCTGTGACAAAAATAAATAATAGTAATAATAATAATAATAACAATGAAAACATGTTTTTTATTATTCCTGTGGCATGTTGTCTTCAAATCACAAAATGACAAAAAAAAATGCTGTGAAAAAGGCCTTTGGGGGCTATGTGAGTCAGCCTCAGGGAGTACAAAGAGTTTGGGAACCACTGACCGACAACACAGTGCAGTTAATTCACTTCATAAACTTCATCTGCACTGGAATAAGGACCGAACTATTTCATCAGACGTAATAATCAAAAATATATTACAATGCAACAGAACAGGAGGTAGGCGTGTGGCTTCTAGTGGTCAGTCTGAATATTGTTTTCCCAATGCTCTTCTTTTTCAGACCATCACAGGGACTACTTCATTGATATCTTCTTCCTGCATCCGTAATGTGTTCATATCCGTAAACGTCTGAAAGGCTTCTTTATTAACACTTCTCCTCTTTAAGTCTTTAGCCGGAGTGCACAAAATCTTTATTCTCTATAACAAAAAGAAAGAAGATCATGTTTTTTTTTTATGTATGGGTTTAAATCTTACTACATGTACAACAGTATTTTTTATTTAAAAACATGCATACCTGTCTGAATGACCCTGGTGTGACATAGACTGCATGTACCATAAACAGTGGCACCAGCAGAGTGGAGGAGAGAGTGAATAGTCCCCCGATGGCATAACCCCACCACGGGTACTCATATGTATTATTGAATTTCAGTGGAGAGTACTTTACCAGCGAAAAGACAATGGTCAGCTGAAGACAGAAAGAAGACAGATATATTTTGAGACAAGTGTAATATTCCAAGCCTGAACTCAGGTGTGGGGCATAATCATCCACAGCAAAACAACAAAGGGGCTGTCACATTAAACTTAAACATTAAACTGACTTTGACTTATAGTATAATGAGCCGAACTAAGGCACCATTATTGACTGGCCCTCCACAAATGTGGTATGTGGCCCTCAATGGAAAGATTATCTGGACACTCTTATAAAGACTAACCTCAAAAAGCTGCAGTTATTAAGTACATCTAGATTTGAGTGTTGTTATCTATTTCATGTGAAGCACTTTGGGCAGCCGTGGTTGTTGTAAATGAAAAAAAGTTGAAGTTGAAGTACATTTCACATCATTAGTCACTCTCCACTCTCTTTTTGTGACGACAAAAATCCAGACTGTGAACTTGTGAATCTAACAGGTCATCAGATAAATGTGGTTATATTCAGCCCAAGAATTATATTTGAGGGAATTAGCTGAGGGAATACACAGGAGGAATGAATAAATATGTGCATCTACAGAGTCTGTTTGAGACTGTGTCAGACTTGTCACAGGCTGGCTGTATTTGAACAGAAGACCCTTTAACATGCAGGTGCTCTGCACTTAATGTTACTCACAGTACACACTCCCGGTGTTAGGTACTGCCAGCAATACTTCATAAAAACATGAGGTCTGTACCCAATCATGTCCTGGATATTGTCATACATCCGATCAGCACCTGCACAATTGATCAAAGTACATAAGTTACAATACAACAAGAGTTTAATAAGGTATATTGTAAACATGTATGATTGTGATTACCATAGACCCAACCAACGCACACTGACTGAAAGACTGCAAATAGCAGCAGAGTCGACCCACTGCAGGCGTAATAGTCAAACAGCAGAAAAATATAGAGACCTCCCTGCCAAATAAAAGAAGTTGTGATAAATCCTCAAATGACAGCGTCTTGTTGAGACTGTTTTACCACTCACTTCAGTGATCAGCAGGAGGCCAACAAAGAAACTCCCCACACACAACACAAGGAGGAGCAGTTTCCGTCGACAGTGATTTTGAAAAAAGTTTGGATACATGTCCGAGATGGTGGTGACGAGAGCTTCCTGATTCACGAACTAGAAAGACATAGGTACAGCATTGAGTAACAGGGAAAACATGTAGTAAAGTTTAGAAGAAATTGGTAACATTCATTGTGTATTCTTGTGTTTGCATACCATACCTGACTGTCTAATCCTAATAAAAGCAACATCACAAAGAAGAAAATAGCCCAAAGTTGAGGAACTGGCATCATAGCCACTGCACGAGGATAGGCAATAAACGCCAGGCCTGGACCTACAGAACAGCTTAAGGGTTACTATGACTTTAAATAGCTGAGGTAAATAGAATACGCCTTTTTCCCATTACCTGATTCAGCCACCACTGATATGGGCACACCCTGCTCCTTTGCCATGAAGCCAAGGACTGAGAAAATGGCAAATCCAGCTACAAAACTCGTTACACTGTTTAAAAGACCCAAGTAAACACAATCTCTGTGGGAAAAATATACAAAACTATTTGTTTTTTTGAATTAAAAACATCCTAAATCAATTTAGAAGACACGATTTACAGTGTTGTACTTGTAGCAGTTGTTGGTGTACTTATTGTGACTTCCCAGGGAGCAGAGGATACCCATGCAAACGCCATAAGAGAAGAAGATCTGGCTGCCAGCGTCACTCCAAACCTGGCAAACAGTGAGCGAGTCAGGGACCGCTGCATTCTCTGTACTAACTAGAGCACTACATGCAAAGTATTGTGATTGCCATATGATGTGCCTATTTGACCTGTAATAACACCCTCCTGGACTGAGCACATTTTCTACAGTTTGTCTTTACCCAAATCTATAAGCCTCTTATAAAAAAGGGTCAAAATAGCAACAAAAAATTAGACAAAAAATGCAACAAGAGCACCAAAAGGTGATGACAAAGTGTAAAAAAAAAAAATGTGATGAAAAAGTGACAAAATGTGACAGAAACGCAACAAAAAAGAAATGAAAAAAGAAACGGAAAAAGAAAAGTCAAAGAAAGTGGCGTCAACACGGTTCCGTTTAGATGAGTTTTGTAGGTTTCAAATGAGGCGTTACACTGGCCTTTAGGTTGTGACCTGGGTGAAGCTGAGCGGGAGAAAATGCACTCGGTAAAAGCGGGGGTTTAGAGGTTTACGCAATCACACAAGTGGTTTAACATTTGAGAGAGGACTGAAATATGAACCTACATTAATACTATAATCACAGGCAATAGAGAACATGTTTGAGGTCTAAAGTAAAAGATTTACTGGTTTTACACCTAACAGGATATTTTCTGTTCCTATAGTATTTAAAAAACTGCAATTTTCTAAATGTGGCAAATACTTTTAGCAAACTTAATTTGTTGGTTAATTAAACTTAATACAGGAATCATCAACCAAAAGTTGATGTCATATTGGTTAAACTCTTAACCCCCACCTGAACCGAGCAATTTACTCCACTTTGGCATTACCCAGATCTAAAAGCGGCAAAATATCGACAAAAACGAGGATGAAAAAGCAACGAAAACACAACAAAGAAGCTATAAAACGAGACAAAAAGTGATAAAAATGCGGCGACAGCGCAACAAAACATTTACCATCAGTTTTGAAAAAAAGTTTTCAAATGAGGCGTTACACGGGCCAAGCTCTCCAGTCGAGAAGCTTTTAGATTAGGCTAAAGCCGAACAGACAAAATGCGCTTGGTTAAAGTGGGGGGTAGGAGGTTAATAAAATATACAGTGCATTCCAGCATCACTTTAACAATGGAGAGATCGTAAGTAGTTTTTCTTTTCTTTTCTCGGCATCTGGCTGCTCCTTTTGCATCAAGTGAATCTGCAGAATGGCAGATTTTCATGTCGGATGCCACTGATATCGCAACTAACAGCAAAACTGTAATAATGATAATCAATACAAAAAAAGATGACATACCTCTGGATCTGCAAGTTTTGACGCGTCTGGGTACAGGTAGAATATCACTCCCTCTTTGGCTCCCGGTAAAGTGAGCCCCCGAACCAGCAAGACCACCAGCATTAAGTATGGAAATGTGGCCGTGAAGTACACTACCTGAAGCATATGTCAATAGTTACAAATAGTACTTTTGAATAAATGAAGCAGAAGAACTTTATTTATATAGCACTTTTCACAAATCCTTTTACATGACACAAGTACATTCCACTCCTTTCTCGGTGGTGTTCAGTTTCCCCTGGGGGAGACTGACAGAAATGCGGTCGCGACTGCACACATCTGCGCCAACGATCCCTCTGACCACTACCATACATTCACACACACACACGTCATTCATCCTGGCCTATTGTACATGTTTTTAGTGGTAGGGGAAACCAGAGTACCTGGAGGAAACCTACACAGACACAGGGAGAACATGCAAACTCAACACAGACAGGAATCAAACCCGGGACTTTCTAGCTCTGAAGCACGAGCGCTAACCGCTGTGGCACGGTAGAACAGTAAATAAACACACAAAAGTATCCGGTACCTTCCCAGTGGACTTGACTCCTTGCCACACACAAAAGTAGCACACGATCCAGGCCAGAAGAAGACACAAGGCTAGATCCCATCTAACATTCCCGATGTGATCAATACCAACTGAAAGGCCCAAAATTCTCCTCCTGCAACCATGCACAATATTACAATTTCATCCCACTCAAAAAAAGCTTGTTGCAATTAATTAACCTTAAAGGAACAGGCCACCGTTTTTCCAGACTCAGATATGTTCTTACCTGAGCTTAGACGAGTTGATACGTACCCGTCTGGTCTTTGTCCCAGTGGAAGAGCTTGGTTGCTTCCAACTTCACCCCCGTTTGGAGCTATAGGAATATACTGGGAGAGGCCAAATGCTAACAACATCTTTGATCGTTTTGCGTGACCTAGGGCACGCACAAAGACCAGACAGGTCTTTAAAGGAACAAGCCACTTTTTTTCCATACTGAGATATGTTCTTACCTCTGAGCTTAGACGAGTTGATGCGTAATTGTCTGGTCTTTACGTGTGCGCTCAGTCAAAAAGACCGAAGATGTTGTTAGCATTTAGCCTCTCCTCCTCTCCTCTATGTGGCCAAACGGAGTGAAGTTAGAAGTGACCAAGCTCTGCCACGTTTTCCCTATTTAAATGCGTTTACGTGAGTAGTTACACGATCCAAGTATAGTTAAAAAAAATTAAACATGTCACTTTCACGTCTGCGCAGTAAACTGAAGATATTACTGCGCGGCCGTCAAAGTGCTCCTAAGGTGTTATTACACCTTTCAATATACACTCAACAAAAATATAAACACTTTTGTTTCTGGTCCCATTTTTCATGAGATGGGCCCAAAGTTCCAAAATTCATTCCAGATACACAATACCACCATTTCTCTCAAACATTGCCCACAAATCAGTCCAAATGTGTGATAGTGACCAGATACTGACTGGTTCTGAGTCCCCAGACCCCCAATAAAGCAAAAAACTGCACATTTCAGGGTGGCCTTTTGTTGTGGGCAGTATAAGGTACACCTGTGCACTAATCATGATGTCGGATCGGCATCTTGATGTGGCACACCTGTGAGGTGGGATGGATTGTCTCGGCAGAGCAGAAGTGCTCACTATCACACATTTGGACTGATTTGTGAACAATGTTTGAGAGAAATGGTGGTATTGTGTATCTGGAATGAATTTTGGAACTTTGGGCCCATCTCATGAAAAATGGGAGCAGAAACAAAAGTGTTGCGTTTATATTTTTGTTGAGTGTAGTTCCCCTTTATATCCACTTAGAAAATCGACATGTTTCATTTTGTTCATTTCATTCAACTACTCATGTAACCGTATTTAAATAGGGGAAACGTGGAAGAGTTTGGTTGCTTCTAAATTCACCCCCGTTTGGCCCCATAGAGGAGAGGAAGAGAGGCTGAATGCTAACAACATCTTTTTGCATGCCTGAGCGCACAGGTACGCATCAACTCGTCTAAGCTCAAGTGAGAACATATCTCAGTATGTAAAAAAAGGTGGCCTGTTCCTTTAAATGTTGAACTTTTTCAATATCACTTACTCCCAGAACTCCACAACAGAGGAAGAACCGCCCCCATCCAGATGCATTCCAGGTGTGTGATTGGTCCCATGCTCAAAACAGGACTCTATGAAGGTAAAATATAAAACAGAGAAGCATGACAAAATGTTATCACAACGTCGGCCATGCAAGACTTGTAAAACCAGTCGTCTCCTCACCTGTGTTCCAGGAATTTTGGCAGGTAGCCCATGGGAGCTTCGAGTTGAATGAGGAGAACAAATACAGAAAAGACCAGGCCAAAATGATGATGTAGTAAATTCCACTGTACAGTATCACCACTTGACTGCCGTAGCCGATACCTGGAGGAGCGAAAGCCATTTTAGTTGAGGAAGCCTCTTGCTTCTTATACTTCTTGCTTGCTGAATAAAGATGTCAAAATTCAGGTTCATAAAAATGTCATCGTGGAGGAGAGGTTGTTCTAGCGTTTCACCACAAAGGCCTGAAATAACTGTACCGTATTTTCCGGACTATAAGTCGCACTTTTTTTTCCTATTTGGGCCGGGGGTGTGACTTATACTCAGGTGCGACTTATATATAAAAATATATAATTTCAGCAGAATGACAGCCACCAGAGGGCGCGCTAGGCTTGTGTACCAGTATCTGCTACTCTGAACACAAATGCCCCCAAAAAGAAAATCAGATTCTGCAGATTACAAGCTGCAAGTTGTGAAATATGCAGCCGAAAACTGTAATGGAGCAGCAGAAAGAAAGTTTGGAGTGAGCGAGAAACTTGTGCGAAGGTTACTCTTACTGCAATGAAGAAAACAAAAAAAAAGCTAATCGCGGGCTATAAGCTAGATGGCCACAGCGAGAGGAACAAGTTTGCAAATGGGTGCTTGGACAACGTGCTGCCGGGAGAGGCGTGTAACGGTGCACCAGGGTGGCGGGTGTGACTTATACTCTACAATTTATATATTTTTTTCTTCTTTATTGTCCATTTTTTGCTGGTGCGACTTATACTCCAGAGTGACTTATAGTCCGGAAAATACGGTCATTTTCGTGTCTAAAAAGTCATCCGCAACTCATTTACCACTACCAGTACAGATGACAACTTGAATATCCTTTTTTACAATGGAAAACTCCTGCTTACTCCAACACATTTCAGTGGAGGAATGCATGACTGGGATGCTATAATTGCAATGCATAAATAAAGTTTTGGTTCATTGATTCATCTTATGCGGCTGATATTACCTTGAAACAAAGGGCAGAGTTTCCTCCAGCAGGTGATTCCTCCCTGGCTGGTGAACTGGCCTAGAGTCGTCTCCATGAAGAAGATCGGGATGCCACATGTGAACAGGAACACCACATACGGAATCAAGAATACGCCTTCAAGACAAATATCAAACGGAATCTGTGCAAGTACAGTTTGAGACGGATGAACAACACGGTAACAGCAACTGACCTCCTCCATTTTTGTAGCAGAGATATGGAAACCTCCACACATTGCCAAGGCCGACCAAGTGTCCCGCTACAGCCAAGAGGTACTCGATTTTACTGTCCCATGTCTCTCTCTCCACTGGCTTATCTTCAGACTGATTTTTACCCACACCCATACTTCGAACAAATAAAACACAAAAACCTTTTCAATTGTTTTGAGACATAACATATGCACTTTTTAAAACTGTCAAGTCAGTGTACTTAGCTGTCACAAGCTAGATTGCATAGATTTATCAGTGAGCAAAACTACACTGTATGATGCTGAGGGGTAATAATATTTCAAAAAGTATAGCATTAAAATTACAAGGAACAAAAGTCTACAAACAAGTAAAACAAAAAATGACTATTTATATACATTTTAAGACGTTTTACATTTGCTAGCATTTATTTTTCCTCCCCTGAAATATATGGTTTTAAAGACTTTATTCTCTGGGTAGGTTGAGTCACCAGATATAAAGTTAAATTTTACTGTTAAAATATATACTATATATATAATTGTTGTCCAATAGAAATCTTATGCAGAAAAAACATACTATTCTTCTTCAAATACGCATCATTTGCAGATTAAGCAATTATAACTATAAAATGTTTTATTGTAAATTACAAGTTTCTGTAGTTTGTGATTCGTTGTTTCTTCTGGACCAGAGCTGGCTCCATTTACCCCTAACTCCTGGGTTAAATTACAAATTTTTTGGCCAAAAAATTAAATACAAAATTGTATATTTAAAAGGAAATCTGCCAAAACTATTTAACTAAATAAAGTAACCAACATCAGAAAAAGACACTAATATGTTTTAGAAGGGTGAATAACGTTATTTTTTTTTATTTCCACCACAAATTACCACTATTTCCATAAATATAAAAATACATAAAACAATGTATTAAGACAAAGGGAGACATCTCACCTTAGGTCCTGCACACCTGAAGCAACTGGATCAATTGAATGAGTGTGTTAGTTTCAGAGGTGTGGCCAAGACTGACAAAACCAGTCTGTGGGGAACTGGGCACTCACATTAAATACAGTCCGAGTTGGTTTGCATTGGATTTGATTACACTAGCCTTTGTCAGTGAAGCTGGTGACAACCCTCTTTTTGCTTCTTGTTATGCTTCTCGTGAGATAAGAGGAGAGTGATCTACGCTGACCTTTTCGTCAGGAAGCGAGGAAAAGGCTGTTAGTTCCCCCATCTCCACTGGAAAAACCTAAAACAAAAAAGGCGAGGTGTCATTTTACCGTTCTATTGTGTTTTTAGCTGCAGGCACGGGATCTACACAGCAATATCTACACAATTAAAGGCATGCTGCATATCAGTGTTACAGATAAAACTACCAATGCTAAAATAAAAACTGTGCGTAATTTCAACTTCAACTGAAGTCCGTCTATTCGCCGACATTATGTTCGTTTTTTGCATAGCCCAAGGAAGTCGAAGTAGCTGAGTGAAATAGTGATGTTGTTGAGTTTGGCCGCTAGAGGTCATTATAGTGTTTAGTCCTGTAGGTTTGTAGTGCATGCATTACACAAGGATGTGGCGAATTACTATGAAAGGAATAGGCACAAAATCATTAGAAGGTGGTGGAGGTCGGGGTTTGATCTAGATACCCTTTTTTGTGGGTTAAAAGGTGTGAGAGGAGTTTTTTTCTTCTTTTATTTTTACCACAAAGAATAAAATTGCATTTTGTAAGGTTTTTGTGGATGTCACTTGTAACTTGCTTAATTGTATGCTTAATGTGAAAACCTAACCTTTATCTGGAGAATTCAAACCCGAGCCCTGATAGGCTGAGCAGATAGGATGATTGCACATTAAAATCACAGAGGAATAACAGTTACAGTGTACTCGAAAAATGGTTTATGGTTTACTTTGGGATGGACAATTACCGTATATCTAACATCTTTCAAATATTAATGTCCAGAGTGAATGAATGAACAAACATTAACACCACATGTCTAAACTAAGCCCCCTCAGAAAGCTCTGACTACCGGCTGTCACTTTGCACAAAAGGAATGTGAGATCACACTCATTTCTATTATAGAAGCAAGCAGAAAAGAGCCATCATCTGTTGCTGATAACAAATAACCTCCAACATCCCAATGGATAACGCGCGAAATCAGAAGAATCGCAACAACGCCAGTCGAAGAAGATCCAATGCAGAGTCCTTTATTTGGTCAAAAACATATCCACAAATGGTCAAAACATAATCCTTTATTTGTCAAAAATATATCCATCCCGTATCAACTAGTGCATTCTTCATAGCCCCCCTTAAATGGTTAAAGCATACAGTAATCCTTATCTTTGTCGGAGCCAGGGGTGCCGCCAGAAATTCTGGGCCCTATGGAAACAAAAATTTCTGGGCCCCCTACATTTTTTACAGATAAAATGTAACCCAATAAACATGCCCTGTATACTTTAAAAAGGATACTTAGCACATTGCATAGTTAAAATGTCTGATGAGTAAAAGCCTACAAAAACAAGAAAAAGCTATGGAAATATGTACTTGTTTACATAAAAGGAGAATATTTATTATCTCAATTGCAAACACAACAGAACATAATGTACACATATTGACATATACTTTACGTGAACAAGCTTTAACTGGGTCCAACTGCTCAATCAGGAAACATCAGCTACAACTAACCCATAATTAAATCAGTCCAAGACTAAAACTAGGCCAAAAGGGCTCAAAATCAAGACACACCAGGAGTAATGCCAGGCCTAAACCAGTCCAGGACTAAACAAGTACTGAACCAGACATAAACTGTTTGTTATCCAGGTATAACAAAGTTATGTTCAACATCACTTTATAATGGCCCAGCCTTTCTGCTGGCAAAATCATGTATCAAATCATCAAAGTTCAGCTTTCTTGCCAGTTTGCTTTCAATGGATAGTATGGCAAGGTGACAAAGTCTGTCCTGCAACATAGCAGACCTAAGATAATTTTTAATCAGTTTCAGCTTACTGAATGCTCTCTCGCCACCAGCAACGGTCACAGGCAATGTGCAAAATATTCGCAAAACTATGCAGACCTGCCCAAAAATACTCTGCAGCTGCATCTTGTAAATGCTGTTGAGCAGATCAATTGGTGACAGACACCCTGGGAAAGTGGCCCTATATACAGAGTTGAGGTGTCTGACTTCATCTTCAAATTCACAAGTCAGATCAGTGTTGTATTTTGAAATCAATGGCTGGCATACAGAATGGATTTGATCATCACGTAACTGGCCCTCACTTCACAGAACACACGGCAAACAGTTTTTTGTAATTTTTGAAGCGTGTAGATTACTTTTTGTTTAGTAAAGTTATCATCATGTGGAGAACACAGTAGATAAGACGTGCTTAGAGCTTTCAATCTTCGTGAAGTTTTGCGCTCAGGCTCACCTTGTTTGGCTGAGACGGGAACGGGGGGCGCGGGGGAAGGGAGACGTGGGTGTGCAGCGGCCGCTGAATCTGTGTCTACGAGACATGATAACCCGGAGACAGCAGAGATGTTGTTATTGTTGGATGTAAATCATAATTCAGTAATTATTTGACTAAGCTAGCTAGATAAAAGCAGGTCATGTAGCAACAAAAATAAGTAAGTGAAAGTTTTGGAATACAGGAATAGTGCAAGCTACCTTTCTTTTTAAAAAACTGTGTGACATACTGTCGACTTTGGCGTTCTCGGTCTTCTCTTTCCTTCTTTTCTTTCCGTTTTGATGCCCTGACTTTTGATGTGACATGCCTGCGTGTGTCACTATCTGCACTGCATCATAACAAACGCTAGGCTAACGAGCGTAGCTCGGACAGCGCAGGTGGAATGAACCATTGTGAGGGGGAGGGGTGTGACTTAAACAGTAAATACATTATTTGTTTGTTAAATATTAAATCTATGGTCAAAACGGACAAAATACACATTAAGTGTATGAGGGGCTCTAGCACATTACACGTATGTATAAAAAAGAGAAAAGAAATAAGAAAAGAAAAAGAGGGTCTGCTCTTCTGGGCCCTTCATCAGCCTGGGCCCTTAGAATCGTCCTAACCTTCCACCCCTTTACGGCGCCCTAGGTCGGAGCGATACGTATCCCATGGCTAATTCAGAAGAAGCGCCTCGAGCCCGCTTGGGCCCGGTTTATATATAGGCGTCCGAGCAGTGAATAACACACAATCTGTCATCATCAAAGAGATTATGCTTACATCTCCAGACACTAAATGTCCGGTTGATTTGCCTGATGTATAGCGGCTACTGTAGTTCCCAGCGCTTCCTTAGCGTTATTGGCGCTTTTAAGTAGTGGCTTAACCGTGAGATGTCAAAATGACGAGCTAGGAGGTTCTTTCCAGGACGCCTTTACATTATGGGAACTTCTGCGTCCGGCCACCTGGACTGTTATATTGGCCAGACGCCCACCGCGGCACGCGCCCTGATACTTGCTGAATAGTTGTTATCTACTGTCTGCCCTACTGCACTTCTTCCCACGAGCCAATCCTGGCCTGTGATTGGTCAGAATCATAGATATTCCACGTGGTGTTAACCCTCTCCCTGTGTCCCCACTTGACCTAGTGCATTTAGATGTACCGGCCATGATGCATATAAGGCTGTGGCTATCCAGGGACCTAACCCCCCAGTGGATAGTCTAGTCTACTCATTACAATTAATGTATGGAAGATGGTGTCTCTTCCCCGTCCCAACTAAATTATATTCCCAAACCTTTGAACACTTATACATTAGTATAACATAGTGATTATGAACCTCTTCCACTATAACACAGACTTAAAGAACAAATATATAGGCTTACATGGGGTCTACAAGTTCTCTACCATTAGTGACAACATTTAGACAGCCTTTATACCACAACACATCATTTCAAAATGGACATGGAAGATTAACAGCTGCATGAGGCAATATCGCCACTTTGACATTTTTTGCAATGTATATATTTACCTTTGTACAGTACAATACTATTGGCCTTTCTTTGATAAATGGCAGCTTTTATGATATATTGGAGCACAAATCAAATATATGTGTTCACTATTAGGAAAGAAAATCAGGTATAGGTACTTTATGTTTACACATGGTTTTCAACAACATAGCTCATTGTTATATCACATTGATTGGGGCTGATGATCAGGGATTCTTGGGATTTTTCCTGTTCGATAAGATGAATGTGACCCCAAAAAGTTTGAGAAAGCCTTGTATTGCTGGGTTTTAGGTGACATCACAGCGTTCTAAAGCCCTATAATATTACAGTATATAGAGGTAACATTATTTTCTTTTGTCTGTGTAAGTTCTCAGTCATACAGGAGTTGTCCATCTTCAATGATGGTACTTGATTCATCTTCTGTACTCAGTAGTTGAGGTCTTCGAACGTTTCGCCTCTCATCCAAAAGGCTTCGTCAGCGACAAAAGTCCTGCTCAGCCCGCAGCTGAAGATGTAGACCAACAGGGAGGAGTGGGGATGGCCCGGCTCCTCCCCTCTAATCACAGCTTTTGAGGAAATGTTTGGTCTTGTACAGAGAGATCATGGACCCAGTGAATAATATTAATGATCATTTTTGTAATTCATACATTTTGAAAAATTGTGAAAGTGTAATGCACTGGGTCCGGTGACATCATCACATTCTAAAATAGGTTAAATTATTGGTCAGGAATTTCTCTATTTATTTCTGATGAAGTCTTTTGTTTGTGAGGCTGCGATTTTGCCACAATTTGACAAGTAAATAAAGGGATTTACTTTTGCTTAAATGGTACTGTAGTCTGTAAAAGAAAATCAATATGCGCCATGCTGCAAGAAGATTGAAGCGGATCTGTCGCTTCAATGTGAGGCGTTGCTTTAGAGGTATATACATCGGTCTGTCCTCACTGAATGGGAGAAGAGAACAAGTTAACCATGGGTGAGAAAAAGTAAATAATAAGCAATTAATGGTACACCAAGACAACACAAGAGACATCCATAAAGGCAAATGATGGACAGACCACGGTCAGAGGTTAACCGAGCATGGCATTTACTGTAGCACAGAGATGACATTTTTGCAGTTGAATGAATGAGAAGAAAACCATTGGTCATCAGCATAGGCAATACACTATCACCCCTACCTCAACCACAATTCACAGCATTTCACCTACCACTGTTTGTATATTTCCTTTATCGCAGCAGTGCAACATAAAAAGACCTTCACATTTTGCTGTTTATAGGGTTATAACATGACATGAGCATTAAAGGTGGGGTCTAACTTCTGTACATATTATATTATACTATATATGTTTTTGCTGCCTTAATATGATTCATTTAGGTCATGTGTTTATGTGTCTGGAACGTCAAATATGTTTTCTTGGAAAGTAATTTTAGCTGCAGCCTAAAATACACGCCTTATTTAAGCACGCGGCTCCACATTGAAAACAAGTTTGATACCCCTGTTTTAGGAGGTGCACGTCAGGTATTTTATCAGGTGGTGCTTGGTGTGAAAGGTTCTATAATATAAAATGACAGTATCATGATAATACAAGTATAGTGGATTTGATTCTTAAGGATTTTATATGTGAAAGGTAAGCTATAAAACAAGCTTTCATAGAAGAGAGAATACATTCTGAAAAAGTGTCAATACTGTAGTTTACCGGTAATGCTGCAGTATTCAACTGTGAAGCCCTGCAAAAAAAAAAAGGGTGAAATAGAGCAGAACAAAACTAACACCTGTCCTGTAAATAAATGTTTTCTGCTTGTTATGAATGTCTAAGGTTATCCGTGTGTGCGCGGGTGCTTCACATTTTGTGTGTATCTGCAGTATGTCAGGGTTGTAATGAAGAATGTGTTGTTGTGTCTTAGTGGAGAGTTGTTCAGAAGTAGGTCAATGTTTGAGGGAAAGAATGGAGGATTCGAGGGGGCCCGCAGGGTCACTGACAGCGACAGCGGGGGAGATCCATTGTGGGTCAGCAGCTGTGAAGTTTTAACATTGAAACTGGCCTCTGTCATTGATTAATGAGCACGGTCTGGGCTGCATTTAAGGGTAAATTATTATTTATTTTTTTCAAACTAGGAATTTTTCTCAGTGCAAACGTGCGACATAAAACATATAACACAGAGTTAAGATAAAAGATAAAAAATAAACTAAAGAACTTTAAACTATAAGGCTATAGGGGCATGCATACAAAATGTGTAGATGTGATATAAAGTGATAAGTGACAAGTGATAGCAGTGGACACACCACACAGTGCAAGTGCAGATACAGTGCCTTGCGAAAGTATTCGGCCCCCTTGAACTTTTCGACATTTTGCCACATTTCAGGCTTCAAACATAAAGATATAAAACTGTAATTTTTTGTGAGGAACCAACAACAAGTGGGACACAATCATGAAGTGAAACGAAATTGATTGGATATTTCAAACATTTTTAACAAATAAAAAACTGAAAAATTGGGCGTGCAAAATTATTCAGCCCCCTTAAGTTAATACTTTGTAGCGCCACCTTTTGCTGCGATTACTGCTGTAAGTCACTTGGGCTTTGTCTCTATCAGTTTTGCACATTGAGAGACTGAAATATTTGACCATTCCTCCTTGCAAAACAGCTCGAGCTCAGTGAAGTTGGATGGACAGCGTTTGTGAACAGCAGTTTTCAGTTCTTTCCACAGATTCTTGATTGGATTCAGGTCTGGACTTTGACTTGGCCATTCTAACACCTGGATATGTTTATTTGTGAACCACTCTATTGTAGATTTTGCTTCATGTTTTGGATCATTGTCTTGTTGGAAGACAAATCTCCGTCCCAGTCTCAGGTCTTTTGCAGACTCCATCAGGTTTTCTTTCAGAATGGTCCTGTATTTGGCTCCATCCATCTTCTCATCAATTTGAACCATCTTCCCTGTCCCTGCTGAAGAAAAGCAGGCCCAAACCATGATGCTGCCACCACCATGTTTGACAGTGGGGATGGTGTGTTCAGGGTGATGAGCTGTGTTGCTTTTACGCCAAACATAACGTTTTGCATTGTTGCCAAAAAGGTTCGATTTTGGTTTCATCTGACCAGAGCACCTTCTTCCACATGTTTGGTGTGTCTCCCAGGTGGCTTGTGGCAAACTTTAAACAACACTTTTTATGGATATCTTTAAGAAATGGCTTTCTTCTTGCCACTTTTCCATAAAGGCCAGAGTTGTGCAGTATACGACTGATTGTTGTCCTTGGGAAATCTTTTTGTATCCAAATCCAGTTTTAAACTTCTCCACAACAGTATCTCGGACCTGCCTGGTGTGTTCCTTGTTCTTCATGATGCCCTCTGCACTTTAAACTGACCTCTGAGACTATCACAGAGCAGGTGCATTTATACGGAGACTTGTTTACACACAGGTGGATTTTATTTATCATCATTAGTCATTTAGGTCAACATTGGATCATTCAGAGATCCTCACTGAACTTCTGCAGAGAGTTTGCTGCACTGAAAGTAAAGGGGCTGAATAATTTTGCACGCCCAATTTTTCAGTTGTTTATTTGTTAAAAATGTTTGAAATATCCAATAAATTTCATTTGACTTCATGATTGTGTCCCACTTGTTGTTGGTTCTTCACAAAAAATTACAGTTTTATATATTTATGTTTGAAGGCTGAAATGTGGCAAAAGGTCGAAAAGTTCAAGGGTGCCAAATACTTTCGCAAGGCATTGTACATCCATGAGTCTGTAACTAAGCTACAGAGACTTGTTATTGTTCATGAGTCTGATGGCGGAGGGGAAAAAACTGTTCAAGTGGCGGGAGGTATGGGTCTGGATAGACCGTAGCCTCCTGCCTGAGGGGAGAGGGGTGAATAGTCCGTGACCAGGGTGAGAAGGGTCAGCTGTGATCCGACCCACACGCCTCCGGGTCCTGGAGGTGAACAGGTCCTGGAGAGATGGGAGCTCACAGCCAATCACCTTCTCTGCAGCACGCACAATGCGCTGCAGTCGGTGCTTGTCCCGTTCTGTAGCGCCGGGGAACCACACGGTGATGGAGAAGGTGAGGATGGACTCGATGATGGCCGTGTAGAACTGCACCAGCTTAAGTTTCCTCAGCTGCCGCAGGAAGAACATCCTCTGCTGGGCCTTCTTGATGGTAGGTCCTGGGTGATGGTGGTGCCCAGGAAATGGAAGGAGTCGGCGATGGAGATGGGGGTGGGAGAGTCTGTCAGGGCGAGGGGGGACGGTGGGGCTGTGTCTTTCCTAAAGTACACAATCATCTCCACTGTCTTCAGGGCGTTAAGCTCCAGGTTGTTGTGGCTGCACCAGGACGCCAGCCGGTCCACCTCTCTCCTGTAGGCGGACAGTGTTTGTAGTCCAAGTGTTCGAGACGATCTTCCCCAGCCGCACGTGCTGTCTCCGGTTTGTCAGGAAGTCAGTGATCCACCTGCAGAGGGAGTCGGGCACGTTGAGCTGGTAGAGCTTGTCTTGTAGCAGTCCAGGGAGGATGGTGTTGAAGGCAGAGCTGTAGTCCACAAACAGGATCCTGGTGTAGGTTCCTGGTGAGTCCAGATGCTCCAGAATGGAGTAGAGGGCCAGATTGACTGTGTCGTCCACAGACCTCTTAGCTCTGTAAGCGAACTGCAGTGGGTCCAGGAGGGGGGCGGTGATGTCCTTGAGGTGGGGCAGGACCAAGCGCTCAAAAGACTTCATGACCACAGACGTCAGTGCCACCGGCCTGTAGTCATTAAGTCCTGTGAGCCGTGGTTTCTTAGGGACAGGAACGATGGTGGAAGTCTCCGGAAAAAATACCCCCGGCTCACATTAAATCCGGTTACGGTCATTAAAACCAATGTAGCACACTCACACTGCTCCGCAAAGTCCGGCCCCGGCTACCGAGGCCATCCAGCGGCCTTCCGGCAGTTTACCACCTGTAAACGCGTGTAACGTCGTAAATGTAAACATTTCTCCATTACCAGTGGTTTTAATGACTTTCTAAGTCGCCGTACCGGACCTTAACCGGATTTAATGTGAACCGTGCACATACAGTACATGGACATAGTAAACTAGGCAAGGCAAGGCAAGGCCAGTTTATTTGTAGAGCACAATTCATACACAAGGCAATTCAAAGTGCTTTCACAGTTGCATAAAGTTACAAGAAAACAGACCAAATCAATAAAACATCAACATAAAAATTAATCAATTACAGTAAAAGGCAAGAGTGCAGACAGAATACTTTCAGTTTTCATATGCTCGGGTAAAAAGAGCTGTTTTCAGCCTGGATTTGAACATTGTCAGAGTTGAGGCCTGTCTCACATCCTCATGAAGACTGTTCCAGATTTTAGCTGCATGAAACTGAAACACAGCCTCACCGTGTTTATTATTGACTCTGGGAACCACCAGGAGACCCCTCCCTGAAGTTCTCAGGGCCCGAGATGGTTCATACGGCTCTGACATGTCAGAGATGTACTTTGGTGCTAAACCATGAAAAGACTTGTACACAAGCAGAGCTGTTTTAAATTCTATTCTCTGAGTGACAGGAAGCCAGTGCAGAGACCGGAGCACTGGACTAATATGGTCGTATTTCCTGGTTCTTGTCAGGACTCGAGCAGCAGCGTTCTGGATGTTCTGCAGCTCTAACAGCTCATTTAGAAAGGCCAGTGAGCAGCCGTTACAGTCGTCTAACCTGCTGGAGACAAATGCATGGAGGAGTCTCTCCAAGTCTGGTTTTGACACTATTCCTCTGATCTTAGCCATGTTTTTCAGATGGTAAAAAGCTGATGATGTTATTGCTTTGATATGGCTGTTTAAGTTCAGGTCTAAGTCCATGATTACTCCTAGATTTCTAACCTGATTTTTTTGGTTTCAGAGAGAGAGACTCAAGGTGACTGATAACACTTTGTCTTTGTGTCTGTGGGCCAAAAACAATGATCTCAGTTTTGTCTGAGTTTAGTTGGAGAAAGTTGTTTTGCATCCACAAACTGATCTGTTCGATGCAGTGACAGAGAGTATCTACAGGCCCCTGTTCACCTGCCGTCAGTGACACGTAGATCTGAGTGTCATCTGCGTAGTTGTGGTACGACACATTGTTGCTGTTTATTAGCTGACCCAATGGAAGCATGTACAAGTTGAATAAGAGGGGTCCCAAGATTGACCCCCGTACCTTGTATTTGGTGTAAGTTACTATACGATGCAGGAGTTTAAAGTCAATAACTAAACAACTTTGTGGCGGCTGGACTGTAGTGATGTGTAGGTCGCGAACGATCCGGCTCATTTTTTAATTTTTTATTCGTCTTCGGGGAGGGGCGTTACTTTAGTTGTGCATGCCTATTTTACGAAACAACAGTCACTGCTGGAGTGGGGGTGGAGAGAGGAGTGACAGAGGGACAGAGGGACAGTTTGCGAATGCACGACCGCGGGACGTGAGCGCGGCTTGCGGGGAAAGGGTTTTGGAGCGCGGCTCATCGCAGCGAGAGGACGCTACCAGCGCCAGTACTCTCCCGGGCAAAGGCGCGCGGGGTCCGAGAGTGACGAGGCGACTACAGGCGAACGGCAGCGATATCACCGCCCACTGCCTCCTCCTCAGTCCGCCCCGGTCATCTCCGCCGCAGCTACAGCCCCACGAGGAGCTCAAAGTAGTAATGGGTCGGTCGCGAACGAGTCGGTACAAAGAGCCGGCTCTTTTAAGTGAACGATGAGAGCCGAGTCTCAAAAGTGAGATGTTTATCAAGCGCTACATACACTGCTCTCTGCTACAATAGAGACGGACAGAGAAGGGCAAAGACTAAAAGAGAAAGAGAGTAAGAGAACTAAACTAAACTAAAATGTGTTCGGGGTGAAAGGATACTGTAGGTAAAACATATGCAGCTGCAGCCCGTCCACAAGGAACAAACCTGCTGTTTACACAAAATCTAGATCTATACAAACCTAAACTAATCCATACATGTAGTCAGAACATATCTAGCTTTTAGCCACTTCTTATTTGGTTTTATGGTTAGATAAAGTTACGCTGGGTTTGTGGAGTGAAAAATAAACAACGCGATCACGCGCGGAGCGGCGATACGTCGCAATGTCGGCCTTTTCCACATGTGTATAAGCGCATTGCAAAAGCAACTAAAGAAGAAGTACAACAGGAGTCCAGGCTAAAGTTTGTCTGGAGTCTGTATTCCTCTCTCAGCGCGAGGCTCCAGCAGCTAGATTGAGCAGGACCAGGGGCGGAGCTGATACACGCAGCAGAAGGACTGGGGAGAAGCTATGGGAGAAACACTAAGGATATGTACATAATGTACCAGCCTTAAAAGTGCGTGTGTTGCTATAATAGACAATGGCTCCACCATCTGGAGTCAACTTTGATTCCTGAAGACAAAACAACACCACTATAAGCCAATATCACATTATTATTACAATAGAAAACAAATATTATTCTGTTCTGTTTAATTTCTTTCTTGATTAGTTGTTTTGTGCAGGGAGTAAAAGCTCAGTTAACAAGCCATGAATCAAAACCTCTCCTAAATTTAAACTGTATTATGTTAAACAAAGAAGAGCCATTTGGGAGCCAAAAGAGCCGAAAATCCCATCACTAGCTCAAAGTGAGCAAAAGGCAATGAGTTTGAGAAATAGATCGCGTTGAGACTAGACACCTCTTTCACTTAGGTTTTTTCTCACCTCTTGCGCAGTAGAAGCTTAATTAGGTCATGTGCTTGTTTTTGTGATAACAAACTATCGATGTTAGTGTGAGTCATTTTTTTTGTTAAAATAAAGTCCGTTCGGAGAGTATTTACTTTCTTTAAAAAAAAAACATAATCGTTCTCTTTAAAATGAACGGCTCCCTTCAAAGAGCCATCACTACTGGACTGTGGCACGCGGTTACTGTCCATACCAGTACCATGACCAGTACATACATACTGGCAATGCCACGCCCACACGTAATACCCAGGCACTCAGCAAGCCCCGCCTCAAGGGGCTCATTCATATGGGCGAGCAACTCCTACTCACGCGTGCGCGCGCACACACACACACACACACACCTCTTTTGTCTCATTGTCTCGTACACTCTCGCTATTAACGCCTGCCTCACACGCGCACACGCAGCCATTTATAAAGCTCCGCGTGGGCTCTCTCATGATCACAGTGGCGCACTACGAATGACAGACCTGCGTCCCCGGAGCCACATGAGTTTCCTCTGAGATTAAACGGACATAGGATCTGACGTTTGCCTTTACAGGTACAACTTTATTTTTTTCCGTGTGTTTTAGCGCCATGTCATTTCGAGAGTGGACTAGTAAAGCACTGTTCATTAAGCTGTTACTAAGTAGGCCAAAGGTTACAGGCAGCTCTGCTGGGAGAGTCGCTGTTCCTCCTGTGCTGAGTGCTAACTCTGGCAGTCTTTTTGTCACTCTGCCTGAGCATTTCACTGGCAGGGGAATGACTGTACTAACCATAGTTATAACTAAACTGTTAGTGGAAACTAAGATATTTTGTGTTATTCCTGTGTGGCAGACCGGTTGAAGTGCTGTCTTACTCTAAAAATAAAGCCAAACAAATGTTTGATTTAAAATAAATTGGACCGAATCATTATGGCTTAAATGCTATAAATCACCATTACATCAGTGGGTGGTTATGAGTTATTAATATCCCACTCATCATTTTGATATTTAATTATTTTTCACTCTGTCAAAGTAATACCAACAGACCAGGGGTCTCCAACCACTAAACCTTGATCTGTAAAGAGATACTAGAATTGGAATAAGAACCAGGACCAAACCAATACTGTACCAGACCACTTACATAGCCTTCTTCTTTAGGTAGCCAACAATCATTACACTATTTACTTGGTAGGTGACACATATGGATGTCATAATCAGTGGCGGCTGGTGATGTAAAAACCAGGGGGGGTTGTTGCCTCTACCTACCTTCAATTATATTTTAAAAGATACTTACAAACATTGTTTTTAACTTCAAAAAGAAAGTTATCTTTGGGGCATTTTATATTATTATTTTATGCAAAACATAATCAAAACTAAACTTATTTAGTTTTATTAAACTAAAAAATAAAGAAGCATGGAATGAATTTATGCTTTTGGAAAATCTTTTTTCTGATGAAATGAAATCAAAGTGTAAAGATCACTATACATATTTTTGTTTTGCACCACTGATTTGTGTTTTGTACCAACAGAACAAAGGGAGGAGGTGTTTCCTCTTTGATTTCATGGACAGTATTAGTCGCAGACCTGCTATGGTTCCATGATGAGCCTCAGAGCCACAGGTTTAAACCTGTATGAACTGTCAGACAAATGACTAGGTCAGAAATCATGGGCGTAACTTCCTGAAGGACTGGTGTGGACATGTCCCCACCAACTTTGGCCTGGCAGGGACAGTCCCCACCAATATTTCACAACTTTTCCCTTCTGAGCATTTACATTTGTGGACAGTAGCTGGAGCGGCAGCGGCTGGACAGAGTTCAGAGCGTCTTCGAGCTACTGTAAATGAGTCCTGCTGCTCCCACTGTGATGTGAGGGGCGTAGGGGGCACGTCTTCTCATTGGGAGATCTTTCACAAAAGCTTTACACTGATATTGGCATGTTATGCTGGAGAGAGGACGGTCAGCATCACAACGCTTTTTATTTCGTGTTAATTGGTTAAATATTTGCGGAGATATTTACATTTTCGGGTTGCAACTGCCCTACAGCATGTTTATGTACCTTATTTACGTTCGACGCATTTACGTGAAAACACGCGATGTCTGTAGTTTACTTTGATCAAAAGGTTTTACTCAAAAACGATCAGAAAAGAGTTGTTATGCTCTTTCCATTATTTAGTTTTATTGAGAAGTCAAGCGCAGGAGGAGAGGAGAGCGGTGTGTTCCTTCCATAGACTGTAAGCGCAGCAGTGAGGGGAGGGGAGACACTCACGTACCAACAAATACATGTATATATTAAAGTAAATTGGGACGTGGAGAAAAAGCTTTTTGTGGAGTGTCCCCACCAACATTGACACCAAACCTACGCCCTTGTCAGAAATAACTGTGTGACTTAGGTGTTTAGATGAGAGTCCTCCTCTGTAGCTCCTGGTGCTCCACCTCTGTTTCACTCAATGAATGAATGAGTAAGTTCCCCTCTTCTGTAGCTCCTCACGGTCCTGAATCTTCTCTCCATCAAATGTCCACGTCCTGGGACATAACTGTCCAAGTCAGCGAGGGTTGTCCCAAAGTGTGCAATAAACAAGCAGTAGCTAAAGCAGACGAGCTAGTTAGCATCGTAATGCTACCTCCAGTAAAGCCTGTTTAGACGTCACTTCTGACTGAAGAAAGTTGTCAAAGTCCATAAGTTGGACAAAATCCTTTCACGTCCTCTCAGGAAACACGAAGATTCTCCGGTCTCTCAAATGAGAAGTTTTTCCTCCGATCGTCCGTGAGCTCAGAGCTGCTCCCAAAAACAAGCTACTCGCGTTTGTTTACAGTAGAGGCTTCCTCGGTTTTCACATGTTAAATCTCCCATGGGCGCGTGGCCTCACCGCCCAACGGAGATTTAACATTGCGCGTCTCTGATTGGTTGAATTAATGATATGTAGTGAGGTTTTTATACCATATCAGAGCGCCATTGGTTAGATCGCGAGGGCGCTGTTCCTCGCCGCCCCAGGCATTAAACTACACATTTATGATGCTGTTACGGCACACGATGAAGCTGGCAGACATGACACACTCCTTCCCCTCTGCTCCCCCTCCCTCCAGTGTATAAAACACCTGTACAGAAGAAAGTCATGATTTTGCTAACCTTAAAACTTGGATTATTTTATTTTTTGCAAAAAATGATAGGAGGGGCGGCGCCCCACCGCCCATAATAGACCAGCTGCCACTGGTCATAATACACAGTGGTAGTTTTATTCCTCATGACAGCATGTAATGGAGTGATCTTTTTTTCTTCTATTATTGCTGTTCATTTTCTTAATCTCATCTACATAAGTGCACTCAGTTTAAACATGCCTAACTTTTTAATAGCCTATATTTTTAGTTTCTTGTTTAAATGAATTTAGCTTATTGTTGTTTGCTGCTCTTTTGGACTTTGCTGTTGAAACAAAGCAAGTCAAGGCATGCTTATTTATACTGCGCATTTCATACACAAGGCAACTCAATGCTTTCCCCTACTAGGTTGTTTGTTTTTTCGGTGGTGAGGTGTATGCAACCTTATTGTCCAGTGTGGTTTCTTGTGAGACATAACATTTTATTTTAAATGTGCATTATGGAACTTTTTATGTTAAAAGAAATCTTGATATCAGTGCGTATTTGACCTTTTAGGGACCCAGTGGCTGTATGCATCGTGAGTATAAAGCCTTTACTTTTCATCAAGGTGGCCTCTATGACGCTCCAGGATAAATTGTTTTTAGGATTTCTGGTAGGTTTTCGCTGTTGATGGAACCATCTCCATGGTTACGCATAGATTCCATCCAGAAAACCAACCAAAAACCCCCAAAAAAGACAACTGATCTTGGAGCATCATAGAGGCCACTGTGATGGAAAGTAAAGCACCATGCAGCCACTCGATCACAAATATGCACTAATATCCAGTTATTGTAGTTTTAGTCGCATGAAAAGTTCCATAATGCACATTACGGCAGGCCATCAGCATAGTCCGCCTACTTTATGTTTGTGATTGTCACAGGAGCATCTCCTCTTGTGTCTCATTTTCAGTCACATTTCCCTCAGTCACGATTAGGTTAAAAGGTTAGGTCCCTTTTGTGATAGAGCTTGTACCAGTGGTTAAAGGAGAGTGTTGTGACCAAAACATTTTCTTAGTATTGGTGTAAACACAGTGACTGCCAAGGCAAAATGCAAATCATCTCTCTAAAATAACAATTTGACAGCACTGTTTGGTATAACAATAGTAGAATTGGTAACAGGTTTGCAAAATACCTGCAATTTAATAAAAATCACAAATTTGGTGCAATTATTGCAAAGGCTACAGTTACTGCATTAGACATATTTTAATGAACAGTCCTTTTAAGGCAAGGCAAGGTTATTTGTAGAGCACAATTCATACACAAGGCAATTCAAAGTGCTTTCACAGTTGCATAAAGTTACAAGAAAACAGATCAAATCAATCATTAAAACATCAACATAAAAAATTATCAATTACAGTGAAAGGCAAGAGTGCAGATAAAATACTTTCAGTTTTTATATGCTCGGGTAAAAAGAGCTGTTTTCAGCCTAGATTTGAACATTGTCAGAGTTGAGGCCTGTCTCACATCCTCATGAAGACTGTTCCAGATTTTAGCTGCATGAAACTGAAACGCAGCCTCACCTTGTTTATTATTGACTCTGGGAACCACCAGGAGACCCCTCCTTGAAGTTCTCAGGGCCCGAGATGGTTCATACGGCTCTAACATGTCAGAGATGTACTTTGGTGCTAAACCATGAAAAGACTTGTACACAAGCAGAGCTGTTTTAAATTCTATTCTCTGAGTGACAGGAAGCCAGTGCAGGGACCGGAGCACTGGACTAATATGGTCGTATTTCCTGGTTCTTGTCAGGACTCGAGCAGCAGCGTTCTGGATGTACTGCAGCTCTAACAGCTCGTTTAGAAAGGCCAGTGAGCACTAAGCACTAATATATTCGCACACATATTTTCCAGTCTATTTTCTACACTTCTAATCCATGGCAGCAAGACAAAAGACACATTGTTGAGAAGCCCCTTATACCAAAGAGGGCTGTGCTGCACATGAGCACTGTCACAGAAGTATGCTCACTTTTGTTCATGTGAACATACTGTAGTTATCTTAAAAATCCTAAACTTAGTGAGTAACGTAGATGATAATTTGTTCAAATTTTGTAAGATGTCAAAATTGAAGAAGTGCATTTATTAAAGTAGATGAAGTGCAGTTGGGTGCAGCAGAAACGTCCCAGGTTAAATCTTTGGGCCAGATGGGGCCTTTTTGTGTGGAGCTTGCATTACATGTGGTTTCTGGGTCTGGCTGGGTTTCCTCCCGTTTTTTTCCCATCAACTCAAAACATGCACAGCAAGCTTAAAAAAAGGGCAGTCAACTTTCTGGGGCCTGGGGAAAGGAGGTTTCACTTGGGCCCCCTTGCTCTACACTGAAACGCAGGATCCTAGAGGAGGAGGTGTGCATTACAGGAACATTTTAATATTGACAAAATACATTATTTTGTGTTACAATTCATTCAATTCAGTTAAAAAAATTGTCCCCAAGGGGGGACAAGGGCTCAGTATATCAGCTTTACTAAGCTGGAAATATGTATGACATTAGATTCTAATGAAACAGGCCATGATATTACAAATAAATGATATTACATCCTGGTCCTGAGGTCCAGGGGCACCACCATATCACCAGCGGTAGGAGGACAGGTGCTGTGGTGATCTCTCTTCAATGCAGTCAGGTATTGATTACAGCGTTTACTATTACAGTGCGATGGATAAGGATCAAGCCTTTGTTCCTGATGTCAAATGTGCGACCCATCTCCCTCACACCAGCACCCACAGCAGAGGCCAGTGGTCCAGTAAAATGGAGTTCCTGCTGGCTGTAGCAGGACAGATCATTGGCCTTGGGAACGTCTGGAGGTTTCCCTACCTGTGCTACAAGAATGGAGGAGGTGAGTGTCCTGTCTGTCTCTGGGGCGACGGTGGCACAGTTGGTAGAGTGGGTCGTCTCATGATCGGAAGGTCGCGGGTTGGAACCCCAGCTCCCGCAAAGGCCCACTGGTGTTGTGTCCTTGGGCAAGACACTTCACCCTACTTGCCTCCAGTGACTGTATGCGTACATTGGTGTATGAATGAGAGAGTTAATGGTTGACTGGTTTCTTACTGATAAAGGTAGAAAAGAGCTATTTACCATTTTACTGTTTATCCAAATCCAGTCAATTTGCAAAGCACATTTACACAAGCATGACACAGTTCCCAAAGTAGTTTATATAAACAAGAATTTTTCAGTTTAGCTCCACCAGTTCTCACAAATAAAAATGTTAAAATACGTCAAGCCATAATTGAGAAATAAGAAGGGGAAAAAAAGCCACAAAGCAATACGTTGACCTAGAAAAGCTTTCATGTACAATGTTGTTCCCTCATGTGTTTTATACCTTGACTTGTGTTTGGTTTTAAGTGTGCCTGTTTAAACAATTGTACACATTCAGCCTGCCTCTATATTTGGTCAGCTCTCTCTTCCTCTGTTGATCCGTCCACTGGACTGGACGGTCTGCGATCTTGGCCCGTCTGTTCTGGGACTCCTTCGGTCCTGGGTCTCTATAGCCTGTCCGTCCATGGGAGTGGCTCTCTCCTGCTGTGGTTCACCCCGAGGTTTCTCGTTTCTCCCCTTGGGTTTTTGAGTTTTTCCACCCGCGCCACCTACCGCTGACACTTATTTGGACTTTATGTTTGCCTGGATACTTGATTCGCCTGAACTTTACATTGTCTTATTTACTGCTCTGTTTTATTGCCTTAATGTTCGGTGCAGCCCTATGAGGCAACTCCTGTTGTGATAATGGGCTATACAACACCATTGATTGATTGATTGATTGAATAATAAGTGAGCAGAATATAGGACCACTGGGTATGACATAATTCATTTTAAAAGTGCATTATATTGTAAAAAAGAAAAAGCAAGTGTAATTGTTTTGAGAATTGTCACAAGGTCTTGTTTTGATTTTTCTCTTATTCAGACATATACTAATGTTACAACGGACTTGAAATCCTTTTTATTGTATGTTTTCTTGAGTTTTTGACCCATACTTTGTTTCTTAGGAGTGTTCTTCATCCCTTATGTGCTGTTCCTCTTCACCTGTGGGATCCCTCTGTTCCTCCTGGAGACTTCTATGGGACAGTACACCAAACAGGGCAGCATAACCTGCTGGAAAAATATCTGTCCCTTATTTCAAGGTACATTTTTGTTCATATAACAATATGGCTTCAAGTTATAAACAGCATGCTTGATGTTATTTATTTCCACATCCAGTTTAACTAAATTCAACTTTATTACAAACTTGAGGTCCAAAGAGACAGAGGGACACAATATGACAAAACAGAAACTAATATTGTGTGTATACATTTTCCACTGGGGGTGTAGTTCATGTTGTAAACACTGATGCCAATCAGAGCACATTCTTTCTCAGAGCGAGTCACTCATGTTTAGTGCCAGGTCTCAACAGACTGGTATTGTGCACTCAGCTACACTGTCCGTATTATTCTGACCTTGGTTTGTGGCAAGTGTATTTCAGCTTCTGTATAACCTTATTTTTGAAAATAAAAAGCACTGCTTTGCAAACTCTACAGGCTACACAGAGGGCAGTTGTTTGTCACTCAGTAAGTGCATTGGTGGATGGAGACACTCTAAGACAAAAAGTTAGGATAATGTGTAACTTATTTAATTGGTATGAAAATATTTATAACAGACCTGAAAATGTTGCAATTCTAGGAATAAAAAAAGCAGCTTTCATTCTAGGATTATATTTTAAGTAGAGTAAACATCTGCCGTCTGCAACAGTTTAGTTTAGTAAACCATTTCTGCTCACATTAACAGTTCCCTTACAAGGACCACAACCTCAAATCAAGTGAAACAACTTTATTAAACAAGCAAGATGACGGCGGCGAATAATATTGTGATGTCGTTTTGGGGCTTCGTAGGAGACAACGATGAGCTCTCGGGCTTCATCCCCACTGACATGAAAGATAGAAGGGATGAAGAAGGAAAGAAGGGTGGGAGGGAGGGGCACGTAAACGAGAACGAGGAGAGGCTGACGAGAGGAATCGGGTGTGTGGTCCTGCTCCCGAACCTCAGATAAATACTTTATCTCCATTTGTCCTCACAGTTAATGGGAAATAATTCCTTGATACTCATCATATTTCGAATCTTCTTGTGTTAATGTATCTATGTATTGTCTGTAAAACAGTTTGAGTTACTAGGTATTTCTTAAAATGTTTCTTGTTCTAACACAAAACTTTCCTGTTCTTTCTGTGTTGTTTGCAGGGATTGGCTACGGTAGCCAGGTGGTTGTTTTGTATTCGAGCATCTATTACATTATTATTTTGGCCTGGGCATTCCTGTATCTCTTCTCGTCTTTCAGCACTGAAATTCCATGGGCCAGTTGCAGAAACCCCTGGAACACGGGTTTGACATACAAACTCAATATTATTATTTTAAAGGTATTTTTAATGACATCAAAATCATTACTATTCTTTTGTTAAGAAACCTGTGTGGAATTTGATCGAATTGGGAATCTCAATTTGACCATAGCAGCAAATGCCACGTCACCAGTGCGGGAATTTTGGGAGTGAGTAGACCATGAATATTACTGTTGGCAAAGTTGAGATATTTCTGTTTTGTTGAATTCATTCATTTTGCAGGAGAAGAGTTTTGAACCTGTCAGGAAGTGTCCATGAGCTGGGGGGGATCAGATGGGAGTTGGCTCTGTGTCTTCTGCTTTCGTGGGTCATCTGCTACTTCTGTGTCTGGCAGGGGGTGAAGTCCACGGGGAAGGTAGGACAACCATATTCGAAAACAAAAGAAGAATAAACAAATCATTTATTCAAGGGATAAAAACATATGAAGAAAAATTATGAAATAAACAAGATCCTTTCAAACAAATAGAGTGCTTTATGTTTGGGGTATACAATGTAAATGTACTATACTACTTTAAGTTAGAAAGACACAAGGTTAGAGCAAAATCTGAGGTTCTATTCAGTGTAAAGAAAACACAGTGCTGAACAGCAGAGACATCTGTCCTTTGGGCTTCATTCTTCAGAAATGCGGAATTAATCATCTAAACTCCCAGCATATTGTGATACGTATGCATTGTATGATAGGAATTACCATCTCTTATTGCCTCTTCAACTTGACAGAAACAGTGAAAGTGAAGGTTTATGATGGCATTAAAAATCAATACACAATGTGCAACTTGTCTTTGTTCTGTAATAGTTCTGTGCACCGCTGATGCTACTTGGCCTTCTTCATGTTGTACTCGTCTGTAATTTTAGACTTTATCTATTTTAATTAGAGATCCTTTAACCCGTGTGCTTAAATAATGCACTGTTTTGATTCTGAGCTAAAGTGAAGGTGCTTTATTTATTATATGAAATTAAACTAAATTTGTCCTCTAACCCAGCCTTTGATGCCACTGGCATTGAAAGATGGCTCAAATAATTATGAAGATTTAGTTTAGTTTGGTTTTATATATGGATAATGTTATGGATGTATACAGTGGGGCAAAAAAGTATTTGGCCGAAATCCAAAAGGAAGTCTACGGGGAACTGACCAAATACATTTTTGCCCCAATGTATGTCTGTTCCATACTCCATGATAAATAATTGCCAATTGATCGAGAGATGTATTATGTACAATGGCAGATGTTGGTGCAGTTTTGCAGCCTGAGAATAGAATAATGGTGAACCTGGTAATTATGTGTGAAATTTAATGTTTTATAAAAGAAGGCCAGTCATCATCATACAGTGGTCCAAGTACAAATGTACAGAAGAATATTTATATCAAAGATGTCCAAAAGTTTTAATTCAAAAGCTAAAACTAAACTAAAGTGCACTTGAAGCACCAGGTTTGCAAGTAGAATGAAAAGTTTGTTTAGTTAAGTAGTGAAGGTATTTCCCCCACACAATGTTGCCATAATACGGATAAATCTTATCTTTTTTGCAAACATGTGTGACCTGCTCCTATCACGTTGTCCAGGCCCTGAGGCAACAAAACAGCACCACACCCTATACTTCACAGTGAGGATAGGGTTTTGATGTTGGTGTGCTGATCCATTTTTTCCTCCACAAATGACTTTGTGTGTTCTTCCCCCCAAACTATGTGACTTGGCGAAAGAGCACTTGGATGCTTCACAGCAATACTGGAAAAATATTCAGTGGACTGATGGACTCAAAGTTGAATTCAAAGTTGAATAGTTTGGGAGGAACATTCAATGTCATGTGTGGAGGAAAAATGGATCAGCACATCAACATCAAAACCCTCTCCTCACTGTGAAGTACGGGGCAGGGGAATCACGGTGTGGGGCTGTTTTGTTGCCTCAGGGCCTGGACAATGTGCTATCATCAATAGAACACATAATTATATAGCTGGCTGACCCTTCTTTTGCAGCAATAACTGCTTTCCTGTAGTTGCAGATTAGACGCTCACAACGATCAGGATGAATCTTGGACCATTCCTCTTTACAAAACTGCTGCAGTTCGGTCAGATTCAGGCGGTGTACTCACTTATTCCTCCCTCTCCTGTGAATGTTTACATGTTATGGCCATTAACAATATGATAAAATGTAAATGTTTGGGTGGTATTAGTTCAAGCAGACACTGTTTAATTAATGATTTTAATAAAGATCAGACCATATTTTATGATTAATTTAGGCAGAAACCTGAGAAATTCCACACGGTGTACTTACTTTTCCCTTTAGATCTAAAACAAAAAACACCAATTGTATATTTATTTTTATCCAAAGACGTATGAATTCTATCCACTAGTTCAATAAGATCCGTACTGGTAATTATATAAAATATTGTTCTATTTAAGTATTGATAAAGTCTTTTATAAAAAAAAAAATCCAAAATGTTTGACAAATGCATTTTCACATTTTTTATAGAAAGGCACAATTTTAGCTATTTTTAATTCAGAAGGTACTATGCCAGTTTTCATAGATGAAAATAACTGATGAAATAGTAGATGGTCATGGGGCAGGGGCCCCACTAATTCCAGTGAGGGACAGGGCCTCCTGTCCCTCACTGGAATTAGGCAATTCAAAACCCCTAAAAGTAGTACATGTACCTTTGATGCAATGGTAAATGGTCTCAACTTATATAGCAATTACTGAAAACCCATGATTCAAAGAAGATAAAAAGGCATTATTTGCGTTTGAGAAAAGGTTTAAATCAGGATCTAGTTCCAAACCATGCATTGCTTCATCTCTATCAAGTTTAAATTGATTAAATGCCAAAGTCTGTGGTATTGCAGCATGAAAGTGTACAAATAAGCAGGCATCACACGAGGTTCAACTTCAGTTCTCTCTTTACTCTCTCGCTTACTCACTCCACGTTATTACACAGCATCATTCCATCTGTAGCTCCCTCTTGTGGTCTTTACATGCAATAGCACAACACAACAATGTCATTGTGTTCAACAATCTAAAAACTTAAAAAACGAAAAGGCTTTTGTGGAGTTACTTGGAATGGGGTAAAGAGCTGCAGGCTGGAGAACCCTGTTCTAAACTACTGAAGATACTTGTGAAAAGTACAGATTTGAGCAGAAACAACAACTGAAAACTAACACTAATATAGTGAATATTTTGCAGGTGGTGTACTTCACTGCCACGTTTCCCTATGTGATGTTAGTGGTGCTTTTGGTGCGGGGTCTGACTTTGCCAGGAGCCTTAAATGGGATCAAGTTTTACCTCTACCCTGACCCGTCCCGCCTCAGTGACCCGCAGGTATGAGTATGTTGGTATCCCCCCAAACATTCCTAATATTCATTTGACAGCATGTACATGTTTCAAATACAGATGGACGGTTTGTAAAGTTAATCTGCTAAGCTTTTGTCGGCTTCTGTCACATGACAGCACTACATTAATATCTTTTCATGAACAAGCATTAGTGTTCTGAACATAATCTACCCTAGAGATAAAAAGAAAAACATAAGGGTAAGAAGTTAACTGGCAATCTGATTTAACTAGTTTGATTGGTGTTGGGCAAATTTTTTCAACAGACGGGCCACTCCCCACGGTGACCCAAAGGCAAGCATGCTTTGTAGTGTTGGTTACTTAAACAGTTAGACCTCGATAGGCGATATAGCTCCTGAGGCCGGAGGTGAGTAGGGAATGATAACCACCAAGGGCAGAGGTGAGGCCAGGTGGAGATGAGGTGGAGCATGAGGTAGTGGAGAAGGAAGCTTAAATGTAGGATCCAGATTCAGATTCAGAAAACTTTATTGATCCCTCAAGGGCAATTGATTTGCTGCAACCTCCGACAGATATTTGCACAAACACATCACAACACTCACTGTGTGTCACTTCCAACAATACAGACAATAGCAGATACTTAAAAGAAAAGGACACATTTCAAAAAGGTCGATGTCACTTAGTAAACACACTCCCTTCCGAATTCAACAGTTCAGTGACAGAGGGGACAAAAGAGTTGGCAAAACGATTTGTTTTCCGAAAGGATACATAAAAACGACGTCCAGAAGGCATGAGCGAAAACTCAGAGGACAGAGCATGGAGATACATTTACCTTTCTTTAGTGCCTGCTCCTCCCAAAGAGACTGTAGGTCTCTATGTTTAACTCCAATAATTTTAGAGCAGATTTTGATAATGTTTTGCAGTTTGTTTTTATCTTTCACAGACAAACCCTTGAACCAGCAAACAAATGAAAAAGTTAATAGGCTCTCTATGAAACAGCAGTAAAAGTTGCAGAGAATCCTTTTATTTACATTGAAAGAGTTCAGCTTCCTTAAAAGATAGATTCTCTGCTGGCTGCGTTTAAAAACAGAGTCTGTATTTGCGTCAAACCGCAACTTGTTTTCCATCCAAGAACCAAGATATTTGTACTTCTCCACCACTTCCACCCCTTCACCATGAATGACACTGCTGCCCAGAGAGGGCGCTGTGGAGCGTCTAAAGTCAATAACCATATCCTTGGTTTTTGAGACGTTTAAATCCAATCCTGGGCTATGCTTGGCTGTTGTGGTGCGGCTATAGGTCTTCCAGGTTGAATTTACTCTAATCTGCATAAGGCCATTTAATCTGCTGGTTATCCCCAAAAACACACACTTTCTATATTGTGATGTAGACATTGGAATTGGAATTGCAACAGACTTCTACATTATTACCCAACAGGTTTGGTAAAAAATTGTAGATCATTATTGTTGGTACACACTTTTTCCACAATTCCCTGTTCAGAGTGACAGACGGTGACCCTGTTTGTCTCTTGTTCTTACAGGTGTGGATGGACGCGGGCACACAGATATTCTACTCCTATGCCATCTGTATTGGCTGTCTAATGGCTCTTGGCAGTTATAATAAATATAACAACAACTGTTACAAGTGAGTTTAACAAGGATAATGTTTTCGAATGGCTATCGGATTGTAAGTAATGCTCTTCTTCTTTTAGGGATTGTGTATACTTATGTCTTCTAAATAGTGGGACAAGTTTTGTGGCTGGATTTGCCATTTTCTCAGCTCTCGGCTTCATGGCATATGAACAGAACATAGATATTTCAAAAGTGGCCGAATCAGGTGAGTACAAAATAAGTAAAAAGCAGAAGAAGACCTAATAAAACCATGACTTGCGATGCACTTTGGTCAACAGTATGTGTCTTTAAATGTGCCCAAAAATAAACATGAATTTAATTTAATGACTTAATACAGAAAATCAGGCATCAATCTAGGACTAAGCACAGGCCCACATTATATACCTCTGATCAGAGAAGAGCTAAAACCAAGAAGTAAGTGCTATTGACTTAAAATCTTCTCATTGGCTTCCAGAGAATAGCATTGATGCCAAACGCTCAGCCTTACTTTAGGGGCATTGCTTGGACAGGCTTCCAGTGCATTATTGACCTGCTGTGCCCCTATTCCTCTGGCCGCACTGTTTGAACCTCAGGCCAGCGTCTCCTGGTTGTCCCAAATACTCGCATTAAAACGCAATGGGGCCTGTCTTTTCAGGCTTTAGCCCCCAGACTGTGAAATGACTGGGCCCTGTCCCTCTGCGTGGACGACTTTGCTAAATCGTACTTTCTTTAGTTAAGAAAGCTTGTGCTTATTATCCATTTTTTGTTTTACCAATTAATTTTACTGTATTGTATGTAGGCAGGACAGCTCAGGGTGAAAGAGTGGGAGAGACATTCAGCAATTTGTCTATTGGGTAAATGTATCTCTTGCTTACGTATTTAAGAATAGATGCATGTTTTGATCCTGTAAAATAATGTTGTTCATTCAGGCCCTGGTTTGGCGTTCATTGCTTATCCTCGAGCGGTGGCCATGATGCCTTTCCCTCAGATCTGGGCCATATTCTTCTTCATAATGATCATCTTGCTGGGACTCGACAGTGAAGTAAAAACAATAATTACCATAATACCATCATTATTAACACTGATGGATAAATTGTGTAATGCAATTTCAATGTAACTTTTTCCCCTTGAAACAAGAGGCCCATTCTCAAAATTAAAGTAGGTTCAACATCAGGTTAGAGGTTCAAACAATATACTGTATGAGGATTCACAAATATCAAATAAATTTTTGCTAGTTAAGTTGAAAAAAAAGTGTTTCATACTCAATTCTGATACTATTACTACTGCTGCTACTTCCATCTATTAGTGCCCCTTTGTTTAAGGGACAATGGCCCTCATTTATCAAACTTTAGTACGCACTGTACACCTGGCGTACGGTGCGCTCAGATCCTACACCAAGTCAGGAGGTGGTACATGATACACCAATTTTAACTAAACACTAAACAGCGCAGGAAAACAGTTTTTAACAGGATGAATGCATTGCCACATCGCATATTATCCTCATTAGGGATTTAAACATGAAACAAGGCGACAGCGTTAATGTTTATGGACAGACTTGATCAATGTTGCACTGCATCGACACGCTCCTCCACGCCACAGGTCCGAGCCCAGAGGCTCAGCCCGGATCAGAGACACTAGAACCTGGACTGCCGCCACAGAGACACTTATGGTGTTTTTTATATTTTATGTTTGTTTTTTTATCTCGTCAGGGGAAGGATCGGAACACGTCTCGTAGGGCTGTCTTCGGTCCGGACGGGTTGGTTAGGTTCCGGTCGGCTGTCAGCTCTCCTTGCAACTGTTTCCTCCCGGAGGAAAGCTCTGCTCAGACCGAAAGACGCGTAGTCCTGCCCCTCCAGCGCTGAGTCCGCGGAGCTGACCGCTGCTTTTCGCTGGTTCAGATCAAAGTCCAGAGTCTGCTCTGACTGCAGCGTTAAAGCCACGCTTTTTTTTTAATGTGGTCTAATTTTATACCCTTTTTATATAGGCTATTTAGGCCTACAGCTTATTTAATAACTTTATTATTAGCCTATTTCATTTTCCCCCTCTTTTTTTATTTAGTAAATATGATCTTGGATTGGCTATAAGGTTAACGTGGGTTACTGACAGATTTTTTAATCTTCCTCATGCGCAAAAATATAATATTTATAACTATATATTTATATACATATTTATCACTATTTATAATTTCCTGGTTTGAGAAATGTTCTTTTTTTGCCGTGTTTTGTGCGTGCTTGCCGTAAAACCCACAAGTGAGGCCTCCTCATACATGAATATTTCATTCAAATGAAACGCCCATTTCTCTGTGGCATTTACCATCAGCTGTGCTTGCGTACGATAAGACCTGAGCGGAAAGCACAGGTTCATAAATGTCATGCGCCCTCTGGCGTATATCGCAAATACACCTACGCATACACAATGTTTTAACGCAATGTTGATAAATGAGGGCCAATGTGCAGAACCATTTAGCTAATAGAGACAGAGATATACTGCACCAGATTATAACTAAATAGTTTTCATTCATTGTCCTTGGGACGGCACGGTGGCTGGGTGGTTATCGCTCTGGCCTTACAGCTAGAAAGTCCCAGGTTGGTGGTCAGGTTGGCCCACAGTGGCGGCGCACAGAGTCGCAATTTTGTTGTACAATTGTATAATGACATTAAAAAGTTCTTCTTCTTCTTAGAGAGCATTAATTAACAGTGCTCATTCAATAATATAATCAGTTTCACAATAACAATGCTCTAAACTATTCCCAGCATTAGAGCAGGGCGATATAGCCTAAAATGTATATCACGATATAAAAAAGAAATGTCACGATAACGATATATTTGACGATATAATTGACAATGGACAAATTACTTTTAACCGCATACTAATTTCCTTGCAACTATGATCTACTCAAGCAGTTCATATCCTTCATTTCATTTTACTTTTAAGCACCTATCCCCGTTTTCTACAGTCAGTGTTTATGCTGCTCTGATGAAGTTGAGCGTAACATAAATTATATTGTGTCCTCAACGATATAAAAAATTACAATGTTATCAAAGAATTATTTTGCAATAACGATATGCGATACCTAACCCCCTACCCCTACTGTTACAGTCCGTCACAATCAGAATATCACAATAACGTGGTTTCATGTGCATCTGTTTATTATACTGAATATAATTATTAAATCAGATTATGTGAATATGTTTAATTGTTTCTTTTTTTTACCAGTTTGTGGGCCTGGAGGCTCTTGCTACAGCTATCTCAGACCTGTATCCCTCATACTTCCATGTTGGACATCGGCGTAAGCTCCTCCTCTTATCCATTTGTGTCGTCAGCTTCTTCATCGGACTTGTGATGGTTACAGAGGTAAGGTAAAGCTGGGTAGTTTTACAGACATTAAAGATCAAATCTTATGCTGTATTTTGTTTTTGAGGGTCTAGCTTCAAGATTAGCCAACGGTGCATGTTTTTGAGAGGGCTCAATGACCGACTAAACAACATGTAAACAAATCAGGGAAACTGAACCAAACAAATCCTGCTCTAAATTGATCTACATCACAGCTACCAATACAATCTTAAAGATCTTTGGTGAAACATGAGAACCACTAGAATAGTTGTGAGATGCAAAGCATTTGATACGGATGAGAGTGATACTGTCCACAGATTACAGCATAACTTGTTTTTTGTTTTAGGGGGGACTGTACATCTTCCAGTTGTTTGACTACTATGCCTGCAGCGGCATGACTCTGCTGCTATTCGCCTTCCTCCAGTCTGTGTCCATTGGATGGATCTATGGTGGGTTTATTCATTACAGGGAAATATTAGATTTAGACATAAACGTGCATCTATAATTGAATGTGTAGGGTGGCAGACATACTTCAGTGTAGTAAGGGTAGTAGTAAGCAGGTAGCTTCTCTACCCCCTCTCAATCAGCAGAAGTGGGTAGAGAAGATAAAAGTCTGACTTTGTGGTTGAATTGTGCTCTACAAATACCTTGCTTTGCAATCCCACAAGTAAAAATAGTCATCATCCAAATATTCTAATGAAGTACTGATGAACTGTTTTAGCAATATGCATGTTGAATGCACAGATATACCGGGACAAGATCCTGAGGCCCATTGTTGTGCCATTCATCCACGACCATCACATCATGTTGCAGCATGATCCAAGGATACCCCCTCCAATGAAGCAAAACTGAACATTTCAGAGTGCACTTTTATTGTGGCCAGCCTAAGGCACACCTGTGCTATATTTAGGTCTAATCAGCATTTTGATATACTACTCCTGTGAAGTTGGCTAGATTATCTCAGCAAAGGAGAAGTGCTCATTAATTTGTGAACAATATTTGAGAGAAATGTGTCTATGTTTCTTTGAGTTCAATGCATGAAAAATGGGAGTAAAAACGTTTTTCTTTTATTCTGTGTACTTATTATTATATACCCCATTGGGTCAGATAGGTTATTGCTGCTTCTTTATACACATAGAGGATAAAATACTGTTAGATGAGAACAAACTGTAGTTTAAAACAATGTATTGCATAATAATTCGATTTTTCATGTGTGCAGGTGCAGACCGTTTTTATGATAACATTGAAGACATGATTGGATACAGACCTATCCCATTGATCAAATACTGCCTGAAGTATGTCACACCAGTCATCTGTTTGGTAAGTAGCACAACAAAAACAAAAAGTGAAACCAAAAAGCATATTGTATTCTTTCTATGTTTTTCCTCATCATCTCAATATTTAGCAATACATTTCAAGTAATTTTACTTGAAATGTAAAATTTCAAGTAAAATTGAAATTTGACATTTTTGCTATTTTTTGTGTGTGTCTTCATTATAAGACAAATAAATTATTTTTTGTCAAGAATGATAAGACAAGAAAGATATAGTGATGATTTTTGTCTTTGCTTCTTGTTGAAGGGGACATTCATATTTTCCCTGGTCAAATACACCCCTCTGAAGTTCAACAATGTTATAGAGTATCCGTGGTGGGGCCCTGCTTTGGGCTGGTGGTTCACCCTCTCCTCCACGCTTATGGTCCCCATCTTTATGGTGTACATGTTGAGTATCACCCCTGGCTCTCTGCGGCAGGTTAGTTCAGACACTTCTCAAACCCTCATCTACAGAAATACAGCTGTGTAAAGGTAATTCCTTGTGTCTTTTCAGAGATTATCAATCCTGTGCACTCGATCACATGACTTGCCTTCAACCAAGCAGGAGAGGAAAGCCCTGGAGCTGCAAGAGCTGAGCTCGTGCATTGACAGAAAGTTGTCCCAGTAACTACTTAGGAACTGACTGACTTTTAGCAGACCCAGATCTAATGGATGCAAAAGGGTTGTAATGTGCACCATCAGTTTTAGTTGCATCACAATATACTTTAATGACGAGATTTTTTATTTTTTTTATTCCCTTGGGAGCACTTCCGTTTGTTCTGGAGCTACTGCTGTCACTAAGACATTTAAAGTGTGCAAAAAGTGCCTTAAAACTCTTGTTTTTATCATAAAACATTCCTTTAATTACAAATGGTTGAAATCAATGCAAAGTTTTTTTTTCATCATAGTTTACATATTGATCTGTGAGCATTTTGCCAATTAGGTCTGTCCTCCTTCCTGTTCAAGGTCAGAGGGACCAAATGTGTTTTAAAATGTCTCTTGTCAAGGCAAAGGATTGATGTTCTCATTGATCTTCGCTTTTTAAGTGTTAGACTCAAAACTGTGAAAGTCCTTGCACACTCCACAAAACTGTAGTCTCAGTAGCACTCAGAAGACTACAGCAGAGTATACAGTGCCTCTCGAAAGTACTAATACACCTTGAACTTTTGCACATTTTGTCATGTTTTCAACAATAAACATAAAGATTTTATTTTGAATTTTTTACTGAAAGTTCACACACAAGTAACAGACAACTGTGAAGTGAAAGCAAAACTATACATATTTTCTGATATTTTTAAGTGGGGCGTGCATAAGGATTCATACAGCATGAATTAATACTTTGTGGAAACCCCTTTTGCTACAATAACAGCAGCAAGTCTTCTGGGGTATGACTCTACAAGATTTGCACATCTAGAGACTGACATTTTAGCCCATTCCTCTTTACAAAACAACTCAAGCTCTGTCAAATTAGAAGGAGAGTGTTTGTGAACAGCAGTTTTCAGGTCTTTCCACAGATTTTCAATAGGATTTAGGTCAGGACTTTGACTGAGCCATTCTAACACATTAATATGTTTGTTTTTAAACCATTCCATTGTAGATTTAGCTTTGTGTTTAGGGTCATTGTCCTGCTGGAAGGTGAATCTTCGCCCCAGCCTCAATTCTCTTGCTGACTCCAGCAGGTTTTCCTCCAAAATGTCTCTGTATTTGGCTCCATCCATCTTCCCAACTATTCTTACAATCTTCCCAGTCCCCGCGGAGGAAAAGCAGCCCCATAGCATGATGCTCCCCCCACCATATTTGACACTGGGGATGGTGCACTCAGGATGATGAGCAGTGTTAGGTTTGTGCCATACATAACATTTTACATCTGACCAAAGCCACATGGTAGCTGTGTCCTCCATATGACTTCTAGCAAACTTCAAACGGGATTTCTTATGGCCTCCTTTCAATAATGGCTTTCTTCTTGCCACTCGTCCATGAAGGCCAGATTTTTGTAGAGTACGACTTATAGTTGTCCCATGTACAGATTCCCCCAGCTCAGCAGCAGCTCCTCCAGAGTTATCTTGGGGCACTTGGTTGCATTTCTTACCAGTGCTCTCCTTGTTCGGTCTGTTAGTTTAGGTGGACGGCCGTGTCTTGGTAAGTTCGCAGTGGTCCTATACTGTTTCCATTTCCGAACGATGGATTGAACAGTGCTCCGTGAGATGTTTAAATCTTGGGAAATCTTTGTATAACTTAACGCTGCTTTAAACTTCTCCACAGCTTTATCCCTGACCTCTCTGGTGTGATCCTTGGCCTTCATGATATTGCTTAGTGACCAATACACTCTGACCATAGCTCTGAGGCCCTCACAGAACAGCTGGAATTATACTGAGAGTAGATTACACACAGGTGGCCTCTATTTAATGGTTAGGGCAAGGTGTGAACTTTCTGCAGTCATTAGAAATGTTATAAAGGCAATTTAATGCACTCCGAAAATGCTGTATGAATACTTGTGCATATCCCACTTTTCACTTTTCTATTTTTTGAAAAAATAACAGAATCATGTATCGTTTTGCTTTCACTTCACAGTTGTCTGTTACTTGTGTGTAACTTTCAGTAAAAAAAATCAAAATAAAATTTATTTTGATTTATATACTTTATATTTATTGTTGTAAACATGACAAAATGTGCAAAAGTTCAAGGTGTATAAGTACTTTCAAGAGGCACTGTAACTACGAAAACACAAAAGGGGCATTGTGCATATTAACATTGCGCAATATAAACTATATAAATATTGTGTAAACAAACTCCTTACACTGTCGCAAGCAACTCTAATATAAATTAATATTAGCATAATCAAATTTGAGAAGCAACTGCTGTGTAAACCTGCATTAGGCAGCCCAATTACATAATAATCATAATTTTGATGTTTCATAAAAAAGATCTGTTTAGTTTAAGCTTGTATCCGCTGTCTTTGATCAGTCTAATGGTGTGCATTTGGTTGATACAGACATGAATGATGTGTTTAAAAATTATGAAAGCTGTGACTTTTTCTTCTTTTTTTTTACAGAATAATTACTGTTTTTACTGTAAATTGTAAAAATGTTTCAAATAAAAATATAATACTAAGTGGAATTTATATTTTGCCAGGTGCCATTTATTTTAAAAAAAAGGAGTGTAAATGTTTAACTGTCAAAGCAAATAAAGTTATTTTATCATTGACCTTTTGTTGTATTTGTTGCAGATGCCACAGATATTGCGCGAATGTGTTCAATGTGTAAATGTGTGAAACAGAGGGTAGAGCCGGGATGCACCTCAGCGAATAATCAAGAAAAGAATTAGAAGTGAGAGAAAAAAAAACAATTTGGTTAAAATGCAACTTTCATATTTGTTTAATATTTTAAAGTGCAAAAAAATAAAAAATATATAAAGAAGACATGAACAAAGGTACCTTACATAGTTTTTTGTTGGGAAAATATTTAGTTTTTGCATAAATGCCATGCGGTTCTTGTCTGGTTTAGCGTCACATGGACAGAGGACAATAACATTTTGGTTCAGAGTAAACATTTTGGTACATGACACTGCAGTGCGCTCTAATGTCGCATCAGTCGCCGCTGCTTCAAACTTTGTGATTTGTCCAAATGTTTCCTGTTATTCCCATGTTCTTGTTATCGAACGGATGGATGCAGCGGCAATGGGGAATAGATATCCTGAAGTGTCCGTAAATGTAACTTCTAACCAGCATATGTAGTTCATGCTCTTTCCGCTGTACAAAAGAGTTGAATGTTCAGAGCCAGAAATACATAAGCCATTTAAAAACCTTGCTGACATACAATATATAGTAACACGCACATACACACATTTACACGAAATATTTAAGACAGCTGGGTTTCATTCAGAACCAGTCTCAAGTCAAGAGTCCAGATCAGATCCAGACTTGAATGAACAGTGTTGGTTTGAAGCCTCACCAAAGGGCATCATCTAAACAACATTCACACAATAAAAAAAAAAAAAAAAAAAAAAGAGGATGCTCCGGATTTAAAGGCAAACAAAACATGTCAAGGTGTTTGACCAGAGTGCATGAAATGTACAGGTTTAAAGCTTCAAAATACACCTTTGCTTCTACTGTATTTTGTCTATAATATCAAACTATTAGCCCCATTTTTGAAGTTTTCTCATACCATATACAGTAAAGTAAGCTACACTATACGCCTCGCTTTTCTCTAGCCCTATTACTAGAAAAATATAGGAATAGGGTTAGATGCCCTTCCTGTTAACATTTACACAAGTTTGGGAGAGTCACTTAGGTAAGAGTCGAGGGCTGTCATCTTGCTCGATTTCAAAGCTGCCAATAATTTGTAAATTAATTTATATGCGTCCTGCGAAGATATACAGCAGGCTTCCGCAGTACGCCGTCCAAATTACATCTTGTTCAAAACAATACGTTCAGAAAAAAATAAAATAAAACACTTAAATAAAAAGTCAAATTGTTTTTTTAGTGCACAACGCTATGGTCGAATTATAAAACCAACAAAAAAACAATGCCATTTTAGAGAGATAAACTATGTACACCACAACAGATGCTCACATATATTTAGTTTAACATTTGAAATTTGTGCTTCTTAAATATGATTCTGCTTGGGCACTTTCTTCACACAAATATTCTTGATTAAGTCTGTTTATCATTGAATAACACATAATCAGGAATAACATTATGACCACATTACGTGCCATGATGATGATGATGCACTGTGACGTTGTTACATTTCTATCAGAACCGGTCATTTTCAGAAACCTGCTTAGGCATTAAATCGGAGTTATTCTCTTTAACTATATGTGGCCATGAGGTTATTCCTAATCTGAGTATTTGGATGCATTAAAGTAAAAAAAAATAAAAAAAATAAAACGTATTAACTGTATATTCAACAATTTTGACATGACTTATTACATCATATTTTAAATATTGCACATTAACAACATCAACATTTCAAGTCTGAGTTCCGAAAACACCAAGGTGGGTGCATGCAGCTGCTCCCGAAAAGGTTTGACTCCAAAAAGACAAATGTACACATGGATCTGAACAGTGAAATCTGCAAATGACAGAGTGCTCTGGAAGGTCCTGCAGGAATGATGCGCTGCATAAAAGGACAAAAAGATTTCAAGGCTAAAATTTCTGCTCCGTAGATTCTGAGGAGAGCAAAGGGGAGGACAATCCTGGTTCAAACTCCCTTTAGTTCATTGGTGTTTGTTAAGAGACGCACTCCTGTGAAGCACTCCTGGACCGCCGGCGTTTGCTGCAGACGGCACCATTCAGGCCACCACTGAGGACATCGTCCCTCCGTCTCTTCGACCTGGTGACCTGTGCATCACATGTGAGAAAATTCACTCTTGCAACAGTTTAACCAGCTGACTAGTAGCCTCTAGTATTTGAGCACCATAAAGAATTGTGTTGTATATCTGTGCAGAAAAAGGCCCAAGGGCAGATAGACTTGTCTTAGAAAGACACCACGCTTAGCTTCTTGAAAAGTGGTGAAACATTTTGCACTATTGAATCAACCACCTTGTAGCTAAGAATAGACATTGTTTTGAGAAAATATTTGAAAAATGTATACGATGTAAAATGAGAAAATCATTCTATGCAATAGTAAATAAATATTAATGGAGTAATACAAGCCAATTGCTGGGTTACAGGTGACATCACAGCATTCTAAAGGCCAATACTACTATATGGAGGAAAATTAATGTTGTTTTTTAGGACATTTTTGGTCTTGTATAGAGAGATCATGAACCCAGTGACTGATATTAATGATCATTTTTGTAATTCATACATTTTCTTTTGAGCTACGACTTGCGAAAGTGTAATGCTGTTAATAGGAAAAACTGGCTCCTGCCCGCCCGCTGGGTCCAGTGAGATCGTCACATTCTAGAACCTGCAACCCAGCAATAGAGATGTCAATAAGTAACTGGGAAATGTCCTCATATAAATAACTACTAAATCAGAACAAGTGCTGTTCTTTTGTTGGGATCCTCAAACCACTAGATGGCAGCGTTCGCCATGAAAATACAGCTATATCTTCAACGAGATGATATATTATTTATCATTTAAGTTGTTGGATCTGTGTCTGCTGATGATTTTCATATACTTTGTTTCCCATTATGTACACACCATACGCTTGGTTGTGTATCATTAAAATCAACTCGTGGGGGACCTTCTGCAGATAAAAAGGATTTAGCCCATTTATAAAAACAAAACCAGTGCAGGGCCAGGGACAACACAGACAGACTGCAATTTCATCAGTGACAGGAACAAACACTAGGTTTAAGACTAGTAAAAACTACAATATGTTACAATAATAATAATAATTAAAGCCGCAAGCGGCATTGGGAGGCCCTCGCGGGCCGCGGTGGCCGGTTGACGCCGGTTCCCGCACGCCGCCGCAATAACCGGGAGGCGCTGCCGCGCCCTACCTGCTTATAATTTTGCTGCCACCCTCGGTGGAGTTTATAAAAGAGCTGGCAAAAGAAATGGCGCCTTCGGCGCTTATTTTTCCCAAAATGGCCGACCTCCTGTTGGTCGCCTAGCAACCGTGTAATGTACAATAACCGGGGGGCGCTGCCGCGCCCTACCTGCTTATAATGTCGCTGCCACCCTCGGTGGAGTCTATAAAAGAGCTGGCAAAAGAAATGGCGCCAATTCCCTCTTCGGGCCAATATGGCCGCCATACTGTTGGTTGCCTAGCAACCGCGTAATGTGTTTTTTTGTTGGGCTTCACGTGACCAATAACTGTGCCGAATTTTTTTCGTCTACGACGAACTAAAATTTTCGGGTTTTTCGGGTCTTGTCATAGGGCGCAATGTAAACGTGATTTTCCAGGGGGCGCTGACGCGCCATATTTGAGATTTTTTATATTTTCTAAATGTGAAGAATGTTTTTTTCACGTGCTTGAATTTTGTGCAAAAATTCAGGACTTTTCGTCGGTGGGAAAGTGGACTTTTTTCGGAGAATAAAAATAATAATAATAATAATAAAAAGAAAAACTCATACAATAACAATATGGGGCCGCCTCCGGCGGCAAACCTTATATATTCGGAAAGGTCTCACGTCCAGTAATCCAACCGTGGGGTTCTTAGTCCAATACGAGCGCGTTGCGCTCGTCTTTGACCTCTACTTTTTCAATGTTTCTCTATGGGATTTTTTTCCCGTACTTTCGCGGCAAATACTTATATCACCAGATAGGGCTCGATGCCCTGAGTCACTGTATCAGTGTTTTGGGCTTTGGTGAGTGGCCATGGTCGATGACGAGCTTCGCTCGTCATCGACCACTTTCTTTTCCATGTTGCGCCTTCACTGTGGTTTTCACCTCTTTTTTTTTAAAAGCAGCAACAAATGTGCCGCTTTCGCGGCACACGCCTATATCACCGGACAGGTGTTGGTGCCGGGAGCCCCCTGATTACTGTCTCTTACATGGGGAGCGCTCCGCGCTCTGTTTCTTGAGTCTGTTTCTGTTTCTTTCTCTTTTCCCGCGCACTGCTTGTACAATTACAAGAGGCCCGAGACCTGCCAGGTCCGCTCGGGCCTAATGATGCCTTACACTTGTATTGCACTTTACAAGCCTGTATTACCAAGTTTCTCAAAGCGCTACACTGTCGTCATTATTCATTCACTCCATTCTCGGTGGTAGTAAGCTACTGTTGAAGCCACAGCTGCCCCAGGGTAGACTGACGGAAGCGAGGCAACCAGTCTGTGCCATCGGCCCCTCCAACCACCACCAATTACTCACTCACTACATTCACCCCTACATTATAAGGGTTTATTAACCTCTTACCCCCGCCTTAACCGAGCGCATTTTCTCCTGTTTGGTTTGACCCAAATCTAAAAGCTTCTTGACAAAAATGTCAAATTAGCGACGAAAAAGTGACAATAGAGCGATAAAGTAACGAAAAAACACGACAAAAAAAGTGACGAAAGATCAACAAAAAGTAACAAAAGAGTGACAAAAACCATGCTGGAAAAGCAACAATAACAAAATTGAAAAGTGACAAAAGAGCGACAAAAACGTGATGAAAACAGGACAAAGACGCTTAAAAAATTTGACAAACCGGAACCATCGAAGAGACAAAAAAGTTACAATCATTTGGGTAAAGTTGAACTGGAGACAATACGCTCGGTTACGGCAGCAGGAGTAAGAGGTTAATAACTTAATTAAAACCATGACTGGATTCTGATTTGCAATTACTCGCCATGTTACAGTGCGAGATGGATTTGAGTTCAAATAAGCGCATACAAAATAATCACCTTGGCGTCCCGTTCTGCAAACTTCTGGAACATGTTGGCGTAGGTCCTCTTGTCCTGCTCGTCGTGCTCTTTGATCTTGCTCTGACAGATGGAGATTTGGGAGCGCGCTGCTCGGTTTTGAGGACTCACTTGAAGGACTCTCTGAAAGTCCGCCATGGCCAGACTGAACTCGTTGCGCAGTAGTCGGGCCTCTCCTCGACGATACAATGCCTTCTCACTCGTTTCATCTATTTCTATAACCTGTTAAAAAACAATTAAACAATCAAACCATCAGCATTAGAGCTCATCTACCCAGACCTCTGTTGATCACTCACCTTATTGCAGTTGTCTATTACTTGAGAGAATTCCTTCAGTTTCAGGAAACACATGGCTAAATTGAGGTGCGCCATCACAAGACACTCTTTTATCCTTTTGTGCTGCTCGATGCCACTGCCACACTCCATTTCCAGCCACGAGACTATCCGATGGTACTGAACTATCGCTTGGTGAAAGTGCCCGCCCTAGAAAAGATAACAGGGCAATACATTTAAGAATACAAGTGGAGAGACAAATCGGCCCCAGAAAAATTAGTAACTGCACCTTAAAATATTGATTCCCTTTATGCTTCACACTAGGAGCAAGATCCAACTTCTCATTCAAGTCCATTTCCCAGGATTCTTTAGCCTACAAAACATAAAAACAGGGGATTAATGTTGGTTTTATTTCCTGAGTTTCCTGGATTGAACTGTTCTTCCTCTTTCCTCACCCTTTGAAAATCTTTTAAAGTAACTTCGTATTCAAGCTCCTTGTCTGGCCCAATTTTAAACTCTGGTCGACCTTCATCTCCGAAGCCATATCTGTAAGACATAGCACATTATGTAAACAATAATGACTGCACAACTGAGTGAAAAATAATACATGAAATTGTAAAGGAAATGTATGTAGAAAAGCGGTATGTGAGACTTGTGTATTCTAGCGGCAAAGGGCATAAGTTCATAAGAAGTCTCTAGGTCATTTCTGTGCAGAGTTATGGATTTTTAAAGTCACCAGAATGCTCACTCCAGCCACTAGGGAGCAGCCAAAACAAAAAAAGGAAAGAATTTCACAGTGTCCAACAAAAGGCACTGACATAATAAGAGATCAAGATATAAACATAGGCGCTAATCACGTGGGTGCTGCGGAGCTGGAGCACCCACTCAAATCTTTGGGTACCCAGGCGAATTTGCCCTAATTACAAAATGATTCAATAAATATTGCCTAACCTGCAAAGCCGCTACTTCATTTTCTGCAAATACATGGTGGGTTCATAAGATTGATTTACATGCGGCGGTGCCATTTCGCGCTGCTCGTTTAGCTCCATAGGTAGAGCGCAGGGCTCTCAAACACGAGACTGCGAGATTGATCCCAACCCTGAGTTTTTGTTTTCTTTTCTATTTTTGGACAGTGCACCTACTGGGAAGAACATAAAACGGCACCTGTGGATATAAACAATGCATTATAGTCACGTGGTAAATGGTCGGTCTGCCCCAGGGCAGCTGTGGCTACAATAGTAGCTTACCACCACCAAGTGTGTTGTGAATGAATAATGAGTATGTAGCACTTTGAGAAACACAGGCTTGTAAAGCGCAACGTGCAAGCCGTTATTATTATTTATCAGGCTACAGTCCTGTTGGGCTTTTGACCAAATAAGCACTATTTTAAAATCACTGTGATCATGATTACTATTCATTTATTGAAACAATTTTTCTCAATAGTATTTTCATGTTAACGTTATATGTGGCCCGTGACCCACCGTGGGAGCTGAATTTCGACCCACGGCCCAAAATGAGTGACTCCCCTGATCTACACATCATTATTATTACACCCAACAAAATAAAATAAAGGGCATATTGTAAAATACTTCTCACTCATTCATCACAAAGGCGCATGATTATGTGTTTCAGTGCGATGGAAATCCCAGTACATACTTGGGCTGTAAGTGCAGCATGCAGCACTCTCCTTTCTGCATCTTATCCATGGCCCGGTCCACGCCCAGGGGGATGCCAGAGTCCTCTCCCTCCCCAACAGTGAAGCTCACATCTCTACTGTCAAACAGCTGGCCATCGCATCTCCCCTCCAAGTGCACTATGGGATCAAAATCATAGATGATGTCAAACCAGAAAAAACTGCTGCACACAAAGTCAACCAGACAAGAAGAAAGCATTTTCTGTCTTTTAATCTAATTTCTGTGCTTGTAAAATGCCAGGACTCATCTTTAAAATCAACAAATTGAGTTTGGCATAATATGGGAACTGTCCATTTTGTCCCACTTCTATGTCTATAATTCTCTCTTAAGTGAAATGCTCAAATAATCATAACACCATAATGATACTGTTGGGTTAAGAGGTTATTTACCATGAACACTTGCTCCGTCGTTGGGACTTATGAAACCGTCCCCTTTGACCTTGATTCTTCTCATGATGCCCCTGTCGTCTGTAAGCAACTCGCCCTCAAAGTTCAGCAGCTCCATCTGTTATAGACATGTTACAGGGTAATAATCAGCTGCATTTAAACTGAACAGCTAAAATGCAAGAATATATCAGCAAATTAAATACGTAGAACAATATTAGGAATGCAAAGCAGTGACAACTACAGCATTACAGCAGAGGCTTAATTACTTAAGGCAATTACCTTGTCATGTCATAATACTGGCTTTTCTTTTCTACACAAAGAATTGTCTGAATCTCGTTTTTCAAGATTCCAAACGGTGGCTTGTTGGGCAAACAATTTACAAAAGGATGCGCTCAAACATCTCCCATGTCAAGGGAACAGCTGCCATAGCTTTAAATCAACAACACATTTAAATGAGCATCAACAAGCCCTGTCCCACCTGTTTGAAAAAGATAATGATAAAGAGTACATTGTAATAACATGCTGAGATGTGATCGGGCGCATGTATCCAATTGCTCATTTCAGTAACATTGTGATGAATCCGCATGATGACAGCAGCAGCATAATTTTGTATTGAATGTATTGTTATAAACTGGAGAAAGTAACGAGGAGAAAAAAGGAAAGACTCAATGATGTTTGACGTAAGCACATAATTTCAGGCGTTAGTTACACGTCTAGGCAGATTATTTCTGTCACACACTTAACAAAACTACACATGTTCGGAAGCTTGACAGTTTTAATGTGGATACTTTTACTCGCTATTCCCTGTACAGACTGAATAATAAGATTACTGCATTGTACAGGCCAAAATAAACAATAATAAAAGAAGGGAAAGGGCCATTGTATATCCTTTGGTGGACTATACCTTGGATAAAGAAGCCCAAGCTTGATTATAGCCCAGTATATTCTGGCCTAGGATATTTTAATCCCCAGGAGTATAGTTTGGCCTAGGACACTTTATCCCCTCTGTTAACTCTGGACAATTTAGCCTGGTGCACCTGTCCTGTTTCAAACAATATATCACACAGTACAGAAGTGTCCACATACCACAGTTCAAGAACCACTAAATGTAACTGATAAAAATGAAGACATGGCCAAAGTGTTCCTACCTCAAAGATGACTACCGAGTTGGGAGGGATCTTGTCAGGATTCCCAGCACATCCATAGGCGTATTCAGGCTTACACAACAACAAGCACACCTCTCCTCTCTGCATAGATAACACTCCGATGTCCCACGCCTTGAGCACTTGTCCTGAGAGAGAAAAACAGCATAAAATATGTTATTAAATATACGAGGGGAGGCAAAAGAAACACACAATAAACAAGTACAGTCGTATACATATCAGAAGATGGATATCTGATTGTCTGAGTGGCTTGTTGGGAAATTGGCAGGATATTTACGCTAAACATTTATTATAAAACATAAAAAATGTGTCCGTAGTAAAACACTTGCAATTAAATCTGTTATGATTTGAAATCAAGATTCAGCAAGACAATTATAATAATATTGTGATTAATTGTGCAGCCTTATACAATATAGATGCTTGTCCCATAAAGTAGCAAAATTGGATCATATAGACCACTTAATGAATATAAAAGTATGAGGTGGCATTTGAAATGAAAAAGGGTGTTTAACAAAAGTACTACTGCGCATGAAATTAAGTTGAAAAATTTGGAAATGGGACAATACAATATAGTTAAAATAAATTACAAAACAGCAACAAAACATAGCCAGAGTGGAATGTGCTTACAGCTGTAACTGGGGAATTTATATTAAGATTGACATAGTTTAGCCACAGGTAAAGGCTGAAGCTGTGTGTGTGTGTGTGTGTGTATATATATGTGTGTATGTATGTATCGGTACATTAACATGTACGTCTGCCAACATTAAAAGCTGAGCATGTTATGCTGTATTGTATATCTAACGTATCCTTTTAAACAAGTGTTTTTGTGTGTTTTTATATTGTAATCAGGTACTGTGTGCCTTTAGTTATTATACAGTGTCATTTATATTTTATATTGTTGTTATTGATGTGTCAAAGAATTGTAATGTTTTATCATGCTTGTATTTTAATGCCTTTTTACATCTTGGCCAGGGGACTACAGATGAAAAATAGCCTTCTGGCTAATTCTGGCTTTTTTAACCATGTTTGTTCATGTGTTACATGAAATTGCACTGTCCCCTTTCAAATAAACCAATCTAATCTAATCTACAGTGCCTCTCGAAAGTACTAATACACCTTGAACTTTTGCACATTGTGTCATTTTACAACCATAAACGTAAAGATTTTATTTGGATTTTTTTTACTGAAAATTCACACACAAGTAACAGACAACTGTGAAGTGAAATAAAATGATACATGATTCTGTTATTTTTTGAAATAGAAAAGTGAAAAGTGGGGCGTGCACAAGTATTCATACAGCATGAATTTTCCACCTGAATCCACTTTGTGGAACCCCCTTTTGCTGCAATAACAGCAGCAAGTCTTCTGGGGTCTGACTACAAGGTTTGCACATCTAGAGACTGACATTTCAGCCCATTCCTCTTTACAAAACAACTCAAGCTCTGTCAAATTAGAAGGAGAGCGTTTGTGAACAGCAGTTTTCAGGTCTTTCCACAGATTTTCACTAGGATTTAGGTCAGGACTTTGACTGGGCCATTCTAACACATTAATATGTTTGTTTTTAAACCATTCCATTGTAGATTTAGCTTTGTGTTTAGGGTCATTGTCCTGCTGGAAGGTGAATCTCCGCCCCAGCCTCAATTCTCTTGCTGACTCCAGCAGGTTTTCCTCCAAAATGTCCCTGTATTTGGCTCCATCCATCTTCCCAACTATTCTTACAATCTTCCCAGTCCCCGCGGACTATTCACACTCAGAGTACAGTGCCTGAGAATTTGTTTTTGCCATATCGTTACTCTAGTAGTGTAGCCATGGTTGTTAATGTCCTACCCCGGGGTATCTCTCTAAAAGTTTGTAAATATTTGTAAATATTCTTTACATGTGTATTATGTAAATATATATTGTGTGTTTGCACTATGTTGTGGTTGTACTGGTCCACCATCTATTCAGCTGTGCCTGTACACACCTACATATGTACATGTTTGTCCTATTATATGTTGACCAATATGCAAAATTCTCTAAAGATCATCCCATAGTCATGTGACCTCTCAAACACGTGACACAATCAGCCCATGTGTATATAACAAGTGTGTCAGAGCTATTCTTTAAGTCTGATGAAGGGCTAAGACCCCGAAACGTAACTCTACTCTGGTGTGAGCAATAAAAACTGGGGAGCATTTTTCAGTTGTGCGGATATTTTTCCACTTTCCATTGTACTTTTTGGATCCAGCACACTGGTTTAGTACGTAGGATGTGCGTGTCTCTCCTCCTACCTACAGTGTTCTGACCAAAGCACCTTCTTCCACATGGTAGCTGTGTCCTCCATATGACTTCTAGCAAACTTCAAACGGGATTTCTTATGGCCTCCTTTCAATAATGGCTTTCTTCTTGCCACTCGTCCATGAAGGCCAGATTTTTGTAGAGTACGACTTATAGTTGTCCCATGTACAGATTCCCCCAGCTCAGCGGCAGTATGTCGCAGCTCCCCCAGAGTTATCTTGGGGCACTTGGTTGCATTTCTTACCAGTGCTCTCCTTGTTCGGTCTGTTAGTTTAGGTGGACGGCCGTGTCTTTGTAAGTTTGCAGTGGTGCTATACTCTTTTCATTTCTGAACAGTGCTCCGTGAGATGTTCAAATCTTGGGAAACCTTTGTATAACTTAACACTGCTTTAAACTTCTCCACAGCTTTATGCCTGACCTCTCTGGTGTGCTCCTTGGCCTTCATGATGTTGTTTAGTGACCAATACACTCTAACCATAGCTCTGAGGCCCTCACAGAACAGCTGGAATTATACTGAGAGTAGATTACACACAGGTAGACTCTATTTAATGGTTAGGGCAAGGTGTGAACTTTCTGCAGTCTTTAGGAATGTTATAAAGGCAATTTAATGCACTCAGAAAATTGTGTATGAATACTTATGCACGCCCACTTTTCACTTTTCTATCCATCCATTTTCTTCCACTTTTCACTTTTCTATTTTTTGTAAAATAACAGAATCATGAATCATTTTGCTTTCACTTCACAGTTGTCTGTTACTTGTGTGTGAACTTTCAGTAAAAAATTCAAAATACAATCTTTACGTTTAGGGTTGTAAACATGACAAAATGTGCAAAAGTTCAAGGTGTATCAGTACTTTCTGCAAGGCACTTTATGTATATGGTGGGCCGTGGCTGCCAAAACAATGAATAAATATATAAATAAATATATAAATAAATAAATAAAATAAAATTTCAAAATATATATGTATTTATTTTGTATTTATTTATTTATTTCTGTAATATTTATTTATTTTAGTTTTTATGTATTTATTTTAGTTTTTATTTATTTATTTCTGTATTTATTTCTGTATTTCTGTAATTATTTCTGTGTTTCTCTTAATGTATGCAAATCATGGGGTGAGTCTGGATGCCGCTGCTGTAAGGAGATTCATCAATCTTTCTCCATGCACTAGGGATGGGACGAAATATCGTTTGGCGAAATATCGCGATACAAAACGTGACGAAACGCATTGAGTTAAAAAAAAAATGATCGAATTTTTTGGATAATTTTTTATTTATTTATTTATTTTTTTTCATGTAAAGCTTCTTTGAGTGTCCAAAAAGCGCTATACAAGTTCGATGTATTATTATTATTATTATTATTATTATTATTATTATTATTATTATTATTAAATGAAAAAAATATATATCCGGGGAATGGTGCAGTGCGTGGTCACGTCAAGTCATATATGTTAGTTTTTTTGAAGAAGAACCAGTCCTGAGATACATTAACCTAGGGTTAGAGCAGCACTAAGGGAGTGTTCTTGTTGTGTTTGGCCTGTTAGGCCTCTTGTTTCCCTGTGTTCAACTGAAACAAAAATAAACAAGTTGTTATTATACAGTAATATTTTTTTCTTTTTTATATCGTATCGTGACGTATCGTTTCGTGACTCTGACATATCGAGGTGCATCGTATCGTGAGTTTAAGTGTATCGTCCCATCCCTACCATGCACACAGATTGATTTCAGATGCCTTGTCCAGCATAGACACTGCCAAACACGAACTATGAATGAACGTGTGAAAAGGTGAGTGGATACTTGCTGGAAAACACTTTGAGTGCCTAATGTAGGTGGAAAAGTGCTAAAGCAGAGTTCATGTTTGGCTATGTCTCTGCTGGAGGCGAGATTCAAACCCTGACCTTCCGATCATGAGACTACCAGCTCTACCAACTGCGCCACTGACGCCTTTCTACACTCAAAGTGCGTTCCAGCAAGGATCCACTCAGCCATTCACACGCTCATTCATACACCAGTGTACACAGACACTGGTGTATGTATAATATATATATATATATATATATATATATATATATATATATATATATATATATATATATATATATATATATATGCTCCAACAGATCAGTGAATGGGGAACAGAAGATGAGGTCCCGTCATGGGAGGACAAGCCCCTACACGGGATGTACCACCAAAACATAACTGAAGTGGTGGATATCAAGAAATCCTACCAATGGCTAGACAGAGCTGGACTGAAGGACAGCACAGAGGCACTCATCATGGCTGCACTGGAGCAGGCCTTGAGCACCAGAGCAATAGAGGCCCAGATCTATCACACCAGACAAGACCCCAGGTGTAGACTGTGCAAAGAGGCCAGTGAGACAATCCAGCACATAACTGCAGGGTGTAAGATGCTGCAGGGAAAGCTTACATGGAGCGCCATAACCAAGTGGCTGGCATAGTGTACAGGAACATCTGTGCAGAGTATGGGCTGGAAACCCCGAGATCAAAGTGGGAAACACCTCCAAAGGTGGTAGAGAATGACCGAGCTAAGATCCTGTGGGACTTCCAGACACAGACGGACAGAATGGTAATGAACCAACCGGACATTGTGGTGGTGGACAAAGAGCAGAGGAAAGCCGTGGTAGTCGACATAGCAATACCAAGCGACTTCAACATCAGGAAAAAGGAGCTCAGAGAAGAGCTGGAAAAGGCCCGGAGGGTGAAGGCATCAGTGGTGCCCGTGGTCGTTGGGGCACTCGGGGCAGTGACCCCCAAACTGGAGGAGTGGCTACAGCCAATCCCAGGAAATACATCAGACATCTCGGTCCAGAAAAGTGCAGTTCTAGAAACTGCAAAGATACTGCGCAGAACCCTCAAGCTCCCAGGCCTCTGGTAGAGGACCTGAGCTCTCGGAGGAAAAAGACACCGCCCGTGGAGGGTGAGGAAGAATTTTTATACATATATATATATATATATATATATATATATGATGCGGGGCGTATTGTTTTAAATGTTGTAATGGTTGTAAAGCACATTGTGATACCTTTCAGTGTGAAAAGCACTTTATAAATAAAGTTTGATTGATTGATTGATTGATTGATTGATTGAAGCATTACACACAGAAAGCTCAAAAAGGGCACATACCATATACAAGGATATGAATCAACAGTAGCACAGTCGCATACCTTTGGCCACATTGAAACTAAAAGACTCCTTGCGCTCTCTGCTGCTGTCGAAGGTGTGCCCCGTGAGCAACTTCCCCGTATAATGCACAGTTACTCTGTCTCCGATCATCGGTCTGTCGCCATCTTGTCCCTTTCGCTTCACAACCTGGACACACAATAAAGGACTGAGAAACCATTCATTGGAGTGATTTGAAATGCCAGTGCATAGAATGAAACAACAGGAACTGAAGAAGAGCTCAATACCAGCACTATTGAAATAACTACTCGGTACTGCAGCTATTGCCCTACAATTGTGACCAATACAACGTACTAACTTACTAATACAACTTCCCAAATCAACAACAAAACGTATATGAGATTCCACTGCACACATCCTTACTTAAGTTAAAGTACCCAGCTACTTCACATGACGGAAATTACCTTCATAACTCCTTGGTCTTTTTTTGTTGTTATATCGATGCCCTTAGATACGAACCGAGCAGGTACCGCCTGACTGTCCAAAGGCAAATCCTGGTCAGTGGTCATCTTCTACGGCTGGATCATTCACTTTCCACACTAACAAACAAAACAAAACAGAGCTTTTACTTTAGCTGAGGAGAAGGGGGAGAAAAAAGTTAAGTATTTGTTGTGTGTTCTTTCTCAAACCTGAAACAAGACAAATAGTACATTATGTAATCCAATTAGTGGAGGTGGACAGAAAAGTCACGATTTACTGTATGAAAAAAATAGAAAATGGATTTTCATAACAACATTATGTAATATGCCGCTATTTAGGGGAACCTACTATTGCATTTACAGTTTCACAGGAACATTGAGCACATTGTACAAGAGACAGAACATCTTGTTTTGTTGGTATAAATATAGCCACAATTCTCTGAACCGTGTGTACATTGTGGTCGGTATTTCCTAGTGTTCAGTAGGGTTTACATTAAAGGACTCGGGCCTTTCAGATTGCTGATATGCCTCATATACAGTAATATGTGCTTTATTTGTACGTTATTTAGACAACTAAAGTCCAGCTCAAGAAAATCTCTTCCACTGTAAAAGCTTTTCAAACTATTACTACAAACTACATTTGCCGAAGATTATGTAAAAACATTTTTAATCCTTTACAATAAATGATGAGTGGTTCGGATCAGACTATGAACAAAATGTTGTTCATAGTGGTGATCAATGTAACAATGCCAGTTGTTTTTCTGATACTATAATACTGTCAATGACAAACCAATAAAAAAACTGTCGGTGAGGTGGAAAAATGGTTGCAGTGCAAACTTTAAAAAAACAAAACAAAAAATCAATGGTTTAGCTATTGAGGTTTAATATGAAGTCGATTCTAATTTTGAGCAATACAATGCTTACATCCACATTTTAGGACATTTCTGGTGGTTTGCAAAACATTTTTCTTCATCACTAAATATACTGTGCTCATTCATTGTCCCAAAATAAACCATAAGCCACAACAGATCTTCAACCGTAAAGCTTCGCTTCCGCATAAAATTGGCCGTGTTTTTGCCTGGGCCATAAAACTACTTTCCTCATCACAGAATGTGTCCCTGTCGACACTCGCTGCTCTGGTGTCACTACATACACTGACATACTGTAGCTGCCAGCATGTTTAGTCAGCCGAGTCTAAACAATGTCAATAATCTTGACATTGTTTAAAGACAATGCAAAAGATAGTTTGCTATGTTAAGCATGTTGGCAAACCCTATTGCGAGATTATTATCACATCCAACAGCTGAGATGGTAATTCCTTCTGGCATGGCTTCAACCACCAGCTGCTGTAGCGTTGAAATGATACAGATGACACTTAGGTATGGTCTGTTAAGAAATCATCACGTTTACAATTAACACTAGCCAATGAGTCAAATAAAGATTGACTTGCTTAGTTTTTTTCCCTCTATTTCCGCTAACCATTTTGGTCGATTGACCTAAACTTCAGATGCAGGCCTGAATTTCTGTGTTTCTCAATCCGTTCTGTGTACATCCTTTTTTTTGTTTAAATGAATATAATAATGGGTTAGAAAGAAAGAAATATAAACCTCTGTTTTACTTATTTTACTCCAGTCAAGACCAAAAAATATATCAGCCGCCAAACATACATTGTTTACAGTTAATTGTGGCTGGTAAAAACACTAACTGGTTGGTAACTTGTGAATTAATGTCTAAACATATATATATTGCTACAGATTATTTTAATGTGTGGAACAACATTAATTTTGATCGATATTGATGAGACTTTCTTCCCAGAATGACACAAAATTAGTTTAAGGAGATAGTTAGGAGTTAAGTAGGTGATGTCCAAGACTGGACAAACAATTTTGTATGTGAATGTGTGTGTGCATGTGCGTGTGTGTCTGCAATGTATTTTTTTATTCTTTGCTCAAATAAATGTTATTTAAACATGATAATTTATCATTTTATAAACCCACACATAATTATCTTCTTTTTTCTTTATGCATTGTTTTCTACTGTAAAACATCTGAAATTGCATTAAAGGGTATAAATATCCTGCCTATAGGTATTTCGAATTTTACATACTTTGAACTCTTTTTTTTTAACAGTTAAGTCATTTAGTTGCATTTTCCTTTTATATTCACAACATTCGTTAAAGAGCAAAGGAACATGTAGTCCCAAGTCTGCAACAGCAGCCCATTGTTGACGAGAGACTTTGTTCAAGGACAGAGTGTGTGAAGGAAAAATCACCTTGGTATCTTACGTCTTCTGCACTTCAGACCCTCTGTCTCATCTACTAAAATATGAGGTTGTTGATGTCCTTCTTGTGCGGTGACTAGCATTACCAAATACCTCTCTTCCTTGAAATCTACACGTGTCAGAAGTTCCCAGTATTCAAAGCCCTTTATGAAGTAATACAAGAGTGCTTAATTCATATTGGTAAAAATGTTTTTTAGGGGCATGACACAAAGCTTGTTCTAGTCTTCATCAGGTAAGCGGTGCACCTGATATGCCCACAAGCTGTTCCCAGTTCTGTTCGAGTCACTCTGTCAGAACAACAGACCACTCTAAGCTCCTCAACAAAAGGCACGGTACAAAATGTCCATGTCTTCTTCACTGTGGGGCCACCGCTCTCAACTCATCCCTTAGATTACTCTCATTCTCTCTTCTTTCATTCGCTCTCCTTTTTTCTTCTCCTTCCAAATGCAACTTGTGTGTCACCGTGTACCTAGACCACTCTGGACACAATGTTCCTGCATGTCATGGTTTCCAGCTGGCATAGACTAATTATATCCACATGGGGACATTTTACATACAGTGTCGTCGTTCGCGTTCTCAGATGGCTTACTTCAATCAGATTTTCTCATAAAAAGTCTATGATGAGCCAAAGACAAAAATAGCACTATTTATATCCAAGAGAAATTCGGCCCCAAGATTATAATACGCCCATAACTTAAAACTTGTATCTTTATTTTCTCTTAAATTCTCTGAGCCTCTATGCAGTGATCGGAATATTAATTGAGTTATAAAGCATCGCGCCAGATACTCGTTTCTAAACAGGCTTTGAGCAATAACAAAGAACCTGCTGATTGTAGTAGACACCAACATATGTATCAACGCATCCTCATCCTCCACATTCAAAAAGAACCGTGTTTTACACAGTACTCATTCCACCATGGGACAAGGTGTACATTTATTGATTGTCCAAAGCTTATTTTACAATTCTTTAAGAAGCCGTATTAAAGTTTGCTTCATAACCTCAACCTTTTGTCTTACATTGGGGAGTAGGTCATGTTTCAGATCCTGTATATTCACCTGACCAGCGCACACGACTTGTATCAACAATTTGTAACTATAAATCCACAAAGCATTTCATTCGGTAGATGTCAAACGTTTGTTCTTCTGGTTAGACTTAATAACCATATGTGTTTTTTATGAAAATCAAAGCACTATTATGTAGGTAGGTCAAATATAAACAGCGTGTACCACAGATAAGCAGACATGTACTTAAACTCTGATACCCTTTGCTGGAATGCAGGAACACAATGAGCTGAAGAGCACGGCAGCTCCGGCACACGATGTATCAGTACATTCTGTCTCACCGCGCGGCTGATTCATGTACAGCCACATGTGAGAGGGAACATCCTGTTTTAAAGGCATCCCACAGCACTCAGAAAACCGGCATTTACGTCCCGTGTTTTAATCTGTGTTTGATGGTGAAACAAAACAAAACTCGCGTTGTTTTAGATTTAAGGTACTAAGCGTAACCAAATTGTTTGTTAGTTGCGTTTTTCGAGCTTACTATATTGTTTATGTTATGTGTTCTTAATCTCCCCAGGACAGGATAAATCACCTTTTGGGTGTTTTGAACCAATATCCAATATCAAAGAGGCATTGTTAACGGGGGCTTTGTATAAAACTACGCATGTAATTTAGCTCATATAATTAAAGGCTGTTTGTAAGTATAGTATAGTGTTTATTTCCAGGCCAGGGGGACCACTGCTGGACCCACATAAACAGAACACACTCACACAGACCGGCACACGCGCACGGGTATGGTATCAGCCCGGTGTGACAGATCAACGTATTGATCAAGTCAACGTAGGGAAAACTAATTCCTGGTTTGGTGCACGGTCCAAAGAATAATTCCCTTGGAATCAACCCATCGGAGTAACTTTGCGTGTGGTTCTTCTTAGTCCAAGGCATCATCCACTTCACACCGATGATGAACAAAAGGACCTAGCTGTTTAGAGTTTCTCCACGTTCAAATCATTGGCCACCCAGGCGACTTTGTCCTAATTACAAAATGATTCAATACATATTGCCTAACTGGTAAAGGCGCTACTTAGTTTTCTACAAAAGAGCGGTGCATAACATAACGTATCTATGTGCGTTTAGCTCCATAGTTAGACCACTGGACTCCCGTCCATGAAGTTGTCAGTTCAATTCTGACCACCTGATAATGTTATTTTTTTTAAACTGGGCACCCACTGGGAAGAACTTAAATCGGTGCCTAGCCTTTTGGGTGGTTATGAGGAAATGACGAGACATTGCCTTTATACAAGTCGTTATATTACTGTAAGTGGGTGACCAGTTAAAAATAATAATAATAAGGGTCAGACATGAACTGACAACCTCATGGATGGGAATCCAGCGCTCATATGGAGCAACACGGGCGAGAAAATGTGCGCTGCAGCAAATACATAGGGTATGTTATGCACCGCTCTTTTGTAGAAATCTGGGTAGCGCCTAGTTAGGCAATATTTATTGGATCATTTTGTAATTAGGGCAAATTAGCCTGGGTGGCCAAAGATTTGAGCGTGGAGAAACTCTAAACAGCTAGGTCCTTTTGTTCATCATCAGTGTGAAGTGGATGATGCCTTGGTCTAAGAAGAACCACACGCAAAGTTACTCCGATGGGTTGATTCTGAGGGAATTAATCTTTGAATTCCTGGTTTGGTGCGCGGTGCGTCTGTGCTGCGAGTCCGCGTCGCGCAGCTCCGCTTTGTTTTCCCTACGTTGACCTGATCCCTACGTTGATGTCACACCGGACTTCCACGTACAGCTGTAACCTCGAATGTCCCCCGCACGTGCGACACAGAACCTGAATGTGCGCGTCATAAAGCAAACAGCAATAGTAGCGCACTCTTTCAAGTTATCTTTTGTCATTGTGCAAATAAAAATACTATTGTTCCAGCCACAGGTAGCCAATCTAAGACCAATTTGATACATAATACATAATAGGCTACATAAAAGCATACATACATACTAGGTATAAAACGTACTAATTCAAATCATTAACGTAGCAAGTGGCAAAACCATAACTTACATTTTGTCAGGCTGCGTTCAATCTCCAGGGAGAGGTCTGCGAAACCGGCTTCTTGCGCGCTCTTAATACGCTGTGTTCTCACTGAAATCCAGGTACTAGATGTTCTGCACACGCGCCTCCCCGTGCAGAGCTGTTGTGACTCGGCCGCTTTTTCCTTACGCCGTACTCTGGATCCTCCCGTGCGTAAACACCGGTAACACTGGGCTACGGACAGGCTGGGACGAGGTGAACGTGCCGGCGTAGTGACCACATGGAGCTCAGAGTTTAAAATGCCACTGTTGGAGTAGAGCAGTAAAGGCACACGCGAGAGAGACGGGAGGGGGAGGAGAATGGAGTAGTGGGAGGGCTTTTAGTGTAAAATTAAGGGCAGGTCCTGGAAAGCAGTCACTCTGTAACACAATGTTCCGCCTGTGCTGTACTGTAGCTGTACTTCCGCCACTGATGAGAACACTCTGTACCAATACACAGCCTGACCCTGTAACCCGTTCCGTGCCAGATCGAGCCGAGAACAGCGCGTACCGCGGCAGGCTGTCCTTTCCGAACAGCTGACTGCACCGTATAGCCTATCAACAGTGCCGTGTTTGAACAAGAAAAGGCACTAACTGGATCAGAACGCACATTTATAATAAAATTGTTTTTTATGAGTCGCGGGATAACGGATTACAATAGGAAATGCAGACGCTTTGGTCCCGCTTTGTTATAGCTTTTTTTCTGTTGGGAGCTTTTTTCCCCCGGACATAACTAGGCTACTTGTTTGGCGCAAATGCCTGTTCGGCTTGTAGAACTTTTAAAGGTAGGAATTTCGACAACACATGGTTACTTTTTAATTTTTTTAATTTATTTTTTTACAATATTGTGCAATTATGTTGCAAAGTACTGAATGACTGAATGAATGCAAAACCAAGAAATATCCTACAGTTGCGAGCTGTTATGATTTTAATAGTAGGCTAGTTAAATACAATGTGGTGGTGGTTTGCATTGTTGTAATTAAAGCCTTATATACTTATATACAATTATATACAACATATTGTCAAAGTAATAGCCTATATTGGAGCTTAGTTTAGTAGTCAAATGATAAGTGTAACAGTGCCTTGTTATTTCTTTCTTTTTGGGGCCTATAGCTACTGACTAAAATATCCTGCATCAAGTGTTTCATACAATGTTGTTCTTCATGGCTTATGTACGCTACCCTTCTTTACAATTATTATCAAATGTTTCATGGGAAATTAGTCTCAATGTTCTATTAAGCCTTTTGTTATTTTACATTTTAGTTATCGTGAATTATGCAGGTGACTTACTGTGTTCAGGCATTTTCAAAGAGTACCTTTGATCAGAGTAAATCCTTTTAACTGTATTGCAATATTTTATTTCTTGCTTCATGTATTTTGGACTATATGTTGACAGTGTTACATTTTTGCATGTGCGCCTATGTGAGCTTATTACGATAATCCAATTCTGGTTTATAATAATATAACAATTTATTTTTCATAAATCTGTTATCTTCAAAACATTCAGTATTAAAGTGTAAGTCATTCTCTTCTTACGTTCACTATCTCACTGTTTTTGAACACAATTTCTGTTTTATTGTGCTTTATTGCTTGACTTGTTCCTGTCAACCAGAGGACACACATGGCAGGCAGCCAGCAGCGAGCGAAAGGAACACAATGATCTTGTTAATAATAAAGGTGACATAATGTGAATGTACCTGAATACACGCCTGCGGGGATGCTGTTCAAGGGTTATATTAAGTTCAGAAGATAAGCACGTCTGTAACATGTGTATGTAATTAAGGAGAATCAACAGTTCAGTTTGGTGATTCACATCCAGACACTACTCCAGTCTATAGTAACCTCAACAAGCTATTAAAATTCCTCCTGAAAACAGTGTGCCCTATAGAGAAGTGTTTGTTTTCACACACTGTCTGCGGTGTCCTCAGTCGGGCACTTCCTCATGCAGATGCACAGGATAAAATTATGAGAAGAAAAAGTGAAAGTCAGAAGAGTGTCCCTCAGCTCATTTAAGGTGAACTGGGGAGCGCTGCTTTTGTACGTTTTTGTTTGTTGATGCACTGCGACAATAAAAAAAAAAACAGTAGCTCTTACCAGTCTAACCAGTCCAGTATATCTTTACCTCCTCCGCTGTAGGTGGATGTGGCTGTAATTATAAGCAAAAGAAAACCTATATCCCACAGTCAAAGATGATATAGGATGTAGAAATGCATGTTTCACCGTTATACACTCTACAACACATAAACTCATTTCTAATTATGAAAATTGTTCTTAGTTTTCCCCTCATACCACAGCTAGTTGTCTACATGCAGTAAAAATGGGTTCATATAATCAATAATTGTTACTGCCCAGACTTGACCATGACAGTTGTTAAACACGTCCTCAGTGCACCTCAGACCTTATTTGTATGCAATTCATGTTCACGCTCACACCAAGAGGCATTTGGTTTGCTTCCTGCACATTTTTCACACATTAATGAACTCATTTAATTTAATTGTAATTTTAAAAATTGAGCAGCAGTTTGTGAGGTGAGACCTTTCTAATAATTAATGCTTGTAAATATTATATAAAGTGGAGTATATATAATATAAATGGTCATAAAAAAATGATCAATGAATGTTGTTGAGCGGCAGTGTAGGACTTAAATGCTATGTAAATAACAAGTTCAATATCATAATCAGATGTACTGTATTAATCCACATGGTTATAGTTCTAATAAAATATAGAGTACTCTAGTAGGCTAGGCTACTTGTCAAATGAATAGCTAAACGTTTGTGTAAGTATGTTATAGGAAACAGATTTACAGACATGTTTTGTGCTGAGCTGCTGTCAGACAGTCCTCGCTGTGTGTGAATGAGTGTCAGGGTGTAAGCAGCACGTGGGTCCGGGTTCACCCAGGGACACAGCAGCACCCTTCGCCATCATCAGGAAGTCACACAGAACAGAATGTGCTGTACTAATCTGATTGAAAAACACACTGCCCTCCGCTGCGACGTAAGAGGAAATAAGACGTTTCAACTAAACGGCTAAAAAGAGGATTCCCCGGACAACGTCGAGAGAAAGTGGACAACTATAAGAAATAGCATAGGAGTAGATTCAGACAGGAAAGGGGTTGGGTGTTCAAACATGGCGATCAAAAACAAAAAAGGCTGAGTGATAATGCTCTTGTGTCCCAGCGCCCAAGCAGAAATATTCTTTGAGTCTATTTTTGAAAGTCCCGTCAATAATCCTGTGTATGATGTGTAGCTGACGCTAAATTGTCTTTTTGAGTTTAACGACACCTATCGGTCAGGCTATGCTACTACGTTTGTTTTGTTCTATAATGTTATAAAAAACCACAAAAATGTCCACAGCAATAAGTACCACAGCCTTATGTTAAGAGCAATTTTATAGTTATTTGTACAAGAGAAATTAATTTAGACAATTGTCACAGGATGTGACGTTAGAGCCGGATGTTAGAGAGAGTGTAAAACCGCGAGAGGAAAACAAAGTCAAGAGTCAAGAGCACATCGTTTAAATAATACCTTTCTGCCTTTAAGTCAATCTATCGCTGGTCTACTTGGCGAACACGGTAATATTATTTTGCTTTTGTTGCTGTACAATATATGTATATTAGACGAAAATATGCTATGCTAATGTCCAGAGTAAACATAGCCCTTGTTTGTCCCTCTTGTAGTTTTCACGGTGTTCCACGAATGTTGCTGTGCCAATAAATGCTTGTGGACATCAGTATGAGGCGTGCAGTCCCTTTTTGAGATGACCGGGGGTAGCTACAGTGAAAACGTGACGTCTGCCGACGACTTCCATCGCCGGCCAGAGAGAAAACGTCCCGTCTGCCGTCGACTTCCAGAGCCAGCTAAGAGAGAAAGTCCCGCTAGCCAGCAAAGTGGAAACAACCACGCACGTGGCTATACTTCCCAACTCATCCAGACGAGGGCGCCAGAGTCAAAGGTTTCAAGCAACAGTGCCTTTCCATCGTCTGAAGGAGAAAAATTCAAGAAATAAATGAATAAAAGAAGTACAAAAATATCAAAATGACTTCACAAGAGGATTTAAATGATATTGAAGTTGACCTAGAGTCTTCAAAAGATAATGAAGCTAATGTTCAACATGAAGATGAAAGTAAAATTAGAAAATCCTCACGAGAAAGGCGGTTTACACCAAAGATGCAAGAACTAAAAGACCAAGAAATAGGTCAAAGAGAAGAAAGGTTCATTGCAGTGTACAAAAAGTGGAAAATGAAAGTAAGAGACATTCGAACAATATTAAAAGAAAAATGCTCTGACACGGATTTGTGTAACATGATGGATGAAGCTGAGATGTTGGACATTGACTTGAAAAAACTGTACGATAGTATTAGACAGCTAACAGTCCCAAGTCAAGAAATCAGAAGGAAAATTGATGCATGCTCAGCCATTACAGATGATTTGTTACACCTAATGAAAGTGAGGCTAACTGAAGAAGCAGAGGAGTTTGATGCTGAGGTAGAGAGAGCAAAGTTACGCGCTCTCCTTGACAATGACTATGCTAGGTCTATATATGGATCTGCTACCTCCAAAGTTACCAGACACAGCCATCGACCTTCTGAAGCAGCCTCAGAGTCGCCCAGCATCGCAAGCAAAAAAGCAGAGATTGCTGTACAGTTGGCTGCAAAGAAAGCTGAAACTGACATGGAAGATGCCATTGAAGCTCAACGTCAACATCTGAGGAAACTTGAAAATAAAAGAGACATTGAGGTAATGGAGGCTAAGTTGAGAGCATACACTGAGGAAGAGATGAAAGAGAAAGGTGAGAGATGTAGTTCTGTACACACCAGTGTCAATCGTAGTCTTTCCTCTTATGCCAAATGCGTGCAACCAGTCGCACAAAATGAAGCTTTAATGCAGGCATTCCAAGAGTCAATGGCTCTAACCCGACTTCCTGTTCCAGAGCCCAGTGTGTTTTCAGGTGACCCTCTAATGTTTGTAGAGTGGAGCACAAGCTTCAAAGCTCTTATAGAAAGACGCTGCTCAAATCCTGCAGACAGGCTATTTTACTTGCAAAAATACATATCAGGGGAGGCCAAATCTACTCTAGAAGGCAGCTTCTACCGCAAAGATGAGGAAGCCTATAAACAAGCATGGGATAGGCTGAATGCTAGATATGGGCATTCATTTGTAGTGCAGCGAGCTTTTAGAGAGAAACTTAACAAGTGGCCAAAGATAGGTGGAAAGGAGTATGTTAAGCTGAGAGAGTATAGTGATTTTCTTCAGACATGCAGTCATGCCATGCCTCATATAAAGGGTCTTCAAGTTCTAAATGACTGTGAGGAGAATCAGAAAATGCTTACCAAACTCCCAGATTGGATAACGTCCAGTTGGAATCGCCGTGTCACTGAGCAACTGGACAAAGGCAAAGACTATCCAAGCTTCCAAGAGTTTGCTTCCTTTATCTCTAAAGAGGCACGCATTGCTTGTAATCCAGTGTCGTCTTTGTACGCTCTCAAGCCACAAGCAGAGACCACAATAAGAGAAACAAAGCGCGCAAAAGCAAACACCTTTGTCACAAATGTCAAGACCTCAAATACTACCAGCCCTGCATCAAAGTTTGACATTGTGCAAGTTAAATCTAAGGACTCAGACAAACAAAAGAAAAGTGACTTTTCACCACAAAGCGCAAACATAAACAAATGTATTTGCTGCGGAGAGAATCACACCATTTACAAATGTCAAAAGTTAACCGAAATGTCTGCAGATGAAAAGAAAAAGTATGTGCAGGAAAACAAACTCTGTTTTGCATGCTTGAGAAAGGGCCACAACTCAAAGGACTGTAAGAACAGAGCCATGTGTAGCATTTGCAAAAGGAGCCATCCAACTCCCTTGCATGAGGATCGTTCTTCTGCGGAAAAGACATATGCACAAACCATAGTGCATGAGAACACCTCCTCACTATCCTGCTCAGTTGGAAAAGGCGAAAATGGAAGCACTTCAATGATGGTGCCTGTGTGGATTTCAGCAGGTAATGCTCCTGACAGTGAGGCTTTGGTATATGCTCTTTTAGATACTCAGAGTACCCACACATTTGTTGATCAAGAAGTGTGTGAACAGCTGCAGGTAGCATCAGAACCGGTTAAACTAAAACTCGCCACTATGGTAAAAAGAGACTCAATTGTGGAAAGCCAAAGAGTACAAGGACTCAAGATAAGAGGATTCTTTTCAAACACATACATTGAGCTTCCCCCAGCTTACACAAGAGACTTCATTCCACTAGAGCGTGCTCATATTCCTACATGTCACACAGCCAACAAATGGCCACACCTTGCTCACTTAGCTGAAGAGATGGCTCCACTAATGGACTGTGCTGTTGGAATCTTGATAGGATATGATTGTTCCAGAGCCTTAGCTCCCAGAGAGGTCATCACAGGTGGTGACAATGAGCCCTATGCGGTAAAAACCGACCTAGGCTGGAGCATTGTAGGAGGTGCACCTCAACTTGTGAATGCTAGTAACGTAACTGGTTTATGCCACCGTGTGTGTGTTAAAGAGGTTCCTGTTGTAACCCCTTCTGCTATTCTTAAGGCACTTGAGTCAGATTTTGCAGACACCAAACAAGGTCACAGTGACATATCCCAAGAGGATATCCAGTTTCTTCAAACTCTAAATGAAAAAATCAAACAAAATGAGCATGGTCATCTTGAAATGCCCCTGCCCTTTAAAGCACGCCCACAACTCCCAAACAACAAAGCTCTGGCCCTAGTTCGACTAAAGCACCTCAAAAGGAAACTGGACAGAGACTCAAAGTTCAAAAGTGACTATGTTAAGTTCATGGATGGAGTTCTCAAAGACGGTGATGCTGAAAAGGCAGACTCGCGGCCTACAACTGGAAGCGTCTGGTACATACCGCACCAGGGCGTTTATCACCCTCGCAAGCCAGATAAAATCAGGGTGGTATTTGACTGCTCAGCCAAGTACGAAGGAACAGCACTAAACGACCACCTACTAACTGGACCTGATCTTACGAATGGCCTCACAGGAGTTCTATGCCGCTTTCGTAAGCACAACATTGCAGTCATGTGTGATGTGGAAAAGATGTTTCACAGGTTCCATGTTAGCTCAGAGGACAGAGACTATTTGCGGTTTCTTTGGTGGGAAAATGGGGACACAGAGTCAGAGCCCACAGAATACCGAATGAAAGTTCACTTGTTCGGTGCGTCCTCATCTCCTGGTTGCGCCAATTATGGCATGAAACATCTGGCCAAAGAAAATGAGAAAGAGTACCCATTTGCCGCAGACTTTGTTAAAAAACATTTCTACGTCGACGACGGCCTCACAAGTGTAGAGACTGTCAAGGAGGCAATCAAACTAGTAAAAGAGGCCCAAGCTTTGTGTGCAAAAGGACAGCTGCATCTTCATAAGTTTCTGTCTAACAACAGAGAGGTCCTGGACTCAATCGAGGCAACAGAAAGAGCTGTGGAGATAAAAGACATTGACCTCAACTACAGTGACCTTCCAGTGCAAAGAGTCCTAGGCATTAGATGGGACATTGAAAGTGACAGTCTATTCTTCCAAGTGACACTTGATGAGAAACCAATGACTAGGCGCGGTATTCTATCAGTCGTTGCATCCCTGTACGACCCTTTAGGATTCCTAGCCCCCTTCATTCTTGAAGGTAAGAAAGTGTTACAAGAAATGTGTCAAAAGGGCGTTGGGTGGGATGATCCACTTCCTGCTGAGCTAAAGTTAAGGTGGGAGAGTTGGGTGAAAGATTTGCAAAGTCTGAAGTTGATACAGATTCCCCGATGTTTTAAGCCTGTTACCTTTGGTGAAGTCCAGAGTGTAGAGCTTCATCACTTTTCTGACGCGAGTAGTCAAGGATATGGTCAGTGCTCTTACATCAGATTAGTGGGTGATCACAAAGTGCACTGCACACTAGTCATGGCTAAAGCCAGGGTGGCACCAAGCAAGATAGTCACCATCCCAAGATTAGAGCTGACCGCTGCAGTGACCTCCGCCGCTGTTAGCTGCATGTTGAAAAGAGAGCTAGAGCTAAAAGTTGACAGAGAGTACTTTTGGACAGACTCGAGAGTAGTACTGGGTTACATTAACAACGAGGCTAAAAGATTCCATGTTTTCGTTGCTAATCGTGTCCAAAGAATCCGTGAAACCACTAACCCAGAGCAATGGTACTACGTAGACACACACGAAAACCCAGCCGACCACGCCTCTAGAGGCTTGAAAGTTACGGACCTAATCAACTCAAACTGGTTCACTGGTCCCAAGTTCTTATGGAACAAGGAGATAGTCACAGAACAAAGCACACCTGAGCTTATGGTGGGAGATCCGGAAATCAAGACAATACAAGTGCTGCAAACCAAAGCTACACTACAATGCAGTGTTGAAGAGCTCTTGTCACGATTCTCCAAATGGACTACCGCTATAAATGTTATCGCTCGCATCCAGCGAATGGCTAAAAGAATAAAAACAGCAGAGCCTCCAAACGTTGAGGAAAGGCAACAAGCAATGTTAACTCTTGTCAAGCTTGCACAACAAGATGCCTTTCAAAAAGACTTGAACAAACTCGGTCAATCACAAAAGTTGCCTGGCAACCAGAAACTCTTTGAACTTGACCCATTCATTCAAAATGGTGTAATGAGAGTAGGAGGAAGGCTAAAAAGGGCATCCTCTCACTTTGAGTTAAGACATCCTGTAATACTACCTAAAGACTGTGCTATAACAAATCTCATTATTGCACATTACCACGAAAAGACCCAACATCAAGGCAGAGGCCAAACTTTAAATGAGATTAGAGCAAACGGCTTCTGGATTGTTGGAGGAAGCAAAGCAGTAGCTCGGTACATCAGACAATGTGTATGGTGCAGGAGAGTTCGCGCTCCACCAGAGCAACAGAGAATGGCAGATTTACCTAATGACCGCATTGAGCCTTCGCCACCATTCTCTTATTGCGGCATGGACTGCTTTGGCCCTTTTTATACCAAACAATGTCGCAAAGTTTACAAGCGGTACGGCCTTCTGTTCACATGTCTGAGTTCAAGAGCGATTCATCTGGAGATGCTAGAGGATATGACAACCGACGCATTTATTAATGCTTTAAGATGCTTTGTAGCAATCCGTGGACATGTCAGACAGATTAGATCAGACCAAGGATCTAACTTCATTGGCGCAAAGAATGAACTGACAAAAACTCTAAATGAAATGGACAATGACAGAGTAAAATCTTACCTTGCAGAAAAGCAATGCGACTTCCTCATGAATGCACCAAGCTCAAGTCATGCTGGAGGCGCATGGGAGCGTCAAATCAGAACTGTGAGGAGCGTGCTGAGTAAAGTTCTTGCGCAAAGTGCTGAAAGACTGGACGATGCATCCTTAAGAACTTTTCTTTATGAGGCAATGTACATTGTGAACAGCCGTCCACTCACTGTTGATAGCATGAGTGATCCCACAAGTTTAGAGCCCATAACACCTAACCATCTTATCACCATGAAATGTTCTGTACCACTTCCCCCACCTGGTAACTTTGTTCGGGAAGATGTGTATGCTAAGAAACGCTGGAGAAGAGTCCAATACCTGTCAGAGCAATTTTGGAGCAGGTGGAAAAAAGAGTATTTAGCTAACATAACACTGAGACAGCGTTGGCATACTCCAAAACGTAACTTGAGAGTTGGTGACATTGTGATTGTCAAAGATGAGAACATTCCTCGCAATCAATGGACACTTGGAAGAGTTATTAAGGCACATGAAGGTGATGATGGACTAGTAAGAAAGGTGACTTTACAAGTCGGAGACAAAAAACTGGGAAAGAAAGGTGAACGTTTACTTAAACCATCTGTTATTGAAAGACCCATTCAAAAATTGGTTGTTCTTATTGAGAGTAGTTAAAGAGTAAACCTACAGCTATTGTACGGATTGAAATGTTTTGTTTTGGAAATTACCATTGATGTTGTATGAAAAATGTAAAGAGTAACATCTTCAAGGTTATCAAGGTAATTTGGTGGGAGTGTAGCTGACGCTAAATTGTCTTTTTGAGTTTAACGACACCTATCGGTCAGGCTATGCTACTACGTTTGTTTTGTTCTATAATGTTATAAAAAACCACAAAAATGTCCACAGCAATAAGTACCACAGCCTTATGTTAAGAGCAATTTTATAGTTATTTGTACAAGAGAAATTAATTTAGACAATTGTCACAGGATGTGACGTTAGAGCCGGATGTTAGAGAGAGTGTAAAACCGCGAGAGGAAAACAAAGTCAAGAGTCAAGAGCACATCGTTTAAATAATACCTTTCTGCCTTTAAGTCAATCTATCGCTGGTCTACTTGGCGAACACGGTAATATTATTTTGCTTTTGTTGCTGTACAATATATGTATATTAGACGAAAATATGCTATGCTAATGTCCAGAGTAAACATAGCCCTTGTTTGTCCCTCTTGTAGTTTTCACGGTGTTCCACGAATGTTGCTGTGCCAATAAATGCTTGTGGACATCAGTATGAGGCGTGCAGTCCCTTTTTGAGATGACCGGGGGTAGCTACATGATGCGTCTAAACGTGTCAGTGTTGAACTATGCCAGCAGTATATTCATGTTTAGTTCAGAAGAAGCTTGTTTAAAAGACAAAAATCAGTAGATTGACAAAACAAAAAAGGGCAAGTCTTTATTATGGTTCCGATTCCAAAATTATAAGCATTACAATTTTCACCACAATGTTATTCCATTCCCCTGAGGCCTAGGAAGTTTGTGGGAGCGCTTTCCTGCGCAAGTCTCTATCATATCGATATATCGGCCAGCCGATATATCAGTCGGGCCCTACTAATAGTAGCTCACAAACTACACAGTTCAGTTTTCAAAAGTCTCAGAGGGTACAGTGAGGTGCAAAGGTTTAGGCACCCCGATAAAAAAATCGAATAATGTGCAAAGGGAAGGCCAAAATGTTCTACAGTGGGATGCAAAAGATTAGGAATAACATTTGAGCATGCCTCATGCATGATAGAGACACAAATCTGAGGTTAAAAAAGATTTTTGTCCGAAATGAGCGGAGAAGAAGGTGCAGAGAATTTCATGAAGAGAACATCTGTCCAACTGTTAAACTTGGGGTTAGATCCATCATCCTTTGGGTTTGTATTGCAGCCAGTGGCACAGGGAACATTCCTGGAGGAAACGTAACACCATCTGTGACAAAGCTGAAGTCAAAGAGCAAATATCTTTTACAAATGGGTAATTATCGTAAACACACGTCAAAAACCACGACGGCTGACATCAATAGTTGTTCTGCGCAGGAGATGTCCTCTGCTCTCTGAGCGCCGCTCTCTGCTGCAGGACCGATGGGCGGGATATTTAAAACACACGATGGACTAAGGCTTATTGGAGCAGAACCAATGGTAAGGACCATGGCAAAGCTTTGGTCGCACAAAATATAATAAAAAATGAATTACAGGTATGGAGGGAAAATGGCACTTCAGGGGCATGGTGCAAAAGTGGCAGGGGCTCAAGCCCCCTCCGCCCCCCTCTGTACGTGCCTGCGTGACAATACTATAGAGCTGCAACTAACGATTGTTTTGTAATCGATTAATTGAGGACGTGTTGATGGTGTAAACTTAAAGTGAACGTTTGCTGGAGGCTCTTAGTGCTAATTCTGCTTTCTGATTGGATGAGACACAGACAGATATTCATAAAATGTACAATGTACAAGATCCTACACACCCTAACTATAAAAAAGTAGGTTTTCGTCAATAATACTACATTTTATGTCATTTTTGCGCTATTTGAGTTTGTGTTAACCAGAAAACGATTTATCGATTACTAAAATCGTTGTCGACTATTTCAATAATCGATTAGTCATCGATTAATCGATTAGTTGTTTCAGCCCTACAATACTATCATGAACCTGGATAGATTATTATTATTATAGCCTAATTGTTAGTAAATCTAAGTTTATTACAATATTTTCATAATGTCGGAATAAACTGGGACAAGCTGTGGTATCTATCAGTTACTGGACCCCACTGTGGCTGTTGTGTGATGTGCTTTGCCTTCACTGAATTAGACAGTTTCTTGGGTCTTAGAATAATGATGGCCATAGATTGTGTCATGTCTCCTCCTGGAACCGCCGCCTTAACATGGTGGAGGGGTTTGAGCACCTGAATTATCTTGGAGCTCTGTTGTCGGGGGCTTCGTGCCCCTGGTAGGGTCTCCCATGGCAAACAGGTCCTAGGTGACGGGTCAGACAAAGAGCGGTTCAGAAGCCCCTTATGAGAGACCAACAGGCCCGGTTAGAACCATGAGGCCGTCCTTCTGTGGACCCACCACCTGCAGGAGGAGCCATAGGGGCTGGTGCTATGTGATTTGGGCAGAGCGAACGGCTGCCCCCACGACCCGGCAACGGACAAGTGGAAGAAATAGATGGATGGATTGTGTCATGTGTATGTAATGATGCGGCCAATTCCTGTGGTGGAAACAAACTTTAATTTTCTACAATCAAATCAAATCAAACTTTATTTATAAAGCGCTTTTCATACCGAAAGGTATCACAAAGTGCTTTACACATAACAAACAGACAAACAGGTGCACGCGCACACACACACACACACACACACACACACAAAATATATCATTAGGACTAAATAAATAGATGTCAGTTAAAAGCTAAGCTAAAAAGGTGGGTCTTGAGCCTGCTCTTAAAAACATGAACGTTCTCTGCGGTCCTGAGCTCCTCCTCAGGTCGTTCCAGGGGCGAGGGCCGTAATACTGGAAAGACGCCTCGCCGTGAGTCTTTCTGTTGACTTTAGGAATAACTAGTAGACCCCTGCCGGAGGAGCGAAGGGGCCGTGAAGGTTCATAAGGTAAAAGCAGTTCTGAAAGATAAGAAGGACCAAGACCATGAAGACATTTAAAAACCATTAAAAGAACTTTAAAAATCGATCCTGAAACACACGGGGAGCCAATGCAGCGACTCTGAAACCGGTGGTTCGTCAGGACACGAGCTGCTGAATGAAGCAATTGACTTAATGATTCCCAACCCGGCTGTGTCAAGTAGGCTATTATTAAGAGAACCACTTAAGAGCATAATCTAGGCATTATTTTCAACATGGTAGCAAGTTTTCTTCCCTCCTGTCAGTCTGTTATTTCAGTTTTATTTTTGCTTTTATTCAATGACACGCCCTTGACATTTGAACATTTTAATCAGTGTTTCATGTATTCCTAGTTTCACTGACAATAGAAACGATACTGAAGATTTATTGCTTTAAATCCATTTCAGACATTGAACCAAATTATTTTAGAGACTAATTAACATTAATTAATTATTTTTTCACATTAATTAATGTGAAAAATTAACAGTAAAATTCAGTTGAAACTCATAAAATTAGAATATCGTTCAAAAGTGTATTTATTTCTTAATTCAACTTAGACTGTGAGACTAATACTGTATATGATATAGACTCATTACATGCAAAGTGACATACTGTATGTCAAGAATCCATTAGTTGTAATTCTGATGATTATGGCTTACAGTCCATTTTTAAATTCTACATTTATGAGATTTTTTATTTGGGTTTTTTACAAGCTGAGCCATAATAATCAAAATTATAACAAATAAAAGCTATACATATCTCACTTTGCGTAATGAGTATATAATATATTAGTTTCACAGTTTAAGCTCAATAACAGAAATGAATGCAACGATATTCTAATCTTCCGAGTTTCACCTGGCTGTATGTTGCTACAACTGCCAATTCAGACTTTGAAAGTAGTTGTTTCAATTTGAAAACTATCCTCAAAAAGGAAGAACGTAACAAAAATGGTGTGAGTAAATAAGATGCTAAATAAAACAGTGTTTAGAGCCCCCGACTTGAACGGGCGATGAAACTAAAATTGTTTATTATCGGTTTCTGTAGACTATACTTTTATAGAGGCTGTAATAGAGGAAAGCATTATTGAAAGACAACCAAAGACCCTCTTCATAAAACAAAACGAAAAACTGAGAAGGACGCTAGGGCACAGTCGGTGGAGCATGTTCTCCTTCGATGTAACACATACTTAAGACCAAGACAAGTTCTGGTGCAGGAGTTACGTATCCAGGGGTTGGAGATAAATGTGAGAAATGTCTTGACCAGAGTTAAAGTGAAGAAGTTAGTTCAATTTCTTAAGGAAGCAAACGTTATAGGAAGAGTTTAGTGGGTCTCTGGTTGTTTTTTTCATTTAGTGCTATTGAGGTTTAGATATTTATTTAAGTAGTTATGTTTAGGTTTGTTATAAGAGGACGCAGTAATGGGTTAAGCTCTGGCTCACACTCTGATAGTAGGTGGCGGAAATGCACCTTTAAGTTGAGTGCCTGTAATATCCTTGTGCAGACACCAGATGGAGGATACTTGTTTTTTTTATGAACATTTTAGGCAGCCACAGAAAACAAACACACTGCTCTAACTCGAGCCTAGTGCATGTCTAGCTTAACCAACAATGCCCTCTATAGGTCAGTGGTAACATAACACTCCCATCTATTACAGCGCCGCCCGCCGTAAAACCCCAAAAAGAAGAAGCCCTGAGAAGGAAATTACCTGTGGGTAGTGCAGCCCAAGGGAACTCCAATCCAGTAGGTGGCGCAGTAAGCACGGTCTTCAAATAGTACAGCCGCGTCTCTCTCTGGCTAGCTACTGCGCTAACACTTGATGCTAACATTTGAGGGAAAATTACGCAGACGGATGCTGTAAAATCTGTTGGCCCAAAAGAAGGTACGCACTTTGATAAGACTGGCGAATTTGTTTTTTAAACCTTTTGTGTAGCTACTATGCATTACACACATTAATGTTCCTTTCATAATAATAACTAGAATGAACTGTTTCGAGCACGTCTAACTAGCCTAGCTTCCATCTTGGGCTTGAACATTTTCTTTTCCCAATTCCGTGAATCCAAAAGATAGCCCCAAAGCGCTACCAGCTTCACAGCTTTAACGATGGAACATACATTAGAGTTACAATAGATATAGCATGTTATTTGGTCCTGTATTGTATTTCACTTGGCGAAGTCGTCTATTTGGGGCAGTCGAATCTTAACTTGTGCTCTTTGTCGTTGTTCAGGAAAAGGACTGTTTACTTCTTTTCGAGAATTATTTGGTCATCAAAATGGGAGGTAAGCTAAACTTCCAAACTGTAAAAAAAATTTGATACGACTGGTATAAACTTATCTATGAGTCAAGTAAATTAATGTGTAGGGCAACCATTATCAGTATCAGTACGTATCGGTTCAAGTTTGATTTGCCTCTGTAGATCCTGCTCTCCACAGAGACTGTCCACTTGATTGCAAGGTTTATGTTGGAAATTTGGGAAACAATGGAAACAAAACTGAACTTGAGAGGGCGTTTGGATACTATGGTCCATTGAGAAGTGTGTGGGTCGCCAGGAATCCTCCAGGCTTTGCATTTGTAGAGTTTGAAGATCCCAGAGATGCAACAGATGCTGTGAGGGAACTGGATGGAAGGTAATTTATAGAATTCTATAATGGCTCTCTCCTCTGTTTTTCAATGTGTTACTGTTGTGCAATAATAACCTATTGGGTTTTGCAGGACCATGTGTGGCTGTCGTGTGCGTGTAGAGTTGTCTACTGGAGAGAAGCGTTCAAGAAGTCGTGCCCCGCCTCCATCCTGGGGCAGAAGGCCTCGGGATGACTTCAGGCGGCGGAGTCCTCTAGTCAAGCGCCGGTAAGTATTCCTTTTTTTGTCTAATAATTGTAATGCATAAATCTCTCTAAACTTAACTCTCTACTGACAGTTTGAGAGCAAATATGCAGCAGGAGTGAAGTTTGTTCATTGATGTATTGGTGACCTGTCACTCCATTGTTATATTATAAATTAAGTATTTACAAATTAAAATATTATCAAATGCTTTTCTAAAGAAAACTATCAACGGTTAAATGTAACATACAATATTAACTAATGTATCACAGATATTTTATAGATGCATTCTGTAGGTGTACATTTTGTTTCCCAAGTTCATTTGGCAATATATTAATAAAGTGAACCCCGTTGCAGAGTCGCCACGCTTCTCTCCATCTGAGTCAATCAACTAGCCCTCTTTCATGTGACTGCTGAGCAGCGAGCCGTCAGCTTGGCTGATGTTGTCACATGACCAAGGCACCAACCGTCAGGTTCCACCAACTATTGGTTGCTGAACATGCAGCTCCTTCCCAGCATCCTCCTCCTCTTCTCAACTTTTATTCAGTCGCCAGCGGTCCACTTCACATTATCTGCCAATCAGCATCTTTACTTATCTTATCTCCAAACAACTTCAGTACCAACGGGAACAGCCCAAGGCTTGCGTCCCTCCGCATCCTTTCCCCATAAAGGCAGGACAAATCTACAACATTCAACAAACCACCAACAACCTTCATTTCAGCATTTGCATCATGTGGCAAATCCTCTCTGCAATTTGACCTCCCTCTCCATCAGTCTGGCTTCTTTCCATCATTTCTATCTTGTCCAAACCCCCAAAATAGTAAGTTACTTTTATCCTGCTTTTTCTAGTTTGTCCTTAATGTAGCTCTCACAGCTGCCTAATAACTGTATCAGCAGTTATAAGTCAATATACCATTAAGTATGGTGCTACAAAAATCAACAACAAACGGTACTTTAAAATCAACAAAATCAAATTTCCATGAAAATCTAATTTTTAAAAAGATAAAACCATAGTCAATAATTATCCAGTTGGCAATATATCACTCAAGAGGCAGTGTTATATCTATTAGATAATTGAGCTCTCTTGATAATAGTCTAAATGTGGCTGTTCCATTTGAAACATAGGGGACTCATTCACGGACAAGAATGATCCTTTACTACACACATGTAGCCACATTTCTACTCTTAACCTGATCCCTTTGCAGGTGGCCTTCAGTGACTTGTTTCATTTTAAAATTCTCACCATTTTCACATTCACATCTTAGATCACCGAGGAGGAAGAGCGGCAGTCGCAGCCGTAGTCGGTAAGTTTAAGCAAAAGTGTTTTTTCTTCATTACTATTTATAAGCAACAATATTGTTGAAATGTTTTTTTTATTATTAGTTCTATGTCAAGGGAAAAGCGTAGGTACCGCTCGCTCTCCCGGGAAAAGCCCCGCAAGCGCTCACGATCTCTTTCTAGGTCCAGGAGGTATGTTATTGGATATTCTGTTATGTAAAATGGATGACCTGCATGGATTTTTGACTTAACATTATATGTCATTATTACTGTATGTAGACAATGCGTTGTTTTTAATACGTTTTTTTTTTCTTTATAGTCGTTCCCGGTCTTTCGAGAGAAAATGAAGATGTGACTTATCTGCTTGATTTTGCTATGGTCAATGGAAAATAACAGACATCAGTTGGCATCTTACTGTCCTCAGAATGACTTTTTGTTTTTGTTTTTTTTCACTGTCTTGCATAAAATGTCAACAAACAAAAGATTGAATGTCCTTTTAATGGGTATGCAGATTTGTTTTTTATTTTTGTTTACTGAAAAGTACTCCCTTAAATTAAACAATTGGATTTTACATGTTTGCGATCTTGATTGATTTTTATTTTTTTTATCTTCATCTTTTTATCTATTCAATACACTCTCTTCGAGTTTATTTTACTTCTGTTACTGCAGTTTACATGTGTCCAGACTTAAAGTACATTGCTGGTCTGTTTGTTTACAGGTTCCTCTGAGTCACTTAAAAACAGACAATTTTTTTCTGTTTTTATTAACTGATACTTTTTCAAAAAGAGTAATAGTTAAATATTTACATTTATGTCCGGAGCAACTTTGTCAATAAATGGCTTTTAAATGTGATTTCTGCTTGTGCATTTTACCATAGTTATTCAAGCCTATTGTCTCATATTTATACATTAACACATAAAGGAAAAAGAACAGCAGCAGTCTGAAATGTGTCCTTGTGTTTTTTTTTTCGTGTTTTTTTTCTCAAGGATATATTGTTAAAAGATATGCCGCTTTCCCTCCAACCCAGCCAGATGTGTTCCAAAGAATATCCATGTGGAAAATCCTCTCTGCAATTTGACCTCCCTCTCCATCAGTCTGGCTTCTTTCCATCATTTCTATCTTGTCCAAACCCCCAAAATAGTAAGTTACTTTTATCCTGCTTTTTGTAGTTTGTCCGTTTTAGATATGCCACTTTCCCTCCAACCCAGCCAGATGTGTTCCAAAGAATAGCCATGGGGTAAATAAACATTAACCCTCTTTTCTTTTTTGTCCCAAACGATTTCTGTAATATTATTGCTATAGAACCAATATGGAGAAGGAAAAAAAACTTTGTATAAAGCTATTGGAAACGTAATGCCAAAATTGTCAGCGTTGACACGATTGATATCCATTGTTGGCAATTTCAGAGATTTTTAAGCTGCAACATAACATAGGCAAGATATTATAATTTTAGGACGTTTTTTTTTTTTTTTTCGTCTGCGTGCATCGCAAGTCGTACTGACCGAACTGGGGGTGTAAATAACAGGAAGTAGCGAGTGTTGCTGACACTCCACTGCAGCCAGCCCATGAGCCAGCTCACTTTTGAGCAGGCACTTTAAAGTGACTAAGTTCTCACGCGGGAGACAGCCGCGCAGAGGGGTAAGTGAACACTGTGTACTCTGTAAATGCCAGCGCAAATGTAGCCTGTATGGTCTGTTCAGTAAAAAGTAGCCTACTCCAGCAATGTTTTTGAGAAATACTTTGTTGCTGCTCCATGCTTTAAAAACAATACTTTTAAAGCATCGTAGAAGTGGAGCCAGTAAGTATGTTTTTAAAGTAGGACTATATACAACCGTATCCCCCTTTTTAATAAAACGGTTACATATTTTTTTGCTTTAAAGGACATTGTGTAAACATTTACATTTGCTTTTTAAGTAAATGCAGTAGATATGTTGGTATATATATCTACAGAAACAAACTAGCGTTTGCAGAGGTTATCAAATCAAACAGTTAACCCGCATAAATTGCGATTAAATGACAATGTATTTTGATCTAGGGGAGAAGACTGGAAGTCATGTCTGCGTCAAAGAAAAAGCGTCTGGGCTCTCAACGCCGTTTACTAAATGTAGGAGAATCTCCAGAAACCAGTGACAATGCTATAAGTACACCGGTACCACAAGGGAGGCAAAGAGCAGATGCAACAGCTGATTTAACTTTGAGCCCTGACGGTGCACAATCTGAAACGTCTACAAGGAAGAAAAAGTTGGGCTCTCAACGTAGCAATAAAGGGAAACTGCAATTTACGGATGTCACAACCCAGTCAAGCCACAAACCAATAGAGGAAGAAGTGCAAGGCAGTACAACACGCTCCCAAGCTTTAGGAATCAAAAATGAGAGCATTGACGAGTCACTGGAAAGAAATATTAAATCTACATTTCCAGAAAGTGAAGCAGCTGGTTCAGATTCGGTGTGTAATGATGCTCCAAATGTCAGTTTATCAATAACCGAAGCAATGTCTCACAAAAGTGACCTCCAGGACCCTATGATGAACACCACCACATCTGATTTACTTTTGAAAGTTGCCCAAACTGAAATATCCAGTACTGAAGCGGGTGTGTTAAGTGAAAAGGAACAAGCACAACAAATGCCAGACATATTTGAAGCAACTATCCCTGCAGGTGTGACTGGAGAAAGCTTATGCTCTGTCAGATTAATTGAACATGAAGGGATCATCGTCAAAGAGTCACACGACCATAATAAACATAACACAGAAGACGAGGCAGGGCCCGTTGAAAAACCAGTTTGTATAGAGATTGACAATAGTTCTCTGCCAACTGCAAAACCAAGAAAAATGGGCTCTAGTCGAAGAAAAAGGGATAATCTCAAAGAATTGCAAGATGAAAGAGCAGTGGAAAGTAACATATCTACTGCATTGGAAGCAACTGACCCTACACTTTTAGATAATACTCGGGACGTTAATGTTTGTGTTACTGCAACAGGAGTGACCTACAAAGAGGAAGGTCAAGTAGAAATTAGTTTTTCACCAAAAGTAAATGAAGATAACATGTATATGGCGGATTTATGTGATGTAGCTAGTTCTAATCTTTCAGAAGTCAAAGAATTTGAGGAACCACACATTGAAAATGTGTTAGCTAAAATTAATGCACAAGTTGATCAAAAGCAGGAGTCAAAACGCAGTGAAGACCACTTAGTTTGTCTGCAGAACAATGTCCTTTCAGAATTGTCTTTAGCAGAGATTCCACCAACAGATGGCACAAATGCATCTGTGACCTCCCAACATAAATTTGTTACAGACAATGCAGTTGGGGATGTTGATGAAACAAAAATACTCCAAACGGGGGAAAACGCCTCTCTACAAGTTTGTTATCCATCAGAGGAGACAAATAAAGACATTACAAACAAGGAATCTTTAAAGACAACAGAATTTGCCGCAACACCAGACGATAACAGCTCTGTGGAGCCTGCAATTAGTCACAAGGATGTAAATCTCGAGGAGAAAGAGCCATTTGACTTATCTCTACAAATCCCACAGTTAGTCGACAATGCGCCAATCTCTACTCCAGATACTAACGTAAATGATGTTGAGGAAACAAAAATACTTGGAATGGAAGAAAGCCCCTCACAGCCAGTTTGTGATAAATCTCTGCCCGTTGATGAGACTGCGAAGGATGATGCAACAGAAGAATCCTTAAATACAGCAGCAGCAGTGGTTCAAGAGCCAATTATAGAAAGTGATACCTATCTGAAAGAAAGCGTCAACTTTGATTTTAATCCAAATGAACAACATTCAGACAAATCTTCTGTGACTGAAGAGATGTCTGAATCTAGTTCAGAAAGTATATCTTCTATAAAAGATGAAGCAATGTTTGATGCACTACGAGAACTAAAGCCGTCTGTAGAAGAGATACAGTTAGATCAAAACATAGATATACTAAATATAAGCACAACTACTAAGTCTGTTGATGCTGATACAAATGAGATTGGTGTTTCACAGACTGAAGATGTATTTCCAATAACTTCCACATCTGTGGGTGAGACACTAGATGACACCAAATTAGGGTTTAAAACCAACATCGAAGAGGTTGAACATATTAACCTTTTACGCCAACAATCAGAACCACTGATAGATTTTACAGACAGAGTAAGCACAGTTCCTAATGAACCATACAAAGAAAACCAAGATCTCAGCCATGAACATTTAGTTGATCTGAAGAAGGACATGTCTTCAGAACCAACAAGGACCCTAAACCCACACACGGAGGAAATAAATGCACTGCCGATCTCTTCTTTTCCAATTATTACTAATGTGGATGATGTAACCGTAACATGGGATGCGCAGGATAAAATAGTTACACCAAATATAGTTATTGGAGAAGTACAAATTGAGTCTAAACTCGAGGAACAGAGCCGAGAATTGCCCATGGAAAATAAAGATCTACCAGCTAAACCTGACAAAATGGACAACGTCTCTCTTAAAATTCATGGTGAGTCAACTGACGAAGACTTGAAATACACTTTAAATCCAACACAGGAAACTAGAGTAGTTGAAATCAAAATGTCTGATACAGTGCAATCTACAGCGCAACCAATTAACAATGAAACTGTTGGACAACCATTTGAAAATGTTCAAAAGCTTGATGCAGATGTAAATGCACCTGATACTGATCCCCGTCATGGTCCAGTGAGAAGAAAATTTGGCTCAAGTCGGCGATCAAAAGCTAGAAAAGATGTTACTCAAGTTACGACTGTTGATGATGAAGATGTGCTATCGGCCAAGATTGGAATTCTGTCATCTAGCACACATGTGCAAACAGATGAACAAAGTGAGGCAATTAAGAGAGAGGAAAAAATGAAGGTTGCCGATGCAGTGGATGCAGCAGTGAGAGAACTGTCATCACCAAATGAAGAAATGGAATTGGATCAGATGAAAGAAAAATTAGTTCAAGCTAATATTTTGCTTCCCGATGAAAATGAGTCTATAAAGGTGGAAGATGGGATTACCCCATCATCAAAAAAAATTACAAGTAATGACTTTGTTCTCAGTGAGGTTGGTATAGATGAAAACCAAATTGTAAATAATGAAATGAATGTCCAAAGGGACGAGTCTTCTAAACTATTTAATATACAAGTCCCACATTCAGATGACACAAATGCAGCGCTGGCCACTACGCAACCAAATGCTACTGTCGGTGTGGAAGATGGTTCTGCTAATGACTCACACCTGAATGAAAATAGAAACCTTGGCTCTAGCCACAGCATCAAAGGGCAAGATAATCATGAAGTGAAGCCAGTGGCAATCCCTATCACGCCTGAAGAAAGAAATGCAGAAACAAAAACTGAGTCCCTTATTGAAGAAAAGAGCCAAGAAATTCCTAAAGAAAATGATGTAGTTGCTGAAAAAACACAAGTTGAGCCTGTACAAGTGACAGAAATATCCACGGACAGCGAGAACCGGGCAGCTGTACAAGACCAATTAGTAAAAAGCTTCATACAAGTTCATGATGATGCCTTGGAGACAACAGAAGTGAAAGTGTTGTTGGGGGCGGAGAAAACTGTAGATGATGAAATATCAAATGTTAAAGACAATCAGGTATTAGGCAATGTGATTTTGGAACAAGCTGTAGTGAATTCACCATACAGACAAGAAACATCCACAGAACCAAGATCTAATGCTCCTCAAAGTGACGTCAGTGCTGAAAGTTGTACATTAAAAGAGACTTTAAATGTTCATCAGTTAACTTACATATCAGACAGTGAGACATATGAAGAGATGGATAACTCCTCTTTACAACAAGCCAAGCCACCAGACCTTGCGGACACTATGGCGCAACCATCGGAAACTGTTAAATTGAGTAATACGTCTGATGATGCACACCATAGTCTGAGAAGAAAACTGGGCTCAAGTCGACGAGTAAAAAGAAACAAATTGGAAGAGATTCTCACTGACAATAAAGATGCTTTATCAATTGACAATGAAGATGATAAAGTTCCTGAGTTTGTAGAAGCTTGTTCTGCAGAAGAGATCATTGGTACAGATTTTGTATCAGAATTGGAGGCAGAACCCATGAATCAAGGCTATTTTTCAAAACCTATAGATACAGAAGAACAAACTGTTAAGACCACACAAGAAAAAGAAATGAAAACTCAAGTTCCAGAAGTGATGATAGACAATTTCACAATAATAGGCCTGAAAGACAAAGGTATTGTGAAGGCAGAAGGTTTGCCACGTGATGTTGATGTAGACAACACAAGCTCACAGGGTGTGGCCAGATTTGAGGAAATAATCAGAGCAAAAACAGATGATGCAATACAGTCAGGTGTAATTTCTGCAGAGGACATAACTAAGGAAAAAGAAGGAATTCAAGTCATAGACATTTTAGAGACTAAACTACAAACAAACTCTGAACCAAAAAGAAAAAAGATGGGCTCAACTCGAAGATCTCAGCTCAACAAGAAGGAACAAGGAAATGCAGACCTCAATGCAACCATCTTAGTAAAGGCAACAATAGATGAGAAAGACAATACTCCAATTGTAAGAGAAGATGATGCTCAACCTTTATATCGTGATATTTTTGTAAATCAAGGAGAGGCCATCATTGTTACAGGCCCCGTTAAAGATCAGCATCAAAGTGAAGAAAGCGCAGAAAGACCAGAGGTATCACAGGGAGATAAAGAAAGGATTCTGCGAACAGAGGCTGAATTGGTTGAGGACATAGAGAAAGGGGCTGCGACGCAAACTCTTCTACCAGTTTCTGGTGAAGCAATCCAACCATCAAGTCCTGGCAAAAGAAGGAAAATGGGCTCCACTCGCAAAAATGTATCATCCAAGAGAGAAAATCCACAAGAGGAGACTTTCACACCTGTAAATTTAGAAAGAGAAGTAGTTGCAAGTGTCTCTAATGATAATGAAAGTAAAGGACTTGTTTACTCTGCTGCTGTACATCAGCCGCCACCAGATGAGGAAACCCCTCTTAGCCAACAAGTCAGTCTAGAGAAGTTGAGATCTGAGTCTAAAGAAACAGAGATGTCTTCACAACATGAAGCAGTGGCTGAAGATGCAGCTGTAGCCAGGAAAAGAAAAATGGGGTCGCACAGAAAGCCCCAGTCAGACCAAAGCGTCATACAAAGGAGAGTAACAGACAGTGAAGAGAGCCTGCTTCATCCATTGGGAGAGCACAGAGCTGAGTCGCCAAAACTGACCCAAGTATCTGAGGTAAGATTTTATTCACTTCATATCATCATAATCAAATTTGAATATGTTGCAGACTTGAAGCATTTGATATTTTTACTAGTATTTACTGTGCACTGTTGTCACATGTGGCTTTTTTTGTTGTTGTTGCATGACACCACTTTGTTTCAAGAACAAGTGCCATAACGCACAAAGAGGAAGATGTGGTTGACGACATTGCATTGGGTTCTCTTTTGAAAACTGAGAATTGACTTGCAAACCTTTCATTGTTATTGTAAAACACATTACAAGTCTAAGTTGCGCTTATATTCAAATATTTGTTTTTCTTGACAGGTTAATGCGGGTGACAACAAAGATTTATCCAGTGCCACTGCTTTCAATGCTGCATTGGATTCCAGGCCTTTGTGGTGAGTCTTAGAAGTAGTGGACTCAAAATATGTCACTTATAAGCAAATGTGGGTGAGTCGATCAGGTTCAAATATTATGGTGAAATGGGAGGAAGTGCTCTATGTAGATGGCAGCCTTACCACAACTGCCTGTGACCAAAAATATGTTTCCTTGTTTATATGTCAACAAGAAGCTTTTTACTCTTACATAGGAGTTTTGTAAACCAGGAGTATTGTTATTTTAAAATACTAGGATAGGATATGTCTTGTCATTGCAAAATAAATCACAACAAAGTTCATTTTGAGAGCACTCCCTTGCATAACAGCATGAAAAACATAAAACACACTGTAATATTACGCAAAGTTTTGTCCAATTAAAACGATTCCAAGAAGTGCAAGTACTTTAAAAATGTTACTCAAGTGAGTCAATGTATCTGGATACCACCCATCTCTGCTTAGAAGTTATTTACCATGTGTTGCTTATTTAAAATAACCCTTGTTGGTAACACTTTATTTTACACTACCCCTGATATATTGTACCTTTTCGTACAATGTAATGTGTGTAATGTGTAATAACCTTTACATATGGGTTATATACTCGATGGAATCAAATGTAACAAGAAATAAGACTCTAACCGCAAGCCCTAACCCTAAGGGTCTTAATATGTCTTATTACATTACGTACCTCCAAAGTACGAACACACATTTTTCCATTGTGTATGTACTACATAGGTACAAAGCATATTACATTCTACTAAAGTTATAGGCACAATGTATTAAGGTAGTGCATAATATAGTGTAACCTTATAATTCCATATTTGTCTAAAATAGAACAGAAGTGATCCCACGTGTGTATACCATAAATTCATAATTATTTTATCTACATTTAGCTTTGCCCTTTAAAAGACCTTCTAAAAAATTATAAATATTGAACATCGTTGACTTTGTCTTCTTGTACTACAGTGAAAAAATATCACAACAGCCGTCAAAACCAAATATGCGCCGAGTCCAAGAGAGTAATATCAGGATTTCTGCAGGTAAACAAGGCTCAAGTATTTTCCTATATTCAGAATATGTTGTGTACATGTTTGATAATAATGATGATTTTTGTGCATTTTAAGCTATTCTACAACAGAGTAGCAGTAGTAATACAATGTGTATATGTATTCACTTAATTATTTAACTGCCAATTGAAACAGGACAATTTCAGTACACAATAAAACACATTACAAAATAATGCATCTTTCTTCAGGTTTGGATCGCAGTGCTTGCAAGTATGAGGTAGTCATGATCGGAGACAGCAGTGTGGGCAAAACCTCGTTTATACAGAGGGCTCAAAGTGGGATATTTTCCCCAGATGTTCCGGCGTCGATTGGTAAGACTTTGAAACAGTATAAATGTTATATATGAATGACATTAACAATAGGTTTTCTTATTTAATAATCTCTACTTATGTAAATGTTTTCATTTTTATTACAGGCATGGATTCATACAAGTGGACTGTGGTTGTGAATGGAACAAATATTGTGCTACATTTATGGGATACAGCCGGTCAGGAGAGGTATGTATTTATGTGCCATTTAGAAAACATATGTGTAGCACTTTTATACATAAATACAGCATACAGTCCTGACAAACGATCAAGACCAGTTGAAAAATTGCAAAAAAAAAATACATTTTGTCTGGTTGGATCTTCACAAGGTTCCAAGTAGAACTTCAGTATGCAACAAGAAGAAATGAGAGTGAGACAAAAAGTAAAGCTTTTATTGAAAACAACAATTAAACTGAAATAGTCTGTTTTGCAGCTGATCAAAAGTTTGACCACATGCCTTTAAAAGCCCAAATCTGTTCAAAAATGTGCATTCAGTGTAACTTTCTGTGAGGTATTTACGCCATCATGTCGTCCTGATGGCAAAGGCAAAAAAACGTTCTGGTTTTGAACGTGGTTGGGTTAAGCTGCAAAGGCAGCGCCTCTCACAGTGCGCCATCGCTGCTGAGGTGGAACGCAGAAAGACAGTCATTTTGAATTTCCTAAAAGATCCTGAGGTTTATGGGACAAAAAGGTCAAGTTTAAGACCGGAAAAATTTCACCAACACTGAGTCAGAGGATCCAGTTGGCTGTTCGTCAAGACACGGGACCATCCTCGACCCAAATGAAGGCCGTTACTGGAGCCGACTGCAGCCCAACAACCATCAGAGGCATCTGCGACGGAAGGTCTTCAAAGGCCTCGTCTCCTTAAAAGCCACAGAACTGTCCGTTTGGACTTTGTTAGAGAGCACCAAACATGGGACAATCCTCCAATTTACTCAGAATAACTTGAGCCGTGGTCGGCACGGTAGCACAGTGGTTAGCGCTCTCGCTTCACAGCAAGAAGGTCCCGGTTTCGATTCCCACCTAGACGGGGCCTTTCTGTGTGGAGTTTGCATGTTCTCCCCATACTCCGGTTTCCCCACCACTAAAAACGTGTGTGTGCGTAAGTAAGTAAATGCATGGAGGTGGTCAGAGGGACCGTTGGCGCAGATGTGTGCAGTCGCGACAACGCTTCTGTCAGTCTCCCCCAGGGGAAACTGAAACTACTAACGTAGCTTAACACCACCGAGTGAATGTAAAGCGCTTGTCTGTCTGTCGCTATATAAATAAAGATCTTATTCTCAGATTGGGTTCTTGGTCACCTCTCTGACCAAGGCCCTTCTCCCCCGTTGGCTCCGTTTGGACGGGCCCAGATCTAGGAAGAGTTCTGGTGGTTCTTCCATTTACGAATAATGGATGTCACTGTGTTGTTCGGGACCTTCAATGCTGCAACCGTTTTTCTGTCCCTTTCCCAGATCTGTGCCTCGATACAAACCTGTCTGAGTCTACAGACAGTTCTTTTGACTTCAGGGCTTAGTTTCTGCTCTGACAAGCATCTGTCAGCTGTGAGTCCTTTATAGAGAGGTGTGTGTCTTTCCAAATCAAGTCCAACCCATTTAATTTAGCACAGGTGGACTCCAGGAGCGTTGTACAAGCATCTCGAGGACGATCAGTGGAAAAAGGATGCTCCTGAGCTCAAAGTGTGAGAGCAAACGGTGTGAATATATCAGTTTTATTTTTGATAAATTTGCGAAACATAAAGAACTGTAACATAATATTCTCACAATGTAACCTTGATGGTCCTGATGGTTTCCAAGGTTACTGGCCTGACAAGCAGATCCATCTGAGATGTTTTCTTCGCGCCACAAAGAGGGGGTGCTATAATGATCGGGTCTTTTTCCTTCAGTGGAACAATGGAGCTTCAGGTGGTGCAGGGAGGTCAAACAGCCACTGCCTCTGTGCAGATGTTACAGAGAGTATCACTCATGACTGAGACACTCATCTGTGTGAGAACCACCGGTTAGTGGGCTGCAGTCGGCTCCAGTAACAGTCTTCATTTGGGTCGAGGATCGTCCAGTGTCTTGACGGCCAATCAGATCCTCCGGCTCAGAGCCGGTGACATTTTTTTGGGTTTTCCACTTTACTTTTTTGTTGTATCTTACTGCGTGCTGGGAGAGGCGCTGCTTATGCTGCTTTACAACCCGACCACGTTCAAAACCAGAAAGTTTTTTGCCTTTGCCATCAGGATGGCATGATCAGCTGCAAAAACGGCCTATTTCAGTTTATTTGTTTTCAATATAACTTTTTACTCCATTTGTTTTGTCTTACTCCTATTTCTTGTTGTTGTATACTGAAGTTCTACTTGGAACCTTGTGAAGATCCAACCGTGCAAAATGTGAATTTTGACAAATTTAAACTTTTGATTGGGACTGTATTCGTCCTGTTGAGACAAAAAGGCATACAAGGCAAAGTATCATAAAAGCTACATATGGCCATTTCGATCTTTTGATTCTTCACTAAACTTTGCCCACATTTGGAGACAAAACAGGAGTAATTTGTTGTTGGTGAGGCCAGGACAGGTTATCCTTGTTTTGAGGGCGAGTTGTTCTTTGTTAGCTGAATCAAAGGCACAGCCGACTTGCTCAGCAGGTCTGCAGAAAGGATTCATACTTATGATCTGCGCAATAGTGTCTGTAGGAGTTTGCGGAACATTTGGATATGAGTCAGCCCAAGCAGCAACTCCCTGAATATGAGGTCGACTGTGTGCTCTTTCAGAAACAATTGAGCCAAGTTGAAACCTGTTGGGGAACGGGTTTTGGCATATTATGTTTTTATGGACGCTGGTAGTCCGTTTGTACTGATATTTCCAGTAGGAGTGTTCTTTTTGCACAAGTTCCAAGTCCTTTTTATATTTGTTTGAACTCAGAGTAATATAGTATCCAACGGTCAGTGGTCTCAATACAATGCTTACTGATCAAAAAATTACTTGGCGAGCTCCTGCTTACAAATTTAGCATTGTAATTTTCACATAAATGATTCTGATTCTGACATGGCATCCACAGATTTCGCAGCATGACAAAGCAGATATTCCACCGAGCCCAGGCTTTTCTGTTGATGTATGACGTCACCTGTGCTCAAACCTTCACTGCAGTGAGTTACTGGGCAAGCTGTATAAAGGTATTGTGCATAAAACACCTCCAAGAGCTAAGTTGACTAACTGTTGTACTGTTATACCAATTTTACCCTCTGTTTTGCAGGAGGGAGCTGCAGAAAATGCAGTTGTTCTACTTCTGGGGAACAAGAGCGACCGTATGGAAAGAAAAGTGAGGAGAGAAGAGGGAGAAATTCTTGCAGAGGTAATATGCTTCAAATAATCGGCCTCAGTAAAGAGCGCTTTGAGTGCCTAATGTAGGTGGAAAAGCGCAATACAAGTTGAGACCATTTACCATTTTGCACTGCTGTTACAGAATTCATTCTGGGATGCTTAAGGACGCAAACACTAGTTTCACTGTTATTTTAAGCTTATTGTATATGGACATGCTACTGAACGTTAACTAATGGAGTCCTGCACTGGCACAACTTAGGACTTCATTGGATAATTACCTCAAGAACCAAAACAAAACATGTAAATATTAACAACTTAACAGTAACTGTGAATAGATTGATGCCACAATTGCCATCAGTAAAGTATGTTTTTAAATTTAAACATGTTAATCTCATATTAAGGGACACAGATAATATTTATTAAATATTTAAAAATCCAATATACCCTACCTTTTAAATATAACACTATTTAAAAGTGTATATATCAAATTAGAAATGTATATAAGCATTCTTGCATATCTACAGGAGAACAACTTTTCCTTTATGGAGTGCAGTGCTGCTACAGGTGAAAATGTCACAGAAGCTTTGGAAACAGTTGCTAGGTAACACTTGACCCATTTGTCCATATTTGCTTATGCGATATACATTTTTAATTTGATGGGGTTTTGTTGCTTGTGTGTCTTGTCAGGCTGCTGAGTCAAAAAGCTGACAAAAGTGAGGAACCCCTGATGTTACGTACACCTGAACCAAAAAACAAGTTGGGATGTTGCTGAATGTTTTAAGACACAGATTGTAAATCTAATTGTATGACTAGTTTGTTTTTAATGCAAAGGGGGAAAAATTGTACTTTTCATTGAGTTTTCAGGAATCATTTTGTTTGTGATTGTAACATTAAATGTAATGTATATTAATATAGCAGAATACAATTTTAAAATGTAAGGGAGGAAATGATTTCTACTTTTGCACAGAAAACACCACTTTTTATAATCTTTCTTGAAATATCTGGGAAGTCTGCCGGTATACTGCTTTATTTTTTTAAGTGCTTTAGTATAAAAGGGATTAGTACCGGTCTTTGAAAATTGTAATGCGAAAACACAGAATTCCATATACAATCCATATTTATGTCACAAGTTAAAACAATTCTTGTTAAAGGCTTAATTAACTACAAGCCCTCAATGTTAGTTTGTGTCCTGACAAAGGCAGTCTCATTCTTGTCACTTGACCGTTATACAAATAGATTGAGTCTGTGGAATGGCAGGCATGTCAACATCATGCCAATGCAGAATTCTTGTAAAACGCCAATACTAGCAAAGGTCAGTTAAATAGATATCCAGCTGTAACTAACAAGTTCATCCAAAAAATATTCTTGTTCAGAAAAGGTTTAAAAAAGTAAGCCCATAGGATCCATCATTTTCGGATTTAATTGGATTATTATTGGAATGGGTTATGATCAATAATGGGTAGGTGGTTGGCCCATTGTAAGGGCTGATCAGTATTTTAAATAAGCAGGGTAACGGGTGTTACCCAATGTCTGTACTCCTGTTCTGATTGTGTCATATTAATAAAATAAATATTTGCACGTCTAATTAACAGCATCTGTTCTATTTGCTATATTTTGGGTGGTAGTAATGTCCTCTTCTTTCACATGCAGCTCTGGGTCTTTGAGTTCTCTGGTACTCCTTTTGTTCTTAATGAAGCGGTATTGCTGGACAGCATTCATAACCTCTGCAGAAGTCCACTGGTTCCGTGTCAAAGCCTGGTGCACAGTGAAGCGGCCATCTCTGGTCCTACGGACACCTTTACAAACTGCTGTGCTGCGCAACTCCAGTCCAATTTCATGCACAACTTTACGAAGATACTTTTGTGTTTCATTTAGACACTGGATCTCTGCCGTGGACATAAAGAAGATTAGATTACACAGACGATTGATAACAAAGAGCTTTCTAAATGATTTTTGATCATTAAAAGCCACACAAGGCAGACCAGTTGTGGCCAGTGCCTTTAATGTAGTGAAGTTTGTTGGGGCAAGCAGCCTGACTGATGAACAGAAAAGGGCTGGACAAGCTGGTGAAAAAGGCCATTTGATTGGGTAGGCCCTGGACTCGCTGTTGTGGTGGAGGGGTGCGTCAGAATCAGACTGGATGCCATTATGGACAACATCTCCCATCTGCACCACAGCGCAGCGGCAGGTGGCTCATCTCACTCCACAATTATAGTACATTATAACCATCTCACTCTCCCGTTCCCTTTTATTGATGGTGCCTGTCCCCAATAAAATATGTATCCATCTATTTAGCCCTTAATCATCAAGATAAGAGACAGGAATGCAGCGTTTAGAGGTGACTTACCCAAAGTAAAATTGGGAGGCTCAAATCGAATGCAGCGCAGGCCTAATAGAATAGGCACAGACTTCTCCTCTGGTCCCAATCGACCTTGAACTGCCATTTCATAGGCCTCTTGTGAGCGCATATCCACTCTTGAATACCTTTAACGACACATTTTTATAAAAGCTAACGCTTGGAGTGGTTATGATATCGTAATTACAAAAGCATTTTTTTCCATACATTAACAATGCCTTTTGATTGGCTCCCTGCAGAATTGCCATGACCCTTTCAAGTTTATCCCGTGTGATGTGTTCTGAAAGTACAATGAGAGCCAAACAATTATGTTTGTAAGATAATAAAATTAATATTGTAAGGGAAAAAACAAACCATAAGTGGATCTTTCTACAATTCGGCCTTGGTTTGAAAAATCGTCTGTCCCAACCCCAAACTCTCCTTCAACTGTATAATCCTGAAAGGGTAAATGCAAACATGACGCAATGTTTACGGTATATTATGACATAAAAGTAACTACTTTCTTCACCCTTGTAACACAAGTGTGGTGGAGATCATTTAGGACTTTGTTCGCTTTTCCAACACCAAGAACTGTTGGGGACAAAAAAATGACAAATTATAATTAATGGCTGTAGATCAATACTTTGGATTTATCAGGTCATACCTAAAACGCCAGAAGAAAAAGCGTCCAGCCTGTGGCCGACTCCAACTTGAATTCGCTGAAAATCAGGTCCTGTAACTACAACACAAAAAGGCATTAAAAACGTAGTTAAGTCAATTTTTGTGCAATAAATAGGATCCCCTAACCAGACTGTAGGCGTTACAAAATAAATATTCCCTGGCCATAACAGGTAACCACTGAAGTAGTGGTATAGATTGGTACAATATCTAGAGCATGATTCTCAAACTGTGTTTGGCCGTGTCGTGTACTTCTGGTGGCGACTGTATGTTTAATTTAGAGACAATTGTATTCATCATTTGGTTATCTCAAGTAATGACCTGATTTAGCCCCTAGTTTAGATCCCATTCAGGCCAAGTTTTTCTTACATGGTGTGAGAAGTTTGAGATCCACTGACCAAGAGGGTGTTCTGACAGGACTGGCACCCAGGCAGCAGACAGGGTGAGTGCCTTGGGAGCATCACTGGTCTCTGTACTGCTCTGGGATAACATATAGCGGACCTCCCTCGCAACAGGACGGGGCACAGTGTCGTTCAAACCTACAATAAGACACAAAGACATAAGCACATGAAACGAGAAATACAACAAAGGAAGACAAGTTGCTGACCTTTGAGAAGATTGGTTTCCACAGTGTCCCGAACCAGCTTCCAGTGAACACCAGGGGGTTTGTACACACAGAACAAGCCCTCTATCTTCCGAAATACCCGGGTAGCTGCAGTTGCCATTGTCGCCTTGCTTTTTTAATAAACTAAGAAAGCACAATGTGGCCTACACCAGTAACATAAATGCTGCGTGTTATCGGACGCATGCGCATTTCACTGGGTTGTTTCTCTTAGCTGCTGCGACTGTCTGCATCGCCCTCTAGTGGACTGGCTCTACTTCATCAATAAATTGTTCATGTGCAAATGTATCAGCGAATACATTTGCTTATTATCGTGTGTAATCACGAAATCACTTTGTCAGGGGCAAAGTGATCATATGGATATCAGCGTATCTAAAGGTTGAGGATTTACGCTTCCGCCAAGGGGACTACCCACCCACCGTAGAAGAAGAGTAATGTTTCGGAAGTAAAACTGCACCGTCTTTTTCACAGGTCAACTTGGTGGCATAGTAAGATGAATTTAGGTGAGATTGCATTCAATTTTATCCTTTGTCCAAGTATAAACGGAGACGCGAGAAATCCAGTCGTTTAATTGTCGCTGCGTAAAAATGCTGCTTGGTGTAGTGAGGCTGATTGCTCTGAGTCAATGTGTATATACAGTCGGAGGGACAGGTGAGTACACCGTCAGGAATTTATTACATTTCTGCCTAATTTGATCATAAAATGTTGTCTGATCTTTATTAAAATCATAAGACCGAGTAAACAGTGTCTGCTTAAACTAATAGCACCCCAAAATGTACATATATCTTTATTCGAAGTGTCTACGATCTAGGTTCGGGCCAGGAGTTGGAAAACGCTTACGTTTAGAAACAGGGAAACATTAAGGTTAAGGTTAAGAAAAGGGTTTGGATTAAAGTAGGAAACGGTGGGGTCGACCCGTCATTCCGACACTATTTGATACCCGCGATTATAAACTCAACTATCCTTAAGGTTAGGGTTAGTTTGTAAACTCCGTGTCGGAGTGGCGGGGTGTCATAACAGGACGGCAAAATAGCAAAACGAGTTTGTAGCCGTGAACGCCTGAAGGTACCGCGTTCATTGGTTCAAACAATTGTATGCAAGAATAAAAAAGATGGAAATGTCCAGCCATCATACAGATCAGAAAGAAGGCGGGTTCTGTGTCCCAGAGGTGAACGTGCTGTGTCTGAAATGTGAATATCAACCCAAGAACAAATGCAAAAGACCTGGTGAAGATGCTGAACCTGGTAAGAGTTTGCCATTATCCAGAGTGAAACAAGTCCTGTACCGACATGGGCTGAGAGTGAACTCTGACAGGAAGAAGCCCTGACTCCAAAAGAAACATGAAAAGGCAGATTGGAAATTGCCAATGCATACATACAAGGATAAAGACTTTATTGTTTTAGACATATCCTGTAGTCTGACGAAAAAGAAATAGATTTTTTTTGGCCATAATGACCATCATCACGTTTGGAGGAAAAAGGGAGAATCTTGCAAGCCTGAGAACACCATCCCAGCTTTGAAACACTGGGGTGGCAGCATGCTGAGGGACTGGTGCACTTCACATGATAGATGACATCATGAAGAAAAAACACTATGTGGAAATATTGGAGCAAGACATCATCCAGGAAGTTAAAGCTTGGGCGTAGATGGGTCTTCCAAATGGACAATGACCCAAAGCATAATGCCAAACTGGTTACAAAGTGGCTTATGGATAACAAAGTCAATGTTTTGAGGTGGCCATCAAAGTCCTGATTTCAATCCAGTTGAAAATGTATGGGCAGAGCTGAAAAGGCATGTGCACACAAGGTGGCCTACAAATTACAGTTTAAAGGCAATTCTACCAAATATTAATGAAATGTATGTAAACATTTGGCTTTGTAAAAAGTAATATAAAACTGTGTAGAAAATTCTCTCATTCTTCTGGCATTTGGCAAATAGAAATAATTTAGAAAATTCTAATTGACCTAAAACAGTAAAATGAATTCCGGTTTCATCAGTGAGAAAAAAAATGCTAATGTGTCTTTTTATATAGCGTATGTAAACATCTGGTTCCTACTGTATTATATATTATTGGAAAGCACAACAAAAACGTTTCACCTGAGCCCAATGTTCGTGGGATGCAGTGTCATGAGTTTTGTCTGTGTCTGCTTACTCCACAGGTGTGATGCGTGCTCCTCCTTTAAGATGGGTGTTGTGGGATGTCAAAGACACTCTCCTAAAGGTTCGCTTGTCTGTGGGAGATCAGTATTGCAGAGAGGCTGAGCGAGTGGGCCTCAGTCTCAACCCTGTGGAGGTCCACTCTGCTTTCCGTCAGGTGTATAAAAGTTACTCAGTTAGATACCCAAACTATGGCATCGCTCAAGGTCTGAATGGACACACGTGGTGGACAGCTGTGGTGAGAGACACTTTTTATTTATGCGGCGTTCAAGATGCAGCTCTTCTCCAGACAATATCCCACAATCTTTATCACAATTTCTGCAATGCACAGAACTGGGAGGTACGTACAGTAGTTTCAGGAAGTATTTTATTACTTTTATTATTACGTGGAAGTCTGACATGGAAAATGTTCAAATTGTTTTTATTCATCTTGTAATTTTCATAATTTTTTATTTTTCCCTCAGTCAAGTGTATATAGAGGATTATAGCTGGGTACCGTTAAACGATACTGGTATGGAATTGTAAAAAAAAAAGTTTAGTACTACTGGTATTGAAAAAATAAATATCAAACAGATACAGAAAAAAAATGCAGTTTTGATGCTGTTGATCCAGGGACAACATTAAAGGAAGTGACTATTTCAGCTCAAATATTATTTTTTTCCCGCACATTTCCTGAGATGAACCTGAGATGTAAATCTGAGTATCTTTTGTTTCTGGTTGATAAATATTTTAGTATACAGTAGGTATTGAAAAAGCTATTGTTCAGGTATTGGTATCGTAAACCAAGTATCGTAAAAGTACCTGATATGGAAAAAAAATTGGGTACCATTACATTTTTATAGATACCGGTAATGGGCGACGGTGGTGCAGATGGTAGAGCGGTTCGTCTCATGATCGGAAGGTCAGGGGTTCAAACCCCGGCTACCTCGCTTCTGTCAGTCTACCCCGGGGGAAACTGTGGCTACAAAATGTAGCTTACCACCATCAGCATGGAGTGAATGAACCCCCCTCCCTTTCATGTGTGAAGCGCTTTGGGTGTGACTTGTGTCATATGAAAAGCGGTATATACAAATAAGATTCCCTTCCCCTTTAACAATACTTTGTTTACAATACAGATACCTGAACAATATTGTTTGATACCTAGTGTTTATTAAAGGTCCTATATCATGCAAAATCGACTTTTTTGAGCTTTTAACCATGTTGTTATGCTATTTCCTTATCAAAAACACCCCCAGAGTGTTTTTTGGCTTCGTTCACGCAGTTCTCAGTAATCCTCCTGAATCCTGCTCTCTGAGCAGCTGATCCGCCCTCTCCTGGTAAACGACTGACATGTTCAGTTGTGTCGTCACAGCGGAACGGAAGTGCTCGACGTCTGTAATCTAATGCCTTACGGCATGATTTTTATTTGTAAAACTGCTTCTTTCATTATTTCTGTCGTAAGAAAAAATCAATAAAAAAAAAAAAAAAAGGAAGTGCCTGACGCTGCGCTGCCCCTGTACCAAAAACAAACGCTCCCCCTGAGCGTCCGAACGGTCTGAACAGATGGTCACGTCATGTTGCACCGAAAGTTGTGAAGAGGGAGCTTTTTCTAACCTACTCTGGAGTCTGGACACCTGTTCTTTTTTCTTACCTCACGATAATGTCACGGAGAAAACCGCGTTTGGCTGCGAGGACTGGACTTTATTCAACCTTCTTAAAGAAGAGGCCATAGAAGTTGGACTTTCCCTCCGGGATTCAGCGACTATCAGCCACAATAGTGTTTGTCTGTGCCTGTCGCTGATGGATGCTTGATGAACCTTGGCCAGAATCAAAGTGGATTAACTTTTATAACCAGCGCAAATCCCATAATGGAAACATCAGAGTGGTGAGTCGATCAAAATGCATGTTAGCGTGTGTGTTAGCCATTTAGCCATGAAGCTGTGTTGCACATGTTAACTCCTTATAACAGCATCATGAAATAACTTCACTTTTTGCGGTGATATATATATTTCTACTACTGCTGAAGTTGTATGAGCGGCGAGAGGGGGCGGAGTTAACGGAATCCAAGCGTTTTGTCTTCCGGGTTGGAAAAATACCTCCAGAAAATACTTATATTTATCACAAAAATTAGTGCTCCGTAGTGGTAGAGGTACAATATATCATATAAATGCCTATACTTTACTTTGGAATGGCTTAAAATAGCATGATACAGGTCCTTTAAAATATTCGTCCTCTAGAACCATAAAACAGAATAATGTGAATGTATTCCATAAACGACTATTTCTATTTATTTAATGCTGTCCCTAGACCCAACAGGCATCAAAACGTAGTCTCTAAAGATATATATTTTCAGTACCTGCTTTTATTTTTTGCGTTTAACGGTACCCAGCCCTACTGGCATAGTGTACAGCAGGTGTTTCCAGCCTTTTTCACCTGGCGAGCTACTTTTATGGAACAAAAACATCAAGATACTTGTGTAGCCATGCAACTTAGGAGTTCACCTTGAAAAGATAGGCTGATTCCGAAACCAGTAAATTGGTAAGAGGTCTTGCGCCAAACCGGATGTGCGTCAGTGTCCGCCATTGACAAGAAGCCTCCGAATTAGGCTGACGGGAAGGAGTTAGGAAGCCTCAATGCTAACAATCATAGCCACTTTAGCATAGGGATCTCTGATGCTACCTCACTGGCGATTAGGAGCCATGTGCCATCCCATAAACCACCCCCACCCTCGAGTGATTCTTCATGCGCAACCACTGTTGATTGACAGGTGCACAATTAAAACAAATATATAAAAGATTCTGCACAAGCCAAACTTTATAAAAGGGAATTGGGCAAATGATGCTGAAGCAAAAGTTCACTAACTGCATAGAGCTCTAACAGTTGACCCCATGAAAGGTTAAGGATCAGAAGCTAGGGTTGGGACATATAGGCTATAATTTAAGGGTTTTGGAATCAGCCGTAGTAGCCAAGATGATATTTAAACATGGTTGAAGAATTTTTTTTTTTTAACCTTTATTCAACCAGGAAAGTCCCACTGAGATTAAGAATCTCTCTTTCAGGGGTTAGTCCTGGCCCCAGAGGGGAACCTATTGTATATTTTTTTAGTGGTAGGGGAAACCGGAGTACCCCGAGAAAACCAACACAGGCACCTACATGCAAACTCCACACAGAAAGGCCCCATCCTGTTGGGAATCGAACCCGGGACCTTATAGCTGGGAAGCACAAGTGCAAACCACTGCTCCACTGTGCCATGTCAAATTAATTAAGTGCTGTCCTTATACATGACTGTACTTGTCTAAATGGTGGCAGATTCTGTTCAACATGTTCAGAAGAAACAAGAAAATGCCTCTAAAATGTGATCTGTAGAAAGTAGAAAGTCTTTGGTGAGCTACCAATAAAGGGATGGAGAGCTACTGGTAGCTCCCGCGCTATTGGTTGGAAATCCCTGGTGTACAGGAACACCTGTGCAGAGTATGGGTGTGAAACCCCAAGGTCGAAGTGGGAAACATTTTCAAAGGTGGTAGAGAATGACCGAGCCGAGATCGGCAGCACAGCGGTGAGCACTTGTGCTTCACAGCAAGAAGGTCCCGGGTGTGAACAGGCTCTGTAGAAGTGTAGCGTGTCTGCTGTAGAAATAGCTTGTGTTGGGACCATCGTGTCTAAAACTCCCTGGGCCAGAAAGGGCCTTTCTGTGTGGAGTTTGTATGTTCTCCCCATGAGGTAGGCCAAGTTGTTTCCTCCAGGTACTCCGGTTAACCCTACCACCAAAAACATGTACAATAGGCCAGGTTGAGTGAGAATGTGTTCAGGAGTGCGAGTGGGGGACAACAGAGGGAAATTAGCCCAACAATACGGCATGGTGTGTTTACATGCACCCCATGTATGTTCATTAACATGCACTGTCCTGACTAAATTAACAAAAGAATAAAGATGCAAACTGACAGAATGGTAATGGAGAGCAGAGGAAAGCCATTGTGGTTGACATATCAATAAGTGATTTCATGTTATTTTTTGCTGACGTGGCAAAGGCATCAGTGTTGCCCATGGACATTGGAGCACTCGGGCCAGTAACCTTCAAACTGTGTGGCTACAGCAGAGCCCTGGAAAAACATCAGGCATCTCAGTCCAGAAAAGTGCAGTCCTAGGAACAGCAAAGATACTCCACAGAACCCTCAAGCTCCCGCAGAACCCAAGCCTGGAGGAATGAGAGAGCGAGATACCGCTCATGGAGGATGAGCGGTCTCTCATCTCAGTATCAGACATAGCATAGAAATCTGAAAACACTTTTTAAATGTTATGTGACATATCAGACATGTTATAAAATGTTTAATTTTGGATATCTTTTTCTGTTGTAGGTGTTCGATGATTCAAAAACGGTTCTGAAGGCATGTGCCTCTCTCGGGCTGAAGCTTGGTGTTGTATCAAATTTTGACAAGCGCCTGGAAACCATTTTGAAGTCATGTGATCTGTCATCACACTTCAATTTTTTGCTCACCTCAGAGGACGCAAGTGTAGCCAAACCCAGTCCCCACATCTTTGAACAGGCTCTGCAGAAGTGTGGCGTGTCTGCTGCAGAAATAGCTCATGTCGGAGACCATTATGTCAAAGACTACCTCGCTTCTCGTTCTGTAGGCATTCATGGATTTCTTTTAGACAGAGACAACAAATATGAGCAGTCTGACATTGTTCCTAAAGAGCACCGTCTTAGTTCTTTAGAAGCGCTGCCATTGCGACTTCAGCAGCACCTAAACAGATGATGAACAAGTTGGCATTCTGAAATCAAACTGTCCTGGAAGTATCTGTCATTATTGGCATTTAGACAAAGGCACTTTCAGGCTACAGGGAGGAATTCAAGATGTTCCCAGGGGACATTTGTTAATATATTCCCAACTGAAATGTATGAAAATTACCCGAGTTTGGCTGTTAACTCGACTGATGTTGAGTTGTTTTGACAGCTTTAGACATATTTATTGCAATTGTAATTGAAAGTATCTCACTTTTCAAAAAAAATTCTAAATAAAAATGAGTGTTGAAAGCAATCTTTTTTGTTTGTCTTGGATTAGGCTGGACATAGTCCAGAGCAAGTTTAAAGTGGTTTTATTGTTTAGCCCTGAACACAGGGCACAGTCGCTTAACCTTAATACCTGCCTAAAGACTGCTTTAAACCATCTGGACAAAAGCAGATCACAGTAACACCACTCGAAGGCCACAGGAGTCAGAAAGCCTATCAAAGCATCCATTTCAATTAAAAACCTATAAATGTTTGCACATCTTCAAGAATTTAAACATGTCTGAAATTAGTTGCCATATATAAACAAGTTTTGTTGGGTCTCCATATGTTTATTATTTGTCTAAGGCTTATGTGTATCTGCAGGGAAACATCCACAAGAGCCGCTTAAATCAAAGCTGGTTTAGAAGCTCTGCCAGACGGATCTAAAGGACTGTGCAGAAATCCAATTGCAAACATAATGGGATTGTGAATCAAAATGCAGCTCCTAATGTGAAGAGTGAAAGGACTAGATCTACGTCAACTCTATAACATAATGACAAACAGCGGATGTAGCTCACTAGAGTGGGATGAACGGATGCTTCTTGTGACAAACTACATTCAGAGCTCAAAAAGGGGACAAAACACTGAGATCCAGTAGAAAGCAGAGAAACATTTCCTGCAGCCATAAAAGCACTCCGGAGAGGCAGGTTTTGGAGTTTGTGTTTAAATGTGCATGCCTCCAAGTTGAAATATTCAACAGAAAACAGAAAGAGGAGAAAGGATTGAAAAAAATCATGGACCAGTGAGATGGACCAAATAAGAAATACATTTTAAAAGTATGAGCTACACAGAAATGCAGTTGCATATTTAATTCAACATTGAAAACAAATGTGAATAATAGAGACTTTAGATGAGACAAAATAAATTGGTTAGTAAAATGTGAATTAAAAAAAGCCAGTGTCTTCATCACAATTAAAGTCATGTAAACAAAGAAAGTAGGGGCACACCCCACATTTGAACAAAGCACAAAAAGTTAGTCAGTTATTTTTGTATTCCTATTTAGCGATGCATTTAATGTTGCTTAATAGATGACTTGTTAAAAGCAGGCAATGCTTCAGAATAGTGGAATCATTTGAGAAATAAAATATATAAAATACAAGTGCAGATATGCTTCACCATGTGAGCCCTTCAGTGCAGTTAAAAACAGTGATAATGGGCACCTCTGGCGATGCGCTGACAAAAGTAAAAGTGAATAATTAAACAGTGCAGTCTTTAAACCAAGACAATTGTACAATAACATCATCACAATGTGAGTCTACATACAGCATGACATGAAGCATATTCAAGTATAGCTCAGGAATAAAAAAAATAAACTGACCAAGTAGATTTCATCTGTAATAACAAAACAATTGTCAACTTTTCAAATCAAACAATGTGTTCTTGCAGTCTTAGGAGTCTTTGTTTATCCAGGATATTTTGTGTATACAAAATGATGTCCGGTATTCAATTCCTAATTTTGAACAGTGACGTGAGTTGCATAAAATCCAACAATACATGGCTTGAAAACTAGCGGTGTCCCTTCACCTTATATATAAAATTATTCTGTGCTCATCAAGTTGTGAAAAAAGCGTGTAGTCTACAAAAATAACATTAGGAATCAAAAGCTTTTGGTTCAAGACCATAAAACCCGGTTGTCCTTTTACCTGAATAAAACTCCGCGTTCATCATCCACAAAGACGCTTTATCAGCTCTGTATTTGATGATGACATCGAGTCTGAAGCAACTATGACACCAAACTGAGCCCCTCCTTATTATGGACAGCCGTGGTCTGGAACTCACAGCTACAGGTTGGATTTCCACAGAGGTGTAGAAATGCAAAAACTGGTCTGTGATCATCTGAAATTTAGCTGGGTCCAACTTGAGTTGTCGGTTATTAGGATTTCCTATCCAGAGATTGCGAATACTACTTGAAGGCTTGAAGTTTTATGGTTCCCAAGCACATTGAAAGTCCAACAGAAGTTGCAGTCATCACAAGACCAACCAAAGGGTATTTACTACGTTTCCTCAAACCACTGGAACCAATACAAAGTAAAGTAGTTAGAGCAACAGAACCATCGTTATTTTAACAAAAAACTGCAGTTTCCTGATGTTCAGTAGCGTGTTATCTGAATACTCAAAAATAGCTGACTGCCTGCTTTAATCTTGAAAATAAAAAAGCTTTGCTCATCTGCACTGCATTAACTTCTGAGCTCATTTTTTGTATTTGTGATCTACTATATTTAGATAAAGTATGTATAAGTAAACTCAAATGTATGAAAGCAAGTACATTAAAATAATAATGATTACAGCTATAAAATCCGTCATACCACTCTCTGATGGACAGTAGGACGCTCCACTGTTCTTCTCTGAGGCATTGCGATGTGCACATCTCCTCCGGCACAGCTGCCTCCACCAACAGCTAAACAAAGAACAACTTAACTAAACACTTCTCCACAAGGGATAAAGATATTGAAGTCCTTTTACTCACTGTAGAAGTGTAACCACCACAGCTATGAGGATGCAACTGATGACACAAAACACTAGCACTGTGGCGAAAGTGTTTTGAGTGTGATTGGTGGCTACTACTGCCAACAGGTCTGCATGCTCACACCGTATACCAACAAAACCTTGATGACACCTGCAATGCAAAGTAAAGTACAGATTTTTTTTAAATAAACAATTCTTAATGATATATCGTACTGCAATATATTTTGACAACACAATTTTTTTTGAGCAAAACAATATGACAACATTTAAAGCTGCTTCAAGCAGATTTTTCTTAAATCGGCCAATGCAACCTCTCTAAATTAGTCAAGTGTTTTTGTCAAAGGACATTGAAATTACTCATTTCAACATGGAATATCACATTTCATAAAAACTTGTGGCACAAGTGGAAGGGTGTGTGTCCATGGGGATTTGATCTGCTGCCATTGTATACCATTTATTGTACCCATGTCTGTGCAGACTAATAGATCAATGAGATGAATCAGTAAGTGTTTCCTTGACTCAGGGCCTGCTGAGTGAAAGAGCACTATAAATTGTGACCATTTACATCCTGACTAAGCAAGATATTGTTCATAATAATAATAATAATAATAATAGGCAGGTGCTTACACACATGCAGGCGTCTCCTCCAGAATGAGAAATTGACATGTCCCATGAAAACAGAAGTGATGATGAGAGTCTGGACAGTCATCAAAGTGAGAGCGAACTGCAGCAGCCACAAACTCTGAGCACAAGAGGACATGCTTCAGTTTTTTGCCGGACCCTAATCTACTGCAACAGCTTTTTTCCCCATCATTTAAATTAATAATATCCACAGGGCATTTTAATGTCGTGTAATAATGTAAACATTTCCTATTTGTCTTTATACAGTATGACAAGGTATTGTATCTACGTTTTAACATCAATTTTGATAAATAAGAGCAGTACACCACCCTCGTCACAGCCTTTTGTTACCTTTCTTGCAAAAGAAGGGATGTATTCTGAAAAAACACCTCTACTACCATTGTGAAGTTTATGTCATTGGTTCAAAAAATACCACAAATATTCCTCAAAGAGCCATGTTTTTAAAGAAACTTGATTAAATTAACATTGTCAGACAGGGACGTTACAGTCACACGCATTCCAAACTTAGTTGCACTAAACAGTGCTAAATGTTCTTCATCTTGCCTTATGTCAGAGGAGTATTTAAGGAGATAGCGGTCTTGTCACACACCATTCCAACGGAAAATGTGCTTTTGGACTGCAGCCTACATGTATTGTCTTCTCCTTTCAGACTTTCTGAAAGCTCCCTCTTGTCCTGGGGCATCTGCGTATTAACCAAGCCATCTCATTTTTCAAAAATAAGTTTAAAACAATAAATATATATTTTTTATTGCCTTTAAGTTTGCACTATGGTTTAGATAATCTCTACCTAAAAGGTATCGAATGAATCTGTATTAATTAAAAGTAAGGATTAGGAGTAAAGCTCAGTTGGAGAGGTATAGAGAAGAAATCTTCTGGAAAACTTGACCATTGTGAAAGTGGATTATGCAAAGCAATACTTACTTTTAATTGGAGAGATGCCCGGTGTGCTAGTTGCAATAGTTGTTGTTTGGTTGGTAGGGCTTCCTGTTGTTGAGCCATTTGTTGAAAAATATGGTAAAACTGTGGAGTAGCTTTCCAAGGAGACATTGGCACCACTCAGCGTAGAATTTTTCTGCCCTGATCCAAATGTAAAGAGAGAGCCTGTGAGAAGAATCACAATGAAGTGTTAAATATATAAGTCTACTCTTGACCTAGAAAAACAACAATAGCTTGTAGCAATCCAAAGAGAACTGCAAACTCACCATTGAGTAGGAAAGATATACTAAAAGTACCTATAGAAATATAAAAAAAGGGGGGCATTATTGTATTGTGGTTTAATGGGACAAAGAGTGGTGTCGAGTAACCTACAGTTGGATCCTGAGGGGTATCCCAGCATTCACAGCTCTAAACTACAGTGTATCAAGCCTTCAATGTAATGTTCCATTCATTGAGAGAGCTTACCTAACATTAGTCAAAGGGACAGGGATGGCTAAAGGAATGAGATAGTCCTATAACTAAATACAGTGGCTTTCAAGAAACACACCAACAAAGAATTAAACTAGACACATGGATTTACCAAACAATATTTAGCTCAGGTTGCATAAAGACATTTAAAATAAATGTATGTGCATACAATATGGAGAACCCAGGGAAATACTTAGAATCTTAAGCATAAAGCAAAGGACAACCTGGACAAACCATCATTATTATGCATACAGGTTCAGTATAGCATGAGCAATGTAATCATTATGATTCAGAGCCTTTTGGCCAATTTCAATAGCAACCTTTGTTTTTAAAATACAAAGAAAAGGATTGGGATTTTTTTTTTTTTTAAGGAGAATAAAATTTGACAGTTCCGTCCCATATGGGTACTTACCACTTATTAGTAATATAGTGTCCCAAAGAATCTTTGCCATCATCATGATGAGGTCTGCACCGACACAGCGAATCTTCAGTCATGCGCAACCGTGTCTTTGGTGACCACATTAGTTATTAGAGACACAAGGGACTCGAATGGGATCGAAAGTGAGAAAATACATTTAATCCAGTGATCAAGCACGAACTGATGAAATATAATCGCTATCTTTACCACAGAAACGATATTTACAAACGGGTAAGCAACTGATCCAAATGCACAGCAGTCCCGGGGTTTGCCTTGACTGGCGTATAATTGAGGAAACCCGTGTAATCCTGTCAGAGGCTGGCCAATTACAGGCGGAGAGGGAAGGGGAGGAGGGAGGGTGTATCTACTCATTATGACCCCGATACGGCACGAGCGCAGGAGGAAGAAAAGGGATCTGCGTGGGAATTGCCTCGAAATCAGTCACTGTGCTTTCTACTGGAGACTTCCCCTAGCACTAATTAGGACCTGATTGGAGATTCTATTTTTGTTCACTTCATAGCTGATTTCAGCTATGGGACATGGCAACCATAAGTGTGGGACTCATTCTGCTTTCTGATTGGATTATCATCTTGAGAACCAAAACAATGTAAACACAAATTTTACCAAAATAAATAAATAAAAAGTGCTCGGTAATTTATCATCACTGTTGGTCAACCAAGTCAATATTACCAGGCCTGTTCTTTAAACGTATAAATAAGAATCTGAATCCCTTGAAGATATATTCCAGCTGTTCTACGGCATGCAAATATTATTTTGCTGAATCATGAAGGCCTATGTAATTTGAGTCCGCAGAAGAAACTACTGGGCACAATAGCTAAACTGTATATCAATTTCTAGGTCCTTTATTATACACTCATGCAAAAAAAAATGGATACCGTTCTCAGGTGCATACTATTCAAATAGAGAAAATCAAAGGAATGGGGCATCGGTGGTTTGCCATTAGCGCCATCTGCTGGACAGATACATTTTAGGTAAAGATCGTACACTATATTTATGCCATATCACATTATTGGATTGTTGCTCTAAATAAGCTACTTATACGTAATACATGTCGCCTAGCTTTTCCTGATCAAACAATGTGTCAAACAGCTCATAAATGAATTGTTTGTTGTTTTTATTCTATTAGAATATTGACATCTGTATGACCTCCACAGGCGTGCTGGCCATGGTGAGAGTCGGGAGGTTTCCCGGTGGGCCGCGGCACTGTTTAGGGCCGGGCCGCCCGAGGGGGAAATGTGTCAAAATCAGAAAAAAAATTCGCATCTAACTTTACATCCTTGTGGCGGGGAGATATCGTTTGACGTGGAACTAACTCAGAGGGGTGTTTAAGGGTGTTTAAGTTCGCTTCCGTTGAAGTTGGTGCAGTCCAATCCAGCGGAGACAAGTGCCTGCGCGAGTAAAGAGGGAAACATGGCAGTGAAAGGTAGAAAAGTGGACAAATAAATATTTTTATCTTCATAACTTGGTGCTGATTGTGGAGTTGTAACAGGCTCCGACTGTGTGTGCAGCAGCCCATGCTAAAAAAAAAACGCGTTAGAAAAGTATCGAAGCCATACTTAACCGGGGCCCTCCTGCACCGGAGACTAGCGCACAATCACTAAGCTATAAAGTGAGTGTGCGGTAGGTCGGTCTTCTCTTAATTCGCTGGGCCGAAATGAGGTCACAGCACGCCACTGATGTTCTGTCTGTGGTTACTCATCAGACCGGACATGGGTATTTATTGACCATTCTGGAACCATACGTCCATGGTCTGTACGTGCACGGTACCGGTCACCACGGCACGGTTGGGCGGCACGGTAGCACAGTGGTTAGCGCTCGTGCTTCACAGCTAGAAGGTCCCGGGTTCGATTCCCACCTGGACGGGGCCTTTCTGTGTGGAGTTTGCATGTTCTCCCCGTGTCTGCGTAGGTTTCCTCCGGGTACTCCGGTTTCCCCTACCACTAAAAACATGTACAATAGGCCCAGGGACTGCAGGTGGAAATTAGCACAAGTGCTATAACCTGGTACAATGCATCTCTCCTTTCTGAGGCTAGTGTATATTGTACACTGTCCCTGTTCAAATAAATAAATAAATAAATAAAAAACCATGAGCACGTGGGGTGAGATGCGTTTGTGTGTGGCCCCACGGTGTGGCCTCGTGCTGTGTGCGCAGGTACCAGGCTGGGAGCTGGAAGGCGGTGGGCTGAACCTCTGGCTGGACCAGTTGCGACCAAGTCGCCGAATAAAACGGTGCTAGTTTAGAGTTTGTGCGGCATCAGTGTTCAACATGACCAACCCTGGATCACAAAAGGTATTTGCTACTCAAATAATTATTCATAACATTATTTGTTAATTTTCTTTCATGCAATAGTTTATGTAGTCTTTATCATCAGATTGTATTAGGCTTTTTTTTTTAATACTTACTTTCTTATTTCACAAGTACCAGTTGTATTGTACTGATGTTAACTTTTGCTATGAAATACAATAATGAAACTTCCCTAATATGGCATGCTTACTATTGGAGTATTACACTAATTACACTATGAGTGAATCGGAAACTATGGGGTGGCTGATCAATTACCAATCAATGATCAATAACTCAAAAATGAAGTCCCACACATACGTCCCATTAAATAAAGGACTTTTACTTGATTGGAGTGCCTCGGATTGCCTTCTTTTCCCAAGTTGGATTAACGCCACTCGATCCTGAGGAGCACCCAGTTTAGATTCAAACTTTCTTGCCCACTGAAACACTCACCTTTTCCACCTCTCTATGAATGATTGATTGTTGGAGGATGTGATTTCATCCACAGGGCAGTCCTTTGACTCTGGTCCTCATGGTGGCTTCAGCTGCCATTGGAGGGACCCTACAGTATGGATACAACTTGGCTATAATGAATGCGCCCACTACTGTAAGTATACGTAACTGTGTACAGAATTAAATTAATCCAAGGAAATAAACCTGTGCCCGAGCAATACAGGGAGTTGACGTACTAAATCTTAAGACAGCTGCGGTGTGTTATCGCAGTGACACAATGGCAATTTAATGTTTAACTCTTTTTCAGTTCATTCAAACTTTCATCAATGAAACATTTCTGGAGCGATGGGACATCCAGTTGGAGGACTACCAAGTCACCTTAGTTTGGACGATCATTGTCTCTATCTTCTCTTTGGGAGGCTTCACTGGAGCACTTATTGCGGGACCCATGACCATACGATTTGGAAGGTACAAAAGATATCGCAGCATTTATATGCGTTTTGACTGGCAGTGCTTTCTCTGTTAATCATCAAACAAGAATTATACATTTACTTTCTTTTACCAAAGACATTTTTCTCTTGTCCTTGAAAATCCCTATGTTGTTCTGAACTCAGTAAGTTAATAGAAATGATATGTTTTGGATGCTTCTAGGAAAAAATGCCTCCTCCTGAATAATATCTTTCTGATGAGTGGTGCATTCTTAGCTGTGACGAGCAGAGCTGCTGGGTCCTTTGAGATGATTATCATTTCGCGTGTGCTTGTGGGAATCAACGCCGGTAACCACTGTTTTTCTTAATTCTAAATAATTGCTAGAGCAAACAAATGCCAAGTCAATGTGCAAATCACTTAAAGTAAAAAAGAGCTTTGTTATTAACAGGACATGTGTGGGGGTGGGTGGGTGTGAGTAGTATTTTACTGGGCTGACAGTGGCACAAATAGTAGAGCAGGTCGTCTTGTGACCGGTGGTTCGAATCCCTCAGATGCACACTGTCGTTGTGTCCTAGAGCAAGACACTTCACTCACCTTGCCTCTAGTGTCTGACGCTGGTGTGTGAATGAGAGTGAGAATGGATGAGGGGTTCCTTGATGTAAAGTGCTTTGAGTGCCTAATGTAGAAAAGCGCAATACACTGTAAATTTGACCATTTACTGTTTTGCTTTGACAGGAATTAGCATGAATGTTCAGCCAATGTATTTTGGAGAAAGTGCACCAAAACACCTGAGAGGAGCAATATCTCTGTCATCATCAGTTTTCACAGCGTTTGGAGTTGTCCTGGGACAGGTGGTGGGACTGAGGTGCCCCATAAATAATAATATTCATTAGAAGTAAGGCATTGATTCTTCTACATGTCTAATACTGTACTATTCTTTATTTACAGGGAGATTTTGGGGAGCGAATCGTGCTGGCATTACCTCTTGGCCAGTAATGCCATTCCTGGCTTCATTCAGCTTCTTACGTTGCCCTGGTTCCCAGAGAGCCCCAGATACCTGCTTATCGACAGAGAGGACAAAGAGGCCTGCTTGAACGGTAGAAAGTGGCATGAAAAATCTAATATTAAATTAATTATTTAACAAGTACATACAGTATAGTGTTATCTGTCTGATAATTGCTTGTAAACAAAGGAAATGTACTTTGAACGATAAACTATCTATGTCCCTACCCATATTGAATCATTACACTGTTATTACTACTCTTAAAAAATAACATTTTAAAATTACAGATTTTCCTTCAGTAAAAATGATCATTAAAATTCTGTAAATTAATTTGACTTCTACATGTTATCACATTTATAAAGCATCTGTTTTCTTGGATCAGCTCTGCGACGGCTGCATGGCTGTGAGGGTCAGAGCAGTGAACTGGATGAGATTTTAGAGGAGCAAGCTCAGATCAAAGGTGTGCCGCCTAGTCGACCCTGGGACCTGATCTGGGACCAGGCTGTCCGATGGCAGCTCATCTCTGTCATTGTGGTCAGCAGTGCCATGCAGCTCTGTGGAAATGACTCGGTAGGAAACTAAGGATGTTTAGCTTTAGAATAAATGTTGCCATTATACAATTTACTGAACGCTCTGAAATCCTCTTTTTTAACATAATATAATTTTTTTGTAAAGTGACAAAAAATATTTACTTTTTGAAGTTTTGATTAAACGTTTTCTATGTATATATCAAAGTAGTTTTTGTCTGTGCATGTAAAATTCTACTCTTCTACGACTACAATCAGCTGTAAGTCAGTTAGTTCGGACGACACTGTAAAAACAAGCTGAAGGAGTCCCTCTAGGAAACAGTGTCACATAAACCTCGTCATGTGTAATGCGGACACTGATGTTAAGCGACAGTATCACATATCCTTTTGTTTTTCACCAGTATGTGTGCTCCCAGAGTCATAATAAGATATTTGAGAGGGCACGCACTTTACAGTGATACTGCGGGTGGTGTCAATAATAAAGCATCCATCCATTCTGAATACTAATTGTACATAGGACATCCAATATTCAGGGAGGCTCAGCAGCTCTCTTGGTAGAGCACTTACCAAACCTGACACCTGGACCTATGTTCTCCTTTTCTTTTATTAATTTAATAAAATAAAATAAAAACACACACATTGCTGTTGACCAAACAAGAAATAACCGACTGCTGTTTTTCATTTTTTATCTTTAAAAAAAAATAGTGTTTTGTATTTCTTCCCCAAAACAGTTTCTATTTCAACAACTAAAATAATGCTATTATGCTATAGTGATAAAATGTATTGAACGTAGCAGGTTTCATCACATGTGTTGGCATTTAAAATCTTGCCTTAACGTTTATGGCTGCACAAGATGTCCTTCTGGGTGAGTATTCAGAATTAGGTCAGATTGGAAGGCTGACAGAGTATTATCAAAATTAGGCCAATGTGAGCTTATTAGTTGCACAACTAAAAGTAACAGTTTTGTGTCTTTTTGTTGCAGATTTACTTTTATGCCTCGTATATTTTCAAAGAGGCTGGGATCTCTGCTGATAAAGTCCAGTATGTCACAATAGGCACCGGCTCATGTGAATTCACAGCCTGTATTATGTGTGTAAGTATGTCTGACAAATTACATAACAGGCTACAGTGGTATAGCCTTTTGCATTCTTCTTATTGCGTCTAATGCAAATGCAGAGCTAATGTTTATGTAAGAAAAACACATGGGGAACAACTCATGGAGGAAGTACACTGGACAAATGCACAAATGCAGTAAAGAAAAATCTCTAAGCCATAAGATTTGCAGCTTGTGGAGGCACTCCCTGAGAAAATAATAGCATTTTCTTTTTAACTAATTCAATCATAACATTGAATGTGTAATTACGATCAAATTTTAAACTACAAACAGTACTGCAACCAAGGGACGAGGGTTCACAAGTCAGCAAACCATTAGTACCATTTTGCAAATCAATGTTTTGGCCAATTCCAGATTCCAGAAAAGCTCAAAAGAAATACTTCCGGTAACTTAAAATCTGCTCAATTATCCTTCTTATTTCCAGAACCTGCTGATTGAGCGCAAAGGCCGGAGGTTCATGTTGATGGGCGGCTTCATACTCATGACTGTTTGGGCTATCGTCTTCACAATCGCCTTGTCATTTGAGGTATAGTATAAACGGCAACAAAAATATTTTTGCACCCACTGCTTTGAAATGTAAGAGTCTATTCAAACTAATTGTTTTTGTGTTTTCTTCTCGTTTATAGCAGTCTATTTCATGGATACCCTACCTTAGGATGACCTGCATCTTTACGTACATCCTCAGCTTTGGCATGGGGCCAGGTAATAGACTTGACTGAACACGTTTTAACAACAATATCTTCCTACCAGCGACATTTCTTTGTTTCAGCTGGGGTCACTGGTGTGTTGCCCACAGAGATCTTTAACCAGTCCGCACGACCAGCTGCCTACACGATCGCTGGCTCCATGATGTGGGTCAACCTTTTCATAGTCGGGATGATCTTTCCTTTTCTAGTGGTCAGTAACTAGATTTACTACTTTTTTGTTAAGATGTTTCTGTAAAGATACTGGAGCAGGAACGCAACATAAAATAGAAGTGCAGTCTTTGGTGAACCTGAAGTACTGACGTTCTGAATAAATTGTTCTGCGCAGAGTTGGGTAACAATACTCCACCACTCAGATATATAGCATAAAAGAAAGTGGTGTTGGAGTAGCACAGCAAGGTCCTGGATGTTGTGTGCAGTTACAAGTTCTTCCCCTGTAGTTTTTATCCAAGTTTCCTGGATTCCCCTATCAATATAAAACAATGGTTCTCACCTGGTGTTCAACGTATTCTGACAAAATACAACTTAAAATGTAATAATAGGAAAAAAAAGTAACAGTATGGCCATTTAAGTATATTTTATATCCATGTGCAGTATTTCCTCTTCTATATCTTCTATATTTGTTGATTCAAGCATTTATCATAAGGCAAACTATTAAAATGTTTATTAAGAAATATTTTAGGCCCGCTCAAAATGGCTCCACAATCTAGTTTTGGATCCAGACCCACCAGATGAGTGCAACTGATCTGGTGCACTCATCTGGTGGGTCAGTGCACAGTAGGAAACCCTCCACCTCCTGACTGTAAACCTACAATGTCTGGAGATGGGTCCCTAATTTGCCCCTATTATTTTTCCACTCGTATTAAAAATGTATTATGGAACTTTTTATTAGAAAAAAAAAAAATATATATATATATATATATATAGATATATATATTTATTTATTAGTGAGTATTACCTTTTATTATACCATGGTCTGGGTGAATACTCGATTCTGATTGGCTGGAGGATGTCTGTTAAAAAGTGATCATGTACACCTAGTCCGGCAACAGTTAAATCACGTTCTATATCACTCCACTGCAGCTGTTTCCATAGTACAGATGTCATGTCATGTTTGCACCGAAAGTTGTGAAGAGGGAGCTTTTTCTAACCTACTCTGGAGTCTGGACACATGTTCTTTTTTCTTACCTCACGATAATGTCACGGAGAAAAGCGCGTTTGGCTGCGAGGACTGGACTTTATTCAACCTTCCCAAAGAAGAGGCCACTCGTCAGAAGTTGGAATTTCCCTCCGGAATTCAGCGACTATCAGCCAAAATAGTGTTTGTCTGTGCCTGTCGCTGATGGATGCTTGGTGAACCTTGGCCAGAATCAAAGTGGATTAACATATAATGGATAAATTTGCAGAGATTGCTGGGTGGAGGAGCTTGTGCAGAGTAACGAAAGCAATCTAAAAAGCAAAATAAAGTCCGAGGCACTCGAGTCAAAGTAGAAAAATTAAAAGTCCTTTATTGGGAAATGGACCAGCCTACGCGTTTCGACCGTCAAAGGTCTTCGTCAGGGCATGTAAAATTGATCACAGGTGTGGGCATTTATACAAGAAAATCATGTGACCAAACATGTCACGTGATACAACATGTCACGTGGTCAAGAACAACAGAACAAAAAACAAAAAAGCATACAGATAGACTAAATTGTCCTGGCCAGGACTAAATACAAGAGACCCAGGGAGATAAAATAAGACAATTGTGGTAATACGTCCACAAATGGACACAAGGCGCACAAACTCAGTGAACAAAAATGATACATGAGTCATAAAAAATGTCAAACTATTGACCCTTCATAGAAAGGGGGAGAAGTCAATTTCCTCATTTAACCCAGGAGGACAGGTGGCTCCCAGAGTTTCAATCCAGTAGGTTTCACGTTGTAAAAGTTTTTTGAGTCTATTGCCTCCCCGGAGGTCCATTTCCACAGATTCAATGACCATTACTTTCAGTATATTGAGGTTAGAGTGGCCAGAGTTTTTAAAATGCTTTGCGATGGGGTAGTCCATATTTTGAGATCTAACAGCATATTTGTGTTCAGCAAATCTTTGTTTGAGTTTTCTCTTTGTGCGTCCAATATAAAAACATCCACAGTCGCAATCAATCCTATATACCACGTAGGTGGAATTGCAGTTGGCAAAAGAACGGCAGTGGAAGGTGTTTTCAAGTTTTGAGTCCATGAAAGTTTTAGTTGTGTTGATGTGGGAGCAATGAGCGCAATGCCCACATCTGAAGGTTCCAGTCGGTTTTTTGAAGAAAGTGGTCGGTTTTCTGGAAGATGGGTGGTCACAAGTTTGTCTCTTAGGGTAGGAGGGCGCTTGAAGGAGAACATTGGTGGATCAGTGAACAAAGAGCCCAAAGTTTGGTCACAAGATAAAATACTCCAGTTTTTGAGGATGACACCTTTGATTTTGTGCGCCATATTGCTATATTGTATTGGACAGAACATTTTAGTGCTGGATTGCGAAGGAGGACGTCTTGCGTCCTTCGCAATCCAGCTTGAAACTTGAAAACACCTTCCACTGCCGTTCTTTTGCCAACTGCAATTCCACCTACGTGGTATATAGGATTGATTGCGACTGTGGATGTTTTTATATTGGACGCACAAAGAGAAAACTCAAACAAAGATTTGCTGAACACAAATATGCTGTTAGATCTCAAAATATGGACTACCCCATCGCAAAGCATTTTAAAAACTCTGGCCACTCTAACCTCAATATACTGAAAGTAATGGTCATTGAATCTGTGGAAATGGACCTCCGGGGAGGCAATAGACTCAAAAAACTTTTACAACGTGAAACCTACTGGATTGAAACTCTGGGAGCCACCTGTCCTCCTGGGTTAAATGAGGAAATTGACTTCTCCCCCTTTCTATGAAGGGTCAATAGTTTGACATTTTTTATGACTCATGTATCATTTTTGTTCACTGAGTTTGTGCGCCTTGTGTCCATTTGTGGACGTATTACCACAATTGTCTTATTTTATCTCCCTGGGTCTCTTGTATTTAGTCCTGGCCAGGACAATTTAGTCTATCTGTATGCTTTTTTGTTTTTTGTTCTGTTGTTCTTGACCACGTGACATGTTGTATCACGTGACATGTTTGGTCACATGATTTTCTTGTATAAATGCCCACACCTGTGATCAATTTTACATGCCCTGACGAAGACCTTTGACGGTCGAAACGCGTAGGCTGGTCCATTTCCCAATAAAGGACTTTTAATTTTTCTACTTTGACTCGAGTGCCTCGGACTTTATTTTGCTTTTTAGATTGCTTTCGTTACTCTGCACAAGCTCCTCCACCCAGCAATCTCTGCAAATTTATCCATTCTTAGCGCAGCCCCAGTCTCTGATGAGCACCGGTCTTACTTTTTTACTTTTTTCCAGACCAGCGATGCACTCACCCCTTTTCTATTTTTATGGATTAACTTATAATCAATTTTTGCTGTGATATATATATATTACTACTACTGCTAAAGTTGTATGAGCGGAGAGAGGGGGCGGAGTTAACTGAATCCAAGCGTTTTGTCTTCCGTGTTGGAAAAATACCTCCAGAAAATACTTATATTTATCACAAAACGAGGTATAATATATCATATAAATGCCTATACTTTACTTTGGAATGGCTAAAATATGATTTCCTGCAATCTGGTGCATTTTGGATCATAAATAATAATTTTAGCTGGTCTATTTACTGGTATTAAAGAATTATATTTCTGGGCCCAGTTAGCCCCCTTCATCGTTACGGCCCTGCCAAATGGTACAATGACACAAAGCCTTGTGCATAGTTGAAGGTAGTCAGTCACATGCAGCTCAGAAACACGTTTAAAACATCCCCCGCACTTAAGTCAGTGATAAAGTTTGACTCGTGTTTCCTGTTATCATAATTTATTTGTTTTATATTAGTCCATTAAAAATTCTATATTTAAACTTACCCTGGCATCACTTTTCAAAACATTTATGTTTATGCATTGTTTGGCTTCTATTTGAGTGTTTTTAGTCGTCCCTCCTGTTTTCCAACATTCCAATTATTACCAACAAAAAGCAAGTAGCATAAACTTTAGAAACTCTGGAAAATGTTATTCCCTGTCTCCTGCAGTATGTTAGAGCATGTTTGATGATTAAGCTTTGAAGATGATTATTCAATGTAATAACTATCAGAGGCACATAAAGAAAGATATATAAACTAAAAAGCCATTGTAAACTAGAAAAAGGCAATACAACTCTAACACGAAAATAAATCATTGTGTACAATATTAAATCATCAGATTTGTATGTTGTTTTATGTCTGCATTGTAAAAATGGTTCATCTCAATGGGGCTATCCTACAGTATGTTTATCCAACAGCTGTTTTGTAGTTTTGTAATACCGAGGGAAACGTGTTGTTTGTTGTTCAGTACCATGTGTAATACACCGCTACCGGTCACGCAGCCAATCACACGTGAGCTGCACACATCAGGGCGGGGCTCAGTGGTACAATGTCCAATCAGAGGCGAGAGATCGTTAGAAAGACGGACCAGCCAATAGCGCAAGTGGAGCTCTCCCACATACACTGTAGGCGCTAGGAGAGCCCCCGACAGACACACGTACACGCCAGAGGAGCCGCGGACAGGGACACAGACAAAAAAAAGCGTCTTCAGCCGCTCGCTGCAAAAAGTCAGGGATATTTTTAGTTTTTGTTTGAGCGTGTGATATGAGGAGTGTGGCCTGAGAGCGTGTGTCACACGGTGAGTTGGCAGCCCTGAGAAAACCTACAACACAATTGAGCCTCAAGCCATAGAGACCACCTTGATTGAAAGTCAATTACGCACAAGTTTCAGGTTTATTTTTTTGCAAATAAAGTTCCATAATGCACCTTTAAACAAGAGAATTCCTCCTGTGCGGCCTTTAGTGAGTAAAGCTGCAGAATTTGTGGCTGTCCTCAGCATTGTGGGTTAGAGTCCTGGCACTGACAATTTGCTGAATATCTCTCCCTGCCTTTCACCCCCTTCACTCATTGCTGCCTACGGTCCAAACACTCTTTAAAAAAACACAACAACAGCAGAACTCCCACCTGTGTAGTACAGTACGTAATTACATTTTGATCCAAATCTTGTCAGTCAGACCTTAACTTGGTGTAATAACACTTACAAAGTGGTTCCTTTTCAGAGTTGGTTGAAGGAGTACTGCTTCATGCCTTTTGCTACAGTCTGCCTGTTATCTGCTGTCTACGTCGGGATGTTTCTTCCAGAGACCAAAGGGAAGTCTCTGTCTGCCATCACAGCTGAGTTTCACAAACTCAACTTCAAAGGCCTGGACCCATCGCACTCTCCAGAGTGTCAGGGCAAGTATCAGCTGGGAGAGGTGTGCCACTCCACAGCTTTGTAGAAACACTCAGCACTGGGACTGGAGAAGAGAACTTTATACTTGTGCCATGTACAATGTACATAACAAAAGTGCAGAAAAACTCCCATGTACATAATCACTCCATCTGGAGAAGGTTTATTATAAACCCAAAAGATCAAAGAAATATGTAAGAAATTTAGTTTTTTTTAAATTGTCATTCCAACACTTTATTTGCACAGATGTAAAAGGCAAAATTATTGTATTGAGTTGACATGTTTATATCATTAATATTTTAAGGATTTATGTCGCATTCAATGTATTTTATGTACCTATTAACATTTGCACAAATAAAATTACTTTTCCTTACTGGTGAAGACTGATCAAAGTGCACAATATAAATACTAATGCACAAATTGCATAAAAAATTATTAATCAGCTTTTCATGTTCAGTAACTTCATTTAGAATATCCTTTACAAACTCCTTAAGCTGCCATTCACAACAATATCACTGATCTCCAGGAGTATACAGAGACTGTCACTGCCTACATCACCAAGTGCACTGAGGATGTTACAGACTCTAAGACCATCATTATCAGGTCCAACCAGAAACCTTGGATTACAAGTGAAGTCTTCAGACTCATGAGGGTTCGGAATGCTGCCTTCAAATCTGGTGACAAGGAGAAACTGCGGACAGCTAGGGCCAACCTGTCCCGCGGCATAAAAAAAGCCAAGAAGCAGTACTCCAAAAAGATTAATGATCACTTCAGAGACAGCAGACACACTCGGAGTCTGTGGGAGGGGATAAAGACCATCACAGACTTTAAACCTCCTCGACAAACTTGTGCTAGTGACACCTCTCTGTTGAACGATCTAAATGAATTCTTTGCTTGCTACGAGGCACTCAACAGAACCCCGGCACACAAGTCAACACCACCTCCTGAAGACCAAGTGCTGAAGCTATCTCCAGAGAGTGTGAGAAGATCTCTGAGCAGGATCAACATACACAAAGCACCGGGTCCAGACATCATACCAGGTCGTGTACTGAAAGGTTGCACTGATGAACTCACTGAGGTCTTCACAGACATTTTTAACACATCTCTGCAGCAGGCTGTGGTCCCAACGTGCCTTAAAGCGACCACCATCATTCCGGTGCCAAAGAAGTCACCACCCTCCTGCTTTAATGACTACCCCCCAGTAGCACTCACTCCAATTCTTATGAAGTGCTTCGAGCGGCTTGTCATGGAACATTTCAAGTCTGTTCTCCCTCCCACCCTGGACCCATACCAGTTTGCTTATCAGTCCAATCGCTTAACTGAAGATGCCATCTCCACTGCGCTTCATTCAGCCCTCACTCACCTTGAAACAAAGGACTCTTACGTTAGAATGCTGTTTTTAGACTTTAGCTCAGCATTCAACACTATAATCCCACAGCAGTTAATACACAAACTGCTCCACCTGGGGATCAACACATCACTGTGCAACTGGCTGCTGGACTTTCTGACGGGGAGACCACAGGCTGTACGTGTCGGCGGAAAGTCCTCCAGAACCATCACACTGAACACGGGAGCTCCCCAAGGCTGTGTGCTGAGCCCCCTCCTGTTCACTCTGCTGACCCATGACTGCGCTCCAAAGTACGACTCAAACCTCTTCATCAAGTTTGCAGACGACACACCAGTGGTGGGTCTCATCAACAACAGAGACGAGTCAAACTACAGGAGTGAGGTGGGCAGTCTGGCCATGTGGTGCACACAGAACAATCTCTCTTTAAATATGGAGAAGACAAAAGAGATTGTTGTGGACTTTCGTAGAGCACGGGTCCAGCATGCTCCTCTAACAATCAATGGTGCTGCAGTGGAGAGGGTGACCAGCACTAAGTTCCTGGGTGTGCACACCACAGAGAACCTTTCCTGGACCATGCACACTACATCACTGGTCAAGAAAAGTAATCAGCGTCTCTACTTTCTCCGCAAGTTAAGAAGAGCTAGAGTCCCAGCCTCTGTTATGTGCAACTTCTACAGAGGGACTATAGAGAGCATCCTGACCAGCTCCATCACTGTGTGGCACGGCGCCAGCACTGCCTCTACCCGTCTCACCCGCAAAGCCGTCAGAATCACCAGGGACCCTACATCACACAGTCTCTTCAGAGTAATGCCTTCTGGGAGGAGACTGCGTAATCTACAGGCCAGGTCGAGTCGCCTTAAGAACAGTTGCAATTGTCAACATACAATCAGCAGATTTAGCTTACAATTTGCAGCACTGGCAAACGAAGAGGTTTTATCTGCATTTCACATCATTTACACAGCATGCTAATAAATTATAATTATAATTAAAGCCGCAAGCAACGAGGCCCTCGCGGGTCTCGTTGGCCGGTTGCCGCACGCCACCGCAAGAACCGTGAGGCGCTGCCGCGCCCTACCTGGTTATAATGTCGCTGCCACCCTAGGTCGAGTTTATAAAAGAGCAAAGGCAAGAAATGGCGCCTTTGGCGCTAATTACTAAATTTTTCCCAAAATGGCCGACCTCCTGTTGGTCACCTAGCAACCATGTAATGTACTTTTTTGTCATGATGCACACGTGTACCAATTTTGGTTTGGCTGCGTCAAAGTTGACACCGAGTCGTTGCCCTGCTCTGCAGGGGGCGCTATCGTGCCCATTTTCAAATTTCCAATATCACACGTCGACTCAACCAACGATTCAAGTTACGCTCAAATCAGCCACACGATGTGCAAGTTACGACTCTTTGAACGCAGCGGCGAGCACCGAAAACAGAAGCGGAATTCATGGCGTTGCTATGACAACACCGTTAATCCTATTAGAAAGTTTTTAATAACTTTTAATGTCCCACTTGTGTAGATGATCTGGAGCGACGGGGAGTCGCTGCGTTCAAAGCCCTAGGACAAGTTTGTTCAAATGCGAGGGCATGAAATGGCGCCTTCGGCGCCCGGTCGCTCTTCTGGCCAATATGGCTGCCCTACTGTTGGTTGCCTAGCAACGGCGTAATTTATTTTTTTGTTTGGTTCGAAGTGACCAATCACTGTGCCGAATCGTTTTCGTCTACGACGAACTCAAGTTTTCGGGTATTTCGGTATTTTGGGGCGTTTTCCCAGATAGCAAAAGATGTTATTTCAACATTGTTTTTTGGTCAGATTGGTTACTTTTGGTTGAGATTGAAATGTCAATGTTAATTCAACGTTTAATCAACGACGCATAATCAATGGTTGAAAAAAAGCTGTTGAAACAACGTTGAATAAACGCAGGTATTTTAAGGTTGAAGGGCCAACATTGACTCAACATTGTTTCCATGTACACTGATGGTTCTGCAGGTGCAAAAAGAGCGGGAATTTGAAGTTGTCATGTGACCTAAAGTCTTCAAATCTCAACTGCTCTGGAGCCACTTAGTAAGTAAGTAAGTATGTAAGTGTTTTTATTGTCATTGTACAACTGTACAACGAAATAGTGTTCAGGTGTTAGTCCTGAGCTGCTGCGGCTGAGCCGCGCTGCCACTGTGTGTCAACCTGACCCGCATGACCTTGGAGGTCGGGGGAACTGTAGCACTCGGAAGAAACCTGGCTGGCTGCCCTTTGTCTCCTCTCATCCTCTGAAATGGTGCAACGCCTCCTGGGTTTGTCCCTGTTTCAGAGCGTGGTGTCCTGCACTGGTCAAATTCAATTAAAAAAATTATAAACAAATTCGACCCTTTATTACAACAGAGGCAGCAAGGTCCGTGTATAAAGTATAATTCATTTTTCGTTTCCACGTTTCAGAATGAAAGTGTTTGTGCATATTTCATTTTATTGATTTTCAAATTAAAATCCAAAACAATTAAACCAAAACGTTTCTCATTTTTGGTAATGAAACGAAATCAGTCAAAATGGCCTGAATTTGGATTTTTGTATATGATGCATACAACATAAAATAGCATTTCAAATTACGAACAAAGCCTGATTTATATTGTTTTATTTGTTTGTGGTCAACCGGAAGCTGAGTTGACTGTACGTCGCATATTATTGTCCGCCATGACACACCTGAAGGACTTGTCTTCATTAGCCTATTCTGAGCGAGACTTACTTGACCCGCAGATATTTTACTCACTTTTTCAGGAGTTCGCGCTCAGTGCTGCTTTTATGTTTAACTAGGATTTCACTTACAGATACGCACGAGGCAGAGACAGCCCCCCTGCACTAGCAGGTTGAGCCACAGCCCATTATAATAGGTCCATGGCCACAGTCCACTAGACGGTGCACTGGAATTTGCGGTCACGTGACACGCTGTTGAACTAAAGAACTCTACTCATGGAATACATAAGGGGTTAACTTGAACTGAATTACAGGTATTCACTTCATATGTGCTTGTTTTTCCTTTAGCCGACATGTCATTTGATCTGTTCAATCCTCTGGATACCCAACGATGGCAAGCGACAAAAACACGACTAAAGAGCGATGAAAAAGCAACAAATAGCAAAATCATGAGAGAAAAAAAAAAAGATTAAAAAGACTAAAACACAACAAAAACACTTCCAAAATGGGAAAAAAGAGTGACAACTGTGCTGGAAAAGCAACACAACATAAAAAAGGGGACAAAAACAGAACACTAAAGAGCGATGACAAAGCAACAAGAAAGCGACGAAAGAGTGAAAAAAAAAGGTGACAAAAAAGCAATGAAAAAGTGACGCAACAAAATACGAAAATTCAACAAAAGTTTTGTATGTCTTATGCTTCATTTTAAAGCTATCGGCTGTAAGCTCCAGTAAAGAGGCTTTTAGATTTATGTAAAGCAGAACTGGAGAAAATGTGCTCGATTAAGGCGGGTTTTAAGAGGTTAAAAGTTGTTCTTAGTTACATAGAATCAATCTTCTAAAATGTTTGTTCCCAAATGTTAACTTTATTTTTTATTGTATTTATTTTTATGATGGAACCACCATAAGAGCTGTTTGTTCACTAAGAATAAATATTGGCTGGTAAGAGTTTTAAGTTTGTCAAGTCTGTCTGCCCATTTTGATCACTCGTGGCCAGCTTCCCCACACCTTGTCTTAGTTTTTTACCTCATGGGACGGCGGATGGAAATTAGCCTTGAACTAAATCCGGCATATTTACAGCGCTAGGTGTCTGTTCATTAATATGCATTGTCCCATTCAAATAAATGTAATAAATGAAATGAAATGAAATCCCCAGTGTCAAATATGGTGGGGGGCGCATCATGCTATGTGGCTGTTTTTCGTAGTTGGGAAGATGGATGGAGCCAAATACAGAGACATTTTGGAGGAAAACCTGCTGGAGTCAGCGAGAGAATTGAAGTCATTGTCCACCTTCCAGCAGGACAATGACCCTAAACACAAAGCTAAATCTACAATGTTCCAGAGGACGGGGTTACTGGAAATTCAATGTATCGCTTCTAAATGATAATTTGTTCCTTGATAGTACCAGGAGATTTATCAGGGAATTTTTTGAAGATAATGAAAACTCCTCTAATCCACATAATGTTTGGGAAGCCTTTAAATGTTCCTTTAGAGGTCATGCGATTAAGATGGGAGCAATTAAGAAAAAAAGAAACCTAAAACAAGAACAAGAACTTATTGAGGAAATAAATGAGCTACAAAAATTATTAGATAGATGTTACACAACTGAAACAGAAATATTAATTAAAAGAAAACAAGATAAATTGGAGAGTCTTTATCGTGAACGGGTAAATGGAGTTATTTTTAGGTCACATGCTGCTTGGATGGAGAAGGGAGAGAAGTGTACAGCACATTTTTTTACGGTTAAACCAAAGAAATTCTGTTAAAAAGAATATCATGAGTTTATATAGAGATAACGTCTTAGTCACAAATTCACAAGAAATATTACAGGAAGAATTTGAATATTTTAAAGCTCTATATTCTAACGATGCATTATTGGAGCCCCTGAGTGGGGTGACGGAGCAATATTTTCCTTCAAACCATGTTTCTGTGCTTTCTACTCCCCAGCAATTAAGCTGTGAAGGAGAAATAACAGAACAGGAGCTATTGGAAGCAATTAAGTCGTTTTCACCTGGTAAATCTCCTGGTATCGACGGTATTCCTACTGAGATGTATAAGATTTTTTTTGCAGAAATTAAAAAACCCCTATTAGCATCTTTCAATTTTTCATTTCAACAGGGTATTTTATCGAATTCACAACGAGAGGGAGTTATCTCAATACTCTTAAAACAAAATCCTGATGGGAAATATAAAGATCCCAAGTTGTTAAAAAATTGGCGTCCATTGACCCTGCTCTGTTGTGATACTCGCATTTTATCTAAATGTATTGCTTTAAGAATAAAAAACATAATTGGAAGTATTATAAACAACGATCAAGCAGGTTTTATTAAGGGAAGATTTATTGGAGACAACTTGAGACAAATACTTGACACAATACATTTTTATGAGAATCATCAGGAACCAGGATTATTGTTTATTGCTGATTTTGAAAAAGCGTTTGATAAAGTTCAATGGAAGTTCATAAGACAATGTCTTGGCTTTTTTAATTTTGGAAAAAACTTAATACAGTGGTTTGAAACTCTTTATAATCATCCTGTTAGTCGAGTGATTAATAACGGTCATATATCAGATGCATTTTCATTAACACAAGGAGTCCGTCAAGGGTGTCCTTTGTCACCATATCTCTTTATTTTATGTATCGAAATTCTAGCTATTAGAATTAGGAACAATCCAGATATACCAGGTCTATTTCCAAACGGCCAAGAGATTAAACTGACAATGTATGCTGATGATGCAACCTTTTTTATAAAACCAACACAATCCACTTTGGAAGGTTTAATAAAGGAATTGAATACTTTTTCAAAAATATCTGGATTGAAACCTAATTTTGCTAAATGTAGTATTTTGAGAATTGGGACATTAAAAGACACCAATTTTATTTTAAACTGCTCTGCTCCTGTTAAATGGACTAATGGAGGAGTTGATATTTTAGGGATTCATCTACCTGATGACTTTAAAGGAGTTGTTAAATACAATTATGAGAGAAGGATGGAAAAGGCAGATAGAATTTTACAACCTTGGAGGGGGAACCTTCTGACAATTCAAGGGAAAGTAACGTTGATTAATACATTAGTAATCCCACAATTTGTTCACCTACTAATGCTTCTTCCTTCACCTAGCACCAAGTTCTTCAAACACTTTGAACAGAAAATGTTTAAATTCATATGGAACAATAAACCAGATAAAATTAAAAGGCAGTATCTATATAATTCTTATGATAATGGCGGACTGAATTTAAAAAATCTTCAAATGATGGACTGTTCCTTGAAAGCCTCCTGGGTTGCTAAAATTTATCATAACAAACAATGGATCACGAGCCAGAGATTATATTCTGCCTTTTCCTTCTTCTCGAACAATATATTTCCTTTTTACCAAATAAAAACAATACATATTGATAAACTATTTCAAAATAGTTTAAAAGAGTTATCACAATTTTTCAAGGATGCATTGAAAGCTTGGTTGAACTTCCAGTACCACCCTCCAGATACAGCTCAAGGTATTCAGACACAGTTGCTATGAATGAATTCAAACATTACTGTTGGAGACAAACCATTGCTGTGGGAGGAATGTGTTAAAAATGGGTTAATTTTTGTCAATGACCTTTTAGATTTATCCGGAGATTTGATTTCTTATGAAAACTTGAAAAGATCTTTTAACATTTCTCTCGATGAGTTACAATACAACCAGCTGATTTCTGCAATTCCTAAAACTTGGAAAAGAAAATTGCTAAATTGTGGGAAGAATAAGTTAATGGTTTGTCTCCCACAAATAAGATGCCCAAAATGGCTGTCTGGTGCAAAGATAAACAAAATAATATATATGTGGAATGTAAATATCACAGGCACCGCACTTTTTCCACACAGAATCTGCCAGTTTTGGGAAGATGAATTTAATGATCCAATTTTGTGGAAAGATTACTTTAGAACAATTTATAGAACTACAATAGATTCATATTCCAGGATATTTCAACTTAAAACCTTTTATAAAATTATTGCAACAAAAAAATCTCTGTTCAAATGGAAGATAGAAAAGGATCCCTGTTGTAGATTCTGTGGGGAGGAGGAGGAGGACCTGATGCATTTGTTTTATTTTTGTCCATATGTGGCTAAGTTTTGGGTCAGTGTACAATTATGGATATTGTTTTGCAAATTACACCTCAGAATATTGTGCTTTGTGTTTTTGAGGGTAAATGCACATGCCTTTTGAATATGATTATTCTGATGGGTAAAATGTTTATTTTTAAAGCTAAAACGTTATCAAATTTATGTATAAAACACTTTAAGAATAGAGTTTATCATCAGTATATGTTGGAAACAATTATAGCAACAAATAACAACAGAAAAATTGAACATGAAAAGAAATGGAATGTCTGCTTATTTGAATTAGAGATATAAAAATTGGTTGTACTTGCTATGCCATTTGTTATGTCATAAATGTTTTGCCAATTATATGGCATTTTGTTTTTGATTGGTATTAGTGATTTCATCTTATTCTTTTATTTTTTTTATTTTATATATATATATATATATATATATATTTTTACATGATTTTATTTGTGTCTGCTTTGTGCTTCCTTTCTGTTTATAGTCTGTGTTCCTGTCAAAATACTATGAATGTGTGGATGATTGTGGTTGTGATTGTGGTATGAATGCAAGGAGGAGTGGCTGGGGTTGGGTGGGGGGATTAAAGTTTTGTCTTATTTTATTATGTAAATAAAAAAAATAAAAAATAATAAAAAATAAGCTAAATCTACAATGGAATGGTTTAAAATGTCAGTCTCTAGATGTGCAAATCTTGTAGAGTCATACCCCAAAAGACTTGCTGCTGTTATTGCAGCAAAAGGGGGTTCCAGTATTAGTATTAAGTAAGTATTAATTCATGCTGTATGAATATTGTGCACACCCCACCTTCCTATTTTTTGAAAAATAACAATCATGTATCATTTTACTTGTGTGTGAACTTTCAGTAAAAAATTCAAAATAAAATCTTTATGGTCGTAAACATGACAAAATGTGCAAACGTTCAAGGTGTATTAGTACTTTCAAGAGGCACTGTATGTATGTATATGTATATATATATATAAATAAAATGACTTTTAAGGTTACATTTTGTCATACTTTGCAAGAACCATTTCTGTATATTTCCTTTTAAATTGTTTGATATTATCACACTCCTTGATTTCCACTGGCAACTTATTCTATAATCTTATTCCAGATACCGGGACAGAAAAGCCTTTTCTTGTTGTCTGTATGAATTCCCAAATGCAGAAGATATAAAGTTATTAATGTTAAACTTTAGTACAAAGGTAGGCTCTCTCCTTCGCCTTTCTTACACTACTGTAGGTACACAGTTTGTACACTTGGCCATGGCGTAGAGTCCACAAATATCCCTGTGTGATTGAAAAATAGTACTGATGTACTTACACAGACAACACAGAACTTCATCCCATTTTTTTCAGGCAATAGGCTCATGAATAAAAACCTATTTTATAGGTTCACTATTGCTGAACTGAAGACCTCAATTACCTTGGCAGTAGCTACATTAACCAGACGCAACAAAATGTATTCCTGCTGTGGCCATGTGCCTCTATCTACTGTATGTTACAATGTTACTGTCAGGTAGAACAACACCATGTCTGCGTAGGAAGGACATCACCTGTGCACATGTGTCTTGGTCCGCGATGTCCAAATGAATGTAATGCTTAAGCAGGACATGGATTGTGGAGCCAGTTGGATCCAGTGTGAAGTCTGCCCCTTCCTATCATCCACGTCAGAGCAAGACCATTTCCATGAATGCACAACTCGGCGGATTGATGAGTAACTTTAGGGAGCATCCTTTTATATAAAAGTAACATGAGCCTCAATGCGACAAGTGCCATCAAGAGACCAACAGAAGATATGGCTTCGATCAAGGTTTGTGACATGGCAATTTACATTTTCCAAATAAATGTAGCTCTGATTGAGGGGGGGAAATGTGCAACTGAAAATGAATGTACTGACTGACTTGTATCTTAATTACAATAGCCAATCAGCAAATAGTATAATGCTCATGTTTGGTATTTTGCAGGTGATTTAGTATAAAAGTCGTTATTCAATCATTCTGTTACTTTGATTTAGATAAACTGGATCAGTCTGGTTTCTGCATGTTTTTGTATTATTGCTTTTTTTGGTTTTGAATTAACGTTGAAGATAAATTCTCAGATTTAGTACGAGTATGGTTTCAAAGTGTATAGCCAAATTGTACCGACATGATGCAGGTCAACATGTATGGATGGGCTAAAGGGGGGCCCGTACCTTCAGCTATCAACTCAAATGTTCAGTTTCAAGGCTCATGATATGACAAGTCTGACAGCATAACTGCTGTTTAAGGCTGTTCATTTTTTACTTCTCATTACATGCCTGAGTCATTTTGTTCTATGTAAGTGACAACTGACAAAACAATGAGTATCAAGAATCTGCCTACGAAATATTTACATGGAAATCAAACACGGAGTAGTCTATTATGTACTTGTGTAGTGTATATACCTCATTCCTTGTCTGATTGTATTATTCGCAGTACTGGAGGCTGTATCTACTCACTGTGGTGTTGGGCATCGGAGGATCCTTCCAGTATGGCATCCAGGTGTCTGTAATCACTTCTCCAGCTGCGGTAAGCCTGACAATATCCTCTAATTCTTCTTAATTCGTGCTGATTTATAGACAATCCGACAAAATATGTATATGTAAAAAATGCCCTTCAGCAAAAAATTTATGTTGCAACCAAACTTTAGAGCAGCCAGCAAAAAATGTCAAAACATGTGAACCTATTAAAAAAAAGTATCTAAAGTGGTTGACATCAGTAATTGTACTGTTTTTTTAGTGGTGGAAAGTGAGTATTTTATGCAATGGCTCGGTTGGTTAGAGCGTTCGTCCATGAGCAATGGTCAGTGATTTGACTCCCGGCTCAAACTGGTGCTGTGTCCTTGTGTAAGACACTTCACCCACCATGTATGAATATAGTGATTGAGAGATGGTGGTGGTCGGAGATTGGCAGCCTCACTTCTATCAAACCACAATAGTAGTTTAGAATACTGACTGAATGCAAAATAACTACAGTGTAGCTCTTTGAGAAACTTCTCAACTTCAGCATTATTAAGCGCTTTGTGTCCTTTGGTGAAATGAAAGTTGATTCAATTGGTCTGACCTTTGAACACACAACTGTGATTGTAGCACATCCAAAGCTTTGTGAACTACACATGGATGCAGAGGTACGGCTGTGTGCTGGAGGAATCGTCCAATCAGCTCATCTGGTCCTTCATTGTGGCGGTTTTAAGTCTGGGGGCCTGGGCTGGAGCCATCCACAGCAGCAGCCTCCCTGTCAAATATGGACGGTAAAATGTATTTTCTTCTCCTTGTACCTTTTGCCTAATAAAAAATGAGTATAAGCGGAATTATTTGTTTCCTTTTATATTCAAAGGAAAAAGGCTCTATTGATCAATAATGTGGTGGCAATGGTGGCTGCCTTGCTCATGCTGTTCAGTCGTGGAGCCAAGTCTTTTGAGATGATTCTGCTGGGACGGTTTTTATATGGATACAATGTTGGTATGTGACCCTGTGCAACTTCAATTATCCGATATTTAGTATGACACTCTTCATTCACCTAGTATTATTCCATAGGTTTGGGACTCAGTGTTCACCTTATGTACCTAGGTGAAAGCTCCCCAAAGGATCTACGAGGTTTCCTGACACTCACAGGATCGATCTTCATCGGTTTTGGCAAAGTTACAGGCCAGATTATTGGGATTAAGTATGTTACCACTCAGACCTAACAACTTTATTATTACTTATGACTGGCAATTTTCCCTTAACTTTTTTTCTCCCAGAAGTTTCATAACATTTCTAAATGATTACCTGTAAGATCCCAGGTATAGACTGTGTAAAGAGGCCCCTGAGACAATTCAGCACGTAACTGGGCGACGGTGGCGCAGATGGTAGAGCGGGTCGTCTCATGATCGGAAGATCGGGGGTTCGAATCCTGCTTCCTGAAGGTGCATGCTGTTGTTGTGTCCTTGGGCAAGACAATTCACCCACTTTGCCTCCAGTGTCAGCATACATTGGTGTATGAATGGGTGAGAGGTTCCTTGCTGTGCCTAATGTAGGTGGAAAAGCGCTATATAAGTTGAGACCATTTACATCAGACATCTCAGTCCAAAAAAGTCCAATGCTAGGAACAGCAAAGATACTGCACAGAACTCTCAAGCTCCAAGGCCTCTAGTAAAGTGCCCGAGCTTGGGGGGGAAAGAGACCGCCCGTGGTGGGTGAGGAAGAGTTTATTTTTTATTATTATGATTATATATAGCCTATATATAATAAGTGAAGTGGCTGAGGCTGATATCAAGAAATCCTACCTGGCTAGACAGAGGCACACTGTAAAAATAATAATAATAAGAAATGTCTCTAAATCATCTTGCAACCACCACTTCAGTGTCTCGACCCCCACTTTGTGAACCACTGCTGTATGACGCTGTTTTAAATCTCGAACAGGGAGATGTTGGGCACGGAGGACATGTGGCCCTTCCTGCTGGCTGTCAGTGGACTTCCCGCCATCCTGCAGTTCGCCACGCTGCTCGTCTTTCCTGAATCCCCGCGGTATATTTACATCGACAGGGGAGACACAGAGGGCTGTAAGCGTGCCCTTCAGTGGCTGTGGCAGGAAAACGACCTCAAAGAGGAGCTGGACGACATGGAGAAGGAGCGCGAGAGCGCGAGGGGACAGAAGGCCAAGACAGTGAGGGACGTACTGACGTCCCGTTGCGTCAGGTGGCAGCTCCTCACCTTGGCAATCCCGTGCGCTGGCGTACAATTCTGTGGCATCAACGCTGTGAGTGTACTACAACTACCGGGGGCGTGTGAAGACTGACTTTCACTGGGGAGGGAGTGGGGATGGGCACTAATTATTCTGGACACAGTGCAAACTACCATTTTAGTGAAACGAGTATTCAGTGGCGTGCACAGACATTTTGAGGGGCAGGTGCTCAACCAAGATTAAAAAAATATGATTTTTTTTTTTCTGTAACTAGTACCACTAACAGACCACTGATTAATACAGCAACCCAGAACCCAAGCAACTGTCCTCCTCACCCTTCTCTCTCCTCCTAACCCTTCTGTTTCCCTTAGCTCAGCTCACACTGCTCTGGCCCTGGTCTACGCCCAGCCATGACTTAGTCTGAGTAATAAAGTTAATTTTAAGACAAACAGAATCGCTTAAGTTACTGACTTTTTACCGCTGACTTTGTCCGGACGGTCTCGACACGCGGCGCTGACATCCTCACCCTGTCGGCCCTTTCGGTTCCATTCCCATTAATAATCCAGTCATGTCGCGCTGGTTCGTGACGAGTGGTATGTTAAACAAAATAAAGAGCCAAACAACGCCATCCAGTATGACTGGAAAATAGGGTGCTTTAAGGCACACAGGTTCGACCCATAAGGACAGAGGCAGCATGTTCCTTGTACATATAGTTTAGTATATTTCTCTTTTATGTCTTTCTGTTAAGATTTCATATTTTAGACATTTCATTTCACAGCATTAATAACATTCAGTCGATTCATTGTTTGTAAACATTAGCTTTTCAGTTGAACACAGTCTGTCCACATTTGTTAGTTTTTCAGTTCGTACAAAACAAGAGGGAGGAAGCAAGACAGCAGCGCGGTTCCACCTAAACGTAAATGAAGAGGTTAGCTACGGAGCAACTCTGGTAAAGCACGAGGCAAGGCCAATCCTACCGTCGTACGCCCTCATCTAGCCCTACTCGGCCGGCACGGTGCCTCGATAGCCCCGGTTACGCAGCGGCTCCAGCAGACCCCGAACCGGGACGCCATGGAGTGGTGCGCTTTAGGCTCCCAACCAAAAAGTTTTCTGCCATCCAGGATTTAATATCTAAAATGCAGTTAAAAAGTGCATCCATTGGCCTGGTGTCATCAGGAGACATGGAGATGTACAACTGTGTATCATCAGCGTAACTATGAAAGTTGACTCCATGTCTCCTGAAGACATCACCAAGAGGGAGCATATACAGGTTAAAAAGCACTGGGCCTAAAATCGATAGCCTGGAAAAATCCAGACTCACCGCTGTACCAGCCGGTGAGTCTGGTCACCCCTGCGTCGAATCCATTTCCCACAGCGGTAGATACGCAAGCAAACAGGAAGCGGAGTAAACCAATCAGCGAAGGGCGGGCGTCTGCTGTTGATGTGGGGTTATTAGCGGTTTTGCGTTAATGTTTGCGCAGGATTATGAATAACGAAACTCACCTACTGTCGATGTGTTTTTTGGTCATTTACCGCCGACTGGAGACACGCTTTCTCTCTTTCGTGCATCGTTTGTAGATTGTTATTGAGGGACTTCCGCGTCCCGTGAGTGACGTTGCTCGCTAACAACACATCACGGCAAATAAACGAATCTGATTGCACGTGAACGGATTGATTTTGCGGAAGCCGCGAACGAGGACGGGGTGACCAGACTGATCCCCCGCTGTATACAAAAATACAGAGGGGAATCATTCTGGTCCCACCAGGCTATAAAATCGAACCCTGGGGCACACCACATGTAATTTTTGGACCCTAGAGGAGCAGGTATCCACACTTAGCATGAAAGTCCTGTCTGTGAGGTAGGATGTAAACCATTTGTGGACAGCACCAGAGAGGCCAATGTGTTTTAAACGAGTTAAAAGAATAGTATGGTCGACTGTATCAAAGGCAGCGCTCAGATCCAGTAGAACCAACACTGTGACTTTCTGTGAGTCATAATTTAATCTAAGATCATTTAAGATCTTTAAAAGGGCCGTCTCGGTGCTGTGGTTTACCCTAAAGCCAGACTGGAATTTCTCAAGGACGTTATGTGCAGTAATAAAATCATTAAGTTGGATAAGAACAAGTTTTTCTAAAATGTTGCTTAAAAATGGTAAGTTGGATACCGGTCTAAAATTGTTAAAATCATTCAAATCTAAATTGCTCTTCTTCAGTAGGGGCCTCACCACCGCCCCTTAAAGGCAGCAGGGAAGACCCCCGTCTGAAGAGAGCAATTCATCATGTTTAAAAGCTCATCTCTAAAAGATCCATAGAATGTTTTAAAAAACGGGGTTGGGACCAGGTCTAAAAGACATGTGGTGGGCCTCACTGAGGAGAAAACTTTATCAAACATCTCAGCATTAACCTGGGCAAAACTGTGCAGTGTTTCTTTTGGAACAAGTACACTGTAAAAAGAATTTAGTTGAATCAACTTAAAAAAAGTGTTTCAACTGATAACAACTAATAAATTAAGTATTTCCAACTTTTCACTTTATATTTAACCCAACTTATATTTTAGTCAGATTAAAGTTAAATATTCATTCAATGTTTTCTAAAATATTACTTTCTTTCAACTTAAAAAGATATATAAAATTGAATTATTGTTTTCTGAAAATTATACTTAATACTAAGCGTTATTCTAAAGTTTAATTTTACACAAAAACAACTTAGAATTTTTGACCTTTTTCTTACAAAAACATTGTAAATTCTAATCCACATCTATACTTTAGTTCAACTTAAAACTTAATATTTTCTTAAAATAGACAACCAGATGTATTTAAAACCGTGTTACTTTGGTTAGATAAAATATTACATCTGATAGTGTCTTTCCCCTGAAGTGATCTGCAAACGCCTCACAAAGGGAATCTGAGGGAGTTTCACGGAAAGCTTTGGGATTATGATGAAGAAAGTGGTCAATGGTTGAAAAAAGAACTTTTGTATTATTTTTATTGTCCGATATGATTTTGGTGAAGTATGAATTTCTTGAGTTTCTAACTGCTTTATTGTATGTTTTCAACTGTTTGGCGTAGATTTGGTAATTTATTGTCATTTATTCCTCTTTGAGCAGGAATTTGACCCCCTGAACATAGCCGAAAACTCACCAAACTTTGCCCAAAATTCAGGTCCGGTGAAAAATTTATTAAAATATGTGTTTCGTATTGGGGAAAAAAAGAATGGCGCGACAGCGCCACCTACAAAAGTGAAAATACATTACGCCTATGGGGAAGGGGCCAATGTCAACTTTGTCGTAGAGCGATGGGATTCGGTACAAATATTCGTCATGTGACGACAAAAAAAATATATATTATTGTGGCCACGCCCTCTGACAAACCGGAAGTTCGCCATTTTGACAGGAAGTCTAGAAAATGCTGAGTCAGCGTTTTCGCTGACGTCGCATTTTAACGGACTGCTCCTAGGGCGTCCGCTCCAGCTCATCTTGAGATGTGGGACATAACATTTTTTGGCTACATTTTATGCTTTACGAAGAATTTTGCAACTTATCAAAAACAACAAATTGCTCCCATTCGCACAAACAAACTCCGATTAAAAATCGGAAATATACATTTTATTGACCTTTCATCCCCGGACACAACACATGTGAAAAAATTACATTGGGCGCAATAGCACACAACAAATGTGAAAAACGGAGATTTGGCGCGAAAGCGCCCCCTCTAGGCTGTGTTTCTCGGAAATGGATAAAATTCGGCACAAAAATAGTTGATGGCATCCCGGTCAAAAAAGCCAATAAGACCCATACCATATTTTGTACGGTGTTGCCATGGAGACGACCGGGAGCCCCCATGTTATTCCAATGACACTGACACACATATCACACATTATACACATTACAGAGTGTTAGTGCTCTCTATAAGGAGCTTGTGGACAGTAGTCATTGAAGTACGGCCCGCCAGGGCCGTCCGATGCTGACTGTGAAATAAAAAAAGATTTGGGGCGCGCTACCGCCCTCTGCAGGCTGGAGCCATTATTCACATGGAGTGGCTAAAAATGTCGTTTTGATGTTTACTCACAAAGAGTAATGGCACATCAGGGCAATAAAATGTAGTGTGGCCACACTAGCGCTCTCGGTAGGGTTACATAGTCGCGGCAATGGAGGTGCCTAGGTAATTTTTTAGATGTGGTAGGCCTACTCGGTGTGAAAGTTTGAGTACCACTGCCCTAATACTGTCTACCTGATATTTGTCTCTCTAGTTATACTTCTATGCCTATGACATCTTTCGGGAATCAGGAATCCCCGAGAACCAAATGCATTACCTGGCCATTGGCATTGGAGCAACTGAACTTATCACAATCTCTCTATGTGTAAGTCAAGTGACACACGGCATACAAAACATTAGATTTGCTTGAAAAAATTAGTTTATAGGCCGAACCCTAATTTCATCCTAAATTTTGCGCACAGACATTTTTGCTTGTTGATAAGAGCATTACTCTATGTGTCTAGTCATTTTTTATAGATCGAACGGGTAGGAAGAAGCTGATGGGATATGGATACCTCCTGATGGGGATCACCATGTCTGTTCTCACAGTAATGCTCTCCATAAAGGTACCCACACTTTTAAACTCTTTGGTATTGACCACTTGTCTCCCACTGTAAATAAATAAACCTCTCCTTCTCCCAATTGAAATCAATAACTTTCTTTAATGTCTTGTTTTCCCAACAGGATCTGAATCCAGTAATCCCATATGTGAACATTGGCCTTATTTTCTGTGTCATCTGCATTTATGGACTCGGACCTTGTAAGTTTAAAACAACGTGACCAAATGTGTCTTTATTTTGATTGAGAAGACTGTCATTGTAACATTTCAGCTGGTGTGTCCATGGCCCTGCCGGCAGACCTTTTCCTACAAGCCTGGCGTCCCTCTGCCTATGTTATCAGTGGCACGATAAACTGGCTCGGGATGTTAATCGTGGGGCTGTGTTTTGGGTACATTGTGGTAAGCATAATTTGGATAACATACTGAACACATTAAATACATAATTATGATGGTACAGAGAAGTGTCACAGGTTACATTTTATCGGATGTTTGTTCTTTCCTCTGCAGGATGCACTGGGGCAATACTGCTTTCTCATTTTTGTGGCTTATTGCGTTCCAAGTGCGGCTTTCCTGATTTATTTTGTGCCAGAAACCAAAGGAAAGACAATGGTTGAAATTATGGAGAACTTCCACCAGCTCAACTTTAAAAATAAGGAGGCTGACACTGAAGTTCATGATGGTCGAGGGACCAAATTTTAACTAAACAGGCTGAACGTTGTTTATGATTTTTATTTCATTATCTAGATTTACAAATTTTGCAGAGAAATAGTAAATTGCTCCTTACCAATTACAATTCTTAAATACAAGCTTGTGGTAACTCCACTCACAGATGAAAATGTGCATGTTTTAAGTAGATTCAAGGACCGTATCTGGTTGCCAGGGAGATATGATCTTCAAACTTGGACAGTAGTCTCTTGTTCCAGTTAAAGACAGTCTAGTGGATTTGGTCCACTGGATTACTAGACATGTATGCATACGATGTAATTTTTATATCTTTGTTCATTGTCTTTAAAACCTTAAGGGACACGAACACTGTACTGTATTTTCTTCATGACATGCAACTGTGTCAATAAAGGTTTAATAAAATGTGAACTTTTCAATTGCATTTTATTCAACACTCATCTCTTTATTAACAAAAGAGATGAGGCTCAATTACAGTACAAAAACAAGTATTTTGTAGAAAAGTATGTCCACATTAAAACATGTTTGAAGAATTAAAAACATGTCGCTCACTCTTCCGGAGCGGTCTTATAAAATACTGTCAACATCCTGTACATCTCCAGTGTGTTCTTTGACACAAATGAGTTTAGGCTGTACATTTTAGAAAATCCACGGCTGTGCACAATCAGTACTTCGAAGGCACTTTGCAACAGACGAAAAGCAGAAAAAAAAGGACTTAAATAATGTAGGAACTGTTTACATAGGAAGTATCAATCATTCTGACAGTGGTTTGACAGCGTCTGGTGTCAGTTCACCAACCGTTCACTTGTTCTCGGAGAATCAAGTAAGTGCAGGACACATGAACAAAATTACGGGTATAATTGATAAGCATTTGTGGGATGACAAATTTATAACAGTCACCAACCAGTGATCAACTAAAAGGCCCATTTAACATGCACATGTAACTCTTTAGTGCATCAAATTAAAGTCTGCAGACAGAATAGGTGAAAAGAGGAAATGTGTAAGAGCTATAGACACGCATGGAGCCAGAATACGTCCTCTCATTATATATATATATATATATTTTTTTTTCCATAAAATGTGTGTATATGAATTGTACATGTTACAATCACAATATTATAAATAAAAAGGAATGTACTTAATTACACACAACAGAACAAATGAAACTGCACCGATATCTACAACACACATCTCTGCTCAAGTCACAGAGCCATCACATAAGCTATATGCTTTTGCATTTAATTCAAGATGATTATTGGCAGGACTTGTGTTTAATCAAATAAATAGTTAATTTGGGACACCTTAGCCCTTAACATACCTCAAATATGCAACTTAAGGACATTTCATTTAAGCAGCTCCATTTGAGCCAGTGTTGGAATGAAGTTATCTAAAAAACATTGCACACCACACAACTGGAAACTAAAGACAGTAGAAAAGTGCCGGTGTACACCAAACAGAACTTGATTTTTTTTTTTTTAAAGTAAAATACAGGATTAAAAAGAAAAAGGAAAACAAAATGACAAATCTACAAAATGTACATCTTGTCTTGGTCCCTGTGTTAATGAAGTCAAAAGCCAAGTAAATGTTGCTAATCTACAATTCCACGATAAAGTCGTGTTTCGGCAGCATGTGTGAAGTCAATTTTTAGTCAAACTTCCACAATTTATCAAAATACACCAACTCTGTTGTGTGTTTATGTACTTTTGAACCCTGCAGACTAATAATGCTGGTGTCCACTTGTTTGGAACAAATGTTACACAATGATAATAATGTGTGGGTCCAAGGTGAAGTAATTAAGCCAGCAACGGCTCCAGAACAAACTGACTGAGGGTGCATTATAGTTTCAAAATGAGGTCGCAATGCACCCTTTTGCACCCCTGTAGATCCGGGCCTGAATTAAGCACTTATCGCATTCACAACACAATGAAAAATGTAATCAATGCAACACAGTGGGAAGAAAAATAATAAAATAATAAATGATCCCAATAATTGCACCTTGCAAATGTAATTTAACTAATTCACAGACTCTAAACCTGGGGCAATTTCAAATGGGAAGTCAATTCAACATGTTTTAAATAATAAAAAAGCCTTTATGCTGTGATAGAAAATTACACCTTACACACCTTATAATCGGGTTATAAAAAATACATTTTGTGGAAATCTACGATTTGTGAAATGGAAGCAGCAGTGGAGACAAATGAATTGCAAGCTGGGTTTGTCATAAATGTCCCAAAGTATTTCCTAGAAGCTTGGTTATATAAATAAAAATGTTATGATACAAAAAAAACAAAAACTTATAATCAATCACTTGCTTCCAAAGTCTAGTCCGCTCTGACCGGCGTCTGCCTCCACCAGTGAGGAAGCAAACGCAGACTGCACTATCTGAAAGCCAAAGGACTCCAGCAGAGACATGTTCTGTTGAGGAGAGAAGGGAGAGGACAAGGCAGGAGCCAGGTCACTGAGGCCAGACCCCGACTGTGTCAGGGGTTTGTGTTTGTGGACTCTGTGCTGGTGCTTGTTGAGGTAGCACTTGGTGCGGAAGGCTTGGCCGCAGATGTTGCAGATAAATTTCTTCTCTGGTTCAGTCTTTGCTTTGAGCTCAGGAGAGCCCATGGTCCCTGCAGAGGCGCCATTAAAGTCTAGTGCGGGCATTTGAATGTCTGGTCCGTCGGCCTTCTGTGGAGTCTTCAGTTCATCTCCATTTGTAAGTTCTTCAAACGAACGGTCTGATTCCTCTGACTCTAGATGTGGGCATTTACCTGTGTTTTCCTGTCCATCTGGGGAACAAACAATGTAGGAAAAAGGAAGATAGGAGAATAGAGAAACACAAGAGTTTGGATTAAAACAGGCAAAACAAGCTACTTCATATTTAAAAACTCAGTTCATATTTAGCACGACAGGGTTTTCCACACTTTACCAATGATTTTGACCTAAATGATAAAATGTATATTTGAGATAATTAAATAGATAGGTTGAATATAATGCCCCTTTGCCATGCTCCTCAATCACTGAACCTGACCCACCCACCTCTGGCTGCACTGTACTGACCTGCAGCAGAGCCATGGACAGGGAAGCTAGGAAGCCCAGAGCGACACTCCCAGAAATACGGAGCCCCACCTGGCTTTCCCATTAGCAGCTCAGGCTGCACGCCCACTGGAGGGCCAGGTTGAGAAAGCAGAGTGTGTCCAGAAAGGCCTTGAAAGCGCCCCTCTGCCTCAGACGAGGTAAGCTGCAGCTGGCGACTGGCGCACAGGTCTACATGACACCAGCCAAGGGAAAGGGAAGGGGAAGACAGACAAAAGGCCAGCAAAACCAAACAATTACCTTCAACAAAAAAAAACTAATAAAAACACTCACTATAACACTGAGATAAAAAGATTTCACCTTCAATAAATAATAACTAGGGAATGTGACATTGCACGAAAATTCGAATCACAGATTTTAACAGACATGCAACAAATGCGACAAATAGTAAATGGGAAAGCCAAGCTCAACCTAAGCAGCCGTGCTCTGCAGATTAACTGTACACTCAGCGAGAAGCAAAGGTGACTCTGCAAGAGCAAGCATGAAAGCGTGGGGCATGAAAACTTTGAACAACCTCAAACATTATGCAGCAACGATTAAGGGGGTCAAGCTAGTTTCAACAAAATATAATCAAAAAATACAACTATTACAATATTTAGCTATCACTGTCTAGATCCAACACAATGTGCATTAATGAAATGTAAAGACAGGTTCAAACAAAAGCTCAAGAAAGTAACTACCTTGAAATGGACACAAAAGAGATGACACAAACATAAAGTTTACAGGCTTTTGAGCAAAGGCTCAGCAGAGCAAAAGCAGAGGTTTGCTTGTGTACTAAACAAAAAAGCAAAAGCATGTTTCTCCATAGAGCAACGGGGCAAAGGAAAGCCAAAAACATGATTTGTCTGGGATAGGCAGACGGCTGCTTGCCTTCCACTGAGCACTGGTGTCCCATGTGGTAAGGGGTGCCGTGGAGCATCTGCTGCTCTCCCCGAGGCTCATGGAACGAGGGGGGCAGTGGGGTGCCATGGTGCGTCTTTATGTGCACTTTAAGGTATGAGGCAGTGGAGAAACCTGAGACCAGAAGAGCACAAGATTGTATGTTGTTGTATACACAGCAACGGCAAGGGAACCTTTTGCCAGCTCAAAAAACTAAATCCTATATAGATGCAAGAGCACTTAAAATGAGTAACAGTACTACAATGCAACACGGCTTTAATGTAACATATCAAAGCAAAGTAGTTTGACAGATTACATTGATAATAATTCATTGGCCAGTGTGTATAGAAAATGAACTTCATGCTGTCCATACAAACTTCCGGAAAGGGCTGGGCAATTAATCGAAATACAAATCTCAAGGTTGGTCATTCTCAATAATCGTGTGGCTTTATAATCGGTTTACAGCCATTTCTTTGGCACCAACCAAACTAGGCACCACCTAGTTTTGGAGTTTGGATGAGACAATGAAAGATTTTCATGTTAAAAGAAACTGGAGGAAAGCATTTGCTATTGTTAGACCTTTTATACCCCAGGTCTAAGTTAATGAATCAGCTACATGTATTTATTCTTATTACGGTGGGGAAAACAATAAACAATAAATATAAGAAAAAAAATGTGTGATGCATTTTTTGTCGTATCATCCAGCCCTCAACTTACCCTTGTTACAAATGCTGCAGAAGTTATGAGGTCCTTCGCTGTGTTTTTTGAGGTGGTCCGTCATGTAGGCAGCTCGCAGAAACTTTCCACAAACCTTACAGGGTATTTTATCTTCATGGCATACAAGGTGTGAGCGGAGGCGATCTCTTGTTGCAAAAGAGGCATTACAAATCTGAAAAGGACAGATCACTTGACACATTCTTTCCCAAAAAAGATAATCAGAAAAAATAATAACTGAGGCTACCTGGCACTTGTGAGGTCTCTCTGTTGTGTGAACCTGTTTGATGTGTCCATTTAGATGGTCTGGTCTAAAACACGTGCAGGAAAAACACATTAGAAAAAAACAAGAATATTCAACAAAGCAACAAAACTGAGAATACAGTTTATGGTCTGTGGAATAAGAAGCTCACCTTGAAAAGCCTTTACCGCAGCTTTGGCACACGTAGGGTTTGCCCACAGAGCCGTCGTGGGAGCGCACATGGTACGACATTCTGTCCTTTCGCTTAAACCGGAGTCCGCAAACATGGCAGGCGTAAGGTTTCTCCCCTGAATGGGACAGTTTGTGCCTGTTAAGGTGGTACACGTCCCGAAACACTTTACCACAAATGTCACAGCCCACATGCCTCCTAGTCCGCTCGCGCTTACGACTGCTGTCAAGCGCAAGGGCTCCATTCTCCAGACTCAGGCCGCCGGAGGGTGACAGGCTGTGGACACTTCCACTGGACGCCCCATGCTGGGCCTCGTGGTTTTTTAAACGAGAGGCCTCTGTGAATGCTTTACCACAAATCCTGCAAGGAAACAGACCATTATGTTTCACGTGGTCAAACTGTGCAGTGTCCTCTTCGGCTTTTTTCGGTCTACTCCGGTTCCGCTTCGAGTTGGGCGAACCAGTGTTGTGATGAAGCATGGCCCCTGCAATTTCCATGGACGGTGAGAGCCCGTCTACAGGCTGTAAAGTCGGCATGGTCGGCTCCCCGGGGTCCTCCAGGAGCACAGCCGCCGAGGCTTCGCTGCCATCCATGTCATTTGGCGTTTGTCCATTCACCACATGCGTTCCCATCCCATTCACCATGTCCTGCGGGGCCACACACAAGCTGAGCACCGGGGGCTCTGGGTGGATTTTAAACAGACTGGCATCGCTTCCCCGTAAAGTGGGGACGAGGATCTGCACATTGGATTGTTTAATAACCTCCTGACAGATCTCGATGATCGACCGCATGAGCAGAAACTTAGCCGCGGTCATCAACTCAGGAAAGCACTCCAGACGCACAACTATGTTCGAGGTGTAAGCAAAGTCCAGAATGTCTTTGAAGACTTTGGGGCTTATGGTGTGCATTTCCAGCTCCTTGGCTTCGCCTTCCGACTGGCGGCTAAAGACCGACTCAAAGTATTCGCTGCAAGCCGCCAGGACGGCTTTGTGGGCTGGGAAGCTCTCCTCGCCGACGCGCAGCACCACATCGCAGAACCTGCCTCCATCTTTCCTCTGTGCGTTCAGGTTGTGTAGCATCTCCGTGCTGTGCTTGCTCACCTGATAGGTGTAGGAAGAGGTCCAAGACGGCTCCGCTACTTTCTCCATGCCGAATTCATCCAATACGTACAGTTGCGGACGACAGCGTTTGAAATCCTATGTGATCAACAAATTCGCTTAAATGCTTTCTTGAGGCTAAAAATATCGAACCCACGTCTCTTCTTTCCGTTTTAGCATCGTTAGCAGTAGCAGCAGAGGAAAAATGGCAGCCCCCCAGCTTCCTGTCAACTTTAACCCCAGTTTGTTTGGGGGGTGGGGGTCGCTCTTGTTGTGCCTAAAAACGTGCACTTTCACGACTCAGCTCCATGTACGCACAGAAAGGCAGTCAAATACCACAAGAGTGGCAAGTAACATTTCAACGGGACTATTTGTTTGGTCAAACCCCTCCCCCATGCAAGCCCCCTCCAACAACAACAAAGACGCAACGAACTGTCACGTTATAACCACAGGCTATTCAGAAACTCTAGCTTTTAAAGTTTATACACACGTTTTTATTTTTAGGCACAGATTCCAACTTTTTGCAGTTCTTTGAATCACTAGCTTAACTCCAGATTAATATAATCCACTAAATTTGGAAAAAGGTTAACATACGTCTTAAAAGGCACTATGTACACCATTTCCAATGACCAACTCAACACAGAATGCCATTACTGCGGATGAGGACCCAACCCAGTTATCAAACTGCTGCCTTTAGTAGACATCTCCATGGAGATGAGCTGGAAGGTACCCACTCCCGGTAAAGTTTGTAATTTTTTTTTTAGGAGAGATGAGGCGCTCACAACAAAAGCACACGTTTGAACATTTGATGTATTTTTTCCAATGATGAAAATATCTTTCAAAATAAATGCTTGTATGTACTTTGTTTATTGGGTAAAATTCTACATGGTGTGGCTTCAAAAAATTAATAAAAAATAAAATAAAAACACATTAGGCAACACTTACTTATTACTCATTTTATTTCAGTTCTTTTGTGCTTTTTAGCTAAATAGCACAGAATAAACCAACTCCCAACCAGCCTCAATGAGTTTGGCTGCTCTTTTGTCAGTGATAGGCTGGATGAGACAGTTTACAGAAAACAAAAAAACTGAAGAAAGGCACAACCAGCAGCCACCGTTTCCCCTAGAGTCCAATCAAGTTCCAACTCAGTCACAATTCAGGAAGGGGGGGGAGAGATTACTAGTTGGACAAAAGGAAAACTACCATTTGTTTCTCCGATTTAGCTGTACTGCAGTATACTTACATATTCCACACAATACCAAAAAAAGAAAAGAAAAAATACATATATACACGAGAATAGTCATTCCCTTAGTATGTACAATTGGGCGTATACACATTATTTACTGATTTACTATGTAAAGTCTCATACAAAAAGAAATGCTTCAAAACAAATCCACTCATCTTTCCTTCTCTGAAAATACGCCTCTTTTAAAAAGCAGTGACAGAGACTGAAGACAAGGCATTAGACCGTTCAGGTCTGTGCACCCTTTCAAAGTAAAGTTCACATTTTTCCAGAAAGGAAATGAACTTGCGGTGGTTCAGCAGTATGTAGCAAGTCACGGTCGAAACTCCAACTCATCAACGCTTATGACTTTAGCTGGCATGGACGGCAGCGGCTGCTCAAGCACGTCTGATCCAAACCACTTTGCAAGCCCCAAGGGCGGACTGCCTGCAATACGCTGTGAGCCGCTTGTCCGGTGAGGTCCATGGTTTTGAGACTGAGGACCACCAGGATGCACTGCAATAAACGGAAAACAAATATGAGTAACCCTGAGTATCACAGCAGAGTTGTCGCAGATCACAGCCCTGAGAGTCTGCAGATCAAAATGTATCTGCCTAAAAAACAAACAGGCAAAGCTTATCTTAAATGTTTAAACTCTTGGCTTAAATCTCAATTTCTAACAATGGCACAGACCCTGCTCACTGAGTATAAGCTGCTGTGGATGTTAGCAATTGATGGCGTCAATACCCATATTGGGTACAGCATGACCCAATATGATAAATTGAGAAATTGCGATTCCCCCGTCACAAAAATATTTCTACAGTTCTAGCTTATTTACACCTGGCCCAACCATGTCCCAACTTCTGATCGTTCACACTTGTTTGAGGCTAGCAGTACATGTGCAAAGTAACCTCACACGCATTTCAGAAATGAGGAATTATCCAAGACCTTGAGGTAAACGATAACTGGAGGTCTCAGACTCCAGTCTTTGGGAATCCCTCAAGGAAACTGACAGGATATATGATTTCATTTGAGAGCTCAAAAGGAAGAGAAACCAGAAGAATTGGAAAAGGAAGTTGGACTGATGGAAGTCATAAATTCCCTTTTCAGTTTGACAATAAAAAATACATACAACTCTACATGAGGACGTATATTCAAACTCCTTTCTAGACAGCTCGGAAACCGATCACTTCACGTACGTTCAGAAATCATCTCATTTCGGAACATAACAAATGACATGCATAGCTAGTTCAGTCACCTGGTCTTTGTTGAATTGCTGCAAACTGCATTTGGACATTAGATCTGGGAGGTAGCAGTGGATGGCCTGCTGCATTGACAGGATACAGTGGAGGACCAAGCAGGGCAGGTGGCAAGCCTTGAAGTTGTGAAAGATCCATGTGTGGTGGGAGAATACCTTAAAAAGGGAATAAAAAAATAAATAAAAAAAGTTCAACAGGAAATGCAGAACAGCCCAGATGTATAAAATCCAAGGATAAATCAGGCATGCATCAACCACTCAGTCTCATGACAGTTCAATACTCTAACAGGGCTACATTAACCGCCCGCTTTATCTCTTTTGATGCATTTCAAATTGGCCTTGACAAAGGGTATTCATTACATGCATCCAGAAAGTATTCATGCCCCGTCACTTTTTCCACATTTTGATTCGTTACTCATCCCTCAGATTGTCCTAATGAAAGGTTCTCCCATTTCCACAACCATCTCTGCAGCACTCCACCAAGCAGCCCTTGATGGTAGAGAGGCCAGATGGAAGTCTCAACTCAGACCGTGAGGAAGCCAAGATGGAACCATTTGGTCTGAATGCCAAGCATCATGTCTGGAGGAAACCAGGCACCGCTCATCACCTGGCAATTACCATCTCTACAGTGAAGCATGGTGGTGGCAGCATCCTGCTGTGGGGATGTTTTTCAGCTGGGAGACTAGTCAGGATACAGGGAAAGATGAATGCAGCAATGTATAGACACCGCTTCAGAGCACTCAGGCTGGGACAACAGTTCATCTTTCAACAGAATGACACGAAGCACACACCAAGATTATGAAGGAGTGGCTTTAGGACAAGTCTGAATGCCCTTGAGTTGCCCAGACGCTCCATCTAACCTGACAGAGCTTGAGAATCTGCAGGGAAGAATAGTTAAAATACAAGGGCCCGACCAATATGGATTTTTGGGGTTCGATATGAAGGGGGTTGGGCATGGCCAATATTTTAAGTAATTTAATTTGGTTGAATCTCTCAAATGGCCAATAGTTAAACATTTGTTACTATAGTAAAAGGTTTCAATTGTAGAAATGTATAGAAACTCATCCAAGATTGACCAATGTGGGTTTTTTAAGGTCAATGCCGACATGCATGGCTGATATTTTTGGCCAATATTTCAGAGTGAGCTTGTTTGAAAGACAAAAATCTGTAGATTCTACAACAAAGGGCAAGTTTCTCTTTTATGGTTACAAAATGTACGCAAAATTCTACAACATTAAAGGGGCATGAATACTTTCCGGATGCACAGTGGACAGATTAAGTTGCAATCTTGCTGCACAATACAGATTTACACAATTAAACTGAAAAATCAATGACAAACCTGCTTGCATAAGAGCTGGGCCGAGTTGCTGGGGTTGAATCCCCTGAGCCAGCATTCGTTGAACCACAGTCGGGTGGAGCTGTGGAGGGGGGCGCACCATGGGCACATGGGGTATTAACGGGATAGGGTAGACTGGACGAGGGAAGGACGACGATGGGCCTGGTGGTCCCACATTGGGCATGTGGTGCCCAGTGGCACGGAGCCGGTCCTGATCTTTATTTGACTGAGAAGCTGAGCCAACCTTCCCAGATGAAGGGTGTGCTCCATCAGCGGTTTCTGGAAAAGTTTTTAACAGGCCAACATCTAAAAAGAACACAACATTGTTCAATGCTTCATATAAGATTGCTATAATTTTAACACTACAGAATAGGGATGGGACGAGATTTCCACGGCATAACCAAAAAAATACTGCAATATCACGGTATATCGTGAAGTTGCGTGTTTTATATTTAAAAAGTAAAAACAGGGTTCGCATTCAACTAACGGGGTTTGTTTATGGTACATTTGTAATTACATGCTGCTAAGGATCAATAAAGTGTAAAAATATAAATTTGTGTCAGGGTACGCAGGACGCCCAGGGGTTGATCACAATCTGATCGATATTGAAGCCGCACGGGAAACGCGCCTATACAGGCGAAGGAGTCTTATAATTCAGACATGGATGAGCTTGTTCTGGACCCAAATGTGTCCACACCAGAATCGAACCTCATGAGCCGCTTTGGACCAGAGTACGTAAAATTCCACGGAGGCCGAGAGCGCGGCTGAGGCTGCGTCGGCCCTCGCTACAGCAGCGCCAACGCTCGATCGAGTTGCAATTTCTGTCATATCTGTCATTCTTATCAACCATTCTTGTCCCGAGCCGACCTTGAAAAAGCCATTCATGCCTTCATCAGCTCGAGGATAGACTACTGTAACGCCCTCTACACTGGACTTAACCAATCACTCCTCAAATCGGCTTCAACTGGTACAAAACGCAGCAGCCCGTCTTCTCTCCAACACCTCCAGACGCTCACACATCACCCCTGTCCTCTTCTCTCTCCACTGGCTCCCAGTGCGGTTTAGGGTGGAGTTTAAGGTCTTGATGTTTGTGTTCAAGGCCATCAATGGCCTGGCCCCGGCCTACCTCGCCGACTTAGTAACGGTCTACCAACCAGCCAGAACTCTGCGCTCCTCTGAACACACCTCCCTGGTCATCCCCAAGTTCAAATACATAAAGTTTGGAGGCCGTTCTTTTGCCGTCCAAGGCCCAAAGCTGTGGAACGCACTTCCGGTACAGCTTCAAAACATCACTGAGTTGAGTCTTTTTAAATCACAGTTGAAGACACATCTTTTCAGACGAGCTTTTGATGCATAGCCACTGACTCGACTGCTGTTTTTATGTACATTTGTGTTTTTATTGATGTCTATTATATCTTTTATTTCTATTCTGGAAAGCGCCCTGGGCACCTTCTGGCTGTTGTAAGGCGCTATACAAATAAAATTTGATTGATTGATTGATTGATTGTCAGGAGCTGTGTGTGTGGAGTCAGACTGGCGGGGACTTCGATTTGCAACAGGAGTTTCTCTCATTCTGATCCGAGGGGAGAAGGACAAGCGTTTATGGCTTCTCCACTGCCGCTAAACGAGTGGCTTTGTATCTGACACATACATTTACATGTACGAGCTGCTGTGCGGTGGCACATGCAAAGATTGTAATGTCCTGCGTAAACATCTTTTAACAAAAGCTTACACCAGCGCATTTGAATCTGCACCAGTCGTTTGACAGTACGACTGAGGGGGCGGGGCCAGAGCGCAGAGTCCAAACCAGAGTCTGATGTTCAGAATGAGCTGGTCACTGGGACAAAGCAAAACACTCAGCTTTACCCATTCACACCAACAGCCTCGTTTTCCAAAGATATAAACAACTTGCATTTTTTTTTATTTACATATTCTGAACCACTGGTCTAGAGCGTGTGATGAATGATGAACAATCGAAACCACAAAGCTAACAGGTTAGCGCAACGCGAGCTACAGAGCTAAACAGCCGCACTTGATCCAAACAAAAGCTTCATCTCAGCGGCATTTTAATACCACAGTATACTTTGAAACCGGTCATCGTCCCATCCCCACTACAGAATAAAGTGCTGTACCAGTGGCTGTATCATCCTTGCTTTCGGAACGGCTCCCAGTTTCATCTTTGCCTTTGGTTGCATACATTTTCCGGATTACAGATGTGGGTGTAAAAGATGGCGACAGCTGCAGGTTTTTAAAAAACAGTCAACATTCAGTGAAAAAATAAACACATAAAAAAGTAGGCATTACAGCCCAACATTTATGGCATTAAGCTCACCATGCTCGTGACTGCATTACCAGGAGAGTTTCTTCCAGCAGATTGAGGGCCAGGAGAACGGTTCATGCGCCTAGTGTGCAATATACAAGTTAACTATGCAGAACACATTTGATATTCTTTAATCATTTACGTACCGGTTTCTTAAGGATTTGTCCTGTTGTGGCTTATAGCCGGACTGGAATGAGTGGTGGGAGTGAAGGGCTAGGTCTTGCTGGAAATCAAGTGCATCTAGGTCTGCCTTGTTGACAGTCATGGGTAGTGCCCTCATCTAAAAAAAGAAAAAAAAGAAAATAAATCCATGGATGCAAATGTACCATATGGTTTAGTGTTCAAATCAGTAGCCCAGCATTTGAAAGCAAAATTAACCTGTTGTGCAGCAGATTCTGGACTGATCGTTCTGTGCATTTCAGCAAACTGTTCAGGCAATAAAGCCTGAGGACCAACTGGAAAGCCTGGAAGAGTAAAATATATTAGGAGACAAAATAAGCACTCAAGCCAACAAATGAAAAAAAATCAAACTCATACCCGCAGAAGATTGCAAGTGGCTGTTAAAGTAGTCTGGTGAAGTGGCTCTGTGTGGAAAAATAGGAGAAGGCCCTTTGTGTAGGAGTCCTTGCAAAAGAGTAGACGTCGCAGGGCCTTCAGAAGGGCCCATGAGATTTCCCAGTAACGTAGGGGAACTACCACGAGGACCTCCAAGGAGCTCCTGTAGAAATGACAAAAAGAAAACCGCAGATCAAAATGTATAAGCTGGCCTATTGTAGAAACAAAAAAGGACATGTTAAAAAAACTGAGACTGACCTGGAAAACGTTTTTCTGCTGTTCCCCTGGCACTTTTGAGTCTAACAAATTCACCACAGATTCAGGAGTTTTCTGAGAATACAATAAAACACACATTGTAAACCAAATGCAACAGTCACCGTGGTGCTAGGTAGTTTAGACAGTAGTTTGATGGGCACACAAACCGCTCCAACTCATTCGGCGTTGTCAGGTAATTTTTTCCAACATTAGCCATGTTGTGAGGTCAAGAGTTTACGACAAATTTACAAATATATATTAAGCAAATGTATGTATAATAAAGTAAGCCACAGTTATGAATATCTGAATATTTCCAGCTCTAAATAACACGTTTCAGCATGCGAACGAATGAACAGTAGACATTTTCTCTGTGGGTGAAACTTGGGTAAGAATATACAGTGCCTTGCGAAAGTACTAATACACCTTGAACTTTGGCACATGTTTACAACCCAAAAGTAAAAATTTGATTTTTTATTTTTTTACTGAAAGTTCACACGCAACAGACAACTGTGAAGTGAAAACATGACATGATTGTTATTTTACCAAAAAATAGAAAAGTGGGGAGTGCACAAGTATTCATAGAGCATTAAATTGCCTTTATAACATTCCTAAAGACTGCAGAATGTTCACACCTTGCCCTAACCATTTAATAGAGGCCATCTATACGTAATCTATTCAGTACAATTACAGCTGTTCTGTGAGGGCCTCAGAGCTATGGTCAGAGTGAATTGGTCACCAAGCAACATCATGAAGGCCAAGGAGCTCACCAGAGAGGTCAGGGATAAAGTTCTGGAGAAGTTTTAAGCAGCATTAAGTTATAAAAAAGATTTGAACATCTCACGGAGAACTGTTCAATCCATCATTCGGAAATGGAAAGAGTATAGCACCACTGCGAACTTACCAAGACACGGCTGTTCAACTAAACTAACAGACCGAACAAGGAGAGCACTGGTCAGAAATGCAACCAAGTGCCCCAAGATAACTATAGAGGAGCTGCGACATACTGCCACTGAGCTGGGGGAATCTGTACATGGGACAACTAGAAGTCGTACTCTACACAAATCTGGCCTTCATGGACGAGTGGCAAGAAGAAAGCCATTATTGAAAGGAGGCCATAAGAAATCCCAATTGAAGTTTGCTAGAAGTCATACGGAGGACACAGGAACTTTATGGCCCAAATGCAAAACGTTATGCATGGCACAAACCTAACACTGCTCATGGTCCTGAGTGCATCATCCCCAGTGTCAAATATGGTGGGGGAGCATCATGCTATGGGGCTGCTTTTCCTCAGCGGGGACTGGGAAGATGGTAAGAATAGTTGGGAAGATGGATGGAGCCAAATACAGGTACATTTCAGAAAAACCTGCTGGAGTCAGCAAGAGAACTGAGGCTGGGGCAGAAATTCACCTTCCAGCAGGACAATGACCCTAAACACAAAGCTAAATCTACATTGGAATGGTTTAAAAATAAATAAAAGATTAATGTGTTAGAATGGCCCAGTCAAAATCCTGACCTAAATCCTATTGAAAATCTGTGGAAAGACCTGAAACTGCCGTTTACAAAACTCCAAGCTCTGTCAAATTAGGAGAGCGTTTTTGGAGAGGGATGGGCTAAAATGTCAGTCTCTAGATGTGCAAATCTTGTACAATCATACCCCAGAAGACTTGCTGCTGTTATTGCAGCAAAAGGGGGTTCCACAAAATATTAAGTCATGCTGTATGAATACATGTGCGTGCCCCACTTTAGCCTTTTCTTTTTTAAATAACAGAATCATGTATTATTTTGCATAAAATCTTTATGTTTAGGGTTGTAAACATGACAAAATATGCAAAGGTTCAAGGTGTATTAGTACTTCCGCAAGGCACTGCATCTCCGTATGGAAAAACAGTGGCCTGTTCCTTCAAGCCGGTGTAAACGGGTGATCTCAGAGCGGCTGTACTCTCCTCTAAGGCCTAGAGGCTGTGGTGTGAAGGCAGCCAACCTCAGACCGAATTACTCCCCTTCATTCCTCTTTTTTGTGCGAAAAAATAATGCATTTTTAATGAACACATGCTGCATGACAGGACGTATGGATTACTATTCTGATGTAGGAAAATTTATATTACGGTACATCTTTCTTCCGCACCCCTTTCCCTTCCTGCTGCACAGTAAAGCTTTCCTCTCCATGCGTCGATTAAATGCATTTCTCCATTTAACCATAAGTGACCATAGCATAACCTCAAGACTGCTTACACCAAGCAAATGTGCGCCTTCTGAAAAAGAGCCAAGTCATTACAGATGTACTTACATTAGTTGAATTGGCTTTGGGGTGGACCGGCAGAGTTCCACTTGCCTTCATGCTGCTGACCAACTTATTAAATGCTGACATGTCTGTGTCACGTGATCGTGGCCATGAACCAGAGCCACCCGTTAATGCTTCTTCTAAATGTTCAGCCATAAAAGGAGTTCCATTTCCCTGTGGTGGAGTTGGTACTTTTCTTGGCTGTGCATCAGAGGTAATTTTCAAACCCTTCATCTCTCCCTCAACCTCTTCTAGTGACAGCACCACTCCAGAGTGACCTGATGAAGGAAACATGCTTTACAAATTAAATGCAAACATGTCAATGTTAAGTTTACCACCAACTAGGGCTGAACGATATGTACAAAATTTCATATCGATAGTCATGCCAGATATCTCGATATGATACAACTATGGGTTAGGTGAAAACCAAGCATTTTTCAGAATAAAATTATACAAAAGAGTAGTTTTATTGATGAAAATCTATATTGTTTATATCTTGCTTTTTCGATTTTAATATTTAGAATTTTCATATCTCGATATCAATACGATAACGCTACATCTTTTAGCCCTACTACCAACAAGAGCAACGTTTTTAGAACAGTAAAAGTTAATGAATCTTCCATAAGGCTCAATGTGACACTTACTACTTTCCTGAAGTCGTGCTTTATTGACCGAGAGTGTTGAAAGCAGAGGCTTCAAGTCGATTTTGGCTCTGTGCAGCATGTCCAGGATGTCTACCTTGTCTTTGCAATCTGATGTAATAGGTGTAAAGTAAGGTGCTGGTCCATGGTTTGGTTCGAGCCCTGAACAACAAAAGTGTTAGAAGCACACACAAAAAAAAACAGCTATATGAAAGTGTCAAGGGCCTAAAAACTGGAGTTTCCTTTACCAGCTAGTCTCTCCAGCTCCTCGTGAGGAGTAGACCGTAGGCTGCTGGATCTGCTACCCGAGGGACTCAGATTAGTTGAGAACCATTGACTGAACCGACTTGCAGATACAGGGCCCTCACCAAGAACGTCTTCAATCATCTGCAAGGGAAAAGAGCATATTAGTCAGTACAGACCTGTGGTTTTTGCTAGGGATAACGGTCATAAAAACATCATACCCATTTCTATCAGTCATTAATCTATGCATATTTTGATTAAAGATATTTCCTAACAATAATCTGACATTGCAGGATAAATGGAACTGAACTAAACAGGATTTGTGAACAAGTCATTGAACACAAATTCTGCAAGAGAAATGTGTACAAACAAGTGTGTTCAAGTCTCAAAAGACGACCTATTCAGAGCATCATCTGCTCATTAACCTTAAGGCTCATATTCTACTATTACAAATAGATGCTAATTAGCATCATCTCAGTTTGAACTTGGCTTTTAACAGTGGGTGAACCATTCACCACACCCATCTCTCCTTTTCTCTGATGGATATCAAGTCAATGCTCCGATGTGAGCGTGCAAGATGTTTGAACCGTTGCGACAGGAAAAGGCTTTTAGGTTGCCGTGTGAAATGCAAAGCAAAACCACACTGCGTTCCAGTGACGTCGCTGTGCTTTAGGGGGCTCCCAGAGGCCACGTGGACAGAGAGCAGTACTGCATTTGGACTTTAATTACAGCTTGATTTTCCATCCATCAAAATGGGGCTGGGCAATTAATGGAAATTGCAATCTGAACTTTGGTCAATGAGTCGGGGGGGCAAAGCTCTTGATTTACCGATCGATCTACGTTCCCACCCTCACCTATGGTCATGAGATTTGGGTAATGACCGAAAGGACAAGATCGAGAATACAAGCGGCCGAAATTAGTTTTCTTAGCAGGGTGGCTGGGCGCACCCTCCGAGATCGGGTGAGGAGCTCAGTTACCCGGGTGGAGCTCGGACTCGAGTCGCTGCTCCTCCACGTCGAAAGGAGCCAGCTGAGGTGGCTAGGGCATCTGTTCCGGATGCCTCCTGGTCACCTCCCGGTCGCCTCCCTCGGGAGGTGCTCCAGGCATGTCCTATTGGAAGGAGGCCTCGTGGAAGGCCCAGGACACGCTGGTGGGACTATGTCTCCGAGCTGGAGGTGTGCATGGATCGGGAAGTCTGGGCATCTCTGCCGAGACTGCTGCCCCCGCATAAAGCGGAAGAACATGGATGGATGGATGGGCGTGCACAAGTATTCATGCAGCATTTTTGGAGTGCATTAAATTGCCTTTATAACATTCCTAATGACTGCAGAATGTTCACACCTTGCCCTAACCATTAAATAGAAGCCACCTGAGTGTAATCTATTCTCAGTATAATTACAGCTGTTCTGTGAGGGCCTCAGAGCTATGGTCGGAGTGTATTGGTCACTAAACATCATGAAGGCCAAGGAGCACACCAGAGAGGTCAGGGATAAAGCTGTGGAGAAGTTTAAAGCAGTGTCAAGTTATACAAAGATTTGAACATCTCACGGAGCACTGTTCAAGCCATCATTCAGAAATAGAAAGAGTATAGCACCACTGCGAATTTACCAAGAAACGGGCGTCCACCTAAACCAACAGACCGAACAAGGAGAGCACTGGTAAGAAATGTAACCAAGTGCCCCAAGATAACTCTGGAGGAGCTGAGACGTACTGCCGCTGAGCTGGGGGAATCTGTACATGGGGCAACTAGAAGTCGTACTCTACACAAATCTGGCCTTCATGGACAAGTGGCAAGAAGAAAGCCATTATTGAAAGGAGGCCGCAAGAAGTCATCATGTAGAAGGTGCTTTGGATCAGATGAGACAAAAATTTAACTTTTTGACCCAAATGCAAAACATTATGCATCCAAATGTAAACCTAACACTGCTCATCGTCCTGAGTGCACCATCCCCAGTGTCAAATATGGTTGGGGGGAGCATCATGCTATGGGGCTGCTTTCCTCAGCGGGGACTGGGAAGATTGTAAGAATAGTTGGAAAGATGGATGGAGCCAAATACAGGGACATTTTGGGAGGAAAACCTGCTGGAGTCAGCGAGATAATTGAGGCTGGGGCGAAGATTCATCTTCCAGCAGGACAATGACCCTAAACACAAAGCTAAATCTACAATGGAACGGTGTAAAAAAAAAAAAAAAAGTGGTAGAATGGCCCAGTCAAAGTCCTGACCTAAATCCTATTGAAAATCTGTGGAAAGACCTGAAAACTGTTGTTCAAACGCTCTCCTTTTAATTTGACAGAGCTCGAGTTGTTTTGTATTTGGGCTTGCTTTAACTTGCCCAAGTTTCGTGTGTATTGCTTGGATAAAACATCTAGATGTGCAAATCCTATAGTCATACCCCAAAAGACTTGCTGTTATTGCAGTAAAAGGGGGTTCCACCAAAGTATTCATGCTGTAGGAATACTTGTGCACACCCCCATTTTTCACTTCTCCATTTATTGAAAAACAATGCATCATTTTGAGTTCACTTGTCTGTTAATGATGTGTGAACTTTCCGTAAAAAAAAAAAATTATATATAAAATATATAATTTTATATATAAAAAGAAATCCAAATAAAATCTTTATGTATATGGTATATACATATATTACATAATACAAAAAGAAAATAAACCCGTAAATTTTTTCCATATCATCCAGCCCTACGTCAAAATGACATCGTACAAAATCTTCCCATCAAAGCCAAGCACTGAGAATTTTCAGTTAGTGTAATATCTGGTACAGACCATACAACACAAAACCAAGCTAACCTATATGCTTGCTGATTATTCAAATACTTACAGATGCCAGCCCTGGCATAGTCTTCTCCAGATTGAAGAATTCATTGAAGTCAAAGTCTCCTGTGGACTGCTCCGGCAACACATCTGTGTGTGGAACTTCTTGATCCGCTGGGCATTTCAAAACTATATCAGGCTCCTCAGGCAGCCCACCATTACATTCAACTGTCAACAAAACCACATTTTGTACTTTTGTCTAATGGAAGTAAATTCATGTAATAAAGCTGTCAATAGCAACATACTTTCTTTGACTGACTCCGTCTTTTTCTTTGACCTTTTGGGCCTGCGTTTGTCATCTTCCAAAATCTTGTCATCAAACCCAATAAGCTCAATGGTCTCAGACTGGCTCGTGGGTCCCCCAGAAAACCATTCTGGCTCCTCCTCGGCATAGGAGTCATTTCTTCTTCTCTCACTAAACACACGCTTGTCACCAAAGTCTCTCTGTAAAGAACAAGGATAATGTAGATGAAATCATACAATTACTGTTAACCTGCACAGTTTTACACAAATCCAATCATACACACCCTGAATCGTTTATCCTTAAAGTCACGTTCCCGCTCTTTCTCCATACGAGGCTCGCGCTCAAATGCTCGAGCAGCAATTATGCGTCCACTCCCGATTCTCCGCGCCCCTCCAAGACGAAGGCTTTCATTCTCCTTATTTTCAAGGGGGCTGACGGGCCGTCTAATATGAGCCAGAGGTGCGGCATTTCCTTGGCAACCACCTCCAAAGCTGCGTCGCTGAGGACTCAGAATCACATCCAATTCGTCTTCCTTTAAACGTTCTCGTGGATCTAAATTTGATAAATTAATTTGTATGAAAAATCAAAACTATACCATTCATTGGTTGTAAAGCAACATTGATAGTTACCAGGGAGTCTTCGTTTTAAAGGAGCTCTATCATCTCCATAATCCTTCTTAAAACCTTCCACTGGAGAGCTACGCTCTGATGAGGGATACAGTGAAGCATGCCACTTCTCAGGGTCCCAGACACCGTCACTGTATCAACGAAGATGCAAGCAACATTTTAAAACCAATGCCAAGTGTCTCAGAGACCAGCTATTCAGTGACACTTTGCATTAGGGATGCACCGATACAATACCGCTATTGGACCAGACACGGGAAAATGCAATATTGGGTATCGATCCAAATATCCGAGCCTAACCGATACTTTGAGTCTGAATATTATAAAAACACAACTTTCACCAATTTATTAAGTGACTATAGACATGGTACCCCATTTTGAATTTCATAACCAGAGAATCCAATTCTACTCTATTACTAATTCTATTATTAGTAATAGAATAATATTGGCTGTTGAACTGGCCAAGCAAGTGTTTGTATTTTAGTTTATGAGATGCTGTTTAATAGCTGAATTACCATTTATAATGCATTTTTTAATGACCCAATCATTTGTTCACAGCGGGTGAACGCAGCGCTGGGAAGGAGTCCAGGAGTACCACTTTCGATTTGAATATATATATATATATATATATATATATATATATATATATATATATATATATATATATATATATATATATTTTAAAAAGGACACGGATCATCGAATTTGGAGCAACATAACCTCACCTCCACTACATCATAAAGACACAAGTGAAACGGAAACACCGTCTGGAAAGAGGAAAAGCTTTGTGACAATCAGCAGCACTAATATGATTCAATAAACTTATGAAAATACAGACGCAATTAACACCAAACTGGATTATAAACATGTTTTAAAACACATCATCGCTGGACAGAGGTACTGCACCCTCAAACCACACATTAAATATCCGGGAGAGGCAGGAGAGAAGCGAAGTTTGCCTCCAGTGTCAGGGGTATAAAACTATTCCACTGTCACCAAAGCACAAACAATTTTCATTCACATCTTGGTGCTTAGCAGCAATAGCGTAGTTTTTTTTTACAGCAGTGGCTCCTCCTGAAGTGAACACATGCGAGCGTTTAATTGCAAGCGACCAAATGGAAGCCACAGCTTGACCAAGTCTCTCCCTTAGCGGCTACTCTCAACCTGTGGATAAACAACCTTTGTTGTTCTCAGACTCCTAGTGGTCTTTATCTAGGCATACTTTTGGATGAGAGGCGAAATGTCCCACACTTTGACTAAAGAGTGTAGAAGATGACTCAGGCAATCACCCAAGGTGAACTGTGCGACTGAGCTTACAGACATTTGCTTTTTGACTTTTTACAGATGGTGTCATGTTTTCCTTCAGAATTTGTTGGAAATGAATTTAATACATTCTTCATTTTACCCCAAGAAATGTTCCGTGAGTGGCTGCAATACAACCCCGAACCATGATGGATCCCACCCCAGGTTTAACAGTTGCACAAATGTTCTTTCCATAAAATTCTGTGCTTCTTCTCCAAACATATTCTTTCTGGCTCATTCTGGCCAAAAAGCATTGGCCTCATGCATTTGGGAGACAAAAAAAAAAAAAAATATATATACACACAACTTTTTGGCTGGAATGCGCAACGGTCCGTTTGAAGAAAGGGCACCGAATTTGATGAGGGGAACATGCGTCCAGCTGTTAAGCCTGGGGTACAGATGAACTCTTCTAAGATAACACTCGTCTAAGAGAACATACCTCAGTATGTAAAAACGGTGGCCTATTCCTTTAAATTCAAACATGACATACAGGTCATATCTAGCCAACGCCATACTTGTGGCCAGCAATCATAATATGGGAAACAGAACACACCAACTTGCCATCAATGTAGCAACCTCTAGCAGCAGCCGCCAATCACGCAGCTCCAAAAGACCTACTGGCTAAGCAGTCAGATACATTTACGGCAGATAAATTCACGCAATACCATTACCTGTCATATTTTTCAGAGAGGCATTCAGGCCTTTCATGGGAGATTGGCAAGTCCTTGATTTCCAGTAATTCCTCCTGAAACAAAAATGGGTGTTACATATAAACTAGGTCAATATGTCAAACAATATACTTTGATTCACCTTTGTGTATCTGAACGGAGCGGCTGGTTTCACTGGCTCCACAGCTGCGTCTCCATTCCTCTGCTCCACACAAGTCTCGCCGTCCATGACTGAAACGTGTAACTGAAGCAACAGCTTTTGGACCAACTACCAACGATTCTGAGGAAGAAGAAAAAAAAACGAACATGAACACTATATCAGACATTGAAACACAGGGTCTAAAATAACTTCAATTGCACGGGGCGAAATTTGGCCAACGCTGATGAGCAATTAAGTTAATTGACTGCAGCCCGGCGTCGTTAACAGTCGAGACAACTGGAGGTCAACTGGATGGAAACGCAACTCCCAGAATGGAAACAAGAGCCAAAACTAAACGGCTATTAAACGCTGTAGTTTAGATTTAATTTCACGATTGCGTACGGTAATATTTATAGGTTAGCATTTAGCTAAGACAGCAAAATGAAAATGTTTACTGTCTTCAAGTGAGTCTCACGCCTTCGAGGGCAAAGTAGTAGGCAAATAAAAACGTTAACATTGATGTTAAACTTACCCAATAGCAACTCCGTGTGACACAAGTTACAAATGCCGACTTGAAACGCTCTTGTTAGCTAGCTAGCTAACCTAGCACTAGTGCTAGCCAGCTAACCGCTGGGAATGGGATAATGCCCACCCAGCAAGTACTTACTATGAAACCGATTGAGTTTTTACTACAAATCCAAGCAATACACACGAAACTTGGGCAAGTTAAAGCAAGCCCAAAAACAAAATAATCCCACTGGGGCAGTGAATCTTCAATAATCGTCTCGTTCTATGTTTTCTAAGTCGCAGCAACAAATTTCCTCTGATCGCCGCTTTAAGAAGGTCCTGAGAAAGCTTACAACATCGTGTTCGGCGCGCCTGAGTAGAATTTTATCATTTGCCCGTGCATTTCACGTTAGTTTTATTATGTGCTGAAGGAAAAATCTATTTGATACAGATGATGGAGTATAAATAAGCCGAATAACTTTTGTAATGCGTGAATTTGGCATGTAAAATGATTTTGTAGTAAGTCGAGGCAAATATCCGGCCTACTTTTTTTCTTGGGTGCGTTCAATTAATTCATCGTTTAGAGATTTTCATGACTGTCAATATAAAAGTGCATGTTCCCGCCATGGTAAAGTGACCAGGATATTTTAGCAAATGCCACAGTTTGATAGGACCCGTGTAGTTATACTATCGTTGTTGTCGAGTTAAATAAAAGTTTTGTGTTTATGTGAATATAGATTGTTAACATTCTCAAAGGCATAGAACACACTCGATACAGTAGGTCGCGGCATGCGCCTCAGTTTGGCTAGTAGTCCGCCATTAAGCTGAAAGAAGAAGTAGTAGTAAAAGTTTTGTACTGTTGTTTATTGTGTGGTATCTTCCGGTGTGTTCCTGCTCCGCTAAGTTATTTTCGCACCCCTCTAGTTGAGCCCCTATCGTTTATGTCGTTGCTATTGACAACTTACAGACTGCATCAGGAAACTTGTGTTTGGGCATGAAGGGTTAAAATAATGTTTAATAACTCTCGGAAACCTGGACTGCCGAGGTCAGGTGCTGTCAGGTCTGTGTCAAAACAATACACCACTCAAACCAGAAAAGTATTTTACAGGGTGGGCTACAACTGGAACAAAGGCGGAAGGCTAAAAGAGCTAAGAATAAGGTAACGCAATAATGGTTATTGTTTTATATCAAAACCTTGGCTTTTTTATTTTTTCATTAACAGGCATTTAGCCAGGAAGTTTCTAAGGATATGGATACAGAAGACTTTTGGACGAGTTTTGCCTCACCAAGCAAAGTAATTTACATGTTGTGTATTATATCAAATTCAGCTTAAATTACATCTTTTGATCTTCAGGTCACACTTTAAGGGAGTTATCTTTAAGCGAATCTTTGAAGCATGGAAGGATGAATGGTGGACATCAAGGAGGGAGTGGAGTCTGACACTGCGTGCAGAGTGTCACCACAGGTCAGATACACGAGCAGGCATAGCCTGTCCAGTAATAGATAGTTAAGTATTATACACCGACTTAAAGAGGCATCACATCCATTGTCCTGGAAAAGCCTCCAGCTTCTTCGCAAAAAGAACAACTTCAAATTAGGCTTATGTGGCCCCAAATGCACACTTGTACTGAGATGCCTGTGTACTTTACGTTGTAATTTTATGTCCTGTGTTCTGCTTATTGGCCAGCCATGTGCGTGTGTTGTAATGTTGTGCAAATAATTTTAGATCAAGATCAGATTATCGATGAATAATCTGTCATATTTACTTTCTGCTGTTCTGCAGGTATTTTCTTCACAACCAGACATTTCACAGATGGAGGGATTTTGTGGTTTTGCAAAAAGAAAAGAAGATGAAATTACAAAATGCTCAATCATTTGGTGATTTTCAAAAAAATACATATTTTTTATTTCTGTAAGTACACACACCTACAGTATGTTAAACTATATTTTTTTAACCAGCTGACAGACAACGGCTGCATCACGCTTTGGAAAGATGGGAGGATTTTACTGAAATGAGGAGAATTAATAAGAAAAATCAGGGCGCAGCTCTTCAATTCTACAAGCAATTAATTTTAAAGTAAAAAGAGAAAGAACAATATTACTTTTGTGTAGGTTTAATATAGTGACCATTCAACATATATAGTTTTTTTTTATTATTATTGCAGAAGGTCTTGGTGCAAATGGAAGAGTAAGCTGCAGCATATACAGCACCTTATTGTAATAAAGGACAAAGCCCTCAAGCAGCAAAGGTGGGAAGTACAGCACAAGGTAAAGTCAATGTATTGCTTTCTTTTGAAACCAGTTTCCCTACATTTTGACATTTAGTCAAGGTTGTATTCACAATATTCATTTTTGGTTTTTATCTTGCCTTTTCAAGTGACAACAGTTATTTAATCAATAATAATGTATTTATTGGCTGTAAACCATGTAAAAAAATCTGCATTGTTGTAGACCATTTCTACCATAGAATCCTAACCTGCCCACCTTAACATCAAACTATAGACTCTTTATAATATGCTATTACATGAACACAGCCAATTGTTGTTGTTTTTTCTTTATAGGTTTTGTTTTGTTGGAGAGACATGTACAAGGTCTCTTGTCACAACAGACTGAATGAGTTAAAGGCTTCATGTCACAACACAATAAGGCTGAAGAGAAAAGCATTTAATCAGTGGGTTAAGTATGCTTCCTGTCGCTGCACTAAAGACAACTCAAAAGGTTATTCTGAATAATTTTATTGATTTAAAATGCATGTTTTCATAAATCATGTTGTTTTTTTCTATTTAGTTGTAGCTCTAAACACTAACAAACTCAGGCTAATGAGGTTGCACTGGACAAAATGGTGTCAAGCGTTGTATGAAAAATGGAGTGAAGAGGTGCGGTTAGAGGCTGCTGGACATATAGCCACAAGGATATGTCAGCGCAGAGTGGTCCATCGCTGGAAAGCTTGTATCCTTAGCACACATTTGTGCCATTTCAAATACTTTACGAAATTCCTTAAGATAATCTTGGACATTGGCATAGTGGCTCCTCACAGTATTTCCTGTGTGAAAATTATATGTTGTCCCTGTGTCCAGGTGGGTTTTATCTGAGTACTTGGGTTTCTCGTCAACCTAAAAAAATGCATAAAAGCAAAGTAGTTCTTACAAGAAACCTATCTTAGGATACGGAGAACGGTCCTGGGCACTGCATTGTGGTAGCTGACTGCTCTTAACAGGTTGCCCCAGCAACATTGAACACATTTTTACTGTGAGAACACTGTAACACTGTGCCGTCAGGTGACTTTAACCAACCTTTAATACCCATTTAGTTTACTCCATCACTGGAATAAATTGGATTCAGGAGGAATCACCAAAAATGTTATAAACAAATAGTGTGTGTGTGTGTGTGCGCACTCTTGTAATTATGATATTGTGAGGACCAGTTTGAGTTTTGAAGAAGATCTTTATTTATATAGCGCCTTTCACGGACATGGTCACAAAGCGCTTTACTCAGTGGTGGTAAGCTATGTTAGTAGCGTTAGTTTCCCCTGGGGGAGACTGACGGCTCCTCTGACCACCACCAGACATTCACTCACACACAACATTCATCCTGGCCTATTGTACATGTTGGAGGTAGGAGAAACCGGAGTACCCGGAGGAAACCTACGCAGACACGGGAAGAACATGCAAACTCCACACAGAAAGGCCCCGTCCAGATGGGAATCGAACCCGGGACCTTCTAGCTGTGAAGCAAGAGCTACCGTGCCGCCGTACAGTGTTTTAACCAACAGTGAGGACATTTTTGAAAAGTGAGGACATTTTGGGTGGTCTTCACTTATTTGAAGGACTGTTTGAGGGTTAAGATGTGGTTTGAGGTTTAGAATTGGGTTTAGATTAGGGTTAGGATTAAGGTTAGGGGCTTAGGGTTCAGGGTTAGGGTCTGGGTAATACATCGTGTGTGTGTGAGAGGGTGAGAGAGTGAGAGAGTGTGAGAGAATGAGTATCCTATATGACATGTCTTACTGCCTAGTTGGCGGATATTTCTGGGTTCCTTAGCTCATGACTAGATGTAAAGCTATGTCATGAAAAAGCTGGAAGAATCCAGAAAGTACAAGAGCATTACCATCATCACTTAATGGTAAGATTCTAGTGTTAAAATATTAAACACTGTGAATATACAAGTTTATATGTATGCATCGAACAATGTGCTTACAGAGAGCTGCTTTTGGTGGATTGGCTCACAATGTTCAGTTAAATAAATCAAAACGACTTAACAACAATGTGGCTGTCCAACATTACCAACAAACTGTAAGGGATCAAATGCCAGTGGTTAAATTGAAAGGAAATATTGTTGGGTAAAGGTTGATCTATTTGTGCTTGTTTAAGATTTTTGGGAGATTCTGGAGACTCTGGTTGGAGCGTCTCGAAGAAGCTGAAGACACGAGTTTTCAACCCCTCACAGAGAAGGCTCGAACTACTTATCGGTTGTTTAATTTGTTTTACCCACCTCTTTTATCTTTTACGCACATTATAATATTGCTTCAGAGATATATATTTTTTAATATAATTTATTATTGACAGCATCTCCTTGTCAAGAATCTGTTTTCGCTTCTGGAGAGAGAAGTTGGCCGAGTCAAAACACATGCAGGTATTTTAACAAGCCTTTTACAATGTTCTATGCAAACTATCATTCTTAATTTTAATTTTGTGCAGACACTAGCAAAGCAGGCGGACATGTTGTATGCAGACCACATTGTGCCACGTTGTTTTCAATCATGGTTTAACTTTACTCACCGAAAAACAGCTCAAAAACAAAGAAATGTCAAGGCAGAGCTCCACAACAGGTAGCCTAGCCTTTTAAACATGTTTATTACAGAGATTATCATTCAAAAGTAATGAAGGAATCAATTTCCACTTGCAGACAGCGCCAATTCTCCTGGACTTTTTACACCTGGTGGGGAGTGTCCGAAAAACACAAAGAGCAAAAGCTGGCAGAGCAAATGGTTTTGTGAAATACCTAATTGAAGATAAATATGGTCTTTCAATGTCCATAATAAATAACTATTTTTAGGCCATTTTTCATGAGGAACAAAGACAAATGCAAAAAGTCTGGATTCTATGGAGGAAACAAGCAGAAATGAAGATCAAGGAGCGAGAGAAGCAGGACATTTCAGAGCATCTACACCAGCTACGCCTTCTTCAAAAGGCAATGGCACAGTGGAAAGAGAACATTGCAACGATAAAATACAGGTCTGCGAAGGTTTACACAAATTAAACAACTTTGTTTTGTATGGTATGTATTTTATGCATTTATTGTAGGAGAACACAAGAGCTTCAAGCCTGCCATCAGGGAGAACTGTGCATCCTTAGATGGGCTGTCAGGAGATGGGAAAAGGTAACACACAAACAGTATTGTTTTTACAATAGGTTATTCCTCACATGAGCTTTGATTGTTAGTCCAATTAGGTTCATTAGGTCTTCTAGTAACAACACTAAGACCTGTGTATTATTTCTAGGGCCTGACCGATATGGATTTTTGGGGTCCGATACCGATATGAATGGGGCTGGCATGACCAATAGCCAATATATAGACCGATATTTCAAGTAATTTAATTTGCTGTATTTTTTTTAAATCTCTCATATAGCCTATAGCCATTTATTATTACAGTAAAGGTTTCAATCATAGAAATATATAGAAATATATCTAATAGAGGTTGACCAATATGTTTTTTTCCCAAGCCAATTCCAATTATTTAAAAAAAAAAATGTGTATGATGCTTCTAAACGTGTCAGTGTTAAACTGTGACAGCAGGGGGTGCTGTATGAGGGGCATAAGGCCGATCTATTCAGGACATTCATGTTTAGTAGGTACTTCAGAGGGAGCTTGTTTGAAAGACAAAAATCAGCATATTCCAAAACAAAAAGGGGAAAGTCTCTATCTCTCAAACTCACCACAATGTTTCTCAGTTCCCCTAAGGCCTTGGAAGTTGTGGGAGGACTCATTTTAAAGCTCTGACTGAAGTCTCTTTCACTTTCGGTTCTGGAGACATAGCTTATATATATTTTGTAACATACTGTACCTAAGTATCTGCCCGATATATCGGTCAAACCCTAATTATTTCATACCTGAATGTTTCAGCAGCTTTGATTGTTGACCAATGTCTGTCATTAGTTTGTCCAGATGCAAAAAGCCAAGAGACAAAGAGCAGAGGAAATGCAGCAGTATCGTGAAGTCCAACTCCTCAAACAGTCCTTTGCGACATGGAAGGTGCACTCACATAAACAAAAATAGATGTATTATGATAAATATATTTGTTACTTTTAACCAACAATGAAAATGTGTTTGCTTTGTCAGAAACATAATCTCCAAATGCACTCTATTCACACTCAAGCTGATCTACTCCACAAGCAGCAAATGCAAAAGTATTTGAGGTATAAACACTAACTGGCATTACAAACAGTGAAAATGACAAGATAGAGAACACTAACTGGCATTACTATTAGACCTGTGTGTTTCCCGATTTTTGCATTTGGTCAAACTTGTCCACTGATGTACTTTTCCCTTCGATACATCTAATTCTCCAGGAGAATGCTGGGAATGTGGCAGGAGAATGCATCCAAATCTTCCGAGTTCAGAATAAAGAAGCAGATGGCTCGGCATCACCACCGGCACATCCACCTAACTAAGGTTTTAAAATCCCTCTATATTTAAGTTTTGTGTTTGTTTATGTTTATTTTTGTTCCCTCTGGCAACTTTGGCTAGAGGTTTTCAAATGATAGTTTGCCAGTTTCACTGTGGGTTTTTACTTTTACTCTTGCTTGTTGAATGTTTTGCAAGTTGCCAAAATACCATACTACCATATTACTATTATTATTATTAGGCCCGAGCGGCCTGCCGTCGCAAGGGCCTATTGTAATCGCAACGCCTAGCGCTCACCTCTGGTGTGGGCCCTTTATACTTATAATTGCATGAAAATGAATGAGGGTATATGGCCAACTGTCATACGGAGGTGGATGACGAGCGCTCCACTTCCGAGCCCCACGGCTGCGTGGGGGACGTCGAGAGCTTTCCAAAAAATGTATAATATGTTGTCGTCGCGAAAGCGACTATATTGTTTTTGCAAAAAATATTATTATTCTTTATTTCTTCTTCTTTCTTCTTCTTCTTCTGCTCTTTGAGCAGGAATTTGACCCCCTGAACATAGTCAAAAACTCACCAAACTTCGTCCGGTGAAAAATTCATTAAAATGTGTGTTTCGTATTGGGGAAATAAAAAATGGCGCAACAGCGCCACCTACAAAAGTGAAAATACATTATGCCTATGGGGGAGGGGCCAACATAAACTAGAGCGACAAAGTTTCGGTACAGACATTCGTTATGTGACGACAAGCAAAAAATATTATTGTGGCCACGCCCCCAGACAAGTCCGCCATTTTGACAGGAAGTCTGGAAAATGCTGAGTCAGCGTTTTCGCTGACGTTGCATTTTATCGAACTCCTCCTAGGGCGTTTCACCAAATCGCTCCAGCTCATCTCGAGATGCATCAAAAGTTATCCAAATGTTTCGGCTATGTTTTACGGTTTGTTTGCGGCGAAGCTGCAATCTTTACGAAGAATTTTTCCATTTATCGTAAACTGCAAATTGCTCCCATTCGCACAAACAAACTCCGATAAAAAATCGGAAATATAAATGTTATTGACCTTTCACCCCCGGACACAACAAATGTGAAACATTTAGATTTGGTGCGATAGCGCTCCCTCTAGGCTGAGAAGAAAAAATGCATTATGGGAAAAAAATGTGTTTCTCGGAAATGGATAAAATTCGGCAAAAAAATGGTTGATGGCATCCCCATCCAAAAAGCCAATGAGACCCATACCGTATTTTGTATGGTGTTGTGGACAGTAGTCATTGAAGTACAGCCCGTCAAGGCCGTCCGATGCTGCTTGTGAAATAAAAAAGATTTGGGGCGCGCTAGCGCCCTCTGCAGGTTTAAGCCATTATTCACATGGAGAGGCTAAAAATGTAGTTTTGATGTTTACTCACAAAGATTAATGGCTCATCAGGGCAATGAAATGTAGTTTGGCCACACTAGCGCCCTCGGTAGGGTTATGGCAATGGAGGCACTAAGGGAGGCACGGCCCGTGAGGGCCGTTCGATGCCGCTTGCGGCTTTAATTTATTTTATTTTCCCTTATATGTTTACCCTCCGATTGCAAGGAACTTAAATAGCTTATAAAGTATGTAAACATGGTATCAGAAGTTCCTTACTTAAAAATATATGTACTTTTTTTTTGTGTTACTATGCAAATAAAAAAACAAATCTACCAGCATTTTTGCTTGATGGCCAGTTTTAATGTCAAGCCCTAATTCCACTTTTATCCTATTGTAGGCTTTCAGTGCTTGGAGAGAAGCAACTGTCCATGCAGTGGCCAAGCATTCCCAACAGATGGCAGTACTTCGCATTGCACAGGAATCCATTAAAAAACGTAAAGTTAAATTGTACAAAGGTTGAATAAAATGTCATATGCTTGAAGAATTGTAAGATAAAAGACTATTTTTTGATATCGTGTAGGTGTGTTACTGAATAGTTTCAGAAAATGGCATGGGCAAACAAAACATGTTCAAACAGAGAAACTCCACTTGCGTAAAGCCCAGTGGCACTGTGATACCACTATCCTGTCGAAAGCCATTAGAGCTTGGGAAAATCATCACAACCAGTATCAGAAATATAAGGTAGTACTCATTTAGTTCATTTTGTGATACAAGTATAGATTATTTTTTGTGTTTTACTATGTTGTAGGTGATGAAACGACAAGCCTGTTTGCTGCTGAGACTAAAGATTTGGCAGGATTTCTTTGATCTGTGGAAAATGAAGGTGCATTTAACCTAAATATTTTTCAAGGCTCACAAATGTAAATCTATTCATATATAGTTAAGAACATTATATTGATTTTTGTTTTGACTTTTGCTATTGGTTTCAAAATGAGTTATATACAGTAGATCCACTTAGAATTACTTCAAAATGTGTTTAAGTGTTTGTCCATAAAAATGTAATGTTAGAAGCCCACTGACTATGAATGAATGTATTTTTCAGTTAGACAAGTATTTGATTTTGGTTCACTCTTTGCTACAGCTGCAGCACAAACGGCGAGAAGCGAGGCTGACTGAGCATGCACTTTGGCACTGGTCACTCTCCCTTCAGGCCAAGGTAACGTCACATTTTTAGCCACTCAAACACATCTTGTGGACGTCATTCATTTTGTTAGATTGTTATATTATATTGTACATTTGGGACAGGTATTGTTTGCATGGAGGCTTTATGTTGCCGAACAACACAGGGAGCGAGAGGAAGTTGCCCAAGCTGCTCAGTTGTACAGAGAAAAGCTGCTCAGAGAGGGAGTCTCCTGTATACTGACATATGCTGCCCAAATGAATGACCTGACCACCAGCCTGATGCAGCATACTCGAGAACAAGTATTGTCGCACAAACTAATTATTAGGAATATATGAGAATAAAACTTATTAGTGCATGGTTTCTGGTAATAATGATAACAGTAGAATTTAGAATATTACATACACACAGTATATTGTTGATATCAGATTAAGTTTGTTTGTTTTCAGCACACCAGGCGTATTCAGAGAGTGGTTCGCCGCTGCGCCCTAAAGTGGAAACAAAAAGCACTGTGTAAAACAGAGAACAACCTAGAGGTCAAAGTTCCACAGGCCAAAAAAAGTGTTTCATTCTTTTTGCCCGAAATCAGAGGTGATTCCCAGGAAGAAGAGGACCAAGCGCTCACGAAGATGTGAGTTTGTGGTAGAATTACAACTTTGTTCAAGTCAGTAAAAATAACAGCTAAAATTGGTTTCCCACAGGCTTGTGACTCGTATGCCTCGACGCCAGCCACGGTGCTCTGAGGAACTTCTTAAATCTCCACCAAGACTTGAGTTATTGGAAAGGTACACTGCATAATACACATGTACGGGTAGTACTTTCCTTTTACAGGACAGTAATGGCATGTCATGTATACAAATTAATTAGTTGTTCCTTTAGTTTATTTGCCCATGTAATTTTATAATGTTGGAAGTGTGATGAATCTGTGCAAAAGCATTTTAGAAATACCTTATCTCTGTCAATACAATTGAGTGCACTGCAGTGGTTCTCAAACCATGGTGCTGCAGCTGATTCATTTAGGACTCTGTGCTCACTTAATTTCTGGTCTTCGTTTAATTTAGAGTACACATCATTGTTGTTCTTTTTTTGTGTTAGTATTGTAAATAAAAACTGTAGTCCTGGTTTAGTCCTTGGTTAGACCTGTTTTTCCCGCAGGTTACATACCTGATTATACAAAAGGATTTGAAATGTGAACATTTTGATAACCACTGGTGTATTGAATGCATAAAACTGTAAGGAGCGCACTTGAATAGTGATGGCATTTTTTTTTTTAGTGTTGAATTGGACACATTCGTCAGCAGCCCAGGCCCACAATCACATGATCTCAGCTCTGGTGCTGTCCCAGCAACCTCCAATCACCGGGGCATTAACTCTGGGGGCGGGCTGTATTCTTTGTCCAGTGAAGAGCTCCCACAGAACCAAGTTCTCCTCTTGCCTCCTTCAGCCTTCATGACAACTGTATGCTCATTCTTTAACTTAGTATGTTCACATGACATTAGCACAGCTTTTAGACACTGCTATTTTATTGTGTTTTATTTCAAGATTTCTCAAAGTGCTGAAGATCTTCCACTGGAGTTCCCCAGTTGGTCCATGGCTTCAGGTACAAACAATGACTTGAATTCTAGAGGTGTAGTAAACACAGTGCTCAGTTGCTATTTAGACATGTCCCACCATCCAGGGTTGCCAGATCCTCAAAATCTAATTATTGAACAGACAGCCCAAAATATATATCTTTCAATGGGGAAAAAAATGACAGAAGCGTGAAATTACAGCTCCACACTCTCTAGAAATAGAATTAATGTCTGATAATGTCGCATCAGCATCGTAACCCACAGCTGGCCATACATACTATAGGAACAATATGTATTTTTCAAATATGAATTTGTGTTTAATATGACAAACCAATGTGTCTAACAAGGACTAAACTACATGAAGACCAATACTAAATATTGTATTTGAACCAATCAGGACAGCATGGCTGCATGGTAGCGCAGCGGGTAGCGCTTGTGTTCCACAGCTACAAGGTGTCGGGTTCGACCCCTGGCAGGAGGATCCTTTTGTGTGTCGTGTTTGCATGTTCTCCCCATGCCTGCATAGTTTTCCCCTATCGCTAAAAACATGCACAATAGGCCAGTATGAATGGAGTGAGTGAGCGAGTGGTTGGTTGGTGGTGGTTGGAGGGGCCGAAGGCGCTGATTGGCAGCCTCGCTTCCATCAGTCTGCCCCAATGGGCGGTTGTGGCTACAATAGTAGCTTAGCATTACAAGTGTATCATTATTTAAGATTTAATGAGAGGCACGGAACCGCGCCGACCTCCTAAAACAACACGCAACCACAATAGCCAGCTCAAAGCCAAAAAAGAAAAATAATAATCTAAGCATCAAACTAAACCTGCATTATTAAACTAAGCACATACCCACTGCATTTCTTTCTTTCCTTGATCAAAGTTGCTCCTCCAGCGTTTAATGCCCATTTTACTCACAAGAATTCTCAGAAAGCGGGTCCAACTTCTTCACCTCTGTCGCAGCATTTAATATAAATTTTTTAGATGTTATACGAGCTGCCAAATTTTACTGTTCTCGGCACATGTTACACCCCGGGGCAGCTGTGGCTACAACAGTAGCTTACTACCACAGAGTATAGAGTGAATGAATAATGACAACAGTGTAGCGCTTTGAGAAACTTGGTAATACCATCTTGTAAGCACAATAGTGTAAGTGTAAGGCATTATTATTATTATTATTGATCCAGGATTAGTGTTTCCCTCCGATAGCAGAAATGAAGCCTACAGTGAATACGGACTCCAGATTAGGCCGACAGCAAAGCGAGACAGGACCATCCATTTAACCAGACTTTATCTGGCGCTCTGAAACTATTGTACATTTCGGGATTTTTATTATTATTGATCCTTCAGATCAATACGATAGTTAGTGTATCGTATATCTGGCAACCCTGCTACCATCTGGAAAAAAATCAGCCATTTTTAATGCAGTTCTGGGCAGCAAACTTTGCCCAAAATTCAGGTCCGGTGAAAAATGTATAAAAATGTGTGTTTCGTATTGGGGAAATAAAAAATTGCACGACAGCGCCACCTACAAAAGTGAAAATACATTACGCCTATGGGGGAGGGGCTAACATAAACTTTGTCGTAGAGCGACAAAGTTGCAGTTCTTATCTAACGTCTTATCTAACGTCGGAAAGGGAGGAAGGCATAATGAAGTGTTTTTATGTCAAAATATGGGGTTAGCACTGTATATTTTGTCACGCATCATTGAGGCATAATATTATTAACACATTAACACAGCCTTTTGCTTACTGCAAAGGGAAAGTTGCTTGTGATTTTATTTTAAGGGACCACATCTAATACAACTTTTTTTTGCAGTCATAGATCCAGTGGCAGACCTAACAAATGAACTTTTAGGAATTAAACAAGACATGAAAAGCTACCAACAGGACAAGAAGCAGCTACAGTAAGAGAATCCTTCAACTGAAATTAGGCAAACAAAAAGCTTATAATAAACATTAGGATGGTGTGTTCAGGGCCTGGTGCAAGCTGAGAGATGTGCTTCAAACATGGCTCCAGACCAGTGGACGAGATCATTTTACGGAAAAAGAGGCTGTTTGTCAGGAATTGGATGAGGTAAGGATTATTATAAGAAGCTGAAATTATAACATTCATTGAATTATGGCAAATGTTAGTTTGGAATTCTTGTGGTCTTTACATACTACACTGATCTCTTTAGAAATAGTCATGATCATCTCCTAACTTAATTTTACAGTTGGAGAAGAGTATTGCCCAGCTCACCTCTCAACTATCAAAGCAGAAGCCCACAATCCTGCAACACGTAGAAAGGATTCAGCATCTCCAGGTCGCCCTGCAATCCTCTCTCTCAGCAAATTCGAAATGAAACTACACATTTAGCTATCCCTCTATTTTAGACTCTCTGGTTATTTCTTTTTTGTATTTAAACGGTTGATGATTGATTTGTACACCTTTTTTACATTAGCTTAGACTTTATGTTATGTAAACCGTAAACTTGTGTTACAACAATGATTGTGTGAAGCCCTTTGGCAGCTGTTGTGAAATACTTTCCATATGTGAGCAAAATGGTTACTTGGACTTACGCAATAGTGTCTCAGCCTTCTTTGAACTAGTGCCTTTGTAGCTCCAAATTTATGCAGAAGTTGCAGGCTGGGAACAGTGCTGTGTCCAGTTTCAACAATGCAGGGACGCTACTCTCTTTTGCTTTTGACTGTCTTTCTTTCACACATCAGTGGTAAGTGTTGTTGTTTTTTTTAAATCATTGTTTTTAGTTGATTCCAATTTGATCAACTTTCTTGTTATGTGTTATAGCACTAATGTAAAATAAATAAGAATCACACTGTCATTTTGGAATATTTCCTGCTTCCTCCTCCTTAATTGCCCATTGTGGATGTACCGTATGTAGAAGGTAGTCGTAGCAAATGTTTTCAAAATGTAATCTTTACTGGGTTGTTTCTAGTTGAGGATATTTCACCTCTCCTGCACTGTGGTTGCACTGGTCTGCGGGCTGGATTTAAGCACTCCTTAGGTGCTTACACCAACACGTAGGAGTGGATCTCGTGTCTGAAGCTCTGTGGCTGTCATCTTTGTGGCATTGTCCGGGGTATATTCCAATTTAGGAACATGCTTTGAAATGCAAATGGTAAATTATATCTTGACTAAGGATTATGTAAACTCTTGAATTGTATTGAAGGGTTTAAATAGAGACTATTGGGGCCTTGTTGATTCTGCGTGGAATCATTTTAATTAATACAGTTAAGTGCGAATGTTACTTAATATAATTGTCTTTTTTGAACACTACTGTAGTTATTTCTGTGATAACACAAGAAGTAAATAGAGGAGGCCTTTTGTTTCAGCAAAGAAAGTGCGTTGGTGCACTGTGTCAGAGCCGGAGCAGAGGAAGTGTGCAGAGCTGGCTAAAGCCCTTGTGGCTGTGTTGCCTCCTGCAGAAGTGAACGCATTCGCCCGACTCTCCTGTATACTCGCCTCCAGTACAACTGACTGCATCGAGAGGATCAGGGTAAGAGGAAAATACACCTGAAGTTATATTTTGCGTAGCTGGATGATTTTAGACAATGAATTTTTGCAATTCTCTGAAGGCACATACCTGAACAGATGAAATAATAAAATAAGTTCTAGAAAAAAAATGTTTCTTTATCCTTGCTATTCCTACATTTACCAAATTTTTTGTTGATTTATTAAGGCCTCACTGAAGAACATTCATAAGAGCCACTAAGCAGTCATAGAAGTTCTTTCAGTGGGTTATCAAAGTAAATCAATGTTTTTTTTATTTATTTTTTTATGTTGAACTACCGGTAATCAAAGCAAAGCAGCATCTCTCTATGCCGACAATCTGATGTCCCTGTCCCACTCTTCAGCTACAGTATGTTACAAGTCAGGTCTGAGGAGAAGCAAATGTGCTCACACATAGCTTTGTTTTGCTTTGTTTACCAACAAAACACACTTATTGGATGAAATGTAACACAATGGGGCTTTAGTTAGCACTGAAAATAAGCAATAGCAGCAGGCCAATGTGTGTGAAGTCCCTCCGTTGTCCAGGTGGGTTCTAAGAAAAGATTTTGGAAAAGTAGTGAGCTGGACCTAATTTACATTTAAATGTATTATTAAATAATATATATATATATATAATAATGGTGCTTTACACCTTTTTAGCGATTTTTCTATTGGATCCATAAGCAAGAAAGCTAGATTGTGGAATATATGAAAAAATATTATTGAGCTCATTGCAGTGTTACTGATCACAAGCCACCAATAACAGTTTCTTATTGCAGGCTAACCGTGCTGACATAGTGACACTAGATGCAGGTGAAGTTTACTCTGCTGTGAAGCAGTTTGGCCTTGTAGCTGTGGCCAAAGAGATCTACAATGATGGTAAGAGTTGAGGGTTGGCCTTGCGCTCATCATGCTAGAAACAGGTTTGTGTTCGCTCTGTCCCATTCTCTCAGGAGGGTGCATCCTGTCTGTGGCCGTGGTGAGGAACAGCAGCCTGGATGTCCGTTTTTTGAAGGGGGTCCGGAGCTGTCACAGTGGGGCTCGGTGGACCTCGGGCTGGAGCCTCCCTCTTGGCTTCCTCCTTTCGCGCAATTACCTCAGCTGGTCCAAGGAGCAGCCACTCGCTCATGGTGAGGAGCATGGTTTACAGTTGTTAATGAGTTGCCCCTTTAAATAAATAAATAAAAAAACAAACAGGACAATATACTTATAAGAGAATCCAATGTGGGCATGCATTCCCATACCCACACCCACCGCCCGTTCACAGTATGTGTACAGCATAACACATCCATGCTCCACTAGCTCCGTCCCACCAACCCACGCTCATAAAAATGTACATCAGTCTATTAATAAAAGGTCACTCCTACTTAACGTACCCTGTCATACATACAATGTACAATATTAAAACAGGTAATAACATAAGTAAATATTTCTTCAGTCAGTGGGTACTGGGCAGTTTTGATTGTCCAATAGCCATTTGTTGAATTTTTTCCAAAAGAAAGCACGCGGTCATTTCGGTGGGTTAATGTTTTTGGAATCCAAACGTATTTGACGAATATTGTATGGGCTTTGAAGTTGTTCTGTTACACATTTTTCCATTAAGTTAGCCACTGGTAAGATAGTTGCTTTTGGTGATACTGGGTCAGGCCCTCGGTTTGACCCAATGGATTCAGTCGTAACTCGATATAATCACTGAGGCAACTTACAGTGGGAGGAGTAAGTCTCTGAAATGCAGTACGATCGAAGTAAACACATTAATAACATAACAAAACTTGTTACACGTGCATTATCAACATTTTATACTATGTACAAGCATCTTTGTTGACCTTGGGAAAGAGACGTCATTAGCACAGATCACATTTTCACAGTTCATTCTGACTGTGACTGAAGGAATTGGCTTTAATACTCAAATCAAATGTTTGAGATCAGTCTTTAGATAACGATAGTCCAATTAAAAATGTCATTAAAGTTTGTGGTGGCTCTGACAAGTTGGAGTCCCCAACTCTGGTGGTTCATCACTTTTCATTGTCCTCAACTGTGTGTTTGTTAATTGTGACTTTAATCAGTCATTCAAACCACTGTTTCCAGAAAAGTAGCACTGAAAGTGAAGAAATTTAAGATCCCCCCGTCCTTGGTATGCCTGTAACCACGGCGATGGGGCAACATAAGTCAAATATCACACGCTACACAGTCTTCTATACTGGGTTGTTTAAAATTTTGTTTCCCCTTTCATCAAAGAGACCTCTCCAGTTGTTCTACTGGAATACACTCTGGATTTTAAGAAGGAGTTTATAGCAAGCCTATTCTTTTTATTCTTTAGATGAGAGGAGGAATGTTTTCAGGTCTACACAACTCAATACAGATTACTACTTTTGAAAACCCTTGCAAGTATGGTATATTAAATATGATTAGGTTTAGGAAACAAACAAAAGTATACTGTGTTAGAAAATAACTGAATTTCACACTGGAATATGCACACTATATCCATCATAGTAATAAACGGATCAAAGCTTGATCGTGTTTGGTGTAGAAATATTATGGATATTTTTCTCATTCTGACCCAACATTTCTGTAATTTATACAGATGTCAGTACATTTTTCAACTCCAGCTGTGTTCCTGGAGCAGCTGCCTTGGCCCCCTCTCTCTGCGCTCTGTGTCAGGGCCAAAAGTCCTACATTCGACACAGGAATTACCACTGTGAGACGTCCCACAGTGAACCTTTCTACAATAGCCAGGGTGCTCTCAGGTCAGTGTCCAAAACAGATAAATAAACGTTTTTGATCAACATTGTTGAAATGTTTCTATTTTTTGTTCTTTTTAACTGATGCAGATGTCTCAGGAGTGGAGCAGGAGATGTTGCATTTGTTGACCATTTAGCCCTGCAAAGTATTGAAGGTAATTCTCATTATTTCTGGGGTATGTAGCATGCACATTACTGTTTAGAAATTACCACACAAAAAGGCAAGCCTTTCTGTTGGATTCAACAGGGGGGGTGTAATCACTTCTAACTGATCCGTTTCCTAAAAAATACCTCAGATTTATAACTGTTTCTTTTGTGTGTATTTTCCTCATGCAGAGAGTGAGTGGGATCAGTTCAGACTTCTGTGCACAGATGGGACTCAGGCTCCTCTGAGTTTGTATAGATCCTGTAACCTTGGTCGCGGTCCGGGGGGGGCACTAGTGACCCGTCTCAACCTCCGTAAGGTCGTTCGGAAATTTCTCCAAATAATTCAGGTAAATATTTTTGCTTTGTCAGTTTTCTTAAATCTGATGCATTTGCAAATATAGGGCATTTACAATACTGTAAAAATGTATTAACACATAGAAATTTCCAACGCATGTTTTGGAATTGTTACTATTATGTGGAATAATACTGGAATGACCATCTGTTTTTCATCCTTTTTACATTTTAATTCACTTCAGGCACTGTTTGGACCGAAGGGAAAAGAGCGACTCCGGTACCAACTGTTCAACTCATCTGTTTTTGGCGAGAATGATCTTCTGTTCAAAGACGTCACAGACAAACTGGCCATTCTGACAGAAGACGAGGACATAAGCCAGGTGCTTGGACTAGACTATGTGGCTCTCCTCAAAGGTCTCGGACATGAAGGTGCTTACTCTCATTGGTATGTGGCTGTGAATCTGGATATACAATGCATTTCATTGGTGAATGTAAGGACTAAATAGATCTCTTTGTGTGTCCAGGGAGCTCTCTGGAGGACAGCGTGATCCGATGGTGCTGTATCAGTCAAGCAGAGCAGAAGAAATGTGAGCAATGGGCTCTTAGCATCAAGTCAGACCCTTTGGTGTGCGTCCGGGCATCCTCAATGGGCAACTGTGTGGAAAAAATGAAAGTTAGTATATCTCATTTCTCAATTTTCTGGATCAGTTACAAAATGTATTTTTCAGAACTTGGTGTATGCAGACAGGTTTTCCTACTTTCCTCTTCCCTCATTTTATTTTGGCTTGATGGAATAATTAAACAATGTTATAGTTTTACTCCAGAGAAGTTTCACTTTATATATTTATATATATTTATATATAGTTTAGTTTATTTGTTTATCTGAGCAGGATATATTCTGCTCAAAAGGAGTGGGCTGAAGCAAAAGGCTTATGAGCGCCCACCCCCAAGTGCAATAAATAAAAAAAGTACATTTCACACAATGGTACCGAAGGAACAAAACATCAAAGAGACCTCATCCAAAGAGAATTTTAAACATTTCAAGCAGCTACATTCGCACAGACCAACTTACAAACTTACAAAAAAATATATGAACTGTTTATATAATTAATTGAAACAAAGCATAACTACAACAACGATCTTGTTTCATGTACGATGTCTAGTACAAAGCAAGTAAAAAAATTTGATCCTTAATATATTTCTTTCAGATACCCGTGATTACCGAGAGTTACTTTTATGTTATAAAGGTACATTAATAGATATTATACTCCGAGATCTTGCTACTTCCCAGTTGTCATTGCCATCCTCAGTATAATTTTAATTTGGGTTTAATTATCATCATCATTATTATTATCATTATCATTATTATTATATCCATCCATTTTCTTCCACTTGTCCGTTGCCGGGTCGTGGGGGCAGCTGTTGGAGTTGCCCAAATCACATTATTATTATTATGTATTTATTTAATTTAGTTATATGTGAAGTATGATGTAGCCCTGCATAGTGTGGTGCATTAAAAAGCCAGAGTGTAGAGTGGACCAGTTGAAGAGGGCAGTAGCTCCCCATCAACAAACCCCCACCCAGCTGCCCTAACAGCTGATTTTGTAGATGATGTTCCTATGCTGAGTGGTGCATTAACAGACAAGGTTTTGAGCCCGTTGGGAGGATTCCTCTCAACAGATCCATAACCTGCCAACCCTAATCCTCCATTTGTAAATTTGAGCAATAGAATGACAACCGTTCCAAGCAGCAACATTCTTCCTTGATTATAAAGCAAAAAATACACATAATTGATCCTACTGCTCCCCCTAGTGGCAACGCATTTCTTCTTGTCTGTATATTTCAAAAGTCTTTTGTTTGTATTTATATTTGAACAGGTTGATGTTTGGACATCGTTTCAATTCCATCTCCAGTTTATTCCACGATTATACACCATTAACTGTTGGACTAAAACTTTTCAAAGTTGTGCTATGTTTCTGAATCCTAAAGTTTAATTCATCACGTAATTCATAACAACCAGTACGTTCTTGTAACCCTTCTTTGTATTTGGCTTGATAACAATTTATACTTTGCTTTGAATAACATTTGTACAGTTTGGAACTCAACAATGTCACAAAACTTCATGATCTTTGAATTTAAAAATAATGAGTTTGTGTGGTCCAAAAACCCAACTTTATGAATTACTCGGATAGCTCTTTTTTGCAACAATACTATTGGTTTACCTGTGTTTTTATAAGTACTACCCCAAACCACAGTACAATAATATAAATAGGGCAAAATCAGAGAACAGTATGTAGAGCTTTGATGTTTAAAATGTGCTTTGCTTTTGCTATTACTGAAATGCTTCTAGACATTTTCGTAGATATATATTTAATATGAGATTTCCAAGTAACTCTGTCATCAATAATCACACACATCTATCTGAATTGCTTCCTGAGCATTGGAATTACTTTTACTCAGATTTAAAGACAGTTTGTTTTGTTTGAACCACTTGTTGACACTTTTGAGTTCCAAGTTAACAATCCGACACAGTTGCTGTAAGTCGTCTCCTGATGCAAAAATATTTGTATCGTCTGCAAACAAGATGAATCTAAGTATTTGAGAAGTTTTACAAATATCATTAATATACATATTAAACAATTTTGGACCCAGAATGGAACCTTGAGGTAAACCACAGACAATTTGTCGACAACTCGACTGATAATCACGGATTTTCACACATTGTTTTCTATTTTTTAAATAACTGGTGACCCACTGTAGAGCTACCCCCCTAATCCCATAATGTTCTAGTTTATTAATTACTATAGTTTATTGTATCAAACGCTTTACTCAGGTCATTAAATAACCCTATTGCATATTTCTTGTTATCTACAGCATTAGTTATTTCTTCAGTTATATCAAAGAGTGCGTGTGAGGTTGAGTGATTGTTTCTAAAACCAAACTGATTGTCCGAGAGTAAATTACACCTTTCGATAAAGCTGTCAAGTCTAGAGTTAAAAACCTTTTCTTTTTTAGATTTTAGAGAATTGCGGTAAAAGGGAAACAGGCCTGTAGTTTGTAAAGAGATGTTTATCTCCTGCCTTGAACAGAGGAATCACTTTTGCTACTTTCATACCATCAGGAAATTGTCCAGTTTGCAACGATAAGTTACAGATGTAAGTTAACGGCTTAGAGATACTTTCAATAACACTTTTTAAAGTTTTCATGTCCATGTCATGGTAATCGGTCGAGGTCTTATTTTTACACCCTTTAACAATGTCCAGTATCTCCTTTTCTTCCACAGGATTGAGGAACAAGGACATAGGATTTGTGTCTATCAGTTCACAATTATAGTTCTCAACGTTTGCAATTTTTGCAGCAAGGTTCGGTCCAACATCTACAAAGAATTTATCAAATGTATCGACTACTTCATTCATATTATTTAAAGTGTTCTCCTCATCTTTGAAATATTTTGGATAATTAATCGTTCTTGGTTTATTTCTGATTATACTATTTAAGATATTCCATTAACCTTTAATATTATTCTTATTAGTATCTAACAACTTATTATAATAATCCTCTTTACATTTTCTAATGATACCTGTTAGTTTATTTTTATATTTCTTATATTTATCCTCGGCTTCTTTTGTTTCTTGCAAGCATTTAACACTCCCTTAAACATCCATGGTGTTTCTTTGCACTTTCTGTTTTTACAGTATTTCTTTATTGGGCAATTATTGTCATATACTTTTTGAAATATTCGTGTAAACTCATCATATGCCTTATTAGTGTCATTCTCTCTGTATACAATACTCCAGTCTTGAGCTAAAAGCTCCTTTTTAAATGCATCAATAGTTGTCTCTGTTTTTACTCTTCTAAACCAATACTTGTTTTCCTCTTCATCTTTTACATATCCATTTTTGTACAATATGAAAACTGGAAGGTGATCACTAATATTATTTATCATTAATCCGCTGACTGTATCATTTTCTATTTCATTTGAGAAAATGTTATCAATCAAGGTGGCACTATGGGTTGTGATTCTACTCGGTTTAGTTATTAGAGGAAACAGACCTATACTAAATAAAGTATTTATAAATTCGTCCGTCTTTTTATGTTTATATGGGATTAAAAGATCGATGCTAAGGTCTCCCCCCACAAACATGACTTTATGTCATTTTGGTAGTTTCTTTTGTCATTAGTATGATTTAAAAAGTTTAAACTCATTAGTTTGAGCATAAATGACTTCACGCAACCACTGACTGTGAGTGGAAAAAAAGTTTTTATGTTGTCACAATTTTTTTTGAAAAATGCCCAACATTCTGTCATGGTATGTAAACTTTTGAGCACAACTGTACACTTTAATTGGATGTTGCAGAGAGATGAAGTGGATGCAGTCTCCCTGGATGCCACTCATACATTTATTGCAGGGAAATGTGGCCTTGTTCCGGTTGTCACTGAGTATTATGGTAAGTACAAACTGTCTATACCCTTTTAATACAAATATTTATTGACATTGAATTTTACGAATAAGATTTTGCTGAAGGAAAATTTGCTGTTCTTTGCATACTAAAAGAGGGTTTCTTTCTAGGAGCAAAATGTCTTTCTGCAACTGAAGGATCAACACATTTGGAGACTGACGGTGAAATAAAGATCAATGTTACTTATGCATTTTTCAACTCATAATAGATTACTGATGCCAGACTTGTGTTTTACAGTCCTTCCTTCATTGGTGGGAGTAGCAGTAGCTAAAAGAGTGAGCAGGAGTATCTTCTTTGGGAACCTGGGGGGACGCCGCTCCTGTCACAGTTACATTTACAGTCCTGCAGGATGGCTACTGCCTTATAGATACCCCCTCAGTCTGGAGCATAATAACACCTCTCCCTGCAACCCCGACCAAGGTAAGTTTTCTTTCAAAAGAGATATTTCAATCGGTGCAGGGGTGTCCTTTCCAACCAGTAACCCTTTCCTGTATTCCTGTTTTGTTAATGGAGCTTACAAAGGAAAAACAAAGGCTGAGCATCGCTAGTCACTTCTTGATACTTTATACTTCTTGTTTTTGTTTAGTGTACAATGAAGTGTTTTGGAAAGGGTGCCTCCCCGGCTCTGAGGGAAACTTATGTAAAGTGTGTATTGGAGGCACTGAGGATGCTCCCTCCAAACGCTGCACTGACAACCACAATGAGCGCTACTACGGCAACATGGGGGCTTTAAGGTCTGTCTTATGGTCTTTGTATATTATGCTCATGGTTGTTTTTTATTATCCGTAGGACATGCTTACTTTGCTAATCTAATTTTGTAGGTGTCTAGTTGGTGATCCGACTGGAAAAAGCTATGGGGAAGTGGCCTTTCTCGAGCAGCATAATCTTCAAGACAATATTCTCCGTAATAATTACTACATTTCACAACATTTCAAATCCATTAGGGCCAACAATATATCCCCAAAATAGTGCTATCATGACATCAGCTAACCACATTGTAAGAAACCAAACAAATATTGCAATGTTGTTGTTAAAACATCAGCCTTAAACAAATATGCAGGGCAACTTTGGGCTCACCTCATTTTGATCTTGAGTTAGTTTTGTTAAGTTTTGAGTGCCACACAGACTGACCAGTAAACAAAACATCTTACATTTCTGTTTTAATGTAACAAAAGTCACTGTCAAGTCAAAATGGTCTTGTAAAATTGAGACATTTGGAACCCTTATTCACTGTATATCCAGATGTTTCATATTTTGGTTTGGTTTGTAGGTTTGGCCTCCAGCGGCTGGGCTCAAGGATGGTCCGCTGCAGATTTTGAGCTTTTGTGCGGTGAAGGTCATCGGGCCCCTCTCTCTGAGTGGTCGAGCTGTAACTTGGGCGTCATTCCTCCAAACACTGTAATGACCAGACCAGTGCTCACAGCTCGAGTGTACGACTTTCTCATGAAGTCACAGGTCTGTCAGAAAATATGTCTGCCCTTTATTTCATTAATCATTTTATGCTTTTTATGTATTCTAAGGGGCTCATTTGTCAAGACAGGTTCTAAAACAAATTCAAAATTGTATAAAAATTTCCCCTTAGTCCCCTAAACGTTTACAAACCTCACAAAATGAAATATGCCGTGATTTATTTTTTTTGCATCCTTGGCATTAAAAATTTAGTATTTAGGCATTAAAATGGCAGTAACCCTGTTCAAACCCTGAACATAATTTTATGGGAGTAGCACAAGTATTTTATCTTGGCTTAAAACTCTTTTCAGCTATAATGACCACAATTACACTTATGTTATTAATATACCGTAATTCATATGAATAGTACAACTTTTTAATATTTGAACAAAATCACGTTACCTTCAATATTAAATGTGCCCGTTTTTGTCATGGATTTAAAAAACAAGAGCACTAGGTAGGAAAAAATGTGCACTCGGAGCGATTGAGGACATATAGAATTTGTAAATATACCCATTGTCCCATTTGTTGTTTTTTTGTTTTTAGGAAGCTCTTTCAGCTAACCCAGATGTGGAATTCAAGCTGTTTGAATCACATCAATATGGAGAGAGTGATTTACTTTTTAAAGATACCACGAAGTGTTTTGTCCACACAAGCCACAAAGACTTTCGTTCAATTATTGGAGAGGAGTTTTATCATCATGCGGAAACTGCCTTCAACTGCACACATTCGGGTCAGTATTATAAACAGTCATATAGTAGCAATAATAATGGGTCTTTGTCTGATGTGGTATTTGTATATTTTAATTACAGATCTTCTGGAGCTATGTGGTAAAGACATATGCCGCACATTTTAAAGACAGCACTGGAGATGTCTTAATCTTTTTCCCCCCATGTATTTTAGAGACCAATTAAATTTTAGTAAAGTGGTCCAAATCAAACATTGCTTGTTTTTCCTATTTATTCTATTATATCTGTGATACAATTCACTTCCTGAATATTTTTTTTTTATCCTTTGTTACAGTTTACACAATATTAGCTCAGGGAGTACAAGATAATATAGTCAATAAAATGAGTGAGGGGTGTGTGTCTGTCTGTGTGTGTCTGTGTGTTCTTGTAATTACGACATTGTGAGGCCCAGTTTGAGTTTTTAACCAACAGTGAGGACATTTTTGGAAAGTGAGGACATTTTGGGGGGTCCTCACTTATTTGAGGGTCAAGATGTGGTTTTAGGGTTAGGGTTAGAATTGGGTTTAGATTAGGGTTAGGATTAAGGTTAGGGTTAGGGGTTCAGGGTGCAGGCTTAGGGTCTGGGTAATACAGTATGCCTATGAGTGTCCTCACTAAGATAGAATTACAAGGATATATGTGTGTATACACACACAGCCTTGTGACTCTATCTTACCTAGACATTTTAAGTTGCAAGTGTTCATTTCAGTGCATGTTAGGGTTTTCTTAACATAATTATGTTAAAACACCTCCTTTTCCTGTGTGTCTGTCTTTGCGAAAACAAGCATATTCTGGGATTTCAATCATTTGAGTAGGGATTTTAGAGTTTAGCCATGTTTCACTCAGCCAGAAAATCCAAGTTTGAGTCTGTCAGCAAGTGTTCAATTTGCTCGCGCTTTAACACGAGGCTCCTTATATTTAGGTGGCCTCCAAGAATTCCTCTCTGTTTACAATCGCGATCCCGTATCACTTTAGCGTGGTTAACAATTTGGAAGTGTGTTTTTGCTGCGTTGCTTGCGCTGCCCCTTGGGCGTATGTTGTGGCTGGAGAGCCGCGTCTCTGCTGCTCTAGAGATAATAGACACAAAAATGGACATAAGAGCTTCAGTGAAATGACTACAGACCCCAACATGCAGTTCGGCGTGGTGCTGCGTTAACTAGGGTATTTCCCGTCAGAGTGGAAATGTCAACAAATAAACGTTCCGGCTCCGACAACCTTGTTATTCAACTGCCTCTTACCCAACTGTGCTCATGTCATACAATGCATACAACAGGCAACAGGTTTTACTTGTAGCTTTTTGTTGTTAAGGTAAGAACTCTTCCGGAACATTCGTGAAAGATTTGATTCTGCGTTGACACATAATAAACCATATGTTGTGGCTATAGCCTACTTGTTACTTGGTTTGCAAGTGAAGTGGGTTGCTATGGGATTTTGGTGATAAGATGTAACCGTATGGTATTTCGGATTGGGTCTGCTATAATTGTTTAAATATACCTTTAGCGTGTTTCTTTGTTTTGTCGTTGTGTGTCTCCACCTACGGGTTGATGGATATCACGACACTATTTACACGAGGGATACATATGGGGCGCCAAATGTAACATGCCTTATTTCGTGGACAGAATGACTTTTGTGCCACAAAATACATATATTCATTACGAAATCACGTTACGTCGTAACGCCGTTTGTCCACGGAATACACACATTGGTTTGCATTGTGTCCACGAAACACTGACGAGAGCACATCGTTTCGTGGACCAAATTGACGTGTGGCCTTTTCCTTTCGTGGACATAAGGCTGAATGCACTATTCACTGTCGTACACGAAATAAACTTTCGTCATAAAAGTATTGTGATGTGATACAGAAATTATGATGTGTACAAAAGGGATTTATTCTCTAACTCTGCAGTTACAGAAGGCATTCCGTACCGTGGTGAAGTTGGTTTCACGTTGGACGTTGGATATTCGCCTCCAGCACTAAGATCGTTCGAACTTAGGGACCGTCTATGAATTACTGTCTGTGTAAAAAATGTAGTTTAGGTGTAAATCAATAATATGATACAAATAAACAATTTTAATGAAAAGAGATAGAAAATACACCTAAAGATTACATTTAGTCTACCACATTTAATATTTTATTGTATTTCATGTTTTTTTCAAAGACTTTTGATGGAAAAGTATGGGTTTTTCCTCAATAGCTTTTAGAGCATTTGACCCAGTCACCCTAGAATACTTTACAAAATTAGTACTTCCTCTAGGCTATGGGGCTCAGGCAATGAAATTATGCTTAATAGATTTGATGTATTTTTCAAGGATGTTTTTATAGAAAGTATGGGTTTTTCCTCAATACCTTTTAGAGCATTTGACCCAGTCACCCCAGAATACTTTACAAAATTAGTACTTCCTCTAGGCTATGGGGCTCAGGCAATGCAATTATGCTTAATGGATTTGGTGTATTTTTCAAGGATTTTTAATGGAAAGTATGGGTTTTTCCTCAATAGCTTTTAGAGCATTTGACCCAGTCACCCTAGAATACTTTACAAAATTAGTACTTCCTCTAGGCTATGGGGCTCAGGCAATGAAATTATGCTTAATAGATTTGATGTATTTTTCAAGGATGTTTTTATAGAAAGTATGGGTTTTTCCTCAATACCTTTTAGAGCATTTGACCCAGTCACCCCAGAATACTTTACAAAATTAGTACTTCCTCTAGGCTATGGGGCTCAGGCCATGAAATTATGCTTAATAGATTTGGTGTATTTTTCAAGGATTTTTTTATAGAAAGTATGGGTTTTTCCTCAATACCTTTTTGAGCATTTGACCCAGTCACCCCAGAATACTTTACAGAATTAGTACTTCCTCTAGGCTATGGGGCTCAGGCAATGAAATTATGCTTAATAGATTTGGTGTATTTTTCAAGGATTTTTTTATATAAAGTAGGGGTTTTTCCTCAATAGCTTTTAGGGCATTTGACCCAGTCACCCCAAAACACTTTACACAATTAGTACTTTCTCTAGGCTATGGGGCTCAGGCAATGAAATTATGCTTAATAGATTTGGTGTATTTTTCAAGGATTTTTTTATAGAAAGTATGGGTTTTTCCTCAATACCTTTTAGAGCATTTGACCCAGTCACCCCAAAACACTTTACAAAATTAGTACTTCCTCTAGGCTATGGGGCTCAGGCAATGAAATTATGCATAATAGATTTGGTGTATTTTTTAAGGATTTTTTATATAAAGTATGGGTTTTTCCTCAATAGCTTTTAGGGCATTTGACCCAGTCACCCCAAAACACTTTACACAATTAGTACTTCCTCTAGGCTTTGGGGCTCAGGCCATGAAATTATGCTGAATAGATTTGGTGTATTTTTCAAGGATTTTTAATGGAAAGTATGGGTTTTTCCTCAATAGCTTTTAGGGCATTTGACCCAGTCACCCCAAAACACTTTACAAAATTAGTACTACCTCTAGGCTATGGGGCTCAGGCAATGAAATTATGCTTAATAGATTTGGTGTATTTTTCAAGGATTTTTTTATATAAAGTATGGGTTTTTCCTCAATAGCTTTTAGGGCATTTGACCCAGTCACCCCAAAACACTTTACACAATTAGTACTTCTTCTAGGCTATGGGGCTCAGGCCATGAAATTATGCGGAATAGATTTGGTGTATTTTTCACGGATTTTTTATATAAAGTATGGGTTTTTCCTCAATAGCTTTTAAGGCATTTGACCCAGTCACTCCAGAACACTTTACAAAATTAGTACTACCTCTAGGCTATGGGGCTCAGGCAATGAAATTATGCTTAATAGATTTGGTGTATTTTTCAAGGATTTTTTTATATAAAGTATGGGTTTTTCCTCAATAGGGTTAGAACCCATACTTTCAATCAAAAATCCTTGAAAAATACACCAAGTCTAATAAGCATAATTTCATGGCCTGAGCCCCATAGCCTAGAGGTAGTACTAATTTTGTAAAGTGTTTTGGGGTGACTGGGTCAAATGCCCTAAAAGCTATTGAGAAAAAACCCATACTTTCAATCAAAAATCCTTGAAAAATACACCAAGTCTATTAAGCATAATTTCATTGCCTGAGCCCCATAGCCTAGAGGAAGTACTAATTGTGTAAAGTGTTTTGGGGTGACTGGGTCAAATGCCCTAAAAGCTATTGAGGAAAAACCCATACTTTATATAAAAAAAATCCTTGAAAAATACACCAAATCTATTAAGCATAATTTCATTGCCTGAGCCCCATAGCCTAGAGGAAGTACTAATTTTGTAAAGTATTCTGGGGTGACTGGGTCAAATGCTCTAAAAGGTATTGAGGAAAAACCCATACTTTCTATAAAAAAATCCTTGAAAAATACACCAAATCTATTAAGCATAATTTCATTGCCTGAGCCCCATAGCCTAGAGTAAGTACTAATTTTGTAAAGTATTCTGTGGTGACTGGGTCAAATGCTCTAAAAGCTATTGAGGAAAAACCCATACTTTCCATTAAAAATCCTTGAAAAATACACCAAATCTATTCGGCATAATTTCATTGCCTGAGCCCCATAGCCTAGAGGAAGTACTAATTTTGTAAAGTATTTTGGGGTGACTGGGTCAAATGCCCTAAAAGCTATTGAGGAAAAACCCATACTTTCTATAAAAAAATCCTTGAAAAATACACCAAATCTATTCAGCATAATTTCATGGCCTGAGCCCCATAGCCTAGAGGAAGTACTAATTTTGTAAAGTGGTTTGGGGTGACTGGGTCAAATGCCTTAAAAGCTATTGAGGAAAAACCCATACTTTCAATCAAAAATCCTTGAAAAATACACCAAATCTATTAAGCATAATTTCATGGCCTGAGCCCCATAGCCTAGAGGTAGTACTAATTTTGTAAAGTGGTATCCTGGTGTTTTTCCAGGATTATTATTTTTCTAAAGTTTCAAAACATGAAAATAGGAAAATAAAAACGTGTGGTAAATATTATTTACTTTGCTGGTTCACATGATTCCGAATATAGGCTTATTGAAAATATATAGGCTACATTCAACAGTAGGTATAAAATACTATAATATTAAATGTGGTAGAAAATACACCTAAAGATTACATTTAATCTATCTCCTTTCATTAAAATTGTTTATTTGTATCACATTATTGATTTACACCTACATTATTTTTTTTAAACCAACGCCTTTTTACAAAGACAGTAATTCATAGACGGTCCCTAAGTTCGAACGATCTTAGTGCTGGAGGCGAATATCCAACGTCCAACGTGAAACCAACTTCACCGCGGTGCATTCCGTCCACGCAATAGTAACTTCATAACTTACGAAATGCATTCCGTGACACATGCTTTCATTCCGTGCACGGAATGAATAATGGTATACATTTCGTGAGTCAGCAGTTTACGAAATGAATTATGTGACATTTCGTAAACATAACATAACTGTTGACTCACTGTTTCGTGAGTCAAAAGTGTATTATGTAAACTGTTGACTCACGAAATGTATTGTTGTAGGTCACAAAACTGATTTCGTGATTCTATAATGCATTTCGTCCACGTAATGACATTATCGTGTCACATAATTCATTTCGTAAACTGCTGACTCACGAAATGTATACCATTATTCATTCCGTGGACGGAATGAAAGCACGTGTCACTGAATGCATTTCGTAAGTTATGAAGTTACTATTGCGTGGACGGAATGCCTTCTGTAACTGCAGAGTTAGAGAATAAATCCCTTTTGTACACATCATAATTTCTGTATCACATCACAATACTTTTATGACGAAAGTTTATTTCGTGTACGACAGTGAATAGTGCATTCAGCCTTATGTCCACGAAAGGAAAAGGCCACACGTCAATTTGGTCCACGAAACGACGTGCTCTCTTCAGTGTTTCGTGGACACAATGCAAACCAATGTGTGTATTCCGTGGACAAACGGCGTTACGACGTAACGTGATTTCGTAATGAATATATGTATTTTGTGGCACAAAAGTCATTCTGTCCACGAAATAAGGCATGTTACATTTACACAACCTACTCTGTAATAAAGCAATTAATTATACCATCTTCTCAAGAAAAAACAACACCAGTAGTCTAGACCGTTTCCCCTTCCTGACTTGAAACCAAGTGGTATCTAGTCAGGATGGGGAAGCAGTCATCATATCCTTTTGTAACATAACTATCTGCAGACATGCAGATATCTCCTTTGAAAGGATAATTTAATATTTATATTTCTTTATCAGATGAGATTGCTGGTACGACCCCTGCCTCTTGGTGCACCATTTGGAAATAGGGCGTCCGCAGCCTCTACAGGTGCGTTGAGCTTTGTCCCACCCTGCAGGTCCACAGAGGCTCAGTATGTGGAGCAGCTACAGGACTTTATGTTGCAGGTAAAGCAACTGTTTGTCATGACTGGAGCGGGACTGTCTACAGAGTCTGGGATCCCCGACTACCGCTCTGAGAAAGTAGGACTGTACGCACGCACTGACAGACGTCCCATGGAGCATATGGAGTTTATACGCAGTGCTAAGTCCCGTCAAAGATACTGGGCCAGGAACTTTGTTGGGTGGCCCCAGTTCTCTTCACACCAGCCCAATGCAGCACATAGGGCGCTGCAGCAGTGGGAGGAGAGAAGCAAGTTGCACTGGCTGGTAACACAAAATGTAGATGCTCTTCACTCAAAGGCAGGACAGAAGAGATTAACAGAGCTGCATGGATGTACTCACAGGTAATGTAAACAAATACAATAAGAATAAAATAATAGATTTAACTTTGCACTCGAGTAAATGTTAACTCCATGTGCTTTTGTTTCTTTTCATTTAAATCAAAAACAGGAGATCAGTTGAATACATTTTATTTCATGATTGTTCCCAAAACGTTATACTGTAACTGTAATATATGTTTTTAGGGTGGTGTGCCTCAGCTGTGGTGACATTTCAGCCCGGGAAGATCTTCAGAGACATTTTAAAGCACTTAATCCAGACTGGACGGCACACGCAGGAGCTGTGGCACCAGACGGAGATGTGTTTGTGGAAGATGAACAGGTCCTGCATTTTAAAGTGCCTTCTTGCGACTGCTGTGGAGGAATACTCAAACCAGATGTAACATTTTTTGGTGACACTGTAAGCAAAGCAAAAGTGCAGTTTGTTCATGAAAGACTAGCCGAGTCTGATGCGGTCCTTGTTGTGGGCTCTTCCTTACAGGTATGTAATTAAGCTGCTTTAATATAGTAGCAACTTTAGTTTTGTTTTAACAAAGATGGCTTTCTTTGTTGCAGGTTTACTCAGGTTACAGATTTTTATTGGCAGCAAATGACAGAAAAATTCCAATTGCTCTTATCAACATTGGACCAACAAGAGCTGACCACTTGGCCCAGATCAAAGTGAGTGGTCGCTGTGGAGAAGTGCTGTCTCTCATTCAAGCATCTTAATTACTGTGGACTTGGACTACCTCATATTCTGTGGTTACCATCTGTAATGGTTGCACTCAATATATGCTAAGATTGAGTGTACGTTTTGCTATGTACTGTACTAATGTTATATATATATTTACATTTTAATCTCAACCTCTTGTGGGATTTTATGAAGATATTGTGCTCTTCTTGGGCATACGCAACAATCAAGTACTGACAGCAGTTTTCTGTGTTACTAAATGATTGCAAATGTTTTTACTTAAATTTTGTTGGACTGGTACATAAGATATTAATAAGAGCATCCAAATAAAAATATATTACAATATAGTTGGGAAAAAGCCATATTTAAAATTCACTCAATATACATGTACTAATTTACATGCATAAACAACTATTTTAATATTGTACATTAACCTGTTGCCATTGCACATTCTCCTTTGTATTTGAAGCCTGGCTGGGGGTTAAAACTAGAAAGGCATGTGCATGAAAAATGTATTTCAAAATGACAAGACAGACCTGTTACGTTTAAATCCCCTTTAATTTCCATTATGTGACAATACATTGACATTTCTAAAGACAAACTGATGTCAAAGTAACTGAAGTCTGAGAAATGTTGAGATTTGTTAAGACATGTTGCTTTTCGAATCTCTCTTGAAGGCGATTGTTCCAGTTTTTTAGAAGTGGCTGTGTCTTGTGAAACAAATCCGCTGGGACACTGAAGGAGGAGAGACAAGATGTGTGACTTGCAGCATCCATCTCCCATGTTGCTGCAACTTTAGTAACCATTAGAGTGGTCATCGATAGACAGTTCTCATAGCTCTTGTTCTGATCAAACCAGTACGTGACTGGATAACCAAGTAGAAGACCAAAAATCATGCACAGATTCCAGTCTTCACATTCCTCTCCAGCATAAAGAGGTTTACAATCATCATGTTGCTTGAATCTTTCAATTGTGAGCTTTAGTTTCTGCACCATGTTTACAAACTGTGCTCTAGATGGGTCATGTAACACGGGCATTTCTAGCAAATGAGACACATCGACTACACCCATATTGCCGCCACTTAATATCTCATTTAAGTGAGATAAAGCAATTTCTTGGTTGACTATTAGGGTGTTGCCATTTAAATCTAGTGTAAACAGCGATTTGGACACAAGCTGTGAGGACTGCAGAGAGCTCAAGTACTGCTGCACCTGCTCTGTACTGGCATTATTAGCGTCATACAGAAGAGCTGGTTTTAATCCCAAATCTACAGCTAGGACCTGAGCAAAAAGGTCTAAAATCTTTGTAAGAGATAGAGATTTCTTTCTTGTTAAATATTTTTTGGCGGCAGCCACAATAATTTCCCGGGAGGTCATGATTATGTTTTCATAATTGACTATATAAAGTGTTTTTACAACATCAAAGAAAACTTACAATTGCCACAAAGATGTATTAAATATGTCACATAAGTCTCTAAGCATAAAAAATAAAATAACGACAAGTGAAAAGTATAACAGAAAATAAAAATTATAGCCGATTATATCGTCACGCTGGACCTGAAAATAAAGCAGACAAAATGACATTGTTAAACATACTTTACAACTTAACAATGAGACACACTAAATTTATGAACTAATATTATTCACTAAACTTAATTATATGAACAGGTAAAATCAGTAAATGAGAGCACTAATCTCCAGAACTGGGTATCATAAAAAAAAATGTAAAAAAAGTATGGTATTGAGAATAATATTTTAAAGTTGAAACTTTACAAAATAATAATATTGTTTTACAATACTAGATAATGAATAGAAATGTGTGTATAAATTGTTCCAATAATTGTAGAATTGTTAAATAGAATATGGACTGCACAGTGTTGCAGTGGTTAGTGCTCGTGCTTTACAGCAAAAAAGGTGCTGGTTTTGATACCTGTGTGGAGTTTGCGTGTTCTCTGTGTAGGTACTCCAGTTTCCTATACAACAATAAACATGTACAATAGGCCCTACAAGTCCCCTACACGGTGGGAAGCGCCTTGGGTGACTTGGAAGCCGCTATACAAATAAGCTTCCATTTTATTCCATTAGACTTCAGGAAAATTCATTGTTACCATACTGCCATGTTTGTGGGTAGTAGCAAACATTTTCCAAAGACTATCATAAGCCAATTCAGAATAATGTATAAATGGCCACACAACAGAGTTGGTGGAATTTGTTTTTGGTACAGCACAACATGCACACATCTCCTGTGTCAGTCACATACATACACACATTACAGACAAAAGATTTAGGTACAGGTACTACAGTCATTGGAAAGTGGAATTTCAAGCAGTGGATCAACTCCGTAAGCTGCTGAGTCACTACTGGTAAATACATGTACACACACTGTAGTGTCCAAATGTTTTAATGTGAACAATAACTCCAGTATTTTACCCACATGCAACTGCAGATCTTATACACCAACTTCCAACTTGATCTAGTGCTGCATTGGATTTGGGGGATCCAACAGTGCATACAAAATGCACTTGTAATTAGAGTTACTTTCATTGTAATTATTACTAATATATTTCCGTACTTTGTGCAAGTAATAGGTTATATTGTTGTAACTCATTACTTTTGCAACGTTACCCCCAAACACTGGCTGCAAATCCCATAATGCTTAGCGACAGTGTGCGAAATACGGGGGGCCGACCCCCTGATTAACCCACCAGACCCCTGGGGCCCGTGGTAGGCTAAAGCAAAGGTGCAGACACAAGCACACTCTGCACTCTTGCCAGCGGTGACCATGTTAATGATGGGTCAGTTTTCATCGTTCACTTAAAAGAGCCGGCTCTTTTAAGTGAACGATGAAAATCGATCATCTCACCCGTGAACCGCTATGTTTATCAAGCTCCACATGCACCGCTCTCTGCTACATGCAAGAAAAATAGAGAAAGGCACAGACTAAATGAGAGAGAAATGTTATATTTTATTTTTGTTATTTCGAAATGAATGTCTGTTATACAGTATTTTGTGTGTATATAATATATATACACACTTCATTCTGGTTTACCTTTGGCGCTGTGATGGTTATGTAACTGGCTGAGGAGACATCAAATCAAAATCTGATAAATTTCTGGCCACCCAAACACCAGCTGCAAACAAGCCAAGATTCACCAAGAGATTTCTAAAATATAAAAGAGACACACAAGTAAGGTCAAAAATGTGCACATCCAAAATCCCTTTGACAGTTTCTACTTTTAGAGTAATTTTAACAATAAAACAACTATTAAAAAAAGAAGCATCGTTTTCAATATATATTGGGGGTGATCAAGGCAAGGGCAAATACTTCAGCACTAGCTATGAGCATACGCCACTTAGCAAAAAGCTAACATTTGGATCCAGGCTTTTCAAGAAGTATAATTTTACCTTCTAAAATCATTTCTGTCCGTAGCAAAACGACATGCTGTGGTGATCCATTGAACCACGCCAGAAGGACTGGAAGAGCCCTTCTTTACCCCAGGTGCGCTCATGTTGGTCACGTACGTTACAAAGGAAACAAGCAGCTAACTGTCGGCATGAAGAGTCACAAAGAGGGCCCGGTTTAAAGGTTGCACACCTACGGTGGCCAATGAGGCTCAAAGTTAGGTTGTTTTGCTTCTCGGCCGTGTCCGAAATGTCAGCTACGCGATATCGTCGATTTCTTAAATTATGCGAAGAATGGCCGAGAGATGAGAGCAAAAAAGCACGGGATCTGGGGACGTTCTTGAGGCAGAGAGTTGCGGCAGCTTTTCGAGAGGGCGAGAGCACACAGGTATTTGATTTCTAAGCTTTAAAAGTTCTGCAGAGACGGTGCTAAGCTAGGGCTAAACCTCACAGCAGCTTGCCCTTGAGCCAGTGTTAATTTTGACAACATATTTTAATCTAGTTTTAGTCGACTAACATCGCATGTACATTTAGTCGACTTTGCATTTGTAATATTCATTATAATCATATTTAATCGAGGTCCTCTGCTTCATGTTTGTTCTCCACATGAACAAAGCGCAGACCTGTTCATTTAGCAGTGAATTGAAATGAGGCTTTTTCAAACTGTCAATGAAAATATCTAGACATTTTACTAATAGTTTTAGTCTCATTTCAATAATCGACAAAATTAACACTGCCTTAAGTGCAACATCACTATACAACACAATATATGTTTATAAAAAAAAAAATAAGGATAGGAGTAGCAGTTTATTGTGATGTTTGATATCTGTGTATCTTTGTATATTGTCCAGCTTTCAGACCCAGAAAAATGTGACCAAATGTACGAAAGTTTGGCCCGGCTAAACAGTAATGTATACCGACAGAAAGTAAGTGTAAAGTTCAAACTATTTTGGTATGGCCATTTGTGGAAATTAAAATTATTGTCCCCACCAGTTCCCACGAGTAAGAGATACAAGCTTTACGGGTGTAACTGTAGAAGAATGTAGAGTTCTCTTGTCTGGTACGTATGGTATGGAACACCACAATACGGTATTGTTACTGTGCGCACTTTATTATAAGTTTTATTTTCATTTACAGGAAGTGTGCAACAGATGGACGAAGAAAAGAAGGGTCTGTGGAAGACATTAATGCAGAGATTTTCTTCCAAACCATCAGAAGACGGTCAAGATAAATAGTGCTACAACCTTTTTTCTGTAAATATACATGGAAATAAAGCTGTTAATTGTTATCTGATATGTTTACTTTTACTTGAAAATGTATACTGTAGATGGATTTATTTTAGGGCCAATTGCAAACAAACATCTATCGGTGAAAGTATGTGGGGGAAAAAGCTTCCTTCATTATCAGAGTGTTCTGTTGTGCACTCTGGAGCTGATCTTCTGGGGTAGCAGCTGCAACCCCAACTGTCATCTGAAAACTTAACCAGGGATCTGTTCTTCTGAGTGACCCGGACACTGTCTGTGTACAGTATGAACAGCAGAGGGGACAGAACACACCCCTGAGGGGATACTGTGTTAGTGATAGACACTGGGGACATCTGACCATTGACGAGCACTCGCTGGATCCTTGTCCGTGAGAAAATTTAAAATCAGTAAAAGAAGCTGGTCAGGCAAATTAAACACAGCGGCAAGTCTTTCAATCGTTGTTGTAGTTGTGCTTTGTTTCAATTAATTATATAAACAGTTCATATATTTTTTTGTAAGTTGGTCTGTGCTAATATAGCTGCTTTAAAATGTTTCAAATTCTCTTTGGATGAGGTCTCTTTGATGTTTTGTTCCTTCGGTAACATTATGTAAAATGTACTTTTTTAATGTATTGCACTTAATTGGGGGTGGGCGCTCATAAGCTTTTTGCTTCAGCCCACTCCTTTTGAGCAGAATGTATACTGCTCAAATAAACAAATAAACTAAACTAAGCAGTAAATACGTGCTTTTTCAACATGTACTTAAACATAGTCAGATTTGGCCTGTCTCACGGAGGCTGTTTCAGACCTTTGCTGAATGGAACTGAAACACCAGGAGGCCCCTCCCTGAAGTTCTCAAGGCCCGAGGTGGGTCATATGGCTGTAACATGTCAACTATATACTTTGGTACCTGATCATGAAGAGACATGTACACTAGCAGAACTATTTTAAAGTCTATTCTCTGATTGACAGGAAGCAAGGCAATAGACAATAGTCTAACCGGCTGGAGACAAATGCATGAATTAGTCTCTCCAAGTCCGGTTTAGACAGTTTACTATGTTTTTTAGATGGCCACTGATGTAATTGACTTAATATGACTTCATTCAAGTCAGCGAGTTTTCTTGCAATAATAAGTATAAAAGGCCCACACCTAGGTACAGTGCGCTCTGTGCACTGCGTTGCGATTACAATAGCCCCTTGCGACAGCAGGCTGCTCGGGCCTAATAATATTCCCATACAAAAACAATGTTCCCGCTTACACGGGTACCATAAACTATATATTTTTGGAAAGCGCTCGGGCATTCCTACCTCATTGTAGAGGTCCTGGTCGTGCCCGTCAGTGACCCAGGGCGCTCAGTCGCCCATTGACCTTTTAGGGCTCTGTACAATTACAATGTTCGTTTTCTGATACACGTGCACGGGACGTGCACGACAAGAAGAGCGCGTTAGTGAGTGAGGAGCGTTTTGCTCTTGTTTTGTGCACTTTGGGGGAGTACGCTCCGCTTTGCGCACTCTATACAATTTCAAGAGCCCCTTCGCCAGCCCTGATGGCGCTCGGGCCTAATAAAATTAGTTAAAATTAGTTAACTGATTCCCGTATGTAGTGCTGATCAGAAAAGTCAAACAAACTTACTGGAACAGTTTGCCCAATGGCCTGTCTGCCTGTTCATGTAACAGGTCATGCTGTATCGTACCATACTGTCACTTTAAGTTGGGTGTGATTTTTCTTTGTGGGCGTTTCTTTGTAGTGGGCCAATGGCCATGTCTGAACTTAAGTGGGAAGTATTGGGGGCGGGGCTTCCATTATAAAACACCTGTGCACCTGCTGTTCCCTCTCTCTCACGCTCTGTTTGCCTTGGTGTTCAGGTCCAGGCTGGTGGAAAACGAGTCGGCTGCAGAAAGACTGGGGCACGCTGGGGATCTAATACCGGACCAGTCGTGCCAGCCGTCAACTGCAGATCTTCCCCTTGTCGACCAAAAGCCTGGACCCCCAAACCCACTGGACTCCATTTGACTTGCCCACTCCTCCCCAATAGATTTTTAACCCTTTTAAAGCTTTTGTACCAAATAAATTAACTTCAAGCCCTCCCGTTGTCCTGGTCTCCTTGGACCCTGGTGATTTGAACAATAGAGGGCGTTACATTCACTCTTCAGGTATTTTGACAAGTTAATCTTTTATGGAATTGGCTAACAATTGGTCAACGCCATTCAGACACATGTTATAGCATATTCTAAATACTGCTGGCCAGCAGATGTGATTTTTGAGGGTGGGGATGGATAGGAGCCTGAGCGGTAGAGGTGACTGCACAAGAGAGGGAGTTGCGTGCCAGGGGGAGCGTGCCAGGGGGAGGGCCTTTATCGGCTCTGTGGCTTAAATTCTTCCTTTACACCGTAGCAATTTTCACCCCGTGAACATAAATGAACACTGACAGACTTTGACCCAAAATTCAAACCAAATCCTACACATTTTTGGCTATTTACTATTTTGGAATTTCAAAATAGTTTTTTTTTTAAGTTGCAATATAGGAAGTTTGTCATTCAAATCAAATCAAACTTTATTTATAGAGCGCTTTTCATACAAAATGTAACACAAAGTGCTTTACAGTGCTTAAAAATCATTAAAAATAATAAAAATCGTCCCCACCAGTAAATATACATAAATAACTACAACCCCACCACCCACCACCCGCACACACAGACACATATACGTACAGACAGCCCAGCAGTTAAAAGTCTTAAATAAAAATGGACATAGAGTTGAGTACGTAAGGCTGGGTACAGATAGACCGAAAGAGGAAACATCATCCAAGGAGCCGTCTGCACCAGGAGCAGCCCATCGCCCACAGCCACAGAGCGCCAACCCAGGGGGCCCGGAGTAGGTGTAGGAGAGACGTCCTACCTCCATCCAGGCACCCCCAGGAGAGCGCCCGCACGGCCACAGCCAACCAGCACTCCCGGGGCAGAGGGCTCCCTCAGAGGAACCACTAGGAGAACATAAAAAATAAATGAATAAAATAAATAAAAAATAAATAAATAAATATTTAATAAGAGATACATTAAAAACAGCTAAAACTGTGCGTGAAATAGCACAGGATAAAAGAGGGAAAATAAAGAAATAATAGAACTAAAACCGGTAAATAAGGTTAATATAAGTAAATATTAATTAAAAGCTAAACTAAAAAGGTGGGTCTTGAGCCTGCTCTTAAAAACATGAACGTTCTCTGCGGTCCTGAGCTCCTCTGGCAGGTCGTTCCAGAGGCGAGGGCCATAGTATTGGAAAGACGCCTCGCCGTGAGTCTTTCTGTTGACTTTAGGAATAACTAGGAGACCCCTGCCAGAGGAGCGAAGGGACCGCGAAGGCTCATATGGTAAAATCAATTCTGAAAGATAAGAAGGACCAAGACCATTAAGACATTTAAAAACCATTAAAAGAACTTTAAAATGGATCCTGAAACACACGGGGAGCCAATGCAGCGACTCTAAAACCGGTGTAATGTGGTCCCGCCTCCTGGTCTTCGTCAGGACACGAGCTGCTGAATTTTGTAAAAGTTGTAAACCTGAGATACTCTTTTTGGGAAGACCAGAAAGCAGGGCATTACAGTAGTCGATACGACTGGTGATAAAAGCATGCATTAGCGTCTCCGTGTTGGCCCGAGAGAGAATGGGGCGGACTCTGGCTATGTTCTTTAGATGGTAAAAACCTATCTTTGTGATATTCTTAATGTGTGGAATTAAAGTCAGCTCAGAGTCAAAAATCACACCCAGGTTCTTCACCTGTGAGGAAGGATTAAAAGACAATGACTGTAGTTTGGGTAAAAGTTTCTCTCTCTGGGCCTGAGGACCGATGACTAAAACTTCAGTTTTGTCCTGGTTAAGCTGGAGAAAGTTTTCTGCCATCCAGGATTGTATATCTAAAATGCAGTTAAAAAGTGCATCCATTGGCCTGGTGTCCTCAGGAGACATGGAGATGTACAACATTACCAACTTTTTAAGTCTGAACAAAGATAAGACAGAAATTTTAATATTTGGAAATCCTGATTCAAATGTTCTCGACAATTGTGACAGTGCCATCGGCCCTTTAGCCTCTTTCTGTCACCCTTTTGCAAGGAATCTCGGTGTGTTTGTAGACAATGAATTTAAATTTGAGAAACATATAAATCATGTCAAATCAAGCTTTTTCCACCTTAAAACTCTAAGCAAGGTAAAAAATTATCTACCTGCATGTGACTTTGCGAAAGCCATTCATGCTTTTATAACTTCGCGACTTGATTATTGTAATTATGTGTACATTGGTCTTGGTCAGCATTCAATTCGTCGCCTCCAGGGGGTACAAAACGCAGCTGCCCGTCTCCTCACAGGGACCAAAAAGCGACAGCATATCACCCCTGTGTTGGCTGCTCTACATCGGCTTCCTGTGTATTACAGGATAAGGTTTAATTCAAGATTCAAGATTGTTTTATTTGTCAAACCATGTGACTGATTCGAAATTATATTTCTCTCATCCTTGATTGTGAAGCGGGGGGTGGGAGGGAGGGCAGGGAGTTCAGCTTCCCGATGGCCCTGTGTACGAAACTGTTCTTAAGGCGACTCGACCTGGCCCGTAGATTCCGCAGTCTCCTCCCAGAAGGCATTACTCTGAAGAGACTGTGTGATGGGTGCGTAGGGTCCCTGGTGATTCTGACGGCTTTGCGACAAGCTTCTACTTGTTTTCAAACGTCTCCATGGCACTGCTCCTCTGTATTTGTCTGAGCTTCTTGTACGCCACGCCCCTGCTAGGGCTCTGAGATCAGCTGATCAGCTGCTTTTGGAGGTTCCTCGCTCCAAGCGTGTGACCAAAGGGGACAGGGCTTTCTCTGTTGCAGCTCCCAAACTGTGGAATGACCTGCCTCTCCACATAACAGACACTTGACCATTTTAAATAGTTGCTTAAGACACATTTCTATGCAAAAGCTTTTAACACTGTCTAGCATCATGGCCAAAATCGGAGCTGTTAGTGCTTTGCTGCTTGTATATTGTGTTTTGTTTATTATTTTTTGTACTGTAGACCTTTTTGTGAAGCACTTTGGTCAACAACAGTTGTTTTAAATGTGCTATATAAATACATTTTATTTGATTGAATCAAAAAAATGTGTACAGACGTACATCATGACAAGATGAGCAAAAAATATTATGCCATTTTGGATGACAATCGCCATAATATTGCAATCAAAATATCCAAAAGCTATTGTGGGGAGGCTTGGCTCCCACCTTCTAAAGGCACAATTTGCATCGCAAGTGAGCCAAATTACCTACCCCGGCCGAGATACTGTAAAACATATTGCCACCCCAGAAAATGTCCTTGACACTTCTTGCCATCCCAGGATTTTTTTCTAGATCTGCTCCTGTATGCACTTTACGTTTTGGAGCACTAAACTTATGAATGACAGTTATTCATAAATGTAAATCTATTGTAGCACAGACTTTATATTGGATCATTGTGTACAATTTTCAAATACAGACAGATTTACAAACCAGTATGGACGTAATAACATTACCATTTTAACAAAAAGTGATTAGCGTACAAAAATAGGTCATCAACAAATGGGAATTTGAATGCATGAAGTGTTCCCTTATTCATCTTTCTTCTGCCCTTCATCAGGATTGTCTCTCCATATGCAGTAATTGAGGGCGGTGGCGAGGCAGAGCCAGGACATATAGGGAGCCAGGAGCAAAGTGGCAGTGCGGCTTATGGGATACCAGGACCACATAGTGGCACCCACGGTGCCAGTGAGCAGCACTATCTCCATTAGAGCCTATTAATAGATGACATAGTCATTACAGCACTTATTAAACGCAAGTATACTACAATAATACATGTTGGTGAATTTACCCATTTCAATTTGTGAGCACCGAAAAAAATTGGAGTCCAGGCCCAGTTCAGTGCCAACTGCAGACCATACAATCCCAGTGGAGCCAGTGCATCCTCAGTAACTCCCCCAAGTTCTCTCCATATCAGATACGAGCCATACCTGGAGTATTTACCACAATAAGATTAAAGTATGTGATTACTTAAATATATCAGTTAAAATCAGAATACACACAGATCTTGTATACAAAAATGCTTACCCCATGCCAGTGTATAGGCAGGTCCATACAACAGGAAATGCTGCATTTGGAGGCCTCCAAGAGGGTTTTGTCAGTGTTGGGTACCAGTTCTTCACCTCTTTGCGTGTAATAAAACCCCCATATAGTCCTCCCAGGTGTGGGAGAGCAGTCATTCCGATCATTGGTAGCCACCCAGCCATTGCCTGAGATAACAGAAGAAGAGAAATACGCCTAAAACGCAAAGCCCATTTATTGACATGAGACTACAAATTGTAATGCTAAATACAAATTACATGTAGTGGCCTGCCGCCTGCTTCTTTTAAAAACTTGTCCCAAAAAGTTAACAAAAACACGCGACTGCACTTACGCTAAGGAAGTGATAGCATATAAAATGTATCAGCTGCTTACACTACTCCACTCTTACAAACTCACAAAACTGAAACACAATTTATGATATGACAACAAGAAAAGCAACACAGTAACAAGCATGATAGTTCAAAGTCTACACTACTACAGAGGGTCATCGGAGGTAACCAACTTACCCTTCGCTGTTGTGTAGCTTTTCAATAAACCAGGCAGCTCAGTGGCGCACTGACCTCTTATGTCACTGGAAGCGACTAGAACAGCCCTCGCATGCTGATATTATCTGATATATAGTGTAGTGTACGGCTACAGCTCTTATCAGCGGCTCCAGTAAACATTTGACCGACTCCTCCCAAAGCTACTGCAGCCTGCACACGCGCCGTACTAAACTGCGTGACGTCACCAGCAAAAGCGCTGTCTGACAGTAAACGACAGCACAATGGAAGAGGGAGCTTTTCTGTGTGGAGTTTGCATGGGTTCATGTACACTAGGCCAGAATAAATGTAGTGTGTGAGTGGTCGGAGGGGCCGATGGCACAGACTGGTAACCTTGCTTCTGTCAGTCTACCCCAGGGCAGCTGTGACTACAATAGTACAAGCTTACTACGACCAAGTATGGAATAATGACGGCAGTGTAGCACTTTGAGAAACTTGGTAATACAGGCTTGTAAAGCGCAATATACTACAGTAAGTGTAAGCCATTATTATTATGATTATTATTAGACTTTTACGCTACTGACGAGGGGTACACTGTGACATCTTAAGCTCTAGACTAAAATGTGATGGAAATGACAAAAATGCAAAGAAACATGTTCATACTGAATAAATATACATTTAAAAATCAGTCCTGATACCTTTAGGTGGAGATTTTTCTATGACATGTAATTTGCACTACATGTTTTGTACTCGCGAAGGCCGGCCGTGTATACCCATAGAGCCAGAACAGCCACGAGTAGGATCGAGTCCCGTCTGGGCTGAACTTTTACAACATGTTTGAGCATTGTATTTTAACCTTAGTAAGTAAGTACTTTATTGTCATTGTACAAGCGTAAAACTAAGTGTTCAGGTGTTAGTCCTGAGCTGTTGCGGCTGAGCCGCGCTGCCACTGTGTGTCAACCTGACCCGCATGACCTTGGAGGTCGGGGAAACTGTAGCACTCGGAAGAAACCTGGCTGGCTGCCCTCTGTCTCCTCTGATCCTCTGAGATGGTGCAGTGCCTCCTGGGTTTGTCCCTGTTTCAGAGCCTGGTGTCCTGCACTGGTCAGCTCCACCTCCTCCATCCTCTTCCTCCCTTCACAACAGTCTTTCACCCTGCTCCTCTTTGCCGGGCACCCTCCAGCTCCCGCTTGAAGAAAGGTGAGGCAGAAAACTCCTCAAAGGTCCTCGGGTTGGTGAGGCCCTCACTGGAGTACATTTGATGCACCTAGGAGAGCAGGAAAAGTACTTCGCGAACTCACTCTGATGAAAAAAGTGAATGGTGGATCCGTCGCCAAGGTAACAGAACTTTGGCTTCCCACAGGCTAAGCAGTTGCTGATCCTCTTCTCCAGAGTCTCCTGTTGTTCCTGATGCTCCTGTTGCTGCTTTAACACGTCCTCTACTATTCTTTCCACAGTGGCTCGGGTCAGTGTTTCTTGGCCCGGCTGGATTGATGGAGGGCTGAGGACTGATACACCGGTAGTGTTGTGACAGGCACACTGATGGTCTGGCTGCCTGTGGTCAGAGTGTGCCAGAGCTGCTGTGTGGAGACCACCTTCTCTGAGCTGGTGTTAAGGGCAGAGTGTGTGTTTTTCAACTTGGCCTGATGTTTCACACATCTAGTGATATGCAGTGATATGCTTAGTTGTTTTGGGGCCACCAGTGTCTGGTAGTTCCAGCGCACCACTCCTGGCATGGCTTGTGCCTGGAAAGGCTCATTGGACACCCGAGTACTGTCACTTCCCTGGGAAAATAACACAACATTTTGTTATTGAAATAATGTTGTTATTTACCAGACACAATGTATTATCGGTATGATGTAAAAAAACACAGTTATGTACGGTTTAAGCCATCAATAAAGTAATCACAAGTCATATATCATCATAACATCTGAAATCTACAAATTCAAACATCCTAAAACCAGGTGCTAAGTATTCATCTTTTATTTAAGTAAAAAACAGATATGAGTGTGGGGGGGAAATGCACTAAAACAAAAGCATCAGATGGAAATTCTGCTTAAGTAACATTTCCATGAATAAAAGTGCCTCAACTTTGTAGTTTTGCTTGGACTGTTGTTTGTATTACTTAGTTTCTTTCCAATACAGCAAAACGAGTTCTCATCAGTGTCATGGCGACACCTGTATCTACAGTATCTACAGTGACTATACTTCATTCATTTGTTAATTCAAAGACAATGCGATATTAGATCATTTTGAAAGTGTCAGTTCAGCATAAATTCGTTTATAAGTCAATTTTGTAACACGTACCTTTGTGGATGTCAACCATTTTTGCAATAAAAGTTGGAAAACTGGGAAAGTCGATGTGCTACGATGCTCTGTGACTGATAAACAAAGGGCAACAACAGTGTTTCCTTAACTTTGCGGGAGGAGCGAAACAGCGCCCGCAATTTGACATTGGTGGCCAGAAAGTATACTACATCCATACTGTAAGGCACTACCATTGAGAATGAATGGCCCCGTCCCATTTCTCTCACTTGCTCTGAGAACACTCGCTATGAGATTTCGTTTAAAATCTTACATAAAATTTACCCTGTAAAGCACTTTATGACAAAGTTCAAAAAAGACATTGATACGTCCTGCTCCTTCTGCTCTGCGCTGCCTGAAACAGTCCCCCACCTCTTTTGGCACTGTCACTACGCTAAAACCTTCTGGAAAGATGTATCAAAATTCATACACAACAAACTACATCTAAACCTAAATTTATTGTACGAGCATATTATCTTTGGATGCCTTAATAGAGTACAAGATAAAGACAAAGAGTTTTTTGTAAATCTTCTACTACTATTAGCAAAATTGTATATTTATAAATCCAAATTTTCTGGCAGTAAGCCGATGTTCACAGTGTTTCATAAAAATCTGACAACATACTTACATTCCCTGGCCCCGATAGAACATTTTAAGGCACTCAAAACTAAAAATGTCTGCGATAAGCTTAACATTGAGTAAATAGTATAAACGTGATAAGCAATCATCAGGTTTTTTACATTTTTTTTATCTTTATTCGGCCAGGAAATCCCACAGAGATTGGGAATCTCTCTGGCCCACAGGGAACCTAGTGTGTGTGTGTGTGTGTGTGTGTGTGTATGTGTGTGTAAAAAAAAAAAAAAGTCATATGTTCATTGTTGGTAAACCAAATGCCCCTTGACTCTAGTTTGAGATGTGAAGATTGGAAAATGCATTTATATAAAATGTAACAAAATGCTGTATAACTGTATTATGTTGTCTCTTGTTCTGTTATTTGTTTTTGTATTGTGTTTTGTCGTGTGTACCCCTGGCTATATTTTTTGCTAATAAAAAAAAAAAAAAAAACACTCGCTATGAGTTCCCTTCACAGGAAGTGCAAGTGAAGAATTTCCCCTAAGAAATGGGACAACACTTTTTTTATTTTTTTTATTCAACATTTACAAACTGTAAGGCACTTAACAGTTCACACAGTTCACAGACATTCGGTTGAGTAGAAAAAAAATTGCATAGAACAGTGCAATATTAAGCAAAGTGTAAAAAAATAATAAATAAATCATATTAATTGGCAACATCAACTCAAAGAAATAATAATAAAATAAATAAATGTATATACATCTTCAGGATTAAGGGTCAGTTAATTTATAATGCTGTATTTGACTTAGAAGCTCTATTGCTTTTTTAAATTTCATAACTTTTAAAGATTTGCAGTACAGATTAAATTCATTAATGAAACCTCTAAATGCAGGAGGGGATTTGAAAAATTTTGATCTATGTATATAGTATTTTGCCAATATGAGGATTACGTTTACCAGCAAGTTATCCAATTTGCTTTCCAAAACCATTCCATATAGAATATCTGCATGCGATGTCAATTTAACCGATACATTCTTTCTCTCCAACCACTCTTGGATCTGAGACCAAAAAACTTTAACAAATTTACATAAAAAATGTGGCAAGTGGTTTCCACTTCAGTTTTACAGAAGGAACATTCATTGCTATCAAAGTTAAATTTTAGTCTTAAAAATTCGCTTGACGGATATATGTTGTTGAGAATTTTAAAATGAATTTCCTTGGATTTTGGAAGAATAGGGTATTTCAAATATTCTGTTCTTAATTTCTTAACCTTAATTGGCTGAGCCAATTTGGCTCATATTCTTTGGGATCTTGAATTCGAGTGGGATAACATTAGTATGCAAATTGGCGCAGAGAACATGTTCATTACGTCACGCGCTACATCGACGTGTCTGATTTCCCCCCAGTCTAGTAGATAGCGGTAATACACAGTTTATACACATAAACTACAATAACAAGACATCCACGTGTGAAATGCCCTTTCCGGCATAGCTCCTGCCTGTTGTGTGTGCCACGTTGATTTATCTACATTTGATAAATCAACGGAGATGAAATATACGAAACAGCAGACGCGTTCGCCGTATGTTTGTGACGGTCGGGATGTTTCAGGTATGTTGTTTTGTTTAATCTTGGCACTTTGCTCAACTTAGCTGCCAACTACCATTGTGTCTAAAAAGAATACGGCCTACACATTCAGATCGTATAGTTTACATCCAGTCTATTGTTAAACGATTAAACATGATGCATTACTGTTTTCGATAGAGCAAACAATAATCAGCTATGTCATATAAGTAGAACGTAAATAAGCAATAGTCCTCACCAGCGAAAGGGTTCAGCTTGAGACCATTTTGTTTACTGAAAGCTTGAATCAGAGTCAGTAGATTGAGAACCTGGATAAGCACGAAACATCTGCATGTACACCGGGACACACACCCTGCCGTCAGTGTATACTGACGGGCAGACCCTCGCGAAGCACTAAGCATTTTTACGAATGTCGTCAAATAGCGACTTTCAAACTGTAACTTAAAAGTCCATTACATATACATCTAACATATTCCAACACATTTCAGAATTTACAGGCTTATTTGCGTATAATATTCTTACATTTGTAATTGTCGCTTCCACCGGTAGCGCGCCATCTTTAAACTCCCTTGGCCGCAAGTCTGCTCCTGAGCTGACTTGCGGCCAAGGGGCCTTTTCAAGGAGAGATATACACTTCGGCCCAATCTCAATTCTCCCCATAGCCCTCTGCTTAGCCCTTTCCCTTCGTTTTGCGCGTTCACGAAAGACGAAGGGGTGTCCCAATTGTATTTTGCGGTGAGGGGTAGGGCCGAGGGAGAGGGCCACATAGCCCTTCAAGCGAGGGTTTTTCAGATGCACACTTCAGACGAAGGGGTAGGAGGAGTTTGACAAAACACGGAAATAAGCTGCGAAATGAATTCATCATCAATAAGCACTCTTACAACATTTATAACATTTCAGAACGCTTCGTTCATGACTTTATTCGCTTTGTGCAACAAGTAGAACAGTCCATTCTGTTTCGTATGGGCTACGCCCTCTATGGGCTTCGCCCTCTATGGGCTTCGCTATTGGTTATAACCCGAGGCATCGCCTCGCGCCTGAGAGATAAAAACATCTACCCGCTCCAATCATGTCAAGGTGATGGCATATCCATCTGGGATATATAAACCCCATCTGCCCACTGCTCATCTCCTTTTTTAACTCAGCGTTTGAGAGAGCATGTTCTTCTCAGAACGATACTTCTACTTACTTTCAGGATCTTCTCGCCGCTTCTCTGCTCGAAGATACCTTCACCTGCCGGTGTCGAGCTCCGCAGATGCGGAAAATGTCCCTACATTCTCCTCCCTGAAGATCAGCACGAGCTATGCTTCCGCTGCCTCGGTTGGCACCATGCAGTGGGGGATGCTGACTGCCAGGCGTGCTTAGCGCTCTCCCGGGAAGAGCGCGAGCGTCGCCGGGGTTTCATGGGTCCGGATTCACCAGAACGGCCAGCTCAGGACGCTGTTCCCCTGGTTCAGGACCCAGCGCCTTCAGGAAGCCCCAGGAGGAAGGATTGGAGTGAGTTTGATGAGGAGGATGATCGTCACTGCTACGACGAAGATGCTGCCTACATCTTCTCCGAGACGTCGTCCGGGGTACAGGGGGATCGTTATCCTCTCGACTATCTTCCCATTGTTTGCGTCTGCCGCAGACCGTATGGAGATTCCTCTGCCCCCGTCTCAACCTGCTGCTCCGGTGGAGGACTTCACCAAAGGCTTAGCTAGTCGTTCCCGCCGAAAGCCTCGCCCTGTCGTGATGTGCCCGGCTATGGCACCGATCATGCACTTTGCTCAGCATGAATGGGCTCATCCTCTTGCGGCAAAACATCCTGCACTGGGGTACGGGCCGTATTCCACGGTGCAGGACTGGACGTGGCGGTCCGGGGTTCCGCCGATTGAGGACGGAGTCAGGATGTCCCTCCTTCCGTCCTCATCCCCTTGGCCAGGCGATAAGCGTTGCTTCCCTCTGACAAGGATAAGCTGATGATGGCCGTTTTAGATCGCTGCTATGCTAACGCGCTCAGGTAGTGGCGTTAGCTAGCAACATGGCTTTTCTGGTGGGCTCGCTGGATAAGCTCATCCACCGTCGCACTAGCTGGCCCTGGAGGAGCTCGAGGAGGTCCAGACTACGGTGGCATCTTTTCTCCGGATGTCCCAGGCTTTCACCATTGACGGTGGCCGTTCAATGGCGTTCAAGTAGCCCTCTGTTGAAGGATAATATTAAATCACTATTTATCATACTGGGTCAAGCTGTAAACTCGTACAATCTGTGGGTCAAACTGTACAGTCGTACTATCTCTGTCATAGCCTTGACTGTGGCGCCTGAGCGCCACTGAATGTTTTGCTTGCGTATCGGTATGACGCTCTTTTATCGGTATTTATCCCTCCTCGGTGGAAGCATATGCAGACTTGAATGATAGGACTAGCGCAATGTCTCGAGTTCATGTCTCCGGGTCCCGTAACGATGGTAAATAAACTTCTCCTGTAGAAGACATCCTGACTGCTGCCTCTCCTTCATCAATCCTCTTATGCATCATTGTTATTTCCGTAACACCTCTACCTGCATGCCCAGCAGGCCCATCCTGTCTTCTATGGCTGAGTTCAAAGGAGATGAGCGGTGGGCAGATGTGGTTTATATACCCCAGATGGATATGCCATCACCTTGACATGATTGGAGTGGGTAGATGTTTTTACCTCTCAGGCGCGAGGCGATGCCTCGGGTTATAACCAATAGCGAAGCCCGTAGAGGGCTACGCCCATACTCACAGAACTATAGTTACGTCAAGTAACTGTCATTTGCTTCGTATCAGTTCTACGTTTTCGCTTTGCTGCTGCAAATGCTCCGTTTATTTGTGCTGTATTGACTGACTTTTGGCATTTCTCTCCAAACTTTCGATACGTCGCTAATGTCATAACACACGGGGTTCATCGCTGCTGCACCCACTGTCTGTCTCCCCGCGCCGCTGTGCTCTGAGGCCGGGGCCGAGGCTGTCTGAGCGCACCTCGGCAGCCTCCACTCAGGCCCGGGGCTCAGAGCGGAGGCTGCGGGTGCCTCTGTCCCCACCCTGTGCGCACTGCGAGCGGGTCTACCTCTGCCCGTCCCCGCTGAGTGTGCTACAAGAACTTTGTGATATGTGATATGTTTGTGAGTATGAAAAGTGCTTTATAAATGAAGTTTGATAGATTGATGAGCGGATCGGCTGATCGCCACAGCGACACACGGACAGGGGGAATCTGTGTTAATAGTAAATGCAGTCAAATGGAGGGCTGTCCCATTTCTTAGGGCGGTCTTTTCAACCCTCGCCCTTAGCCCTTGGTTTCAGGGAAAGTGCAAGGGCTAGGGCTAGGGGTAGAAAAGAGAATTGAGATTGGGCCTTCTTCTTGCTCCCTAAAGTATTGGGACCCTAAGACAGCCCTCCATTTGACTGCATTTACTATTAACACAGATGAATAAGGTTATGTTAAAAAAAAAGCAAGCCTACTTGTCCCTATAGCATGTTTCTACGGAACCAGTTCATCACTTGACGATGCTGTTTTGTAACACCTAAACAACAGGACTCGTCTCAGCCCAAATCCTACAGATTTTCATCTATTTCTGCTTCATCTGACGCTACATTCTCAACGTGTGTTGCTGCTTCTACCGCGGGTCGCTGTGGCTGCAGCCAGAGCTGCGAGAGATCAGCCGATCCGCTCATCAATCATACTTTATTTATAAAGCGCTTTTCATACCGAAAGGTATCACAAAGTTCATGTAGCACACTTAGCGGGGTCGGGCAGAGTCAGACCCGCTCGCAGTGGGTGGGACAGGCACCCGCTTCCTCCACTCCGAGCAGTCCCAGGCCTGAGCGGAGGCTGCCAAGGTGCGCTCAGACCGGGGACAGTCAACCTCGGACCCGGGCTCAGAGCACAGCAGCGCGGGGAGACAGACAGCGGGGAGACAGTGGGTGCAGCAGCGATGAACCCCGTGTGTTATGGCATTAGCGACGTATCGAAAGTTTGAAAAGAAATGGCAAAGGTCAGTCAATACAGCGCAAATAAACAGAGCATTTGCAGCAACAAAGCGAAAACGTAGAACTGACACATTAAACATAAAATGGACTGTTCTAATTGTTGCACAAAGCGAATAAAATCATGAACGAAGCGTTCTGCAACTTTATAAATGTTGTAGTGCTTATTGATGATTAATTCATTTCGCAGCTTATTTCCGTGTTTTGTCAAGGTCACGTCAAACACTCACCGTAAAATAGAATTGGGACACCCCTTCGTCTCTCGTGAACGCGCAAAACCAATGGCCGCTGACTGCTCTGCTTTGTGACTACGCCATTGCTGTAGTACCTCCATATGGCCGCTATTCCACCATTGGAATGCATTGGACTTTAGACACGTTAAAAACAACTTTAATTCCTGGTGCCTAATGTTTTAGAAGTGGATAGAGCTAGATATTCCTCCTGTGATTACGCTGGGTTAAAAACAATCTGGGGCACCGGGCTGGTTATCGTAGTATACATTTTAGAAATCGTGCATAATTAATGAGGGCCTGACTTTGATTGACAGGCCGTTTACGTCGCTGCCTGGCCCATCGGCTAGAATGGGCGCGATTACAACAGAAATACACGCCCATTACACGCCGCGCGAGCGCCAAGCAGGGCCGGGTCTACAGTCAATATCCCTCCCTTATGCCCTTTTTAGGAACATGCTTCGTCAGAGCTGGAGAGGAGGAGCCTGTAAATCCGCCATGATTTCCCCCTCGAACGTGGTCATTGTGGTAAACGGGGAGGTGTGAGGAGGAGCTGTCTATTCTTTTTAACAGTCTATGCGCAAAACGAAGGGAAAGGGCTAAGCGGAGGGCTAAGGGGGAGAATTGAGATTAGGCCTTAACCATATGTGGCCGCCGCGCGAAGACCGTTATAGCTTTGAAGCACGAGTGGCCAACCATTGAACAAAAATTATATTAAAATATTTTCAATAATCAGATTCTATCTACAAAATGTATTGAACCACAATATATGGGAAAGCTGCAAGCCCGGAGCCGAGACAGATCTACCGTGAAGCGAATCCACCGTGATAGTGCGCCCTCTGCTGGATAAAACGGATCCAGCCCAAACGATACAAAAATCCTATGAACTTTGGAAAGTGTAACTCGATGATTCTGTTGATTGATAAAGATATGGCAATACCGCTGTAGCGTCCAGAATCTTGTCGTTCTTTACAACCGCGTTTCCTATGCCAGATCCCGTAAGACCTTGGAAGCTAAGCAGGGAAGGGCCTGGTCGGTACTTGGATGGGAGACCGCCTAGCGAATGTCTTGAGTGAGTGGTTGGTGGTGGTCGGAGGGGGAAAAGGCGCATACTGGTTGCCTCGCTTCCATCAGTCTACCCCAGGGCAGCTGCAGCTACAATAGTAGCTTACCACCACTAAGTATGGAGTGAATGAATAATGCAATGTAAAGCGTCTTTGAGTGTCCAGGAAAGCGCTATATAAAACTGATGCATTATTATTATTATTATTCATATAATGACATAACTTCTGACAGCATAGGAATTGCTTGTTATTTTGTCCCTAAACGACCCTAACCCTAATGACCCAATCCTAACCCTAATCCTAACAACTCTGACCCAACCTTAACCCTAATCTTAACCTCATCCTAATCCTAATGACCCTAAACTAACCCTAAAAAAATTGTAAAACATAAAATATTAATGAAAAATACCGCCGTGGAACCGCTTGTACCAGCAGAGGGCGCACTATCACAGTGAGTCTGCCTCACCCTCGTGGATCAGCTTCGGCTCCGGGCATGCTTTCTATTATTGCACTATATCAAAAATATTTCTCAAAATACATTCTTGAGTTTCTGGTAAAACATCGTGTAAATCACCCTGCTAGCGGATATAACATTTTCCTCTCATCATGTGTAGGTTTTTGTGTTATTGTGTCGTTTATGTCGTTTCTTTCGCCAACAGAAAACAGATTGTTTTTTTACTCAACATTAGCCTAATAAAAGAAAACAAGAACAAACTTTAGGCTAAGGGTAAATGGCTATTGATGACTATTTATTATTTATGTTAACCTAATATTAATTGTCACAGACCATGTCCAGATGTAGCGCAGCTGTATTGTGCTATACCGGTGTTATTGGTCCTTTGATGGAGCAGCGCAGAGATTGCGGCCACTCCTCCGAACAGCAGCACACCTCTCCGGTCCTCCAGCCTGTACCTTCTTGTTACTCCCTTCAGCTCGTTGTCTGCTGTGAACTTTCACCCCAGCTGCATAGGAAATGTCATACAGGCAGAGGCCCGTGCTGCAGCAGGGGGCGTAATAGCAGGAAAAATAACAACATTTTACTGCTCTCACTACATCTTTTCCCTTCTGTCTGTCGCCGAAGTGCCAGATCCCACTATCTGGCAGTAGCAGCAGCAACCGACTCTTAGTCGCTGTATCAATGGTCTTTCCGCTTTAGGACCAATAAAAGCCGTGCCTGACATGTGAGTAGCAAACCATCATCGTCGTTCACCACTTGTCCGTTCACAGTTATGTGCTCAGGCTATTGTATCCACTCAGCGCCGAGAAGAAGCGCTCACAGCGCGTGTGGTTCGTGCCAGAGAGCGGCTCCGATGCTCTGGGGGCTGTAAGGAAGCGTATCCACGAGGATGGAGCGAAAACAGCTTTCTGTCGATGCTGCGGCGGCTTGGCTAATTGAGCAAAAGGCAGGGATTTTTGCTGTGAAAAGAAGTATTGTGTATTTGTGAAATAGCAGGGCTGTAAATGTTAGTTACCATTGAAGCACACGCATGACCTGAAGTACTGAACTGGTGCTGAGTGCACAGCCTGCCATCAGTCAGTGAGGCCCAGTATGAGCACACAGATTGCGGCGGGTTCATCTGTTTACAGGCAGCGCAGCGGCCAGAAGACACCAAATATATCCACAGGCTCACCGATGCATACAAGAGTTCAAGAGACAGTTTATTTACACAGCAACATCTGGATACCACTTTGCAGATGTGCAACAGCCTGCCGCGTTACATAGGCCTCTTTGATGAGGTCTTTATATTAGAAGAGCATGCTCTATTTTTGGCACGTTCATGGCCTATGTTATCAGGGTATTTTACTCCGACATTTGTCATTTAAAGTATTGCTTGATTAGCCATTTTATTTCAAATTAAATGTGGGTATAATTTTTGCTTTTGGTGTGTCTAATGTGCATTAGATACACGTCTGTGTGTGTAATGCATGACTGGAAAAGTGTGGGCTACATCCACTTTGCATAACATTTATTTTCTTTCTGTTTAAAGGGGGAAGACTTTTTGGTCTTCCTCAAAGATGTCAGTGACTGAGCTGTACCATGTGACCACAATGGTCAGTCAAAGACTCCGGGTTTGAAACAGAACCTTTGACACTGATGGCCTAGACTCGGTAAGGGTTTATGTGTGTCTAATGATAATTGAATTCACATGAAATTAATGTACTGCATCTGTATCCTGATGAATATATAAATAAAATATGTTTCACTGTTCAATAACGTTTAAGTAATATTACAATACAAGCAGGTAGAAATATGATTATTAACATTATTTTAATATTTACTCTAAAGCCTTTACAGTTATTTTATATGCCATATACTTGGTAATAAATTCTAGATTAGGCTTATCAAATCTAAAGTATCTTATCTTTTGTAGGTTTCAGCTGGCCTGCTGGAGCTATGGGGAGCTGCTGGAGCTGTTTGTATCGAGACCCCATCCGAGACAACCATCTCACCAAATTTAAGGCAGGGCAAATATACTGACCTTCAGATTTGTGTATTCTTAGTTTTTTTCTGGTTTAACCTTTTTTCTGGTTTGACTTTGTAGGTTACCAACGTAGACGATGAGGGGAACGAGTTGGGCTCGGGGATCATGGAGCTCACTCAGACTGAGCTCATTCTTCACACTCGTAAACGGGACGCCATCCGGTGGCCGTACTTGTGCCTGCGCCGCTACGGATACGACTCCAACCTGTTCTCCTTTGAGAGTGGACGTCGCTGTCAGACCGGGCAGGGTAAGCTCCATGCACTCTTTCATTCATTCTTTTTAGTTGCAAAGAAGGCCATGTTTATATTTTTATTTTTATGTATTTATTTATTTGAATTAGGACAGTGCACATTAATCAACACGTCAGCCAAAAGCATCAATGTAAATGTACCAGAATTAGCGTGAGAGCTAAATTGCATCCGTTGTCCTAAGGCAGGTAAAGAAACATTGACAGAAGGAAAATACAGACATAGTACAAAGAACAGAACAAAGTTACAGTCACAGTTACAAGGACAGACACAGGTAAGATAACATAACACGCCCAAGAAATTGATTAAGCATTGAACTTTAATTAAACTACTTGTGAGTGCAAGATTGATTTGTTTTTAACCAGATTTTTAGGACCTTTTTAAAGGTGTGGTAATTGTCACAGTTCCTGATGTGAGCAGGCAGCGAGTTCCAAAACTGCGAGCCTCTGATAGACTCCACCGTTTGACCGAATTTAGTTCTACGACGTTGCACAATACAGTCTCCTCTGGTCAGAGCTCTGGTATTTACTCGAGTGTTACTTATTTGTGATATAAAATTCCTTAATGGTGGAGGGGCAAGACCTTTTAAAACTCTAAAAACTAAACGGGCATCCAGGAACTTCTGATAGCCGTCAAAATCTAAAATATTATACATACTTACAATGTGGCAGTAATGATAATGTAAAGGCTTTCTATCCAGAGTTTTCAATGTTTTCTTAAAAAGAGACTTGATGGGGCTCATGTTGGTCTCTGATGTTTGGGACCATGTGGTTTAACAGTACGTTATATGGCTGAAGATCATTGCGTGCATATAAGCCTTTGCAGACTCTGTGGTCAGACATGGTCTTATATGCTTAAAGTTTGACAAATTGAATTTAATGATGTGTGCAATTTTCTTGATATGCTGCTTAAAATTTGGATTTGATTTGCGGATACATTTATGAAATAATGAATTCACATTCTACATTGCTTACCTTTAATTATTCATAACAATTAATAAGGAACTCTAGTTAAATGGGCTTAGCTTTATCCATAACATACAGAGAATGACACTTTCCTAGTCAATTTGGTAGTCAAGGTGTTGTCTGTCAAAAAAAAAAAAGAAGAGACTTTTGAAGAAGTTACGTAGTTAAAGGAACAGACCACAGTTTTTCCATACTGAGATATGTTCTTACCTGAGCTTAGACGAGTTGATGCGTACCTGTCTGGTCGTTTTGCGTGCCCTCGGTCACGCAAAACGACCAAAGATGTTGTTAGCATTTGGCCTCTCCCAGCATATTCCTATAGCTCCAAACGGGGCTCCAAAGCGACCATGCTCTTCCTCGGGCACGCACAGACCAGACAGGTACGTATCAACTCGTCTAAGATCAGGTAAGAACATATCTCAGTATGGAAAAACGGTGGCCTGTTCCTTTAAGGCGGAAGCCTGGTGTTGTTTAGGTGGCCGCCTAAGCAGGAATGCGCTGCGGGAAACCTTGATAAATAGCAACACTTTTTGGCTTTTTTACTTCTGTTATTCAACAGGTGCTCGTCATATAATTGGAATATCATGAAAAGTGATTTACTTTGGTAAAAGTGAGATATGTAGACTTTATTAGTTATCATTTTGATAATTTTGGCTCACAGCTTGTTAAAAAAAAACAAATGAAAAATCTCATAAATTAGAATATTTTAAAAATGGACTGTAAGCCATAATCATCATTTAACAAACAAAGGCTTGACATATCTCACTTTGCATGTAATGAGTCTATATCATATATTAGTTTGACAGTTTAAGTTGAATAACAGAAGTAAATGCACTTTTTCATGATATTGTAATTATATGATGAGCACTTGTAGTATATTAAGCCAAAAAGTGTTGCTATTTATCAAGGTTTCCCGCAGCGCATTCCTGCTTAGGCGGCCACCTAAACAACACCAGGCTTCCGCCTTAAAGGAACAGGCCACCGTTTTTCCATACTGAGATATGTTCTTACCTGATCTTAGACGAGTTGATACGTACCTGTCTGGTCTGTGCGTGCCCGAGGAAGAGCATGGTCGCTTTGGAGTCCCGTTTGGAGCTATAGTAATATGCTGGGAGAGGCCAAATGCTAACAACATCTTTGGTCGTTTTGCGTGACCGAGGGCACGCACAACGACCAGACAGGTACGCATCAACTCGTCTAAGCTCAGGTAAGAACATATCTCAGTATGGAAAAACTGTGGTCTGTTCCTTTAACTACGTAACTTCTTCAAAAGTCTCTTCTTTTTTTTTGGACAGACACCACCTTAACTACCAAATTGACTAGGAAAGTGTCATTCTCTCTATGTTATGGATAAAGCTAAGCCCATTTAACTAGAGTTCCTTATTAATTGTTATGAATAATTAAAGGTAGGCTATGTAGAATGTGAATTCATTATTTCATAAATGTATCCGCAGATTTGAAGTTAACAAGTTCCAATCAAATTCACAATTCTAAATATGCCAGGTCCTTCAGCTAAAACCAGTATGTAGTAAACCTAAAACTTTAAGACTCTTTTACCCCTCTCACAACCCAAACACTGGCACCTGTCCCCAATCCAGTCCTAGTTAGAGCTAGGTTTCTCATTACATCTAGTCTTTGAATTCAGAGACTGAATTAAAGAGGTCCTGTCCTGAGCTTTCAGTTACATAACAAAATGCATATTAAAGTTGAGTTACCTAAATATGACTTGTGAAAGTTGTGCTTTTTGGCCCAGTAAGGGTGCATTCTACATGTAGTACACTACCCGTTTAGGCATGTGTAAAATGGTCTGTGGGATCTGAATCTTGATTCTAAAATAAAATCTCAATACTTTTTCCACAATCATTCAGTTTTAATGGCTACATCTTTAGTAATAGGTAAACTGTGTTTGATTTGTTCAGGAATATTTGCCTTCAAGTGTTCCCGGGCGGAGGAGATCTTCAACCTACTCCAGGAGCTGATGCAGTGCAACAGCATCAATGTGGTCGAGGAGTCAATGATGATGGGTCGCGGCGGTCACACTCCAGAGATTGAAATGTCTCGCACCCCACAGACACCCAACAGTGAGTCAGTCAGCCACACCAACACCAGGGAGTCCTGATGTAGAACACTGAAGTCGGAATAAACTGTAGGATCTGGGATTCAACAACACAGCTGATTCTGTAAATTATCATAGGATTCAAGTTCAATGAGGCACAGAGATGTCAAAAACACGGAAAGATGCTCACAAACGCTTTTATCACTTTGTTTCTATTGGCTCTTTTAAATTACTTGCAGTCCAGGTATTGACATGCTTTATTGTTTATGTTATGCGTTTATTTTTTGTATTTTTTCATGCTTAAATTTCACATTTTGCTCTGCAAAAAATGTTTGCAGCTCCCGGATTTCCTGGCCAGGCATTTCCCAATGGTTACCCAGGTTACCCTCTCAGAGGGGACTCCCAGCCTTCAATCACAGAGGAGCACGGTCACAGTCTAATGGCTTTGGAGGACCAGGTGAGCGGTCTCTCTGTGCATTAATGCAAAGGTTTGTTCAATGTCTTACATTTGGATATGTTTCCTCCATGACAGACCCACACCTATGTAAATACTGTTACTATGGAGGGGGACCTCTCTATGCGTCACTGTGTACACTCCCTGCCTGAAATACGTCCTAGCACGTTCCCTGAGACTGCTCAGTCCAACCTGCGCTGCTGTCCCCTGGAGGAGCATAAAGACCCTCAGGTGTTCATCCAGCCATCTTCACAGGAGGTGAAGTTCAGGCTGGGCCCCACTCCAGCACAGCGCCATCTAATGGAGAGGGAGAGAGAAAGGCTCAACCTCCATAGTTTGCAGCCAGTAGAGGGCGCCACAGGGTCAGAAACGGAGGGAGATGAGCCCTCTTTGCACTTGTGTAATTCTCACTCCTATCACCATTTCCATCACCACGCACTCCGCCATCCGTCCCATGAGCTTTCAGACAGCAGTGAACTGACCTATGAAAACATAAACGGGCTGCGCAGGAAGCAGCGCCTGAGCCCCAGCAGTGTATCTCAGTCAGTGGGCTCCAGCAGTAGTAGCAGCACAGCGGACAGTCACTCCCACTCCTTGCTGCACTCACACGGGCCAGCCTCTCTGCCCCTTCAGGGCTACCCCTGTGACCGGGGAATGGGCCATCGCAGGACAGCCCTGCTTAACTATGAAAACCTGCCTTCGCTGCCCCCTGTGTGGGAGTACAGTGCCCTGCAGCGGGATGAAGAGCAGGAGGAGGAGGAGGATGAGCAGGATGAGGAGGAGTATGATGAAGAGGAGGAGGACTTTGATGAGTATGAGTTCTCTGAAGGACCTGGGACTCCTAACGGGTACCACCATGAGAGCAGGGGTATCCATAGAGACGCTCTGCAGAACTATGTGAACACTGAGCAGGTGCAGCCGCCCCGGCTACGACACCCCTGCCCCCTACCGCCGCGATCCTGTCAGCCGGACAGAGGTGGCAGAATATTTAACTTTGATTTCCGCAGGAGGTCCAGGTCTGGGGCAGAGGGTTGCGAGCATGGCCACATGCCCACACGGCAGTTGAACTACATTCAGGTGGACTTGGAGGGAGAGCCCTGTCCCTCAACCCTCAGTGGGGGGGGCCAGCCACAGCACCAGCGTCTGCCATCCAAAAAGTGTGGTCCCCAACAAGCCCCGCGGCGGAGCGAGTGCTATGCTGTCATAGATCTGAAGAAAACCGCTGCCATGTCCAATCTGCAGAAAGCCCTGCCCCGGGACGATGGCACTTCCAGAAAGACTCGCCACAACAGCACAGATCTGCCTCTGTAGACAGTGTACAGACTCCAGTGGAGAGAGAAGACAGCTGAAGGCTTATCCATATTTAGCACACTGGACCCTTCACTGTCATCCACCATTGTACTGTCGGGCTGACAATACACTACAGGTACTTACTGAGAATTTGTGCACATAAAGGGGAGTTTCAAGGAGAATTTGCCATTAGAATGGCGTGTTATTTATAAATGTGGTGTAGACTAAGTCATCATCATAGCGACAAATATAATTTTTTCACTCCTCAGTTGACATCATCAGCATTTTATTTAACGCATAACACCAGTAAAACATGTGACACTCAGTGAAAGTTTTAGTATTAATGAAAGTGAATGGTCCCTCTGTGATACTGGCCAATATTCATACCTCATCATAAGCACTTAATTCTCTGCTGGCCTGTGAACAGAAGGGCATTATATTGTTACAGTTTGCCTGCAGAGCATCTTGCACACTTGCATCCTATACAACTATATTTGATCATGCAGTTGAATTGTTCAGATTTTATCAAATCATTTAGATTAATAATTGCAGAGAATTGTAGATAAATATGTAAACTACTTAAAACAATAGGAAAAGTAGCATATGCAGCTGAAACGGCATTATCCACTCACTGCAAATCAACGTAGCAAACTGTAACATCTCTGATATTATGAAGGAAATCCCCATGGTTTACACTTGTCACAGCTGCACTTTTGCTCAATCATCTTCTACCACAGGTGTTTTATCAAAAGCAGGGGCCAAAAAAATAGATATACTTTCTATTATGGAAAAGTTTAATTGAAAACCTCAAAATGGTGGAAATAAGCTATCATATAACTCAATGCCAATATGTATAATTTCTAAAATATGTTGAGTCCTTCGAGTTATTTATTTTCATATATATTTATTTATTTATTTATTTATGTATTCAGTTAATATTTTTCCATTTGACAACCAGCATTGTTTTTGTAAATCCAGTCGATATGGAGACCAAAGTTTCACCTCAAGTTATCACTGGAAATCTGATTTATATGTAACAATGGTGCATTTTTTTTATTTAATTTTCTTTACTTTTATGTAAAATAAAAAAGATGACTGTATTTATATTTTAAGTGCCAAAATTTCAATTGCTAACTGTAATGAGTAATTGCCAGTTGGATTTGTAAGGAAAAAATGAAAAGTGTCTTAAAAAAAAAGAGGAGTACAAAGGCAAGAATAGAAAGACCAACTTTTTAAGGACATCTTTTTAATGCACATTTCACCTTATTTACAGCTGTTTAGATGCCAGTGTGTGAAAAAAATTGTGGTGGTTTTATTGCTGCTAGGTGTAAATAAAGACCGTATACTCCAGCTACGTGTCAAAACTGAAATCTTCAGTGTTTGAAGCTATGCGATGTCTGACCTTTCACCGCGTTCTTAGCTGTTAGCAAATAGAAGTAGCATAATTGTGTTCCTCTGAGCAGTGCAAATGAGTGAGCTGTTTGGATAGTTTTTGGCAGCTTTTTCAGCGTTTTTTTTGGGGAGTGGGTTTAAAGTTCTGTGTAATTGTTGGGACATGCAGTACTTGGATGTTGTGAGCTATCTTCCGGCATTACGCTTTTGTTGATATAGAATGACTTTCACAGCAATATGTGGATGGTGAAATACTAATTGTTGACTGGAACAGGGCTGCAAGGCTGTGGTACAAAGTGTGACACGTTTTTTACTTAAAAGCTCAGAAAATACTCGCTTTATATGACTTTAAATGTTAAAAGTACTTATTTTTACTATATACTTTTTGGACAGCAATACCATGTTGTTTAGTACAGCTGAGAGACAGTATTTTTATTGAATTAATCCATTTAGTTTTAAATGCATTTATATAATAGGCTACTTGTAACCTATTCCTCAGAATATCCTTGATGACCAAGAAGTTTTATCAAAATGTTCTACCTTCCTCTGTATTTTGTGTTATAAACTCTATATAGTTGTTGCTATGATTACCTAAAAGTGTAAAACATTTCCCTCAGTATGGTACATAATTGCATTTTTTATCTGTCCCTCTTTTACACAAAACTTACAAAAACCCATACTCAAACACTGAATTTGTGAGGATTTTTATTTTTTGCCATATTACAATATCTAAAGGGATGTTTAAATTGTTTGTAAATTTTCTTTTTCTTTCTTTCTTTTTGCAATAATAGGTGACTTTTATTTTGTCCATTGAAGTCATACAAATGTGTTTAAATAGTATCCTTGTCTATTGGTCGGTGGGCTTCTGTATTCAATCTCCAAGTATTAGGTTGAAGGTACAGAGTTTACTTTTCTTACCTTAAGTAGCATTTTAGCTCCGACAAATGAGACCGGCTGCTTTTTGTGATTTGCTCATCACATCACTAGTGCCATACAGTGTCATTTTGTATTTACCATTCACTATAGTGGCCATCTTTTCTATTAAAATCAGAGTATTGTTCAATGTAAAAATATATATATATATATTTTAACTACTGAATTGTGTTATGAGTGAAGATCTAATAAGATACCATACATTATAAACTTGAATTATTTACTTAATCTCATGTAAAACTGTTATAAAAACCAATGAGACATAACAGTATAACCACTGTCATGTGATCATCATAGTGAATTGTTCATGTTACCAAGTGGAATTTACCACAGATTTTCTTGACAGAACAAGGGTGAACTCATTCCATGGATGTGCCAGCTATTAGTCCTGTTGCTGAGTTTTAGTTTTTCAATTGCCAATATTCAGATGCAGGCATACTTTGTTGATCACAAGGAGAAATTCTCTTTGTTACAGCCAGTTATTTGACTTTGAGTAAGAATAAGCTACAATTTAAAATATAACAATTTTAAAAAGGTATCTCTGGACTATTAAAAAGTCAAACCTCAAATATGAGAAAAAAAATACGAGCAAGGTAAGGTATCCAGATGTTTTTGTAGGGCTGCACAATTTTGGAAAATAACTTTAACTACAATCTCTTCCATTAGTTTTGCCGTTTATGTTTGAAAATAAAAATTCTGTCTGAAGTGAAAGCGTCCAGGTTACAAAACTCCTGGATACTAAACTAATACAAAAGTCACATGCATATCAGAATATGTTTATAGTCAATAGGACCCAATGGAGACCGAAATTGTTATTTATTTGGTCGGGACAGTGCATGTTAATGAACACACATCGGACACATGCATGTAAACATGGCCTGCCGGATTGTAGCCCTGGGCTAATTCCATCTGTTGTCTCCCATTCTCACTCGTCCTGGCCTATTGTACATGTTTTTAGTGGTAGGGGAAACTGGAGTACCTGTTGGAAACCTACGTAGGCACGGGGAGAACAAACTCCACACCGAAAGGTCACATTGACTAATAGATATAGATAATACAGAAATTCCCTATGACAATATAACTGGCTGGATGACAAAATTCAAAAGCTTTTAATATGTATCCGAATTAAAAGTAGTGGTTGCATAAGGCAGGTGGTGGTTATAATGTTATGAGTTCAGCCCAAGTGCAGCTCTTTCACATAGCCTCTAGTTAGCAAAGGATTTAGTTGTGTTGTAAAGCTTCTGCGACGTCAAGCAGCAATTTAGATAAAACCTCCAATCTTTCAGGTTCCTCAAATTGGATTTATCATTGTAAAAAAAAAAAAGTACTGTGCAATGCTAAAAGGGCTTGCTATGCGACTACCACTTATCACTTTTTTATTTAACTTTTTTCTCACTGTGCCTTTCATAGACAAGTTGGGACATCCTCACTCATGAACAGTGTGTGCTTTGCTCTAGCTGTCATACTATATTGCTCATACACTACTTGAAGTCGAGAAAAAGTGCCAACTCTTGATTGTACATGATGTCTGAAACAATTGTAACAAATCAAATTAATAAAACTGAAGATAATATTTCAATCAATTGTGAGGCAGAATCATGTGTAGGTTTGTTTTGTAGCTGCTGTATGTGAAACCTGAGCATTTCTCTCATTGTGAATGTGCAAAAAAATAAACTCTCTTTCTGGACTTAACATGTTTTTATTCAAACAATGCAATGGTTTTGGCCCATGGTTCATCGCCACAAACCTCATTAAGTCGTCAGTCATAGTCTATTGTAAAAATCTGACAAAATAATGTGAAACTGTATCTATTCCTGTGTATTTTTTTTTATAATTTCTGTCTTGTACAAGGATGTCGCCACTCGGAGAAGTGGCCAACATGGTTTAGAACTGTACATTTTTGTGACCGATTTCTGTATTATTGGCATAATACAGGTTGCATTAGCATAACTTTGTGATTTAATATTTCTAAAATGAATCAAATGCTTTGTGAACTTATTTAAGAAAAGACTATGAAAAGAATGAGTGCCAAATCTGCCTGAGCATGATGAAATACTGGAACACAGGACTATTGTGCAGGCCAGTGATGGGAAACCCACAGACTCCTCCCCTTTCTGTTTCATCGCGAATTTAAACTTTCTTTCTTCGACATTTTTTGTTGTATGTTTCTGTGTTATCATTTACAGTAAGGTGGTGTTTCTCATGCTGCCGTATAGAGCTCTACATTGGGAAAAAAAAGAGAAGAAAAATGCATTATTTGAGGTTCTTTAAGCCATTTGATGCGGAGTAGGCCGTTTTCTATGCTCATCTTCTCATGTTGAAATTAGAAATGAGCCTGACATTCAGTGACTTTTAATAGAGGTTTTATCAAATATAGACTGTGGATTTGTCCCAAATGTAAAATTAATTGTCATTCAAATATTAAAATTGTCGTCAGACTTGAAAGAGTGAGCCGATTGATTGTGATTGATGATCTCATTTATTTTCCCTTTTGGGACTTTTTTTTGGTTAATTACTTAGTTACTCCGTATGATTTTATGTTTGTTCATTTTTTAAAAGGGTTGGGCGATATTTTAACTTTAATGGTAAAACATATTCCCCATGATAACTTAATACCGGTATGAGGTGTGTCACCTGCAGCAAGGGCAGGAGGAAAACACACTAGAGCGCAGGCAGAGGGGGAAAGCAAGAGGTAAAGTGGAACTGATCCAATCGTCCTTAACTTTGACACAGCTTTAGCCGTGAGAGGGCGAGCCCGAAAATAGGCTTTTGGCTCCTGAATGGCTTGTCATTGGCTTCAACTGGCTTTTTCGCGGAAGGCCAGTCCGAGAGCTCCCCCTTTCGCTGCTATGGGCGACACTACAGGCTCATGGAGTTTGTGGTTGCGCTTTGAAGGGCCTGCACTATCAACAACAACTAATATGGAGGAGGCATGCTGGAGACTTCCACACCCCGGAGATGGAAAAGTGCCTCGATGTGCTGAAACCACGAGGCTGGATCACTCTGCCAAAACTCTGGAAGTTTCTCAGCGGAGGCGGTGGGAAAGAAAGCCGGCCGTGAGAGCGGGAGAGACGGTGAGGACGTATGACATCCCACGCATATTTCAAAGTGCCATCACATTCTCCATAAACCTGTGTTGTGTCGCATCACAGCAAAAAGGGGAGCTCTCGGACAGGCCTTCCGCCAAAAAGCCAGTTGAAGCCGTTTTGCAAGCCATTTCAGGAGCCAAAAGCCTTTTCACGGTCTCGGCCCTACTGCTTTAGCCACAGATCCTCGGACTATTTTTAAAAACAGGGCACGCAACAAATGTGCGACCCTCCTCCTGGATTTTAATGGTTAATGGTCTGAACTTTCCCACATACATTAGCTGTAAAGTGCTTTACAGCAAGGAACCACTCACGCGTTCTCTAATTGATACACCAATGTACGCAGACACTGGAGGTAAGGTGGGTGAAGTGTCTCATCCAAGTACACCTTCAAGAGGCGGGATTCAAACCCCTGACCTTTCGATCATGACACAACCTGCTCAACCATCTGCAACACTGTCGCATACTGGAAGTTTCCCCAAAGCACACCCAGCCTCTCTCCATGTGCAGGTAAGTCCCACACATACAAGAACTACCGGTAATCCTTCTGGTCTTCTTTTGGCTTGATTTAAGACAAGTCACGAAAACAAAATGTTCCCGAACCCATAGACAACCATAGGAATTCAACCTGGATAGACTCACACAGATGAAAGCAGTGATTAGGGAGATTTATTGACATGTGTATTAGTTTTGGCGATCAGACCCCGGCGGCAGACATCGATGTACAAGTCAGTGTAGGTAAACAGCTTGGAGTTAGGGATGTCTTCCCCCGGAGCCTGGACACTGGTGGTGGTATAGGAGATCCGTGGAGAATGCGCGGGTAGAAGCTGTGGACGGAAGAGGCGGAGATGGGGTGGAGGTGGGTCGCAGCGCAGCTGGGAAGCGAACGGATCAAGATTGCTGATGTGGAGGTGTGGACCTTTCAGGAGCGATCATTGGCTGTAGGTTGATGATGCTGAAGTTTGTCTACCAGGCTGAATTAACGCCTAGGCTTCATTAACCCAGCCTTTTACACAAGTCAGCAAATAACCCAAGTCCGCGAACAATTCAGACACCATAAAATTAAATTACAGACACCTACTGACATCGACCCGCTAATAGCAGTTTAACGTTTCCTGTTGTCCTGTCAGTATTTAAAATGTAAGAATTCGTATGTCCAAGACCATCTTCTTATAAAAAAGAGCAGAGATTGATGAAGTTCACACGAGACATTTATTCAGGCGTCAGCAGGTGGCATAACAACAGGTCAAAGCAGGTTCAGAATGCAAGTCCCCAGAATAAGTTCCCTCCTGATAACTTTATAACATTTTAGTTAAGTCCATCCCAATGTGCGTAAGCAGTTCTCATCCCATAAACAATAAGATACATTTGTGGACCAGGATGTTTTGTTCAACACCAAATATGGTCTTATAACCTTGACATTTGGGGCCGTGTTCATCCCAGACAGACAGTCTTATCTTATTGTAATGCACGGCCCATGAACTTATTCAACCTACTAGAGAGGCCTAGTTTTGTGCAGTAGACCTTAGCAAAGAATTTATAGGTTATAGGTTATACCATTAGCAAACAAACAAATTTATTTATCACAATTTCCCCTCATTATTACATTAAATGTAATAAACAAGAAATAAATTTCACAAAATCTTGATGCATCTAAAGTTGAGAGAAGCAAGTCGCTATTTCCCACATCATACATGTATACACCTTCATTAACACAAATTTCACAACTGCGATAGCTTTATATATATCTATTATTTGCAAAAAATCAGTTAGAAGTTTAGCATGGCTTAAGCAAAACAAACAATCATAAGTATGTTTTCAAATTAGTTATTTAACTCTATTCAAACATTTCGGGGTCTAATTGGAGATCTGGAGTAAGGAGTATGTATTGTGATGTCGGAGCTTGACGCGCAAGATTAGTTGTGATTAGATTTACTACTAAGGATCGCAGACAGGGAATTACGCAGCATAAAACTACGGAAATTATCAATAAAACTGCAAGTATGGGCATTCCCTATTTTCAACAACAAATGCCATCATGTGCTGCTTCATCTATGGGCGGGTAAAAAATAACTATGTTTTGGCAATGATTTCTGTTAATGTGTCTAACATTGTTAGTGCTGTTTAGAATTTGGGTGTCGTTCGGTGTGGTCGCTTAAATGCCGGTGTGTGTAGTCGACACTGGAAGGTGAATACATAACAGTCAGTGCTATTAAGTTGGGCGGTATAGTTTATATATTATCACAACATGTTAGCTTGATAATGATGCATTATTTCCATCAACGTATTGTTTATTTATAATATCAGGACTTATTTTCAACCATTTTTTAAACAGTAACAAGGGAAACACAATCATAACTGATAACATTGACAAACCACATATTACCATCCAAGGGAAGTATCCCTTTTTCTGCAGGCTAGTTTTTAAAGTGTTCATGATGGCGTCATCTGCTTCTGGTCACGTGCAGGGTGTATGATGTGACCACGATCGTCCATGTACCTACAGTAGAGCTACGGTTACCAGCACCCGCTCTTTATCTAGTTCTAACAGTGTTCTTTTCCTGTACTTGGATGGTTGTTTTCTGTGGATTATAATACCTTTAGTTCAACAGGTGGGAGAGATGAATTCAGGGAGATTTTTGAAGCCCTTCACAGCCTTGGGCCTCGTCCACAGCGCGTGACATGGACTCTCCCACCTGGATGATGACTGGTCCTTTTTCTATCGTCCTTGTTAAGATTCAGTCTCTCCAGTATCTGGTGTTTCTCCGTCCTGTAAAGGAAAAGGTTCATCCGGCAGATCATCTGGTTTTTGACTATAGGCAACAATGTCTTTTTATTTGGCATTTTGTACTTTTTCAATTCTTATTTTTTCTGCATCTTGTGAGTTTGCATTTAGGCATATATTTGTTCTATGATTGCATGCGCAGCTTTTTGTATTGCAACATCTAGATTAGTAACTAGCATAAAAAACGTATATCACGAAAACGTTATAGAATACTTCATTAAAATGTCAAGAAGTTAAGGTTATGTCAAAAAATCTCACTCTATATCAGAAGGTTTAAGGTTTATGTTAAAAAAAATTGTTTTAAGTCTTTGAGTATTTCTTTTCTCCCCTCTTTCTCCCCTTTTTCTCCCCTTGGAGCTCCAAGGGTAGAAAGTGGCGAATGGTGGTTTTCATCATCGGCGTTAGATGTTGAACAGCCTTCGTCTTTGTCTTCCGTATTGTCAGATGAAGCGTTTGCAATGTCTTTTTTTTTTAGTTTGACAGACATGACAATCATCAATTCAGTCTTGTAGAATGGATTGCATTTGTGGGTGCCACCACAAATCGATGTGTCAAAATGTCTTTGTAGCTTCGATGTGTCGGGAGGTGGTATTTGTCGAACAGCATTTGAGGTAAAGGGTTGGAACCACAATTTTCTTCATAATTCCTCCAAATAATTTCTTCAGTGTCTTTCACTGCCCCTTTTAACTTTCACGCTGCTTCTTGAATTCCCTTTACATCTTTGGTGTCGATGATGCAGATTTCGGATGCACTTCCAGCTTGTTCAGCGTCTCGAATAAGCATGTGTCTGTTGTTATAGACAGCTGCATCTTTTGTGGCTTGATCAGCTGCATGATTGCATTACCATCTGTTGTTGTAGGTTACCTTGCTGATTATATCTATACGTTTGTCCTTGGGGCACCGTACGACACTCTCTTGCCCAATGTCCCATTTTTCCGCATGCACGACATTGGTCATATCGTTTTCCCACGTTGTTCCCTCTTCCTCGTCCAAAACTGCCTCGCCCTCTTCCGTTAGCAAAGGGGGCGGTGTTGTAGATCACTACAGGTGCGGCGGGAATCGGTGAGGGCTGATCTTTTTTGTACAGCCTCCGTTGCGGGTGCTTCTTGTGTCTGTTTTGGTTGCATTATCCTCTTGATTGCAGTTGCCAATTGGTTTGTCGTTATCGGCGCGTCTTCTTCAGTGTTGTCTCGTTTGACTGTCTTGATATTCGATGTCTCTTCTTTCTTCTTGTCTTTGGACTCCGCTTGCAGTTTCTGTAGTTGTAACTTCATCGTTGTTATCTCCATCTCTTTCTTCTTGGAGTCAGTTTCTTTTATATTGTTCAACCACTTGGTGACGTTGTGCGTTACAGTGTGCGTCAAATTCTTCTTCAGTTTTGGTGTATAAGCCCATCACGTCACTTAAGACGTCTTGCACTGGCTTTGGCATCCCCTTGACAAGGGCTGAGTAGAACATGACTGTCATTATCGTGCCTGCTTGAATCGGCTCTCCCGTTGCATCGTGGTACAGGCTTTTGGCACGTTGTTTGTAGCTATAGTAGTCTTCATCACTCTTCATCCGTAGTGACATGAGTTCGTCAGTCATTATACATGGAAATCTTGACTTCAATTCTTCTTCCAGTGTAACTCGAAACACATGTATTGAAGAATTTTTTTGTAGGACCATTCTCGTCCTATGTTCCACTGCATTCTTGATGTTAATTGCAGTTGTCTTGGTTAAGGCGGTGTGTATGTCTCCCCAACTTTTATCTCCGGCGGGATGTTTCATGAGGGCTTTCATCCATGGAATGCCTCCTTTGGTTAGTTTTGGCAGCTCCAACATCAAAGAGTCTTGCTTCTTGGTATTTCTTCTTGTACGAAGTTATCCAGTTCCTTTAGAATTCTCTCTGTTGGTCAATGCCGTCACTTGATTTTGTACTGATTTGACTTGTTCTTCAAGGTTGGTTAGATTTGGGGTGCATTGCAGGTTTGCTAATGTTTCCCTGTGACTCTGTGAGTCATTCGAGGCGTCGGTGGCGTCATTGATGGCTTCGGCGCATCGCTGGATTTTGCGCTTGCGATGAGTGACCATGGGTATAGACTTGTCGTAGGTGTTGAGTGCTTGTCTTCGCTTTCGTGGTGACAATTCACTTGGATCTTCTTCATTTATCATTCTGAGATTATCATCTCCTTCCGCTGCCGATGTGTCGTGATGATCGTTTTGTGTCATCATTGGTTGCGAGCTTGTGTTGCATCCATTTACTGGATAGATGCCTGTTGACAGTTTCTTTGGTATATTTCCTTGAAGTGGCTTGTCATCAAACGTCACTTCCTTATCTTCATTCCATGTTCAAATTCTCTTCATTGTCCACTTTCTTTGATTCTTCAACTCATTTTGTCTCCATTTCTGCTCCCGCTTTCTCCATTATCTTCTTTTCCATTTATGCATTCTTCTATCCAGGGCTCCCTTGTTCTCATGTTTTTATTTTTAGGTTATTCAATCTTCTTCCACGGATGGTTCGAATGGGGTGTGTCTTGTAATGTAGAATCTTTGCTTCATGATATCGTATGAAGCTCTCCTCTTGGTCTTCTGTCGGAGCGATGGCTGTCTTTCCCTTGTGTATCAATCCTTTTTTAGCGTATTTCTTCAGCAGGGGTCGTATGATGGATTGACAGACTTTTGCCTTTTTTGGATCAGGTTCATGATGTAGAACCTTGCAGTCTCAAAATTGTTTCAATTGGCTTAAGGTGACGAACTGGGACATTTTACTGGCAATTATGTTTATGTTATTATCGCACTTACAAATTATAATTTAGTCGTGCTTGTTTTCTAATCTATCGCGTAAATTGGCTTATAGTTTTAGATATGTTCACTTTAGTATGGTTTTTGTAAGTATGGTAATTTTACCTATGTTTTAGGAACTCTTGGATTGGTCGTTTATTTATTTATTATACTTTTTGTTGCTTTGGTTTCGCCCCCTCAAGGCCACTATATTTTTCTTGGTCGCGCTGAGATTTTGGATCAGTCTTTGTTTCTACAAGGGAAAGAAAAGATTGCTTTAATTAGTTCTACTCTTTGATGAACCTATTGCTACAATAGATTGTTTTTTTAGAAATTTTACGACTTAATTATTGCCATTATTCATTATATAAGAGCGTACATTGATAAGTATTATTCCTATTTTCTTTGTTTTACTTTGTATTAATTAATTAATCCGTTAACTATTATTTTTCCTTATTTCGCTTATTTATTCTTTTTGTTTACATGGGACCATGCATACACAATTAATATACTATTCCTATTCTATGATAAATTCTTGGAGGAGGGGCTTGATGCTCTATTTATGGCTACATTTTATCATTGATCATTATGGATCATTGAATCGGCTATAAATGTACATTTTTCAAACACAGTGTACTATTTAATCTACTCCCTTGGTGTAAAAATACATAGCTTATAAAACAATGCCACAACATACAATAAACATGCCCCTTTAATTCTCAACTGCCCATCCCACAAATATAAAGCCTTGGTCTGAAGGGCTCGAGCGAGCTAGAGCCTAAAATGTTCTCTTCAGAGCATGGAAACCCACCCCACATTTAAGAAAATAAAAAAACTTTCCCTGCGCCCTTTTTCATTTTAGATATGGGTCAGCTAAGTGCCTTGCTCATGAGCGTCTAACTGTCTTTATGCTTAGACAGAGGCGTCATCTATTTTGTGACGTTTACAACTTTAACCAGGTCTTGGCCTGACCTGCACTTAAACAGGGTTTTTCTAGAGTTTGTGATGGCTTCTGCTTTTACAAGAAGCCCTGATTGTGTCCAAATTGTTCCTATTTGTTTAAATCAAAGGCGGGCGTTCATGGTTATCCCTGTGTGATAGTATGTGTCTTCAACTTATGTGTAAACAGCTTTATACAATTACATACAATTTAACCTTAGCTTTAGACCAACATTAATCATTTCTATACAATATTGTGACGTTATGGGATCTTACGACATTATTATCAACATTATTCATTTATCTAACTCCAAATGATTTGCAATACTCTAATTTTTTCCGTGTCATGCATGCATCTATGCGCGCAGGCACTTGAAACAAGACGGGGGAAGTGTCTTGCTCATGCGCGTTCTTTGTGCTCGTTGCTTTAACATTTGCGCAAATAGACTCTTAATTTGTTTAATTTACACATTACATTTCGCGTGTTCTATTTAAATAACCGCTTTAGCTCCTTTAACTGGGATAAAAGATAGTTCGAAAGCGTCGCTCTTATTTTCCTGTCTCGGCGCACAGGTGTGTGAGTTTAGATGCACGGTTTCCCTGTGCTATTTTTAGAAACGCTTGACACAGAGTGGTGTGCGCGCGCATGCAAGTATTCATTCTTTGGCCTTGTGGGTTCCGCTTTTGTGTCAACATGTTGGAGTTTAAGTATTCTACTGATTGTGGCGTTATAAACGGACTTATGGTCGCTTCTACCGTCTCTTTATCAAATCGTGACTTATTGTTTTGGATATACAGTTTATTCGTCTTGGGCTGCTCCTCAGACGGGCGCTATAACACAGCGCTACCGTCATAAGTAGGTGACGTCATCACATTCCCATACGGGTACGTTACGCGCAGACAGAGAATGTTTGCTCTCCTCTGGTGCTCTTCGTCACATCGTAAGCTTGCCAGTGCTATAATTACCAACACGCAGTAAATGTTTAGATTGGCCATGGTTAGTTAAAGGGGGATGAATCCAAAGTTTTGGTTAATTATCGTTGGATCCTGTTATTTAATTATTATTTGATTTACCGTTTATTTTTGTAATGGATTATCAATTTTCACTAGTTGTTACGAATAACAATATTATTTATAACATTGTTGTCTTATCTATGCTCCTTATCAAAAAAAATAAGGCGTTTTATTTCTTTATTTCTTTATGTATTTATTTAATGTCTTCACGCACACTATACTGGTTACTATTTTACACTGTTCTTATACGTTTATATTACATTTTGTACATTATATTTTTCAATGAACGTTCATTTATTTTGTATCGTTTATAGTTTTTTTTTTTTTTTAATAACACAGTTGTCAATCATATTGTTTCACTCTTTTTTTTTCTCGTTTTTCGGAAGCTTTAAGCGTACGTCAAAAACTGTTTAATTGTTATAAAAACCGCACGTACTGGCCTTTCTTTCCTTATTCATATATGAACGTTCATTTATTTTGTATCGTTTATAGTTATTATTTTTTTTTAAATAACAGTTGTCAATCAAATTGTTTCACTTTTTTATCTCGTTTTTCGGAAGCTTTAAGCGTACGTCAAAAACTGTTTAATTGTTATAAAAACCGCACGTATTGGCCTTTCTTTCCTTTGATTCATATTTTCTCTCGTGTCATCAAAGAACCGCCCGTAGCTTTGTAAGAAAAAAAACACGGTATCGAAGGTTTTCATATATTTTCTTATAAAAAAGCCGTCTTATATACAAAGCATTTTTTGTTTGTTTATTATTTACATTACATTATATTTTTCAATGAACGTTCATTTATTTTGTATCGTTTATAGTTATTTATTTTTTTAAATAACACAGTTGTCAATCAAATTGTTTCACTCTTTTTTTCTCGTTTTTCGGAAGCTTTAAGCGTACGTCAAAAACTGTTTAATTGTTATAAAAACCGCACGTATTGGCCTATCTTTCCTTTGATTCATATTTTCTCTCGTGTCATCAAAGAACCGCTCGTAGCTTTGTAAGAAAAAAACACGGTATCGAAAGTTTTCATATATTTTCTTATAAAAAGCCGTCTTATATACAAAGCATTTTTTGTTTATTATTTACATTATTTGAGTAATATATACATACGTAAAGTCCCAGCCGTCACACTTATTTGTTTTTTTCTATAGCCAATTTGATAAGACTTTGGAAAAGGCGTCTTTCTTACCGCTTTTTTTGTGTTGACACTGTGTCTGGACTCTACGGGGACTTGTCCTGAGTTGTCCTGGTTTGAACTCCCTCTGCCTCTGCTCCCTCCGTGGCTGCAGGCGCATGCGTATTTGTGTTCCTGTGCTTTTTCCTTGGTGTTCGCGCTGAAGCGGTCCTCTCCTCTCGGTCCTTGAACGGGCAGAGTCTTTTCCTTTTTTCTTTTCCGACGTTTCTTACAAGACAAAACTGGATCGTCCTTAGTCCATCTTTTGATCTTCGTCTTCCACGGTAAATCACAGTCGGGGTCGCCAAATTGTCAGTATTTAAAATGTAAGAATTCGTATGTCCAAGACCATCTTCTTATAAAAAAGAGCAGAGATTGATGAAGTTCACACGAGACATTTATTCAGGCGTCAGCAGGTGGCATAACAACAGGTCAAAGCAGGTTCAGAATGCAAGTCCCCAGAATAAGTTCCCTCCTGATAACTTTATAACATTTTAGTTAAGTCCATCCCAATGTGCGTAAGCAGTTCTCATCCCATAAACAATAAGATACATTTGTGGACCAGGATGTTTTGTTCAACACCAAATATGGTCTTATAACCTTGACATTTGGGGCCGTGTTCATCCCAGACAGACAGTCTTATCTTATTGTAATGCACGGCCCATGAACTTATTCAACCTACTAGAGAGGCCTAGTTTTGTGCAGTAGACCTTAGCAAAGAATTTATAGGTTATAGGTTATACCATTAGCAAACAAACAAATTTATTTATCACAGTCCCCACACAATAAAAGCCGTCATTGAACCATCTCAGGCCCTGAGATCCCCAGGGAGGGGTTTCCTGGACTCAACACGGTGAGGCTGTGTTTCATTTTCATGTAGCTAAAATCTGAAACGAGGATGTGAGACTGGTCTCAACAGTTGAGAACTGTTTTCAGCCTGGATTTTTTTTTTACCCGTGCTGTAACACCAGCAATTCCACCATTCAGGGGTAAGGTAGGAGTCATTAGACCCTTTAACTGCTGACATCATCAGTGGCAACAGCTGGAGGCAGGAAGTTATCAAGAGAAATACGAATAAACTAAAACTAGCGCTTATAAGTGTAAAACTACAACTGAAAAATATGGTCCTGTTGTGGCTTAAGGTGCAAGAACAAGAGGAATGACATTTGAGACGATAAAATCAGGTTTATCTGATATTTCCAAAAACAGTTAGACATTTGTTTATCGTTACTATGACAACAGCTACAATGGAAATAGCTAGGAATCATGGTGCGTTCCACTGATGTCGGAAGTCGGAAAATCCGACCAGGATAAAATGTTATCTCCGAGTTGTTGCGTTCCAGTTGTCCAGGTCGGAAACATCGGAGGTAGACACGTCCGTAAAAGTTACAACTTTGTTGCTCATGTTCGAGCATCATAATCAGTTTACAGAGAAACTTCATTGGGGGGTAGACTTGACCCCACAATGAAATGGCTCCATACAAAGGAAACATAATTGCAAAATATTATTTATTATTGCATATTATGTAAAAATCTCGTCTAGTTCTCGTGGACTCAATCTCGTGTCTCGTCTCATCTCGTGGGATTTGTATCTCGGCCCACCACTAGACTGGTTACCCACTTCCTACCTGATCCCACATGGTGATTGTCAAGGCTGGAAACAGGTTCATGCAGATTCTATAGAGAACATTTTTTATTTTGAGGTAAGAAATAAATAATTTGTTTTGTGCTTATTCTATTGCAGATAAAACTTAGATTAGATTAAATTGTAGTTTCTCAGGCAAAATGTGATGCTAATTTCCAACCATTATGCTGATACAGCTCGCTAAATTTTAGATTAAATTATGACACACGGAAAGTCACAGTGTTGGTAATATTTCATATGTTGCTTCAGCCCTTTAGTCTTTCGCTGATGCATAATCTCTCAGAAGCTCCTCTTCCCATCTGAGAAGATCAAACAATCTAACCGCTCCAATCACCCTATGAGCCTGGCACACCCCAGGCCCTATGAAAGGGAACCAAGCCCAACACTCCGCTCCTTTTTTTCTCAGCTCGCCTTTGAAACATATTCAGCATTCCCCCCTGTTGACACTCGTGTGTCAAGCTTCCAGCCTCTTTATGCAGCCGGACTGTACCTGTGAAATCCTGCTCCAAAAGAAACGGCAACGGTTTGTTAGTTACAAGTATATTCCTGCTAAAAAATGAAACGACGATATGTTAGGTTTCAAGTTTGTTAGTGGTAGTTGTTATTAAATGCACTGCTCAGCCTGTTGAAAAAAAGCAAGAATTTTGTTATCCTGTGTCTGCTGTGGGCCGTGTTTGTGGTCCTATGCCTGTAATTAATGACCAGAAACGCACAACAACAAACAGACACACACGACAACCAACAGAGAAACACAGTGACAACAACACAAAAAGCACTTGCACAGTAAGTCGTCAGGTCAGGTCAGAAAGTCATAAAAAAATAATAAGGGGGTAAAAACAGAGAAAACTATTGATGTATTTAAAAAGGAGCTTTTATCTCAAGACTGGAGTATTGTATACAGAGAGAATGACACTAATAAGGCATATGATGAGTTTACGCGAGTATTTCAAAAAGTATATGACAAAAATTGCCCAATGAAGAAATACTGTAAATACAGAAAGTGCAAAGAAACACCATGGATGTCTAAGGGATTGTTAAATGCTTGCAAGAAAAAAAATCTTTACAAAAACGTTTTAAATAACCGAACAAAAGAAGCTGAGGATAAATATAAGAAATATAAAAATAAACTAACAGGTATCATTAGAAAATGTAAACAGGATTATTATAATAAGTTGTTGGATACTAAGAATAATATTAAAGGTTTATGGAATATCTTAAATAGTATAATCAGAAATAAACCAAGAACGATTAATTATCCAAAATATTTCAAAGATGAGAATAACACTTTAAATAATATGAATGAAGTAGTCGATACATTTGATAAATTCTTTGTAGATGTTGGACCGAACCTTGCTGCAAAAATTGCAAACGTTGAGAACTATAATTGTGAACTGATAGACACAAATCCTATGTCCTTGTTCCTCAATCCTGTGGAAGAAAAGGAGATACTGGACATTGTTAAAGGGTGTAAAAATAAAACAACGACCGATTACCATGACATGGACATGAAAACTTTAAAAACTGTTATTGAAAGTATCTCTAAGCCGTTAACTTACATCTGTAACTTATCGTTGCAAACTGGACAATTTCCTGATGGTATGAAAGTAGCAAAAGTGATTCCTCTGTTCAAGACAGGAGATAAACATCTCTTTACAAACTACTGGCCTGTTTCCCTTTTACCGCAATTCTCTAAAATCTAAAAAAGAAAAGGTTTTCAATTCTAGACTTGACAGCTTTGTAATTTACTCTCGGACAATCAGTTTGGTTTTAGGAACAATCACTCAACCTCACACGCGCTCTTTGATATAACTGAAGAAATAACTAATGCTGTAGATAACAAGAAATATGCCATAGGGTTATTTATTGACCTGAGTAAAGCGTTTGATACAATAAACTATAGTAATTAATAAACTAGAACATTATGGAATTAGGGGGTTACAGTGGGTTACTTAAAAAATAGAAAACAATGTGTGAAAATCTGTGATTATCAGTTGAGTTGTCAAGAAATTGTCTGTGGTTTGCCTCAAGGGTCCATTCTGGGTCCAAAATTGTTTAATATGTATATTAACGACATTTGTAAAACGTCTCAAGTAATTAAATGTATCTTGTTTGCCGACGATACAAATATTTTTGCATCAGGAGACGACTTACAGCAGCTGTATCATGTAATCATCACCACTGAGAGCAAGACACAGGAAGGCCTTTGATTCAGGACATATCTTTGGTGCATTGTCTTAGGTGTGATGAGGCAATCAGCAGAGTGCCCTCATCTGGCGGAGCCGGATGCCGGCACTTCAATAGAAACTCAGCATGTCTTTCAGACAGGGAGAATCTGGCCTTGTGTGTCGTTATAAACTGCCATTACAGGCCAACTGAACTGAGTTTGGAATGATGAGGCGATTGCTGGGTTTGCAGGTAACATCGCAGCATTCCAAAGGCCAATACTATTATATGGAGGAAAAATTAATTTGTTTTTGAGGACAGAGAGATCATGGACCCAGTGCCCGGTTCTAGAATGTGATGATGTCACCGGACCCAGCGGGGGGCAGAACCCAGTTTTTTCTATTAACACTTTCACAAGTCATAGCTCAAAAGAAAGAGTATGAATTACAAAAATGATAATTAATATCAGTCACTGGGTCCATAATCTCTCTGTACAAGACCAAAAATGTCCTCAAAAACAAAATAATTTTTTCTCCATATAATAGTATTGGCCTTTGGAATGCTGTGATGTCACCTGCAACCCAGCCTATTGAAAAGTTGGCGAAAGTACACTGAACAAAACATCTTCAATGAAGGTATTTGATTCATCTTCTGTGATGGGGATCTCCCTAACATTCTGTACTCAGTAGTTGAATTATTTGAACGTTTCGCCTCTCATCCAAAAGGCTTAGTCAGCGACAAAGGTCACAATCTGCACCCAGCTGAATATATAGACCAACGGGGAGGAGTTAGGGTTGGCCCGTCTCCTCCCCTCTAATCACAGCTACTCTCACCCATGGGTAAACCCCTTTGAAGTAGAGTGTCTCTAACGATCTGCTCACCTCAGTATCGGTCAGTCATGTCCTATTCATAGATAATCACTACCCAGTATCTGTCCTATTCATGGCTGATCACTGCTAATTATCTGCCTGTTGTTCTTTTGTTGGCTGAGGTGCTGCCTCCTTGGGCTGGCCAAGCCTTTTCGGTTTCTCCCGAAGGAGATTGGAGTACAGTGACGGAAGATTAAATCTGAGACCGCCATTTCGATTCATGAAGGGGTTTTCTTTCCTGACAAAAATAGCTTCTTTAACTCCTCTTTCAAACCAACATTCTTCTTTAGCTAAAATCTTGACCTCCCCGTCCTCAAAGGAGTGGTTGGAGGCTTTGAGGTGAAGGGCCACTTGTGCTTTCTCTTCGGTGTTGATAAAGTCTCTTCTGTAAAACTTGTTTAGTTTCTCCAATATAATGTTGTTTGCATTCTTCTTCTTTGCATTGAATAGAATAAACCACATTGCTTTGTTTGTGGCTCGGAGTTTTGTCTTTGGGATGAACTCATTTTTGTCTCAGTGTGTTCACCGGTTTGTGGTACACTGGAATCCTGTGCTGCCTAACGATTCTCTGAAGTTTCTCTGAGACCCCGGCTACATACGGCACTACAACTCCCTTTCTTCTTGGCTCTGTGGTCTGTCTGTCTTGTTCTTTGGGTCTTCTTGCCCTTTGTGCTTTAGTGAAAGACCAGTCAGGATAGCCACAGTCTGAGAGGGCTCTCTGGACATGTTGCTCCTCTTTGGTCTTTCCTTCTGCACTGGTAGGCACCTCTTTAGCTCTATGTCTGAGCGTCATGATGACCCCTAGTTTGTGCTGGAGTGGATGGTTAGAGTCAAACATCAAATACTGGTCAGTATGCGTTCTTTCTCTTTGGCGTCCTCCCGAGTAAATTTAATGCTGGGGTCCACAGCATCGATGTGATCTGTAAAAGGTGCCACTTCCTTCTGCTTAATTTTGACCCACGTGTCATCTACATATCTGAACCAGTGACTGGGTTTGATTCCTGGGTATGAGGCCAAGGCATTCCTCTCCATTTCCTCCAAGTAGAGGTTAGCCACTATGGGTGAAACTGGAGAGCCCATGGCACAGCCGTGGATCTGTCTGTATAAGTTACCCCTGAACTGAACAAAACACTTTTTTTTCTGCTCCCACTTTTCATCAGTTTAACTCAAATACATCTATATACACAAAATACCAATTTCTCTCAAATATTGTTCACAAATCTGTCTAAATCTGTGTTATTGAACATGTATCCTTTGCCGAGATAATCCATCCCCCCTCACGTGGCATATCAAAATACTGACAAGCCCACATGAATATTGCGCAAATGCAGCCAGTGAAGGTGCTGTAGCGTGGGGATCTCTACATCATCCCGGTGTTCACAGGCGGTTATCCGTGAAAAGGCTGAGCTCATGTCCACGTGTGTCTAACACCCTGTTGTTTTCTTATACGGGACATGTCGGGACTCGACGTGTTTTTGGTCCGCCTGCTCCCGCGAGATTTGTGTCAGGTCCTGCAAGTCCCGCAGGATGTCCCGTCCCGTGCAGGTTTCTAATATCTATGCTCATCGTCCTCATCAGGGTCTCCATCTGACTGCAATCTGTCGTCGTAACCAACTTGAGTGGGCAGATGTTCCCACTCAGAGGTGTACTCTTCTCAGATGAATCCCGGTCACTGTCATTGAGTACAGCTCATGAAAAATGGGAGCAAAAACAAAGTGTTGTGTTTATACTTTTGTTGGAAAATTATACTCAGTATAGAACTATTCTGACTTTTTAAGAACTAAGGTGAGGACTCCCTATAGGTTTAACCCCTAAATTCCTTTACCTCACAAAGCTGGGTGACCTCCTTTTAAGTGTAAGAAGACGAACTTACCAAATATGAATGACCTGGAGCTGAAACCTGCATTTATCTTAAACAGTAGTTTCCCACAAAGAGCAAACAGAAACATGTGCTCTATATAGTTTATTTTTTACGTGGTCGCAATACTCAGGAGGCCCACAATCAACCTTATTAGCCACTTGTAAAAATCCCTGAAGCTAGGTTGACAATGCCCCTAGGCACCCAACTGTCAACAATGTCAGGGCGAACCTGACCTAAGTACCTAATGTACTTGACCTCTAAAGTGAATAATACATGCCGATTGTACCCCTTTTTGCTGTCCCACTGAAACATGCAAAAGATACACACAGTGCACAAACAGAACACAAACTGTACACAAACAGTACAGAAACAGTACGGAGTAGACAGAGGAAGTGCTTTGTGGTTAGCCTGGAAAAATCCAGACTCACCGCTGTACCAGCCGGGGAGTCTGGTCACCCCTGCGTCGAATCCATTTCCCACAGCGGTAGATACGCAAGCAAACAGGAAGCGGAGTAAACCAATCAGCGAAGGGCGGGCGTCTGCTGTTGATGTGGTGTTATTAGCGGTTTTGCGTTAATATTTGCGCAGGATTATGAATAACGAAACTCACCTACTGTCGATGTGTTTTTTGGTCATTTACCGCCGACTGGAGACACGCTTTCTCTCTTTCGTGCATCGTTCGTAGATTGTTATTGAGGGGACCTTCGCGTCCCGTGAGTGACGTTGCTCGCTAACAACACGTCATGGCAAATAAACGAATCTGAATGCACGTGAACGGATTGATTTTGCGGAAGCCGCGAACGAGGACGGGGTGACCAGACTGATCCCCCGCCGTATACAAAAATACAGAGGGGAATCATTCTGGTCCCACCAGGCTACTTTGTGGTCGCTCTGAGTAGAGAAGGTCTGCTTAACACTTCTGGTACAGGGTTTATATACATTTTCCAACAGGGACTTCCCATAAATCCGCCTATTTTACACAATCTAGGTGACAAACAACCCCTCCTATTACATTTTGTAACTGTCATGTGCACCTATATACCAAATAATGTGCACTTACACTGTGAAGCCAAGCGAGCTTGAAATGAATTTGAAATGAATTTAAACAGAAAAATACCTATTGTAAAAAGGGGATTGAGTGACCGGGTGAGAGCACACGGTCTACCAAGGAGGACAAAGCATGGCAAGTTGAACAAAAATGTATTACAGGAGAGTTAAAAACAGTAAAAATGTCCACAAATAAAAACGTTATACTAAATACTAAATTAAAAACAAGTTGGGCTATAAAGTGATAAAACTGCAGTACTAAAAAGGGCACCCTCCATGGTAAAGTGCTGTGTGCAAGCAGGTCCTACTCCCTCCTGGTCCAGGGTAGTACTCCGATCTGGTCAAATGCACTGGGTCTCTATGAAATGTAAAGCATACGCCAGCACGGGGGTCCGAGACTTCAGGGCCTTAGGCTACGATGGTGGAGTGTCGCTACAATACTTTCACTCAAGGCAGAGTTATCCTCTGCCCCTGCGTGTTTTCAGCATCACAACACTCCTTCACTCAGTCCTGAGTCCTATGGACTCAGGACTGAGTGCGATATGGACCAAAAGTCATATCCCGATATATTTAGGTTGAATATCGATATACGATATATATCCAGTGTTAATTTTGACAAGATATTTTAATTTAGTTTTAGTCTTAGTCTTTTGACGAAAATGTAATTCAATTTTAGTTGAGATTTAGTCAAAAAAATACCTTAAATTTTAGTCGAGTTTTAGTCGACTAAAATTGAAAGTCAATTTAGTCGACTAAATTTCGGACAAATTTAAATCGACTTTGTATTAATAATATTCATTATAATCATATTTAATCAAGGTCCTCTGCTTCATGGAGCTGCTCCCTCATGAACAAAGCTCAGAGCTGTTCCTTTGGCAGTGAATGTACATGATATGAGGCTCTTTCAGACGGTCAATAGAAGTTTGGATGATTTTAGTCTCTCTTTTTCATTTTTATTTAGTCTCATTTTAGTCGACTAAAATATCTGGACATTTTAGTCATAGTTTTAGTCTCATGAAAAACTTTACATTTAGTTTTAGTCCAATTTTAGTCGTCAGAAATATCACTTTGACTAAAATTAAGACTAAATATTTTAGTCGACGAAATTAACACTGTATATATCCCGATATTTTTTCCACAAAGTGAGAGCTGTGAAATGAAATGTTAAGTCAAATTTACTGCCAAATAGGAGTGTTTTTGTCACGGATGCGGGGCAGGAATGACCCAAAATGCACACAGCCCAGGAATCGGAGCAGAACTGAAGTTTAATGGAAAAAAGGTCCAAGTACCAGAAAAACAACAACGAACAAAAAACTTACAGGCACGCACAGAAACCAGCGACACCAAAACCAGCAAAAAACATACAATGATCCTACGAGGACAGGGGAGAACACAGGGGTATAAATACACAAGGAAACGGGGCACAGGTGACACACATTAGGGCGGGGCAGGCAATCAACAGGAGGAAGGGAAAGCAGGACGACACAGACACAGACCAAGACTATCAAAATAAACACAAGACAGAGACACAGACCAGGACAGGGGAGAAACAAACCAAAACCAGGACAAAACCAACAACCAAAAACCCACATCATAACAGTTTTAATATTTAATATTGCAATTTTTATTGTATTTATTTTTCTTCTACCCCATTTGCTGTTAATAACTTTATGTTGCATATAATTAAACTAAAGCCTAAACTGAGACAATGAAATATGACTTATTAAAGTATTACTTACTTTTTAGTTCTTAATAATCATGAAATATAATAAATAAATAAATAGCCCAAATAATTTATTGATATTTACTCTTGATTTAACTGTGTTTTAGTCAGTGGTTTTGAGATAAGTTCTTATCTTTATCCAACGCATTCCCTAACATAAGCTCCTAAACTGAGCCACAAACGACTCTTTACTCTTTACAAGCAGCACAGGCTCACCATCTCTGCTCATCATCAGAGCGGGTATCAGCGAGGGACTGGAGTGATTAGCGCTGCGGCTAACGCAATGCTAACAGGGAAAAAGCAATAGTCCTTCGCGGTGGCAGCATTACAAACCATAGACTGTTAAAAACAAACGCTGATATTTTCACAGTACATCCACGATCTACGGCAAACCTTAATTAGACTGAGAAGTAAACAAAAGCACATGGCGCAGCGCACGTCGCCACCATATCTCGCCGCTACATTCACTTCTATCCAAACCATCTCCAAATGATTGAGTCACTGGTTTTTGTTTTACCAACCAAGGGGCTCTCCTCCGCACACTTCACAGACATTGTTGCTTTCTTCATGTTTGTTGAAGAGTGCCGGCGGAGTGTCTGTTCCTGCCCCTCCTCTCTCTCTCCCCTCTCCCCTCTCTCCCCTCTCTCTCCCTCCCCTCTGTGCATGAAAGACCAGGGGCGGGGCCGGGGCGCTGGGAGAAGTGCAGAGCTCCGCTCAGCGGGTTGCCTGAAGCAAGTATTACAGCGCAAATTTGGACTATATCGATATATACGATAATGGTCTAATTCCATATCTCTTTTTAAAATATATCGATATATCTTAAATATCGATATATCGCCCAGCCCTACTTCCTCCGCACGCTGAGACACCTACGCGGAAACTAGTGGCAGTCAAATGTTCTCAACAATAGTATTCTCGATCTACCTTTATCCCACAAGTGGTTCTATATTCCCAAAGGGTACTCACACAGAAGGCAGAGTCCTCCTCTGCCCCTGTGTGTATATCGCCTCGCAACCCTTGCGGTCTCAGCGAGGTCGTAGTCCCCGATGCGTGTGCCGTCCTGCGCCGCGGCTTTCCTACTCCTGCCCCGTGCGTCTTTGCTTTCTCTCTTTGTGTCCTCTGCCCTCGCAATCCAATTCTGTACGCTCTCTTTTGTCTGTTCCCAGTTCCCAGTGAGCTGATTGTTGCGCCAGGGATTGGGGTAAAGTCATGTGATAAAATCATGTGGTTAAACAATGTGACTCTGGCAAGTTCCCAAAACTATAAATAAAGTGAAAATGCACTGCAAAGATAAAACCAATATAAAACACTCAAACCACAGCACACAATAAAAATAAAATGCCATGTCACTTGTACTGGATCACAATAAGACGGTAACCAAACATTAACATCTATTTTATAACATCATTGTCTCATATACATACTCATGTCATCACTGTTTTATGTAGTACTTATACTTGGCTTCCGTACTCACAATCTCCTATAAGCCTATAATGTACTTATGAAAAGCTTCTATGCTATACAGTTACTCACAACACAATGCAAATGTATATACGAACAGTTAATTAATATGATCATAGCACACAAGGCTGCCTTGTAAAACTTCCATTGATAAGCATACTTTATTTATTCAAGCAATCAAGCAAATCACACTTTATTAAAAACAATCTCATGTTGTATGTGGTTTGTTTTTCCTGGTCAACCCCTTGTCTTGTGAATCTTGTCTTGTTTTCTGTTATGGGTTGTCCGTTCCCTGCCAGGGACTGCAGATGTAAATTAGCCTCAGGCTAACTCTGGTACAATGCATTAAATGGCAACATTTATGTTATAATTGTACATGGTCCCTTTTAAATAAATAAACTAAACTAAACTAAACTAAACTTTTGTATCACGCGAGAACACATATTTGGATATAGCCAAAGCATAGACTGGAGACAGAAGTTGTCTCAAAGAAAAGGCTTTTATTGACATTGTTCCTAGTTGCAAAGCAGTATAACCAGCTGGTGACTTCAGAGAGAGAGAGAAGAAGTGAAGTCCAGACCTCCAAAATCAATGTTGTTTTATTACTATTAGAGGTAAACTCATCATCTGACTACTTCCCCTTTAATTCAGCGCCGGTTGCAGAAATATATATGAGGGTGCATCAGTTTCAAAAGGTGCAAACAGAGATCTTTATTTTTAACATAATCAATTGAGTAAAAAACATTTCACTTACACCTCTGCTCCTTTGACGCTTGTTCTTTTTGAAGGTATCCTAAAAGAACAGGCCACTGTTTTTCCATACTGAGATATGTTCTTATCTGAGCTTAGACGAGTTGATGCGGTCCTGTCTGGTCTTTGTGCGTGCCCTCAGTCACGCAAAATGACCAAAGATGTTGTTAGCATTTGGCCTCTCCCAGCATATTACTATAGCTCCAAACAGGGTGAAGTTAGAAGGAACCACGCTCTTCCACGGGCACAAAGACCAGACAGGTACGTATCAACTCGTCTAAGCTCAGGTAAGAACATTATCTCAGTCTGGAAAAACGGTGGCCTGTTCCTTTAACAGTAACGTGACACCGGTGCCAGGGAGGAGTCTTTGTAAATACTGGAAACATGAAACTGTGTGTCTATGCACCTGGTATACTGGTGGCGAGAACTAATTACTACATATAACATCTTTTTTTGTTTGAAAGCAGACTATGTCTATAATTTGGCTATTGATGGAAAAGGGTTTAGGATAAGATCAGGACTTTATCGATGTATATTGTACTAAACATGAACATTGGTTGGAAATATATAAAAAAAAAAAAATAGTTTACTGAGTTGAAGTGGATTGGCGCTAAGAAAAGCTGTACATCTTGACTTGCTGTCTGTAGATACTTGTATTAGGCTAAAGGCTAAATGAGTTGTGTTGTGAATACATTTACACATAAATATCTGATTTGCGATGAATAGGCTCCTCAAAGTAAAACAGAGTTAAGTAAAGTAGTTTTATCGAGGATATGAATTATTAATCTTCTATTACAAAGGATACTACTGGGCTGCACTGTAAGTGTCACTTGAGTGCTTGGTTTCAGGTCCAGCAGATGCACTGCTGTCTGAAATATGAGAGTGTGGATTTTCTAGTTTCCATGAGTATTTCTTACATGTGCTTTACTTCAGTGGAAACCATAGACACACATGCTGCAATTGTAATATCACGTGATTCTACAACCAAAAAAATAAAAAATAAATGCTAAACCGTAAAAGATACCTCACAATGTGCACATGTAACCCCAATCACCCTAACTCCAGATTCCAAAAGTCAAGCCGAGTGTTATGCACACTACAAGCCGTTTATACATACAGTATCAGCTCTCAGTCAGGGATTGCCCTTCAAGGTCATTTAGTGATAACTTTCAAGTTCACTACTCCTCCTGGTATGAAATCATTAATACCAATGCTTTTATTAGCTGTTGGTTAATTACCTGAGAAAAGTTGTGTGTGTGTGTGTGTGTGTGTGTGTGTGTACAATCACCTTTGATCCCTTGGAATAAAACCCTACATTGTCTGTTTACATTCAACTTTACAAAGTATACAAAGGAAGCAAAAACATTTTAAGCGATAGCATAAGAGAGGAAAAACTTCAGTGACCACTAAACCCAGCCATTAGAGCCATTTAGCTTGATTTATGAGCTATGGGGACCAATTCCTTGAGGGCGTTTGACTGTTGCTGTTTACAGTGGCAGACAGAGCAGAGAGTGCTCAGCTGATTTGGTTTAGTTGTAGCAACATGCTAATCTCAGTGACTCAACCTGATCCTGTGTCAGTGGAAAAGTACAGCAGAGGAAGTGGTGCTTGTGCTTGTGCTTGTGGTATAGACCCGTTCACTGTCAAAGCCAAACATCACTCTGGTCTGAGGCGACATGGGGAGAGCGTGCAACTCATAGTAGTGAGGTCGTAGGCAGAAAAGGGAAGCGTGGAGATTGTATTTGTGTAGGGCTCTGTGCATCCAGCTGAGGGGAATACTAAGCAGTTTGCTGTTGCTGTTGGCAACTCTTAAGGGAGGGAGCATCCAGATGGAGGGGTAAGTTTTGCATGTGTTTTCTATCAATGATTTATAATAATAATAATAATAATAATACATTGTATTTATATTGCACTTTACATTTCAAAGAAACCTCAAATATGTATACTTAGAGGCTGCTTATAGTACCTGCATTATTACTTATTATTCTCTTACCTTTAAAGCACATGTTTCTATTGAAACCAATTTGGGTGTGATAGTTTGGTGACTATATCCACTAAATCATCTCCAGTACACGAGGTTTTTGTGTGACTAACGAAATGTATTTGCCTATAGACAAAAACAAGGACAGATCTACACTACCACCTCTATTGCTTTTCTTTTTACTTCAATGTCCAGGAAGGGAAGTAGCTCGGGGGGATCAGGCCAGGACAGGAGTCTGGTGAAGAAAACCCAGCTGCTTGACCGTGGTCAGTGGGCGAATAAGATTGAGTTTCTTTTGGCCACGGCTGGAACACTAGTGGGGCTCGGAAATCTGTGGAGGTTCCCCTATCTGTGCTACAAGAATGGAGGAGGTAAGACATAAAAGGTGAATGGTTAACAAAAAGCCTTTTTTTGTCAGAAGTATTGCTCAAAAGCAACCTGGATTTATCCCGGGCAAAATATTGACAAGGAAAGCTTTGATTAATGGCAAGGCAAGGCAAGTTTATTTGTAGAGCACAATTCATACACAAGGCAATTCAAAGTGCTTTCACAGTTGCATAAAGTTACAAGAAAACAGATCAATGATCAATAATACAGATTTATTCAGGAAAGGTCAGTGTAAACACTGAAAAAAGGAACTTTCACTACTGCAGCTATTAATTAGGTGAATTTTGCTATGTTTATGCATCAACTTTGCTGTTTTACTCATTACCCAATCATTTGTTCTAATTTTTATGTTAATACTGTTAAGTATTACATTTACTCAGGGCCATTGCTTAGTATTTACATTAGTTTTAGTTTTTTTGTTTAGTTTATTTATTTATTTCAGCAGTTTATCTGCTCAAAAGGAGTGCACCATTGGATGGTTGCATCAAGCCCCGGGATTATGGCCCCCCTTTGATTTCAATGGGCTGTGTGGCAGGCATATCGGGGACAGGAAGAGAATTGGGGACAGGCGTATCCCAGAAGACTTTGCGGCAGCAGCAGCAACAACACCAGCAGCGCCGCCGCCATTGAGCTCAGCGGCTAAAGTGAATGCGGTAAGTTTAAGTTTAATGTTGCCTTTTTATTGTTCCTCGCGAAGAAAAGTTAACAACTTTTAAGGCGATTCAGGGCGAGAAATGTCCATGTGTAAAGACGCCCGATGGTCTATTTATTGCTAGAATCCACGTGAATGAACGATCTAGCCCCTTTGGTTAACTCAGCGGCCCGCGCTGTGAGTTGTAGCCGAGCGGAGTGAGCTCTAACTCAGCTAAAAGTTCTACAAAGCGCCGCTGATTTTCTCCGGCTCTATTGTAGTTAAAATCGTGAAAACTTGAAGGAAAAAAGGTTGTTAGTGACTGTTGTTGACTGCGTATTTACATTACTAGTAATAGTTTGGCTAATATAAGAAGTAAGGTAAATAGTGTAGTGTCATGACAAATTAGTAAATCTTTCTCATATCTTTGCAAACGTTTCATGAATAGATAATCCATTGTAATTTAATTTAAAAAAATGTAACGCCTAACGACTATAACACTTATAAGATAATATATGCAAAAATAAACAATCAGTTACAATTATACTAAAGGTTTTTAAAACTATTTTCAGGACTTTTTTGTTGCCCTTAGTTTCAAAGCTAGATAACGAATAAGCTAAATAAGCTTTACTAATTTTAACCATTGAAATTACTATTTTGATTGCGATCATTTGTGCTGCTGTACATGGGTGTTGTGTGGTTTTAACACATAACAGTAACACTTGTTTTTACTTCCTAGATTTATTTGGCTTTTTTCTCTATGAATGAAACACAGGAAAAAATGCATAAAGGCATTTTTATTTCTCTCAAGTCAAGTCAACACAGTAAATCTGATAGTTCAAAAGCAGGGATTACATTCCTGCTGCAGAATGTGGGCTGAATGCATTATTTTTTAATTAAGCATGAAATTAATAAAACATTTTTTTTTCTGACTAATGTAATTTGCAATACGAAATATGGACTGTTGAATTAACACAAACATTGTGGGGAGGCCTAAACTACATGGCTGTTTATGAAAGAGCCAATGAAGACTTGTCTGCTGTGGAGTGAGAAACAAACAGGGAAGACAGAGGCTTAACAAGCTGAAGCTCTGACTGAAAGGCTGGTTTCCAGTGGATGGCAGGGCACCTCGTTTTACATATTAGATTTAGATACCGAGAGACACAAGAAGTCATTCTCTTACCTGTCTCCATCAAGCTCTTGAACTAGCACTTAACTGGATTCTGCTTTTGCAGAAATTGTTTGATTTGCTGGTAAAAGAGTAATTGTTATTGTTTAATCAGAATCATTTATTAATGGCCACACAACAGAGTTGGTGGAATTTGTGTTTGGTACAGCACATCATGCTCACATCTCCTGTTTCTGTCACATACATACAGAGAGTCAATGCAACATTACTGTAAGAACAGAGAATATTACAATAATTTTGCATCAGGCTAAATAAAAGTAAAGCAATGCAGTAACAAAACTAGTGCAACTTATTTCAGGGATGTTATATTGGGCTTGTAGAGCTTTAAATGATAACTTCCTATTGTCCCATTAGAACATGTATTCTCCTAATTCCAGTTTCTTGCCACTCAAGATTGGGACCTGTGCCTTCTGTCAAATTCGTATCACTAACCAGTTTTGTCAAAGATAAAAAATTATTTCTCTGCCAAACACTTTCCTCGGAATTGTCCATACCTTCTATAATGGTTTTTCTTATCAAAATATTTGATAGGTGTCCTATCTGACTTGTCTAAGACAATGGGACTTAGTCATTATACAATTTGTTTCATTGCAATTTCTTTTCATTTCGGCATGCTCCACATTACCTTGGGTTCTTTTGAAGTTGTAAAATATTCATTTTAAGTTTATGTTTACAAGCTGAAATCAAATTTACATTGCTTTTAATTTCAGTTACATCTTAATAATTTGGAAATTCATAAACTAATCAATAAACTTTAATTAAATCATGTGGGTGTTCAATGATATACCTGGCAACAATTATTTTTTAATGCATTATTTCTTCAAGATTTACCAATACCAAGGTATTTGTCAAAAGCCAGTAATGATCGTCAGGGTCAGTGCATAATGCACTTTTATTATATATATATCTATATAGATAGATACTTTATAAATGTTTAGTTTGTTTGATATTGTGAGTGGGTATATCTAAAATAAATGACATTTTACCTTCTTTTTTGTGTCCTGTGAAACTGCCTTGCATGTCTGTAGCAAAAAAGTTCCTCTGGGTCAAATAAAAGTAATTCTGAATTTGTTTAATTTGTCATTCTTTATTGTAAATGCAGTCAACTTTCTTTCTATATATAATTATGATCGTAATTAAATTTGTAAAGCACTATCATTACATTACCCTCATTGTATGAATAAAAATCCTAAAATAGCAGCAAAGAATTTCCATTTCAAAAATATTGAATGAAGTCTTTGTGTGTCCTTTGTCAAACGTACATCATGTCTCCTGATACACCAGGCCAATGGATGCACTTTTTAACTGCATTTTAGATATTAAATCCTGGATGGCAGAAAACTTTCTCCAGCTTAACCAGGACAAAACTGAAGTTTTAGTCATCGGTCCTGAGGCCCAGAGAGAGAAACTTTTACCCAAACTACAGTCATTGTCTTTTAATCCTTCCTCACAGGTGAAGAACCTGGGTGTGATTTTTGACTCTGAGCTGACTTTAATTCCACACATTAAGAATATCACAAAGATAGGTTTTTTACCATCTAAAGAACATAGCCAGAGTCCGCCCCATTCTCTCTCGGGCCAACACGGAGACGCTAATGCATGCTTTTATCACCAGTCGTATTGACTACTGTAATGCCCTGCTTTCTGGTCTTCCCAAAAAGAGTATCTCAGGTTTACAACTTTTACAAAATTCAGCAGCTCGTGTTCTGACGAAGACCAGGAGGCGGGACCACATTACACCGGTTTTAGAGTCGCTGCATTGGCTCTTGTTCTTTTAATGGTTTTTAAATGTCTTAATAGTCTTGGTCCTTATCTTTCAGAACTGCTTTTACCTTATGAACCTTCACGAAAGGAGAACCAAAATATCACCATCATTATATTCTAGAGTTCATATTTCATGATCACACGACAAAATAAGAATTATATATATCTGAGTACTGTGCAATTATATGTCTATTACGGTTACTATAATCACCAATCTTGTTACATTAGTGAACAAGTATGATAGCATGAAAAAGTTTGTTTTGTAATTTTAACATTATGTTGTCTTTGTTTTCTGACCTCCTACTTTTGTTGTTAAAGGCCAAGGGATACAAACTTTTTGTTATTTTACAGTCTCCTTATGATAATGCATACAAGACGTGCAGTGACAATGGGTTAAACCCCTCTTTTTTTGCCTTGAACAGCACAACATGTTGTTTTTTGAACATTTTATGCACTTAGCATTGGTTTGAGAGATACAATTATAATTTATTAGACAAATTTGATTAAAAATGTCACGTTATTATTATATAGTGCCCAACAAACCTAACCTTTTCCTAATCTTAGCCTTAATAATTTACCTGTTTCTAAACCTTTTCCAACTCCTGCCCCTAACCATAACCAGTAAGATATTGTCCAGATTAAATATGACGGCAAAATAGCTGGGAATCGTCGATGGCATTGTAGACACATTCATATTAACTAACCTTATCTTCAATTAAGGTACTTCTGTACTCAATAGTAGTACCTCAACTACTGAGTACTGAGTACAGAAGATGACTGAAGTACCTTCATTGAAGATGGACAACTCCTGTATGACTGAGAACTTACACAGTAACCTTATCTTGTTAGTTTGTTGTTGTTAGTTTTAGGAGCAGCTTAACAAGAAGAATATGACATTTGAAGCCCATGTCCAGGATCCGTCAGCGTGTGGTGGCTCTTGATGCACTGACTCCAGCCTCAGTCCACTCCTTGTGAAGGTCCATCACACTTTTGAATGGCCTTTTCCTCACAATCCTCTCCAGACTGAGCTCATCCCTGCGGCTTGTGCACCTTTTTCTTCCACACTTTATCTTTCCACTTAACTTCCTATTAATGTGCTTTGATACAGCACTTTGAGAACATCCAACTCCTTTTGCTATTTCCTTTTGAACCTTTCCCTCCTTATAGAGGATGTCAATGATGGTTTTCTGCACAACTGTCAGGTCTGCAGTCTTCCCCATGATGGTGAATTCTACTGAAAGACCATTTAAAGTCTCAGGGACCCTTTGCAGGTGTTTGCAGATTAATAAGCTAACGACAGGGTGACACTTTGAGCCGACAATATAGTCCCTTTTCACAATATTCTAATTTTCTGAAATTTAGATTTCGGGGATTTTTACAAGCTGTGAGCCAAAATCATCAACATTAAAACAAACAAAGGCTTGACATATGTCACTTTGCTTGCCATAAGTCTATATCGTAAATTAGTTTCACATTTTAATTGAATTACAGAAATAAATGAACTTTTTCACGATTCTAATTTTCCGAGTTTCACCTGTAAGTAGGAGAAGATTTCTTAATGTCCACACTGATCTGGCGAACCTGAGTGTGGGGCTTTCTGATCTTGAGAACAAAAACACAAAAACTTAAGTCATAAACTTCAATGAAGGTACTTGATTCATCTTCTGTACTCAGTAGTTGAAGTCTTTGAACGTTTCGCCTCTCATCCAAAAGGCTTCGTCAGCGACAAAGGTCCCACTCTGCTCGCAGCTGAATATATAGACCAACGAGGAGGAGTTAGGGATGGCCCGGCTCCTCGTCTCTAATCACAGCTACTCTCACCTGTGGGTAAACACCTTTGAAGTAGAGCGTCTATAACGATCTGCTCACCTCAGTATCGGTCAGTCATGTCGTATTCATATATAATCACTACCCAGTATCTGTCCTATTCATGGCTGATCACTGCTAATTACCTGTTCTTTTGTTGGCTGAGGTGCCGTCTCCTTGGACTGGCCCCGCCCTTTCGGTTTCTCCTGAAGGAGATTGGAGTACAGTGACGGAAGATTAAATCTGAGACCGCCATTCCGGTTCATGGAGGGGTTTTCTTTCCTGACAAAAATAGCTTCTTTAACTCCTCTTTTAAACCAACGTTCTTCTTTAGCTAAAATGTTGACCTTTGAGATGGAGGTGCACCGCCGACTGAGGGCCACTTGTGCTTTCTCTTCGGTGTTGATAAAGTCTCTTCTGTAAAACTTGTTTAGTTTCTCCAATATAATGTTGTTTGCATTCTTCTTCTTTGCATTGAATAGAATAAACCACATGGCTTTGTTTGTGGCTCGGAGTTTTGTCTTTGGGATGAACTCATTTTTGTCTCAGTGTGTTCACCGGTTTGTGGTACACTGGAATCCTGTGCTGCCTAACGATTCTCTGAAGTTTCTCTGAGACATACTGCACTACAACTCCCTTTCTTCTTGGCTCTGTGGTCTGTCTGTCTTGTTCTTTGGGTCTTCTTGCCCTTTGTGCTTTAGTGAAAGACCAGTTCGGATAGCCACAGTCTGAGAGGGCTCTCTGGACGTGTTGCTACACTTTGGTCTTTCCTTCTGCACTGGTAGGCACCTCTTTAGCTCTATGTCTGAGCAACTTAAAAATTCATAAAAAGTCATAAACAACTTTTAAATCATACAAATGTTTTTGCAATCGTGAATAAAGCATCATGACAGTTGTTTTAAGTAAAATAATTTCAAATTTCATTTCTAGGTCATGTTCGTGGAATATACAATAAAAAAAATCTTACAAACCCTACCTTTAAAAGGTGAAGCATATCCACTCGCTTCTGCTGCCTAGAGTTCACACTTCACCATGATTGGTTAAATCCGCCTGTCACTGAGTCTGAGTATTTCAGTTTCATGCAGTAAAGGTGTGGAACAGCCTCAGTGAGGACGTGAAATAGGCCTCAATCCTGACTATGTTTAAGTCCTGGCTGAAAGCACACTTATTTACTGCTGCCTATGGTAATTGTATTTTAACATTTTTTTATATATATAATATATATATTTGTATGAGTTGTATTGTTTTGTTGTGTTTTTATTGTGTTATGTGTTTTTGGTGTGAAACATTGAGTTTCCTTGTGCAATGTGCCTTATGAATAAACTTGCCCTGTCTTGCCTGAACATGAAATGGATGGAATGTCCAGACTTAGAGAATAGATGTTGTTTTAATATGGTTCAGTTCCACAACATGAGTCCCAAAGGCAAAAACATTAAATAAAAAATAGACCAGCTCCCACAATACTAGGGCTCCCCCACCTGCATCTAAAAACAAGGAAGTTAAGTAACTAACTTACCCTATAGTGCATTTTTGAGTATGAACTTAAAATGCCCTTTACAACATTGATACATCAAAAATAATTGTACTCCAGTAAAAGTAAAAAAGTATGTATACATCTAAGTACTTTTTTAATCAATCTATGTGTTTTAGGTGCGTTCTTGGTGCCTTATGTCCTATTCCTACTATCTTGTGGGATCCCCCAGTTTCTCCTGGAGACAGCGATGGGGCAGTTCACATCACAGAGCTGCATCACCTGCTGGAGACACTTCTGCCCCCTATTTGAAGGTAGGACACGTTCGAACTGCACCAACTACACATGTATGAAATACATTAATGCTAACATTTCAAAAAATTGTTAGAGTATGGCTTTGGGTTGGCCTTATTGATATATATACTATATGTTTATATAGGGAAAAGTTTAATTGCCCTAGTTTGAGGCTGCAAGATTATATATATATATATATATATATATATATATATATATATATATAATCTTCCTTCTGTGGACCCACCACCTGCAGGAGGAGCCATAGGGGGCTGGTGCGATGTGATTTGGGCAGCTCCAACAGCTGCCCCTACGACCCGGCAACGGACAAGTGGAAGAAAATGGATGGATGAATGGATATATAATCTTGCAGCTATAATCTATATTTATTTATTTATTTATTTGAGCAGTAAGTCTGCTCAAAGGGAGTGGGCCGAAGCAAAAAGCTTATAAGTGCCCACCGCAAAATTAAAAACAATAATATTTACATTAACAATCAAAGCATGGAACGTAGTGCACAATAACAAATCATAAACAAATGACAACAAATAATAAGGATCAATAATAATAAAAAAACAACAGCAAAATAAAGAAACAACAACAAAAGAATATACTACTATAACACTCACAATAATTGTTGGTATTTAATAAATAATAATTCTTTGTAAACCTTTTAAAAATGTACCAGGTTTTTACATATTTTAATGCTTTCATCTAAATGTGTCCATATTTCTACACCACGTCTCGTGGGACACATGCTTTTCAAAGATGTTTTGGAGTATTGTTTATTGAAACTCATTTTATCTCTCAAGTTGTATTTAACTTCTTGTTTGCAGAACATATTTTGTATACTCTCAGGAAGTGACTTTTTTGAGGCTTTGAACACGATTTGAGCCATCTTAAATTCAATTAGGTCCTCAAATTTCATTGTTTTTTATTTAAAGAATAATGGATTTGTGTGATCACGGTATCCAGCTAAATGGATAGTTCTTATTGCCTTTTTCTGAACTTTAAACAGTGGGTCAAGATTACTTTTATACGCATTTCCCCAGATCTCTACACAATATGTTAAATGAGGAAGGAAACGTGAGCAGTATATCGTATATACTATATAGAGCTTTGTTGTCAATGATAAATTTGGATTTAATCATTAGGGCTAAATTTTATGATGTGGGGTTTCCTGCTGATTTTATGTTAGGGAATTTTGTTCACCATGGCAGACCTGGAAACGCTATTTCTTAAAATCAGAAATATTAACAGATTGAAACACACATCGGTTCAGACATTAGGTTTATTTCTCAAATCCGGGAGAGTGAAACAAAGGAACTCAGGCAGCCAGCCTGTCCTTTGCTCAAACTCATCGATACAATGTGTTCAACAAGCTTTTATAGAAACATAAGCACACCCACTTTTTGGACCCAGTCAGGGTGGGGGATGTGATCAGTAACTCGGCTTTCTCCGTCCCCTGGTGGAAGACAGTCATAAACTTTCACCACATCAAACACAGTAAGACTTAAACTCCTCCTTTTCTGTTCCCAGGAGAGAGGGCTCAGAGGTCATGGGTCATCTCCCCAGGCAGGAATAATCACTCATCCCTGTTATCGATTACTCACAAACTGGAGTTTATCTAAACATACAGGTCATGTTTTGCCCCCAAGGTCACATCTGCACAGGAAATGACTTTTAGCATATGTTTAAGTTCAACAGTTCAGTCTTGCATTTCAAACAATACAGATTCATTTAATAACAGTATACAAATGCAACACATAAGATAACTTTATTCACAAAATGTTCTAACATTTTATGATCGAGTGTTACACCAAGAAATGTATGTTCATAGACTCTTTCAATAGTTTATATATATATATATATATATAATAAACCGCTGAAGAAAAGCCTTTTTTTCTTTGTGTTGTCCTTGGTTACCTTGTACACAATGAAATAATATTACTACGTCGTATTTTACTTTCCCCTATCTTACCATTACCCCTCCGGGACAACACTGCGTATTCACACTGGAAGAGGAGTTGTCATTGTCGTCAGCACTTCTCTATCAGCTAATAATACATACCAGTATTAAAGATGACCAGAAATCAGGAGATTAAAGTTACGAAGGTTTATTCTCCTAACAAATCATCTAATTACAGACGTCTGCTTCCTTAGGTCCCTAACAAAATGAGTCTCGTCAGCACCCCGTACCATAAGGAGACTGAAATCCTCAGGAAGTCAGACTTTTTCATACCACACACCAAATATGAATATTCATGAGCCTATTTCTACGTGTACATGGGTCCCGTTTAGGTCACCGAGTCCAGCCGACTCTATCAGTTGACCTTGAGTCACCCCCTCGGATGAGAGAGTGTAGTTTTTATCTGCCTTTGGCTCTGCATTCTTTCACTGTAACAGAAACTCAAGAACACTTCGTACCAAAAACATTCTATTTCTACATAGCTTTTTTTTAAGCAAACATCTAGCAAATTAGAAACAATTAACTTTTCACACCCCCTTCTGATCTTGACCGAGATCACCTCGTTTCTAATTAACGAAGGTGCAGCCGTCGTCAAAACATAGTTGTCCCCTGCCCATTGTATAGTACCACCACCAGGTGTCGAGTTTGGCTTGGGCATACACAACCAGGTCCTCCAGTCCTGTAAAATCATCACTTTCTTCCCACATGTAGTTACCACTCACGAATCGTTCCATCCGGAACCTGTAGCTCCCAGGACTGGGTTCAATTATACATTTTACTTCCTCGGTTCCATAGGCTCCATCCCGAATTAATATGGAAATAAACATTTCTGCAAAACATAAGCACAGCGAAGCAAAACACAACATAACATTCTTAATATGGTTCTTAAAGATAATCTGAGCCACAGTTTCCCTCTCCACATCCTTTCTGTGGGTCCTCCCACTCATATTCCAGAGCCCTCAATGCCCTGAGTTGATACAGGCTTGGCTCACCCCCTTCAGGCAGGGACCTGTCCCCGGCCTCTGGGTCCTCCGGGGGCAGAGCCACTGCTGCGTACAACCCCCCCGAAGTCCCCAGAGCCCTGGAGACCATGCTGCGAACGAGAGGGACAACACAACAAAACAACACACAACACATCAACAGTATTACACCAATTACTATACCCACCTTTTGAAGGACATGGATCCAGGAACCGGAATTTAGCCAGTTGAGCCAAGTCCATTGTGGCCCTTGGTCTTCTTGGGACTCTAGGAATTCCTTTAACTCCCTTACCTTATTCCTCATTGCTGTCCAATTCCCAGAGTCATCGGGAATGTATGTACAACAGTGGTCAATGCCCACTGCCGTACACATACCACCTTGCTCTGCATATAAGGCGTCTAAAGCTACCCTGTTTTGCATGGCTACCGCTGCTACGGCCTTTAGCTCTGGGCTGCGCTCCATTTGATCCAAGACCTCGCCAATGACCTCCGTGAGATCCTCCAGAACCCACCACACCTCGTTCAACCGCTGCATGGTAGCCGCGGTACCAACCCAGGGAATAAGAGTGCCCATTATCCCCCTCGTCTGGACCCTGGCCTTCTACATTAAGAGACTGTCGCTTCCTAGATCCATCGCCTTCTGTGGGAACAGACATGTTAGATACATCGTAAAACATTGGTTCCAACAAAACTCTCTTTTTCTTTCGGTTTTCCCATGTTTTCTTTGCATTTTCTGTACATTGAGTAATCCATTCCCGGGTGTGTTGGTCCGATACTGGACCTCTCATTGCTACCGCCAATGTTCCTTCTTGATTACAATAGATTACCAAATTTCCGCCTGGTTTTGTGCCTATTTGACGACACACTCTCAAGTATTCTGTCTTTAGTTGGGGAAAGGGATGTCCCCTTACTCTCCCCTCACAACTGTTTTGGTCTTCCACAATTAACATAATTGGTATTATTGTCATACTTAAGGCCAGTATCAGTCCCCACACCCAAAATGGACACCGTAAGGGGCCCGTACTCCACATTTTTTCCTTAAGTTTCAGCATTGTCTTTCTGATTGCGGAGTCTTTGTGATCTCCTGGGTGGGGGTGGGAGTTGTCCCCCTCCCCCTTCAGTGGGGCCATAGGTCCCACTATCATTTCTAAAACGTTCAGGGTCAGTCCACACTAACCCCGTGGAGTCTGAGCAGGGTTTAAGATGAGTCCAGTGGTACCAGTTATCCCGGCCTTCAACTTTCACAGCTGTTGCAGTTCTTTGAGTCACCGTGAAAGGTCCAAGATAACGTGGTTTATGCCAGGCCGTACGAGCGTGGTTTCTGACGTATACCTGCTCAGGCAGGTGCGCTGTATGATCAGAAACAACAACATCGTTATGTACAATTGGGGTCAGTTCCTTAAGTACTGACTGTAGAGCCTCAAAGTACGGCCTGAACTGGAAGATGTTCATAACTTCAGGTAAAGGGGTGGAGTTAGCCTTAGGTAATCCACCGGGCATAGCCCTGCCAAACATCAACTCAAATGGTGTGAAACACGTGGTAGTATTCACAGAGGAGCGTAGGTGGAACAGAGCAGCCGGGAGAGCCGACAACCAAGTGCTTTTGGGAGTATCTTGTAACATTTTGGCCAGCACCGTCTTGAGGGTGCGGTTCATGCGTTCCACCTTGGCATTCCCCTGTGGATAGTACACACAAGAGAATGATTTGTTTATTCCCAGCAGGGAACACAAGCTCTTCACGTCAGTCGCCGTGAAGTGAGTTCCCGAGTCACTATGCAGTTCAGACGGGACCCCAAAAATTGGGATCCATTCTTTCAAGAGCACTGCCATGACTTCAGCCGAACTTTCCCGTTTGCAAGGGTAGAAAGCCGGCCATCCAGAGAACGTATCCACAATGCCCAAAAGGAAGCGTTTGCCCTTTACGGGCACAAGCATATCCGTAAAGTCAATCTGAATCACATCACCGGGAAAACGTCCAGTTTTTACAAGACCCGCCCCACTCTTGTGATGTGGGTGCGGGTTAAACATTCCACAGCCAACACAAGCCCGTACAAAGGTTTTACACAACAAGAATGGAGTACGATGATAGTAATACTGTTCCAACAAGCGAGCCATGGTCCGTGGACCCTGGTGATGAACTCCATGTAGCTCATTCAGAACATGTTCCTCCATACAAGGGGTCAAGAAGGTTAACCCCGTGGGCCCCCGATAGACCCCGTCAGAATGGGGTTGGGCCTTCGGGTGCCGTTGCCAAAAGTCAGAGTCATACTTCCTGTGTGCTGTCTGACAGTCTACCACGCTCAGCAGACCTTGAAAGGAGGGAGTGCCGTACGCGGGTTTCCAATAGGTGTCCAGATGAAATTCCAGCTCATGTCTTCGCCCTGGGGGCAAAGAAGAGGCCAGGAGCGACAGACGATCCCACACGTCTTGTGGCATCCATAACTGTCCGTTTTCAGTGTGGGCAATATCCCGTCCATCCACACTCGCCACCTTAACCCATACATCAGATATATGAGTCAACGAGTCAAGAATAGGGAACTGTATTTGTTGTATCATGGCCCAAACTTGTTCTTGTGGGACCATGTTTTCCAAGGGATACCCACCAGCTGTTTTGTCCGCTAAATCGGCGGCTCTATTTCCAATGGCCGTCATGGAGCCCGCCTTTGAGTGGCCCGGCACCTTAACTATGGCCAAAGTATGTGGCAGTAGCAACAAACGTGCCACCTCTTCACAAAGGTCTTTATGGGCTACCGGAGTGCCCTTAGCGGTCAAGAAGCCATTCTTCATCCACCCTGCTAAATCTCTAAGTACTAAACCACAAACATAGGCTGAGTCCATATAGATGGTAACTTTCTGGTCCTGTGATATTTCCAGGGCCAATTTCAGAGCCATGAGTTCAGCATACTGCGCCGAGGAACCCCCTTCAGGGCCCCACTGCGCCACCACCTGGGTGCGATCGGGAGGGAGGATCTCAACAACCGCAGCCCCAGCCGACAAAGAACCATCAGGAAGTCGGTGGCAATGTCCATCCGTGAACAATGACCTAGAGTGTGGGATAGGTTTGTCGGACAATCCAGGACGGATTTCTGATTGCTTCTGGGAAAAGTTTTGGCAACAATGAGGTAGTCCAGGCAGCCCCATGCCTGTGGAAATAGTTGGCGCATCGTCAGCTGCGAAAGTTAGGTTTGGGGCCGTCAATTCATTAGCCAGCTTAAGTTGTCTTTGAGGAGTTAGGGCAAAGGTTTTGGACTGTACATAGGCCACCACTGAATGGGTGGTATAAACCACCAAAGGATGACCCATGACCATATGCGCCACTTTCCTCAACAGGGAGGCCAAAGTGTCAGCATAATAATAATAATAATAATGCCTTACACTTATATTGCGCTTTACAAGCCTGTATTACCAAGTTTCTCAAAGCGCTACACTGTCGTCATTATTCATTCACTCCATACTTGGTGGTGAGCTGCTGTTGCAGCCACAGCTGCCCTGGGGCAGCCCGTCTGCGCCATCGGCCCACCACCTGCCACTCACTCATACACCAGTGTACGCAGACACTGGAGGCAAGGAGGGTGAAGTGTCTTGCCCAAGGACACAACGACAATGTGCACCTTCAGGAGGCAGGATTCGAACCCCCGACCTTCCGATCATGAGACAACCCGCTCTACCATCTGCGCCAATCCGTAGATTTTTTCGCCACGGGATCCAGCAAGGTAGAAGCATAAAGAATTACATTGCGTTGTCCCGTGGAGCCCTTCTGCCATAACACTGCATGTCCAGAGCATGAGGTAATGGTGGTGTCAAGGTGGAAAGGTATACGATAGTTAGGTATCGCCAAGTCAGCACAGGAGGCTAGAGCCTTTTTTAAGTCAGTGAAGGCCGTATCCGCCTCTTCCGTCCAGACCAAACTAGCCTGCAAGTCTCGGACACCAGCGGCCTTGATGACGTCCCTCAGGGGTGCTGTCAAGCCTGTATAGTCAAGAACATGATGGCGTGAGTAATTGGCCAAACCCAGAAAGGAAAGCAGAGAGCGGACCGTATCTGGCCGATCCGCACTTAAGATCGATTGTTTCTGGGAGGCGCTTGGGGAAAGACTGTCTGCGCCAATCACTTTACCTAAGAAAGAAACCTGGGGGCGACAGCACTGAAGTTTAGATTGTGAGACCTTAAAACCCCACAGGTGTAAGCGACTTAACACTGCTGCAGTCATGTCCAAACAATCCTGAGCCGTAACTGCTCCAATAAGAAGGTCATCCACGTACTGCTGGACAGCTGAACCAGGCAACACCGTGATGGGTGCCAAACAATTTTCAAGTACCTGGTTGAAGATTCCCGGTGAGTTCTTGTGTCCTTGAGGAAGCACTTTATATTGTAATTTTACACCTTCATGGGTGAAAGCAAATTGGTACCTACTCTCAGGAGCCAGTGGAATGGTGAAGAAGGCATGCTTTAAGTCAATTACTGAGAAATAACCCATGTCTGGAGAAAGTACTGACAGACATTTGTGTGGGTCTGGGACTGGCAAAAGGGGTGTAGTGGTAACCTCATTTACTCTACGTAAATCGTGGGCCGGTCGAAAAGTACCATCTGGTTTGGGAACCGGGTTTAACGGAGTGTTCCATGGCGAGTCTGATAATTCTAAAACTCCTGCTTTCCATAAGTCTGTTAACGCCGTTTCAATACCCTCCCGCTGTTCTTTGGTCCTAAAGTGACGTTGAGGAACATACACGCGAGATCCTGGGATTACATCCAGTTTGACAGGATCGATTTTAGTACAGTAACCAATGTCCGCCGGACCCCTTGACCACAAGTCCTCCGGGAAATGAGCCAGCATGGCCGCTGCTCCTTCATGATCCGTCAACTCGCGGCCATGCGAGCGAGAAACAATTTCTTCTTCTGCTACAGAGGCATCTGATGAGAGGCCTATATCAATTTTATAGGCCTGGGTGCTTGGGCTATACTGTACATCACCCATGACAGTACATTCCCAATCCAACGTTTTGTTCAGCACATGTGTTAAGGGTCCTAATTCTCGAGCCTCATGTCCTGGGCCTAGAAACAGTGAGACATGTGGGTCCGTTAGGGTGTCACGTTTATAAAATGGCATAATTTCTTCTGGTAGAGTCACTGGGGCAACCACACCTGATTCATGTACATAGAAGTGTGTGGAAGTGAGCGAATAGGTGTTACCTCTAACCTCACAATCGAACGCCAATTGGTATTGAGCGTCTGAGTTGCGATCGTAAAATAGGGTGCAATGTAGGGGATCCTTTGGAGGGGCGTAGGGGTGGAGCATGCTGAACCATGGTTTCCATTCAAGCATCTTTGCATATAGTCCTTCCAATTCCGGAGTACCAGGTTCCAGTCGTAGCCAATAGATGGAAACACCATTTGTCACGTTTTCTTCTCGAAATACATATTGTCCATGTGTCCTGGTGGGTGTACAGGTCACACAATGTCCATTCGGCCAGGTGATATACATAGCGTCCGGTGAGCAGTTGATCACTGCCCCTGTGGCTTGCAAAATGTCTCGCCCCAATAAGTTCACTGGCGTTTGTGGTGAGTATATCAGGAAGGATTTAAATGTCTGTCCGGCAAGTTTCAAAGTCAATTCTTTAGTCATGCGTAGAGGGGTCGCTTGTCCCGTGAGTCCCGAGAGGCTGATGCTCTTTGTGCTTAACATTCCAGGCGTAGCTCTCCTGGTCGTGGAGTGCATAGCCCCTGTGTCCACCAACATCATCAACTTTTCCCCACCCACCTCTACAGGGACAAACGGTTCCGGGGTGGGGCCAGGACTCATCGGGCACCCCTAGTATCCATCCTCGTATCCATAGGGCAGGTAACCGTGTGTGTCGTGCACCGGGTAGTTGCCTCCCCTCCCTCTTGCTCCGCCCCTGTGCCAAGGCGGTGGCGCTTGTTGTCCTGGTAGGAAATCCCCTCCACTGGTAGACCTCATCCGTAGAGCACCTCGGCCCCCGCGACCCATTGTCGGGGGGGCTGGTGCTGGGGGCTCCGGACAGTCCCGTAACCAGTGGCCTTGATCTCCACAGTTGAAACAGCCCGTAATTTCGACAGGGCAATCCCGTGAGTAGTGGTCCGGTGACCCACAGGAAAAACATCCAGTCGGTGTTTGAGCTGCGGCTCCTCGTCCCCCAAAACCCACTCCTCCAGATCCCCGTCCCCTGCGTCCCCTGAAACCGCCCCTCTGCCCTGATGTTTGTCCCCCCATCCCATGGACATGTATGTGCATTTGAGAGGTCGGGCCGGACGGCTGTTTATGGGACGCGTATAAGACGCTTGCTGGTGAGCTGGGCGACTGCATAAGTGCAGGTATGGGTGTGGTTGCCACCATTTGAGTCTTTTTGTCTTTCTTGGCGGCTGTCAATTGTTGACGCGCCTGGGTCAGTTGATTTTTCAGGAGTTCCTCCTGCATGGTTTCAATGTTTTGAGTTTTGTCTTGACACTTTTTGTTAAAGATGTCAGCGTGGTGTTTGAAATGTGTCAGGAATAACGTGGGGTCTGCGGTTAGTCCCGGCACATTTTTCAAATTTGTTTTGACTGGTTCAGGTAGAACGTCCAGCACGTTCTGCAAGAACAAGCAGGAAGTCTGAGGCTGCCTGTATGGGTGCACATGCATAGAGGAGATGTACAGTTGGATACATTTATCCATAAATTGTGAGGGGCAAGCGCCTGCCATATACGTGGGAAACGAAGGAGGTTGTGGACAAGGGGGTGGGTACATTTGGTCCACTTGGTCGATAAACGCTTCCGAATATGGATCAAAAGGTTCATACATTGGGGCGTCCTTTAGTCCTGTGAGCCTCAGGATCTGAGTGACTGCGTGTGGGGGGGCGCAGGCAGAAACAAGGCCTTTTAAGTCCCCCACCGCTAGCTGCGCATTAGCACACTGCAACTCTAATGTACGGAACCAATTTTTCCCCCCATTCTGCAGGGGCGGTAGAATGTCTTTCAAGTGTTGCAACTCCACACTAGACAGGGGTTTGTAAGTTGTCGGGGCGGGGTCCCCCACTGCCGGGGGAGGGCCCGAAGATACGAGTGGGTAATTCTATTTTTAGTATGTCCATTACTGCTTTTGATTCCTTGTCAGATAAGAGATGTGAGCCTTTAAAGTCCACATCCACTACCCCTTGTACTGCTAACTGTGGATATGCTCCCAAGTGGGCGGGGACATATAGAGGTGGGGCCGTAGGGGCCAAAGCGGAATCCGTCCTTACCGGCATTTGGGTCCCGCCCCCGGACTCGGGGGAGAATATTTTGTTCTTTCTCGTCCATTCTGCTGTGGCCAGTTCAAGGACTGGTTCCACTCGTTTCCTCATTTTGTCTCCATTTCTGCTTTCTCCATTATCTTCTTTTCCATTTATGCATTCTTCTATCCAGGGCTCCCTTGTTCTCATGTTTTTTTTTCGCCTTCCGTTGTCCTTTGCGTGTCCATTTCCACCATGGTGAGGAATTTCCCAAATCCCTCACCCATTCTTCACAAGTTTTTAATTCACACATTCTCTTACCTTCGTTTCGTCCTTTATTCATTGTAAACTTACGTGCTTTTCCTCGTGAAAGTATACTGTTTATTTGGGTCCGCGACCCTTTAAATACTCTTTATTTGGGTCCGCGACCCTTTAAATACTCTTTATTTGGGTCCACGACCCTTTAAATACTCTTTATTTGGGTCCACGACCCTTTAAGTACTCTTTATTTGGGTCCACGACCCTGGGTCCACGACCCTTTAAGTACTCTTTATTTGGGTCCACGACCCTTTAAGTACTCTTTATTTGGGTCCCCGACCCTGGGTCCACGACCCTTTAAGTACTCTTTATTTGGGTCCCCGACCCTGGGTCCACGACCCTTTAAGTACTCTTTATTTGGGTCCCCGACCCTGGGTCCACGACCCTTTAATTTCTACAGTCCCCAACTCTGTAGTATTTGTTCCGTGCGTCCACGGATCTGGGAGGTCCTAGCCACGTACCTTACGGCTTTTAGAGGGATGAACCCAACGCGTAGTCCTATAACTCTGTTACCTTAACTCTTCCGTTATTTTTACGACTCTTCTATCTTCCACCATCAATTCACAGATTTAAACCATTCAACACCTTTAGCTTCTTTTACTATGTTTAACTAAAATTTGGAAAAATATGCCAAAAAGACGTACTTTGACACTCGTTAAAAATAGTAGTCTTACCTTATGGATGGACGCGTCCGTGAAGCCGTGGTTGAGTGATTGTGGAAGATAGCACTGGCATGTTCTACCGCAATGATTTATCGGACCGGACCTTCGCCGCCGTCCGCAGCTGACGACTACTCCCCCTTCAGCACGTCTCGATGGGTCACCATATGAAGAAAAGCCTTTTTTTCTTTGTGTTGTCCTTGGTTACCTTGTACACAATGAAATAATATTACTACGTCGTATTTTACTTTCCCCTATCTTACCATTACCCCTCCGGGACAACACTGCGTATTCACACTGGAAGAGGAGTTGTCATTGTCGTCAGCACTTCTCTATCAGCTAATAATACATACCAGTATTAAAGATGACCAGAAATCAGGAGATTAAAGTTACGAAGGTTTATTCTCCTAACAAATCATCTAATTACAGACGTCTGCTTCCTTAGGTCTCTAACAAAATGAGTCTCGTCAGCACCCCGTACCATAAGGAGACTGAAATCCTCAGGAAGTCAGACTTTTTCATACCACACACCAAATATGAATATTCATGAGCCTATTTCTACGTGTACATGGGTCCCGTTTAGGTCACCGAGTCCAGCCGACTCTATCAGTTGACCTTGAGTCACCCCCTCGGATGAGAGAGTGTAGTTTTTATCTGCCTTTGGCTTTGCATTCTTTCACTGTAACAGAAACTCAAGAACACTTCGTACCAAAAACATTCTATTTCTACATAGCTTTTTTTTAAGCAAACATCTAGCAAATTAGAAACAATTAACTTTTCACCGCAACCGCAAACACTTCTGGGGTGGGCGAGGCCGTGGAATATAACGCTTTCCAGACACACGCGCGGTCTTCGTAAGTGTAACAAACGCACTTACATTCAGTAATTACGTCGGGTAGGGTCTATCTGGTGTCATGTCACCGCCATTTAGAAGATATTTCAATAAAAAAAATCTCCACAGGTCACCGCCATGCTTTTTATTCCCCAGAGCACTCTGCGCGGCCCCCACGTGACCGTCCTACCAGCCACGGGTTAAGAAAGACCACAATCACCACAATGCATTGCGATTCTACCATCGGAGGAAAACCCAGCGTCACAACACGAACAGCTGTTTTAAACACATGTTGCGTATTTTTCATGAATAAACTACTTGAATATAAATCGTTACTGTGAAAAGTAGCTGCGTAAGCTGCTTAGATTAGGCTGTTAAACGATCGACGGCTCCCTGTGTTTAGGCAACAACAAAAAAGTACACGTAAAATCCACGTGAAATGAAACGGATCTAACTGCCATGCGTGTCACACATCACCCAAATAGGGTAAGTCCTCGTGACTTACCGCTAAACTGAAGGCTGTAGACACTCCACACCTGTACATCCAACAAAAACGCATGTCTTTGTTTCTCCTGCGGTGACGAGACTGTGGTAAATTAGATCCAGTGCAGTGCGTATGTCAGAGGCGCAGACAGATAAGTAAGATCCAGTCATGGTCAAAATCCACCTCCAAAGCTTGGTCTCCACAAAAAAGTCCAAAAAGCAGAAAGTCCAAGAACAGCCCAAACATGAGCCTCAATTCAAATACGCTGCTCCGAGTGCTTTAGCCTCTGTGTGTGGAAAGTGAAACTAAAACTACCACTTAACGTGCACATGGCCTGAACTGCGCTGCTTTTTTTCTTTTCTTTTTTCAAGATAAGAGCGCTACAATTTGTTTTCTATTCTGTTTTGTATTGTGAGCCATATTATGAAGTAGCTTTGAAAGCTTTGTCAATTCTGTTTATTGCTTTGTTTATTCTGAGATTATAAATATTGCCTAATGATGAACATTTAAGGACAGTGATACACCAAACCACGGTTCCTGCACCGTCACCCGAACCGTGTGACAGCTGAAGCCCTGCTATCTATCCATTAATATTCCAGTGTCTCTTGAATTTAATTTCCTGAGTTTAGCTAACCTATTGTAGGTGTTGTTGCTCATTCTGCTGGTTGCCCATTCTGCTGGTGCTCTGGACATCGGGCTCACTCCTTTCTGCAGCGAGTAGGCAACTTTGCACTTGACTATAGTACTACAGTGGTTCCAAACCTGCGCAGCACCTGGGATTGCAGAGGCTCAGAGCTTTGTCTGGTCAAAGGATCAGGTCATCAAATATGACTGAGAAAGGAGTAGCTACAGGTGCATTAAACACTCCAATTGCAGTTTGTTTGAAATAAATAATTATTAGCATTTATTGTTTTGATACATTTGAAGTGACCGTACGGGGCGCGTGGCCCGACTACAGGGGGGGGGGGGGGGGGGGGGGGGCTTCAAGGAAAAAGGTTGGGAACCACTGGTCGTCGTGCGGGTCTATATAGTGAATGACGGGTTAGGGACTTGGGTGGACATTTTTTTGTAATAACTCATAATCTCAGAACATCAAATGTGGAGACTAGCGTAGGCTGTCTAGCGTAGTATGTAGTGTAAATAAATAAATTATATATATATACACACTCAACAAAAATATAAACGCAACAACTTTGTTTCTGCTCCCATTTTTCATGAGCTGGACTTAAAGATCTAAAATTCATTCCAGATACACAATATTACAATTTCTCTCAAACATTGTTCACAAATCAGTCTAAATGTGTGATAGTGAGCACTTCTGCTTTGCTGAGATAATCAATCCCACCTCACAGGTGTGCCACATCAAGATGCTGATCTGACATCATGATTAGTGCACAGGTGTATACTGCCCACAATAAAAGGCCACCCTGAAATGTGCAGTTTTGTCTCACAGCAAAATGCCACAGATGCCACAAGAATTGAGGGAGCGTGCACTTGGCATGCTGACAGCAGGAATGTCAACCAGATCTGTTGCTCGTGCATTGAATGAATTGAAACATAAAAAGACACATTTGGCTTGATACGGCTTGATTGTCCAGGTACGTAGGGTGCCGGGGGATGGGGCAGCTGGATGTGGTAGGGGCGGCAGCGTAAAAGTCCCGGAGGAGGGACCCATCAAGGATCTGACGGCGAGGAACCCAGGAGCGCTCCTCAGGGCCATAACCCTCCCAGTCCACGAGATACTGAAAACCCCTCCCACGCCGGCGAACGTCCAGAAGACGCCTCACCGTAAAGGCAGGATGGCCATCGATGACACGGGCGGGAGGAGGGGGATTGGCCGGAGGGCAGAGAGGACTGGATGAGACAGGCTTGAGGAGAGACACGTGAAAAGATGGATGGATGTTAAGTGAAGAGGGCAATTTGAGGCGAACGACAGATGGATTGATCACTTTTTCAACAACATAAGGACCAATAAACTTAGGTGCCAGCTTCTTTGAGTCAACCTGAAGAGGCAGGTCACGGGTCGACAGCCAAACCTTTTGTCCAGGCTCGTAAGGCGGGGATGGTCTCCGATGTCTATCAGCCATCAGTTGATTCCTGGCCGCTGTACGTTGAAGGGCAGCTAGGGCGGCTCTCCAAACTCTCCGACAATGCCTAAGGTGAGCCTGGACTGACGGGACAGCCAAATCCTGTTCTTGGTCAGGGAAGAGAGGCAGTTGAAAACCCAACGACACCATGAACGGGGACATACCTGTAGCCAAGGACACTAAATAATTATGGGAATACTCAATCCAAGGTAAGTATGAGCACCAAGAAGACGGGTTTCGGGAAGCGACACAGCGTAAGGCGGACCCCAAGTCTTGATTAGCTCGTTCAGCTTGACCATTACTTTGAGGGTGGTAACCTGATGAAAGGCTGACGGACGTACCCAAGGCTTGACAGAAAGCTCTCCATACTTGAGAGGTGAACTGAGGGCCTCTATCCGACACAATGTCCACTGGAATGCCATGAAGCCTGTACACATGAAGGACTAGAAGATTTGCAGTTTCAGTAGCAGTGGGCAGTTTAGGTAGAGGAACATAATGTACGGATTTGGAAAATGATCCACCACCGTGAGTATAATAGTGTTACCTTCGGATTCAGGTAGTCCAGTAACAAAATCTACAGAAATGTGGGACCAAGGCCGCTTGGGATTGGACAGAGGATTGAGCAGACCCGCTGGAGGTTGATGGTTGGATTTGCTTCGAGCGCAGGTGGTACAGGCCGCAACAAAAGAACGAGTGTCCCTGCTCATAGAAGGCCACCAGAACCTCTGCTTAAGGAAGCTAAGGGTCTGGTGGAATCCTGGGTGGCAAGTGAGTTTGGAACTAAGCCCCCACTGGAGAATTTGAGTTCACACGGTCTCTGGAACAAATAAACATTCTTGCGGGCAATCACCTGGGATAGGTTGAGCTTGTTGAGCCTCACGGACCACTCTTTCAATTTCCCAGTGCACGGAACCGACTAGGTGAGTAGAAGGGGGGGGACCTCAGGAGAGCTATTAGGATCATCAATAGCGCATGAAGATGGCAGGATGGGATTGGGCTGAGACACAGCGTTGGGCATCAGGCTTAACATTCTGGGATCCAGGTCGGTAGGTAATATTGAAATTAAACCTACCCAGGAACAAAGCCCATCTTGCTTTTCGAGAGTTCAACCTCTTCGCCGATCGGAGATAGGACAGGTTCTTGTGATCGGTCCAGACAACAAAAGGATGTTCTGCTCCCTCCAGCCAGTGTCTCCACTCCTGTAACGCCAAAACGACAGCCAAAAGTTCCTTATTACCAATGTCATAGTTTACCTCTGCTGGGGAGAGTCGCCGAGAGAAATAGGCGCACGGATGCAATTTTTGATCTATCGGGGAACGTTGGGAGAGAACAGCACCAACACCGGAATCAGACGCATCGACCTCCACAATGAATTGCCTTGAGGACTCAGCGTGAGATAGGACAGGAGCAGAGGTGAACAACGATTTAAGTGTGGAGAAAGCTTCAGCCGCCTCTCTGGACCATTTGAAAGGGACGAGGGTAGAGTTGAGTTGAGTCAGAGGGGCTGCTTTTTTACTGTAGTCCTTACCTCCTGTAAAGATTTGTGAAGCCAAGAAAACACTGAAGCTGTTTACGGGTGTCAGGCCTAGGCCATTCTGCCACTGCCTTTACTTTGTCAGGATCCGCCTTGATTTGCCCCTGTGCAATTACAAAACCCAGAAAATTAACGGAAGGAGCATGAAACTCGCACTTCTCTGCCTTCACAAAAAGTTTGTTGACCAAGAGGCGCTGCAGTACCAACCTAACATGCTGGATATGCTCTTGAAGATTCTTAGAAAAAATAAGTATGTCATCAATATAAACAAAAACAAATCTGTTCAGCATATCCTGAAGGACATCATTAACAAGAGCCTGAAAGACTGCTGGTGCGTTTGTTAGACCAAAAGGCATGACCAAATACTCAAAGTGGCCAAAGGGGGTGTTGAAGCTGTCTTCCATTCATCTCCTTGCCGTATACGAAGAAGAAGATCTTTATTTATATAGCGCCTTTCACAGACATGGTCACAAAGCGCTTTACATGAGCATTTTACATTCACTCCATACTTGGTGATGGTAAACTACGTTAGTAGCTTCAGTTTCCCCTGGGGGAGACTGACAGAAGCGCGTCGCGACTACACACGTCTGCGCCAACGGTCCCTCTGACCACCACCATACATTCACACACACCATTCATCCTGGCCTATTGTACATGTTTTTGGTGGTAGGGGAAACCGGAGTACCCGGAGGAAACCTACGCAGACACGGGGAGAACATGCAAACTCCACGAACCAAATGATATGCATTTCTCAAGTCCAATTTAGTGAAAACGGTGGCCTGATGAAGTGGTTCGAAAGCTGAATCAATTGTAAGGTAGAGGATATTTATTCTTTAAAGTTATATCATTTAATCCTCGGTAGTCAATGCATGGTCTCAATGTCTTGTCTTTCTTATCCACAAAGAAAAACCCTGCTCCAACAGGAGAGGAAGAGGGGCGTATCAAACCAGCAGCTAAAGAATCCTTTATTTAAACCTCCATTGCCTCCCTCCCTGGGCGGGATAATTTATAGAGACGACTGGTGGGCAACGGAGCGCCCGGCAGCAGATCAATTGCATAATCGTAGGAACAGTGTGGGGGTAGACATAATGCCTTATGTTTGTTGAAGACCTCACCAAGATCATGATATTCAAGAGGGACAGAAGATAAATCGGGAGGACCAAAACTAAAGGGGCATGTGGTGAAGGAAGAACCAAAAATTGGATGGTTTCCCTATGATTACCAGAGAGAACAAGAGTTAGAGGAGCTGTAAGGTGTGTGATACAGGCTAATCTCTCCCCATTCAAAGCATTAACTTCTCTAGGGGGACTTAAAGGCTCCAAAAGAATATTGGCTTGAGAGACAGTGTTAGCATCAATAAAGTTATCATCAGCCCCGGAATCAACTAGTGCGACAAGAGGAATGGACTGACGTGACCAGTACAGAATAGATTTGATCTGTAACCTTTCTGGAGTTGAAATGGGGAGAGGGGAAGTTTGGCTCACCAGTACCTCTCCATTTACTGGTGAGCCATCTCTTTTGGTAGCTGGGGACTGGAGCTTATGTAATGTCCAGCCTGTCCGCAATAAAGGCACAACCCGGACACTTGGCGACGCTGGCGTTCAGCAGGAGTGAGCCGTGCCCGTCCAAGCTGCATAGGCTCCTCACCAGTGGATTGTGCAGGAGGGCTAGAACACACAGCCGGAAGGTTGGAATGAGCACTTGTGGAAGACTGAGGCGAAGTGACTACACGGGGTAAAGATTGTTGACCCATCTTCTCTCTTTGTATCTCCCCAAGTCTGTTATCCAGACGGGTGGCCAGGGAAATAAGATCTTCGAGAGTATCAGTCTCATCTCATGCAGCCAGCTCATCTTTTACTCTATCAGACAGGCCCCTCATAAAGGCTCCTTGTAAAGCAGTGTCGTCCCAGCCACTCTCTGCTGCTAAAATACGGAAATCGATGGCATACTGTGCGATAGAAGAGGAGCCCTGACAGAGAGAAAGTAGTCTCTTTGTGGCTTCCTTGCCCTTGACTTGGTGATCAAAAATCTCCTCAGAAAATGCAGCATACGACTGCCCAACAGGTGAGTTATTCTCCAGAACCGCGGTAGCCCATTGTGCTGCTCTTCCGGTGAGTAGACTTATTACAAAAGCAATGCGAGACTTATCTGCGTAGTAGGTATTTGGCTGTAGGTCGAAAACGAGGGAGCACTGGAGGAGGAACCGCCCACAGGACCCAAGATGACCCGAATAGCGCTCTGGTGTGGGGATGTGGGGTTCTTGTGCAGCAAAGGAGGCAGGTGGTACCGGAGGAAGAACCGAGGCTTGTGGTGCACCATGGGAAGGCTGTGTTGGTCCAGTCGCGGCGAAGATTTGAGAGGAAAACTGGTCCAATTGCGTAGATAGTCGAGTCATGCTTGTAGCTAGTTCACAGAGCTTTTCCATAATCTCCCGTAACATTGTCTCATGACGGCCCACTCTGGTACCCTGAGCAGCCAGGGCCTGTCGGATGGGGTCTAGGTCCGATGGTTCCTTGTGGCCAGATTGTTCTTTTACGGCTTGACAGTGGAAGGACCCAACAAATGGATACCAGACAAAAGGGGAAAAGGTAAAGGTTGGTTTTATTGTCCAGGTAAGTAGGGTGCCAGGGGATGGGAAAGTTGGTTGTGGTAGGGGCGGCAGATATTCTCAGGTCAGTTATTCCAGGTAGACAATGGCGGCGAGGAGCTGAGGAGCACAGGAGACAGGTAAGTGAAATCCAAAATCAATGTCAAATTGTCACACGTCTTACCACACATCACTTTATTTTATCTTATTTATTTAATATTTTTTATGCATGCCCCTATAGCCTTATAGTTTAAAGTTCTTAGCTTCTTTTTTATCTTAATTCTGTGTTATATGTTTTATGTCGCACGTTTGCGCTGAGAAAAATTCCTCGTTTTGTGAACCCTGTTCTGAAACAATGGCAATAAAACCTATTCTGAAACCGAAAATATTTCAAAACGTAGCAAACTAAGCAGCCAACTAGTCACCGTGTGTTGGAGGTAACAATCTGGCAGAGTCTGGCAGGAGAGCAGGATCCTTGAATGAGTCTAATTGGAGATTCACTGCAGGTGCTTCCAGAAGACTCCGCCCAAGCATACACACACACACACGAAAGGAGGAGGGGAGCAAGGAATTGGAGGAACAAGCAGTGTCACACAGAGGGGTGTGACACATTTGTATTTTTTTTTCTCACTGTCTGACTAGAAACCAGAATTAACTTTAATTTATTTTTAGGTTAGTTAGAATTTTACTAATTATTTCTATTTGTCAAATGCCAGAAGAATGAGAGATAGAATTTAAAGACACTTGAAGGTGCCACGTACATTGGTTAATGTAATGTATGGAATACATGTACGGTCTCTTTAAGAGACACCTGCGCAAGGTATTGTGGGATGCGCTTTACCCCATGTAAACGAGTGTTACGCGGCATTCTGTTCAGTAAAAGTACACACGAAGTAAGCTCCTCGTCTAGCCTCTTTATTTATGTCGTATAAGCTAATACAGACATTACAGTTAAAACAATAATGGAAATGTTCAGCCATCATACAGATCAGAAAGAAGGCGGGTTCTGTGTCCCAAAGATGAACGTGCTGTGGTCTAAAATGTGAATATCAACCCAAAAACAAATGCAAAAGACCTGGTGAAGATGTTGGCTGAAACTGGTAAGAGTTTGTCATTATCCAGAGTGAACAAGTACTGTACCGACAAGGGCTGAGAGGGAACTCTGCCAGGAAGAAGCCCTTACTCCAAAAGAAACACAAAGCAGCCAGTTTGGAGTTTGCAAATAAAAAAGGAGACATATCCTGTGGTCTGACGGAAAAAAATTATAGCTTTTTGGCCATAATGACCATCATCGTTTGGAGGAAAAAGGGGTTATCTTGCGGCAAGCCTGAGAACACCATCCCAACTATGAAATACGGGGGTGGCAGCATCATGCTGTGGGGTGTTTTGCTGCGGGAGGGGCTGGTGCACTTCATATGATACATGACATGATGAAGAAAGAACACTATGTGGCAATATTGGAGCAACACCTCAAGGCATCAGCCAGGAAGTTAAAGCTTGGGCGCAGATGGTTCTTCCAAATGGGCAATAACCCAGAGCATACTGCCAAACTGGTTACAACGTGGCTTAAGGATAACAGAGTAAATGTTTTGAAATTACCATCACAAAGTCCTGATCTCAATCCAGTTGAAAATGTATGGGCAGAGCTGAAAAGTTTGGCTCAGTTACACCAGTTCTGAACGGAGGAAACTATTGTGAGAAGTTTGTGGAAGGATATCCAAAACGTTTGACCCAAGTTATAAAGTTTAAAGGCAATGCTACTGTCGTGTTCTTTAATCAATAGAAAGAATACGGAGGCTCGATCTATTAAAATCAATCATGGTTTTATTCCCTAATATTACAAACTAAAACACAAGTTATGCAGAGCGCTACATCTTGGTGGTCCAGCGAGAGAGAACATTTACCATTACCATTTTGTAAAAAAGCTTTAAAAAGGTTTTAAAATCTATCGGGGAGGAGCAGGTAAGTCAAATGGGGTCCAGTTGGTTTGGGTGTCCAGGCTTTTGGTCGGCAAGGGGAAGCTCTGCAGTTTAACGGCTGGGACAACTGGTCTGGTGTTAGATCCCCAGCGTGCCCCAGTCATTCTGCGGGCCGACTCGTTTTCCACCAGCCTGGACCTGAACACCAAGGCAAACAGAGCGTGAGAGAGAGGGAACAGAAGGTGCACAGGTGTTTTATAATTGAAGCGCCGCCCCCAATACTTCCCACTTAACTTAAGACATGGCCATTGGCCCACTGCGAAGAAACACCCACAAAGAAAAATCACACCCAACTTAAAGTGACAGTATTGGACGACAATACAGCATGGCCTGTTACATGCACCCAGAATTGCAACAAATGCCGAAAACAGAGCGTATTAATGTATGTACCTATCTGAAACCCATCTCTTATATCGTAGTTGGCCATAAAATCTGTCAATTTGTCACTTCTTTGTTTTTGTTTTAGGTGTATTTGTATTAGCCTCAGTTCTTTCCCATGCCAAAATAAGCCAAATTATAATTGTCCCATAAGCATTTATTGATCATATGTTTGACTAAGCGCCAATATACAATGACATGATCAGCTGTTCTGATTGACACCCGCGTCAACCAGTGACACGCATTCAAAACTGTGACGTCACTCAGAAGGCGGTCAATCTATATTTTTTATTGTAAAATATTAGTATTAGCCTTATTTACGTCATTAAGCAGAATAATCTGAAAGCACATTTAAGGTTTGGATTGGAGGCCTTTTTTATTTTATTTTAATTATTTTTTCAGCAATTAAAGACGGTTTACTTCGCACATCTCTTGTATGAAACAGGTGCGTAAGAGAATGCATAGAAGCCAAACGTAGAACAGGAAAAAACCTCTCGCATACTGTATACTTGCAACACCAGTGTTCCTTTATTTGTTCCGGCCAGTGGCCTTCGTCAGGCTAAATGTTTTTATGAATGAGAAGCCATCCTTAAATAGGGCGTGGCCTGCTGCATCACATGATGATGTCATAATGGCCTAAGTCAAAACGTAGGCACAGTTTTTCTCTCCATCTTTGTTTTGACTTCTTGTTCTCTGCTTCTCTCTGTTCGTTATACTCATCCTCTGAGAGAGGTAAAAATCTGTGTGTTAACTTTATTCCAGGTGCATTTTTACCAGCATGTTGTCTTTGCTTTAGCCTAGCACTTGTCTGTTAGGTTTTGGGAATATTATGGTATCGTTTAGCTTTAGGTCGCAAGTATCAGTTTTTCCAGTCTTCTTACCGGGTTCCACAGGGAGCGTGTCATTAAGTCCTTTTTCCGTCTCTAAGGCAAAAATCTTGTCCCGTAGGCGAATGTCTTGTTGATACATCCGACAGCTTTCACAAGGAGATGTTTGCGTTACTCTCTCAGCCATGTTGACAAGATTGTCGGCGCTGGTTCGTCAAATGAGTTGTAAAAAAGGCATACAAATCATTAAAAAGTCTTGGTTCACTTTAAAGAAGAAAATAAAATTATATCCAAGACATTTGCCAAAAAATAGAATGACTAAAAAGCGAATAAAGAGGCAAGCAGCAGCAGCAAACAAAGATACAGTGCCTTGCAAAAGTATTCGGCCTCCTTGAACTTTTGCCACATTTCAGGCTTCAAACATAAAGATATAAAACTGTATTTTTTTGTGAAGAACCAACAAGTGGGACATAATCATGAAGTGAAACGAAATTTATTGGATATTTCAAACATTTTTAACAAATAAACAACTGAAAAATTGGGCGTGCAAAATTATTCAGCCCCTTTACTTTCAGTGCAGAAAACTCTCTCCAGAAGTTCAGTGAGGATCTCTGAATGATGCAATGTTGACCTAAATGACTAATGATGATAAATAGAATCCACCTGTGTGTAAACAAGTCTCCGTATAAATGCACCTGCTCTGTGATAGTCTCAGTCAGAGGTCAGTTTAAAGCGCAGAGAGCATCATGAAGAACAAGGAACACACCAGGCAGGTCCGAGATACTGTTGTGGAGAAGTTTAAAGCCGGATTTGGATACAAAAAGATTTCCCAAGCTTTAAACATCCCAAGGAGCACTGTGCAAGCAATAATATTGAAATGGAAGGAGTATCAGACCACTGCAAATCTACAAAGACCCGGCCGTCCCTCTAAACTTTCAGCTCATACAAGGAGAAAACTGATCAGAGATGCTGCCGAGAGGCCCATGGTCACTCTGGATGAACTGCAGAAATGTACAGCTGAGGTGGGAGACTCTGTCCATAGGACAACAATCAGTCGTATACTGCACAACTCTGGCCTTTATGGAAGAGTGGCAGGAAGAAAGCCATTTCTTAAAGATAGCCATAAAAAGTGTTGTTTAAAGTTTGCCACAAGCCACCTGGGAGACACACCAAACATGTGGAAGAAGGTGCTCTGGTCAGATGAAACCAAAATCCAACTTTTTGGCAACAATGCAAAACGTTATGTTTGGCGTAAAAGCAACACAGCTCATCACCCTGAACACACCATCCCCACTGTCAAACATGGTGGTGGCTGCATCATGGTTTGGGCTTTTCTTCAGCAGGGACAGGGAAGATGGTTAAAATTGATGGGAAGATGGATGGAGCCAAATACAGGACCATTCTGGAAGAAAACCTGATGGAGTCTGCAAAAGACCTGAGACTGGGACGGAGATTTGTCTTCCAACAAGACAATGATCCAAAACATAAAGCAAAATCTACAATAGAGTGGTTCACAAATAAACATATCCAGGTGTTAGAATGGCCAAGTCAAAGTCCAGACCTGAATCCAATCGAGAATCTGTGGAAAGAACTGAAAACTGCTGTTCACAAACGTTGTCCATCCAACTTCACTGAGCTCGAGCTGTTTTGCAAGGAGGAATGGGCAAATATTTCAGTCTCTCAATGTGCAAAACTGATAGAGACATACCCCGAGCGACTTACGGCAGTAATCGCAGCAAAAGGTGGCGCTACAAAGTATTAACTTAAGGGGGCTGAATAATTTTGCACGCCTAATTTTTCAGTTTTTATTTGTTAAAAATGTTTGAAATATCCAATAAATTTCGTTTCACTTCATGATTGTGTCCCACTTGTTGTTGGTTCTTCACACAAAATTACAGTTTTATATCTTTATGTTTGAAGCCTGAAATGTGGCAAAAGGTCAAAAAGTTCAAAGCAGCCGAATACTTTCGCAAGTTACTGTACGTATGCACTCTTGATAAGTGTTAGGGAGATACTGGAGTGAGCCCGGAGAGACACGAGTGGAAGGATGGAACCGATTCCCCATCAATAAGCAGGAAGCAGTTTTAAAACTGATCAAATTGCAGGAAGCAGTTTTAACACAAAAAATTGTGTTACTGCATTTTTATGGCATGCTTTAGGAAATCACCCTCAATCTTTGTGTGCCTAAAAGCATTAGCCCCAGAGGTGAATAGTTAAACTTTTGTAACTTTCTGTAGTAACTGCTCTAACTCTTCCAACAGTGAATAAATAAATAAAAAATGAATATTTGACGATTACTTGAGAAATCATTGAGGACTACGTCTTGGTTGTACTTGAGTATGTATGTTAAAGTTTTTTTTTTTTTTTCATCGCTGTTTTTTTAAATTATTTTTCCAATACAGCAAAAACAATAACCAATAACAAGTAAATCAAAAACTAAATAATTTAAAACATCCTAAATATGCAATACAAAATAGTAACAGTAACATAATAATAATAAATAAAACAAAGTAAGTCACACTCAACTTGAAATGAGACATATTGTATCATTTTTTGAGAAAGTCAATTAAAGGTGTCCACACTTTTATTTTTTACAAATTATTGTGCTTTACCTTTTGTTATATAGGTTAATCGCTCCAATGTGATACATGTTGTCATCTCTCTCAACCAAGACTGTGTAGAGGATAATTCAGTCTCTTTCCAGGACAACACAACCATCCTCCTGGCCTGCAGGAGCCCAAAGTTGATCAGAGTCTTATTCTTGGTATTGACTGTGAAATTCTTTGGATATATCCCCAAAATGCAGAGTTTTGGTGTTTTAATTTTGTCAACTTGTCGAGTCCCCGGACATTCCAGCATGTAAATCTCAAATCAGACAAATCGACATTTTCCATAGTACTTTAGGTACAATAAAATAAGTAACCATGTTAGGTGTGACACAGAAAGTAAAAAAAAAAAATAAAGTGGTTTGAACAAACCAGAACAAAAAATACCTAGGTGATCCTAACAAAAAAAAAATAAAAAAAATAAAAAGCAATAATTGACAGGATACAAAACAAATCACTAGCATATTAACAAAACAAAAAAAGATTGTGTAATTAACATCTCTGATGTCAAACAGTTCAATAGTCAAAATAAAATAAAGTGCACAAGCCTACATTAGGTGCGTAACAAAAAATGTCCATCAAATATGATAGTTATTGCTCCTCTTACAATAAGAAATACACCAAAAAGGTAGAAAAATATAATGTCAGACAAAGAAAAATATATAATATTGCACCTTTTCGTCCAGTGTCGTTACCATACACATAGCTGTGTACTGTAGTAAATACAAAGGTTGGTAAGAAGTCCTCAGCTTCATCAGGTGTGGAGAAGAGAATAATTTTCCCGTCATTGAGAATCCTCATCTTGCAAGGATGCAGTTGAAATCCCCGGAAGGATCCAGCCACGATGAATTTTTTCATCACTGCGTTTGCACAAGATTTTTCCACTGAAAAATCTTGTGCAAAGAAGATCTTAGAGGAGGCTCGAGCTGCGGCAGAGGCGTTCTTGTTTGATTACCAGAACGCCCCATGCAATGTTTCACCAACCAATCAGAGAACGCTTGCGTGGTACGCTGTGTTAAGATGTCATTTCCGCTGCTTAACATCAGCGAAAGTAAAAGAACCGCGCAGATAGATGTCCGTGGAAATATGGGACATTATTATTAGAATGACACTGGAAACAAACATGGCAATGTTGGAGTCTATAAACAGGGTGTCTAAAATGTTTCGATCCATGGCTCAGCAATACACTCATGTGATCCATTTGAACAACTACATAGCAGAGAGCCTTAAACGTAAAAGAAATGTGGTTCAAATTAAGATTGGAAACATTTGCAAGGTGGCAGGTATGGATATTAAAAATACGTGAGATAGTCGTCCGTCCAGACCCCTCGTTGATGGAAAAACAGGCAGAGAGAAAAGTGTCGTTCTTCAGGCATTTTATTGCAGGAGAGTGGTCACATTACAGATGTCCTACATAGTGCCTACCGGTCAAGCATTTCAAAGAAGTCTCAAAGAAGTCTGAGGATGTCTCTACAGAACTTTCCTTATAATATCCAAGTTTAGCCCATCCCCTGATCACATCACACATGCATCCCAGCACACAAAGAACATTCCTTAGCTTAGATAACATCCAGAGACTATATGCTAAAATACAGACGAAAGCTTTTGATTACCCCTCCTAAACCAGGATGTCCCCTGGGGGAAGTAGCCCCCTCAAGCACAGAGGCTCTTTGATCTAATAGTAATACACATTGATTGGGAGCTATCAAACCAATAATTTGTATCTCTACACAGGTCAGAGCAGCGGTCTTAGTCTGCGACTGGCTCAACTGTTTTCTTCCGAAAAAAAATGGAAGGAGGCATTTGTTGTTCTCAACTTTAAAGGCCATGGAAAATATGCCTTTGAGGATATTGCATTTCCAGTTTTTGTTCAATAAAAAGTTATTACCATACCCAATAAAGGCATTTTAATAATTTTTTGAGAGAGTGCCTTCTTTCTGTATTTATACATTGACTATCCCTTCACCAAAGAGCACCTCTTAAACCACCATTTTTTAATGACTGGAGGTCTATGAAGCGCCCTCTTTTTTTTATTTTTGAACATAAATATAATATTTATACATAAACTATGCAAACAGGGTTTCCTTGAGGCATTAAACAGCATTAGTCATTCATCATTTACCTGTAGAAGTTCTGTAGAATACAAAATAATAGCATAGAGACTGGAGGTTTGGAAGAAATTATTTGCTATTTCAAGTTACTTGCTTAATCCAATTTTCAATTGAATATGAAAATGAATATAATATATGCACAGTCCCTGGTTTTTGTGTCTTTAAAAATGTTACTTAAATTTGTTACATTCAATGTAAAAAGCATTCCACGCTTAAATCAGAGTCAGTGAAATAATGCTGTACAAAATCATAATTTAATACATTATCAGAGGTTGTTATGAGTTGAAAAGTGAATCACTGCACACGGTGACAACCCTTATTTTGAAATGTTTTTGAAGAACGGATGTTTTATTTTGAAATGTTTTTGAAGAACGGATGTTTGGGGGCGTTCTTGTGTTTTGGGGCGTTCTTGTGTTTTTGGCTGCAGCTGGACGATATTGAGATCTTATGGCCCCTCGTGAATGAGGGCCCTCATTCACGAGGGCCATCTCTTTTGTGCAGCTTTTTGGCAGCACAAAAAACAAACTCATGATCTTGAAACTTTGAGAAAAGAATGATTACCGCTCTGCTCTGGCCCAACTTCGGTTTTCCCAGCGTGCAATGTGCTCTTTCCAAAACAAACATTTGTTGAATATACTCCACCTGAGGGCTGCGTTCCCTCAGCCGACTCCAGTAGTCCCACCAGCCTCAAGTTTTTACGTCTCCCCCGATTCTCCAGATCTTCGACTCCAAATAAACAATGCGTTTTATGGCACCAGACAGCTGCACTTTCACACTTTCCAAGTCATCTACAGCGGACCCTATACGTTCTTCGGCCTCCGTTAGCCGTGTAGCTTTAGAAGTAATATCTTCCTGAAGCTCCGCAAAACTTCTTTGCACCGCAGCCACAGAACCATTCAGCTCAGTTAGGCGCTTCTCCACTTCCATCGACAGCACTTATCTTTGTGTTGATTGAAATAACTGTGGTACGCAGTGCTTGCAGCTCACTTAGCACCATAGCTAGTCGGCCCGTTGCTGTGGCTCACCCACGTTGTTAGCTGCGCCAGAGGCTAACGCAGCCGAATTAGTTTGTTTAGGTCTCTGCAAGCTGCGGGATCTTGAGCCACCACCACAATCCTCGATGGTCGGCTGTTTAGACATCGTGTAGACTTGGTTATATTCAGTAACAAAACGGACTTTACGTTTTTTGCAGAATTGCGGAGAGCATCCACTCTATGCTGCCATCTAAGCGCCCCCCTTATGTTAAAGTATTGTTACTCTCACTTGAGTAAAGGAGATCTTCGAACCTCAATGGGACTTTCCCGGTAAATAAAGTTTACATTAAAAATGTGAATATATTGGCTGCTCTACCCACTGATTAGATACTATACTGATTTAGTTTAGTTTATTGATGGAATGCTCCTTGAGATGTGCCATCTCGTTTTCGAAGGGGTCCATAAAGACAAAACACAAATAACAATTAACAAGACAGGATACAGACAGGACAAAATACACATTAAGACAGTCACACAGACAAAACAAACTCAATGCTCCTCCCAAACCACCCCAAGATACTATACTAAAGCCACCTCACACAACCCCTAAAATAAAAAAGTAATAAATACATGAATCAACTAAAGTCTATACATCATATGGCCATTATAACTGTCATGAATTCACGGATTCATGGAAGTATTTGTCAACTGTTTTATTAACAGGTTTTGCCAAGAGCAAAGCACAGCAGTGATCAGGCATATAGCAATAGGGCTGGAAAGCGTAAGTGCGAGAATTTGCGAAATTCCCGTCCACGGATACAAAACAAACAACACACGCTGGTTGTCCTGTACTGATATCGCAGACTTCATACACTCTGGTGGCTTTTTCGGTGTTATTTTGGACACATTTCGTCACTGGGATGAAAAACTTTGTATATGGCCATGCTAGTCGCTGAGTGGATCGGCACATGCCTCGCTCAGGTTTGTGGCATGGTCCCATTTAGTGATAATATTCGAGTAAGTTGTACTCGTAGTGACATGCGCCTTTTTATATCTGTAGACGCCTTGGTCAAGGAAGGTTGACACGCGCCTGCCTTTGATTGGCTTTTTTGTTTTATTCCCCTGTCACTGGACATGTGGAGCTCCGTGTGTGAGAGCAACACCTCAACTGACGGACTGTGGTCATTTACGGTGACTGAAGCCTCTAAGACTCAACAGAACTGTGAAACAAACCACGAACTAAATATGGTCATAACCTCTTAACCCCCACTTTAAACAATTACATTTTCACTTTTTTTTGTCGGTTTTTTATCATGTTTTATAACTTTTTTTGTCACGTTTTTGTCGCTTTTTTGTTGTGTGTTATGCTTGTTGCTAAACTGGTGAAAATGTGCTCGGTTAAGGTGGGGGTTAAGAGGTTTTAACTAAAAGAAAAAGTGAAATAAACTCAAGTCTTTGGTATAAATTGCCTCTGTAAACTATTTTATCAACAACGGACCTACATGCCTTAATGTGCTGGTGTTGGTCGTCTCCAGCTGGCGTTGATTGGCATTTTGTGTTTAACTGCTAAGGCTAATCACTCGCTGTGTCATGAAAGCCGCCTCCTCGAACGGTTGTTTATTTGTATCCGAGCGAAGAACCGGAAGTGCTTCTGGTACGGGTACGAGACTTTCCAGCCCTATAACGTTTTACGACTTACGTAAAGCAGGTCGTCTGCAGTAAATAAACAGAGCTAATTAATACAGTAGCCAGTAGTGCATCCTAGTGGAGCTTACAGTAATAATCATTTAAATCACATCACAATAACTATATTTTTTCTTTTCAATGCTACAGGAATTGGTTATGCCACTCAGGTGGTGATAGCCTACGCTGCAGTATCATACATCGTGATTCAGGCTTGGGCCTTCTTCTACCTGTTCTCCTCCTTCAGTGTGGAGATTCCATGGGCCAGCTGCAGAAACGACTGGAACACAGGTAAGCGCCCAGAGCTTCACTGCTTTCCATGATGTTTCTGATGAGCCTCTGCCTTGTGAGGACTGATTATAGTAAAAAGATTGTTGTAAGATTGTAAAACATGTTTTAAAGTGTCCTTATTGTGGGAGTTACTTTGCCTGGGAATACCATGCTACTGTGTGCACTCAAATCATTTTGAACGGCACAGCAGTCTGTGGACCATGGCCAAAATCTTCAAATGGATTTGGGGACCAATCACAGAATGAGGAGGGACGGCAAGAGGATGACGTGCTATTTGACATACGGAAGCTTGTAGTTTGTTTAGGGATAAAAATACAAATAAAAGTTTATGTACGGATCCAACATGACAGCAGCAGACGCGACGCCATCTTTCGATCAAGCTTTAGACCGTGTTCTGAATAGTTTAGCTCCAAAGTTTACAGCGGGTACGTCATGCGTCATCTAATACGATTATACGATTGGCTCTGGCTACGTGCAGAGTGACACATATGATAGACATTCGTAGCGCCCAATAAACGGCTCTGGACAATCGTAAACCACACCTCTCCTACGAGAAAATGAATTGGTGGTCCCCAGACTAAATATAACTTGTGATATTTAGTCTGGCAATAGCAAGGCCAGGAGTTACTATTCTACTAGATTATACAACTGTGACCCAATTTAAATAATCAATCAATCAATCAGAGAGTCATTTAATTAATTGATTGTTTATCCCGAGTTCAGTGTACATTACATATATACACATGACTATTTTTTACATTAACGTGCTGCTTTTAAGACATTTTAACACACTCTTATATATACATAATACTGTACATAAACTCAAAAAGGAGTGGGAGGAAGTTCACTTTTAAGTTCCCACCACCCACCGTAAGTATCATCATTTCATTGATGTGGTTACCTTCCCTTTCTGCAGAAAACTGTGTTGAGTTTGGCAAGACAAATTCAACTAACTGGACGGCTTCAATAAATGCAACATCACCAGCAACTGAGTTTTGGGAGTGAGTATTCTGTCAACCCATATGGTGTGACTATTAATAAACATTTCAATAGAGAACCTCTAACTCAGGGGTGTCCAAACCATTTCAATTAAACATTCAATTACATTTAAGAGAGATTTAACCCAATGCTCAATGTTAGTTTTTGATTGTATAATTGTGTGGAATGATTAAACCTGCAGTAAAAATGATCATCTCCTGCGATTAGTGGCGATTTAAAATGAAGCCAGAGGGTCCAATTCGTCTGAGGGTCGCATTTGGCCCCGGGGCCGTACTGCTCGAACTGATATCAACCACGCAGGGACACACCTTCATTGTGAAAACCCAGTCATTCCAGATATGAGCTCTATTGAGGATTGGCCTTGGCTTGACAGTCTTGTACTACAGTGGTATGCAAACGTTTAGGCACCCCTGTAAATTTTCATGATTTTCCTTTATAAATCATTGGTTGTCTGGATGAGAAATTTCAGTTATATCATGTAGGAGTTAAACACAGTGATATTTGAGAAGTGAAATAAAGTTTTTTATGATTTATGGAAAGTGTGCAAGAATTATTTAACTAAAATGAGGAATGTGCATAAATTTAGGCACCACAAAAGAAAAACTCAATATTATGTGCCTCCGCTAGTGATGCGCGGGTTGACCGCGGGTGTCGGGTCAACCCGCGGGGCCCGCGGATTAGATCGGTTCGGGTACCTCAATAATACGGCAAACTTTGGGTGCGGGTGAGTCGGGTTCCTACAAAGCACACTTTCTTTTTTTCTTTCGGGTCGGTGCGGGTCAGAAAAAAAGCCGACCCGCGCATCTCTAGCACCCGCCTTTTGCAGAAATAACAGCCTCTAAACGCTTTCTATAGCTTCCAATTAGAGTCTGGATTCTGGTGGAAGGTATTTTGGACCATCCTTCTTTACAAAACATCTTCAGTTGAGTCAGGTTAGTTTCCAAGCATGGACAGCCGGCTTTAAATCACACCACAAATGTTCAACAATATTCAGGTCTGGGGACTGTTGTACTTGTTCCTCTGCATGAATGCCTTAGTAGATTTTGAGCAGTGTTTAGGGTCTTGTTGAAAGATCCAGCCCCGGCGCAACTTCAACTTTGAAACTGATTCCTTGACATTGTTCTCCAGAATCTGCTGATGTTGAGTAGAATCCAAGCGACCCTCAGCTTTAACGGCCCTTGTTTTGCCCAAATAATTCTGTTTTAGTTTCATCAGTCCACAGCACATTATTCCAAAATGAGGCTGGCTTGTCCAAATGTTCTTTAGCGTAGCTCAAGTGACACCGTTTGTGGTGTGTGCAGAGAAAAGGCTTTTTCCGCATTACTAGTCCACACAGCATCTCCATGTGTAAAGTGCGCTGAATAGTTGAACGATGCACAGTGAGATCATCTGCAGCAAGATGATGTTGTAGGTCTTTGGAGCTGGTCTGTGGGTTGACTGTGACTGTTCTCACCATCTGCTTATCTGAGATCTTTCTTGGTCTGCCACTCACCTGTGTATGGAGGTCAAGGGTAACTGAGGTTACCGAACATTTCCAGACAACCAATGATTTTATAAAAGAAAATCATGAAAATTTACAGGGGTGCCTTTTGACTTTGACTTTTGCATACCACTGTGTACACAGTGCCTCTCTAAAGTACTAATACACCTTGAACCTTTGCACATTTTGTCATGTTTATAACCATAAACATAAAGATTTAATTTTGAACTTTTTTACTGAAAGTTCACACACAAGTAACAGACAACTTTGAAGTGAAAGCAAAATGATACAGGATTCTGTTATTTTTCAAAAAATAGAAAACTGCTTTGCTGCAATAACAGCAGCAAGTCTTTTGGGGTATGACTCTACAAGTTTTGCACATCTAGAGACTGACATTTTAGCCCATTTCTCTTTACAAAACAACTCAAGCTCTGTCAAATTAGAAGGAGAGCGTTTGTGAACAGCAGTTTTCACAGATTTTCAATAGGATTTAGGTCAGGACTTTGACTGGGCCATTCTAACACATTAATATGTTTGTTTTTAAACCATTCCATTGTAGATTTAGCTTTGTGTTTAGGGTCATTGTCCTGCTGGAAGGTGAATCTTCGCCCCAGCCTCAATTCTCTTGCTGACTCCAGCAGGTTTTCCTCCAAATATTCTCTGTATTTGGCTTCATCCAGCTTCCCAACTATTCTTACAATCTTCCCAGTCCCCGCTGAGGAAAAGCAGCCCCATAGCATGATGCTCCCCCCACCATATTTGACACTGGGGATGGTGCACTCAGGACGATGAGCAGTGTTAGGTTTGTGCCATACATAACGTTTTGCATTTGGGCCAAAAAGTAAAATTTCTGTCTCATCTGACCAAAGCACCTTCTTCCACATGGTAGCTGTGTGTCCTCCATATGACTTCTAGCAAACTTCAAATGGAATTTCTTATGGCCTCCTTTCAATAATGGCTTTCTTCTTGCCACTCAGAGTACGACTTATAGTTGTCCCATGTACAGATTCCCCCAGCTCAGCAGCAGGACGTCGCAGCTCCTCCAGAGTTATCTTGGGGCACTTGGTTGCATTTTTTACCAGTGCTCTCCTTGTTCGGTCTGTTAGTTTAGGTGGACGGCCGTGTCTTGGTAAGTTCGCAGTGGTGCTATGCTCTTTCCATTTCTGAATGATGGATTGAACAGTGCTCTGTGAGATGTTCAAATCTTGGGAAATCTTTGTATAACTTAACGCTGCTTTAAACTGCTCCACAGCTTTATCCCTGACCTCTCTGGTGTGCTCCTTGGCCTTCATGATGTTGCTTAGTGATCAATACACTCCGACTATAGCTCTGAGGCCCTCACAGAACAGCTGGAATTATACTGAGAGTAGATTACGCACAAGTGGCCTGTATTTAATGGTTAGGGCAAGGTGTGAACTTTTTGCAATCTTTAGGAATGTTATGAAGGCAATTTAATGCACTCAGAAAAATGCTGTACGAATACTTATGCACGCCCCACTTTTCACTATTACTACTCTATTTTTTGAAAAATAACTAAATCATGTATCATTTTGCTTTCACTTCACAGTTGTCTGTTACTTGTTGTGTGTGAACTTTCAGTAAAAAATTCAAAATAAAATCTTTTATGGTTGTAAATGTTCAAAAGTTCAAGGTGTATTAGTACTTTCGCAAGGCACTGTGTATATATATATATATATATATATATATGGCTCCAACAGATGACGTGCTCAGTGAATGTCTCAGACAATGGGGAACAGAAGATGAGGCACTGGAGGTCCCGTCATGGGAGGACAAGCCCCCACACGGGCTGTACCACCGAAACATAACTGAAGTGGTGGATATCAAGAAATCCTACCAATGGCTAGACAGAGCTGGATTGAAGGACAGCACAGAGGCACTCATCATGGCTGCACAGACGCAGGCCTTGAGCACCAGAGCAATAGAGGCCCAGATCTATCACACCAGACAAGACCCCAGGTGTAGACTGTGCAAAGAGGCCAGTGAGACAATCCAGCACATAACTGCAGGGTGTAAGATGCTGCAGGGAAAGCTTACACGGAGCGCCATAACCAAGTGGCTGGCATAGTGTACAGGAACATCTGTGCAGAGTATGGGCTGGAAACCCCGAGATCAAAGTGGGAAACACCTCCAAAGGTGGTAGAGAATGACCGAGCCAAGATCCTGTGGGACTTCCAGACACAGACGGACAGAATGGTAATGACGAACCAACCGGACATTGTGGTGGTGGACAAAGAGCAGAGGAAAGCCGTGGTAGTCGACATAGCAATACCAAGCGACTTCAACATCAGGAAAAAGGAACACGAGGAACTAGGAGCTCAGAGAAGAACTGGAAAAGGTCTGGAGGGTGAAGGCATCAGTGGTGCTTGTGGTGGTCGGGGCACTCAGGGCAGTCACCCCCAAACTGGAGGAGTGACTACAGCAGATCCCAGGAAATACATCAGACATCTCAATCCAGAAAAGTGCAGTTCTAGGAACTGCAAAGATACTGCGCAGAACCCTCAAGCTCCCAGGCCTCTGGTAGAGGACCTGAGCTTGGAGGAAAAAGAGACTGCTCGCGAAGGGTGAGGAAGAGTTTTAAAAAAAAATTTTTTATATATAAACCTCTTCCTCACCCACCGTGGGCGGTCTCCTTTTTTTTCTTCCAAGCTTGGGTCCTCTGCCAGAGGCCTGGGAGCTTGAGGGTTCTGCGCACTATCATGTCTGATGTATTACCTAGGATCTACTGTAGCCACTCTTCCAGTTTGGGGGTCACTGCCACGAGTGCTCCACTGATGCCTTCACCCTCCAGGCCTTCTCCAGCTCTTCTCTGAGCCCCTGGTACTTCTCTAGTTTCTCATGTTCCTCTTTTCTGATGTTGCAATCACTTGGTAATACTATGTCACCACCACAATGTCCGGTTGGTTCGCCACTACCATTCTGTCCGTCTGTATCTAAAAGTCTCACAGGATCTTGGCTCGGTCATTCTCTACCACCTGTGGAGGTGTTTCCCACTTTGACCTTTGGGTTTCCAGCACATACTCTGCACAGATGTTCCTGTACACTATGCCAGCCACTTGGTTATAACTTATGTCGCTCCATGTAAGCTTTCCCTGCAGCATCTTACACCCTGCAGTTATGTGCTGGATTGTCTCATTGGCCTCTTTGCACAGTCTACACCTGGGGTCTTGTCTGGTGTGATAGATCTGGGCCTCTATTGCTGTGCAGCCATGATGAGTGCCTCTGTGCTGTCCTTCAGTCCAGCTCTGTCTAGCCATTGGTAGTATTTCTTGATATCAGCCACTTCAGTTATGTTTTGGTGGTACATCCCATGTAGAGTTGTCCTCCCATGACAGAACCTCCAGCACTTCATCTTCTGTTCCCCATTGTCTGAGCCTTGTCCTTGATGTACTTATGGATCTGGGATGTTGCATCCTGGATAGTGGCTCTCACGCTCACTAGTCCTCCTTACGGCCTCCTTCCTTAGACTGTATATAAATGCGACCGCCTACAATGGGTGAGGAAGAGTTTTTTTTTTGTTTTTTTTTAATGTACATGCGTACATACATAATCAACCCAATAATCAATGGTGTTTCAGGAGGCGAGTGTTGGGTATCTCTGACAGCATTGAACATATTGGCAGTCTGCGATGGGAGCTTGTCTTGTGTCTTTTGCTGGCTTGGATCATTTGTTACTTTTGTGTATGGAAGGGAGTAAGATCCACTGGCAAGGTACGACAACTATGCACCATCTTAGAGAGTTAAATTAGAAAATCATCTTATTTAACACTTTATTTTAGCAAACTATTTGCTTTATTATGTTGACAGGTAGTCTACTTCACTGCCACTTTCCCATATGTGATGTTAATCATCCTCTTGGTTCGTGGACTCACTTTACCCGGAGCAATGGACGGTTTGGCTTTCTACTTGTATCCTGATCCATCCCGACTGGCTGACCCTCAAGTAAGTCAATAGGAATAGCTTCTCTACATGATTATACTCAAGTCCCATACTGAAAATGTTCGACTTAACTTATATGGCTGTTCAAAATCAGCTATTATTGGGAGCAATGGAAAAGATCTACATTTGCACAGGGTCTGAATTCATACAAATGGTGACTCCCCAGGGTGATTCAGCCTGGTGAAGGCTCCTATGAGTCGAAACACGTAGGTGACGCTGCAATAAAATAGTTTTTTGTTCATCCAGAGTGTCTCAACTCCTTCTCTTCCTCTTTTATAAGTTACCTGGCCCACAAGTCTGAAGAGCACCTGGTTCGTATAGTTACAAGCAGAGAAAGACAATATCTATCTCAATGCTATCTCACTAGCATTTATTGTGGTGATCCAATGAGCACTCTGCTTCTTCGCCTTCAATAAAACAGACTTTTTCCATATTTTTTCATAAACCTTTTAACTACAGTTTGTATGTAGGCTATTATTGTTGAGTAATCAGAGTATAGCGTTTACCAAGAAATCCTCTACACTGTGTGAAGCGATTTGGGTGACTTGTGTCATGTGGAAAGTGCTTTACAAATAAGCTTCCATTCCAATAGAAATTAAAATGACATGTACGTATGTGTTTATTATTTAATTTTATAAAGCTGAAGCCTTGATATTAGTGCGTATTTGATGTTTTACTGACCCAGCGGCTGTATGGGTAGTTAGCATTGATGGAAAGTATGCGTAACCATGGAGATGATTCCATCAGCAGAGAAAGCCTACCAAGAACCTTAAGAACAATTGATCCTGGAGCATCATAAAGGCCACGGTGATTTAAATCACTCGTACAGCAGCTGGGTCACTAAAAGGTCTAATATGCACTAAAATCAAGGTTGTTGCTTTTTGCATAGAACGATCCATAATGCACCTCTAAGTTCAAAATAAACTAAATACATTTAGTGTCTACTGTAATAATCATATTTTCTTGTTTTAGGTATGGATGGATGCTGGTGCGCAAGTTCTCTTTTCCTTTGGGATTTGTCAAGGGACACTGACTGCTCTAGGGAGCTACAACCAATATAACAATAACGTCTACAAGTATGCTGATGATTGCTAATGCTATCTTTTTCAAATAATTCTAAAAGCGAAATAAATTGTAATATAAATATATATGTTTTTTTTCTGTTAGGGACACATTCGTTTTGTGTTTGGTAAATGCAGGGTCAAGTTTTGTGGCGGGATTTGCGATCTTTTCTGTTTTGGGTTTTATGTCCTATGAGCAAGGTGTGCCCATATCTCAAGTGGCTGCCACAGGTAAAATCAGCATTACACAAAATTATGTACACACACGTGCTTTATCACTCATTGCTAGTAAAGATACAGCTACTTTCTTTTTTTGTTCATATTTAAAACAGTGGAGGCATTATCAATACAACAACCTAATCAGCTATGTGTGCCGTTTTGCCGTCATTCCCAGTATAAGACTGACTCAGACTGACTCAAATGACCCCACAGCAAGTACCATCTAAAAATAAACTGGGTCTATAACTGTTCGAAACTAGAGCTAAACAAAAAGTGGAGTAAACCATGACTTAGTTTAGTCCTTAAGGAAGACAGACACATGATTAAAACTGAGCTAAAAGTTGGGAATGTAAAAATATTTTAAGGAAAATTATTTATAAATATCAGTGTTCCCAGATATTAGGTAAACGTGTTCAAATCAAATACTGGTTTTACTGATAATAATTGTAATGTTAATTTATTCTCAGTTACAAAACATTTTACATAATGTAAAAGTTGTTATGTTTACAATCATTGTTTTTGTTCTCAAGACAATTATCCAATAAGAAAGCAGAATGGGGTTACCGTCCTGTGGCTAAATCCATCTTGGAAACTGAATTCTTAAAATCAGGAATGACATATTAACTGTAGTGAAATGTGTTCTCATATGCTGCTTGCAACCCTAGTGCAGTTGTAGTTAGTCGAACTTTTTTAAAACATCCTTCACCGAGAACTGTAGATAAGCCTGTGTTTCACCATTTGTGGTTCGGTCCCATAATTTGAGACTGATTTCTTTATATAAACAGTTAAACCCGTTCAACCTAAACTTTTTTCTGTCTATTATTATAACAAACAAAGCTGTCTTTCACAGGCCCCGGTTTGGCTTTCATCGCTTACCCGCGCGCTGTGGCTATGATGCCCTTGCCTCAGCTGTGGGCCATCTGCTTCTTCATCATGGTGATCCTGCTGGGAGCCGACACACAGGTAAGACAAGCAGCAGCGTGCACTGTGTAGTAGGGGGAGATGGTGTTTTGTGGTTGTGCTCACCCATCCATGTCAGTTTGTCAGTCTGGAGTGTCTGGTGACTTCAGTGACAGACCTGTTCCCCACTGTTTTCCGAAAAGCGTACCGACGAGAGCTACTGCTGCTTTGCATCTGTGTCGTCTGCTTCTTCCTGGGACTCCTCCTAGTCACAGAGGCAAGTGCTTCTGAGTCATCAATAAATCTATACTATGCTGTTTTTATTCACAAGTAAAAACTTACTTTGATTGTCTTGCTGTGTTTTGCAGGGAGGATTGTATTTCCTTCAACTTTTTGACCACTATGTCTGTAGTGGGAACAACCTCCTTCTTCTATCTGTTTTCCAGTCAATAGCAATTGGATGGATTTATGGTAAGCAACACAAACTCAGCATGTAAGGCACATATAGTATTAGTCAAAAACTAGGACTGCAGTATTTTGTATTTTACAATATAATCACCATACTCAGGTGGGAGATTTACGGCCTTTAAATTCCTCTTGGTTCAAATGATAGCAGCAGTATCAGATTTTAAAAAAAACTCTTTGGCTATGCACATTGATATTATGTTCTTAGACCACATTTCAAAAGTCCACCACTTGTTTCAGGGAGAGTGTAGAAATAAAAGCAATGCAGCTAACAGAATAGGTTTAGGTCCATTGATCCAGTTCATCGGAGTGACAAAACATATGCAATCTAGACTTATCCTTAAACAAAAATGTTTCTGGTCCATGTAGATCCTCTCAGTAACTACAAAGAAACTCAGCATAAACTACATTAAAATGATTTGATACTTTTGTTTCTTCCATTGAATATTTCTATCCTAAAGAAAACTGTGATATCTTAAACAACCGTAAAAACAACCGAGCCAAAAGGTCTCTGGAGACATTCATGTTGTTTCCACCACATTCTGAGACGACCGGAGGAAGGCGGCTACACGAAGTGTGACTCATCAAAACATGGTTTTCTAATATTTTATTGTCCCATTTTAGCCCAGCCCATGCAAAATATAGTCTAGTTTATAGCCCCTGTAAACCCGTTGATACATGTGAAAAATTTTCAGTAACACCCACGTCACTCTGCTACCAACAAGGCATAAACTAACTAATTAATTAATTAAATCAAACCTAGACTAGCTATTAACATTTTGCTAATCCTTGACAACCAATGTCTTGAATCAATGGTTTTCTTTTTGTTTAGTTTTTTCTTACCGTTCAAACTACAAAAAGACAAATTTAGTTATTACCCTCCATGCAGCACATATGTCACTCTGACTCTGGGCAACTAATGACAAAGAGTTTTTACAAAAATATATTTTTATAGCCTGGCATTTTGACCAAAAGGTTGTAGCAATACATATCTTAAAGAGTAAGATAGTGTGCGGGAGCTTTTTTTAAATCATTTGTGTATAAATTGCAACGGATTTCAGTATTTTTGCTAAATATTACTCTATTCATATTACTAAGAAAACGTTTACTTGATACACTGTGTAGAGTATAAGCAAACAACACTGACTCTTAGGGCTGAACGAGTGAGCAAAAATACATAAATTACATAAATTATTCATAGTAAGTTTCCAAAAACATTACTGTAGCATTTGAGATCAAATTGAATTCCTTGAACTGCCACTTCAGAGCTGATTTAAGACTTCATTCTCTGCAGAAAATATTATTATTATATTGCTAAATAATTACAGACTTTGCAATACACTAATAACATCAAATTCTACTCTGATTTTGCCTGTATCCTTACTAGTCCTAACTATAATGTTTTTTTTCCTTCTTTTCTCAGGTGCAGAAAACCTTTACGACAACATTGAAGACATGACTGGCATTCGTCCTGGGCCACTAATGAAGATCTGCTGGCGTTATGTCACTCCGATAGTTTGTTTTGTACGTGCTATTTTGTTATACTGTAATTCAGAATGTACTACTTTATTGTTTCATTTACAGGGCGTCAGGCATTAAATGTTACATACATTTATGAATAACTCCACATCAGATAGAAGACAATCTATGGTATAGGCGCGCAAAAATGTATGCTTTCGTACAATATCACCGAGCCACTGGGCAGCACAGGTCATGTGGAGCCTGATTGAGTTTGCGAGTTATTGTGGTTTCCCCCATCAACCAAAAACATGCATAGTGCACCAATCCTCCAGCTCAGTAATTCTGTCCAAGGGCTGCAGTGAATTCACGTACTTCTCAAGACCATTGGCCTTGAGGCACTAGTGGAAGTATGAGTGAAATGAACAAGCCAATTTCCCTTTGGGGTGCGGGGTCAAATGCACTTGCAAGAAAAAAAAAGGTTGTCCTTAGGCCCTGGTTACTTATATTGCATTTTGTTTTTACTACTTTCAGGGAACCTTCCTATTCTCTATTGTGCAATATCAGCCTCTGAAGTTCAACAAAACCTATGTGTATCCGACCTGGGCCTATGTTCTGGGCTGGTGTCTGGGCCTCTTCTGTGTGCTGTTGGTGCCTCTGTGGATGGTCTACAAACTTATTCAGATGAACGGGACCATTGGGCAGGTTCGGAAAAAACAAATACACACACGCACACACACATCAGTGTACGGCAGGAACACAAGTGTCAATGTAAAGTGCAGATCAGTGGCATAAACACAGCAGAAGTAATACAGCATAATTTCTTACATGACAGACTGGTGTAAATTAGAGATTCAGGTGATAAGGACTGACACTAATAACTCTCAGAAATGTGACAAGTCTGCACGAGAGGCACATGGTGTTACAACAAGGCTTTTACGGTTTGTGCCACTACCAAAGTTCATTACCTGATTCAAGATTCAAAATGTTTTGAAATGTTTACTTTACATCAAAATACAAGACCAGACATTTTATAAAATCTGTAACACATATAGACTTCCAGACTATAGTTTTGTTACACACAAAACAAAATATCTTGTATTTGCTGTTGCCATTTGCTTGTGGGATTCTAAGGTACTTGTAACTGCCTTCAGTGTCTGCTATGGTTCCTCCAACTTGTATTAAAGCGGCCCTCAGCTATGTCTTTTTGAATTTTTTTCCATCAGTAGTGAACCTTGCTCTGCCCCCTCCTCACCGGACTTTCTCCCCTCCACACCACAGACCACACACTGCTCTGACTGCATTCAATGAGATACGGAAATCGCATACATTTTTTGTGAAACACACATTTATCAGCATAAATAAGATATGTAGCAAAGTAAAACAAATTAGACTTAGGCCATTATTATTTGCTAAATTGCAAATTTCATGCAAGTCTCTTATTTTCTTTGTCTTTTTTTTATTGCATTTTAGAACTAAGTTTACAGTGCAGAACTTTTTTCTCCACATTCCTTAAACGCCTCCCGTTGCCTTCTTTTTAATCATAAGGAGGAAAAAGATCTGACGGCTCCCTGTAGATACTGGGTTATTACACAAACGGCATGAATGATGTTTATCATTTCACTATGGAGGATGAAAAAAGAGACGAGCAAAATATGGAGTCATTGTTTGTTATCCCATCAAGTGGGGAAACCTCGCGCAAAAATTAACATAACTTCAGCTTCCTACGGAAACCAGCCCTTCACAACAAGGGATACGTTTGTGTGTTATTAAAGTCGTGACACCACATCACGATATTTGGGGTGAGGGGTATGGTGGTGAGTGTCCTGTGAGGCGGGGGAGGTGCGGCGCTTGTCTGCTTCTGCGGTACAAAGTTAGCTTGCTGTTTGCGAAGGTGGCGCGTCTAGCGATGCAATGTGGGAATGCTGAGGGCTGTTTTAAAGTTCACCGTAACGTTAATGATGTACTATAAAGTCCAGATTAAAAAAACTTGAAAGTCACGAGCATCAACACACAACAGCATAGAGAGAGAGAGAGAGAGAGAGATTAGCACACGACTAGTCAGAATCAGAATCAGAATTGTATTTATTGCCATTGTTTGAGAACAGGTTCACACACTAGGAATTTTTCTCGGTACACTTGTGCAACATAAAACATTATAACACGGAATTTAGATAAAAAATAAGCTATGAAAACTTTAAAACTATAAGACCTCATGCATCAAGAAAATTGAATTAATTAATTAATTAATAAATTAATTAATAATAATAATAATAGGACAACAACAATTTGACATAGAACAACAGCGGTATTCACAGATGTGCAGGTGTATTTAGTGATAGCAGCAGATATTAGTGTGGACATTCTACATGCAGCAGCGCAAATGGCTGGAACAGGTTATTATGTTTATGAGTCTGATATAGAGTTATTGGATCTTGTTATTGTTCATAAGTCTGATGGCGGAGGGGGAACAAACTGTTCAAGTGGTGGGAGGTATAGGTCTGTATTGACCGTAGCCTCCTTTCTGAGGGGAGGGGGTGAATAGTCCGTGTCCAGGGTGAGAAGGGTCAGCTGTGATCCGACCCACACGCCCCTGGGTCCAGGAGGTGAACAGGTCCTGGAGAGATAGGAGCTCACAGCCAATCACCTTCTCAGCAGCACGCACAATGCGCCGCAGTCAATGCTTGTCCCGGTCTGTAGTGCATTGTATAACATCAGTTATCTTTCTCCCGCCAGAATCTGAAGCAGCTTTGTCGGCCTGAGGTGAAAACCCAAACCAAAAAGGGCCCAGAGCAGTGCCCCCTGAACCCAGACAGTAAAGCGCCCCCTGTGGACGTCAAGAGTAGCGGCTCAGTGGAGATGGAGCTGCAAGTCTGACACTATTACTAGACCTTTTCTGTTATATATATATAAATAATATTATTTTTTCACTTGTTTGTGGACCTTTTGGAAAGTACTTTTGTAAGGTTTATACTGAAATCGTTTTTTTCTGGTATTTTTAAGAGGATGTGCCAACTTATGAAGACGCACAACCTGTTTGAAGAGCTATTCAAATTATGCCTTGCTAGATTGACATTAAGATCGTGCTATTCTACTTCTGGGTATTTTATAAGGTGTTACAATACTTAAGAATGACACTTTTATTAAAATATATTATAGTTTTATATATAACTGTTGTTAGTGTTTTTGTATATATTTAATAATGTATATGAACATCATAACAATAGACAATCTTTTTTATCATTATTTTCTCAAGTCTTCCTCTGTTTGAACTCTTTACAAAAGGCTTATTTGGCTTGGTGCTGCCAAATTGTAAAGAATAAGCTATAGTGGCACTTTAATCATTTGGAATTGTCTGAAATGATGTCGGCTACAGCACTTGAGAGGCGCAAGTGGCACAAATGTTCATGATTAGATGAGAGAGAACAGTCTGACAGATCCAATAAAGATTCAATGTGATTTGTTTTTAGTCATTCTTTCCATGATGATGAGAGTTCTAAATGAAGCTGGTTAAAGTTGATTTATGTCACTTCAACAAGACTACATCAAAGTTGCGCCATTATTATTATTATTATTAGGCCCGAGCAACGGACACGAAGTGCCCGGCGAGGGACTAATTAAAATCGTAAAAAAAAAGGGAAAACGCAAGAATTCAAATAGCAAACGTGGACCGATACACAAGTAACAGGTATCAGGAATTAGTGCTCCGGGAGGTCTAATTTTGGGTGGCGTTGGCAAGAGAAAATAATCAAAGATGGCTCAGTGGCGCCCCCTCAAACAGGCAGTTTACATTGAGTCAATGAGAGCCCGGTGGCAAAAAATGTCATGGTACAAAGGTGACACTGGCCAGGGTCATAGACCACGTCAGGACATGTCAAAAAATATATTATGAGCCCGGCCTAAACTCTACAGGAAGTCGGCCATCTTGGCCCAAACCTCGAACCTTCAAAATCGTACCTGTTGAACTTGTGACCCCTGATCCCCGAGTTTTCAATCAAAAGCTTCAATTTTTGGCCAAAATGTCCCAGACCCATGTGGCTTTCCAAATCCTCATTTCAATTTTGGAAATATTATCGGGCGTGGTCATGACAAGGCCGCAACTCAAAGGCCATTTTCAACAAAATTCAAAGTCTCATATCTTTCACAGACTTTGTGGGATTGCAACGGACCCAATACGGCGCACGTGCACATTCTCGAGCTGGACCTAACCATGTGCAAACGCAGCCACTATCGCCAAAAATGACCCACTGGCGCCCCCTTCAAGGTTTTTTCTTGAAAAATTCCAATCAAAAAATCGGGATGGTATGGAGTTGTGAAAATAATCACACAGGCCTTCCCCGTCATAGGGATCGCGCCCGCCTTAGTGTGAGCTTTCCGAAAATGTATAACATGTGGGGGTACAAGTAACCACTCCACTTATACAGCCTGTTCAAAGTGTGAGAACAGCGCCACCTGCTGGTTTAAGTTGTCTTTTAAGTGGCTTGTAAGTGGCCCGCCAAAAGTGGCCCGCCCATCCTCCGTGGAAATAGCCAGAATTCTTCTTCTGGCAGCATAGTAGCCTCTGTCAGAGTTGCCACTGTCAGAGTTTCTCATGAAAATCGTCAATTTTCCCAAATACCCCGTTTATTCACAAAAGCCACACTTTTAGACTCATACGTAGATATACTACCCCTCTGTGACAGAAAGAAGCTTTAATTTGGGCGTTTTTGCCTCCAAATTGAGGTTTTTTGGACTTTACAGTCACAGGGAGTTCACTTAGGCTGTTTCCTGTCCGTCTCTGCATGTTCCTCGTACTATGTGGCTCTCACCAAAGTATTCCTTCATCTATCCAGAGTTCTGCGGGGCTGGAGCACCTTTTCAGATCGTTGGCCGCCCGGGGTATTACCCCTAATTAAAAATGTTTCAATAAATACTGTCTGAACTGCTATTTCGACTTGTGAACGCTCGAGTGCAAAACTTTCGTAAGATTTATGTATAAATCGCTGTGTTGTGGTGTAAGCCTGTGTAGCTCCATTGGTAGAGTGCAGGGTTCCCACCGTTATATTGCCGGTTCAATCCCCACCATGACTTTTTTTATTTTTTTAAGCAGTACCTACTGGGAAGAACCTGAATCGGCGACTATGCTCCCACCCTCATTCAAAACGGGGCAATGACCCACACGTTGTACCACATGCCGTTTCACAAGATATTTCACATTTCGGCTGCAAAATAAATCTGCTTGTGTAGCTACATGGGTAAAGTGATAGGTTCCCAACCATGGGATTGCCGGATCAATTCTCACCTTGAGTCTTTTTTATTTTTATTTTTTTTGACTCGGCAACTACTGGGAAGAACATGAATCGGCACCTATGGTCACCCTCATTAAAACTTTAGCTCCATGGGTAGAGTTCTGGACTCACAATCACAAGGTTGCCGGATCAATTCCAACCTTGACCTTCTTTTACTTTTTATTTGTATTTATGTTTTTATTTGATTTTTTACTGGCCACCTACAGGAAAGAACATAAATGAAACATGAAATGAGAAAATGGAGAGGGGGGAGCTTGACCGGAAATTACCTCTCCCCTCCAGTGGCGTCCTAGGACCTAATTTAGAGAATATTAGCCCATATTCGTCCCATTGTGACACAGAGTTATAGCTCAGTGATAGAGTGCTGGTCTTTGGTGCAGTAGGTTGCCAGTTCAAACACAGCTTGGGAACTTTTCTAATGCTTTCTCTTTTCGCATGGGCTGCTGCACTCTGAGTCAGATACAACTCCAGAATGAGCACCAAGTTATGTAAACACAATTATTTAATTGTCCACTTTTCTACGTTTCACTCCCTTTTTCCTCTTTACTTACTGTTTTCTGTAAATGTAAGAATGCAGGATGTTTCATAAGATTGATATAAGTTTAGATGCACACGCAGGTTCCTGCAGCTTGGCTAGCTCTATAGGTAGAGGACTGGGATGCCAATCATGAGGTTGCCAGTTCAAGCTCAACTATGGCTTCCTTTTTTTTTTTTTTACTTTTGTAGTTTGGACTGGGCATCTACTGGGAGGAACATAAATCAAACTCAGGGATTTAGAGAAAAGTAGCCCACATCAGGTGTATGGGGTTATTGTTTACCAGTCTCTGGTTCAGGAGGTTACCACTTCAAATATGACTTGGACATTTTTCTCATGTTTTTATTTTTATTTTTTGATAGATCTACCTAGTGCAAAAAAAAAGGCAAGGTCGAGATCGAACCAGCACTTTCGTGGCTGGAACCCCGGCCACATGAGCCATGCGCTCTACCTATGGAGCTAAACGAGCAGAACAAACAGCCTCAAACGCATGTATATCAATTTTATAAGCAACACAGCTTTTTCCGGCTTTACAGGTTAAGCATTATGAATCATTTTGTAATCAGGGCAAATTCACCTGGGTGCCCAAAGATTTGAGTGGGTGCTCCAGCCCCGCAGCACCCACGGGATCGGCACCTATGATTTGGCCTACATAAACATGTTTTTCCTCAGCATTTCATTGGGGAGGAGGGATAACAATGATTGTGTATGAAGGAAAGGCTACATAGTATATGCATAGAAGAAATGGGGGACAGTAGGGAAACAATTTACGCAAAACTGGGCAGAAATGTCGAAAACAATAAGGAAAATGGAGGGGGGGAAAAATGACCTTAAATTACGTCTCTCCTCCAGTGAGGACATTTAGAGACAAGTAGTCCACATCAGGCCATCATTGTTAGGGAGGTATAGCTCAGTGATAGTGTGCTGGTCTCTGGTGCAAAAGGTTGCCAGTTCAAACATGGCTTGGACACATTTCCAATGCTTTTTCTTTTCACATGGCCGCTGCACATATCAGCAAAATCACAATCTCATAGTGCGCAAGCACAGCGCTCAAAGGTCAATCGGGATACATGTGCTGTCTCTCACTAGTCCCAATGTATACAGATGGTTTTACTACAGGTTTGGCAATATTTACTGAATCATTTTTTAATCAAGGCAATTTCGCGTGCGTGCCCACAGATTTGAGTGGGTGATCCAGTCCTACAGCACCTGGGGCAAGAGTGAGGCCGGGGTGTGACGAAGGATCAGGCGAAAGTGGGCCGCGTTAAGGAGCAAAACAAACCGGGTTGGGTGTAAGGCCGAGGTCAGAGCAGGTTTGGGCGAGAGCGGGCGGGGGCGGTCACAAGTGGGGGCATTCGCAAGGGGGGGCGGTCGCAAGGGGGGGCGGTGGCAAGGGGGGGCGGTCGCAAGGGGCGAGGGCCTTTATCGCCGCGAGCGGCTTTAATTATTATTATTATTATTATTATTATTATTATTATTATTATTATTACTTACTACTAAGGGATATGCTATTAATGCATTTTAAAATGTACGGGGACAATAAAGTACACCTTAACTTTAACCTAACTTAAGCTCGTTCATGCTAGTTGCTATTTGTATTTTCAGAAATACATTGACAACGCTTATTTTTTCAAAGCTGCTTTACAATAAAATGTGCCCCTGGACTCACAATACAAAACAAAATAAAAACACTGTGCTCTAAAGTTACAGAAAAAAAGAACAAAAATGCAGCGCAGTGGGCCATGTGCTCGTTGAGTGATGAGGTTCAGTTTCGCTTTCAACATGGCAGCTAAAACGGCACATTTTGATTTGAGGCTTGTGTTTGGGCTGTTCCGGCATGACACTCTGCTTTTACTTTTTTGGAAGCAAAGCTTTTGATGCGGATTATGACCAAGATTGGATCTTACACATTTGTCTGCGCCACCAAGCAGACAAATGCTTGGTAAAGTGCACTGGATCTAAACTTTACCGAAGCTTGGCCATCATAAGCAGGAGAAATCTTTGCAATGGCACGCAGATTTCATGTGTTTTTGGAAGATATAACTTTGCCTGCAGCCTCCAGTTTAGCGGTAAGTGATGATGATACACATACTTGTTTAGGTGCATGCACACATGTCTGACACGCACCACAGAGCTTAAATATTTAAATACTTAAATATAGTATTTTGGACTAAAACTTGTCTCTCCAATAGGTAATGATGAGCAAAACATCCCAGAGCTGCTGAAGCAGAGTGCTTCGAAGCATTACATCAGAGCCGGTTTCACTAGGGGTCGGCCCATTAGTCCGACGTTTCATTATTCCGAAAATGTCCCATTGAGTAGGGATTGAAAAATAAAGTTAGGTTTAGGCAAGAGTCCACTGACCTTAAGGTTAGGGCCAATGGTTGTATATGGCTCTCTAATCCATAACACAACTGGGTTAGAGATGTCGGACTAATGGCACCTCTGCTCAATGGTAAATTTTCGGAATAATGGGACGTCGGACTAATGGGTTGTCGGACCATTGACATGGCACCGCTTTGCTAACAGCTGGTCACGTGAATAAAGTGTCAGTTTAGATTTACGTTTCATTTTCATTCTCAAGTTGGCACATTTAGTTTGCGTTTCTTTAAGTACCAGATATTTCCATCACAAATGTCCATTATTTCAGTACACATAGATACACGATGTTGTAGTCTCCGTTCGTTGCGCCATGGTAAAGACAAGACAGCAGCTGTGACGGGAACACGGTGTGAGTACGCCCAAAAGCCACGCCTGGCCAAAGGGCCAGCTGCCACTCCCACCTCCCGCACAAGCATCGGAAGGCTGAGGGATGCAACCATTGCGCACCAGGCCCCAGCAGCGCCGACACGCTGAAGCAGGCGGAAAACTCCGCACCAGGACTCAACACCAAACTCATCAAGTTGCGGATTGACGTTACCTGCGCAGACATGACGGAGCGCTCGAACCGGATGGCCCAGAGACCAGGGGCGGAAGTGAGAGGTCAGAGGGCACGTAACCTACGCAACACACTATTTATAGGGCAACGCAATAACACGTAGCCAATAATAAAAACAATTTACGTGGCAGAGCCTGCCAGCAGGCGATACTGCCACATATACTTTTTATTTATTTATGAACATTTATAAAAATAAATACATTTTGAATAAATTAAACATCTCAAAATGATTTGTGGAAATGTGTGTTATCATAAACTATAAACCTGTGTTCAGTACGGATTAACTTATAAATAATAACTAATGGATACAATTATCTTTATTTCTTTTCACACAATGGTTCATGGCTTGAACTAGGAAGAGTTCTACGAAGTCATTGGAAAAAGTCAGGTGTGCGCTGATTTTTCAAATTCCCTCTCAGCACTGTAATTGGCTAATAGCCTTGTCGCTGGGAAATAAAGAGTCAAAGTAGCTCACACTAGAGAACTGCACAGGAAAGGATTTCAATCCTGCTCCCGATGCCCCCCCTGCCCGCTCCCGAGTCTCCGCGGAAGTGTCCTCCCCTGTCCCCCCGGGGGAATCTCATGGGTCCCGGCAAGTCCCGAGTTGTGCACCAGAATGCAGCGCGTCATGTGCCAAATGCCAACACACTGGAGCACGCTGCGTAACAGCAGTTCAATGCCTTTTCTCAGACCGTGCAGCGTTTTAAACACATTATCAAACAATAAATGCAAAGCGTAGGTCAGTGTTGTAACAGAGGCAACACTTACCTTCCCAGAATGGAGTTCTGACGATGGTTTGTCTTTTTCCGCTGCTGCTCTCGTAACTTCCAACAAAGTTTAGAGCAGTTTCCCTGTTTGTCACAGTCCATAGAGTCTGTGTTGCTGCATAAGGGTAAAAACCTGTTTTTCTCGACGGAGCGCATCACCTCTCTATAGAAATGTGATGAAACTGCGTTTCAAAGCGTCTCGGTTTGCGTCAGCTTTAATGGCTTATCCAAAGCACAGTGCACGGACAGAGGGAAGTTTGGACAAGTATTGAATTCACCTGCGCCAGGTGTAGGGATGGGAATCGAGAACCGGTTCTACAAGTCGACCCAGTTCTGTTTGAGCAAAGCACCGGAACCGTCTACTTCATTATCGATCTTATCGATGCTCCCGCTCTGAAAACACTGTTTTTGCGCCGCGGAGCTAGACACACGTGCGTAATGACATAGTTCTACGAGTCTGTTGACGCTGCTTCGAAGTAAGCAGGGAAACATTGGCCCAATCTCAATTCTACCCCTTAGTTCTCCGCTTCGCATTTCCCCTCCATTTTGTGCATTCACGAGAGACAAAAGGGTGTTGTCAATTAAAACAGTCCATTGTTATAAACGTGTCAGTTCTACGTTTTCGCTTTGCTGCTGCGAACGCTTCGTTTATTTGCGCTGTATTGCTGTTTCTTTCCAAACTTTGGATATGTCGCTATTGACATGACACACGGGGTTCGGTGCCTCGCTGCTGCGCCTGCTGTCCTCCCGTGCCGCTGTGCTCTGAGCCCGGGTCCGAGACTGACCTCTGATCTCTCGCAGCTCTGGCTAACGGGCTGAAGTAGTTCACACGGACAGGGGGAAGGAGAATGTAGCGCCGGATGAAGCAGAAATAGATGAAAATCTGTAGGGTTTGGGCTGAGACCGAGTCCTGTTTAGGTGTTACAAAACAGCATCAGACTGTTACAAGTTACAGACACTTGTTGAAAAGTACAAATGTTACCATTATATTTTAGAGGATGCCAAGTAGGCTGAGTGCCAGCAAGAGCCACAGTATACAGCATTTAGAAACGTGCTTAATTTAATGACTATTTTTTCTTGGGAAAACTAACTGACTTGCTTTTCCCCAACACACAGACAAGTCAGGCATCGATAAGAGAATCGATAAAGAATCGAATCGATAGATAACATTATTGATGGCATGATATCAATAAAATCGTATCAATTCCCATCCCTAGCCAGGAGATAACGGCGGGTTTGAGTGTAGTTGAGCTGTAAGTCCGATTGGTCAGTGTGGAGCAAAAGCAGCCAGTGAAGGTGCTGTAGCGTGGGGATCTCTGCATCATCCCGGTGTTCACTGGCAGGGAAGCGTAAAAAGGCTGCGCATGTGTTTCTAATACCCTGTTGTTTTCTTATACGGGACATGTCAGGACAATCGGGACCCGACGTGTTTTGGTCTGACCGTCCGCTCCCGTCCAGGGCAGTTTGAATCCCGCCTGCTCCCTCGAGATTTGTGTCGGGTCCTGCAAGTCCCGCGGGATTTCCCGTCCCGTGCAGGTCTCTAGCTCACACTGCCACTAACAACTATGCTAACGCTTGCAAGACAAGTATAGTTTTACCAACTAAATGTGCTAAAATATGGACATGCCTATGGTGTTGGAAAGCGTAGACTCTACTGAATTTCATGGTGATGTTAATTTCACACTCCGGACCACTTATTTTCGCTGCGCGATCACGTCAAGGCAAAATTAAGCTGTTAGCAATGTTGATAGCTTTGTGAGTACCAGAGTCGGACATTCAATTTGTTTGTGGGGATATGTGTGAAATAATGTTAAGAGTTATTTTTTGGATTAGAAAGAGCCATAACAATTTAAGCACTAACAATAATAATATCCTACAAAATAATGTTATTTTGATCAGAATAGTGTTTCAGCTTTGTGCTTCCCCTTATTAAACATACCTGCACTTTGCTTGATTGTTTGCATGTAAATAAGAAGATGAGGGGGGAAAGAGACCACATGCATCATCTGTACACACCCAGGAATGTAAGTAAATTCTATCATTCCTTATACTTAGTAAACGTTACCACTTTTATGTAGTATTTTTTGTGACTATGTTTGGATTTACTATAGATAATTTTTTCCACCTTCATTTTCAGTTCTGATTTCTCTGTTCTGCACCAGCCTTATGCATGCCCCTCTGAACTCAAAAAGACCCTGGCTTCTGCCTCCAGCTCCAAGTATACAGCCCCATTTGGTCCACAACTCTACCCCAGGCCCCCTCTCTCCCTCAGCAAAGTGGAGTCCCTATACTATTTACGTTTTGTAAATAGTTCGTTTACAGATGTCTGTGTAAGTTCTCAGTCGTACAGGGGTTGTGCATCCTCAATGAAGGTACTTGATTCATCTTCTGTACTCAGTAGTTGAAATTGTGACCTCTGTCGCTGACGAAGCCTTTTGGATGAGAGGCGAAACGTTCGAAGACTTCAACTACTGAGTACAGAAGATGAATCAAGTACCTTCATTGAGGTTAGTTTACAGATGCTTTATATGAATTATTTGCTGTTTTTGTTAGAAAGTGTTATGGCCCCAGCCCTCCAGCTCCTCCATTTTGGCGATATCCCTGTGTAGTGTCATCTTGTGTGCTGAACCCTTTGTTTGTTTTGTATTTAAATGTGGCTGTGGAAGTCCTCTGCGGCCATTGGTGAACTGTCTCTGAGCCTGGCTCCTGATTGGTGAATGGTTATCCTGCTTCCCTAGCCTGTGATTGGTGCACCACCCCAGAGTCTGGCCGACCCTGGGATTCCACCTGAGTTGCCACACCTTTAAAGGACCTGCCACCCTGCCATTCGGGGCTTCTGGGATTTGATGTGAACGGCATGCCACTTTGCGATGGCTGGCTGGCTGTATAGGGAATTTTGTAGAAACACTCAGTCCTTGTGACTTCGTTAGAGACTGGTTTTGCTTTTTAAAATAAAATATATTTTACCATTTTACATCTTGGTTTTGTTACTTCCCTTTCACCCTAGCAGAGCTGGGTCCTAAAAAAAGTATTTTGCTAAAATTTCTGTGTGCAAACGAAAACTTATGACCTGAGCTTTTTATGTGTTTTTTCTGATGTGTTGCAGGTGGTGCACAACTGGAGTTAATTGTTTGAGCTCGAGCACCTGCCCCTTTTGCCCCATGCCCCTTTTCCCTCCATACCTTTTATTTATTTGTATTATATTGTGTTTATCCAAAGCTTTGCCACAGTCCTTATCATTGGTTTTGCCCCAATAAGCCTTACTAGCCTATATTAATATATCAAATCAGAAATGAACAAGCCCCTCGTTAGTTCATCGTGTGTTTTCAATGCCCCGCCCACTGGCCCTGCAGCGCAGCAGAGAGCGGCGCTCAGAGGGGAGGAAGTAAGAGCAGAGGCCTCTCCGGCACAGAACAACGATCTCCACACCTTGTGCTTAAAATCGCTCTTTATTTTTTTTATCAGTCGGCCTCATAATCATGGACCAATGAGGTCAACAACCTGAAAGTTTTGTATGTGATCTAAAAATAAACCTTGTGTCAGACGTGAGCGCCGTTTAGCGCGGCTCAGCGCCGTTGTTGTTACAATATTTCAGCTCTATGTTCTCTTAAAACAACGTGAAACTCACGCCCAGACATTCTCAATAGTTTGTCCTTTTCTTAAGCCCCTGTTTTCAGCCACAGCCCACTGAAGAGAGTGACATGAGGGAGACAGTTGTGCAGGCATGAAAATCACTCACCTTTTGGCAAAATTCACAGTTTTGAAACCAAAATAGGTGTGTAGAAAGACCACGCGGAGGGAATACTTTATAAACCGAGTTCTGTTTATTAGCTTCACTCATACAGCTCCAAGTATCTGGCATCATAGCATAGAATGAATCCCCAGCCGCTTGCGCAGTCGCAGTATGCAATAACAAGTACGGTGGCTACAGAGGAACATTAAACTCCAAGCGAGCATTGGGTGAATGCTCTACATCCTCTTCCTTTAGCTTACAGTACCATCAACAACAAATAACCATACTCAATTTGAACATCAGAACTTCAATGTTTAGGCTGACTGAAACATAGACATAATAACAAATAAGATACATAAGATCTCAGTCGTACAGGAGTTGTCCATCTTCAATGAAGGTACTTGATTCATCTTCTGTACTCAGTAGTTGAAGTCTTCGAACGTTTCGCCTCTCATCCAAAAGGCTTCGTCAGCGACAAAGGTCCCACTCTGCTCGCAGCTGAATATATAGACCAACGGGGAGGAGTTAGGGTTGACCCGGCTCCTCCTCTCTAATCACAGCTACTCTCACCTGTGGGTAAACACCTTTGAAGTAGAGCGTCTATAACGATCTGCTCACCTCAGTATCGGTCAGTCCTGTCCTATTCATAGATGATCACTGCCCAGTATCTGTCCTATTCATGGCTGATCACTGCTAATTACCTGCCTATAGTTCTTTTGTTGGCTGAGGTGCCGTCTCCTTGGACTGGCCATGCCATTTCGATTTCTCCCGAAGGAGATTGGAGTACAGTGACGGAAGATTAAATCTGAGCCCACCATTCCAGTTCATGGAGGGATTTTCTTTCCTGACAAAAATAGCTTCTTTAACTCCTCTTTCAAACCAATGTTCTTCTTTAGCTAAAATTTTGACCTCCCCGTCCTTAAAGGAGTGGTTGGAGGCTTTGAGATGAAGGTGCACCGCCAACTGAGGGCCGCTTGTGCTTTCTCTTCGGTGTTGATAAAGTCTCTTCTGTAAAATGTGTTTAGTTTCTCCAATATAATGTTGTTTGCATTCTTCTTCTTTGCATTGAATAGAATAAAATACATTGCTTTGTTTGTGGCTCCGAGTTTTGTCTTTGGGATGAACTAATTTTTGTCTCAGTATGTTCACCGGTTTGTGGTTCACTGGAATCCTGTCCTGCCTAAAGATTCTCTGAAGTTTCTTTGAGACATACTGCACTACAACTCCCTTTCTTCTGGGCTCTGTAGTCTGTCTGTCTTGTTCTTTGGGTCTTCTTGCCCTTTGTGCTTTAGTGAAAGACCAGTCAGAATAGCCACAGTCTGAGAGGGCTCTCTGGACACGTTGCTCCTCTTTGGTCTTTCCCTCTGCACTGGTAGGCACCTCTTTGGCTCTATGTCTGAGCGTCATGATGACCCCTAGTTTGTGCTGGAGTGGATGGTTAGAGTCAAACTCTAACCATTCTGTAAACCTGTGTCTGAAGTTGTCTGTTTTCCCCCATGATAACTTTACAATCTAAAAAGGCATCCTCCCGAGTAAATTGAATGCTGGGGTCCACAGCATTGATGTGATCTGTAAAAGGTGCCACTTCCTTCTGTTTAATTTTAACCCACGTGTCATCTACATATCTGAACCAGTGGCTGGGTTTGATTACTGGGTATGAGGCCAAGGCATTCCTCTCCATTTCCTCCAAGTAGAGGTTAGCCACTATGGGTGAAACTGGAGAGCCCATTGCACAGCCGTGGATCTGTCTGTAGAAGTTGCCCCTGAACTGAAAGTATGTGGTGCTAAGACAGATCTCCAGTAGTTGGCAAATGTGGTCAGGAGTGAGCTGACCACATTTGCCACATATGCCTATCCAAGAAAGGCATAACATATTATTATTATTTGTTTTCTTATGTTACATTCTCCTTTTTTCTTTTTTTTTTAAGTACAATGTCTAGTACCAAACATTACGTGGTCCATCAAGTCCATTCACAATCCAATAATCAGTCTTTGTATTTGGGGTTTGCTCTGACTATACGACCAAAACATGTTGTGTATGGGCTCTTACCAGCGTGGGCGGGAGAAGTGGCTACGGGTACCTGAACTGGCGGTGGTACAGTGTCCATGGGATCCCGTTGTTCCTCCCCGTAGATGGGAGGTGTTTCACCAAGCAGCTGGGTTGAAGGGCTGTAGGTCGACAGTGTCAGGCTGATTTGGAGATCGCTCGGCGACAGGCAGGATGTTTCTGCGGTTTCTCCTGTAGTCTTTGCCTCCAGACTGGATGATGTAAGACTGCGGCTCTTCACAAATCTTTACTACTGTGCCCATGCGATCATACCCCCGGGGGTTCTGTATCCGGACCACTTTGCCTTCCAGCAGTGGTCGAAGAGGACAGCTGGACTTGTCCAGCCTCTTTTTCTGGAGCTGGGCTGTGACTTGTTGGGTGTTGATGGATGCTGGCTGCAATAGCTGTCTGCTGACTGGGAAGGTGGTACGGGTCTGCCTTGATATTAGTCCCTGTGCAGGTGAGTGCAGCTGTGCATTGTGAAGGATGTTCCTCATGTTCAAGAGGTTGAGGAACACATCAGTACCATCCGTTTTTGACTTCTCCATCAGTTGCTTGGCATTTTGCACTGCTCTTTCAGCCAAACCGTTGCACTGTGGGAATTCAGGACTGCTGGTTACATGCTTTAAGTCCCACCGTGTAGCTAAATCTTTGAACTTCTGGCTGGTGTACTGTCTGGCATTATCTGAGATGAGAAGATGTGGGAGCCATGCACAGAGAAGTGTCTTTTCAGCTTTGTGAGGACCGTTGCTGAGGTGATGTCCTTGAGAAGGTCAATCTCATACCAGCCAGAATACGAGTCTACAAGCACCTGAAAATGCTTGCCATCCCATTCGAAGATGTCAGTTGCTACTGTAGACCATGGTAGGTCCGGAACTGGGTGTGACTGTAGTGGTTCTCTCTGCTGATGGGGCTTCTGACTGTTGCAAACAGAGCATGAGAGTACAGCTCTGTCAATGTCACTGCTCATGGTGAGCCAGAACACTATGTCCCGGGCTCTGCGTTTGGTGGACTTCCCTGCTAGATGTCCTCTGTGCACAATGCTTTCTGTATGCTTTCTGCAGTGACTGGGGAACGACAAGTCTGTGACCTTTCATGACGACACCCTCCTCAATGGTGAGCTCGTCTCTGAATGGGAAAAAAGGACTGATGGATGGTGGAACATTATACTGTTTGACGGGCCATCCATGTTTAATGACAGAAGAGAGGATTTGCAGTAGTCCGTATTCTGCTGTGTGCCTCTTTAGTTCGTCTAAGTGGCTGGATGAGACTCGGTTGACTGACATGACCTCAAAGTTGTTCAGCTCATTTACATGTTGTAGTGTGCTCTGGGAAAGCGTGACAGGGTATCGGCCAGGTACATGTGTTTACCTTTTTTGTAGACTAGGTCGATGTTATACTTCTGGAGCTGCAGCATCATGCGTTGCAGTCATGCAGGTGCTGTGTAGATGGGCTTTCTGATGATGGTGACCAGTGGTTGATGGTAGGTCTCTATGGTGACAGGCTTCTTGTAGATGTAGTCAATGAAACGCAAACACGCAAACACAACTGCCAGGAGTTCCATCTCGATTTGGGCATAGCGTGTCTCGGTCTCACTCATTGTCCTAGATGCGTAGGCTATTGGTCTGCCCCCTTGTAAACGCGCTGCTCCCAGTCCGTGATGGGAAGCGTCACACGTGAGTGTGACTGGTTGGTCAACCACATTGTAGTATGACAGGACAGGGGGACTGGAGATGCACCTCCTCAATGTGTCATATGCATCTTGGTGCTGCTTCAGCCAGCACCACACTGTGTCTTTGCGTGTCAGCTGATTGAGAGGGGCAATTCACTCACTCAAGTTTGGTACGAACTTCCCCAGGTAATTTACCATGCCTAGAAATCGTTGTTGAGCTGTCACATCTCCAGGAACAGGCATTTCGGTAATTGCAGTGGTCTTGTCAGGATTCGCTTTCAGGACATCACAGGTGAACACATAACCGACATAGATGACCTTTGTCAGCCGGAACTTGCATTTGAGGGTGTTGAGTCTGATCTTCCAAAACGAGCTTTTGGCATCCAATACTGAAAATAGTGTTGCATTGGTCATCTGTTATACAACCTCTTCAACCGTGTGCATCGGATGGTGGGGGCGCTTTAAGGCTGTGTATAGATCTCTGGGGTCAATGCAGATCCTTATATCATTTGTTTGCTTCTTGTTTGTTGCTACCATGGATGACACCCATTCAGTTGGCTCTGACACGGGAGTGATGACACCCAGGTCTGCCATTCTCTCTAGCTCTGCTTTCACGCTGTCCTGCATGGCTACAGGGATGTGGCGTGCTGGGCGGACGACGAAATGCACGTCAGGGTCTATTTTCATAGAATATGTCACTGGTAGCTTGCCAAGTTTAACCTCAAATAGATCTGCATACTCTGTGAAGATCTTGTGTGGCAGGTTGGCATCTGTGTTCACACTGAGTTGGTGAACATCCTTGCTCAGTGTCACTAGCTTCATGCGCAGGCTTGCTGGTAGGCCTAGTAATGGCTGGACATTCCTCTCCACAATGTGGAACTGTAGTGTATACTGCTGACCTGCAAGCTGACATTGTAGGACGACTGAGCCCAAGGTGCTGATCATGTTTCCCACATATGCGACAAAGTTGGTGATTAATGAGTGGTCAATCAGTTCCCCGCTCTCCACATGTTTGAAAGCATCATAGGATAGAACGTTGCACTGTCCACTTGTGTCGACCTTCATCTCGACAGCTTTGCCATTGATGTGCACGGTGGCGAACGCTACATTTTTTTCTTGCACATTTGAGTCTATTGTGTCCATGACAACTGGTGCTATTTTATCATTACAGAATGAGTCATCTTCAGCAGTGCTGCCCGTGGCCTGGTTCAGGTCGAGGTGATGGACAGACTCCCTGGAGCTCTGCATGCTAGAGTATCTCTGCACTGACCTGCAGCATTTCTTGTAGTGGTTAAATTTTTTGCATGCATGGCATTGTTGACCAAAAGCTGGACAACTATCTCTCTTGGCATCATGCCTGCCACCACAATTATTACAGTTGACAATTGTTAAGAAATTCTGTATTTGATGTTATCATGAAGTATTACATTTAGAGTTGATTGAAATGTTAACTCTTTAAACCCTGAGGTGCTCCAAACCATTCAGGCTTGACTTTGTGTTGAAGGCCAAATGTCTTCAAGAGAAAAGGTTTTCAAAGCTGTATAAACAATGTTTACCAACCCCCACGAAAGGAAACATTCTGAGCACTGAAGCTTGACTTAAAGCCAAACCAGATGTCCATGGATAAACGATACAAGATGACCTGTCTGTTTGCTTATCTCAGTTTGGGTTATAAAGCTAAGGTAAGGAGGGGTAAAATTATTAACACCCCCTCTCAGGAGGCAGGGCGAGAATGTGTATGACCCTGTGATGTGATGTACCCTTGTGTCTTGGAAGAAAGTGGGTGTGCCTATTTTTTTATAAAGCCCTGTGAAAAGTTTGATTTGATGAGTTTGAGCAGAATTACGGGCGAGGAAGCCTGTGGGTCATTCTCTCATCTCCCGGATCCGATAAGAATAAATCTAATGTTTAAACTTGTGTGTTTTAATCTGTTAATTATTCTGTGGCAGAAATAACAGAGCATTTCCAGGTCTGTTGTGTCAAAAGCTAAACAGGAAAATTCCTTAACAACAATGGGCTGATCGTTTCTCCCTGTCTGTGCCCTCTGTCGTGGCTCAAATCTCTGCTTCCTCCTACATTTGTACTGCAGACTGTCAACACTAGTGGGAGCATGCGGTGATGACAATACCCTGGTGTGATGTTCTGTTTGCTCATAAAACACAGAGATAGCTAGAGTCGGCTCACTGTCACGCAGCATTATTTTTCTCAGATCGTCATCATTTATGCCACAGACCAGTCTGTCACGGATGAGCTCGTCTTGCAGAGGTCCAAAGTTACAGCTCTTTGCTTTTATCTTTAGATCTGTGACATATGATTCGAATGGCTCACCTTGGTTTTGGAACCGTGCATTGAACTTGTGTCTCTCCACTATAATGTTTATTCGAGGACTGCAGATCACCCGGAATTTCCTCTTCAAGCATTCAGGGTTCTCTTTTGACTCAGCTGGAGTGATGATGTGTCCCGGTGGATTGCACAGACATGTGCTATTGTAGCGCCCTGAAATTTGAATACATTTAGTAAATGCTAATTACATGATAATAGGACAGATATTTCATTTGAGACGTGAGTAATACTGTGCTACTACAACCACACGACTGCAACTTCTCCAAGAGTAAAAAGACACGCCTTATAGTTAAGTAAGAGTGTATTGACTTATTTTGTAACTTCACACCTTTCCTAGCCTGGCCTTTGCCATCCGTAATTCCGGTCAAATATTTTTCCCTGCATGTACGTCTGGGTTTGATCTCAATGGCTGCGATTCAATCGGTTGAATTTCATCCTACCATTCAGCGAGCGGGGGAGGCGGGTGTTGTAGGTGACGTCAAGCATAGCTTGACTCGGCCGGGCGCATTACTTCACAACCAAACGCTAGCGATTGGGTAAAATCAGACCCAATCGTTTTAAACTTTAAACAGAGTTCACCCCTCCCACTTGTAAACGAAGCTCAATTGAGAAAGTCCAGACCCTCTGTACGAAACAAGTACGAGGGTATGGTAAAACCAGGCTACACCTTTCCAATTCAAGGTGTTGAATCGCTCCTTAATGCTGCGTTTACACATAAGCACGATGCGTTACGAATGCCACAAATCCACATTCGTGGCCAAGGATCACGAATGCGAGTGGACTTTGATGATTCGGGTAGAGGTTTCACGCGCCGCCACTAACTGTTGCGACCTGTTACTACGCGTTACGATTAATGGCACGAATTATTACGCACGGTCACGAATATGCGTCCCGCGCTGCTGCGTGGTGTTGCGCGCTGCTGCGTGGTGTTGCGCGCTGCCACGGGCTGTTACGGGTCACTAGGAATATTCGCGTTCTGTCCGAAATCTGTCAAGAATTGGGCGAATGTGGAGTGATCTTCTTCCACCGGGTTGGAGGCGGAGCAGAGGCCGTGCTCTCCCCTGAGTCATTGGGCTCGTCTGGCTCCAACTCCCGAACATCAGGTACGACCGCAGGAGGAAGAAAGGTCGGAGGAACACTTTCAGCACCCCGCGGCGCGGCAGGTGCTGTCCGTGGCTTGGAGCGCGGATTGGCCGACTTTGTGACACTTTTCCTTGGCATAGCTACTGCAGGTACCAATTTTGGCGTAGCGTGGGTTTCTGTCAATATTGAGCTCTACGAATGCTCTGCGAATGCTCTACGAATGCTCTCACGCTGAATTACGAAGCGCCACTACTCCTCACGAAAGGACACGCTCCGCTGCGAACTCCACGAACAGAGGGTGATTCGTGACATTCGTGGAAGATTTTTTGACAGACAAAAACTTTCTCCACGAACGTCACGAATGTCACGAACTGATGCGTTCTGTTCAGAATCCCATTGAGATGCGTTAAGTCACGTTACGAACGTCACGAATGACGGAAAAATGACATTCGTAACGCATCGTGCTTATGTGTAAACGCAGCATAAAGTTAGATCATAAAATAGAAATAAAAAAGAATGTTAAACATGTTTTTGCTGTGGGTTAATAAGGGTGTCATATTTTTCAGACAGTAAGTGGCTGATGAGTAACAGGTTAATGTTCCAAGATGTGAAGACAGTTTTATCCTCCAGTCACAATCATCTAAACTACATGTTCAAATGAATAAAACAAATTATTAATTGGCAACTGTGTCTCAGATAAAATGTCCATGACCTGTGGAGTCCCCCAGGGGTCAATCTTGGGACCCCTCTTATTCAACTTGTACATGCTTCCATTGGGTCAGCTAATAAACAGCAACAGCATGTGTCATACCACAAGTACGCAGATGACACTCAGATCTACGTGTCACTGACGGCAGGTGCACATTTGCTTGTAGATACACTGTCACTGCATCGGACAGATCAGTTTGTGGATGCAAAACAACTTTCTACAACTAAACTCAGACAAACCTGAGATACTTGTTTTTGGCCCACAGACACAAAGACAAAGTGTTATCCGTCACCTTGAGTCTCTCTCTCTAAAACCAAAAAAATCAGGTTAGAAATCTAGGAGTAATCATGGACTCAGACCTGAACTTAAACAGCCACATCAAAGCAATAACATCATCAGCTTTTTACCATCTGAAAAACATTGCTAAGATCAGAAGAATAGTGTCAAAACCAGACTTAGAGAGACTCATCCATGCATTTGTCTCCAGCAGGTTAGACTACTGTAACGGCCTGCTCACTGGCCTTTCTAAACGAGCTGTTAGAGCTGCAGAACATCCAGAACGCTGCTGCTCGAGTCCCGACAAGAACCAGGAAATACGACCATATTAGTCCAGTGCTCCGGTCTCTGCACTGGCTTCCTGTCACTCAGAGAATAGAATTTAAAACAGCTCTGCTTGTGTACAAGTCTTTTCATGGTTTAGCACCAAAGTATATCTCTGACATGTTAGAGCCGTATGAACCATCTCGGGCCCTGAGAACTTCAGGGAGGGGTCTCCTGGTGGTTCGTAGAGTCAATAATAAACACGGTGAGGCTGCGTTTCAGTTTCATGCAGCTAAAATCTGGAACAGTCTTCATGAGGATGTGAGACAGGCCTCAACTCTGACAATGTGCAAATCCAGGCTGAAAACAGTTCTTTTTACCTGTGCATATGAAAACTGAAATTATTTTATCTGCACTCTTGCCTTTTACTGTAATTGATTAGCTTTATGTTCATGTTTTATTGATTTATTGTATCTGTTTTCTTGTAATTTTATGCAACTGTGAAGCACTTTGAATTGCCTTGTGCTCTACAAATAAACTTGCCTTGCCTTATCATGAGATCACCCACCCCCTTTCATTGCTCATGCAGAACCATAACTCTCACACCCCTCACACCACCGCAAGGTCCCCCTTGTGGACAAAATACCTCATCTGAAAAGTTTGGTAAGCCCGTTATAGAAGTGCAACTGTGAATGCCCCTCCTCACACGTTGGTTGTGAAACTCCAAAAGCATCAATGCCAACTTGGCACTGTGGCAAGCAACTCGATCAGTACCATAGAAAGTGACATGCTCACTATGAAGCCGTCTGCAGAGGAGCGAGGCAAGTGGGCATCCAAGACTGAGTTCATCCTGTCCGTGGCTGGAGCTGTAATCGGACTGGGGAATGTATGGAGGTTCCCATATCTGTGCTACAAGAATGGGGGAGGTAAGTGACTAAAGATATAATGCAATAGGTGAACTCAACTTTGGTAGTAAATAATTTAAATCCCTAAACATTAATTATTGACATTTCTGACTCTGTACCTTTTCATTTACTGACATTAAGTCACTATCATAAAATATTATTGTTATATCAAGTGTCTGTACTTCTCACCTTAACTTTTAGTGTTCTATAAAATGTAATAATCCAACTGTCGGAGTACTAAAGCGCTGGTAGTAAACATCTTTTTCTGTGTGTCATGTGTGAGTGACTAATGCTGAAGGCTCTGACAGGAATCCAGTCGAAATCAAAATAATCTGCCGCCGCTCTTTGTCCAAAAAGCCTGGTCACATTCTTTGCTAAATCCTTCAAATTTCGGTTTGTTGAGTGCTTTGTCAAAGTTAACTCGGTGTGGGATGCTAGTGATGTTTCATAGTAAAAAAACACTGACCACTGAGCTTTGTAAGGTTAGATGTTATGTTACAACGAGAGACAACCCGTTAAACATGTGTGTGTTTGTTTGAATCCACAACAATAAAACTCAGCAGTGCGAGTGTCTAATTTGATGCCTATTTGGGGAAGCACAGTCCCCCATATCTCAATGTTTTGGGGTAAACAATTCGGCAAAGATATGAGATACTAAATTAGTGTTTAAGCAGTGGTATCTTACTCCATGAAGTACGGTCAACTTGTCTCTTCATTTACTTTGGATTTTAAGTTACATACTGCATTTCACTTTTTAAACTCACCAATAGTAATAGTAGAATAATAGTCAGTGTAATAGCTTTACTTCTATGGGTCATTCTGCCAAAACGGTGGATTAAATGAAATGTGTGCCTTTTCATAACTGTCTAACAAAGGTAAACATTACTATATTGATGCTATTCTGCATTATTTCACGCTACTATCAGGCTGCTTATTCTCATGAATAAATCACCCTTTAAGGGACATTAATACATTAATAAAGTAAAGTGAATGTGTGTTAAAGATCACCTGCTGAGCAAAATCAAAACATTAATGTACATAAAATATAAATAAAACAGGGATGGAGGCATGAGGAGGAGGAGAGGGATGGAGACAGGAAGAGAGGGGACATAACAGAAAAATAAGAATAAAAGAATAGACACATACCTCTGGTCTCTGGCGGAAACTTGGCATAAAGATTTTCTTCCTGCATCTGGTCGGGCTGGAGCTGTTAGACCCGGCCTGAAGAAAAAAAAAGATCTCAGAGTCTGTATCTGTACTTCCTGGTTTAGTCTTGGTTTAGACCTCAGTTAGTGGTTGGCCCTGGTTTGAGTCAAAGGAAAAATCCTGTACATTGATGAATACTTTTACCTTATAACGCACGAGTGTCCGAGCTAGCTAATAACAATAGGTATGAGAAAGTCTAAACATGGACTAAACATGAGATAACGTACAACGTACGGACAAACTTTGATGTTTACTAGGCCATAGTGATGTAGATAATGGACATAGTGTAGCTGCTCTTTAATTTACAGACACAATCCTGCGTGTTTCTCTGTCTGCGTCTGCTCCGCCTCACACTGAGAGAGAGCTATGGATGCGTTTATAACTACATTTATAACTTTAGAAGCCTCCTGTACTACTTGTAATGCACATACACGAGAGGAAAAGGCCGAATTTGCGTTTTATCGCCGCGCGCGTTCCCCATTGTTTACATTTCACTGCAGTAATCCAGAGTAACTATTTGGTCATAAAACCGAAAATATGAAGCGGATCTCTCTCAAATAAGAAGTGGCTGAAAGCTAGGGGTGCGCTGACTACATTTATGGAGTAGTTTAAGTTGGGAGAGGTCTTGGTTTTAGTGTAAATAGCAGGTTCAGCTGCACGTTAGCTTAGCCGCTAGCCGTTAGCTTAGACGTTAGCCGTTAGCTAATAACAGCACAATAGACTCGTCAAAACTGGCACAGCACCCGCAAGCGATAAAAACAAACAAACTTTCACTCACCCGTCTGAACCTTTGCCTTCTGCTCAGCAAACTCGTGGTAAATCCATTTTCCAGTGTAGTAGTGGCAGCTTCTGAGAGCCACACGGGGGGGTTACAGCCATGAAGCCGCACACGCCCCCACGGCGTGCGCTATTTCTCTGACAAAACCAGACTTTTTTAACCTGAAAACTGATCGACAATAGGCGTATGTATAAAACTGACTTTTTTGCGTGGCATTTGTTTGCTAAAGCCTGTGTGGACTACGCAAACCAAGCAGCTGTGTGGCTGTGTCCCCTCCTCCTCCTCAGTATGTAAATACACACAGACAAAGGCACGCCCCTACAGCGGCTCCCAAATCTCCCAAAAGCAGGTTTGAACCTAAAAGTTTACGCTTTTAAATATACCAATACTGGTAGCTTAAACATGGAGAGGCTTCTTCGTGACTTCAACTAAACGATTCTGGAAAAAAGTGAAAATCACCAATTTTCAAAATAAAAACTTTGTTTACGTTTTTCTCCAAACGCAAGCTGCCGACTTGTGTCTTTGGATTCCACGGCGGGTCACATATATATCCATCCATCCATCCATTTTCTTCCACTTTATCTGGGGGTAGCAGTCTCAGCAGAGATGCCCAGACTTCCCGATCCACACACACCTCCTCCAGCTGTTCTGGGGGGACCCCGAGGCGACACCAGGCCAGCTCGGAGACATAGTCCCACCAGCGTGTCCTGGGCCTTCCATGAGACCTCCCAATAGGACATGCCTGGAGCACCTCCCGAGGGAGGCGACCAGGAGGCATCCAGAACAGATGCCCTAGCCATAGGCGCCGATTTATGTTTTCCCCCGTGGGTGCTCAGTCAGCCGGTACTGTCATGTGACGCACACCGCCTCACATTTACCTAAACAGAAATGCAAGCTACTTGGCAATGTCTACTATCATCTTATAGACTGAGGCTATTTTTTGAGAAAGCAATAAACATGCATTGGTGCGCTGCGCGCAACTCACCATTGTTGGCACTAGAAGTAGTTGTAGAGGCCGTCTCATAATGAATGGAGACAGTCTCCTCGCTGGTGGAATCTTCTGATAAATGCAATTTCTTTCTAATTACAAATCTGTCCATTGTTATCTTAGTGCGTTTTATTAGCTTCTTGGTCATTAGCCCATTGGCGGCAAACGAGCTTTGTTTTTGGCCGAAGTTACGTACACGGCGTCGGAGCATCATGTTGATAATGAGATCAAGGATTTGATTGACAGTGAGGATTTTTACCTAGCAACACACTGCCCGCGTGCCCAAATTATATTTTCCCTAGACGTATGAATTGGAATTATAGAAAAACAATATGCCCGATTGAATTCTATTTCTATAAAGTATTAGCAATATAATTTGTAAGAAAGTAAAATCGTCACAGGGGTATCTCGATCCAGGGACCTTTGGCATGAAAGTCAGGCGAGGTTACCGTTCGACCACGCTACAGATACTTAGTGCTTAGTGTCACATTCACATTTGTATATGATGGTAGGACCCGCGCCTGACTGTTACGAGAGAGAAGTACAGTTTTAATTATTCGCTTGTTTTATTCAATGGGACATTTTGTGAATTCAAGGTAAATTCGCCTGGGTGCTCAAAGATTTGGCTGGGTGCTCGAGCACCGGAGCACCCACGGGATCGGCGCCTATGGCCCTAGCCACCTCAGCTGGCTCCTTTCGACGTGGAGGAGTAGCGGCTCGAGTCCGAGCTCCTCCCGGGTAACTGAGCTCCTCAGCCGATCTCGAGCTTTAGACACTTTAGATCCAAACCAACTGGGATAGGCCTGGCCGCCCGCAACTCATGGGATGACTGCATTATTCAGTCAATGCGTTTGTAATCTCTCATGTTAGTTATGTACACTGTGTATAATACTCACTACTATTAAATACTGTGGGGATTCAAGATTAATATCCTTTATTTAAGGCTTATAACAAATAAACAAAACAAACATCCAAACTAAGTGTCATGTACATCACAGTGGAGATGTATTAAATCCGCGTTTGTAATAACATGCATTACATGACTATAATTAAGTCTAATCTTTAGGGTGACTGGCAGAAATTTGCTCTGTGTGGCATATTTCTGCCAGCACACACATTACAGGTACATTTCCGTTACTCAGTGTCATTTTATAATAGCCTGGGCTCATCATAAAATTGTGAGCATTTAGCCTGTGGTCTGGGGTCCTGTGGGTGGGCTTGGAGGGAAAGGGAGGGGGGGTGGGTGGTTGGGGACAGTTGCTGAGGAAATTGGGTAATATATTAGGCACTTAAAGGAATGGGCCACCGTTTTTAAATACTTAGCTTAGACGAAGTTGATGCGTAACTGTCTGGTCTTTACGCGTGCCTTCAGTCACGTAAACAGAGCACAGACGGTGTTAGCATATAGCCTCTCCTCCTCTCCTCTATGGATCCAAACGGGAGTAAAGTTAGAAGCGACCAAGCTCTTCCATGTTTTCTCCATTTATGAGCCTTTATACTATATTGCAAGGCGTATAACTACGCCTATAGTTTTTATCCGCTTAGAAAATCAACATGTTTAATTTTGTGTGACTATACTGGGTTTGTGTAAAGACTCATGTAACCATATTTATATAGGGAAAACGTGAAAGAGCTTGGTCGCTTCTAACTGCACTCCTGTTTGGATCCATAGAGGAGGAGAGGCTATGCTATCACCGTCTGTGCTCTGTTTACGTGACTGAGGGCACGTGTAAAGACCAGTTACGCATCAACTCGTCTAAGCTTTGGTAAGAACATATCTAAGTATTTAAAAACGGTGGCCTATTCTTTTAAGTGTACCCCATATGTATGTAGACAATACCACATACGTATATGTATATATCTTTGGCATATTTTTAATGCCTATAATATGCATTTGTATGTATTAGGGCTGGAATAAAATATTATTTTGCAATATAATCGTAATACGCCCTTCTTGTGAAGTGCTTGTATTGGAGACCAAGTATTGCAACACTTTGATGCTAAAGTCTGTTATGGGGAAAAAACACAATCTGCTTACTTTGAGGTTTTGTTTTCACCGGACAATTCTAATACTAAGTGCACTACAGTGTTAATTTTGTCGACTAAATATTTCATCATAATTTAATATTTTTCTTGAGAAGAATTAAACAAATCTAAATTTAAAATAGTTCATAACTGGAACTATGACTAAAATGTCCATAGTTTTTTGTAGGTTTAAAAGAAGGAAGAGACTGAAAAAAAAAAAACCTTCCAGTGACACATCTTCTGTACTACTAAGTACAGAAGATGACTCAAGTACCTTCATTGAAGATGGACAACTCCTGTACGACTGAGAACTTACACAGACTTCCAGGGACACAGTTTGGTAGAGCCTCATTTATAAATTCACTGTGTCAAACGAGTCTGGTCCCTTGTTAATGCGGGAGAAGCTCCATTAAGCACATAATATAATCCACAAACCATTTTGATTCGATTTTGACCAAGCAAGTGACGTGCACAGTTTTCAAATCAGTGCTACAATGAAACCAACATAGATCATGCTCTGGCAACTCTAAATAGAAAGGATCATTATCTGAAAAAACTGCGACTGGTTTATGGAAAAAAAATGGTTTATGGGGTGTATAGGAACCGATAACGTAATAATGGCCAATAACGAAACAAATGTGAAAATATTGCGTTTTTAACGTATTAACACAAATCTATTTTAACGGCGTCAATTTTTTCATCGCGCGATCTATTAGTCTCAATTTGCTGACTCACATTAAAAAGACGCCGCATGAGCTGCTCTGCTGGTGGTTGTCATTCAAACGGGAGCGTGTCACGTGAGTTTACAGAAGGAGAAATATTGCGATTAATCCCGAGTTAACTATGACACTCATGAGATTAATCGCGATCAATTTCAATAATTTATTAATTTGTCCTTCTGTGGACCCACCACCTGCAGGAGGAGCCATAGGGGACTGGTGCAATGTGATTTGGGCAGCTCCGACAGCTGCCCCCATGACCCGGCAACGGACAAGTGGAAGAAAATGGATGGAATTTTAATAATTAATACATATTTTAATCAATTGATAGCACCAGTGATAATACATCAATTTCGATTTATTTTATTTATACACATTATACATATTTTTTTGCGCCGTTTTCTCTCAATTGTGAGATGACCGGTTATTTTGTGGCTTTTTCATCAGATTTAGTTTTACTGCTTTTGTTTGTTTGTTTTTATTTCAATCTTTTTTCACTTGAAGTAACTTGTCACTGCTCATATTCATCTGACCACGACAGTAGGCTATACATTTTATGACCGAAAGGTTGCCGGTTCGAATCCATGCTCCCACAAGTGCATGATGTCGCTGTGTCCTTGGGCAAGGCACTTCAACCGCCGTGCCTGTGTATGAATGTGGTGCATGTAAGAGTGAGTGGCTGGTGGTGGCCCAAGTGGCTGATCAGACTAATAGTAAGTTCCTTGCTCCTATATCTGATCTGTATCCTATAGGGACTTCTTCCACCGCTGACTAAAACACAGTTTGGTACAATGATAATAGGAGAATGATACAAAAAAAAAAAAAAAATACTATATGATGCTAGTTCTCTTGAAAAAATCTTTCCCTTTGTGCTACAGATGACTATTGTAGCTCTAGCTACCATGGGGGCTGTGCCATTAACCTCTCCGACCACTTCCAAGCACTCACTTACACATGTCCCACATTTATACATAATGCAATGTGAGGAAAGCGGACACAGCAACGTCCTGCACTTGTTGGAGGGTAGTACCGGAGTACCCGGAGGAAACCTACACAGAGATGACCCCTTTACACTCTGGGCTACTGTCGTAGGAAAAGACATGCGACAAGTTACTGGAAGTGAAAAAATAAAACAGCAAAAAAAACTGTTTAATGTGTTAGTTTTTGAAAATAAATTCAAACTGATGTGGTTGGGTTAAAAATAAGTTCCAACACTAGATCAATGATCATCAACTCGATTGCCCCCCGCGGCCGCACCGCGCTGTGGGGAGGACGAGCCGCGGGTCGGGGACACACGTAGTTTTTGGAGCAGAGGCACGAACTCTGCCGTTCTTTTAAACGGCGTTATTCCAATCACTGTTAAGGACATGTACTTCACCCGTCTCACCCGCAAAGCCCTCAGAATCACCAGGGACCCTACGCACCCATCACACAGTCTCTTCAAGGTATAATGCCTTCAGGGAGGAGACTGCGGAATCTACGGGCCAGGTCGAGTCGACTTAAAAACTGTTTCATACACAAGGCCATCGGGAAGCTGAACTCCCTGCCCTCCCTCCCACCCCTCTTTCCCCACCCCCCGCTCCACAATCAAGGATGAGAGAAATATAATTTCAAATTATTCACATGGTTTGACAAATAAAAAATCTTGAATCTTGAATAAATTGAGAAACATCAATTACATGTGTATATAGGGTTGGGGGCGATAAGCCTTTTTTGTATCACAATAAAAAATGGCTTGCATCGATATGTACCGAGATAATACATTCCAATACACCAGTGTTATTTTTGACATGTCTTAATTTAATATTTGGATTAAAAATGCAGTTTACGGTATAGTCCTGGTCAGGATTTAGTCACGACATTCTTTTCTGTTTTAGTCTTATTTTAGTCGACTAAAATTCCATGTAAATTTATTCAACTCAAATTTATTTTGTCAACTTTACATTCATATTAATGTATTCAGATAATTTAATTTTCAGTTTGTTCTGAAATGATGACATAAAATTCTAGATGACGACTTGTGAACACAACCTATCCACATTTCAACCTGGATAGACTCACACAGACGAAAGCAGCGATTGGGAAGATTTACTGACATGTGTATTAGTTTTGGCGATCAGACCCCGGCGGTAGACATCGATGTATTAGTCAGTGTAGGTGAACAGCTTGGAGTTAGGGATGTCTTCCCCCGGAGCCCAGACACTGGTGGTGGCACGGAAGACCCGTGAAGATGCAGCAGGTAGAAGCCGTGGACGGAAAAGGCGGAGAAGGGGTGGAGGTGGGTCGCAGCGCAGCTAGGAAGCGAACGAACCATGATTGCTGGGGCTTAAAAGCGGGACCGAGGGCGATGATTGGCTGCTATGGCTGAGGTGGAGGTGTGTCCTCTCGGAAGTGATCATTGGCTGGAGGTCGGTGGTGCTGAAATTAGTCTACCAGTTTGAATTAACGCCTACACTGAAAGAATGGGAGATGGGGGGTTGTTCATATTGTGAATATAACTTATGCTACTCTGTCATATTATAATTACACTCCTTTTCAAAACATGATATAATCTAAAAGCACTGGTATAAATAGTTGTGATGCGTAATCTGCAAGTTTCGGTCATCACGGCAATGAATGAAATAGTTATGTTTTGTGTTGACGCTCCACCCACTTCTCATGCCCCCACCCTCTTCGTTTTTGACCGGGAAAAGAACATTTACAGCTAAACTGCAGCAGCCATCTTGACTTGAACTTCGAGTGCGGACGGTTTCCATAAGGTACTTTTATTTTTAATCTTTTCATATTTACAACATAGACTTTTAAATCAGGGCAAAGTCAAACTGAGTGCTACTTAGCGCTGTAGCCTGCCTGCCTCGTTCGTAATGCTTAAGAAATGAAATGTTACGCTAAGCTTTTTTCTTCTTGTGGCAGAAGGGTGCTGTATGCGCGCAGCGCAGTGCTAATAATGATGGGTGTACATATGACGATTTTAGTGCCTGATTTGAACCTCTCTTGTGATAGGGAAAATCTTTGGCTGTGGGTCGTATAATGAGCCAGGGCAAAGATTATTTTAAAAGAAAGTTCACCGGCGCTGTTATGACGTAATTTCCCGGTGGCTGCAGCTACTTCAGCTCCAGGCTGTGTGTCTCGCAAGCGCTCACGTCACCCGGGTAGAGGAACCGCTGCCTGTGTCACCCGACAGTAAGCTTGTCTACCTGCTAACCCCGCTCTTAAAGACGCGCCACTGAGAGCGATGAACCACATGTGTTCTGGCATAAAAGTTAGACCGCTGTATATTAGGACATGTTCACTTTAGGTTCATAAAGTAGCTAGCGGTAGCGGCTAATGGATCAGTCTGCGCACAACAAAGTTACGCTAAGACGGTGCGCAACTCTATGAACACCGAACTCATCTAAGTTTAGCTATGATTGTAGCCTTCATATTTGACAATAACCGCCTGAAACGTGAGTGCATCTACAAGCTAAGCTATAAAGCTAACGGATAGCTCTACTTTACAGTGTGTCTGAGGCTAATCTGACTGGGTGGCTGTCCATGACTTCGGGCTGCTCACAGGTAAGTGTTCTGACGTGGTTTCTGCTAATCACCGTTAACGTTGGTAAACTAAAACTGAACAGAAGTTTACACACCTATTTGAACTATATGCCAACCCATTTTGTCACCCGTGCGTGTGTGTGTGCGCGCGTGTGTGTGTGCGCGCGTGTGTGTGTGTGTGTGTGTGTGTGTGTGTGCGAGAGAGAGAATCATTGAAAATGAATGAAAACTTATTATTATTTTTTATTTTCTTTGTGATAATACTGATAATAAAAGTATGCACTATGTTTGTCTTTTTTCAGTTTAACGCTGAGTTCAAGAGACTGACAACCATCCCTCTTTAGTCCCGTTTCCTCTCCATTGGACATCTTATCTAACAAACTCCTAGCCCTGTTTAAGTGGAGGGGAGGACAAATTGGAAAGAAGCTGCAAGAACTGATGAAATCCATGACAGATGTAAGAAGTGTGACATATTTTCCAATTTTATGTTTAATACTAGTGTCCTCTGTGATGTAGCTAAATCAACTTTTTGTATCTTTAATTGTGTTATAAACTTTGCCAACTATTTTGAACTCCTGGTTCACTAGTTCAGTCCGTCCATTTTGAGTAATCTTGTTTGCAGTGGTTGTTTCTTCACCTGATTAAGCGCATTTTTTATATATTGTATAAACGTATGTATTACACTATATTTTATATATGATCATAGATCAGTGGTTTTAACTTAAAGTTCACACACAAATGGTACCTCATAAAATTGCACATTCAAACATCTATCATTCAGATATTGTTAAAGTACTGTTAATAAGCGGTTATCATTACCCCTTTCCTTTTAACTGTGTATTTGCAACTTGAATTATTATTATTTTTCTGAAGCAAGATTAAATTAGGAATAAACCTGGTATAAAAAAAAAAAACCTTTAAAAAAAGACCTGTATCAGACAAAAAATGTTTAAAGCTGGGAGTAAACTATGTCTAAACAAAAACGCCAAATGCATAACTAAATCATGAGAAGAAGTACACAACATGTGTTTTTGTGCGTAGTACTGTATGATTTGGGATCTAAGCCGGTCTGTTATGCACCCAGGAATCCAGTGATGAAGATGTCGATGCTGGAGTGTATTTTGAAGGCATTGTGCGTGTACCTGAACGAGGACCCTGACATCTTGATAAAAGAGCATGTGGTGAGTATGATAATATTAGCAGAGGTTGGCTTTGATTAATACTATACAATAGTTACATAGGAAACATGTTTTAGATATTTAAAGGTTTATGTAGCAGCACGCGTTAGTAGCTATGACAAACTAGACCACGCATAATGAGTATACCGAATTATAAAATGTGATCAAGGGTATTGGCGTAACAGCTGAAAAATCTTAACCAGACAATGTATTAATTTAGGACCTTCTCTGTTACTATGTTCGAATTGTTTGGCTGAAATACTGGGAATACTGTTCATGTTCTGTTAAAACCTGACCAATTCGGCTCAAGTTTGGGGGGAATTAAAACATAACAGTTTTGTTTTTGCTCTCATTCTTCATTGGGTCATCTCCCTGTCTTTTAGCAGTTGATAGAGGCAAACAAGCAGGTTTTGGTAAATCTATCTGCTCAAATAAATATTCACTCGATACAACTAGTATTTTTTAAATAAAGTGTCCTCAATTATTACCAAAAATGATATATGCACATTTACAAAAGCTACACACTGAGCTTCTACAATGTCATTTATTGAACTAATAATTTTGGAAATATTTAAGAATCCAGTAGTTTTTCTTGTTTTCCAGATTTTATTCTTTATTTGTATTCCATGTCCTTGTATAGTTACTGCGTCTTAGATTTACATGACCCATTTGGTACAGGTATTACTACAATATATACCACATTATACATATTTTTTATAGATGTTGTGAAGAGTGTATCCTGGTTAATGTATTAACTTTTTGTTACTTTGCAGGGAAACAATGAAGCAGACTTTGAGGACTACACAGAAAACACTACAGTGGGAATCTTCACTGCCAAACAACATGCAGCCCAGTCAAAACCAGATGACAGTGGACTAATCCTGGAAGGCCAAATAGTCATCCAAGAACTGGACAATGTTCCGTTGGCTATTGCCCTCCTCTTTGGACTGCTGTATGCCTTAAACATGGACTACCCTCCACAACAGAGGTATTTCTTTGAAGTGGTCCAAAAGGTGATTATGGAGCTTGATAGGGGAACTCTTTCCAGGAAAGCTCAAGTCCTGAAATATCGGCTCCTTGAATAGGGGTTTAGGAGGTTCACTGTTTCAACTGAATTTTAGGCCTCATCAGTGCTTGTTTAAAAAGAAAGTTATTGGTCTTTGTAATTGTGGCGTTTCCCGTAACTGTTCAAGAAAACAAGATGAGCTTGCTGATCGCTTTTATCACATTTGCAACTTTTTTTCTTGTGAATGGAAGTCATGCCATTAGTTACATTTATTTAAATGTAGTTAGTTAATGAACAATTGTGGTTTATACTAGGCGTTCAAACACTTGGCATAATGTCTTAAAGGAGACATGCAAAACAAAGTTTTTAGAGGTTTTATCAATGTTTAAAATGTCAGTGCCAAAATTGTACCTGGAGAACTGTTTTACTAAATGCAGTTTACAAGTATGTTTACTTTAATTGTTTCAGTTACTGCTGAAGTGTTCCAACCTGTTCTTGGATAATGCATATAACTTTCTAAGCAGTTAAGTGAATACAATAGGATGGAATGGAGTTTTCTTTCCCACTTCTTCCTGTAAAGGCAAAATCCAAATCCTGACCAGTCTTGTGGGTAAATTGTCTGCTCCCTTGAAACTTCACATTTTGACATCTAAAATATCAACGCTGAAGCACCCAAAAGTGTTATTCAGCCTCAATTGTGTGCACTTTAAGTTGAAATGTGAAGAACATTTAAAAAAAAAAAGATTTTTTTCGTTTAGTATATTGAAATATTCCATTGTTTTATTCTGAAATTTCCACTTATGATCCATGTTCACAATTTGTTTAATGTTGCACATTTGTCTTCATTAAATCGGTTTGTTATAATTTATGAACGAGCACTATTTTGATTTATAGGTCAAAACTCATAACGTTTGTAGTGTGAAGTAGTTTATTTTAGACTCATTATTGTGTATATAAAATGTTAATCCAAATGATGTAATAAATATGTAATACGTCAACACATGACGCTAAAGTAACAAAAATAGAAATAATGAATACAAATGCTTTATGCATGGATACAATGGGTAAAATGCGAAAGTGAAACAGGATTTTTTTACGCTCAAATAGGATGTATTTAAAAAGAAGGAAAATCATGATTTTATTTGAAGTGAAGATGAAATAATCACGCTCAAAGATTATGTATTTATTATGAAGGGTAAACATAATTTTATTTGTTGCTAAAAAGCTGAAATTTTCATTCTCAAATAGTATGAATGTATCTGGAGGATATTGCGTTAACACATTTTAAAACCACAACAAGACATTATTGCGCGCAACCCACTGTCGGTAATTTTTTTACGCTTTCTCAGCGACCTTTTTCTTTCAGTGTAGGTTTCATTTTATCGTACCCTGCCTCATAAACCTATAACAAAGAATTGGCTATAATTGACCATTTTTTAATGACTAACAACTTCATATTTTGCAGGTGCCTTCTTTATCCCTTACCTCCTGTTCCTGGTGACTTGTGGCATTCCCCTGTTCATAATGGAAACTGCACTCGGGCAGTACACAAGTCTGGGTGGCATCATGTGCTGGAGAAAGATCTGCCCTCTGTTTGAAGGTACTAAAAAGAGGGATTTTGTGATTTCTCTAAATAAACTGTACCCGTTTACACAATCAAGCCACTGCTGTCTTAAATTAATTCATAGTTCCACCCAGACAGGGCTCCATTACACAATGAGATTAATTAAGTAAATAATACAAAAATATATAATAATAAAAAGGGCAAAACACTAAGACTATGTGTAATAGGGGGTTTGCGTTTTATGGTGGAGTTTGGGTTCTGACAATGACCGAGGAAGAAACAGTTTATGGCAAAAATAACAAAGTTGAGGTGGGAGCTGTATGTGGTGTAACCAATAAGAAAGTCACTGTTATTTATTTAAAAAAGGCCTATATTAAAATAGTTAAGCTAAAATTTGGTTAATTAAAATCCAGGACGGATGCAAGCCATCCCCTGCGAGGCTCCAGCACATCTAGACACCAGGGCGCGCCAGCAGAGGCCCTCCAGGCTGCGTCTCCGAGCCTCCAGCAGCGCTCACACTGGGTGGGTCATTGGGTCATCCTCCGGTGCGCCTCCATCGATCCCCCATTGCGGGAGCCGTCCACCTCCGAGTACCTGGGCAGATGGACAGAACACAGCACAGTACACGTGCCACAAGACCCCATCGCCATAGGCCAACTTTAGGAGCACCACTAGCCTGATCCAAGTACAAAGTACCCAGCGCGCAGGCGGAGTTCCTCACTCCACCGCTGCTGGTGTTTCCTTCTCCCTTGCCAACTGGCTCTCCCCTTTTTATCTCTCATTGTCCTCCATGGGGACAGGTGTCCTGATTACGTCCCGCTCTTGATTGGGTCAAGTCTTCCCAGCATGATTGGGGTCTCTGGCAGCCAGCTCAAGGACGTGCAAAACATGCAGACGTTAAAACATAAAAATATTAAAACATGCAAGTAAAACAAAACAACAAATCTCTAAAATCAAAATAAAAACATTTCTGCAGTTGCACCATCTCACATATGAATGGAGAGAGTAAAACAGATTATTCCCCATCATGGCTGAGTTTTAATGGGTTGCAGATGCAGTGCAAAGCCCTATGTGGAGATTTGTGCTTAAAATATAGGAGCACCCCTTTAAAGGTGACAACAGTCTAACATCACAATGGCTTTTTTCTGTGCTCAGTCTGCAGTGGTATAGTTGTGTCAAAACTGGATAAAGGTATATATAAACTATATGTGTGTGTGTGTGTGTTTTCTCTCAGGTATTGGATATGCAAGCCAAATGATCATATTTTACGGATGCATTAGCTACATTGTGATCTTGGCCTGGGCTTTTCTGTACTTATTCTCATCGTTTTCAAAAGAGCTGCCCTGGGCTGTCTGTAATAACACATGGAATACAGGTAAATTAGTGTGTGAAGCCAATGTTCTGACTGTACAGACTATTGGGTATCTCTTTGTGTTTTTGTGGATGTTTCAGATGCCTGTGTGGTTTTAAATGATTACAATAGTACAGGCAACAGGACCTCCTCTTCCTCTGTCATAGAGTTTTGGCAGTAAGTCGTAACTGATTTTCTTTTTTGTTATTTATGGCCTTCATAGACAATGTAACCAGAGGAGAAACAGCAGGACAGAAATTCCATGCAAAAAAAATAGCCAGACTTTTGTATGTTCACAAGTATTTCATAACCAAAGACGGACATCTCTACATGACAGAAAATGTAGTTGTTTGAGTTAGAAAAGCCAGCACTAGGCCTACATATAAATCGGCTGGTTTATGGGGTTTGTGTGCAATGCATGTTTCACAAGAACTACTGACATCATTTTCAGTGGTGTTACTGCTCTGCTCTGAAAACACTTTTAATCATTTATCATTATTTCAATGTTATCATTTACACACACCAGCCTTGTAAATGTGACAACCACCTCCTCTGACCGCGCTTGTTGGTTGTTGCAGGCGGCGTGTCCTGAATATTTCATCTGGGATCGAGGACATGGGCCACGTCCAATGGGAGCTCTGCTTGTACCTGCTGCTGGCCTGGACCATCTGCTACTTCTGTGTGTGGAAAGGAGTGCGCTCCACTGGAAAAGTAAGAACAACTCAACAATTGTCCAGTCAAAACCTGAAACCTTATTCTGTGGAGAGTGAAGGTGGGAGTGGATCTTTATCTTGTCAGTGCGCAAATCTTTTGCATTTGACCCCATAGTTCGGCCATGCAACTTACTCCAAGGGGCTGAAAGATCTAATAGTCGAAATAATGAATGAATTATTCAATTAAAATCACTGAATATAATTAATTTTTCAAATATTCCACTGACTCAGAAACAAAGAATGGTTACAAACTATGGATCATTATTTGTTTAGCCCAGTTTTCTCAATTGGTGGGTGAAAGAACCATTTTCAGTTTTGATTGAGAGCCTTGTGACCTATGCTTGAATAAACAGTAAAGAAATGCTGTAAGTTCTACTTTTATGAGAAACGTAAATTCTATATTTACTTAGATAATGCTTAATGATGTATTTATTTTGGTCGGGACAGTGCATGTTAATGAACATACATGGGACTCATGCATGCAATCACGCCACGCCGGCTTGTAGCCTCGGGCTAATTTCCATCCGTTGTCCGACACTCTCCCGCTCCCTCAAACACACTCTTATTCACCCTGACCTATTGTACATGTTTTTAGTGGGGGAAACTGGAGTATCCGGAGGAAACCTACGCAGACATGCTGTGCCACCCAATAATAGGTGACGCATTGAACAGCTGCACAGTATAGTGCATGGGTCCATCTCTGCCCCAAATAATTGGTTCAAATGCAGATAAGGCTTTGTATTTTGGTGGATTCAGACATGAGTTTAGCAGTTTCAACAACCAAGTACCTACATTTCTGCAGAAAATCCCAATGTCTGAACCCTAAATGTATATATATTGCATTTATATGGAGATATATGCATTTCACCTATGCCAGAGTACAATGCAAATATCAAGGTACAAATAAAGTAATGAAGACATAACTTATTTTTCTAGTAAAAACAGAAAATGTTCTTCCAACAAAAAAACAGCATTTAATTAAATGAAATAAGCTTACTGTACTTAGAAATCACTTTGAAATTATGAGACGGGGCTCAGATATTCACTACAGACATGATGCAGACACTCACTTCTTGGCCTGGGGCAGAACAGTGCAAAATGAATGACTAATGCAGGAGTGGCCAACCCGCGGCTCTCGGGCCGCATGCGGCCCTTGGCCAATCAGAGTGCGGCTCTTTGCATGATTAGATATTTTTAACACAATGCGGCTCTTTGCAAAAGAATTGGTACATGTTGCCCATAAACTGTAACAGTCTTTAAGAATCTTGACCAAAAATCCAACCATAGTCCTACAGACCCTGTTTTCCATCTCTACGCATGAACGAGAGTCCGTCTCTCTTCTTTCCGAGGCGGCGTGTAAAAGGTGCTCGTGCAGCAGCCTCGCTCAAAGCGCGATGTAGGTTAAACAACAGTCAGGCAGATCGTGGCACTGGGATCAGCTTCCGTGCTTTTCAAGTTTCTGATTAGCCAACTCTTTATTTGATGAAAGTTGGCCTCATATTCACAGAAAAAGATCATAATTAGTAAATGGAAAAAAGCGGAGCTCTAATGAAGCGTATGATGCGAAGCGCGACATCGTAACGCGGAAATACGCAAAGTCGTTGACTTTTCTGTCACACATGCTGTAACTGTAACAAATGCAACATAAAACAGAACCTCAGACGTCCTCCAGAGGCTCCTGATTAAAGCTTATGAACTTTGTGCAGCCTAGAGTGCGTTCTCTGCACAGTCCAGTCAGGACCAAGCTGCAGGCACTGAGCGCACAGGCCAGGGGCGAACCAGAGGAGGGGGCTCAGTGGGCAGGGCCCCACACACAAATATACACCAGCATTGAAAAAAACAAAACAAGCAACAACAAAAACTATTCAAAATAATAATATTGTTAATAAATAGATCAAATGTTGTCCCAGTCAGAACAGAATAGCAGAAAATGTCAGTTTATTTAATATACATTTATTTCAATCTAGGTGAGGAGTAAAACTACCACAATTATTGAAAAGAAAAAGGCCAGGCATAAAGTTATTGTTTATTATGATTAAATATAACAGTTTCATTACATTTAATCATATTAAACTACCACACTCGGATTTCGCGAATGGTCGGTGCCTTTGTGGCTCTTCACAGGATCAAGGTTGAACATTTCGGCCCTTGGCCTCTGACCGGTTGGCCACCCCTGGACTAATGGTTAATTTTATTGACGTATTTTATTTAATTTTTTTACTGAAGAAGGAACACATGCCAGCATGACTGTGCATGCTTGAGCAGAATCAAATCCATCTTGTAATGTTATCATTATCATAACTCTCTTTAAAAATGTGCTTTTTTCAAAGGCTACCTACTTCACCGCTACCTTCCCTTTTGTCATGTTGTTTGTGCTGTTCATTCGAGGCATGACTCTTCCTGGAGCTTTTCACGGTATCAAGTATTATCTGTACCCCAATCCCACCCGGCTGGCAGACCCGCAGGTTTGACTTACATTCATTATAGATATACAGTTGTGCTCAAACGTTTACATGCCCTCGCAAAACTTTCTTATTTTTTGACTATTTTTCAGAGAATATGATAACACAAACACTTTAAATCATAATGAAAAAAATAAACCAAAATGATCCTGATCTAAAGTTTACATACCCCGGTGATCTTGGCCTGATATTATGCACACAAGTTAACACAAACAGGTTCGACTGGCTATTAAAGGTCAGCATCCTCACCTGTGATCTGTGTTTGTAATTATTAAGCGTGTATATAAAAGGTCAGTGAGTTTTTGACCTCCTGACAGACCCTTGCATCTTTCATCCAGTGCTGCACTGACGTTTCTGGTTTCTGAGTCATGAGAACTGAAAGTATCAATCAGCAGTGTTTAAACTCTACGTAAGTGGAAAATGTGGGAATCTGTTGAAACCAAGTTCAACCAACCAACATTTCAGTAACAACTGGCAGGAAATATTGGATAAAAAGAAAAACCCACAAATAACTTCAGCTGAAATACAGGACTCTCTTGAAAAAAAAAAAAAAGGTGGTGTGGCCGTTTCTAGATGCACAATGAGGCACTTGATGAAAAATGAGGAAACCGAGGAAATAAAGAGGCCCATCCACAACTACTACAAAACAAATCCAAGCTGTTATTAATGTTAAAGGGGGCGATACACAGTGAAAAACTACTTTTTTGTGTTATCATTCCTATTCTCTTAAAAATGGCACACACAAAAATAAAACATTCTGCTAGGGTATGTAAACCTTTGAGCACTGGACAAAGTTTGGAAATGACTTTTCGACTTTCAAGACTATAAATTCTTACTGAAGGCATTAATTTATGAGTAAACACAAAAAGTGAAATAGATTCTTGAAAATAGCCGCTTTTTAGTTGTACTTTATTACTTTATTGTCCCCGTAGGGAAATTTGTCCTCTGCATTTGACCCATCCTTCGATGCCACTGGGGCAACCCGTAAGGAGCAGTGGGCGACAGCAGTGCCTCGGGCCAGACTCATGGTCAGAATCACCTGGCTGGAGGATTCACCTATTTTACGTGTTTTTAGTGGTAGGGGAAACCAGAGTGCCCGGAGTAAACCTACGCAGACACAGGGAAGAACATGCAAGCTCCACGCAGAAAGACCCCGTCCAGGTGGAACTCGAACCCAGGACCTTCTAGTTGTGAAGCACGTTGACGTTTTCTCAGTGGGCTTCAGAAATGGTTTTGACTTCACGGGACTGTTGAAAACCATTTCAGGGGACTAACTTATGAAGCTCATTGAGAAACTGGCAAGAATAAAGGGTGGCAATTTTGAAGAATTCAAAAATATAAAACACATTTTGAGTTATTTCACCCTTTTTTTGTTTCCCCACGTGTTCATTCATAGTTTATTGTTTACGAAAATCACACAATCACACAATAGTGTTGAAAAAAGAAAGAATAGAAAAGTTGACACATTAAAAGCGTTTCCAAACGTTTTGGCGGGTGATGGTTCTCAACTTGTATTCCTATCAATGAATCAAAGTTTATTTCTAGAGCACTTTACAACAACATGACAAAAAACAATAAATGTTGTCATCTGTGCGTTTGTAGGTTTGGATGGATGCTGGGACCCAAATATTTTATTCCTACGCTATTTGTCTCGGAATACTTACAACCCTTGGGAGCTACAACAAGTACAACAACAACTGTTATAAGTACGTCTTTCCTAATTATTCTTTTGTGGTGGAGGTAATAATAGGTGAATTAACTAACAAATAAGAATGTTTCTAATTTGCAGAGACTCTTTTTATCTTTGTCTGCTGAACAGTGGAACAAGCTTTGTTTCTGGATTCGCCATTTTCTCAGTCCTGGGGTATATGTCACAAAAGCAGGGCATAGACATTGCATCAGTTGCGGAGTCAGGTCTGGACAATATACAGTGCATTTCTGATATTTGCAATATTAGTTTCATTAATACTGCTATCGGTGTACAGGCCCTGGTCTCGTGTTCATAGTTTATCCTCAAGCTGTGACCCTTCTGCCTGTGCCTCAAGTCTGGGCTGTCTGCTTCTTTATTATGATTATTTTATTGGGCATTGATGGCCAGGTAAGACACTAACTCTTTTGTTGAAAATGTTGTTGTTTGATTTTTATATTTTGTGTCTGCAGTTTGTTGGAATGGAAAGTATTATGACATCTTTCACAGATGTCTTTCCATCTCAGATCAGAAAGGGCTACCGCAGGGAGCTTCTTCTGTTTCTCGTGTGTGCTATTTCTTTTATTATTGACTTGCCATTAGTAACACAGGTGAGTTTTTTATCAGTGGAAAGCCTGACTGTAGAACACTGGTTTATCAAAATATAAATGAGACTGCTTTCAGGCCGGAGCATACATTCTGCAAATCTTTGATCACTACGTGTGCAGCGGACCGACATTACTTTTAATGGCAATTTTACAATCAGTTGTTATTGGCTGGATTTATGGTAAGATATGAAAATGTATATTAATTTATTAATTATTACCGTGATTGTACAGCTGTGCAAAAATTGCAGTCAGATGGTAACATCTGAACCACTATTCCCTTTTTAAATGTCATGTTTTTCTTTTAGGTGCACAGCGTTTCTCTGACAATATTGCGGACATGATAGGATACAGACCCATGTTCCTGGTTAAATACTGCTGGCTGTATGCAACTCCTGCAATATGCAGTGTATGTATTTATATTCAAGACTAAACTTGCAGGTGATTTTGCTGTGTCTTTACTGAGTGTAATGTTTCAGGGAACTTTCATCTTTCTGCTGTTGAGATACAGCCCTCTGAGGTTCAATAACTCTTACGTGTATCCCTGGTGGGCCTATGGCATTGGCTGGTTTCTTGCTACTTCTTCAGTTGGAATGATTCCACTCATTATGGTGTACAAAATAGCCAATGGAAAAGGGACAATCTGGCAGGTCAGTCAAGTTCATGGTTTAGATACAGAATAGTATGTGCAAGAAATAATAGATTTAACTTCTTTATTTTCCTGTAGCGAATTAAAAAAAACTCCCAGCCTGCAGATGATCTTCCAGTGATGGCTAAAATAATGGCGCAACTTAATTTATCTGTCTCTAAAGCATGATGTTGGCTACTTGTATTTTTTACTCATAATTCATATTCTATTTTGTATTTTGCTTAATTTAGGTTTAAGTTTGGTTATTTCTTTTGTTTTTGCTAAAGTTATTTTGCCCTTATGCTTATAATTTGTTGTTTCTTATTTCCGCTAATTTAGATAATTATTTACGTTATTGTTTATTGGTCACTGGTGCTACATGATCATTTGCATAAGTAGGTCATGGTGGGTGGGACTTCAGGCTGAGAGGGCACATGTTAAATGCTGAATATTTATATTCATCAGTGGCAAGTTCAGTCCTTTTTTTATATTGATATATATATATATATATATATATATATATATATTACCTTTTGTTTTTATTTCAAATGAACCTAATGATATACGGTTTAGCAATTTAAAGATCAATGCATGTTTTTTATTATGAGACTGTTACTTGATTAGAATGATCAATAAAAAAGATGATCTGTAAAAGTGCATTTGTTAGGTATGTGGACATCTTTACCAACCATAGTCCTACAGACCCTGTTTCCCATCTGTTTCCCTGTCTCCCTCCCTTTCGAGGCGGCATGTAAAAGGTGCCCGTGCAGCAGCTTCACTCAAAGCGGGATGTAGGTTACACAACAGTCAGGCAGATCGTTGCACTGGGATCAGCTTCTGTGCGTTTCAAATTCCTGATTAGCCTACTCTTTATTTGATGAAATTTTGCCTCATATTGACAGAAAAAGATCAAAATTAGGAAATGGAAAAACGCCATTGACTTTTCTTTCACATGTGCTGCAACTGTAACAAATGCAACATAAAACAGAATCTCAGATGTCCTCCAGAAGCTCCTGATTAAAGTTTATGAACTTTGTGCAGCCTAGAGTGCGTTCTTCCAGTCAGGACCAGGCTGCAGGCACTGAGCGCACAGGCCATGGCAGGGGCGAATCAGAGGAGGGGGCTGAGTGGGCAGGGCCCCTCACACTAACACACTCAGGCATAAAACATTATTTAATATACATTTATTTCAATCTTGGTCAGGAGTAAAAACCATTAAATCTAATACAATTATTGAAAATAAAATAAAAAGGCCAGGCATAAAGTTATAGTTTATTGTGATTAAATATTACGCTTACATTACATTTCATCAGTTTAAACTACCGCCCCTGGATCTCGTGAATGGTCGGTGCCTTTGTGGCTCTTCAAAGGATTAAGGTTGAACATTTTGGCTCTTGGTCTCTGACTAGTTGGCCACCCCTGCCCTATAGTATACAATAAAACGCGTGTGTATACGTTCAGTATGATGAAAGTTACAGCGGTTTCTAGTTCAAAATCGGCATCTATCTTTTGTCCCACCCATTCCATTGAAACGAATGAAGATCAGTGTGACCTAAAAAGAGAAATGACCATAACTTTTTAAATATTCAAGATTCTCTCATCAACATTTCAGTAAAGATTGATTTAACATATTTCCATTGGTGGAACGTGTTAAAACATAATTTTATATTTTAGCTCTTTTAGTTCATTTAAACATTGGGAGTTTGAATTAATTAGGCTATTTTCAGTTGTGTCAGTGGACAGAGTAAACAAAACGAATTTATGAAAACTGCATTTATGAAGAAAAAAAACGCCTAACCTCGAAAAATTGCTACAAAAGGTTTTTTAATGGTTTTCTGTAGTATCAGTTGTGCTTATTAACATATTAAAAGTCAACCAAAATCTGGACACCGGAAAGGTCTCATTTTCAAGATGGCATCCAAGAAGGTTGCCAAATCCTTAAAATGCCTATTACTCCTTTATTATTCATCCTAGACCAGTCATGTTGGTGTCTAACCCCATGTTTTAGGTATCTAGGAATCCAATATAGGCTTGTTCAAATTGTGGTGTCATGATTGCATAATTGTGAAATAGAAATGGTGGACAAATACTCTATATATTAATATTAGTGAGGTTGTCACGGCAACGGCACACATTTTCAACACAACTTTACATCGCTTCCCAGATTTACAAATAGTCATCGTCACACTCTCCCTCCCGTAAAGGTTGATTATGTCGATTGTCACAATTTTCCACTTGACATGATCCACAAGCAGGCGCGCGGTAGTCCATATCCTCTGCAACTACACTGTGGTGTTCGGCAGTTGTGCTAGTACAGTGGGCTATCTGCAGGAGACTTTTCCGGGCAGCAGTTTATCGGTCATAACTGGCACGAACTAGCCTGGCCTTATCCATCCGTAAAGTCCAGTCAATTATCATTTCCATACGTGTACGTTCCAGACCTTGTAACAAACAAGGTCTTGTGACTGAGGAACTGCAGAAGAAAGACTGCAATGTTATCAATGCATCAGGAGATGCAGACGTGGACCTTGTGAAGGCTGCAATCAAGGCGTCACAACATCAGCCAACGACCTTGATAGGCAAAGATACAGACTTACTCATTCTTCTTCTCTACTATGATGAACAATTGGGGTCTCTATTTTCATTCAGGACAAATTCCACAGTTCCTCAGGTTTACAACATCAGCGAGATGAAACAAGTCCTGGGGAGCGACGTGTGTTCTCAGTTGCTGTTGCTTTCACAGGTTGTGACACAACTTCCCAGATTCATAGTGTTCCAGAAGAATGAGAGATAGAATTTTTTACTTATTACAAAACCAAAAGTTTACATAGATTTCATTCATATTTGTTAGAATTGCCTTTAAACAGTGACTTTGACTTGGGTCAAACATTTTGGATTTCCTTCCACAAGCTTCTAACAATAGTTGGATGTGTTTTGGTCCATTGACTTTGTTTTCCTTAAGCCACTTTGTAACCAGTTTTGGCAACTTGGCTTTGGGTCATTGTCCATTTGAAAGACCCATCTGTCCAAGCTGTAACTTCCTGGCTCTTGAGACGTTCGTACAATTTTTCCACATAGTTTTCATATTATTTTTTTTACAAAACGTGACAATTTACATCATTCAGTTTTGTTGATATTGAGGTTCGTTTTGCAAAAGGGAATCCCACGAAGCGCAATGTTTATGGACAGGGACCCACAATTAAAATAATATTTTACATACAACCAAAATGCAGAAGCAAAAAAAAAACAACATAAGTACAAAAGAAAACAGAAATTACAAAAATTGCCTGTTAAATTTACCTATCCAGTCTCTACACATCATAATATTCTAATCAGATTTACATCGTTTGTACATCATGACATTTGCATTCCATGTATTCAGGGGCCAGACCAACATGCGACCAATGTGACTCATCAGTCATATGGATTTTTAAACAAAACGTAGCAATACATTTTAAAAGGTTTTCTAAATATGTAAAATGTGATTCCTTTCTTCATTATGTGATCTATTTTGTGAAGTGCACCAGTCCCTCCCACAGCAAAACAACCCCAAAACAAGCATGATACTGACACCCCCGTATTTCGAAGTTGTGATGGTGTTGTCAGGCTGCAAGATTCACCCTTTATCCTCCAAATGTGACCATGGTCATTATGGCCAAAATGTACTTTATCCTTATCCTTTTTTTCATTTGCAAACTCCAAACTGGCTTTTTGATGTTTCTTTTTGGGGTCAGAGCTTCTTCCTGGCAGAGTTCCCTCTCAGCCCATGTCGGTACAGGACTTGTTTCACTCTGGATAATGACAAACTCTTACCAGGTTCAGCCAACATCTTCACCAGGTCTTTTGCATTTGTTCTTGAGTTGATCTTCACATTTCAGACACAGTACGTTCATCTCTGGGACACAAAACCCGCCTTCTTTCTGATCTGTATGATGACTGGACATTTCCATCATTGTTTTAACCAATGAACCTGAACCTTCAAGTGTCTGTAAATTACACCCAAGGATGAACCAGACTTGAGCTTCCAAGGTCATGACATCGTCATCTGGGCTTTAAACTGATTAAAGGTATAGTAATATTAGTGTATTTAGACTTCTAACTGTAAAAAGTGATAAAAAAATGTATATCTCTCATTCCTCTGGAGTTTGATGAAATTAATAATTTTGACCTAAGAAGTGTATGTAAACATGGTTCTCAATCTATGTTTGGTGGCAAGAGTACCGATTCACTAGCCTCTTTGTGTTATAACCTTTTTAGCAAGAAAATCATTTCCGCCAAATCATTTGTTACCCCACAACATATCCCTCATACCGAGTCCTCAATTTAATATCATTTGGTCAGAGTGTATTACCAGATTATGTGGATTGGAAAGGAGAGTGACATGAATGCGGTGGATTGGGTTTGGAAACTGGAGGACAATCGGTTTGTGCCAGTTATGACCGATAAAACTGCTGCCCCGAAAAGTCTCCTGCAGATGTTCCACTGTAATTGCACAACTGCCTGCCGAACACCACGGTGTAGTTGCAGAGGATATGGACTACCATGCACGCCTGCTTGTGGATCATGTCAAGTGGAAAATTGTGACAATCCACATAATCAACCTTTACGGGAGGAAGAGTGTGACAATGACTATTTGTAAATCTGGTGCAGATCAAAAGGTATTTTTTTCAAAAATAAGACTTGTAATCACTTTGCTATTGCAATCATTTCACTATAATCTAAATATGCTAATTGCCAATAAACTGAGATAAGAGAGGTTAAAACCCATCCAGGTCTACCATGTCAGGGCCGACATGGTCGCTCACCTCGCAGACTTTAGCGAGTGTTGGGGCTTTAAAATGAGCCCATCCATGTCCCTCTAAGCCTTTGGGAAGCGATGTAAAGTTGTGTTGAAAATGTGTGCCATTGCCGTGACAACCTCGCTATTAATATATAGAGTATTTGTCCACCATTTCTATTTCACAATAATGCAATCATGTCACTACAATTTGAACAAGCCTATTGGATTCCTAGATACCCAAAACATGGGGTTAGACAGCAAAATGACTGGTCTAGGATGAATAAAAGGAGTAATGGGCATTTTAAGGATTTGGCGACCTTCTTGGACACCATCTTGAAAATTAGACATTTCCAGTGGTCAGATTTTGGTAGACTTTTATTATGTTATTAAACACCTGATACTACAGAAAACCATTGAAAAAGTTAGAAAGTTCATAAAACTTTGAGAATCCAACAAGACACTCTTCATGTCCACCTCCTTCTCCACAGTATTTGAAAGGTATTTATTCAATTATTGCGTATTGAAGTAAAAAAAAAAATTATGTTTGAATTTGCTACTGCGGTAGTAAATGAAGAACGATTCTCTCAAATTCTACACAAGACTGAAGACAATGGGCTATATGCACGCAAGCGTCACGTGATTCTAAGTAGTCGTTTGCGTATCCTGTATCCGTTATTTCCCTATGAGGTCTTGTCTAAAAAAATAAATCACTGAAGATTACATGGTAGACAGTGAGTTACTGGTGGACAGTCACTAGCATCATGTTAAAAACATCGCGTCAGGGGCAAAAGATTCACTAGAGGAAACGTCCGTGCTCATCACAGTAAGTGTTTTTGTCTTGAAGCTACCGGCTAACACGAATTAAAAATGAAAATAGCTACACAATTTTAAACGAGCCTGCTCAAAATATAATCTGCCTGTCTTTAGTATAAATACTTTTTAGACGTTTAATTTTTGTGGTGGTGTTTTTTTATACTAGCCATTAGCGCTGAGATAAAAAGTCCTACCTCAAAAAACACAGACGTTTCCTGCAGTCAAGAATTTACATCCAACGTAATGTTTTTAACACGTAGCGAGTCACTTCGGATCAGTATCTCACTGTCAGTGATGTTTCCTTGAACTATACATTGTTTTAGACAAGGCCTCATAGGGAAATAACAGAGACAGGATACGTAAGCACCGACTTAGGATCCACTTGGAAGTCACGTGTTTGCGTGCATAGAGCACATTATCCTGACTACGTGACTGGTGACTTACTGTGGGAATGGCCATCTAACTTCAGCCAAACAGGCTATTTGCTCTCCCGCTCTAAAAATGATCAGGGCAATACCCGGTCACAGATATCGGGGACAAAAATGGCAAATCCATTTTAGAAATCTCCACATACCTACATTTGTCACACAAAAACATTCAAATATTTAACAATTTATTTAAAAAAACAAAACAAATCTAAAATTATATATTTAGGAGGATACAGTGGCTCTAACTATAAGGATATCGTCGACCGGTCTGTCCTGGATGTTGGTCTCCAACATGCCAATGCGGTTCAGGACTCCAACTCCCTGATACACTCTGCCAAAAATTGTGTGCTTCCCATCAAGCCACTGAGTTGGAGCTAAACTAAGAAAAAACTGACTCCCATTAGTGTGTGGACCTGCATTAGCCATAGCCAGAATACCAGCACCTAAAAGATAGACACACACATAATTTAATTACTACATTAACTATCATCATCATCATCATCATCATCATCATCATCATCATCATCATCATCATCATCATTATTATTATTATTATTATTATTATATCATTGTAAAAAATACAAATCAAGAAAAAGTATTTGTCTGGTGTGTTTTGAACAATTAACAAAAATAAATTCAAAATAAACTGTACATTTTGATTGTATATAAAAATGATTATAAATGAAGGTGGACTTACCAGTAAATTTGAGTTCAGGATGCAGTTCATCTTCAAAGTTTTTGCCAAATATAGAGGCACCTCCTCGCCCTAAAACCACAACAAATTGACATTATTCACCTCGTTTGGGGCGATACTGCCACACACAGTAATGGGCTTCACCTGTTCCAGTTGGGTCTCCGCCTTGCACCATGAAGTCCTTGATTATTCGATGAAATTTTGTATTGTTGTAGTAGCCTCTTCTACACAGTTCTGCGAAGTTCTTGCAAGTATTAGGGGCATGATCCCAATACAATTCCACTGTGACTGTTCCCATCCTGAAGAACAAAGCAATTTATCACAAAAAGCCATATAGCTAGTCATTAGCAGACACAGTTTACATTTAAAGCTGCATTTACAAACGTAGACTTATTTCGTTGGTGATAAAACAGTTTTTAGGACTCCACACATGCGGCTCGCTGTAATACACGTTTAACTTACGTCGTCTCCAGCGCAACAGTGGCTGGTTGCCATGAGTTTGGAGGAATCCCGGACATTACTTCTACTTTGACCAAACCCCAAGTATTTTTTTCTAAATATTATAATACTTTTTTCATAAAAGGCGCGCAGATTGATTCAGCATGCTAGCGCTTTCATTCTTTCGAAAGCTTTCTTCCTCTTCTTTTTCCTGTTTCTTCTCCTTCTTCTTTGGTTTAATGGCGTGTGGAAACCAACAGCTTAGGCGCACGCCGCCACCTACTGTACAGTGTGTGTCAACGCCAGTTCATGTTCCAGATGTCAGGACGTCATTTTGTCAGGTGGAGTCAAACAGTGCAGAATAACGTTACTTTTAAATCACTACTCAAGTACTTAAGTAAAAAGTAGTTACCCAAATAAATACTCACATAAAAGTTAAAAAGTATGGAGATAATGTTACTGTGTGGTATTGAGTAACCTTGGAGTAGAATGATTTATGTTTCAGTTGTGACATAAATTATGAGAAACTAAATTTGTAATAATGTGAAAATCCTAATATTCCCAAATCAAATGAAATAAATGCAATATATATTTCGAGGGAAAAAGACGCTAAAAACACAAACATGAGTCATCTTCTGTACTATATTGTTGAAATGTCCAACGTTTCGCCTCTCATCCAAAAGGCTTCAAATTAGCAGGTGATTAGCAGTGTTTTTTATAATATAAAAAATATACTCACAGTGGCACAAGTAGGCCTGATTGGCACACATACACTTGTTTTACTCAAGTAAAAGTAAGGAGTGTTCATTACAATATTACTCAAGTAGAGGTAAAAAGTACTGAATGATATATAGTACTAGTAGCCTAGTATAGTTTCTTCAAAAAGTTAGGCTAGGCTACTTATTCTTGAGTAAATGTAGCCTCGGCTAATATGACGTCATGTTTTGATACCACTTTTAGAAACCTTGATGAGAAAATAACTTGTTTGGGACCGTTTTTGTTTTATGTGGATAGGCCCAGGAATTACAGAGATATTAGTAATAAACCAGGTATAAAAATGTTTGTACTGTCATGGTTACCATAGTTACCAGCGTGGAATTTTCAGCTGTCCTCTGTCTCAATTATGTGAACAGAAAGTACAGTGTAGAAAGAAGAAAGGGAGGAAAAAACCACTACACTATGAAAAAGCAGTTCCTTTTAAGAACCCTATCAATGCCCTTACTTTTATTACCACCTTTCCCCAAACGTCCAGCCTTTCTCCAATTCATACATCCTGTCCTTCAGAACACTCCTCTGTATCTCTTTCTTCTTACATTCCAATCTTGCTCCACACTCTCTGATACAGTAAGACCACAGTCGTTCACATTGATCTGATTCTGACTCTACTTCACAAAAACCTGCCTATATATATATATATATATATATATATATATATATATATATATATATATATATATATATATATATATATATATTTGAATAAAATGCCCAAATATATCTTCTTCTTTTTTTAGATTATACATGAAATGGAATAGAAAACTATAACTAAGGTAGCAATAGTTAACAGTATTTACCTTTATCTTGACCCTAGAGGGCGACAACTAGCATTGAATCCATTAAATCTCTGCTTGAGCTGGCGATACATAGACTGGCCCATATGGAGACAACAATAGATGCTCTATATTGGCTATATCTTTCACCAGTGGTGGAAGAAGTACTCAATATTCTTACCTAAGTAAACGTGCAGATACAAGACCAAAAAGTAAAAGTAAAAGTATCTGATAACATTTTTACTTAAGTAAAAGTACAAAAGTATGCATTGTAAAATGTGCTTTATAAGTAAAAAGTACAAGTATTTAAGAGTTTAATGTGCAGGATTTTTCCAAATCATTTGAATCAAACCAGGTCTAAACGAGTAAACCACTAAACCAGGTCAACAACAGGAAGTAAACCAGGTCTAAATCAGGACTAAACTAGGTCAGGTCTAACCAAATCTAAACAAGGTCTAAAGGACTAAACCCCTAAACCAAGTCTAAACTGGGACTTAAAAGTAAAGTAAAAGTACCTATTTGTACTTTTTACTTGTACTTTTTACTTAGTTACTTTCCACCACTGTCTTTCACTTTTTCTATAATACAGTAGCCTAGAAATACATCGCAACATAGTACTATTTAGTAGTTTGCAAATTCAACACTGCTTTGACAGATGAAGCCATTTCTATTTCCTATAGCCATGGAATTAATCAGATGAGTCCTAATCCAATTGAGCTGCTGCAAGTCTTATAACAGTACTCTAAGCTTGCAGCTACGTCGGTATTTTTGTGAGTACGCTTCAAGGGAGACAGTTCAAGGTATGTGTTTATGTTAAATTACTATATGAAATAAAGGTGTGCATCAGCTACTTTTAGAAAAAGTAGAATTTAAAGTGTATTTTTCAAGGTCAAAATCATGTCCATTCTGGGGATTCATGCCAGAGAGATCTTCGATTCTCGAGGGAATCCCACCGTTGAGGTTGATCTCTACACTGAAAGAGGTAAGAAAAAGTAGAGTATGTGTGTGGGCTGTCTGTTGCACAGGCAGGTTTTCCATTAATATAATCCTGTAATTAGCAGTTTTAAATGCTGTCTCCAGGTTTGTTCAGGGCTGCCGTACCTAGTGGTGCTTCGACAGGTATTTATGAAGCTTTGGAGCTCAGGGATAATGACACGTCTCGCTATCTTGGAAAAGGTTTGTCTAACTTTTTTAATAACATAGTAAACTCAAAATGTTGCAGACTGTTTTCTTTTTGTCAGTGATTTAACAAAGTTGCCTGCAATGCTAAGATTTACAAATCATGCGCTCAGTCACATGAAACATTATGTAAAAAAGTTACAATTGTTATGCCCCAGAAAATATTCAAGGCAATCAACCAGAATCAACGTGTCATGCAATGCATGACTTGTTCTCATATTGACAATGAATGTACGTAAACCTTTTTAACTGTAGCATTTATCCAGCGGTGCAAATGCAGTTTGTACAGATTTTCATCCTTTATAATTACGAGAATAGTTCTATGTAATAATTCTTAGCATGGGTATATATTTTTTTTATCAATATTTCCTTTTCAACACAGGAGTGTCACAAGCTGTACATAACATCAATTCAATAATTGCACCTCTTCTGGTGGGCCAAGTAAGGAGAAGTTCTAATATTTTATTTATCAGCATTTGTAATTATTTGATGTTCTCTACTTAGTATTGTTTAATCTTTATATCTAGAATGTATCTGTGGTGGATCAAGAGACCATTGACCACATGATGATTGCCTTGGATGGCACTGAGAACAAAGGTAAACTGACTCATCTTTATTACAAACTATTATTATCACAAATAATAGTTCAACTATTGTGCTACTGCTACTAGACCCTACTACTACTAGTACAACTACTCCTACTGATACTCCTAGTCCTACTACTACTCCTACTACTACAATGCCAAACCATGGTCCTTTTGTACTACCACTGCTGGTATTTAACCCGCCATTTAAATCTTTATTGTAAATCAGCCAAGCTGGGAGCCAATGCAATTCTTGGTGTGTCGTTGGCTGTGTGCAAAGCTGGTGCTGCAGAGAAAGGTGTCCCTCTCTATCGCCACATCGCTGACCTGGCTGGGAACCCAGAAGTGATTTTGCCAGTACCTGTAAGACTTTAGAGTTACTGTATAAATTACTATAACTACATAGTTACTATAACTATATGGTATTCAATACATTAGAATCTTAAGTTTACCACTTAAATGTCTTTTATTCTCCAGGCTTTCAATGTCATCAATGGTGGATCACATGCCGGCAACAAATTAGCCATGCAGGAATTCATGATTCTGCCCGATGGTGCTACAACTTTCAAAGACGCCATGCGTATTGGAGCAGAGGTGTACCATAATCTGAAAAATGTGATTAAGAAGAAGTATGGTCAAGATGCTACCAATGTTGGTGATGAAGGTGGCTTTGCTCCGAATATTCTGGAGAACAAAGAAGGCAATACAACTTTTTTGTTTTTTAGATTCTCTCATTCTAAAGTGCTCGAGTGCTTATTATTATTGTTGTTATTATTATTATTATTTTAATTCTTATTCTTCTTATTATAAGATAAGATAGGACTTTATTGATCTTACGATGGAGAAATTCACTGTTTTACAACAGCTCTCACTTTGCAATTAAAGAAGAACCTGTATTTAATGTACAATCAATAAAAAACGACTTTAAACTATGGTAGTTATGAAATGACAGGGGCTCAGGGGCTTTTGAAGGCCTCCGGAAGACTACCATTAAAGACACGGGACAATATGACAACGGCAATCACTGAAAAAAAAGTGTCTGAGTGAAAATAATTCATTGGACTTCAGGATACCAGATATGATGTCAATGCCATTTACATGTCATAATTGAACTGGAAATGAAATTATACATTTGGAGACCAGGTTTGAGCTGATTGAAAGGACTAGAGTTTAAAAATGTTACAATTATTGAAAATAATTATTTATTTATTGTTTATTTAAAATTATTTAAAATTATTTTTCACCCCCTACATGCGCCAGCAATGTCCTAATGTGTAGAACGAGCCCAGACCTATTCACCACAACTTCTGCTAAAATCATGCACTGTCGCTCAAAAAGTTGTTCCTTCGGGCCAAAGCACCATCTATCTCCACCGTCATGCACGAGCTTAATGACTGCGATTACGCGTAAGACCTGAGGTGGCAATAGCGAATAAAAAAAAAGTAAACTTCCATGTGGTCCCTTTAAGAATATTAGATCAGTGATTTTTTTTTTTTTACTATTTCAGAGCTGTCTTTATTCTTCTGTGTTTTTTATCCTTAGCTCTGGAGTTACTAAAGGAGGCCATTGCCAAAGCAGGGTACACAGACAAGGTGGTGATCGGCATGGACGTGGCAGCGTCTGAGTTTTTCAGGAATGGAAAATACGACTTGGACTTCAAATCTCCAGACGATCCAAGTCGCCACATCACTCCCAATGAGCTCGGTGATCTTTACAAGAGCTTTGTGAAAGATTATCCAGGTATGTTCATATCATATCATTACTATTTAGTAAACAGAGATAACAGAGAATATACTTTCAGTGCTTGTGAAAAATAAGCATCAGGAATTTATGCTACAAATGAATACAGATTCAAAGCCTTGGCTGTAGTGTTGTGTTTCCTATTATTCTTGATAAGAAAAATTAATTGACCTTTCATAAAACCCCGCCCCAAAATGGTCATTGTCCAATCATACCTCTGAGCATCATTGCTACCAGACATTCCCTGGATATCCACCCAATGAAAGCAATAGTGCAGGACCGTTTCTAAAAGTTCAAAGCCGATAAACAAGCATAAAAAAACACCGTCTGCTAACTATCAAGCTAATACTCGTTTACCATCCGCCATGTCGTTTGCCAAGAGTTTCATGGTCTGTCATTACTTTTGTTACAGAAAAGCTTTTGTCACAAAAAAAGCTGTTTCTGCCATTGGAAAATCTGGGATGTTTACTTTTTAAGTGCTACGGGATGCGTTTAGTTGCTCTTAGTAGACCCTTGATATTTCAGTCAAAGTTTAAAATAATTTTACGTCTAAGCTTGAGAATAATGACTTTTACCTCGTTGAGCCACAGTCGTGCGAGGGAGACAAAGCCATTGCAGCCTCTCTCTCCTCCACAGCCAGCAGCTAATCAGTATTGGACTACCATAGGAAGAGAGCTTGTTATTGTTGCTTTCCTGTCACGTATTTATCACTTTTGTCACATTTTTGTTGCTTCTTGACGCCTTTTTCAAGAAGCTTATAGATTTGGGTAAAGCCAAACTGGAGAAAATGTGCTGGGTTCAGGTGGGGTTTAAGAGGTTAAAGTAACTCCAGTCATATTTTCTAATTTCCTCAAGTGCTTTAGCACCAAAAGTTTGTAGTGTCCCCTTCGAGGAATATATTTTAAATATATTCCACTGCACATTGCAGCTCATTTTGCCTCATACTGGATAACATAGCGCTGGTATTGCACCAAAAAAGAATAACTTACATCCACTTTGCTAAGGGGGCGAGGCTTTTGCCAAAGGTCAATTTTCTTAGGTAGGTTAGGCATGTAAGAAATAGCATTTATAGTAAAAAGATGGGATTGATTGATTGGATTTATTTAAGTGATATTTACAAAAAAACTCAAAAGGAGTAGGCTGAAGCAAGAAAGCTTATAAGTGCCTACCCCCATATTCAAAATTAATTTACATTCCGGATACAGTGATACAACAGTGATTACAATGTATACTTTTTTTTCTTTTTCCTCTTTCCCATTCACATAATAACCAAATCCAATCATTACTTATAATTATATTAATTGACTATTGATTTAGTTAGAATAAGTATAGCACGACCATCAGCACGACCCATTATTACTTTAATTCCTGCCAGGGAAGGCAGGGTGTAATATGGCCAGTTGGTAGAGGGCACTAGCCCCCCATCAGTAAGCCCTCACCCTGCTGCCCTATTGTTGTGAGGCAGTTCTGAGCCCTATACTGGGTGGTGCATTAAAAAGACAAGATTAAAAAATCTACACTTGTCCATTATGGCCACATTTCTCGCCATTTTCCCACGAATGTTATCTATTTGTGGTCTCCAGCTAACCTTATGACTGAAGATCACACCCAGAAATGTATATTCCTTTACTTGTTCAATTTGAGCATTGTCAATATCGATTTGAATCTGAACATCACTATACCTCTGAGACAAGCAGTTGTAGATCTTTGCCGGAACCCAGAATTGTTGTGTCGTCCGCAAATAATATACATTTTAACTTTGTTGAGACTTCACACAGATCATCTATGTACAACAAAAAACAATTTAGGTCCTAATATTGACCCCTGGGGGACTCCGCATACTATGTTCCTTCGTCCTGATACATGTTCATCAATTTGTACGTACTGCTTTTTTTCAGTCAAGTATGACTTCAACCAATTGTTTGCAATCCCTCTGATCCCATTGTTATTTAGTTTGTTGAAAAGTATTTCATGCTCTATAGTGTCAAAGGCTTTCTGGAGGTCTATGAATATACCCAATGAATACAGCTTATTGTCAATATTGTTGGTGACTTCTTCGCTTAGATTAATTAATGCATGTGCAGTTGACCTGTTGTTTCTGAACCAATACTGACAGTCACTGAGCAAATTATGTTTATTCACAAAGCTGTCCTGGCGGGCAGCAAAATGTTTTTCCAGAATCTTGGATAGTTGAGGAAGTATAGAGATGGGTCTATAATTTGTAAACTGACGATTATCCCCACTTTTATAAATTGGAACGACCGTGGCAATCTTCATGAGGTTAGGGAATTCACCAGTTAAAAAGGATAGGTTGTGTATTTTGTATAATACATAAGAGATTTTACTTTTGCTTGTACACTGAACCTCTTTGCTCATCTGTTTTGGCTGGTGACAGTGGTGTCCATTGAGGATCCTTTTGATCAGGATGACTGGGCAGCTTGGACTAACTTCACAGGCAGCACTGACATTCAGGTGGTAGGAGATGACCTCACAGTCACCAACCCCTCTCGCATTTGTAAAGCTGTGGAGGAGAGGGCCTGCAACTGCCTTCTGCTTAAAGTCAACCAGATTGGCACTGTCACTGAGTCCATGACAGCGTACGTTTTTAATATAATAATAGGAAAGACACACTTTTAGAGAAACTACATGCAATTCAGTGTTTAAACTTTAAAGTTGAACTTTATCGATCCTTTTTAGATGCAGGATGGCCCAGGAGAGTGGGTGGGGCGTGATGGTCAGCCATCGCTCTGGAGAAACCGAAGACACTTTCATTGCAGATTTAGTGGTTGGATTGTGCACTGGACAGGTATGGTTTACAATATAAGGATTATATTTGACCTTTTGAGTAGGTAAGCGTATTGCACACGGTTGATCAATAATTTCAGATCAAGACTGGGGCCCCTTGTCGCTCTGAGCGCTTGGCAAAGTATAACCAGATACTTCGGTAAGTGTTAATGAAATTACACATATCAGATTACTTTATTTATTCTCTAAGGGAAATTCTATAATGCAGCTATACTGCAGAGCAGGTGTTCTCAAGTTCTCAAGCTTCGGAACCAAATACTACCCTAGCAGCCGTAACCCAAATAAAAAAAAAAAATATTGTATTCTTGAAGAAGCTTTAGATATGCCTTTAAGACTGAAATAATTATCAAAACAATCCAATAACATTCATCTTAACAGACCCCGGTAGTGTTTTCATGCCGTTTCAGACGGAAAATATTGGAAACAATATTTCTCTGGAATAGGCTCGTCCACTTTTGTGTTCCAATCCACCTGTTGAGAATCATTGCTGTGGGGTGCATAGCAACTAACTAGGGCTACATCAGTGTTGTAGGCCTAGTTAGTCGTCTTGTTTTTATTTATAATTTACTATAAATTAATGTTTACAGGATTGAAGAAGAGTTGGGAGACAAAGCCCGTTTTGCTGGAAAGAACTTTAGAAGACCATTAATGTAAAGACTAAAGCAACCTTATTTATGAGTAGGGTATTATTTAAATAGGCCTAACAATACTATTACTCAGTAATAACTGTGAATTAGCTTTACAATCATACCATTTGACATGATTGCCTATGTAAGAATAAATTATAAAGTTGGATGTGCAAATAAAAAAATGTAAAAAAGCAGCCTGTTGTGTGGGTGTCTGAAATTATTCTATTTAGGCCTTTTCCCCCCTTGAAACCATGTATTTTTTTTTTTTCAGCTGCATTTCTTACACAATCACATTGAGAAAATCATTTTCGATCTCGGATATCCTCCATATATTAATATGCCAAGATAAACGCTGTGTGTTGCCCTTTCCCCACAGTAGCTTACATAATTCTGGTTAATCGTGTCTGTGGTGCTCCCATAATACATCCATGGGCGCTCTCTTCGGGGTGTTTGATTCATGAATGCCTGTGCAGCAGCTAATGAGTGGAGCCAGTGGCTGCTTATCCTCGGCACATGCTCAGTAATGTACACCAGGCAACTTTGAAGGCTGGCTGTGGCTGCCGCTGAGGTCACTGCGCTGAGAAAATAGACTGACTGCCTGCTCCACGCCGCCTCCATTTTGAATAGCCATGTAATAGGGGATTCGCATAGTTTGTGTGCGTATCGCCCACTGCGCCGCGTAGTGTCAACAAGCCACATCCAAACATCCCTCGACATGGACGACCTGTTCAGTCCACGGAGGTAACTTAATCTACTTAATACCTGCTGTTTTCGCGGAATGATGTGCATTTTAAATGTTTTTGTGGTTTGTCGCGGCACTTTGGAGAGCGTTAATGTAAAATAATCAGCGTGTCAGTGGTCACGAAGTTGGTGTCTGGCTAACAAGCTAACCAAATAAAATCGCTACGGTATGTTACTGTCTCGTTAGCAGCTAGCCGATGTTTGTTGGTTAGATTCTGTAGTAATTTGTCCCCGTTGCTATTTCTTCACGACTAATTTGAAGTAAAGATGTCTGTGTAGTAAACTCTGCGTCACTGGGTTAATCCAAACGCGTTGGGGGAATACTGAGTGTTGGATCGCCTTTGGGTTTGACCTGTATATTTACATGGTCGCCTGTAAGCAGCTAGCAAGGTTAGGTCAGCGACATGTTGTGAAAGATAACACCGATGGGTATAAGGCCTTAAAATGGCATATTATGATTAGAAGAAACGTGCGTAGGAACGAATGGCAACCTGTTAATATACGGGGCAGCACACGCTGTTCCTGAAATGGTGACCGTAGACATTAGCGGCTCAAGTGTGATTGATTGACAGTCATTTGCGGTAGCCAGCGTCGGGTTTCATTCATGTATTATAAGGAAACGTCGTAGGTCACCGCTGAGATTGGCTCCCGGTGGTTGTGGAGGCGGGATGTTCTCGCTGAAACTACTGTTTACAGGAGGAAAGCTGGATGCACCGCGGCCACATACTGATTTAAACGCCTGGGCACAACACAAATAGTGAACATTGTAAATACGCTCAGAGTGACAGCATTATTCAGTGAAAAACGACACTCCCACACACAAACGCTGTTCAATTAATTTTTAACATTCCTATTGCAGGAGCCTGAACAGCACACAGGGAGAGATAAGAGTGGGACCTAGTCATCAGGTGAATAAACAAGCAATTACTTTAAAAATACAAACATGTAAACATTTAATCTGTTATAAATAACTACATGGACCATTGCAGTCTTTTTTTTAATTATGCAAACAAATATTAATTTACAGGCCAAGCTGCCAGAGTTGCAACCACGACCACAGTCTGGTTTACAGATTCAGACGGAGAATGAGGAGCTCATGTGGACACCGGGGGTCAATGACTGTGACCTGCTCATGTATCTGCGAGCGGCCAGGTGAGACAGTACTTACTGAGTGTAAGGTGCACCGAGGGGTAGCTTTCAAGTGCTTCACCAGGGCCAATTTGGCGCCCTAGGCAAGATTGAACGTTTGCGAATCCTTTTGATCATCATTGTCATATTATATTATGATGTGATATTATGATCTATTTAAAAAAAAAGAAAATCAGAACATGTGCTTCGTGAAACGTGCGCACAACAGTTAAATTATATTGGTTCGAATCCCAGCTCCCGTAGATTGTTGTGTCTTTTGGCAAGACACTTTACCCTCCTCGCCTTCAGTGTCTGCGTTCATTGGTGTATGAATGAGAGTGTGAATGGGCGAGTGGTTCCTTGCTGTAAAGCGCTTCGGGCCTGATGAAGGTAGAAAAGCGCGCTATATAAGTTCAGAACCTCTACTTCTGAAGTAAATTTACAAATTTTCACAGTGATGTTACGTGGCTCCCCGGAGACGTACAATGACCAGGGAGTTTGAAAGCTTAACATTTGTAGTTTCCAACACAAAAGACTGCAAGTCTCTATTAATTTTGGTTCCAAAGTTATCTTTGAAAATCGGCGATGTTGTAGATGTCAGGAGCATGGGGTTCAAAAATTAAAGCGCAATTTGGCGCCCCCTACACAGATGATGCCCTAGGTGCCCTGTGCGTCACTGTGTGTATTACCTTATAGTGTAAAACCCTTTTCACATGATTAATAGGTCATGTGCATGTCTAAATTCTTGTTTTCCTCACATCAGGAGCATGGCAGCATTTGCAGGAATGTGTGATGGTGGATCCACTGAAGATGGGTGTTTAGCAGCCTCTCGTGATGATACCACTCTTAATGCATTGAACATGGTAAGGCATGTAAAATATCTTCTTAATATTTATTTGTTACAATACAAATTACTGTAAATAGTATAATAATATCTCTTATAGCTTCATGCAAGCCATTATGATGCTGCAAAAGCCCTACAACGTCTTGTGAAAAAACCTCTACCAAAACTTATAGAAAAATGCTGGTCAGAGGATGATGTGGTAGGTTACTTATTATGCAGTAAATGCATCTATAAAACTACTGAAAAAGGATGATTTTTCAATATTCTTCGTTCTTTTTCAGAAACGTTTTATTAAAGGCCTCAGACAATATGGAAAAAATTTCTTCCGCATTCGGAAAGACTTTCTGCCCAGCAAGAAAACAGTAATTATCTACAGTTTTATATGCAAAAATGTTGTTGGAAAAAGAATAATACTATATTGTGTTGTTTCCTTAAACTCCAATATAAAGTATAATGTTGTTATAACCAGGGTGAGCTGATCACTTTTTACTATCACTGGAAAAAGACTCCGGAGGCTGCTGGAACGAGAGCCTATCGTCAGCAGCGCCGCCAGCCATCCACACGAAAAGCCAAAACACGCTCTGCTGCAGCTTCTTCAAATGCACCATCACAGAATTACTCAAGTTAGTCATAAATCATTTTACATAGTTGGTTGACATTTGATTTAAACAAATACATGTTTTTGTAGATGATGTGAGTTCAGCCAGTGAGGATGACCTTGATAGTGAAGACAGCGAGCAAGATGCTAAGAGCTGCAGCCACTGTGGTACAACAAGTATGTTCTCATGTTCACTCAAGATAAAACTGCCTTCAGTTAATGTGGCATTACTACCTTTTTTCTTAATAATTCTTCCATCAGACTCTAAGGATTGGCACCAAGGGGGCAAGAACAACCCTGTGTTGTGCACACGTTGTCGTACATATGAAAACAAACATGGCTGCCTTCCACCATCTCAAAAATCAGGCGGCTCCCTGTACATGTTCAAACCTGTTAAGGAGGAAGAAGAGGTGAACAGCAAGCATGGCATGAGGACACGGCGAAGCAGAGCACCTGTAAGCCTGAGGCTTCTGCCTGTAATAAACCTGTATAGGGATGTATCAGACACTAGCCTAAACAATGAATTTTAATGCTGTTGATTGCTTTTATTCTTCAAGTATTTTTTGTTGTTAATTGTGGTTTCATTTTCATTTGACAGCAATTATCATCTTTACGAAGTGGCCACAGGAGAATCACTGGTTCCCCCACTAATGAGGATCGTAACAGTCATTCTGGGTGTGCTACAAGAGCATCTGCTGCAGACAATAAAAACGATTCCACAAAGAGGGCAAACAAGGTAAAAAAGATGACAGACTTCCCTGTGCAAACTTAATTTTCTTTTAACACTAGCACGCAAAAGATTGACTAGGTTGTTCAAATGATTAAGTATGAAGATGTGTTTTATATTAGTTAGGCCCGAGCTGAATGCAGTAGTGTCTTTTTTGTTTTTGTTGTTGTTGTCAACGATCGCATTTTTGACCCTTGAAACGTGGGTGAAAACTCACCAGGTTTGGCAGAGACATTAGGGTGGCGAAAAAATTTATGAAAATTGGCAAATTGTCCACACCCAAAACAAAATTGCTTGACAGCGCCCCCTCAAAGTGGAACCCTATGCAATTCAGGACATGCGTTTTTTGGCGTTGGCTAATACGATCCGGTACAGTGAAAGGGGGCATCAGGACAAAATCCAGTTAAAATCCAGAATCCGTTTTGACTACTATTATGTTTCAATAATCTAGTCCCTGGTTTTTCATCCAAATAAACTCACACTTGGCACAGTGCATCTAGATCAGGGGTCGGCCACCTGCAGTGGCTCCGGAGCCGCATGTGGCTCTTAAGCCTCCCTATAGTGGCTCTTATTCCCACTGGTGCAGCCAAGAGTATACGCCGAAGCGAAACATCACCTCTCTCGTAAAAACACAAAACATAAAGTCACAAACGCAATGTAAAACAAGTTTTTAAAAGTCCTGGCAAAGGAGTTTGCTTCTAGTGATCTATGGAGCGCAGCCAGAGTGAGGAGACGGTGAAGCGGGGGTGGAGCAGAGAAATGTAAACAATATAAGAGTTTTGTAGATTGCTAAATCAATGCAAGCAGCTAAAAATATTACATATAAAATGCAGCAGAATGCTGCAAGTGGCATGTGATATGTTTAAAATTTCCTGGAAACCCCAAATAGTTATTACATAAAAAAACAAACAAAGCATAATTTTATTTTTATAAATATGGTGAATTTATTAGTATTTTTCTAAACAGATCAACAATAATATTAATCCGTTTGTTCAGTTGTTTGAACAATAAAACTATTTGCGGCTCTTTGAGAGTTTCATTTGGTGGTGGAATTGTCCTAAATGGCTCTTTGGATGTCAAAGGTTGCAGACCCCTGATCTAGACGTTGAAATTCAATATTCAACCTTGGTTTATGTCAATTTTCAACGGTCTCCTCATAACGTGGCAAAGAACGGGTAGATTTGTTTGTATTTTCGAGGACAGCTCACACTCACCGGTAACAGCTTTGAGCTTAAGTCACTAATACTGTCTGATTTTAGATGGAATCAGCTACAACTTGGTCATTATCATTTCGAGACATGGGGCTAAAACGATCATCCAATCCAGCCAGTGAAACTGTCTTGCTGATGAGTCAGCAAGGCCGGAGTGAATTGTGAGGATATGAGTCTGGGCGGTCGCAATGCCGGGTGGCTGCGAGCCGTGGGCAAGAGCGACACAGGGGCGGTCGCGCAGGAGGGAGTTGTCCAAAAGGGCAAGGGCCTATATCGCCCCTTGAAGCTTTAATTAGATAATTATGTTGTTCTAGTGCATGTAACTTGTGTAAATATATGGATATGATGTGTAGATAGTAAAAGATTATGTATATTCATTTAGAAAATAAAGGAGGAGGTTGTGTCATCAAAGTCGACCAAAAGAGTTAGGGAAAGCCCTGCTATGGAACCTGACCAGTCTGAAAAAGTAACAACTAAAAGGCCAAAGACTCAGGTAGGATGATTTATGACTAATTTAAAAAAAAAAAGGTTATTGTAATAAAGAATTAGCATCACATGCTACAGTAATGAAGTTGTTTAATTTTTCCATCAGGATCATCCGGGCTCCCGGTCAGAGGGAGAGGCTGAAGTTGAAGAGGAAAGCTCCTCAGAAAGCCGCAGTGCTCAAGATGATGGCAGCAGTGACACCAAAGATATTGATCAGGACAACCGCAGCTCATCTCCCAGCATTCCCAGCCCTCAACAGGGCAATGAGAGCGATTCCGACTCCTCTGCTCAGCCCAATGGCACTCAGTTAGAGCCAGCGGCTGCCTCTTCTGCTGCTCCTCTGGGCGAGGCATCAGCTTCACAACCTGTCCCATTTCAGGGTTCTGCCGTCATTCCTCCCCCTCCTCAAAGAAGCCCCTCCACTGACTCTCACACCCCTCCGTCTCCATCCCCAGAACCCACCCAGACTAGCTTAAGTCAAACTGCCACTGCTTCCAACAGTCATCCCCAGCCTGCTCCACACCCAGTGTCGGCGACTGGTCCAGGGCTGGACACTCCACTCTCTGCACCATTCCAGGTCCCATCTGTTGTTAACAGTGGGAGCACACAGCCCCAGCCGCCACCACAGCCACCCCAGAGAGCACCAATCTTCTACAGAGAACCACAGATGCCCCCGAGTCCTTTACAAGGACCACAGATCAAACCCCCTCCAACCACACCCATCCCTCCTTCACATAAACAGGTGCCACACTCACCTGCTGCTTCATACCCACAGATGCCTGCCAACCTGCCTCCTCCTCCTGCCCTGAAGCCACTCAGCTCTCTGCCTAACCAGCACCCTCCAGGGGCAGCTCCTCCTCCACTGCAGATGATGCCACAGCCTGTGTCCACCCAGCTGCCAGTCATCTCTCAGGTGCAGAATCTCTCTGCCAAAAGCATGGGTGCTTCTCATCTACCCGCAGCTTCTAGCACTATCACATCGGTTTCTGCATCTACCATCGTCCCCATCCAGAGCCTTCAGTCACCCCTCCCTCCACTGCGGCCCTCAGGTCACACAAACTCTCAAGTACAGGTGAAAGAAGAGCCAATGGATGAAGTGGAGGAGCCAGAGAGCCCCCCTCCTCCCCCCAGAAGCCCCTCTCCAGAACCAACTGTGGTGAACATGGCCAGCCATGCCAGCCAGTCTGCTAGGTATGACTGTCAAGAGACACTTAGCAGTATATGATATTTCACAGTAAAAACATTTTATTTTTAACATGCAAATAGTAAATGGTCACATAGTGCCTCCACATAAAATATTAGGCCTTCTAAGTCCCTCCAGGCCTAGGTCAAGATTGAGTTAGGCGTAAAGCAGTCTAAAAAGTATCTAAAAGGAGCGAAATGCACAGTATAAACTTGCCTTGCCTAAAATTGACTAAATTATGTCCATTAGAAATAACCATGTCTAACACAGAAAAACGCCAAACTTAATTGTATTACTAAAGCATGAATGATTAACCTCTGCACTCGGTTAAAGTGCGGGGTACCCTCTTTAACGGAGTGCATTTTCTTCAGTTTGGCTTTACCCAAAACTAAAATCTTCTCGACTGGAGCTTACAGCATAGCTGTCAAGTGTCCCGTTTTGGCCGGTAAACTACCGTATTTTGCCCCTCTTTCCCGCCGTCTTCCCGTATTAGTTGTATCGTGTAAACTTCCCATATTATTAGAAAATATACAAAATAACACTCCTCTGCCCCTCCGAACTGAACTCTATCTCTAGCCTTGTGAGAAATGCCACCTGCAGAAGCCTGAGTGACAATCGTCGCCAGGTTGCGTAGCTGTCAAATCTCTCGTTTTGGCCGGGAAACTACTGTATTTTCACCCGTCTTGGAGCTTGGTTGGGCTGGTGAGACGGCTCGCAGCGGGTGCGAGAAAATGTTCCATATTTTCAAATCCAAAACTTGACAGGTATGGCTTACAGCCTATTAGTCAGGTAACGCCTAATTTGAAAGCTAAAACTTACAAAATTCATCTAAGATTTGTCTTTGCATTGTCACATTTTTGTTGCTTTTTTCCACCTTTTCATCACTTTTTCTGTCACTTTCTTGTCGCCTGTTTTGTTGCGTTTGTTGCTTTTTTACCACCTTTTTGTCGCCTGTTTGTGTTGCATTTTTGTCCCTCTATTGATGCTTTTTTTGGCTACATTTTTATCCAATTCTGACGCTTTTCTCTAGAAGCTTTTGGATTTGGGTAAAATTGAATTGGAGAGAATGTGCTCGGTTAAGGCGGGGGTTAAGAGGTTAAAATTAATAAAGTCTAAAATTGCAGATGACCTAGAGTACCACCTGAAGAAGCCTAAGTACCACCAGTGGTACACATACCACAGTTTAAGAACCATTGATAAATGCATACATCCGTGCATCCAAACACTGGAGACGAGGCAGGTGAAGTGTCTGCCCAAGAATATAATAATGGTATGCATTGACGGGAGCTGGGTTTGAACCACTGACCTTAGAATCAGTAGGAGAATGTTTTACTATTTCAAGCTACTGCCGCACGTGCGCTGCATGAAAAGAAGTCAGGCTCTACAGATGTTTGAGGACATCTTTGTAAAAGAGATTGTCTTAATCTCAATGAATCTTTCCTAGACATAAAAATTAACTAAACGGGGCAATAAAGTCATATTTTGTAAGTATGTCCCCATTGTTTGTTTTTTACAGATTCATTAAACACCTGGATCGTGGATATAACTCCTGTGCCAGAACAGACTTCTTCTTCACTCCACTGTCATCATCGAAGTTGGCCAAGAAGAGGGAGGAAGCTGTAGAGAGGTCAAGAAGAGAGGCTGAGCTCAACGCTCGACAAGAGCGCGAGCGAGAAAAGGAGAGAGAGAGGGAGAGAGAAAGAGATGCTGACAGGAATGCTGTGAGTTGTGTAATATTTTAAATGTGTTCAAATACAACTAATAATACGTGTGACAGTGGTATACTTTCTGTTTGCATGCAGAAAGCCTCCAGTACCTCTCATGACAGCCGAATGAGTGAAGCTCAGATCACTCCCCATGGACGGCCTTCCTTCGAGCAGCCTCCCACCACTGTAGCTGCTGTGCCTCCATACATCGGTCCCGACACTCCCGCTCTGCGCACACTCAGTGAATATGCTCGGCCACACGTGATGTCTCCCACAAACCGAAATCACCCTTTCTATGTGTCGCTGAGCCCTGGAGACCCTCTGCTGTACCACATGTCAGGCTTGTACAGTACTGATCCCAGTCTAAGAGAGCGTGAGCTCCGAAATCTGAGAGAGAGAGAGCTGCGTGAGAGGATGAAGCCAGGCTATGAAGTAAAAGCCCCAGAGTTGGAGACACTCCACCCCTCTGCTAATCCCATGGAGCATTTTGTCAGACACGGTGCACTGGCTCTCCCACATATTCCAGGGCCTCCTCATCCCTTTGCACAGTTTCATCCTGGGCTTTTGGAGCGTGAGCGGATGGCACTGGCGGGACCACAGCTGCGGCCAGAGCTGAGCTATGCCGAGCGGCTAACGGCGGAGCGTCTCCATGCTGAGAGAATGGCCTCAGTGGCCACTGACCCAGCGACCAGACTTCAGATGCTCAACGTGACGCCACATCACCACCAGCATTCCCACATTCACTCTCACCTCCACCTACACCAACAGGACCCCCTCAGCCAAGGTCTGCCTCCACTGAAGGATAGTGTGTTGAGAACCCCCTCAGTCAGCACTCAAGCTGAATTGAATGTTTTATCATTGTTTTTTAGGTTCCAGTCCCCATCCTCTGGATCCAATGGCGACAGGACCACGTCTAGCTAGATTTCCTTTCCCTGGAGGACCAATCCCAAACCCTCTGCTCAGTGACCTGCCTCATGATCATGAGATGCTGAGGCACCCATTATTTGGTCAGTGGTTTTAATAGCTCACTCTGCGTTATGAACTTTTGTTTAGTAAATGTTTTTTTTTTTTCAGGACCTGCATATCCAAGAGAGCTGCAGGGACCAATCCCTCAGATGTCTGCCGCCCACCAGCTCCAGGCAATGCATGCCCAGTCAGCAGAGCTGCAGCGGATGGCTATGGAGCAGCAATGGCTGCATGGGCACCACCTCCACGGTGGACCTATACCTAGTCAGGAAGATTATTACAGGTAACTCACTTGTATTAATAATGAATAAACTTTACAGTCAGTGTTTTAATTTATAATAACGTATATTCTTTATTCATTTATGAAGCCGTCTGAAGAAAGAAGGTGACAAGCCATCATAACTGTTAGATGGTGCATGCTCATGAACCTGAACCTAAACCTATAAGCCCAAACAAATACTGTGTACCCAATAAGACTGTATAAGAATAATGGATGTTTGTTAATATCTGCTTTTAATATATTTTAGATGAAAACATTTAGTGTATTGTTATGTGCATTCCTCGTTTAGCACTTAATGGGACTGTCAAAGTCTGTCAGAGATTTTCATATCAACTGTTTGTACTAGTTTTATCAAATCATTGAACATATTTAATTCTAAATCAAAAATTGACTAATTTCACAGTTTCCTACTTAGACAAGAATAATGATATTTAGTAAAGGATATGAAAACAGTCCGACTTTGGGGGTAACTTTAGAGATCTATGGTTTAAATTTCTTTCAATTGTGTTAATGGCATTTAAATCAGTGTTTGGATGATTGTAATGGACCTAGCATGATTCAGTCTGTTTCCACTAAATTAGATTAGCAAATTGCATTGTTTAGAAAGCATAGTCTAAGTTGGTTTTACAAAATCTGCTAAATATTTGTCTCAATCCTGAAGTTTTATACATATATATATTTATCTTTTCACACTATAACCGAAGCTTTTATCCCTTGTTTCTGAGTGTAAATATTACATGTTCACATGGTTTAGATGAATGAGTACTATTGAGTCCATTGAGTCAGCACGTTACAACTAAAGTATAAGCTATTTCACTTCAAAGTATTATAAGCTGACAGAAGAATTAATTGATCACAGGAAAGTTATTTTGAAGCCAATACCAGAATTGACACAAAAAAAGGTTTAATAAAAAAGAACAAATAACTTTTGGTGTTTTAATGAAAATTTTAAACAACTGCCAAGACGATATTTATGGGACCTAAGATAAATTGTATCCATTACATATTTATTTCAATAAATACCTCTACAATTACACTTCTGGCACTAAATCTTATTTCTAATGAAATGTTATACTCTGTGTCATTATATTTCATTATATGTTTATTATTAAATATTTACTGAATAAAATGTGAATGGAAGTGTAATGGTATAAAGTTCAGTTTTATTTAGAACCCCTTTATGGAAATAACTTAGATGCATTATGGAATCGTTTTCTGAAAAAAATTAAATAAAAACTTTGTGCGTAATTGACCTTTTTGTGACCCAATGGCTTTATGGGTGGTTAGCATGGCACTTTTACTTTCGATCACGGTGGTCTATACAATACTCCATGATGGAAAGTAAAGATGCCATGCTAAAACCACTCACAGAACCGCTGGGCACTGAGTACGCAATAATAAAACGTTTTTGTTTTTCACATAAAAGGTTCCATAATGCACCTGTAAAATCCTGTAAGAAGTACATCATCCTCTGTACCGGCACATCCAGTTTAACCTAATCTGAAATCCAGTGGTGGAAAGTAACAAAGTAAAAAGTACAAATTATAGGTACTTTTACTTTACTTAAGTACGTTTTATGATGAATACTTTTTACTGTTACTTCACTACATTTTAGAGGGTGTATCTGTACTTTCTACTCCACTGCATTTTTAAATTGTGTTAAAAGTATTTATTTTCAAAGTGACCTCTACGATGAACTGGTTTAGTCCCAGCTTAGACTTGGTTTAGTGGTTTACTCCTTTAGACCTTGTTTAGATCTGGTTCAGACCTAGTTTAAGTTTAGTCTGGGTTTCGATCTGGTTTAGTTCCTGTTTTTGACCTGAGTTAGTGGTTTACTCGTATAGACCTGTTTTGATGATGATTTAATGATTTAAAAAATCCTGCACATTAAACTCTTGAATACTTTTTACTTATAAAGTACATTTTACAATGCATACTTTTGTACTTTTACTTCAGTAAAAAAATGTATCAGATACTTTAACTTTTGTACATTTTTGGTCCTGTATGTGCACTTTTAATTAGGTAAGAATATTGAGTACTTCTTCCACCACTGCTGAAATCCTCATAAATATGTTAAGCACTTACCTTTCTCTTATATGAAAACTTATTGCAGCTGACTGTGTTGTCACTATGCCCTCTGACTTCCTCTGCTAATTACTATATATTTTTTAACGTACTGTTTTCCAAAAGAAAGTTTAAAGTATCTGTGTTGACACAAAAAGAGCAAAACAATTGCGGATAAGACCGCAGATTACACTTTAAGCCACATTTACAGCTGCTCCTAATGAACTAATGTACAGTATTGGCTTAACTATTCTGTATTGTTCCCAAACTTTTCAGGCCGCGACCCCCAAAATCACCAGACAACTCGTCCCCACCCCCACCCCCCACTCTAAAATATAATTACTATCTATAGTAAATTCACGTGCACAACATTTAAAATCTGGTTTAATGATTTCATTTTTGATACTGTGTTTTGTTATTTAGCTTAAATTCACAAAAATATACCGTGTAAAAAACAAACAAACATCCGATTAAATGTCAGAAATGTAAAAAATATTGCCTCAAAATCATCTTGCGACGACCCCCACTTTGGGAACCACTGTATATTAGAGCAGAGACTTGATTTGGTTTCACCTTGTGTGTGTTTCACATCAATCATTTGGAGGTGAAGCCTTTTTCTTCATATACTGTCGCAGATATTGGATTGCTGACAGTGCACTCACATTAGCAAGGAGGGCTGCAAGAGAATTAACAGTTTACTTTGTCAATTTACTGTATGTGTAATATTTAAAGATACAGGGGCTGTTTATTACCTGTTTTCCAGGCATCAGCCGCCTTAGGGTCAGAAGACTTCAGCACCCATGAGGCAAATGCAATGCAGACCAAACACATATCTGATTGCTTTATTGTAGAAAATATACCTTGATTATAATCTGTAATGGAGATACAAAGATAATACACTGAAATGAGATTTCACTTCCTAAATTCAATTGTATTGCTTGCAAGACGATATAAACAAAATAAATGTTGATTTAGGCAACTATTAACAGTATATACAGAAGGTTCAGACCTCTTTTAATTAAATTAATTATTTTCTATTGATTGATACAACTTTGGTGATTGATTACCCTACAATTCTTTTTTTTAATCAGTCCTCAACATAAAAACAGGAGTTATTAGAGGAGGAGGAGAACTTCCTAAACCAACTGTACAAGCCCATACTAGGACCTTTCCTACCTGAAGGTATATGGTTATTCTCCATAGAATTCTGCCTTAACGTTGCCTCTTTAAACATCTGGGGTGTCATGGAGGAGACCCCTCCCTCAACAACCATAGTAATACTTGAATCAGTAGCATCCACTGACTTTTCTTCATCTTCAGATTGATACCTCCATACATCAGATCCTTTGTCAAGAAAGCAAATACTCTTGACCAAATACAAGCTTGACAGGTCTTGGGAGAAACAGAAGGCTCTGTCAGTTTGCCTGCAATCCATGCCCCTTACAATAGGCTGAGATAATATCTGGATTGGAGAGATGTCCTTCATTGCTGTGTAGTTTGTACCCAAGAAAACACAACCTGGTTTTGGGAATGTCAATTCTCTTAAAGTGTGGCGTGAGCAGGAAAAAATTGGGATGGGCTCTTCACGGTAGTTCCTGAGTGATTGGTCATTCATTATTGCATGAAATGTATAACTGTTTACTGGTAAGACTGGATTCCTTTGCAGCCCATAGACACTTACAGACATCGCTTCACTCTTTGATTTGCTGTCTTCAAAAAGGTATTCAAAAACTTTAGGAAAAGATATTTGATATTGTTCATCTGCATGACACATAATTGAAGTGGGTACTTCAAACCTACAATTCATATTGAAAGGCTCCTCTAGAGATTTGCAGCTGCTCGGATCCAAATAAGCTTGTGGTGATAACTCCTCCATTGTCTTAAGTGCATGAATCTCATACATACTCTTAGTTTTTCTCATCTGGTGTGGTACAGCAACATCATATGAATCAAAAGTGGATTCACAAGACCATTTCTGCCTTGAAGAGTCCTCCGAGGGCACCAGTGTCCCTATTTCATCTGTTTCCTCTTCGCCTGCTGAGACACAATCCGTGCACTGACTTTGGTAGCTTTTGCCATGAAGGTCAGGACTGGAGTTTCGACTTGAATTGATAAACTGCCAGTATTCCTCTTCAAAATCGGAGGTAGAGAAATCACAGCTTGAACAGTCAGGTTTTGACTCGTCTAGATTTGTGCAATAGTCAGAGTCAGCTGTATCCATTTCAGGTATAATTGTGGCTGAACTTTTAATATCACAACTTGTAGACATCAATGTGTTTGTATTAAGTGCTCCTTCAACAGGCAACATGCATCGCCCCATTCTGATATGCAAGATGTCATTAATAGTTAATTTTTCCATTTCATCCCAAAAAGCTGAGATGGCATACACAGGCTGATTGTTCCCAGTGGCTTTTGCATACGCCTCAGGGCTTTCCATGGTAGCCTCAAGTTGAGGTAATGATTCAGGTTGGCCTCCTAAAGATGAATTGCTAGCAGATGTAGGTGTGTCTACTGACATGCTGAGCGCTGTACTTTTGGTGCAATCACTGCATGTGGAGTTGTCATTTGGCTTGTTGTCAGCGCCTGGGTAAGCAGATGGAAAAATCTGGGATGTCTCAATGTGTGGCCGGCTACTGTCGCGTTGCAGACATGAATGCATTGCTCTGTCTTCTGAACCGTCATTAATACGTATGGATACATTACAAGGTGAATTTTGTAAGGAGGGGGGGCAGGAGTCCTCCATTGACTCTGCTGCAGAATGATACATTTCTGAATCATTACTAAAACTGGAGAAGACCTCTACATCTGCAAAGTCATCTGATTCAACACTATTTTTATGAATGACTGGATTATCAATGGGTTTGGCTGTATTCACTGATTCAGCATAATTTCCATTTACTGAATCCAAACTGTCCTCTTTATACAAAGCTCCAAAGTACCTCAGATCTTCCAGCTTGTAACTCTCACTTGCAAATTCTGAGTGTTTTCTATGGATGGCCCCTAAGTCAGTTGCATTGTTTGTTGTATCAAGTTCAACAATGGTGCCATTACTGGTATTGACTATGGCTGACTCCTGCATTTTGTCCTTATAAGAATCTTCAAGACATGTTAAGTCAATATCCAGTTCTTTCACAATTCTTTTATTTCTAATCTCTTCCCGAATGTGCCCATCATTAGAATCATTTGTTATATCAAGCTTAAAACAAGTGCTTTTTGTTGATTCACTGGTGTCAAAATAGTCTCCTACACTAGAATCCATTGTTAGTTTTGTTTGAGAGCTTTCACATCCTAAATCAGGGTCTTTCTCTTGAATGAACACAGTTGCTGAAGTTTCCATAAATTTTGTTACGTCAACACCAGAGTCAAGTTTTATCTTTGTTGGTTCACTTCTATTTTTTATAACAAAACACAATGCACTGTCTCCGTAGGAGACCCCATGACATGTCATGTCCATGCTTGGTTCTATGAAGTGACTTTCACTAGAGACGTCTTGAATGGGTTCAATGTCAGGAGATGTGACTTGGTTTATATCAGCACAAGCGCCACTCCTGACATTTTTTGTTTGTTTTGTTCTGATATTTCCAATATCTAATTGATGCAATCTGTTGCCTTTGCATGGAACTTCAAAGCGTGTTATATTTACCTCTGTTCCCAAGTTCTCTGTATTTGTATCTGAGAATAGCTCTTCAAGAACTTTGAGTGGCATTGTCATATCAGTGTTACCACATGTATGATCTTTGCCTTCCTTGTGCTTGTCTTTCACAATTTTTTTGCGTTTCCTCTTCTTTGTAACCACAGTGCCAGAAGCAGGTTTTCGATACTTAGTTGGGTTATCATCAACAGTCACAAACCAGTGCTCTTTCTCTGCACAGCTCGTGGTATCCTTCGTAACAGGCAGCTCGGGTTCAGGGTTGTGGTTAATGCCCACTTTATTCTCCTCTTCTGAAGAACATACAGCAGATGAAAATTCCGCTTCCACAACTTGACGTTCCTTGCTCTCTTCACCAGCTTGCTTTGCATTTGAAGGTGTGTAGGTACAAGTTGTAAAATCTAGATCATCTCCATCACTAAGGCCAGAGCTGTCAGGACAAGCCAGAGAAGCCTGCATTAGACAGCACTCTTCACTCTCCTCAAAGAAGCTGAGCCAATCATGGTCCAGGTCGTCCATTGTGATCACTTGTATATCATCTTATCTGGGAACATAAACAAGAATCTATAAAAAAATAAATAATTAAATGCTGTGCTATTAACACACATTGGTCACTTATGTATGCACTACTGTGTGGAATAGGTTGATTTAATTGTCTTGTTTCCCCAAACGTGTTCAAAAGTATGTAACCACTGATAATAATGTTACTTTTGTAATAACCCTTTCACACTGATGCTCCCTCAGTCAGTTTGTTCAGAAACTGAGCTACAGAAGTAAGATTAAACCTTAAAATGAGCTGGAGCACAGTAGTCACGAGCTTCTTTAGAGAGACAAATATCTTCCATGGCTGTTATTCCTATTAATCAGGTCATTTGTTGTGATATAATTTAACAAACTTGCAATGTATTTGTATGCTTTTATCTAGTGGTGGGACTCAATTAAAACTTTTAATCGAGTTAATTATGGCCTTAATTAAATAATCACAATTAATCACATTCAAGCATAATTTATTTAGGGTTGTATTCATTTTTTAGAGGTATATTTTAGATGCTTCTTTGTATTTTCCAACATTTTAACTTGATTTAAGTGATGTGAGGCCTGTTTGATCATTTCGAACACTAATTAATTTTGGATGATATAACAAAAGGAAGCCCTTAGAGTAAGGTGAAAGTGGGCAAAAATTCGAGGCACTCCGAAGGTAAATAAAAAGTTGTACCCAGGTGGGCTTAAATATACACAAGTCACGTGACAAAAAATGTCACATGAATAGACCACATGATTGACAAAAGAGATATAAAACAGGAATAAATACACAATAATATACACACACAGGTCGACAACAGAGGATGTGTCGACATGAGATAGTCAAACCTACAGAGTTTCAACATAAATGAAGTGTCAGGATTCGTCCTGTGTCCCCGTTTTTGTATTCGTCTTTGGTTTGGTCCTGTGTTTTATTTTGACATGTCTGTTCTGTCCTTGTGATTTTGCTTTGCTTCCCCTGTGTTGATTACCTGCCCCGCCCTGATGTGTTTCACCTGTGCCCTGTTTCCCTGTGTATTAATACCCCTGTGTTCTCCCCTGTCCTTGTCGGTTCATTGATTGTATGTATGTCGTCCCTGTTACTGTCTGTGCTCTGCGTGTGCCTTGTACAGCTTTTGGCCTGTAAGTTTTGTTCAGTTTTGCTTGCACTTGGACTGGTCCATTAAATTTTATTTCTTCTCTGATTTTTGGGCTGTTCTGCTTTTGGGTCCCACTTCAATTCATGACATGAAGAGCAATGATGGTAAAGGGTAGGTAAGAATATCACATATAGAAGTTCAATATTTACAATATACAGTTCAATATTTACAAAAAAACACACACGCAAGTGTGCTAAAAAAGTGAATACAAAAGAGACAGGTATACACAAACAAGGAACCAACACATCACCACTAAAGAAAAACAGAAAAATCCAGGTCATCATTGAGACCAGGAAATTTAGTAGCTTTCAAGATTTCTATCCAAAATGTGTCCCTTTGAGAGAGGAGAAACAACAGATCACCACCTCTAATGTTGGGTGGGATGGCGTCTATGAGGTGCACACTTCCGCAAGTGTTTTTTTTGTAAATATTGAACTGTATATTGTAATTATTTAACTTCTATATTTGATATTCTTACCTACCCTTTACCAACATTGCTCTTCATTTATGTTGACACTCTGTAGGTTTGATTATCTCATGTCGACACATCCTCTGTTGTCGACCTGTGTGTGTATATTATTGTGTATTTATCCCTGTTTTATATCTCTTTTGTCAATCATGTTGTTCATGTGACATTTTTTGTCACTTGACTTGTGTATATTTAAGCACAACTGGGTACAATTGATTCTCTATGCCCTGATGAAGATCCTGTGGGTTCGAAGCGCGTAGGCGTACCCTCTTTAATCTTGCAGGGAAACAGAAACTAAAAACGTTTATGTGCTGATAAAGTAAAGTGTGATTCATTTAGATTAATATCTTTAATCGCATTAAAATGCATGTCCATCCATCCATCAATTTCCTTCCCTTTTATCCGTGGCCGGGTCGCGGAGGCAGCAGTCTCAGCAGAGATGCCCAGACTTCCCAATCCACACACACCTCCTCCAGCTGCTCTGGAGGGGACCCCGAGGCGACACCAGGCCAGCTCGGAGACATAGTCCCACCAGCGTGTCCTGGGCCTTCCACGAGGCCTCCTCCCAATAGGACATGCCTGGAGCACCTCCCGAGGGAGGCGACCAGGAGGCATCCAAAACAGATGCCCTAGCCACCTCAGCTGGCTCCTTTCGACGTGAAGGAGTAGCGACTCAAGTCCGAGCTCCTCCCGGGTAACTGAGCTCCTCACCCGATCTCCCACTTGTATTTGCGATCTTGTCCTTTCGGTCATTACCCAGATCTCATGACCATAGGTGAGGGGGGGGAACGTAGATCAATCGGTAAATCGAGAGCTTTGCCCCCCGACTCAACTCCCTCTTCACCACAACAGTCCGATACAGCGACCGCATCACTACTGACGCCGCACGGATCCGTCTATCGATCTCACGCTCCATCCATCCCTCACTCGTGAACAGGACCCCAAGATACTTGAACTCCTCCACTTGGGGCAAGGACTCCCCACCAACCTGAAGCGGGGAAGCCACCTTTTTCCGGTGTAGAACCATGGCCTCAGATTTGGAGGTGCTGATCCTCATTCCGGCCGCTTCACATTCGGCTGCAAACCGCCCCAGTGCGCGCTGGAGGTCCTGATTTGATTAAGCCAACAGAACAACATTGTCTGCAAACAGCAGAGATGAGATCCTGAGGTTCCCAAACCGGACACCCTCCGGCCCCTGGCTGCGCCTTGAAATTCTTTCCATAAAGGTAATGAACAGAACCGGTGACATAGGGCAGCCCTGGGGGAGACCAACACGTACCGGGAACTGGTCTGACTTACTGCCCGCAATGCGAACCAAGCTCCTGCTGCGGTCATACAGGGAACGGACAGCCCTTAGTAGAGGGCCCCGAACCGCATAGTCCCGGCGCACCCCCCACAGGGCACCGCGAGGGACATGGTCGAACGCCTTCTCCAGATCCACAAAGTACATGTGGACTGGTTGGGCCAACTCCCACAAACCCTCGAGCACCCGATGAAGGGTATAGAGCTGGTCCAGTGTGCCGTGACCAGAACGGAAACCGCATTGTTCCTCCTGGATCCAAGGTTCGACTATCGGTCGGATCCTCCTCTCCAGCACCCTGGAGTAGACCTTACCAGGGAGGCTGAGAAGTGTGATCCCACTGTAATTGGAGCACACTCTCCGATCCCCCTTCTTGAAGAGAGGGACCACCACCCCGGTCTGCCAATCCAGGGGCACTGTCCCCGACCGCCACGCAATGTTGCAGAGACGTGTCAGCCAAGACAGCCCTATAACATCCAGAGATTTAATGTACTCGGGACGAATCTCATCCACCCCCGGGGGCTTTCCACTGGGGAGCTTTCTAACCACCTCGGTGACTTCAGCCTGGGTGATGGGCGAGCCCCCCTCCAAGTCCCCAACCTCTGCCTCCTCATCGGAAGACGTGACAGTGGGATTGAGGAGATCCTCAAAGTACTCCTTCCACCGCCCGACCACATCCCCAGTCGAGGTCAGCAGCTCCCCACCCGCACTGTAAACAGTGTTGGTGAAGCACTGCTGCCCCCTCTTGAGGCGCCGGATGGTTTGCCAGAATCTCTTCGAGGCCGACCCATAGTCCTCCTCCATGGCTTCTCTGAACTCCTCCCAGACCCGAGTTTTTGCCTCTGTGACCGCACGAGCTGCAGTACGCTTGGCCTGCCGGTACCTCTCAGCTGCCTCCGGAGTCCCACAAGCCAACAAGACCAAGTAGGACTCCTTCAGCTTGACAGCATCCCTTACTTCCAGGCGCCACCACCGGGTTCGGGGATTGCCGCCGCGACAGGCACCACAGACCTTACGGCCACGAGCAGCCGCATCGACAATGGAGGAGGAGAACATGGTCCACTCGCACTCGGATGTCCCCAACCTCCCTCGGAATCTGGGTGAAGCTCTTCCGGAGGTGGGAGTTGAAGACCCTACTGACAGAGGGATCCACCAGACGTTCCCAACAGACCCTCACAACACGTTTGGGCCTGCCAGGTCTGACCGGCTTCCTCCCCTGCCAGTGGATCCAGCTCACCACCAGGTGGTGATCAGTTGACAGCTCAGCCCTTCTCTTCACCCGAGTGTCCGAGACACGCGGCCGGAGATCAGATGACACAACTACAAAGTCGATCATCGACCTCCTGCCTAGGGTGTCCTGGTGCCACGTGCACTTATGGACACCCTTGTGCTCGGACATGGTGTTTGTTATGGACAAAACATAACTAGCACAGAAGTCCAATAACAGAACACCACTCGGGTTCCGATCGGGGAGGCCGTTCTTCCCAATCACCCCCGTCCAGGTCTCACTGTCATTACCCATGTGGGCGTTGAAGTCCCCCGTAGAACAATGGAGTCCCCAGCCGGAGCACAATCTAGTACCCCTCCCAGGGACTCCAAGAAGGCCGGGTACTCTGCACCGATGTTGGGCCCGTAGGCCGAGACAACGGTGAGAGACCTGTCCCCGACCCGAAGGCGTAGGGACACGACCCTCTCGTTCACCGGGGTGAACTCCAACACGTGACGGCTGAGCTGGGGGGCTATAAGCAAACCCACCCCAGCCCGCCGCCTCTCCCCGCGAGCAACTCCAGAAAAATGGAGCGTCCAGCCCCTCTCCAGGAGTTGGGATCCGGAACACAGGCTGTGCGTGGAGGTGAGCCCGACTATATCTAGCCAGTACCTCTCAACCTCCCGCACAAGCTCAGGCTGATTCCACCCCAGCGAGGTGACGTTCCATGTCCCGAACGCCAGAAGCTGCACATGCGGACCAGGTCGTCGAGGTACCTGCCTTTGACTGCCACCCAGTCCTCTCTGCACCCGACCCCTACGGATCCCTCTGTGGGTGGTGGGTCCACAGAAGGGTGGGCCCACGTCATCCTTTCGGGCTGTGCCCAGCCGGGTCCCGTGGGCAGAGGCCCGACCACCAGACGCTCGCATACAAGCCCCAATGAACCGCATGTAATTAATTAATCAAAAAAAGTTCCGGCCCTACTTTTATCATAAACAAAACAACAACAAAACTGACATACTCTTGAGTGGACTTCACATGATTTAAAAATGTTCAACAGTGGAACGCTACGATGGAGCACTGCAATAATGAGATAGTATCTTGTAATTACGAGATAATCCACTATGGGAGGTTGTTTAGGAAAAAACACATTACAAATGTAAAAAAAAACACAACAAAAAGGTTTACACATTAGATGGTGCACTTGTACATTGGTCTTGTGTGAAACACATTCAAATACACTGCCTACACAATAATCAAGAGCAAATGTACATTAAAGCGGTCGTTCAAATAAAAAAAAAAAAAAAAAAAAATCATTTTATTTATTATTTTTTCATGGTAATGCGAAATAAATTTTGTACAATAATCCAACAAACACAACAATAATACATTCCATGAAAAGAAGAACAGGAGTAGGATGAAGAAAAAATCTTATAAGCTCCTACCCCAAGCTCCTTTGAAAATCTTGTAAATGCAAGTTGTTTATTTTATGTTTTAAGTTTTTATTTTTTTTACATTGAAAATGTAGCTTACTTTTCTCATTGAAAATCTAATTTGATTGTATTATATATATTTTTTCTACATTGAAAATGCATTGATTTATTGAATTTTTTCCCCTCCATTGAAATTGAAATCCACCCAAAACAGTCCAACTCAAAATGTGCGTGCAACCGTAAGTTGATTAATGTGACCGGAAGGTACCTTTTTTTTTTGTAAAAATTCGGAAAGAAATTCATACCAATCAGCTTAACCCTGACCCCGTCCTCGGTACTAACCTTAAGGATAGTGGGCAGGTGCCTAATCTTAATACAACTCTGATTGGATGACGAATGTCCACTGTGTTCCAACTCACCTACAAAATAAATCCGCCTTCTGGAAAAGGTTGATTTATTTTGTTTATTTATTTATTATTACTATTTTTATCTAAACACGTTTTAATCAGCCTTCCGGCAAGCAAAATTATTTTTTGTAGGTGAGTTGGTATCAATGGGTGAGCAACGCACTTCTCTATGGTGCTAATGGCGGGGAGCTGACATTGCTGTAGTACCACCCCACCCCACCTCATTTATTTTTTCTGTTCTCCTAGTGGTTCCTCTGAGGGAGCCCTCTGCCCCAGGAGTGCTGGTTGGCTGTGGCCGTGCGGGCGTTCTCCTGGGGGTGCCTGGATGGAAGTAGGACGTCTCTCCTACACCTCCTCCGGGCAGCCTGAGTTGGCGCTCTGTGGCTGTGGCCGATGGGCTGCTCCTGGTGCAGACGGCTCCTTGGATGATGTTTCCTCTTTCGGTCTATCTGTACCCAGCCTTACGTACTCAACTCTATGTCCATTTTTATTTAAGACTTTTAACTGCTGGGCTGTCTGTTCGTATATGTGTCTGTGTGTGCGGGTGGTGGGGTTGTAGTTATTTATGTATATTTACTGGTGGGGACGATTTTAATGATTTTTAATGATTTTTAAGCACTGTAAAGCACTTTGTTACATTTTGTATGAAAAGCGCTCTATAAATAAAGTTTGATTTGATTTGATTTGATGCAAGTTTCACAGATGACCCAGGACCATTACTATGAATGGGGCTGAATAGGTAATCATCTACCTCTAATTATTATATCTATGGTTGGTACACAGTGGACATTCATCATCCAATCAGAAATGTATTAAGATTAGGCACCAGCCCACTATCCTTAAGGTTAGTGCCTAGGGCAGGGTTATTGACCAACTCACCTACCTGTTGTTGCCAGTACCTTCCGAAAAAAGTATTTTCCGGTCACATTAATCAACATCCGGTTGCACGCACATTTTGACTGTTTTGGGTGGATTTTTTTATTTATTTATTTATTTCAATGTGAGGGAAAAACAGTAAAATAAATCAATTTAGAAAAAATAAATTAAATAAAGTGAAATAAAATCAGATTACATTTTTGTTGAGAAAAGTACGCTACATTTTCAATGTAAAAAAAGTAAAACAATATAAACCTTGAAAAAAACAACTTGCATTTACAAGATTTTCCATGTATAAAAACGCATTTTTCATTTGAACGGCAGATTGAATTTACATTTGCTCTGCATTATTGTGTAGGCAGTGTATTTGAATATGTTTCAAACAAGACCAACGTGCTAGTGCGCCATCTAATGTGTAAACCTGTTTTTTTCACATTTGTAATGTGTTTTTTCCTAGAAGGCCTCCCATAACTAACTGACTTTGCAGCTAAAAGGACGATAGGGTTTCTAGAGGGGCTATACTCAACTCTTAATTTTAGTGCCACATTTACTTTTTTTTTTTTTTACATTTTAATACATTTCTTTGGATGTAGATGTATTTATTTTAAACAAAGAACCTAATTTTAATTTGGTGCAAATATTAAATATCGAATTCACTGTCACTGTGTTAGCTTAGGACTACTGTACAGTAGTTTATTCAGTACTATGGCATTCCTGACCATCTGTTACTTCCATTACCGGATTACCAGTAAAATAAAGAGTTAAGATTGTGATCAATGAAAACATACCTGTTGCACAAGGATAAAATGTCCACCTTGAAAGCCGTAGTGTCCCCTGTAGTGACATTCTCTGCTGTGTTGTCAAAGTCAGACTGGAGCCTCTCTTAGCTGATATAAATAGAGCTGCTGGGTCACATGCAGACGGCCATTCCTCATCGGAGGAGGTATGACATTTCAGCCCACCATAATACAACACTCTCTCAATTAACAGAGCTGAGATCAATGAAGAACTGGTTTTAGAGGCAAGATCATAAGGAGCAAGTTAAGTAACTCAGAGATTAACAATATCTAAAAGTGGTTGCTACATATATGTGTGCTCTATTGATGAAGAATGAATGTAAATGAAGTATTTTTATTTATTCACTTAAGATTATTTAAAGCTTGTTCCAATCAGACGTGCTTTGTAAGTAAAACAAAAATGGTCCTATTTCTTTCTTTCAAGGAACAACTTTTTATTTTTATGTCTTTGGCATTTTGTTTTATTAAGGAGTTTATTAGCTTGAAGCCAAAGTTGTTCTTTACTTTGTCAGTCATGAAGAGAGTGCTAAATGTCAATAATACTGAATTTTTAACCCTAACTTACACTTGGTATGTCATGCTGTCATTGTAATTAATGTGACACAATAGCCAGATTCTAGACCACACGCTTATATATGCATAAAAAAAACTTTATTTGTGCAAACAATACAGCTACAATAAACGTTTCAGATCAGTATAATGAGAAGAATATACAAAACCATACATTTAAAATGGATCACAGCATTTAAAAGAAGGAAATTGGCCTTAAGTGTTGTAGAAAAGCATAGCCTATGTTGTTATGCGTAAGGCCTCTAGAGATGATTGATTCAACTGGATAAATGCTTTTTAATGTCACTGAAAGCTTATAATGGCACATATCTATAGGCAAAAGCAGTATTTGGCAAAAACTAGTCAAGTAATATTCAGTGCAACAAAAGTTGCAATTGCTGCAATAAATGTATAGATCTTAATTACACTTCATGGCAACATGTTTTAGGCAAAGTGCACAGTTTTGCAATGGTTTGATATAAATACATTGGTAGAATAAATAGATTAAATTTGCGTAATGCATTATTAAGCTGTTTAATCAGTGAACTTGATCAAAAATGTTTATTTTACATGCATATATTGACAAATGAGAATAGATTATTGGAAAATTAACTAACTGTTTTTTAGCTTTTCAATTCCACACAAATGGTGAGATTTGAGATGATAATGTTAATTATTTTAAATTACAACAATACTACTGTTCACTGTCATTTACAATGAGAGCCTTAAGCAGCCTTAAGTAACCATAGTGAAAACTAAAAGTAAGAAACAAACTATTCCACTTTGATTTAATAATGTGATTTTGCATTAAATAATAAAATATTTCACTTTTCTCATACAGTATTAGTTTTTGTAAATGGAATTCTTACAGCTGTGAATGTGATACTGTCACATAAAAAAATATATTCACGTCAAACTGTACAAAATGAATACAGCTGACTGCCATAAGCGCATTCTTTCACCCTGGATAAAAACTCAGTGCACAGTAACAAATGAGAAATAAATATTACATGTCCTGCATATAAAAACAAACAAAAACATCTTCCAGTATCACTTCTAATGTAAAACTTTTCTTGCTGGTCTTTATGTTGTATTGGTACAGTTTTCCCTCTAAAAACAAAAAAATGTAAGTAGACAAAACTTAAAAATAGTTGACACGATTTACCTCAAAACATAGCATTGTGAATGCCAACATGTTTTTCTGTGTGCAAAGAGATACTGAAGCTTTCTTATCTTCTTTGTAATATATAGCAATACTATTAACAGTCGGTGTGCAATAGCAGCTACAGTACATTTGGCCATTTCTTATACGATATGATTGCTCCTCATACCTTATCAAAAGTTGTCCCTACATCTTTCCTGAGTTCTCCAGGTCCCTTGGCATGAATTAGGCTTGTGTTGTGGCTGCAGTGGGAATGGAGGCACTGTTGATTGTAGATGAAGCCGATGGTCGCTCTCTACGAACATATCTGGTCTTTCTCCCTTTAAAATAATCAAGAGAAGTGTTTTAGTTCATTTGTCTATTTTTGTTCCATTATTAACCAGTAAAGTGGAAATATTGCAAGCCACTGTATCAGGGATTTGCAATACCAGCTTCCACTTTGATTCCAATCGATTCTAAGGTTAGTATTGATGATTCTGATACCAAAGATTTCAAGTTTGGAATGAATGGATAAGGCCATGTAAAGCGTCTTTTGAGCATCTGGAAAAGTGCTCAACAAGACCAATGCATTATAATTACTATTCACAATGGTATCAAAAGTGTCGACTGACAAAAGATATTATGAAGAAGCAAGCATAAACTAACAATTCAAGAAAACTCTCACATGCTGGGATTGTTTAATCATATATGATGCTGCAGTGTAGTAAGTTATTAAAATTCGCAATCTGGTAAATGTACTCCAGTCCAAAATAACACTTTTTAATACCCTTAAGTTGTGATTATTTGTGTCCCAACTAATCTTAATATTGCTTGTTTAGTACAGCAAAAGCATACCTGATGAGGAAGGTATCATCACTGCCTAAAAAACAAAACATACAATTTGAATGAACTATTGTAAAATGCTTGGTCTAAACCAGGAGTCACCAACACTTAAACAAATACGAAATAACAGAAGCAAAATGTTCAAGAATTGAATTTAAGGGTTACCTTTTTTAGGGTTGGTGACCCCTGGTTTAAAACAAAGTAGCTGAATGTACTTACAGTCTCACTTGGTTGGAATATAAAAGCTACAGAACAAATTGTACAATTTAGTATATTGCTACATGGTATACATGTGAAACAAACTGCTTATGAATGCATACCTTTGTTGCGACGATAGAAAATACTTGGGAGTCGATTTGAGCGCTTGAGGTAGAAAAAGGAGGCCACTGAGAGAATGAGGAACAAGCTGATTAATAGTGTTCCCAGAAGAAGAGACGCTGCCACTCCTGGCCCCCCTGTTTCGCAACCACGACAATAAAAGGGACAAATTAGATTACGCACTTTTATTCATAAATATAGAAGTAATAGGTCTTGCTTACCGATTTTAGGAAAGACTGTAGTGACTGTGGTGTGATTCTTTCTTTCCACTGTATAGTCTGTAAAACCATATAAGAAAAGTTCAATGCATGTGTTAATTTATTGAATCAGAAAATATAACATGTACTTACTATAGGTACAGGCTGTTATGTTTTCCAAATCTACAGCTGTCGAGTCACAAAATATGCAAACAGTGTTGCTGTTCTCTAAGATGCGCAAAAAGCATCCTTGCAAAGATTGAAGAACATTTCATTTCAAGAAAATGTGAAACATCTCTCACATTACTCTTTATGCATGCAGAAATTAACATCTTTGTTACCTGGTTCACAGTGAGTATCATTTGAACAAGTGCTGTTGAGTTTTTGTTGCTTGTCGCTACAACACTCCAATGAATTCTGGTGCAAAGCCTTAAAAACAGTATATAACTTATTAAACCACTTGCGTCGTCACAGAAAGTTTGTAATTGCATGTCTGTAATCAAAAAATAAACTCCTTGTCTCACCTTAGTTACAGGTGTTTCTGGTCGAATAAGAATCACAGTTGCAGCCAAGACCAACAAAAATGACAGTGCCATGCTGTAGATCTGAAAGAGAAAAAAAGAGACGTTATCCATGAATATTTTTTGTGTCTACAAAACATAACAAATGTCTGCAGCCCTCAGCAGTAGTTAAGACTCATGGCTGACAGGTTTTACAGGTCGGATGTGTTCCAAAGAGCCACAAATTCAAGTTTGTCCAGGTCTACTACTATAAAGCAACTTGTTTTAACATCATATAAACAGAAGCACTACCGTCTATAGTATATAAAAAAAAGAAAGTTATCTATGCTGAAAAATATTGTGATAGTGAACATTTAAGATTCACAACAATTTTGTACAGCAATTCACCATGACAAGAGTTTACAATTTAAGAAAGTAATAAAACAAAATATTCATATTTCATCATTTATATTAGCTTACCATAAATTAGATATATGGATAGCACCTGTCGCTCGGATCGCATTAGATAAGGCTGTATAATCTTTAAGAAGAGTCCATCCGTTTATATTACAATCAACCTGGACCATCGTCTAAAAGCTGATCGAATAAGCTATATATACGTTGATAGCGTTGATATTGTTGACAGCAGCTCCAAGAGCACGCTAGAAGAAGAGACACCACCACCACCATCATCATCATCACAACTTACCGAACAGAAACAGTGGGTAGGCTTTGACCAGTCCAGACTCCACGGTGGAACTCTGGATGGATCAGACACAGCTTTAAGTTACATCCACAAGATTATCGATCATTTGTGAGTGAGAGGGGGTAAACTCCAGTGTTTTAACCACTGATTTGATTTGGTGCGTATAGCTGACTGACAAACAGTGGCCAGTAACCGGTTGCGTTCGCTTGGCATTAGCACTTCCGGGTTTAGATTTCAAAATAAACGAAAAATAATAATTCTAATGCTAATAATAATAATGATGATGACGATGGTTCTTGAGTCGTCGTCTGTACTCTATAGTTGACGGGTAGAACGTTTCGCCTCTAATAATAATAATAATAATAATAATAATAATAATAATAAAGATGAATAAATAGTTGAATGCATAATTTAAATAAGACACTCGGTTCAATTTATGAATAAATAATGAACATAAAGCTAACGCATTCCAGGTTTACCTTTCGCAGACGTACAGCGCGGCCGAGGCGGGAAACTACTTACTACTAAGGGCAGTTTTACTTATCCAATTCAATGAGTTTTACTTATAGCTAAAGACGCTTGGAAGGGGTAAGTAAACCGTAAGTATAGATACGTGAAGTAAACTGTCAATTTCTCAGTGTCGCTTGTATAAACAATTTGTCACTTCCTTTAGTGATAAAATGACCTCTAAATACATTTGACTCAAGGCTAAAACACATACACATTGTCAGTCCCAAAAGGTTTGAGAACCCCTCTAATTGTATATAAAGCATTTGTTCTCATGTGTTTCAGGGACAGAGAAAATGAATCACATGAGGAATCTAACCGATATGATGACTATCCCAACCGGAAACAGGTGCTTACATTAAATTGATTAGAAACCTTACTATTTTATAGAAACTGGCTTACTGCGCTAATCTCTCAAAAGTTAACTGTTAAAATTTGTCACAAAGACCTGCCCTTGCACTAATATCAACCTTTTGTGTTTTGATAGGACCACAAATGTCAGTGGACATTCCAGTGTTACTGATTCCCAGTTTTTCTTTGGGTCTCAGTTCTGGCCTGAAAACTCACAAGCAGCGTCTCAATCACTCAGCAGGTCGTCCTGGAACTCCACACAATCTCAGGAGGTAGGGGTTCTAATGTACAGTTGTGCTCAAAAGTTTACGCTGGCAGAAGTTTAGATTTTTTGGCCATTTGTCAGAGAATATGAACGATAACACCAAAAAGTATATATATTTTTTTACTTATAGTTTAGTGGTTGTGTGAAGCCATTTATGGTCAATCAACTGAGTTTACTCTTTTTAAATCACAAGGATAATTGAAACATACCCCAATGCTTAATACTGTGACGGTGGCGCAGTTGTTAGAGCGGGCCATCTCGTGATTGGAAGGTTGTGGGTTTGAATCAAAGTTTGGGGTCCTTAGTTTTGAAAGAAAGGCACTGTTTTGTTATTTGTTTGATTATTACATTAAAGAGACTAAATGGATGTTTTTATACTCGCTACTGTCACCTCAGGTCTTACGCGTAACTGCAGTTTCTATATTAAGCTTGTGCATGACGGTACTTTGGACCCGAATTAACAACTTTTTGAGTGACAGTGCAGGATGAGGTGAATAAGTCTGGGCTCATTCTACACATTTAGTGGTAGGGGAAACCAGAGTACTCGGAGGAAATCTATGCAGACACTGGGAGAACATGCAAACTCCACACAGAAAGACCCAGTCCAGCCTTGGATCCAACCTGGGACCTTCTAACTGTGAAGCACAAACGCCTCATCGTGCCAGCTATGTACACAGAGGTGTACAGAGGCACATTTCCAGCAACCATCACTCCATTGTTCCAAGGGGAAATTGTGTTAAAGGCTAATTGATGATGAGAAATCCCTTGTGCTATTACTGTATGTTAGCACAGCTGAGAAGCTAGTCCGCATTTGCGAGTTTCATTATACTCATCAAAGTATGGCTCATCAAAGATGAATTTCTACCTCGGTAGACAATAAAATTCTATTCTATTCTAAAATGGCCAGAAAAAGGTACCTTTTTCTGAAACTTGACATTTTATTCTTGTTCTGAAAAATAAATACTTTTCCATAGGAGATATCATGGAAAACATTTGTTATCTGGGTGACCACAAACCTTTGAGCGAGTCTATGATTCAGTGGAAAGTCCCTTTATATAGAAAACAATACTAAAGGCTTTGGGCAGGGATGATTTGTCACAAATCGATACACGTTTCCCTCACTATTGGTAGGGACCGACTTGAATCGTATTGTGATTCAAGTAGCCAGTGCTAATATTACAAATTAACTGAAAAAATAACACGTGTACGTCGAGTTTCAAAAAGTGTGAAACCAAATGTTAAAGAGTCTGACAAAAATAACAAGGCTAGCTGGTAGAGCAAATGCATAGTACTGTGCTGCCCTCTTCTGTGCAAACAGAATCACTTTTGGCCACTGTTGACTGTGACAGCAGTGAAACGCTGCAACCTTAATACTGTGACTCATTATCGTATTGCTACTATTGCAAGTGCTTTTATGCATATTGTGTTACTGTTTTTTTTTTTTTTTATACAATCGCAACAAACACTTATTGCATTGCAATTAATTTGTGCAGTCCTAACTAAAACTCTTCTAAACTTAACTGACTTTATTTTATTAGGAAAGTGATTCCACGCTTCTTCGTTGTTATCAAAGTAAGCCTCTTCTGTTTGGAGAGACTAAAGACAAAAGCACATTTTATAGCCTGCTGGACAAATTCGAAGAAGACAAGAAGAAAACTAAGGAAAATTGTGACAGGTATACAAGCTTTTACATTGCAGATAATATGTACATAACATTGTACATAACTGCAATGAATCAAAAGTTTTTGATTCTACTTTTTGATACTGTAGAATTAAAAAGTATATATTTTATCATTTTGCGAATAATAAAAGCATATCAAATCTTTTGCAGTGACACTTTAGCCAAGGAATGTTTACATATTCGAGAAGCTCTTAATAAAGTAAGTGTACAAATTAAAGTTTTAAAGTAACTCTAATATAGATACATATCTGATCCTGCTTTTAGATTCACCAGCTTGCTACTGGCACTGAGAAAAATGGTGCAATTTGTCACACTGTCCTTGAAAAGATTGAAACTTGTGTTTCAACATGTAAGTCTAGTGCACTCTTTACCCATTAGATGGCGCTGTTGTATAATATGTAGATGTGGCTTGTAGTTATAGGCAATAATTATGTTACCTTTTCAGTGCAAAAGAACCTTATAAGCGTCCAGAGTGATATTTCACAGCAACTTCAGACTCTACTTACGAAAATTAATTCGCAAAAAGAGACAGTGAAAGGATTAGAGGACAAGATGGAAAGGGTCTGGGGCTGTTGCTTTCTTAATTTTAAAATACTATTTCTTCTTGTGTTTTAATTGGATGTTTCCATTGTTAGGCCACCACAGATCTTGACTGCTCTGTGCAAAGCCTAAAGATGAATGTGGATGGTCTAAAAAAAGATCAACAGAGTGAACGAGACATGCTTGAAGAGGCCCTTAAGCTGCTGAGTGCCTTAGTCTCAAAGGAATCACCCAAACGCGGCCCAGTGACAGTAATGGACAGCTTCATTCAGACGTCACCGAGCCTCTCTCACTCTGGGAGTCTGAAAGAAAATTGTCTGGAGATGTGTAAAGTAGATCTACCTCAGGATAACAAAGTGGGTTTAAGAAAGAGGAAAACCAAGAAATTTTTGGCGAGACGTAAAAGGCGCCCTCTAGTGATGCCTCAGGAAAACAGTCCCTCTCTCCTGAAAGGTAACAAGCTGCCTCTATCGGAGTGTCGCAACAAAAATGAGGTCAAGAGTTTCATCACCCCTCTGAGCTGCTGGTCCCAGGACAGCAACAGTTCAGCCTGCCTGAATGGAATCAATCCCATCCTGGATGAGACAGAGGTCTCAGCACAGCCTGGAGGCCTGTGGCAGTTGTTTGATGTGAACCTTTAAAGTTTTTAATTTATCAGTAAAGGACAGACACTGTGACCATAGTTTGATGTTAATTTAACCATCATTTAATTTTTAACACAAGATGCATTGTAGAAGAGTACATTGTAAATAGACTGTGATTAAATATACATTATATTTATTATTTATCTGTACTATAATATTTAAGTGCTTTATGTTGATGGGTAGTTATCAACATAACTGACCAAATAAAAAGAAAACAACATTTTGAATTAATTATTTTGTGAGATTGAAACAATCATATAGTATGTTTAGATACTGTATAATATATTTAAATACAGAGATACAATCCCAGCTTGCCTAAAACATACTTTTCAAATAGTATGGTTCACCTCAGATGTTTCACATATCGCATTTAAATTACAACATAATATTGTGACATAATTACTGTTCAAAAGTCATACAATTATCACTGAAAAAGCACAAACCTATTTACACGTACATACAGTGCCTTGCGAAAGTACTGATACACCTTGAACTTTCGCACATTTTGTCATGTTTACAACCTTAAATGTAAAGATTTTATTTTGAATTTTTTACTGAAAGTTCACACACAAGTAACAGACAACTGTGAAGTGAAAGCAAAATGATACATGATTCTGTTATTTTTCAAAAAGTGAAAAGTGGGGCGTGCATAAGTATTCATACAGCATGAATTAATACTTTGTGGAACCCCCTTTTGCTGCAATAACAGCAGCAAGTCTTCTGGGGTTTGACTCTACAAGATTTGCACATCTAGAGACTGACATTTTAGCCCATTCCTGTTTACAAAACAACTCAAGCTCTGTCAAATTAGAAGGAGAGCGTTTGTGAGGCACTGTAGATCTAATTTGTTTTAAGATTCAAACACTGCCATTAAACTTTGATGTTTGATTCAAATGTCATTGTGTAATGAGGTCTGCTGGTGGGGACATGAGTCCTCTGGGGTTGAGCTTTGCTACAAGACACACGTCATAGTTATCATGCATTAGCGTGCGCTGGGCAACCACTGTCCACCGCTTTTCTCTCGGATCAAGCTCCAAAATGTCCTTTGTTATATCATCATGCCGATCTGAACAATGTCAAACAGAGAAAGTTTAACACTTGCAAAGGATTTGGATATTTACTATTCGTGATCTGGGTCATACCTGCTCCCCTGTAGTAGCCGCAGATGTAAATTTTACCCCCCACCACTCCAGCATTAGATGCATTGGTGCGAAGTGAAAGTTGGGGACATGGAAGCCGAGGCCCCTCTTTCCAGAAGTCTCCGTCAGGACAGTAGATCTCCACAGCATCAAGACAGTGACGAGACTGCCCTCGATCAAGACCTTCACATCCTATGCCTCCTGTACAAACAATTAATATATTGTATTAGGAGAGTTTCAATGAGCCTGTCTTATTAGTCTTACCTATCACATATATTTCTTTATTGAGTACCACGGCAGCACAGCGATACTTTGAGTACTTCATGGGAGCTAGTTCAATCCACCTGTTTGTGTTGAGGTCATACTCCAGAAGGCGGTTACTGAGGCGATCCGGTTCATCATCAAGGCGACATGACTGGACAGACATATAAAAGCAAAGCATTTGTACTAAGCTAAAAATTAATCTTAAATAGATTAAATAATCGTTTAAATACCTGTGGAGTTCGACCACCGATGACATAAAGCTGCTCGTTCATTTTGACCACACTGTGATAGGCCAATGGAAGGGGCAGAGGTGCAGCGCTGCGCCATGGCCCTCCCTTCAGGGACCAGCGCTGCACACAGTTAGTGATGAGATACTGGTTCTTCAGCCTCATTAAGCCACCCACTAGATACAGAGTGTCTCCCAGTGAAGCTAAACCATAGGAGTCACGATACTCTGCAGATGTCATCCTCTCCCAACTTCCTTGTGCCTCAACTTTATACCTAACAAAGAATGCACTGTCAGTACAGTTTTATGGATGAGAACTTTGGAAATACAGAATAGGACCCACATACCTGAAAATCTCAACATTTATGTCTTTTTGGCGAGCCATTTTGCGAGCATTTGCTTCTCCTGATACTATAATGTCATTTTGTTCTGTCACAATCCCAGCACCAACATGTCCCAGAGCATATCCGTAGCATGGGGAAGTCATGTAATAAATTCGGCCCGTAGATGGAGCAAAGCAAAAACTACGTTCACTGTAGTTGCCATATCTTGACCTAATGCCATCACTGTCATTACCCAAGCATAGCAGCAAATCTGTAGTCTCCATGCCATATCTCAGCTTCAGTTTTCGCAGTGCAGCAGATGGGTGCATGTCTGTGACATCCAACGCCACATTCAACATCTCCAGACATTCAGCATCAGCCAAAAGAGCTGTGTTCTTCTTCATCGTTTCTCTTAAATAATCAGGATTTATGAGAGGCAGTCTCACTCTCCTCAGCAGCTCTGGTAGGTGTCGGGCTCGTAGCTCTTCATCTAACAAAGTGCCATGGTTAACCCAGCGAAGGACCACATCTAAGATGGTTTCCTCTCTGGAAACATTGAGGTCATCTGATGAGATGAGTTTGCAGAGCTGATGAGCCTCGAGTTCAAGCACCTCGTCATTTTGACACACTTCAACAAAGTGCTGCTTCAGGTAACGATATGCATGGTCTGCCAGTTCCTCCGCACCAAGGTCACGAGCAAAGTAATATACACCAAGGCAGTTGGAGGCATCCATGTTCTCTGTCATGTGCTGCCGACAGCGATTAAAAACATCATCCATCTGCAGTAGAAAGGAGGCAATGGCAATGCCTTGTACATTGTCGTTTGTGAGAGGCAGATCTGCACAGTACATGTAGTTCAGGAGAAGAGCAAGGCTGTCTGCAGGAGTATCCCTCAAGAAGATTTCTCTGTTGTTGCATTCTCGAAGGCCACAGGTAAACATGACTCGAAAGTACGGACTGAAGGCTGAGAGCACAACTCTGTGGCACGGGAAGCTGATGCCCTCAGCAACTAACACCACATCAGTCAGATGTTCACTCTCCCTCATCCTTCTCAGTTGGTCCAGCAGAATCACACCATGCTTGAATGTGAGATCCATAGTACTCAAAGCTTTAAGAACTAGAATTCAAGCAATGTCCGCTGCATACAAAAATGGGGAAGTTCTCATAATAACACCAATGTCATGTTATAAAAGTTAGGTTTTCAAAGAATAACAATGGCATTTTAAAATTTTACACTGATGCTTACAGTATTAATAGTTTTGAAATCAGATATTGACAGCACAACAGCAAACTGTAAACAAAACACTAATGCTAATGGAAACTGACACTCAGTACATGTTACTACATTTGTTTACATCTTACCAATGTCTTTAGGTTCTTCCAAAATTTCATCCACTGTATGCCGTCTTCTGATCACAAAAAATACAAGTATTCAAGAGTTGGTCTTGTTTTTGTCACTACATGTATTACTTCGACGAGTTAAGTGTCTGAGCAAATGCAGGAGACAAAGATATGCGCCCCCCTCTACTCTGTGCCCTATGAGCTGCTATTCCAAAAATAGACTGTGTTTTGGCAAAGCTGGTAGTTTACAAAGGTTCAAGATCAGAATAATGTTGACTTGTACACATTAATTACAATGTGTCAAAAACTGGATGAAATCAACCCCACCTCAATTTTCTGCACTTAAATCTGTTGTAACTTTTGCTGTCTTCTTGCAGTGGTCACATGTATGAGGCAATAGAATGGACGCCACAGCTCCCACCTCGGATTCAGATTTCATAAGCCTTGCCTTAAAGCAACAGTGATTCAGTCTCCATGAACAACCATTTAGTTGAGTGGAGCATTATTTTGAACATGTTCCCAGCCTGTCTTCAGTGTGATGTTGACATACTGCTTTCTGGTTAGCAAAGTTGGGTTGACCTTGGGGCAAAGCTTGTTGAGAAATGACATTGAAAGCCCTCTATCAGACAACTTTACCTTACTGTGCAAAATCATGGGCTGGTCAAGTGTTTTATGGTTCATTGGTTTTGCAGTCATAGGAAAAGCAAGTGCAGCGGAAGTCTTGTTAGGCATCCCTTAACTTTTAGTTCTTCTACCATGTTTCGTAACTAAAGTAAATTATTAAAGGTAGGACTGTATATATATGTTAACATGCAAAAAAAACCGCTACCCTCAAACTGGACTTCACATCATGGACTCACATAGGCATGGTAATTACAGAGTTGAGAGAACAATATTGAATGAAGAAAGATTAGAAGAGGTTACACACAGAAAAGATTACAATGAAACTCATCCGTCTTTAACCAAAAAGCTGAAAGCTTCTTTACGGTAAGATGATCGATTTTTGCACCTTTTACATTACATTTAATCATTAATTTTATGTTACAACACTTCTTTGCAGCTGTTCGGTTCCAAGACTTAAGAGATGTGCTCTCAGAGGCTTCCCGGTATTGTATTGGCTACCTAAATATTCATTGTGGGACTATGGTATGCCAGATCTAATCTCTGGCATAAGTGTGGGCATCATGCACTTGCCACAAGGTATGACTCTTTTGGCTTCTTGTAACTATGTGAACTTAATTTATTCTGAACATAGAAATTGTCATTCATTTTATATTTCATCTTTTAGGTATGGCTTATGCCTTGTTAGCTTCCTTACCTCCTGTTTTTGGGCTTTATAGCTCCCTCTATCCGCCACTGATCTATTTATTCTTTGGAACATCACGTCATATTTCCATTGGTAAGTGATTTGGCTCTCATCACACAGACCAATGAAGCTGCAAAAATGTAATAGCTTTTAGTTATCAAAGTTGATTTAAGTCAGAGGATATGATTGTGATGATCTGTGAACTCACTATATTATTTTATTTAATTCAGACAAAACTACATTTTAACATCTAAATGCATCATATTATTGTTATATCTTGTTCATGTTGATTGCCCATTTAGTGTACATGTTTTGTGTTCTAACAGGCACATTTACTGTGCTAAGTATAATGGTTGGAAGCGTAACCGAAACACTGGCTCCAGACACTGCATTCATCATAAACAATGGGACAAACATGACAACAGAAGTCAATAACACAGCTCGAGACTTGTATCGAGTTCAGGTGGCAGCAGCAACCACGGTCCTAAGTGGACTTATTCAGGTTTGTGTAATATATAATAACCATTGTCATAATATATTTGTTTTCTTTGGTAAATCCTCTATACTACTTGCATATTTTTGTAGGTGGTGCTGGGAATGGTAAAGTTTGGTTTTGTTGGAACATACTTGGCTGAACCTCTAGTGCGAGCCTACACAACTGCTGCTGCAGTTCATGCCGTGATCGGGCAAATAAAATATATTCTCGGAATTTCACCAACCCGATTCAGTGGGCCACTATCCCTTGTATATGTGAGTAATTTACAATCTAATTTAGCAATGTCTATTGTAGACAAAGGTACGTCTGCTGTGTTCTGTAATAAGCAATTTGAGGTTTCCTTGAAATGTAAAGTCTATTATTATTATTATTATTATTATTAAGTTTTGACATTTCGCCTCTCATCCAAAAAGCTTTAATGACCTTGGCGGCAGCGGAATATAAAAGACCGATTGTAGACCAGGTCAATATCAATAGAGAGGTAAAGAGCAGTGATTAGGGTAGGGCATACAGGGTTGTTAATACTGAAACAATATAGGTTTGTTTTTGAACAGGTTAGGGCGTTTTTAGACCGATCATGGGTGGTACTTCCATAATTTTATATTCCTCATGCTGTAAAGACTAAGATGTTTAGTGCTGCTGAGGATGCGTCTTGGATGAAAGGCGAAATACAGATGGCAGCTTAAGAACTCTTGTCTGCTTTGGAAAACCCCTGTACGACTGAGGACTTTACTCAACAATGTGTATTTGTGATGAAAACTTGCAAATGTCTTTTTTTTTCAGACATTTGGACATATATGCTCTCTGCTCCCTCAGACGCATTTGCCCACTCTCGTGGTCAGTGCTGTGTCTATACTTTGTCTTGTTGCAGCCAAAGAGCTCAATGCCTTCCTGCGGCCGAAGCTGCCAGTACCTATTCCAGTGGAGCTCATCACAGTCAGTTGACTCAGAGACACACTTTCTCTCCTTCTTTTATGTTCACTTCTTCCTCTTATGTACAATGTGCTGAGCCTGTAGGACCAAAAAAGCACGAACACAGTAAACCAACCTCTGACTCAGCATTAGTGCAGCGCAGCCTACAGACACATTTTGTGGTTAATAATTCTGTCCACATTACACATATGAATAACTATGTCATTACTTATTGATGAACTGGTTATAAAGTCAATATGTATGTTTTATTTAGATTGTGAGTGCAACATTGATATCCTCCTACACTCATCTGAGCAGCAACTATACAATTCCGGTCGTTGGAGAGATCCCTAGTGGGTGAGAAGTTTCTTGATTTACGTGCATTTCTGTATGTTTAAAAAAAAAAATCATTCAAAAGTTTAAAAAAGAACAGTCATTGCATGTTTTATTATTGCAGTCAAGGCATGGCTGAGTGTGTCATTCTGTTTTCTATTTTAGGCTTAGCTCTCCATGTATGCCAGATGTAAGCCTGTTTAGACAGGTCATTGGTGATGCGTTTGCTCTTGCCATTGTTGGTTATGCCATTTCAATTTCACTTGGAAAAACATTTGCACTGAAACATGGATACAAAGTGGATAGTAATCAGGTAAAGTTGAATACGTTTATAGTATATAACACAACATTGCCACTATTATTATTTCATTTTATTTGCAAGTCTTTTGATTGTTGCAGGAGCTGCTGGCGCTAGGATTGTGTAATACGGTTGGAGGATTTTTTAAATGCTTTGCTGTCTGTCCGTCTATGTCCAGAAGTATTATACAGGAAAGTACTGGAGGGAAAACTCAGGTAAATCCATAAATCTCCGCTTTACTGTATAACACACCTCATACTGTTCACCTAATTTTGTCTTTAAGATGGCTAGTTTGGCCTCAGCTGTAATTGTATTAGTTACCATAATGAAGCTTGGCCCTTTGTTCCAGGAACTCCCAAAGGTGATTGATTGAATGAAAGCACGTTTTTTAATTGATTTTTTTCTACTATTTTCAATCATCATGATCAATCATCAAAACCTGTACTTTTGTAGGCAGTGCTTGCTTCTATTGTCCTGGTTAACCTCAAGAGTATGTTCAAGCAGTGCTCGGATATTGTGACTCTATGGAGAAGAAGCAAGATTGATCTGGTGAGCAATTACTGCAAAAATTACTGTGACATAAACTGAATTTTGATTTTCGTCAAGATGATATGGCTGGTCACTTTGGTATCAACTCTTCTACTCAACCTGGATATGGGGCTGGCAGCTTCTATTGCATTTGCACTTCTTAGCGTAATTGTCAGAACTCAAATGTAAGCCTGTATTACTGTTCAGTGATAGTACTAGTACAGCTGCTGCGCTTTATTATGCTAATGTACTTTTTTAATTGCTAAGGCCGACATATTCAATTTTGGGAAACATCCAAGGGACTGAAATATATGTGGACATAGAGACTCATGATCAGGTAAGATAAATATAATTGCTCAGTGTATCAAAGAAGTGTGACCATATTTCTTTTTATTGTTTTTATATCAGGCAAGAGAGATCCCAGGCATTACAATATTCCACTCATCAGCTACTGTCTATTTCGCCAATGCTGACCTTTACCTAGAAGCTCTCAAAGAAAAGGTTTGCTCAGTAATTTGGGACTTTGTTTGTAAATGAAACCTTTGTTATTTTTGTGTTTTTTGCCTCGGAGAGTGGACTTGACATCAGTAAAATGATCATCTACAAGAGAAGGCAGGAGGCCAAACAAAGACGCAGAGAAAGAAGGGCAGAAAGGCGTGCAAAACTGCAAGCCAAAAAAGAGGTAGAGCCCTGTGATAAAGTGAAATTTAAGATTGCACTTTTATGTTTAGTGTAAATTAAATCATTTTAAAATAAGCTGCAAGACAGTGACACAGCCTACTTCAAGTTAAATACTACACTTTACTGTGTAAGAATGTATTGCTACTATATTTTGCCACTTACAAAATCTCTATCTTTATTGATAATATACTAGTATAGAGTGTATATACATGTACTTGTTTCTTCTAATTTAAGATGGTTGTTTGTTTCTGGGTGGATTAGTGCTGGTTGAGATATGGGTAGTCCTGGTTTACTTGTGGTTCTGTCCCAGTTTAAGATTATTCCTGATCTAGACCTCCTTTTATTCTGGTTTAGTCCAAAATTAGTCTGGTTCACAAATCCTCTACTTTGCCTGGATGCCTGTCGGCATTTTACATTATGCCTAGGCAAAATAGAGAATTCACGGGTATTTTCTTCTTCTATACTCTATAATGCCTCTTGAATACATAATTATTTACTTGTAACATACATAATGACAGTAATTGGACTGTTCTTGTTACACTGAAATAGTAGTAGTAGTAGTGTACTATACAAAGACAACCCTAGCATTGCATCACTCTGAATCATCTCCTTCACTGATTACTCAGAAGAGACGAGCCCAGAGGGCAGCTGAGCAGCTGGCTGGTGCCCCTGTGTTCTCTGTGGAGGAGGAGGCCAGAGGATGGAGGGATGTGTGTGTGAATAACATTGGTGCAGAGAATGAAGAACAGAAGATTACAGAGAGGGAAAATGGCACTGTATTTGTGATGCTAACCACTCCCAGGACTCCTGATGGGCAGTGTAGATGGGAGTACCTAAAGGGAGGAGGAGATCCAGAAAACATGAGCTTAGGCTGGCTGTCCGAGCTGCAAGAGGGGGACACCACCACCCTGGGCTCTAGCAGTGAGGACACGCTGAGTCAAGACCTAGAGAAGGTCTCGCTTGGATCTCTGGGAAAGTGGACCTGGGACATCCACTCAATTATCTTAGACCTGTCAGCAGCTAACTTCATTGATACAGTGGCCATCAAAACTGTAAGAAATGTAAGTGTTTCATTTTAGGAGAATGAGTACAGCAAATAATGTATGATAAAGTAAATAATGTACTTAATTTTCTGAACAGATTTTCCAAGACTTTAGTGAGATTGATGTGGATATCTACTTAGCAGGGTGCCAGAGTAAGTATCAAATCAATTTTAAGTGTAAAATTATAATTTAAAGTGGACATATCATGCAAAATCGTTGCATAATATGTTTTTTGAGCTTTAATAGTACATTATCACAGTGTTGAGTAATCCTCAGGCTAGAGCTGGGCGATTCCCCCCCCCCCAATTAAATTAAATAAAAAACTCGATTTTCGATTCGATTCAATTTTTTATTTGCTGTATTTCGATTGAGCTAATAAAACTAAAAATCCTGAGGTGGGCTCTGTTCTTCTTGGCACATTTATACAGCAGGACCTTTATCAGAGAGGGGGACAGAGAGCTAAAAAATAAATAAATAAATAAAAACAATTCTAAAAAAATAAAAATAAATATGAATTGATTACCAACTCGATTTTTAAATCGAATGGATTTTTTCCCCAGCCCTACCCCAGGCAAAGCTGTTAAATTTAGCTTCCAGCACTTCATTCTGTACTTTTGTACAATTGTGTCATTGTGAAAACCCCACAACTCCACCAGCTCTATTGCCTATATTTTATTGTTACTATTTCATTCTTAGAGACATAATTTCAAATTATAATCTATGTATGTATATATACATACATACACATATTCTGATTACTGCTACATTATGTGTTTATTTTGCATTTAGCTTCTGTTGTGACACAGTTGGAAAAAGGAGGGTTCTTTTCTGGATCCATAACAAAGCAGCAGCTGTTTGCCACTGTTCATGATGCTGTACTTTTCTGTCACAATAATCACGGGGCAAGAACCTTCACTCGATATGAACCATTCTTGGTGTGTAACTAATTATAGATATTTTGATTATTAATTTCATTGTTTCCTCCCCAAGACTTATACATTATACTTATTTATTTCAGGACATCTCCATCGGCACAAAGCTTTAAGCAGGTCAATACTGAGAGAAATGAATAAAAGATTTGCATTTTTCTATGATAAACAATGTAATACTATGTAATACATTATGAAGCAATTTAATAAATTCACAAACTAAAAAAAGTTGGTAATTAATTTTTTATTGGTTTCGGAATTCTACTCAAATTAACCATATGAGTGTATAAAAAGTATACATTAAAAAGATTTTTTAAATATTATTTATGAATAATATCTACAAAAATTATTTTGCCACAATTTTACAGATCCAAGATGAGGATTAGAGATGAGGCAACATGCATAGTCACAGTCTTTTTGGTAAACGGTGCAATCATTTCTAAGTGCAAACATGCAGGTTTACAATGTCTCAAGTTTAAAAGTGTAGTGCAACATTCCAAAAAAATAAGCGATTCCTTTCCTTATAATGTAGCAATATTTCAAAGTACTTGCATAAACCCACTGCGATACCGTTCCCTGAATTGTCTGTTCTGCCCATGAACAGTTGCAAAGACATTGTGCACAGGACAATTGCAGATTTTTAAATGCTGCTACAAGTCTTGGTGGATGTTAGGACTATGTGTATCAGAGGACTTTGTGGCACTGTTGTCATCACTGTCCTGCGGCTGTGAGACCAACTGCTGATATCGAGCTTGCCGTTGGTAATCTGGATCAATGTTGATCCATTTATTGGCAACCCACTTAGTGCCATGGGTGACCACACAGCCACCATGGAGAGCATATTCATCCTGCTCCCCCACCCAGCCTGCAGGCATACATAGCACGCTTCAATAATATGCAAACAATGTATTTATTTATTATCATGCCCAATCCCACCTTTTCCATCTGAAAGATAATTGTACCAGAAAACTGCAGTCCCTTTGGTTGGCGTTACTCTAAGGTTGCTCTTATCACAGTTCTTCCTAGTGTCCAGAAGGTCTACATCATTCTGTATTAAACACTGAAAGAAACAACAAGTCAGTGTAAATGACTTTCAAACCCATGCAGGGTCATACATAGATAAACAGGTGAGGTTTCAGATATGAAAAACATGCGGTGTACACACAGTTTCAGGTTAGAAACCAATTCAACATCTCCTACAGTTACGCACCACTTCATCATAGGTCCTGTTGTCCGCCACAGGGAATGCGGTCTCCCCGCCCCCTTCAACAGAGTTCAGGTAGAAGAGAACAGTGATGTACCTAAGTGTGCGACACAGATGTAAAGTTTGACACACACATGAGGCAAACGCACATACAGTACAATGGACACATGAATTCCCTCAAGTTGATCTGACACTTACATTGTGCAATCATTAACACATCAAATGCCCCAGTTACCACATAATCTACATCAGGGGTCTCCAAGTACATTTCCCTGGGGGCCAAAATATATTGGGAGTGTATTGCCGAAGTCCATAAACAAAAGTTCAGGTAAAATATGCTTTTACCCTCGTGTGGTCCTTCATTTTTGCACCCTTTAAAGACCCTAATGACAAAAAATTTACACTTCAAAAAAGAGCCTGAAAATGACCACACATTCATATTTTTTTCTGCTTCTTTTTACAAAAATCCTTAAGTGGCTTTTGGTGCCATTTGGATGGGATTTGGGATTTCGGGTCAAAATGACCCAAGGACCACACGAGGGGTAATTGGGAAAATACTATTGAGGAAACTTTTCTAAATAAATGAATAATAATGAGCCGGACAGGACTGTAGGCTTACACTTGTATTGCCCTTTACAAGCCTGTGTAGTTTCTGCTACATTGTAGTCATTATTCATTCACTCTACACTTGGTGGTGGTAAGCGACTATTGTAGCCACTGCCACCCTGGGGCAGACCACATGGCTGTAATGTGTTTATATCCTGATCTCATATTATGTCAGTGCCCACTGTGGAATTATTTCTTTCTTTTTTAAATTTAAGATGCCCTCTAGTGGCTGGAGTTAGCATTCTGGTTATTTCTAAATCATAACTTTGCACAGGAATGGGCTAGTGACTTACTTTTACTTTTTGCCGCACTCAGAAATGTATGCTCTGCAAGTGGGCCGCCTGTTGGAGACCCCTGCTCTACATACAATTAACACGTCACTTTATCTGAAACAAAGCAACAGAACGTGGGCTGGCTAGTTTGCTGTGTGGCAGGCGGATTCCTTGAATGCCAAAACAAGACCAGAGAACTATAACATTTTTATAGGGATTTATAGTATTTTCAGCATTTTTATAGAACAGTTAGTTAATATCTGACGTGTGTAATGTTTATCAAAGGTTCTATGTTAGAAGGCCGGATTTCACCCCTGAGCCTAACGTTGCCTAGCCCTGCATTAGACACTTATTTCTTATTTTTGCGGGGATCACCTGCATGACGTCTCAAAAGGAGTGGAGGTGTTAGCTGCTAATCGGGTGTGTGTACAGGCAGTTTCCGGATAGACTGGACCACTGTCGTGATGGCCGTGGTAATGGCCTCCTTCTTCATAACGAACTACTTGTAATGGCTCGCTTAGGTCCACTATAGCAGCCGGGAGCCGAGTTAGTTGGATTACCCTGAATACAAACAAACAGTCTTCAAGTATTAAGAAAAAAATGTCTGTGACAGCATACAATTGATGACTTGTGTGTTTCTGACCTCTCTTTGATATCTTGAAGGACCTTGTGTGCTCCTTCGCCTTGGTAAAGCCATGTGTGTCGGCTGTTCCTCACCAACTGACTTCTCTTGACTCCTTGTTGCTGCAGGAAGCGCTGGAAGGCATCATTGCTCAGAAGTCTAAATTCTTCTAAACTCAGCAAACCTGATTTAAAGCCCATGAAAATATTGAAAACAGAACATTACAAAATAGTTAAGTTCAATTAAAGTTTTTGGTTTTAACTCATACCGTCACCGTTCTTGTCAGCTTTGAGACCAGCATAGATTTCCCTCAAAGTGTCTGGTGTGAGCCAGATGCCATCCCTGACTCGAGAGTGTGTCAGTATCTGTGACACAAGATTTACAGAAGACAAAACACTCAACAACAACCCAACTCTGATAACCCCAGCATGCAGAAATCACCTCAGTGTGTTGTAGCTGTCCATCCTGATTGATGTCCAGAAGGTTAAAGATCTCTTCCGGACTAAGATTCAGCTCCTTCACCAATTCTTCGTGATCTTCCTGAATCATGAGCTGGCTTTCCATTAGACCTTTCAGCTGAGCCAGCTGCATTACAACATGGCATTCATCCTCAGACAAAAACTCTGGGATTTCTGTAGGTTTGATAAAAGGGAAAGCATGTATGATGTAAAAAATAATAAAATAGGTTGATATATCCAAATAATAAGTAGGTCTATATATTTCACATGTATTGTATAGACACATTTGTTTCTGTTTAATTCTTCCTAACTAAGAACCGTACCAAAAAGAAGAGGCTTCAGACTGAGTGTCCTCATGTGGTGGCTTTTTCCTGGTGTCAATGACACCTTCTGGACATGTCCAACCTGGAATACATGTCTGGATGAAATGATGTAGCTTTAAAGCAGTCAGTTGATTTTGGGGCAACAAAAACGTCAACCTTTTGCAGTATTGCTCACCCTAATACCCTCGACTCTTGGAAGTGAAAAATCACGTTGGTATTCAACTTTTGACGATGCACCTCTGGAGTTAATGCGCGAATGGTCAGTGCCTGGAGCGTCACGACTAAGGCTGTCATCGTCTTGCCCGCTGCTGTAGTGCACGTAGAACAACAGAGCAATTACATTAATTATGTATACGTGAAAAAACACCATGACAAGCAGGAAATAGGAGCGAGAGCAAATGCTGGTTTTGTTGCAGAGACGCTCGGTTTGCGGGTTGTGTGGCAAGGTCGCGCACCCCGACGCTTTCGCTTCTTCGGAATCTTGGCTTCCCGGGGTGCCAGTCATTTTATTAGACCCAGATGCAATGTGAATGCTTCTTCCTAGTTATAAAGGTCCATCCGGACACTAGCCAAATGAAAGGATATAAAGCCAGCAGTGCATTGACAGAGGTATCTCCAAAAGATGTATTTAAGCCTTTAGAATGATTCTCCGCTTATTCCATCAGAGGAAGAAGCTGTAGCTGTGCAGCACCTTGCACACACGTTTTATACTGCAAACACTGCATGCCAAAGCAGCAACCACTGCTATCTCTCTACTAGCGCTGTTGACACTGCAGCAGCAGCAGCCACTGAGCAAAGCGCACTGCGCACCATGGCACAGATGACTTTTACTTCAAGAATTGTGCTTTACATCGAAGCAACGATGCACTTGTTAAAACAAATTGCAGTTTTACAATCCGGTAATAATGGGTTTGCTTCTGTTAATTCGAAACGCAAGACCAGGATTACTGCAGTCAGCCCGCATCCAGTTAAAAAGACAGTGCTGCCCTCTGGTGACCAACTAAGAAATCCCACTCATCAAAGCAGAACAAAATGTGTCGCATTAAAGATATTTATGGTGAAGCCAGAAAATAATCATGTCGTCTATTATAATTTTTATAATAATTAGCTCACACACACAGGTGTATTTTTTTCCGTGGAAAATGTTGGGTAAATTGAAATTCACCATTTACAGGTAGACGGATTTCAATACTGGCTTTTTGGTTTTGTTACAAGGTTACATTAATTAATTCACGTGTCTCTAAAACGTTCACCGACTCCTAGTTGGCTACTGTTTCATGAAATCTAGCCTAAGTAAAATTAGCCTAAATCTGTTTAGGTTGACGTTTTGCTAATCCGAACCCATGCGTATTGGTGTATGCATGAGTATGAATGGGTGAATGGTTCCTAGATTTTTAAGCGCTTTGGATAAAAGCGCTAAATTGAGATTTACCATATTTGTGCCGACCGAAATACTATCGTTCGTGTTTAAGGCGAGACACAGGTGAATAGAGAAACTTTTTAAAATTTAGATACATTTGAAACGCTTGCTGTAGATAACTGGCAAAAATAGCCTATGAGAAAAACATTTAGAAAGTATTCTGCCATTTTAGCTTTTCATAAACAAATAAGGCCTTTTATACCAAAAACAAAACAAAAAACAAGCATACAAATGTTAAACCGGTTGTTGGTGTTAGTGAAGTAAAGACACAGAGCTTGATGCTTCAACTATGTTTTATTAGGTAACACTAACAAGATAAACATACAGTATTGGGCCTATATGAACACCATACTGTGTGTTGTGGGTTCTTCACTCTGCTGCTTCTTTTGACTAAAGAATAAAATTAAGATAAGTGTTAAAGAATAGGTCATATAACTATTGTCGGTTATCTTTAGTTACCTTGACAACTTCACGGCTCTTTGCCCTCAGCTTGTTGACCTGGGATTCAGCAATGTCGGCACGCTCCTGAGCCTCCTCCAGTTCATGCTGCACCTTCCTATATCTGGTCAGGTGAGTGTTGGCATGCTCTTCCTGTGTCATTAAATAGTTTAACCAAACAAGAGTTCAGTCATATATTGAAAAAAAAGGGAAGTATTGTGAAGTAGGTTCACTCACTGCTTCTTCCGACTGTCTTTTGTATGCTTTTACTTTCAGCTGAAGCTTGTCTACCAAATCTTGAAGTCTGCTAATGTTTTTCTTGTCTTCTTCAGTCTGAATTAGTGGAATTGGAACAGTGCACACACAATAAAAGTTAAACAAAAATGAACAATAAATAAATAAATATCCACATCAACAATTTACCTGGTAGGTAAGTTCCTTTACTTTTCTTTCGTATTTTCTCACTCCTTTAATATATTCAGCACTGCGTCTTTGCTCAGCATCTACTTCACTCTCTAATTCTCTGACCTTTGAAGAAAAACAAACAGATGTGTGTGTTTGTTTGTTTGGGCTTTTTAAAAATTATAAAGTGTCCTCGAAACTTCTAAAACAAACAATTTTTACCCGAGCCTCCAGTTTCTGAAGCTGCTTCTTGCCGCCCTTCATGGCCAGGTTCTCAGCCTCATCCAGACGGTGCTGCAGGTCTTTCACAGTCACCTCCAGGTTCTTTTTCATCCTCTCCAGGTGAGAACTGGTGTCCTGCTCCTTCTTTAGCTCCTCTGCCATCATGGCAGCCTGCAATACAAAATCCATGAATATGGTTTCACTGACATTTATAAAGTCACTTATACACTCACATCAGTGATGGCCTTCTTGGCTTTATCCTCAGCATTTCTTGCTTCCTGGACAGCATCTTCTGCTTCTCCTTGGATCTGGATCAGATCCGCCTCCAGCTTCTTCTTTGTGTTGATCAGACTGGTGTTCTGAAGTGATTTATTTAGACTTTGTTTACATGAAAACATATAACAAGTGAAGCTTTTTAGTGTGTTTTTACCTGCGAGTGGAGAAGCCCCACACGCTCGCTGGCGTCCAGCAACTCTTGTTCAGCCACTTTGCGGCTTCTGTCGGTCTGCTCCAGAGCAGCTCTCAGCTCCTCAATCTCTGCTAGCATCAAGTTGTTTCTGCGCTCCACCATGGCCACCTGCTCCTTCATTTCATCTTGACCCCTGAGAGCATCATCAAGGTGCACTTGTGCATCCTGTGGCAGAAAGTAATTGTAAATGTTCGTTCGTTGTCCACTAGAGGGCGCTCGGGCCTAGTTAATTCTTCTTCACTTAGCCAGAAGTCAAGAGACTTTTCCTCACATGCGGTCTTGAGCTTGACGGACTACAGCAGCCACAGCGATGCTGGACCTTTGGTCAGGATTAAAGCATATTACAAGATAGCTGCCCTGTGGAAAGCGGAGCGAGGTTCGTGTGTGTGGTGGACATTTACATTTATTATTTTTGTACATTTTACTCCAATTTAATGTGTGTGTGTCAAGTGCATGCGAGCACATGGTAATTAGCATATGTATTTTTACATACATCTTTTCCAATTGTTTTTGTGTCTGTGCTTATTTTATAGTTTTCACGGTGCGTGATGCTGTTAATGGTGCTTGATGTCACTTGGTGCCCTTTTCATGCAACCACAGTAAAAAACTGCTGCACCCGTTTGAAGCTCTCCGTCTCATTCATTCCACTACAGTGAAAACTCGATCGCTAATGAGCGACAACTCGATGCAGAGAGTGAGAAGACCCATCCAGCCGGTGTCTATGCCATGTGAGATCCCTTGTGTGGCCAGCGGATCTGCAAGCCAGCCAAAAACGTCTACGCCAGTCAAGGTTGCCGCCAAACTCATCGCCAGCCACCATCTTGAGTTCTCGGTTTGCCTACACTCAAAGAAGTTAGCTTACCTGAAGTTATTATTGAGTCAATGCAATCTCTTAAACTGTATGGATCTGTTTACTATCACCTTCTGAATAGTAAGCCTAGTAGTCCTTCAGCAGTATTTAAGTTTGTAACGTTTTGTCTGTATATGTATGATTGCTTTACCCAGTTCTGAAAAGGTGTAAATGTCTGAGTTGAGCATTGTGTTCCTAAGTCTTAAAGTTAAAACACAAAACTCATTGAAAAGTAAATCCAGACATTATACCAAAAGCAATATACACGTTAAGATAACAAAATGTCTACTCCTGCTGAAGAAACAAAATCCTCGGAGAAGCCACTGGTTAGATCCAGCAGTCGTGATCGTAGAATAACTGAGAAAGTTAAAGAGATGCAAGAACAAGAGGCAAAGAAACATGAAAAGGCATTTAATAAAGCTTACGAGTCTTGGAAAGAAATTGCCAAAGATATTAGAACAGGTCTAAAATGTTTCTGCTCCCTTGAAGGACTCAATAAAACCGGTCATAACATTAGAGCTAAGCACGACGTAGTCCAACTAAACTACGAGCCCATTCGTCGTAACCACTCTTTAACTCCAGAAATAGTTAAAAGGATGGATGCGTGCAATGTGATTACCACTGAAATATGTGAGCTTATTCAAAAACGACAAGATACTATTGAGGAATCCTTTAATGATCGCCTTGAAAAGGAAAGAGTCAGGATGATACTAAATAAGGGAGAGTATGGCTCAGTATTTGGAGAAACTAAGACTGAAACAGTAATTTCTGTTGCCCAACCAAAGACATCCACTAGCTCGGACAATCGGGTAGAGGCAGTAGCTGAACTTGCTGCCAAAGTAGAGCAGGCCAGTGTCACAAAGGAAATACTTGCACAGGAAGCTAAAGTTACTAAAATGGAGTGTGGTTGGAAAATTAAGGAGTCTCAGGCACTTGCAATATTCAAAAGGGGGGAACTTGAAATACAGGAAAAGATAGAGGAGGAGAAATCGAAGCTACAGCAACTAAAGGCGGACAGTGAAAGGTATGGCAGTCCATTCATGGTCCAAAGAGCTTTCAGAAGTAAGCTTATGAAATGGCCCAAAATAAATTCCAATGACCCTCTAGCCTAAGAGAGTTTGCAGATTTCCTACAAAGTTGTGCTGAGGCTATTCCTCAAGTCAAAGGTCTAGAGATTCTTAATGATTGTGAGGAAAATCACAAGCTACTTAAGAAACTACCTGATTGGATAGCACAAAGAAGGAGTCGTATTGTTGTGGATGAGATGGACAAAATGCATGAATATCCCAGCTTTGCTCACTTCACAAAGTTCATGCAAAAGGAGGCTAGAGTAGCATGCAATCCTATTGCCTCACCATTTTTAATGAACGAAAAGACTTCAGAAGAAAGACACAAGTTAAGAGAGCCAAAGCACTCACCACAACTGCTCAAACCAAGTCAAACAACTCAACTCCTGTTGCCATTCCTAAACATTCCTTGTTTGTTTTGCAGAGACGACACTCACGGCGTAGTGAAATGTTCTACACAAGACTATGGACGAAAAGACAACATTCATTCGTGAAAATCACCTGTGCTTCGGATGCCTAAGAAAGGGCCCCGTAACTAAAGAATGCAAAGTGCGCCACTCCTGTGGTAAGTGTAGCCGACGCCACCCAACTTGTCTGCACATAAAAAAGGTAAAAGAACCAAAGCAAAAGGAAACTGAAAATGTCTCAGGACAAAGTGCAAACACAGAGAAAAGTGCAAATAAAGAAATACACAAAGTCATGGCTCACGTACTAACAAGAAAAACATCCGCCTCATCAAGCATAGTACCAGTCTTCATCTCAGCTGCCTCACAGCCTAAAAAGGAAATACTCACCTATGCTTTACTTGATTCTAAACCAGTGCAGTTAAAACTAAGTACAATGACCTCCGTCGACACTGTAGTAGCTAGTAAACTTGCCTGCAACTTGCAAGTGTGTGGTTTTGACTCCGATACCTATGTCCAAATAGATCAAGCTTACTCTCGAAATTTTATCCCGGTTGACAAATCCCATATTCCCACCAGAGAAGCTGCACTTCAGTGGCCACACCTAAAAACGTTAGCCAATAAAATGAAGCCACTCCAAGATTGCGATGTGGGGTTGTTAATTGGTTATGACTGCCCATCAGCCCTAGCGCCTCTAGAGGTAGTTACTGGAAATGTTAATGAGCCGTTTGCTCAAAGAACTATACTGGGCTGGAGTATCATCTTGCCTTTTACTGTAATTGATTAATTTTTATGTTGATGTTTTATTGATTTGATCTGTTTTCTTGTAACTTTATGCAACTGTGAAAGCACTTTGAATTGCCTTGTGTATGAATTGTGCTCTACAAATAAACTTGCCTTGCCTTGCCTTGCCTTGGGTCAGCAAATCCCCACTTAGACAGACAAGGTATGTGCATCGTATCAAAGTGAAAGAAGTACCTACACCGTCAGCTACTGATGTGCTAAAGGTCTTGGAGTCAGACTTTAATGAGAGAAACTATGAGGACAAGTATGTGTCTCAAGATGATGTGCGCTTCATAAAACTTCTGAGTGACACAATAGTGCAAAGGCCAGATGGGCATTACGAGATGCCCCTCCCTTTCAAGGACAATCTCAGACCTCCCAAATAACAAGAGGCTAGCAACCGTCCGACTGCACCACCTTAAGAAAAGGTTAAAGACTGACGAACAGTATCATGAACATTACACAGCCTTCATGAGGGACACTATTTGCAACGGTGATGCAGAACTGGCCCCTCTTGCACCTGAGAATGAGACTGTGTGGTACATCCCACACCACGGGGTGTACCACCCGAAGAAACCCACTAAGTTGCCAGTAGTCTTTGATTGTTCAGCTAAGTTTTGCGGCATCTCATTGAACAATACACTCCTCACCGGCCCTGATTTGACTAACTCGATGGTGGAAGTGCTATGTCGATTTAGAAGGGAAATAGTGGCCATAATCTGTGACATCCAAAAGATGTTCAACCAGTTCTTTGTCTGTACTGAGATGCGCAACTACTTGAGATTCGTGGGAAAACGGTCAGCTGGACACAGAGCCCAAAGAGTACAGAATGGCTGTCCACTTATTCGGTGCTGGCTCCTCGCCTGGTTGTGCAAATTTTGGCCTTAAATACCTAGCACAGCAACACAAATCCGACTACTCCAAAGCCGTAGCCTTTGTCGAAAAGAACTTCTATGTTGATGATGGGCTAACTAGTGTCCCCTCAGTCAATGAGGCCAAAGAGCTCATTACAGAAGCCCAACAGCGGTGCAATCTAGCAGGTTTACGTCTGCATAAGTTCAACTCAAACCACAGCGACGCTCTTTTCCATCTTGAGTCTTCAGAAAGAGCCGATAACACTGAGCCTCTCAATCTCAAACCTGACTCAACATCCGAAGGACAAGTGCTTTGCATCCAGTGGTCAATCGAAAAGGACACTTTTAGTTTCCATATCAGTGCAAAAGAGCAAACCCCCACTCGTCGAAGCATACTGTCAGCAATCTCATCCCTGTTTGACCCACTCGGCTTTGTAGCTCCCTTTATTCTGATTGGTAAAAGCATTCTGCAAGAGTTGTGCCGCAGAGGCATTGGTTGGGATGATCCTATTCCTGAAAACTTGCGCTTACGGTGGGAGAAGTGGAAAAATGGTTTGCAAACTCTAAAGACAATCTCAGTTCCCAGATGTTATCGTCCACCCGATCTAGACATTGTGAGAGTAGAGCTGCATCACTTTAGCGACGCCAGCAATGTAGGCTATGGTGCTTGCTCTTACTTAAGGTACAAAAATAACGAAGACAAAGTGCATTGTAGTGTAGTGATTGGTAAAGCAAGAGTCGGACCCACAAAAGTCACTAGCATTCCGCGACTAGAACTCAGCTGCAGTCACTGCAGCTAAAATAAGTGTCATGCTAAAGGCAGAACTTGAAATGCACATTGATGAGTACTTTTGGACCGACTCCCAGGTAGTCCTCGCGTATATTAACAACGAGGCGCAAAGGTTCCACGTTTTTGTCGCAAATCGTGTCCAGTTAATCATGCAAACTACTGATCCCAAACAGTGGCATTATGTCGACATGGCACAAAACCCTGCCGATCATGCCTCTAGGTGGCTCAGTGCATCAGATCTCTCATCAACTAGCTAATTATCAGGCCCAAGTTTCTGTGGGAGCCAGATATCCCATTCACTCCAAACAAGACAAATAAACTGCTAGTTGGAGATCCAGAGGTAAAAGCTGTAAACATACTCACAACCCATACAACCAAACTAATTGACATTCTAAGTCATCTCACAAAGTTCTCTAGTTGGTCAATGTATCATGTTTCGTCTTTTGTTCCCCTGGTTTTGTATGTTTTTGGTTTAGTCCAGTGTTTTATTTTGACGTGTGTTCTGTCCTTGTGATTTTGCTTTCCTCCCTTGTGTTAATTGCCTGCCCCGCCCTGATGTGTTTCACCTGTACCCTGTTTCCTCATGTATTTATACCCCTGTGTTTCCTTGTCCTTTGTCGTGTCATTGTCTACGTCAGCCCCGGTTTGTTTCTCTGGATTTTATTATTGTGGTTTTTGTCAATTATTAAACATCACCAGTTTCGTTGCAGTCCTGCATTTTGGGTTTTTATTTTTCTTCACTCCATCACCAAACCATGCTTCTCAAAGTAATCGCTAGAATAAAGAGACTAAGGTCAAAACAAAGCACACATGTCAATCTTGTCACAGTCGCAGAAAGAAAAGTAGCTGCTGATACAGTAATAAGCCTTTCGCAGCAGCATGCTTTCCCCCAAGAGCTAGAAAGGTTGAAGGTGGGAGCAAACATTCCCAGTTCAAGTCCCATGTTTCCATTAGATCCCGTATTGGATCAGGGTCTCCTCAGAGTTGGAGGCAGGTTAAAGAAATCCACTCTTGGTCAGGAACTCAAACATCCCACTATTCTTCCTAAAGATCATCACATAACAAATCTGGTTATGTCCCACTACCACTCCTAAATCTGCCACCAGGGTAGAAGTCAAACGTTGATGGAGTTGAGAGCAAATGGATTTTGGGTGATTGGTGGAAGTAAGGAAGTGGCAAAGTTGATAAACAAATGTGTGCAATGTCGAAAGCTAAGACGCCCGACTGAAGAACAACATATGTCAGAGCTTCCAAAGGAACGAGTTGAAATCTCCGAGCCCTTTGTGTACTGTGGAATGGATTGCTTTGGACCATTCCGGACCAAGCAAGGCCGTAAAGAGCACAAACGATACGGACTACTTTTTACCTGTCTCTCATCGGCGGAAGGTCCTCCAGAACCATCACACTGAACACGGGAGCTCCCCAAGGCTGTGTGCTGAGCCCCCTCCTGTTCACTCTGCTGACCCATGACTGCGCTCCAAAGTACGACTCAAACCTCTTCATCAAGTTTGCAGACGACACAACAGTGGTGGGTCTCATCAACAACAGAGACGAGTCAAACTACAGGAGTGAGGTGAGCAGTCTGGCCATGTGGTGCACACAGATCAATCTCTCTCTAAATGTGGAGAAGACAAAAGAGATTGTTGTGGACTTTCGTAGAGCACGGGTCCAGCATGCTCCTCTAACAATCAATGGTGCTGCAGTGGAGAGGGTGACCAGCACTAAGTTCCTGGGTGTGCACATCACAGAGAACCTTTCCTGGACCATGCACACTACATCTCTGGTCAAGAAAATAATCAGCGTCTCTACTTTCTCCGCAAGTTAAGAAGAGCTAGAGTCCCAGCCTCTGTTATGTGCAACTTCTACAGAGGGACTATAGAGAGCATCCTGACCAGCTCCATCACTGTGTGGCACGGCGCCAGCAGTGCCTCCTGCCGAAGGAGCCTCCAGCGCATCGTGAGAGCAGCGGAGAAGATCTGTGGAGCTCCTCTCCCCTCCATTAAGGACATGTACTCCACCCGTCTCACCTGCAAAGCCGTCAGAATCACCAGGGACCCTACGCACCAATCACACAGTCTCTTCAAGGTAATGCCTTCAGGGAGGAGACTGCGGAATCTACGGGGCAGGTCGAGTCGACTTAAGAACAGTTTCGTACACAGGGCAATCGGGAAGCTGAACTCCCTGCCCTCCCTCCCAGCCCTCTTCCCCCACCTCCCGCTCCACAATCAAGGATGAGCGAAATATAATTTCAAATCAGTCACATGGTTTGACAAATAAAACATCTTGAATCTTGAATCACGTGCAGTCCACATAGAAGATTTGTCCACAGATTAATTCATTAATGCCTTGAGATGTTTTATCAGTCTAAGAGGAGCTGTAAGTAGGCTCTACTGTGACCAAGGCACAAACTTCGTGGGCGCAAAAAATGAACTCAAAAAGGCTCTCACACAATGTGACACAAATACCCTTGAAGTGTTCTTAGCTGACAAACAATGTGAGTTTGTGTTCAATGCCCCATCCGCGTTTGGGAACGCCAGATCCGAACCATCCGAACCATGTTCTCAATGCCACAATCGCTCAGAGTTCCGGAAGGTTGGATGACGCTTCCCTCAGAACGCTTTTCTATGAGGAAATGTCAATAATCAATGGACGACCACTAAGTGTTGATACAATCAACGATCCAAAGTCACCTGAACCGCTCTCTCCAAACCACCTCATACTCATGAAATCCAAAGTCGCTTTACCACCTCCTGGAGAGTAAAAGAGGATTTGTATGCAAGGAAAAGGTGGCGCAGAGTTCAATATCTCACTGAACAGTTCTGGAGTAGGTAGAAAAGAGAATACCTTTTGAAAATTTCCACAAGACAAAAATGGCACGTACCACGTCGAAACCTAAACTTTAATGACCTAGTCATTATTAAAGAAGTGATGCTTCCTAGAAGCCAATGGCAACTAGGCCGAGTAGTAGAAGCATCAGAAGATGATGATGGTTTAGTGCGCAGAGTAAAAGTTAAAATAGGGAATCGTAATACACCAAAGAAACAAGGCACGCCTTATGAACCCCATGTAATTGAGCGGCCAATCCAAAAACGTGTTGTCCTCCTAGAAAGTAACTAAAATAACGTTAATTGGACGTTGTCCCTGCCTGATATGCTCACGTCAGACATGTTTTTCGCAAAGTTTTACGTTCCGTTAACGTCCATTTGTGAATCATGTATTTGTTTATTTTGTTATACATGATTGGTGGGAGTGTGAATGTTCGTTAGTTGTCCACTAGAGGGCGCTTGCACCTAGTTAATTCTTCTTCACTTAACCGGAAGTCAAGGGACTTTTCCTCACATGCGGTCCTGAGCTTGATGGACTGCAGCAGCCACAGCGATGCTGGACCTTTGGTCAGGATTGAAGCATATTACAAGATAGCTGCCCTGTGAAAAGCGGAGCGAGGTTCGTGTGTGTGGTGGACATTTAAATTGATTATTTTTGTACATTTTACTCCAATTTCATTTGTGTTAATTAGCATATGTATTTTTACATACATCTTTTCCAATTGTTTTTGTTTCTGTGCTTATTTTATAGTTTTCACTGTGCGTGATGCTGTTGATGGTGCTTGATGTCACTTTGTGCCCTTTTCATGCAACCACAGTAAAAAACTGCTGCACCCGTTCGAAGCTCTCCGTCTCATTCATTCCTGGGGCCCGCTACAGTAATTGTTAATAATTCAGTTATTAACAATGTGTTTTTACTGGAATTGAACTAGTACAAGTACCTTGAGCTGGCCCTGCACATTCCTCAGTTGTTTCTGGGCTTCAGCGGCCTGGCGATTGGCATGGCTCAGCTGAATCTCCATTTCATTTAGGTCTCCCTCCATCTTCTTCTTGATTCTCAGGGCATCATTTCTGCTCCTGATTTCAGCATCCAAAGTGCTCTGCATGGTCTCGATGACTCTCTGGCTGTTCCTCTTTATCTGCTCGATTTCTTCGTCCTTTTCTGCAAGTTTCCTGTCGATTTCACCTTTGACCTGTGTTAATTCAAGCTGAACACGGAGGATCTTGGACTCCTCATGCTCCAAAGTGGCCTGTACAAATTGAAAATAATGACAGTACTGTTGTGTATAGAACCCTATAGAAAGTTGCTCTTGATATTTGAAATATAGATTATACCTCGGCTTCTTCAAGTGAAGTCTGTAATTCAGATTTCTCTGTTTCAACAATCTTTTTCCCCTTCTCCAATTCATGTATGGTTTTTCCATTTTCACCTATTTGTTCAGTGAGATCCGAAATTTCCTCTGTAATAAAAGTAATTAATTTAATGTACTGGATTTATTCGAAAATATAATTGTCAAAATGTGCATACGTTGCAGGTTCTTGTTCTCCCTCTTCAGAGTCTCCAGATGGTCCAGAGATTCCTCATAAGAGTTCTTTAACTTGAACATCTCAGTGCTGAGAGACCGAGCTTCTTTCTGAGCGCCCTCCAGTTCGGCTTGGGTCTCTTCATACTTCTGCTTCCACTCTGCAAGAACCTAAACACATTCAAAAATCTCTGTCATTTGATGCCTGAAGCAAAGTGGCCTGTTTAGTACGTTAGTAGAAATTCAACCTTGTCAAAGTTCCTTTGCTTCTTGTCGAGGTTAGCAGCCAGAGCATTAGCTCTCTCCACATCAATCATCAGGTCTTCCACTTCACCCTGAAGTCTCTGCTTGGTCTTTTCCAAAGAGGCACATTTTGCATTTGTAGCTTCAATGGATTCCTCTGCATCCTGAAGACGCTGAGCCAACTTTTTCCTTTGAAGAAAGACTCATTTAAACATTATAAAGATGAAGAATGAAACACCTGTTTGTGAGAGACCTCACTGACTCACTTGGCCTCCTCCAGCTCCTCAGTGCGCTGAATGGCATCAGTCTCATATTTAGTTCTCCACTGAGCCACCTCGCTGTTAGCCTTGGACAGTGCACGTTGCAGCTCAGCCTTGGCCTCCTGCTCTTCCTCATACTGCTCTCTAAGCAGGTCACAGTCATGACGGGACGATTGTAGGCCGTGAGCCAAGGCATTTTTGGCCTGTGGTGAAATTAAAAACGCAATGTAAATCTTATTAAATGCTTCCTGCTTAAGCAGTGTAACTATACCTTAACTTCTTCTTCAATATGCCTCTTCAGCTCATCTATCTGCTGAGTGTAAGCCTGTTTGCTTCTTGTCAGCTGTGAAATTAGAGCATCTTTCTCTTCCAAATGGCGACTAATCTCACCTGTTGAAAAATGTAAGTTTTATTTAAACAATGGTAAATGGTCTGGCATAAGCATGATGAGGTACAATGTAAATATGATAGAAATGTCTGTGTAATAACAAACCATGTTCTGTCTGCAGTCTTGCTTTATGGGCTCCAATGTCATTGAGTTGTCGTATATTTTCATCATTTTTAGATTTCACCTCACTGAGCTGATCCTCAAGACTGCGACACATCTTCTCGAGATTAGCCTGAAATTAAAAATATAAAGTTACCTATTTAATTATGTCACCCAATCACTATTATGCTGAAATTATTACTTTTGCTTTTGCAACAGCCTCCATGTTACTTGAAAGGTCATCAATCTCCATCTTATATTCACTTTTCTCCTTCTCCAGTTTCTGCTTGACCCTCTGGAGGTTGTCGATCTGCTCTCCCAGTTCGGCCACAGTGTCAGCCTGCTTTTTGCGCAGAGCGGCAGAAGTGGCTTCATGGTGCAGAGTGGACTCTTCGAGATCTCTCCGCAGCTTTTGAAACTCAGCCTCTCGTTTCTTGTTCATTTCAATTTGAACAGAGGTGGCTCCACCAGCTTCCTCTAACCTCTCACTGATCTCCTCAAGTTCCCTGGAAAGATCCGAGCGCTGCTTCTCCACTTTGGCCCGAGCAGCACGCTCAGCCTCGATTTCTTCTTCCAGCTCTTCAATACGAGCCTAATAAGACAAAAACATCCAAACAGCATAACGGCGTACTTATGGATGGGCTCGCTTCAAAATCACAATAGACTCACCTGCAACTCTTTGATTTTCTTCTGAAGCTGAACTCCAATTACTTGTTCGTCTTCTATTTTACCAAGAAGTTGGCTCATCTCAAAGTCCCGCCTTAAAATGGAAATGTTTTAAAACTCATTTACTTAAAATCTAGCTTTAAATATACTTTGTAGTTTGTATGAATACTCACTTCTTAATTTTCTCTTCAGACTGCTGCTTGTCATTCTCCAGGTCCATAATGGTTTCATGGGCCAGTTTAAGATCTCCTTCAAGTTTTCTTTTGCTTCTTTCAAGATCCATGCGGATCTTCTTTTCCTGCTCCAGGGACCCTTCGAGCTGTTGAATAAAGTAGAATATGTTTTCATCATTCTATTTGAATATGTGTATAATTTATTGTCCTGACATACATCATCAACTTGCTGCTCCAACTTGGTCTTGGCCTTGGTCAGAGTGTTGACTTTGTCTTCCTCTGCCTGAAGGTCATCAAGGGTCTGCTGATGGGCCTCTTGGAGGGCCTTCTTTTCCTTGGTTAATTTCGCAATGGCTTCATCAAGAGAAGACATCTCCTCCACAAGATTTTTAACCTGTCAAATGCATTGAAATAGATTGAGGCATACATCACTCAAATGAGTTCATTGATTGAACAACATTTTTCATGTTGTTGAACCTTGTTTTCAGTGGCGTGCTTCTCTTTCTCCACTTTGGCCAAAGTGAGCTCCAAGTCGTCAATGTCTTTCTTCAACTCGGAGCACTCGTCCTCCAGCTTCCTCTTCTTCGCAGTCAACTCAGCATTGATTTCCTCCTCATCCTCCAGTCTCTCAGCTGTCTCTTTGACTTTGGCCTCAAGCTGGATTTTGGATTTGATCAGCCCCTCACATCTTTCCTCTGCATCTGCAAGGGTTTCACCCTCCTGCATTACGGTGACAATTATTAGTTAGTCATATTTAAATACAGTACAATAAATTAAGTTTCACATACAGATTGAATTTGGAGCTGCAAGTCATTTTTCTCTTGGAGCAAAGTAACCATTTTCTCTTCCAGCTCTTTCTTCTTGGCCAAAGCTTTTGTCAGTTCCGCTTTGGTTTTTTCAAAGTCCTCTTTCATTTGGGCCATTTCTTTTTCAGTTTCTGCACTCTTTAGAAGAGGCTTGATCTTGAAGTACAGCTTCATCCATGGCCAAGTTTTGACATTCATGAACGAGCGGATGTTGTACTGGATGGAATAAATTGCTTCCCTGAGAATAGGGATACATATATATATATTTAAGTTCACGTGAGTTAACAGCCAGCTATTTAAAAAATACATTTTAGTTGATGTAACTTATGCAATTACCTGCGCTCCATCATTTTCACAAACTCTCTCCTAGAGAGAAATCCTCTACATAGGGCCTGAGTCATTGTCACCAAAATAGCAAGTTTTTCATCTCGCATCTCTTCTAGTAATCCTAATAACCCCGCTTTGAAGAACACCTGAAACACATCTTTCTGTTACGTTATATTTTGTAAAATGCTGCATGTCACATCTATGATTATTTTTTATACCTTTGTATGTCCAAATTTGTACTGAGTGTGGTCAACGTTAATAGAGCCCAGGAGTTTCTCGGAGGCCTTTTTGTTGTCAATAAATTGCCCCTCTGGGATGACACTGGCATTCAATACTTTGTATCTAATAAGAATAAGATATGATACTTTATTGATTCTGAAGAAAAAAATTGTTCTCAAGCTGCTTACATAAGTCACGCATAAAGAAACAACAAGTCATAAAATGAGCAAGCCTTACAAACTGTGAGAATCAGAATTTGAAATATTAATACTAAATTTGAGTAACTTATCTTAATGGCAGTGATAATTACCTCTGCTTGAAGTCGCCATAGAGGATCCTGCTTGGGAAGCCCTTTCTGCAGATGCGGATTCCCTCCAATACACCATTACATCTCAACTGATGGATAACCAGGAAGTTCTCCATTAGACCTAAAAAAAAAAAAAAGACTAATGTTATTATTACCCCAAATGAATCGCACTGCCTATTTTGTATTAATCATTGCAGCAGAAACCTGGAGTCTTGGATTCATTTGGAATTAAACAACGCACAAAATGGGGATGAGTGCTTCTTAAGTTGGTCATCAGCTTGCCCAGATTTTCCTGGAAACAGACGTTTTATTACTTTTAAATAATCACAGAAATACAGTAAATATACTCATACAACGAGTATACAATTGTAACTTACCCTGAACAGAGCAGAAACTGTCTGAAACGAACCACCCTTTTTCTTACCACCTTTTTTTGCTCCTCCCTCACCTGTAACATACAGATTTGTAAACACATTTAGCACTTTTTGATCATTTTATTTACTCATCTTCTATTTTTAATCAGAGGTGGCTGAAGCCAACTGAAACTTTGCTCAACAATACTAAACTACATTCAAGGTACTTTAAAACCCCTTATTCAAAAGGGGCTAGTCAATCGATGGATAGCATAGCATAGCAGCCAGCATGATATAGCATTTTCCCCGTGCCTTTCAGTCTATCTTCAGCCTTCTACCCTCTCTGAAAAAGGCTCTGTCATGTTGGCCTCTGTCTTTTTTTAAATTTTTTATTATTAAATGGACTAGCCTTTTTTTTTAATAAAGACTTAAAAAAAAAGAAAATAATGTAATAGAGAATTTTGATGAGTGGTTCTGAGTTTCTGAGTTAGGGCTTTTTTATTAATTATGACGTTTACCTTCAGCTCCAGGATGGGATACATAAAGGAGGGCCAGCAGTTTGGCAGAGGACTTCTGATAGAGCTGAACCACAGAGTCGTTCAGGGGGTCTTTGTTCTTGTCCAGCCAACCGTTAACATTGTAATCCACAGTCCCAGCATAGTGCACCAAAGAGAAGTGGGCTTCAGCTTTGCCTTTAGTAGCTTTTGGTTTTTGGAAAGGGGCACTTTTCCCAAGATGCTGGTCATACAGTTTGTTTTTGAAGGTTATGTCTGTTGCCTTTGGAAACATACACTCCTCTTCAAGGATGGAGAATATGCCCATTGGCTGTTGATACACAACAATAATGTCACTTCCTGCTGTAAATAAACACATACACACTATATTTATAAATGGTACCTTTTCAATGAGCTCAATGCAGGCAGCCAAGTCCATCCCAAAGTCAATGAACTCCCATTCAATGCCTTCTTTCTTGTACTCTTCTTGCTCCAGAACAAACATGTGGTGGTTGAAAAACTGTTGCAGTTTTTCATTTGTGAAGTTGATGCACAGCTGCTCCAGACTGTTTAACTAGAAGCCGGTAAATTGCATATTTTTAAGAAATACAAACGTAATGCAGATCATAAGAAATTAATATAATAAAAACTCCACATACGTCAAAGATTTCAAAGCCAGCTATATCCAGGACTCCAATGAAAAAGCTCCTGGGCTGTTTAGTATCCAGCATTTCATTGATGCGGACCACCATCCAAAAGAACATTTTCTCATAGATGGATTTGCACAGAGCCGATACAGAGTTGTTGACCTTAATAACATAAATAATGAAGCGTTTGTACTTATAAACAGTATCTATTCTAACGAGTCCCATTTGACATAGGATTTTTGTACGATTTTGTTTCATACCATACCTGTGGAACAGTTTGACCTTTGGTCACATACTCATTTCCAACTTTTACTCTGGGATAGCAAAGAGCTTTTAGTAAATCAGCTGAGTTAAGACCCATGAGGTAAGCGATTTTATCAGCCACTAAAACAATTAAGCACATCAGTTTATTACTCTTTACACAATCAAACTCTATTTTGTTTTGTTAAACAGTGTTACCCTCATTGCCGTCAGGCTCTGCCTGTTCCTCTCGCTGTTTCTGCTTGAACTTCATGTTCCCATGATGCATCACAGCACCAGTCAGCTTGTACATACTTGCCTTCTCTTCAGCATTGAAGCCAAGGATATCAATGGCAGCCTGTTAAAATAAATGTCACAGTTACTTTATGACTACATCAGATATACATATCATATACACATAACACATACATCAGTGGCAATGAATTCTTCAACGTCATTAATACTCTTGACAGTGATTTCTCCATGACTGATCATTGGATAGTCATAAGGGTTGGTGGTGATCAGAAGTGCCTCTGTGGGTATCAGATATAACATTGGAGCAACTTCATTAACACCATATTTGTTCTCCACAAATGCATAATGACGTTGAAATCCCACCGATGAGCTCAGGCTTGTGCCCTGTGGCCAGCTGGTAGAAGATGTGGTAGCTCCTCTCAGCAGACAGCTGGAAGGTCACTCGAGACTTCTCCAGCAGATCTGTGAAACAAAGCAGTGAGTGATGGCATGCCAGACTGTTATGCAACATCTTAGTCATGCAAAATGTCTTACATGTTTCAATATCAGCTGAAGCCAACTTTCCAGTGGTCCCAAAGTGGATTCTGATAAATTTACCCTTTTTCAGAGAAACGTAATATAGTTTAAAACATGTTTTGTATTGTTTATGGCAGTGGTTCCCAAACTTTTTAGAGCCGTGTACCCCCTGAAGCTTTGGATGACGAGTCACGTACCCCCTAGTTTGACGCGATTGAAAACACTGGGAATATCACATGTAATATTTTGTTTATTTCCTCCATTATTACAGTGAACTCAAGCAGGTTTTCCACATTACGTATTTTGTTGCTCGTCTGGGTGATTAAGGCCATTAAGAATATGTAAATAAAAAAAGAAAAATTACAATGCCAGTTTTTTATATTTTGGGAAAACGAGGCTGTTAGTGTGAATGGGTAAAGCTGAGTGTTTTGCTTTGTCCCGGTGACCAGCTCATTCTGAACATCAGACTCTGGTTTGGACTCTGGCCCCGCCCCCTCAGTCGTACTGTCAAACCACCGGTGCAGATTCAAATGCGCTGGTTTAAGCTTTTGTTAAAGCGAAGATATGTATATGCATACAGGACATTACAATCTTTGCACGTGCCACCGCACATCAGCTTGTTAATTTAAATGTATCTATCAGATACAAAGCCACAGGTTTAGCGGCAGAGGAGGGGCCACAGACGCTTGTCCTTCTCCCGTCGCTCCTCGGATCAGAATGAGAGGAAAACTCTTGTTGCAAATCGAAGTCACCGTCAGTCTGACAGCGCACAGGCTCCTGACAGATATTACAGAAATTGCAACTTGATCAAACGTTGGCCATGCTGTAGCGAGGGCCGACGCAGCCTCAGCCGCGCTCCCGGCCTCCGTGGAGTTTTACGCACTCGGGTCCATGAGGTTCCTTTCTGGAGTGGACACATTTAGGTCCAGAGCAAGCTGAATTATAGGACTCTTTCGCCTTTATAAGCGCGTTTCCCGTGCGGCGTCAATATCAATCAGATTGTGATCAACTTTTTTTTTCTCCAAAATGTCTTTGCGTACCTCCGGGGGTACGCGTACCACAGTTTGGGAACCCCTGGTTTATGGTATATTGACAAAGTGCCTTACAAAACGAGATGAGTTGTCATTCCTCACGGTCTTGGCATTACCATAAGCCTCCAGCAGTGGGTTTGCTGCAATGATTTGATCTTCCAGCGAACCCTGTCAATAATGTTTGACTTAGAGCCACTTCAAATGTTCTGATGTCATATTTTTAAGTTACATACCTGCATCTTGCCAGAAACATGCTCAGTCTTCTTTCCTCCAGCCACTGCGATTGTGGCAAAGTACTGGATGACACGTTTGGTGTTGACCGTCTTTCCTGCTCCGGATTCTCCGCTAATTAAGAAGGGAAAGAATATTATAATCATTATCCAATAATGTGATTTATTTGTTCAAAAGATGTATTCACATTTCTTCTACCAAAAAGCACAAAAACTCACGTAATAAGGATGGACTGGTTTTCCCGGTCTGTAAGAGAGACATTTATGTGTGATACATGTTTATATTTCACCTGTAAATACTATACAAACAGTGTTGGGGAAAATACTTTGAAACTGTATTTATTTAGAAAATACGGATTACTTGCCTTAAAATGTATTTAGTAACGTATTCCATTGTTTTGTCCAATCCGAGTACTGTATTCTAAATACTTCGAAAACTTTAACATTGATTTGCATAATATTCATGCATAAAAGCGGTGTATGATTAAAAACATGCAGCTACACAGGTTACACCGCCTGTTACAAACTGATTTGCCACTAATTCAGAATGTATGAAAGCACTTTGCAGCCACAAATAACACAGAGCTATGAATATACATGAATATGAAACTGAAATGTAATTATTAATTAACTGCAATGTATCCTTTCGATACTAGGGAAGTAACTGTGTTCTAAATACCCTCAAATGAGAGAGTAACTTTACCAGAATATAGCTACTTAAAATTAGTATTCTAAATCCATGTATTCAGGAACTCCTCAACACTGTTAACAAATAGTATAAAAATACCTTGGAGCATGAACTGATAGGCGTTGTCAGAGATGGAGAAGATGTGAGGTGGAGCCTCTATTCTCTTCTTGCCTCTGTAACCTGCCACAACCCCTGAGTCATACACTGGGAGCCACTTGTAGGGGTTCACAGTCACACAGAACAGCCCAGAGTAGGTCTGTCAGGACAGAGTGAAAGGCATGAGTAAAACTCACTGCTGCTGTTTATGAGCAGACGGTTTTACACTCACGTAGATCATCCACGCTGCATAACGCTCTTTGAGGTTATACAGCACAGAAGGCTCACTCAGGTGGGTCATCATGGCCATGTCTTCAATCTTATCAAACTTTGGAGGGTTCATAGGAAAGATTTCATCTTCCTTCACCGTCAGAGTCTGTAAAAAACATGTACTGTGATTCTGTTTATATCTTTTTTTTTTTTTTTTTTTCATAGACTGAGAATTTCTTAACATGAGTATAGTTTAATGCCTTACCTTTTTGCACAGTGTCTCTACAGTGGCTTTTCCTCCCTCCTTCTTGATGAGTTTCCCCTTTAGGTACATCTCTTTGGGCTCAGTCACAAAGAAAGCTGTTTTAGCATCAAATGGTGTGTTCTGAGCCTCAAGTCGCTCTCTCTCTGGCTTCCGGAGGTATACGGCCGCCGGGCCAAAACACTCCATTTCTGGGTCTCCACTCATGATGACACTCTGCTGTTAAAAAAAAAATTCTGTTAGATCAATTGTTGCTTTTACTATTCTACATCTGAAAGTAAGTTACCTGTGGAACACCAACCGAGCAATGTTCTTTCTGGCAGCCTTCAGTTCACACTAAAACAGATACAAGAGTATTGTTTTAATTAATTATATCCTTTTTTTTATTGCTGTCTTGCAGAGAGACATAACATACCTTTGCTGGTTTATTGTCCTTGGTTAAGGATATGCCGCTCTCTTTTATACAAGTAAGAGAGCCCATCACATGAGTGCAGCACCTCGATTTGGGCGTTGTCTGGCGTTGTGCCTTACCTCTGAGCTGCCACTCATGAGTTGCCATTGTTGCCAGACCATGTGATTTTCCTGCAAATAAATGGGTACTCTCAAAAAGATCTTTTAATATCTTACTGCATCTTGTACCTGTAGTTTTCTAGTGGTTTATTATTTGATTTTTTATTCCTCTATGGCATTTGGCTTGAGTTGTAATGTGCAGGTGTGACGTTACTTGGAGATAACACAGTGGTTAAACAATCCAAAGGTGTGACTAATGCTGCTGGCACAACCGTGTCCCTCACAATGCTTTGGAGAAGTTTTAAAAAGTCACTGCTATACTGTTTCAGAATCTTTACAAGTCAGAAATTGTTAAAAATGAAATGCATGCCAAAGAGCTTTGAAGAAAAGAAAGGATTGCCAAGGGATTATTCCCCACAACAGTGCCAACAGCTGCTTTTATTCTTGCACTTAAGGGATACACAAGAGGGACTGAGACAACCTCTAAATCTGGACCCAGTGAGTGACGGATGTCGGTTCAGCCGCCTTTAACATGAATTTGGTGTCTTTTCTACAATGGGAAAAAGACACTGATTCTCTAGAAAGAGCAATGAAAGAACACACTTAACTTGAGACAGGTCCTAAAAAGCGGTGCTATGGCAAAGACCATAAATCCGCAAAGAGTAAGATTAACAAATTATGCTGTGATTACACTTAAGATATAATGAGCTTCTGTCTTCAATAAACTTTTGTCATGTGATCGTTTCTCAGTCATATTAGGACAAAACTCAAATATAGAAGCAGCCTTGTGTTGATTGTTAAGCCACAAGGCAAATGCCAGATGCCCATGAGGCTTATTGTGTTTTTATGGTCTTTGATCTCCCTCTGTCACTTTCTTCATTTGTCAAGCAGCAACAACTGCCCCTGGATAACAAACCAAGGTGATTGTTGTGTGCATTCCTATCTTGTAAATGGCCACTAAAAGCACGGACACGAGTAGTAACGTCCACGGGTTTATATCGTGAGTACATGCATTTATATTCCATTTTGACTAATGGAATAATAGATTTTCAATAACCTTTAAGTATTGCACTTCTCAATGGCATTGGTTTGTATTGGACACTTAAACTAACCTGTACTTAAGACGATTTGTTGATTTGATGTGTGCAATTTTGGCATTTTATATTGAACATTTTGTGGGGGTGAATTGTGTGCATCTTTAACATGATCTGTAGCATTTTTATAGTAACATAATGCCTGCTTTTATGGTTGTACTCAATTAAGTGTTTAAAATTAGTTCTTAGTATGCAATGGCCGGGATGGCATGACCTTATTTATCCCTAAAACTCTCGGGATTAGGAGGTGAGGTGAGAAAGTGTGGGGTGACTTTGGAATTCCCTAAAGCACAGGATTAGCCATACGCTGCTCTTCTCTTCTTGCAACAAACCCATATGGCCCTGAGACCCTGTCCGCAAGCTCATATCATTTTATTTTCCTCAATCCCTTTTTACTTGTTGCTTGGCTGTGAATATTTTAGTCTCACATCCCCCCATGAGTCCTGTTTATCAGCTCAGTAAAAAGCACCAGTTTGTCTTCTATATATATTTTCATATATAAATTAGGGCTGTGCAGTTTTAATCTTAAATCACAGTTCTCATGTTCTATTTATACTGCCGTTATAAGGTATTTAAGGCCATCAGCTGCTTCTGAAACTACTGCGATTGTTGAAATTCCCGTCACTCACTCTGGGCATGACAAGACTGGCCAATAGGGGGAGTGAGTGGGGAAAAGTAGTTGCATTAGAGCAGTGGTTCCCCATCTTTTTTTGTCTTGCCCTTGTGTCGTTCATTTATATTCCGAACACGAGAATCTTACCAATAATAATACAAAGTGACCAGCTAAACTAGGATTAATCAATATTTAGTCATGTGTTGTGTTTAAAATAAAGCTAAAATACTTTTAATTTTAACATTTTTACGAAAAATAAAAATACTTTCCAAATAACTTTGGAAAGTAATATTGTTATTCTACTCAGTTTCACCTTCTTTTTTAATCTGAAATATTTCCAAGTACCCCTTCTGAGTGCTCACGTGAACTTATCCATGCATGTGAGGAGTTAACAAGTTTAAAATCTATGCACTTACATACATTATACATACATAAAAGTTTACTGTGTGTGTTTGTATTAAATGTATATATTAGTATACTAGGACATGACTAGGACATGACTGACCGATACTGAGGGGAGCAGATCGTTAGAGACGCTCTACTTCAAAGGTGTTTACCCACAGGTGAGAATAGCTGTGATTAGAGAGGAGGAGCCGGGCCAACCCTAACTCCGCCCCGTTGGTCTATATCTTCAGCTGCGTGCAGATTGTGACCTTTGTCGCTGACGAAGCCTTTTGGATGAGAGGTGAAACGTTCGAAGACTTCAACTACTGAGTACAGAAGATGAATCAAGTACCTTCATTGAAGATGGACAACTCCTGTACGACTGAGAACTTACACAGACATAGAATACTAGGGTCGGGACTTTTTTTCCCAATTAATTAACTAAGGTTTAATGGAAATAATCACACTTTACTTTAGCGGCACAGACACTTTCTCAGTTTCCTTTTTCCTGCAAGACGTTGCTTAGGGACGAACACGGCGTAAATCCGTAAAATGTTACTGTCAAACTTGTTTATTTACACAGCTAAGCCACACAAACTTATTCAAAAAGATCATTCTCCAAAAAACAATCTAACTGCTCTTGTCTTTGAAGTATTTGAAATGATCACACAGGCCTCACATCTCCACTTAAAATAAGTTCAAATGTAGGAAAATACAAAGAAGCATCTAGAATATACAGCGGGAACCATTATGTTTACATACACTTTATCAAAAAAAAAGTTCACTATCTGACATGAAACCAGAATTTACTTTAATTTATTTTTAGGTCAATTAGAATTTAAAAAAAGATTTCTATTTGCTAAATGTCAGAAGAATGAGAGATATAATTTTTGAGAAATGTTTTTGTTACTTCTTACAAAGTCAGAAGTTTACATACACTAAGATTACTATACCTTAAAACAATTTGGAAAAGCCCAGATGACGATGTCATGTCCCTGAAAGCACAAGTCTGGATCATCCTTGGGTGCAATTTCAAGACACTTAAAAGTGCCAGGTTCACTGGTTAAAACAATGATGGAAATTTCCAGCCATCATACAGATCAGAAAGAAGGCGAGTTCTGTGTCCCAGAGATTAATGTGCTGTGTCTGAAATGTGAATATCAACCCAAGAACAAATGCAAAAGACCTGGTGAAGATGCTGAACCTGGTAAGAGTTTGTCATTATCCAGAGTGAAACAAGTCCTGTACCGACAAGGGCTGAGAAGGTACTCTGCCAGGAAGAAGCCCTGACTCCAAAAGAAACACAAAAAAGCCAGTTTGGAGTTTGCAAATAAAAAAAGGATGAAGACTTTAATTTTTGAAGACATATCCAGTGACCTGATGGAAAAAAAGATTATTTTTTTGGCCATAATGACCATCGGCACATTTGGAGGAAAAAGGGAGAATCTTGCAAGCCTGAGAACACCATCCCAACTTTGAAACACGGGGGTGGCAGCATCATGCTGTGGGTTTGTTTTGCTGCGGGAGGGACTGAAGCACTTCACATGATAGATGGAAATAGTGGAGCAACATCTCAAGACATCAGTCAGGAAGTTAAAGCTTAGGCACAGATGGGTCTTCCAAATGAACAATGTTGTTTTTAGAGTCAACTAACTAAAACTAGTTGCAGCAATAGACAAACTGTGAGGTACTGTCTGGCGGCCTGCTGGGCCTTTAATCAAACTGCTGGAGTGCGTCGGCTTTCTGCATCACACCTAAGGACATCATAGGCCTGTCCTCTTTTAACACAAGGCCTATTGTTTAGACATCACAATAGGCCCAGATGTCTGCCACACATCTGCATAAACACACCAAACTGTCATGCTGTGACATCTTATACTGTATCACCATTCCTGTGCCCTGCAGTGTTGTCTTTGCCTATATAGCTTGGTCAGAAAGTTTGTTTCTCAGAACTTACCACGGACTTCTCTGTGTGTTGGTTCTCCGCATGCGTAATAAACCTCTCAGTTGACAATACTTTGCCATTTTTTACTTTAGATCGGTAAGAAAATCCACAACAACAATAACCCAAAGCACACTGTCAAACTGGTTACAAAGTGGCTTAAGGATAACAAAGTCAAGGTTTTGAAGTGGTCATCACAAAGTCCTGATCTCAATCCAGTTGAACATTTATGGCCAGAGCTGAACAGGCATGTGCACACAAGATGGCCTGCAAATGTGGCTCAGTTACACCTGTTCTGTTTGGGGGAATGGACCAAAACTCCTGCCAACTATTGTGAGAAGCTTGTGAAAGAATATCCAAAAGGTTATACAGTTTAAAGGAAATGCTACCAAATATTAATGAAATGTATGTAATATACATTTGGTTTTGTAAAAAGTTATATTAAACCATGTTGAAAATTCTGTCTCTCATTCTTCTGGTATTTAGCAAATAGAAATAATTTAAAAAATTCTAATTGACCTAAAATAAATAAAAGTTAAGGTTATTAGAAAAAAAATGCAAATGTGTCTTTTTATGAAGTGTATGTAAACATATGGTTCCCGCTGTACCTCTAAAAATAAATACAACCTCTAAATAAATGACGCTTAGTTGTGATTGATTAATTAATTAAATAAATAATACTAAATAATTATGCACTCATTAAACATATATATATAACATATATCGATAGCAATACTAATAATCTATGCAAGTGGCTGGTTTAAGAATAGGGTTGCGCGCCGTTGTGCCAAAGACCTCCTTGAATGTGTGTGTATAAAACGTTAAGGAGGTCACTGACATCTTATAAACACCAGAGGGACCCTCAAGTTGTGAAGCCGCCAACATGCAGCAGGAGTTATCACTGTGTTCACGTCTTGGTTTCCTGAGATTACCACTCATCACTAGGCAAGACTGAAATCGAACACCATTAATTTTTTTTTCAGAGGAAAGGTCCTGGAAGTTTATAATCTTGTGGGTCCCATCAGACATTTTATATTAAATTCTACTTTCCTCTCTATTTATCTTAACTTGCTAACACCTTTAGAAAGAATTACAAGAATGCTTTTGTTATTTCCATTTTACAGTGTTATCCTGTTCACTATTTATATTAACAATCTGTTCTACCTGTTGACAATTTGGCAACCTTATTAATTCGGCTTTGTTTCAGTTACTTTGTAAGTAACTCAGAAATCCCTCACATAGATTGGCACTCAGACAGAACACACACAAAGCTACTCTCTACATTCTATAACACCTGCTCAGACGTGTCTATATTATGGCACTGCATGCATGTGCACCACTGAAGTATTCTGAAATGATTGGAGTGTTATGTTATTTAATAGAAGGCATCATTGGAATCTGACACTCCATAGATGTTCTTCAGCAGTGGATGCTCCGATCTTTGCAAAGCCATTATTTGTTTTAATAACCCATCCATCCCTTTTTTGTTACGCTTTATCTGAGCAGGGATGCCCAGACTTCTATCCATGCACACTTCCTCCATACTCACCATATATAAATGGATTCATGCCCGCATCCGGGTTTTTGTAACAAGACTAAGATCCATAACAAACACATAAAAACATTTGTCTTTTAAATCAATCAAAAATGTTAATGGATTTTACTAATTAAAGTCTACAGATCTACAGTTTGCTGAAAATATTAAAGAGGAATCAGAAATCAGTGAAACCAACCTCTCTGTCCATATAAATAAGTTGCGATATGGTTCCTGCTTCCTTGTAGTATGATTTCAAAATAAATCTGACCTTAATTTAACAGAAGTGTTTGCAAAAGTAAAGTAATTGGGGATTTAAAAGTGTGAGACTATATTTGCAGTAGGCCCTAATATGATGATTGTAAAAGGCCAATCATATTAAATGTCGCCTTTTATTGCAACTTAATCACACCACAGAGAATAGCTTTCACAACATCTCGGGTCTCGCCTTTCTTTTTGAGAGAAGGCACAACTGTAATGCCCCATGATGGAGTTTTAAAATAACCACTGCTTAACTCTTAGCTATGTCTGAACCTGAGCATGATTAATATTTTGTCATTATGATGTTATGCTGTATGAAAATCATCAGAACTGAATGAGATTTTAGTCAAGTGTGTTCAATTATATAATGGATTTAGTTAACAGTGTTTTGTGGAGTAGGATTTAATCTAATTATTATTTTGTGATATTGGAGGAAATTATGTCCCCAGTTGAATGGATGAGGCTCACATGCCATTTGACACCATTTGTCCAAATGCGCCATGACCTAAAGAGGAGAGCTCTTTCTGAGTGGTGGGCCGAATCTTCACTATAAAAGAACCCCTGCTATGCTCTTCCAAAGTATTGAACTGACAGGCTGCCAACGAAGGTAAGTCTCTAACATCAAGAGACTAATATTAAGGTGTGATTAAAAATAACACAGCTTTTTTAAATAAAAACCTCTCAATTTCCTTTTTACTCAGTGTCCATGCAGCCACTATTTGGTTTTGGAATAGGTAAATTATTCTTACTCCATTTTTTAAAAGCTTTGATATTGTAATATTTTTCAAACTATAGATGTTTCTACTGACAGGGTTCCTACACTAAAGGGTCATCATGAGTGGAGATCCAGAAATGGAGTGTTTTGGCCCTGCAGCCATATACCTCCGCAAGCCAGAACGGGAAAGGATTGAGGCACAAAACACTCCTTTTGATGCCAAGACAGCATACTTTGTTACAGAACCAGCAGAAATGTATCTCAAGGGAAAGCTTTTGAAAAGGGAAGGTGGCAAAGCTACAGTTGAAATATCGGGTGGAAAGGTTTGCACATCTATTCATTATTAATGCAAGACTGCAATATGTATATTCAACTGTAAAGCATAGAATTTGAATATTTAGTTTCATTTTACAGACCCTGACGGTGAAGGACGATGGAATCTTCCCTATGAACCCTCCAAAGTTTGATAAGATTGAAGACATGGCCATGATGACCCACCTGAGTGAGCCTTCTGTGCTGTATAACCTCAAAGAGCGTTATGCAGCGTGGATGATCTACGTGAGTGTAAAACCGTCTGCTCATAAACAGCAGCAGTGAGTTTTACTCATGCCTTTCACTCTGTGTCCTGACAGACCTACTCTGGGCTGTTCTGTGTGACTGTGAACCCCTACAAGTGGCTCCCAGTGTATGACTCAGGGGTTGTGTCAGGATACAGAGGCAAGAAGAGAATAGAGGCTCCACCTCACATCTTCTCCATCTCTGACAACGCCTATCAGTTCATGCTCCAAGGTATTTTGTATTATTTGTACGGTATCTACAGATAATCAAAAAAACAACGTGAAATATAAACATCACTCACAAATGTCTCTCTTACAGACCGGGAAAACCAGTCCATCCTGATTACGTGAGTTTTTGTGCTTTTTGGTAGAAGAAATGTGAATACATGTTTTGAACAAATAAGTCACATTATTGGATAATGATTGTATATAATAATAATATTCTTTCCCTTCTTAATTAGCGGAGAATCCGGAGCAGGAAAGACGGTCAACACCAAACGTGTCATCCAGTACTTTGCGACAATCGCAGTGGCTGGAGGAAAGAAGACTGAGCAAGTTGCTGGCAAGATGCAGGTATGTAATTTAAAAATATGACATCAGAACATTTGAAGTGGCTCTAAGTCAAACATTATTGACAGGGTTCGCTGGAAGATCAAATCATTGCAGCAAACCCACTGCTGGAGGCTTATGGTAATGCCAAGACCGTGAGGAATGACAACTCATCTCGTTTTGTAAGGCACTTTGTCCATATACCTTAAACAATACAAAACATGTTTTAAACTATATTACGTTTCTCTGAAAAAGGGTAAATTTATCAGAATCCACTTTGGGACCACTGGAAAGTTGGCTTCAGCTGATATTGAAACATGTAAGACATTTTGCATGACTAAGATGCTGAATAACAGTCTGGCATGCCATCACTCACTGCTTTGTTTCACAGATCTGCTGGAGAAGTCTCGAGTGACCTTCCAGCTGTCTGCTGAGAGGAGCTACCACATCTTCTACCAGCTGGCCACAGGGCACAAGCCTGAGCTCATCGGTGGGATTTCAACGTCATTATGCATTTGTGGAGAACAAATATGGTGTTAATGAAGTTGCTCCAATGTTATATCTGATACCCACAGAGGCACTTCTGATCACCACCAACCCTTATGACTATCCAATGATCAGTCATGGAGAAATCACTGTCAAGAGTATTAATGACGTTGAAGAATTCATTGCCACTGATGTGAGTAAATGTTTGTTTACTGCAAAGCTGTGAAGCACATTAACCTTTTAATTTTTTGCAGACTGCCATTGATATTCTGGGATTTACTGCTGAAGAAAAACTGGGCATCTACAAGCTGACAGGTGCTGTGATGCATCATGGGAACATGAAGTTCAAGCAGAAGCAGCGAGAGGAACAGGCAGAGCCTGACGGCAATGAAGGTGATTGGCACATTTACAGAGGAGCAATTCTACATTTGTATTTTGTTTGGGGTGAGATTTCATGACCAAGGCATATTATTTTACACATATTCCAGTGGCTGATAAAATAGCTTACCTCCTGGGCCTGAACTCTGCCGATATGCTCAAGGCTTTGTGCTACCCCAGAGTCAAGGTTGGCAATGAAATGGTGGTTAAAGGCCAGACAGTTCCACAGGTAAATCTGCCTCACTGTAAATTTAGATTAAATTCATAATTTTTGTTATTTTATTCACTCTGGTTTATGTAATCTGAAGGTCAACAACTCTGTATCGGCTCTGTGCAAATCCATCTATGAGAAAATGTTCTTGTGGATGGTGGTCCGCATCAATGAAATGCTGGATACTAAACAGCCCAGGAACTTTTTCATTGGAGTCCTGGATATAGCTGGCTTTGAAATCTTCGACGTATGTGGAGTTTTTATTATATTAATTTCTTATGATCTGCATTACGTTTGTATTTCTTAAAAAATATGCAATTTACTGGCCTCTAGTTCAACAGTTTGGAGCAGCTGTGCATCAACTTCACAAATGAAAAACTGCAACAGTTTTTCAACCACCACATGTTTGTTCTGGAGCAAGAAGAGTACAAGAAAGAAGGCATTGAATGGGAGTTCATTGACTTTGGGATGGACTTGGCTGCCTGCATTGAGCTCATTGAAAAGGTACCATTTATAAATATAGTGTGTATGTGTTTATTGACAGCAGGAAATGACATTATTGTTGTGTGTCAACAGCCAATGGGCATCTTCTCCATCCTTGAAGAGGAGTGTATGTTTCCAAAGGCATCAGACACAACCTTCAAAAACAAACTGTATGACCAGCATCTTGGGAAAAGTGCCCCTTTCCAAAAACCAAAAGCTACTAAAGGCAAAGCTGAAGCCCACTTCTCTCTGGTGCACTATGCTGGGACTGTGGATTACAATGTTATGGGTTGGCTGGATAAGAACAAAGACCCCCTGAACGACTCTGTGGTTCAGCTCTATCAGAAGTCCTCAGTCAAACTGCTGGCCCTCCTTTATGTATCCCATGCTGGAGCTGAAGGTAAACTTTATAAGAATATTTGCAATAATGTTGTAATCCTTTTTTGATAGTGTCTCTTGCGATAGAATATTTGTAAATGACTTGATAACTTGATTATGTAACAGGTGAGGGAGGTGGAAAAAAAGGTGGCAAGAAAAAAGGTGGTTCGTTTCAGACAGTGTCATGTCTATTCAGGGTAAATAAAAAAATATCTGTTACATTCTATGAATAAAGGTTCATATTAAGTTGAAATATTATTGTAACATATTTTTAGGAAAATCTGGGCAAGCTGATGACCAACTTAAGAAGCACTCATCCCCATTTTGTGCGTTGTTTAATTCCAAATGAGTCAAAGACTCCAGGTAGGCCTAATACTTTAATGATGCATAAATAAGTGTGGTGGTTTCATGAAATGATAACATAATACATGTCTGTTTTGTTTTTTCATAATACGTGTTTTATTTTTCTTGTTTAGGTCTGATGGAGAACTTCCTGGTTATCCATCAGTTGAGATGTAATGGTGTATTGGAGGGAATCCGCATCTGCAGAAAGGGCTTCCCAAGCAGGATCCTCTATGGAGACTTCAAGCAGAGGTAATTTTCTCTGCCATTATCAAGATAAAGTTACTCAAATGTAGCATTTCAAAATCTGATTTTCACAGTTTTATGGCTTATTTTGCTAATTTTATGACTTCTTTATGCATGACTTATGTAAGCAGCTTGAGAACACATTTTCCTTCAGGATCAATAAAGTATCACATCTTATTCTTATTAGATACAAAGTATTGAATGCCAGTGTCATCCCAGAGGGACAATTTATTGACAACAAAAAGGCCTCCGAGAAACTCCTGGGCTCTATTGACGTTGACCACACTCAGTACAAATTTGGTCACACCAAGGTACTTTTTATATACTGTATATAATTTGTGCATATTGGTTTTCTAATTTGCAGTATGATTAATATTTATATAACTTGGTAGGTGTTTTTTAAAGCTGGTCTCCTGGGAACTCTTGAGGAGATGAGAGACGAGAAGCTTGTTTTGCTGGTCACAATGACTCAGGCTCTGTGCAGAGGTTATGTAATGCGAAAGAAGTTTGTCAAGATGATGCAGAGAAGGTAGGTTTCCATATAACCTGTTAACTTTTGCTACCAAAGTAACTAAAGCCATCTTTTGGTTTCAGGGAAGCAATTTATTCCATCCAGTACAACATCCGCTCGTTCATGAATGTCAAAACTTGGCCATGGATGAAGCTGTACTTCAAGATCAAGCCTCTTCTAAAGAGTGCAGAAACTGAAAAAGAAATGGCCCAAATGAAAGAGGACTTTGAAAAAACCAAAGCGGAACTGACAAAAGCTTTGGCCAAGAAGAAAGAGCTGGAAGAGAAAATGGTTACTTTGCTCCAAGAGAAAAATGACTTGCAGCTCCAAATTCAATCTGTATGTGAAACTTAATTTATTGTACTGTATTTAAATATGACTAACTAATAATTGTCACCGTAATGCAGGAGGGTGAAACCCTTGCAGATGCAGAGGAAAGATGTGAGGGGCTGATCAAATCCAAAATCCAGCTTGAGGCCAAAGTCAAAGAGACGGCTGAGAGACTGGAGGATGAGGAGGAAATCAACGCTGAGTTGACTGCGAAGAAGAGGAAGCTGGAGGACGAGTGCTCCGAGTTGAAGAAAGACATTGACGACTTGGAGCTCACTTTGGCCAAAGTGGAGAAAGAGAAGCACGCCACTGAAAACAAGGTATTGCACTACATTATGTGCGTTCAATAGCTAGTTTTCATAGACATCACTTGAAGGTCAGTAACTATGGTGACACACTGTAAATATAATAGCAGCAAAAACTGCCAGAGTATTCGTGTTTAGATGCTTGACAACTCCATCAAAAATACTATACATTTTAGTTAAGAAGCCGGACATGGCTCTGTACCATGTTCCTTTATTTTTATAATAAAAGGTGAGTATGACTGAAAATAATAAAAATAATAATAATACTACATTAGTTTTACATAGCACTTTTCCAGATGCTCGAAGTCGCTTTACAATATTCTGTATTATTCATTCACTCCAAACTCGGTGGTGGTAACTACATATGTATCCACTAGAGATGCGCGGGTCGGCTTTTTTTCTGACTGTAAATCAAACCGCCCGATCCGCAGAAAAGTGTCTCAGTTTGCGGACCCGACCCGAACCCGCACACATTAAAAAACAGCGGCATAAGTCAGGCTGCAGCTGCTGTCACTCAAACGGGAGTGCATCACGTGACCGCAGGTTTACAGTGGAGAATTAGCACTTGATGCTTTGTTTTGCTACTGCGCTGCTGAGGAACCTTTGAAATCGCTTATGGGCTCATCAGAAAACGAGGAGCAGAAACTATCATGAGGCTTTACTTCTACCACGTCATGGACAACTCTTTCTGTCAAACTAAATGGAGTTTGGACTAAAGTGGAGCAGCCTTAACCTGACACTACAAGAAGTCACTCTCCTCAGGTTAGTAAGACGCTGTGTCTTTGTTATTTTAGTTTTACCTTGCTTCATGTTGATGCATTACTTTCAACACATGTGCGTGTCGCACATGTGCTTGGGCACTGCTGTTGTGCCGCATTTGTAGCGGTGATATAGTAAGGCCAGGCAAAAACAACAAACAAAACATGGTAATGATATGTTTACCCCATAAAACTAAACATTCAACAAAACACAGCCGACTGTGTGGCATTTATGGATAAGAATACACTGTATGTTGTAAGCCAACAATGTAAGGACAAAAAAAAGAAAAAAAGAAAGTGTGCTTTGTATGAACCCGACTCACCCGCACCCGAAGTTTGCCGTATTTTTGAGGTACCCGAACCGACCGAATCCGCGGGCCCCACGGGTTGACCGCGGGTGGCAGGTCATCACTAGCATCCACTGTTGCCCTGGGACACACTGACGTAAGCGGCTGCCAATCAGCACCATGTGATCTCCACCACTCACTCACTCACTCTCTCACTCACACACACATCCTTGTAATTCTATCTTAGTGAACACAGTCATAGACATAATGTATTCCCCAGACCCTAACCCTGAACCCTAAGCCCCTAACCCAAACCCTAACCTTAATACCAACCCTAATCTAAACCCAGTTCTATCCCTAACCCTAAAACCACATCTTGACCCTCAAACAGTCCTCCAAATAAGTGAGGACCACCCAAAATGTTCTCACTTTCCAAAATGTCATAATTACAAGAACACACATTCACTCACTCACTCACTCACTCACTCACTCACTCACTCACTCACTCACTCACTCACTCCCCCAAAACAAAAGTGTTTAACTTTAATTAAACAGTCTGAGCAAGTTAAACAAAACCACTGTCTGATATTCACTGTCTGTTTTGACTCCCAATACTGTCACTAACAAATCCAAAATCAGAGACAGATTATACTTGTATTCTTTATTTTGCATATCAAATTGCCAACAGCCCTCTATTTTTGCAGGTCAAAAACTTAACAGAGGAAATGACTTCTCTTGATGAAGCCATTGTCAAACTAACCAAGGAGAAGAAGGCCCTCCAAGAGGCCCATCAGCAGACCCTTGATGACCTTCAGGCAGAGGAAGACAAAGTCAACACTCTGACCAAGGCCAAGACCAAGCTGGAGCAGCAAGTTGATGATGTATGTCAGGACAATAAATTATACACCTATTCAAATAGAATGATGAAAAAATATTCTACTTTATTCAACAGCTCGAAGGGTCCCTGGAGCAGGAAAAGAAGATCCGCATGGATCTTGAAAGAAGCAAAAGAAAACTTGAAGGAGATCTTAAACTGGCCCATGAAACCATTATGGACCTGGAGAATGACAAGCAGCAGTCTGAAGAGAAAATTAAGAAGTGAGTATTCATACAAACTACAAAGTATATTTAATGCTAGATTTAAGTAAATGAGTTTTAAAACATTTCCATTTTAAGGCGGGACTTTGAGATGAGCCAACTTCTTGGTAAAATAGAAGACGAACAAGTAATTGGAGTTCAGCTTCAGAAGAAAATCAAAGAGTTGCAGGTGAGTCTATTGTGATTTTGAAGCGAGCCCATCCATAAGTACGCCGTTATGCTGTTTGGATGTTTTTGTCTTATTAGGCTCGTATTGAAGAGCTGGAAGAAGAAATCGAGGCTGAGCGTGCTGCTCGGGCCAAAGTGGAGAAGCAGCGCTCGGATCTTTCCAGGGAACTTGAGGAGATCAGTGAGAGGTTAGAGGAAGCTGGTGGAGCCACCTCTGTTCAAATTGAAATGAACAAGAAACGAGAGGCTGAGTTTCAAAAGCTGCGGAGAGATCTCGAAGAGTCCACTCTGCACCATGAAGCCACTTCTGCCGCTCTGCGCAAAAAGCAGGCTGACACTGTGGCCGAACTGGGAGAGCAGATCGACAACCTCCAGAGGGTCAAGCAGAAACTGGAGAAGGAGAAAAGTGAATATAAGATGGAGATTGATGACCTTTCAAGTAACATGGAGGCAGTTGCCAAATCTAAAGTAATTTTTTCTGGAAATTCTTTTTAATGATTTACTTGACGAGTATTATATCACATTACATTTGTTTTATAGGGCAATTTGGAGAAAATTTGCCGTTCCCTTGAAGATCAGCTGATTGAAATTAAGTCTAAGAATGATGAGCATGTGCGCCAGTTAAATGAAATGAGTGCTCAAAGAGCAAGACTAACCACAGAAAATGGTTAGTGAGACAAAGTAAGTTTGCAATAAAAGGAATATCTACTTAAACTATGAATTTATCATCTTGACCAGGGGAGATTGGTCGTCACCTGGAAGAGAAAGAGTCCCTTGTTTCCCAGCTTACAAGAGGCAAACAGGGTTACGTACACCAAATTGAGGAGTTTAAAAGACATCTTGAAGAGGAAGTAAAAGTATGATATTCTTTTAAACAAAAGTCTGGGCTTTACATTTAAAAAATGGCTAACTCTTTTCATTTAGGCCAAAAATGCCTTGGCTCACGGCCTGCAATCGTCCCGTCATGACTGTGACCTGCTTAGAGAGCAGTATGAGGAAGAGCAGGAGGCCAAGGCTGAGCTGCAACGTGCACTGTCCAAGGCTAACAGCGAGGTGGCTCAGTGGAGAACTAAATATGAGACTGATGCCATTCAGCGCACTGAGGAGCTGGAGGAGGCCAAGTGAGTCAGTGAGGTCTCTCACAAACAGGTGTTTCATTCTTCATCTTTATAATGTTTAAATGAGTCTTTCTTCAAAGGAAAAAGTTGGCTCAGCGTCTTCAGGATGCAGAGGAATCCATTGAAGCTACAAATGCAAAATGTGCCTCTTTGGAAAAGACCAAGCAGAGACTTCAGGGTGAAGTGGAAGACCTGATGATTGATGTGGAGAGAGCTAATGCTCTGGCTGCTAACCTCGACAAGAAGCAAAGGAACTTTGACAAGGTTGAATTTCTACTAATGTACTAAACAGGCCACTTTACTACAGGATAGCCTGATAAACCACACCCACTTCTTTTCTGTTCTGTCTGGACATACACGGTAAACAATTTGCTGATTGGCGGCTAAGGCCTAGCCGAACCAATCACGACCGTCACATAGAATTGACAAGGTTATGTCACTCGCTGCGCCACTATGTTGTTAGTTCAATTAAAATTAAAATTACCCAAAACTAATCATGGATGAAGTAGTCGTGAATTTTGCCTCCGCGTTCTCATAAGTTTATATTCAGTTCATATTATGTGAGTTAGACTACAGCTGTCGTCACGTCCGCTAATTGCTAATTGGTTTATTTCACTGACAATCTGTGTGCATTAGGCCCGCCCCTTCAAACTGCTCCAATTGCTCTGTGACCAGACTAACTTCCCTGTATGAAATGGACTGGGAATAGTATGGCAGAGCCAGGCAAACTACAGGCCACTTTACTTCAGGCATCAAATGACAGAGATTTATGAATGTGTTTAGGTTCTTGCAGAGTGGAAGCAGAAGTATGAAGAGAGCCAAGCCGAACTGGAGGGCGCTCAGAAAGAAGCTCGGTCTCTCAGCACTGAGATGTTCAAGTTAAAGAACTCTTATGAGGAGTCTCTGGACCATCTGGAGACTCTGAAGAGGGAGAACAAGAACCTGCAACGTAATTTACTGTTGTTCCACTGCTTGTGCCTCTTTGCCTTTGTCAAATGTCAGATTATTTTGATTGTTTAAGATAATATTATCATTTATCTTGACAGAGGAAATTTCAGATCTAACAGAACAACTTGGTGAGACTGGTAAGACAATTCATGAGCTCGAAAAAGGGAAAAAGTGTGCGGAATGTGAGAAAGCAGAAATCCAGACAGCGCTTGAGGAGGCTGAAGTAAGAATAACAAATAATCAGTATTTTTTGGGAGAACAAAGTACAATGATGATATCACATTTGTTTACAGGCCACTTTGGAGCATGAGGAGTCCAAGATCCTCCGTGTTCAGCTTGAATTAACACAGGTCAAAGGTGAAATCGACAGGAAACTTGCAGAAAAGGACGAAGAAATTGAGCAGATAAAGAGGAACAGCCAGAGAGTCATCGAGACCATGCAGAGCACTTTGGATGCTGAAATCAGGAGCAGAAATGATGCCCTGAGAATCAAGAAGAAGATGGAGGGAGACCTCAATGAAATGGAGATTCAGCTGAGCCATGCCAATCGCCAGGCCGCTGAAGCCCAGAAACAACTGAGGAATGTGCAGGGCCAGCTCAAGGTACTTGTACTAGTTCAATTCCAGTAAAAACACATTGTTAATAACTGAATTATTAACAATTACTTTCTGCCACAGGATGCACAAGTGCACCTTGATGATGCTCTCAGGGGTCAAGATGAAATGAAGGAGCAGGTGGCCATGGTGGAGCGCAGAAACAACTTGATGCTAGCAGAGATTGAGGAGCTGAGAGCTGCTCTGGAGCAGACCGACAGAAGCCGCAAAGTGGCTGAACAAGAGTTGCTGGACGCCAGCGAGCGTGTGGGGCTTCTCCACTCACAGGTATAAGAAATAAAGATAAAAATGCAATGTTACTGCAACTCTTATAAACACAGTAAGGTGACAATTGTTAAAAAAATGTGCAACCACAGAACCAAGAAATCAAGTATCAAAGATTAAATAAATATTATAAGCAAGGCTTACAATAGAAATTCTATATGTCTATGACTAACTGACCTTAATTTCTGCAACATCTGTCAGAATACCAACCTTATCAACACTAAAAGAAAACTTGAAGCTGATCTTACCCAAATTCAAGGTGAAGTTGAGGATGCTATCCAGGAGGCAAGAAATGCTGAAGAAAAAGCCAAAAAAGCAATCACTGACGTGAGTTTGTTTTGTGTTTAAAATCTTCCTTTAATTTTAATTTGTTTGCCATCAAAATGTATTATTGTAAGTTTTGCAACATAACTTTACTGTATAGGCTGCCATGATGGCAGAGGAGCTAAAGAAGGAACAGGACACCAGTTCTCACCTGGAGAGGATGAAGAAGAATCTGGAGGTGACTGTGAAAGACCTGCAGCACCGTCTGGATGAGGCTGAGAACCTGGCCATGAAGGGCGGCAAGAAGCAGCTTCAGAAACTGGAGACTCGGGTATAAATCATAACAGCAATTATATTATGCATTATCTCATAAGTGATACAAAAAACAAAACAAAAGATCTTGTTCTGTCCTTTGTCATCTCGAAATAGGTGCGAGAACTGGAATCTGAGGTTGATGCTGAGCAAAAACGTGGTGCTGAGGCTGTTAAAGGTGTTCGCAAATATGAACGTAGAGTGAAGGAGCTCACTTACCAGGTACATCATCGCTGACTTTGTGTTTGGCAATTTTATATATTTTTTTAAATTATCATAAATAATCTGGATGTGAGGTGTGTTTTAAACCTCTAGAGGGCATGAATCACCGTCCTAAGACTTGCCTGACCAAAGCACATCTTGAAGAAAGCCGCTCTAATTAGACTCCAGTATGTGTTCATTTCTAGCATGCGGCCAGCATGGTATTTATTCAGGGGTATAATAGATGTTCACTGTGAATGATTAAATACTAAATAATTCTCGCGTGTCCTATCATTTGCTTTGTTTCGGTTGGTTTATGGTTTAAAAATAAAAACAGCCATCACATTTAATATAATACTTATTATTGCTCATAGTAAATGTGATGGCCTCTAGACTGAGGAGGACAAGAAGAACATCACTCGTCTGCAGGATCTGGCGGACAAACTGCAGCTCAAAGTGAAGTCATACAAGCGGAACTCGGAGGAGGCTGTGAGTACAGGTTTCATGTGAGGTCACAGAGGGTGTAATGCTTGAGTAATAAGACTTACTGTGCTGTGGCTTCTAGGAGGAGCAGGCCAACACCCACCTCTCCCGATACAGGAAGGTCCAACATGAGCTGGAGGAGGCTCAAGAGCGCGCTGACATCGCTGAGTCCCAGGTCAACAAACTCCGGGCCAAGAGCCGTGACATTGTCAGGGTAATGCAGAATTATATTACGCAGTATTTTTATTCCTATTATTTGAATATAGGTTGTTTTGCATACTGCACAGTAATAACGTTTCAATACAAGGTAAATAGCAATGTAACTTGGGAAAGCAGGAGATAGAGTATTTTGCGTCTCTGTTCCCACAGTATTGCTCAGAAATCCCAGTTATATTTATATGTTATTACACTTAAGGAACCACACGATTGCCATCCTATTACTATGCTATTACTGTGCTGTTAAGTAAACTGCTTCTTTATAGAAAAATAAGATATTCTGACAACTTTCTGCTTTTTGTAGGGAAAGGACGCTGAAGAGTGAGCGGCTAAAAACATAAAAACTGCAGAAACAAGAACTCATAAAATATGTGCTTTCTGTTGTGTCAAACAATAAATTTGAGCAATCAACAAGTGAAGCATTTCTTTTTGTTAATTTTTTGTTTTTATGTAGAAGCTCAGACCATGTATTTGTGATATGAAGTTTAACTAAGTTACAGGCGTATTTTCCACCATGTGTCAAACATTCACAGCTAATGGGAAGTCCTTACGGATACCATAACTGCAAATCTTTGGCCTGTGGTGATAATGTTACTGACAGCCTGGTGCCCTTATAGTTTTTAAGCATGTGCTGTCTTATGTCAACATGTAGCTATGATGACAGTGGAGACATAACTGCAACCACGTCACTTATGATAGATTATTTATTAGATTAATAGAGGTCATGTTAGGTTTTTGAGCGGATACATATTTAATAATCACCCTTTAGACTCAGTTTATGACAGAATATGAAAGAATGAAACACAGTAATAGCCCTTCCTACTGCGCAGTCCTGAAGCGCCTCTGCTTCCAACCATCTCAATGGGGGCTCCTGTTGTGTTGAGTATAGCTGACCTTTTGTTTGGCTGAGAGGGGCCTCCAAGGAATAGCATGTTTTATATCAAAGGCTGTTCCACAATAAGATTCAGAGGCAGCTGAGCTCTGAGAACACTGTGGAGGAGACAGCTATATTTGTATTTCTTCCTAATATGCACAACCACGAGCATAAGAGTATCAAGTATCACATTTTTATTGAACATATAGACCTAAGCGACTGGGTGTGAAGTCCTCAGTGCACCCCTGCTAATGCCCGCTGTTCATCTTTGGCATCTCAGCATCATCTTTCAACAAGGAAACTATGCAAACCAACTAGACATCATAGAACCCGATCCCTTTTTTACCGGGCGGAGGGGAACAAACACTTGACATAGGAAGGTCAAGCCGCAAGTTGGGCCTTGTCTTCAGTTCATCTGTCAGGACACATAGCACACCAAGGCCATTTAAAGAAAGGGTTTAAAAATAATGCCAGTGCCCTGGGGCAACGCAAGTGAAACCTGGAGACAGAGAAATAATCATCACCTGTTCGCTGGAGATTCCCTCTCAGACAGTTGGTACCATAAATCAAGACAAGCTTCTTGATTTTAGACAAGAAGCTTGATTGTTTGTTTTTAACTGAGACCTGGCTGGGTGCGGATGCGAACGCTGTTCTCACGGAGGCCTCTCCACCTAATTTTAGCAGTGCATTTTCAATTAGACATGGCAAAAGGGGAGGTGGCACTGCATCAATAACTTCTAATACTCTTGCCCCCAAACCTGTTATATTTGAGCATTTTTAACACTTTTGAATATCATGCTATTGTTTTTAGTAATCCTCCAATCCTAGCCGTCACTATTTATAGACCACCAAAGAAATGCACAGCTTTTAATACTGAATTTGCAGAGTTTTGATCCATTATTAATAACTCATACGAGATGATTATTTTAACTGGTGATTTTAATCTACACATACACAATCTTTTAGATCCGGTTGCAACCGAGTTTTTAAATGTTCTTAACTATATGGATTTTACCCAAACTCACTCCTCTGCCAACTCATGACAGAGGACACAGTCTGGACCTGGTCATCACGTTTGGCCTTTCCACTACTGTGTCCTCTCTCGTTGACTTGGCTGTCTCTGACCATTACTGCGGGTTTTTTAATGTCACCGGTTTTATCCAGCGAGAGACCTCGGTGAGAACTGTGAGGAAACGTCATCTTACCCCTGAAGTGGCTGCAAATTTCATATAGGTTTTAGAACAGTTTCCTCCTGTGCTTTTACCGGCTAACTGCGATTTTATTTTTGACAATTTTAACAGTAAACTACAGTCAGCTCTCAACATTCTCGCTGCACTAAAAACAAACACAAACAAAACCCCTACCTCCATGGAAAAACGAGGAGCTAAAACAGTTAGTTTTGTTTAGTTTTGTTTATTTGAGCAGTTAGTCTGCTCAAAAGGAGTGGGCCGAAGCAAAAAGCTTATAAGCGCCCATCCCCAAAATAAAAACAATACAGTTTTCATTTAACAATCAAAGCAAGGAACGTAGTGCAAGGTAACGAATCATAAACAAATCATAAAGAAGGGAACATAGGGCAAGGTAAAAACAAATAATAAAGAACAATAATAAAGAAACAACAGAAAAATAAAGAAACAACAGCAAAAGAATATACTACAACACTCACAATATCTATTTCCCGTCAATTACAATACATCACACCACATAAGCTATTTTAACACAAACTTACAAGGCACTATTTTAACTCATCCAGTAATAAACAGAAACAAGTAGATACAAAACACAGCAACAGCTGTTTCATTTCTTGTACAATGTCTAGTACAGAGCAAGTAACAAATGATGATCATTAATATATTTCTTACAAATTGTTACCAATACCAAACGTTAGTATATTACTAAAATCACTAGTGTAACATTACCGGAAGTCACTATTTTTATGTTATAAAGGCACGTTACTATGCAGTATATATTATACTTTGTGATCTTTCTACTTCCCAGTTGTCAATACCATCCTCAGTATAATATCAATTTGTGTACAATTTCCTCTTTTTTTATTATTATTATTTTTTTGTATGTATAATGTATTATGAAAGCCCTACATAGTCTAATGCATTAAAAAGCATTAATACTTATTATACTCCGAGATCTTGCTACTTCCCAGCTGTCATTACCATCCTCAATATAGTTTTAATTTGAGTTTAATTATTATTATTATTATTATTATTATTTATTTATTTAATTGAGTTATATGTGAAGTATGATGTAAGCCCTCCATAGTGTGGTGCATTAAAAAGCCAGAGTGTAGAGCGGGCCAGTTGAAGAGGGCAGTAGCTCCCCATCAACAAAGCCCCACACAGCTGCCCCAACAGCTGATTTTGTAGATGATGTTCCTATGCTAAGTGGTGCATTAAAAGACAAAGTTTTGAGCCCGTTGGGAGGATTCCTCTCAACAGATCCATAACTTGCCAACCCTAATTCTCCATTTGTAAATTTGAGCAATAGAATGACAACCGTTCAGCAAGGCTCTTCCTTGATTATAGAGGAAAAAATACACATAATTGATCCTACTGCTCCCCCTAGTGGCAACACATTTCTTTCTCTCTATATAATTCAAAAGTCTTTTGTTTGTATTTATATTTGAACAGGTTGATGTTTGGACATCGTTTCATCTCCATCTCCAGTTTATTCCACAATTGTACACCATTACCTGTTGGACTAAAACTTTTCAAAGTTGTGCTATGTTTCTGAATCCTAAAGTTTACTTTGTCACGTAATTCATAACAACCATTACGTTCTTGAAACCTTCTTTGTATTTGGCTTGGTAACAATTTATACTTTGCTTTGAATAACATTTGTACAGTTTGGAACTCAACAATGTCACAAAACTTCATGATCTTTGTATTGCTCTTTTTTGCTACAATACTATTGGTTTAACTGTAAGTACAACCCCAAACCACAGTACAATAATATAAATAGACAAACTGATTGTCCGAGAGTAAATTACACCTTTCGATAAAGCTGTCAAGTCTAGAATTGAAAACCTTTTCTAAGATTTTAGAGAATTGCGGTAAAAGGGAAACAGGTCTATAGTTTGTAAAGAGATGTTTATCTCCTGCCTTGAACAGAGGAATCACTTTTGCTACTTTCATACCATCAGGAAATTGTCCAGTTTGCAACGATAAGTTACAGATGTATGTTAACGGCTTAGAGATACTTTCAATAACAGTTTTTAAAGTTTTCATGTCCATGCCATGGTAATCTGTCGAGGTTTTATTTTTACACCCTTTAACAATGTCCAGTATCTCCTTTTCTTCCACAGGATTGAGGAACAAGGACATAGGATTTGTGTCTATCAGTTCACAATTATAGTTCTCAACGTTTGCAATTTTTGCAGCAAGGTTCGGTCCAACATCTATAAAGAATGTATTAAATGTATCGACTACTTCATTCATATTATTTAAAGTGTTCTCCTCATCTTTGAAATATTTTGGATAATTAATTGTTCTTGGTTTATTTCTACTATTTAAGATATTCCATAAACCTTTAATATTATTCTTATTAGTATCTAACAACTTATTATAATAATCCTGTTTACATTTTTTAATGATACCTGCCAGTTTAATTTTATATATTTTTTCTCATATTTATCCTCAGCTTCTTTTGTTCTATTATTTATACATTTTTGTAGAGTGATTTTTTTTTCTTGCAATCATTTAACAATCCCTTAGACATCCATGGGTTTTCTTTGCACTTTCTGTTTTTACTGTATTTTTTTATTGGGCAATTTTTATCATATACTTTTTAACAGGAAAAAACTCTTGCACACTGTATACTTGCAACACCATATTTGAAATAATGTGTACAAACTCATCATATGCCTTATTAGTGTCATTCTCTCTGTGTACAATACTCCAATCTTGGGTTAATAGCTTTTTTTTAAATGGATCAATGGTTGTCTCTGTTTTTACCCTTCTAAACCAATACATGTTTTCATCTTCAGTTATTTTATATTCTTTTTTTGGTAGTACAAAAACTGGAAGGTGATCACTGATATAATTTATCATTAGGCCGCTGACTGTATTACTTTCTATTTCATTGGAAAAAATATTATCAATCAAAGTAGCTATGGGTTGTGATTCTACTCGGTTAAGTTATTAACAGAAACAGACCTATACGGAATAGAGTATTTATAAATTCTCGATTCCAACACCCCCTCAAAGACCAAGTTGTATCTGCAGCCCTGCCCCTCCAGGTACGCCATTTTGTCCGCTATAATGTGCAAACTGTCACATACTTTGCAACAGTCAGTTTGCAATGTCTTAGTGCACACAGTGAGTTTTAATTTCTCTTCCTTCAGAGTGTCTGCAGGCTTGTTTTGAGCTCTTGTATGGCCCTTGTTAAAAAATCCATTCGGGTGTTTGTAGATTCCATTATGATTTTTATGAATCCTCTAAAGATCTCCTGTTGTTGATGGAGCAGTTCCTTGAACATGTCCTTTTGTTGATCCAGTAATTCAGTAATTCGAATGAGGCTTACGTACTCCTCTTCCGTCGTCGCCAAATCTCCCTGTAGCTTCGCCTCTGATCTTGTTGGTTTGAGCATTTTTCTCTCCTCTCTCAACCGGACACAACAGAAACTTGTTGAATGAAATGTCTCTAGTTAATCACCAAAAAGATGATGATTATTTTTTTTAAAAGGTTGACGATTCACCACACACTCACACACTGCTAACAGCCACACTTCCGGGACCTAGTCCAGTGCTATGACTATGGTCACAGTTAAAAAGAAATTGCAGGAAGGCCGAGAGGAGATGGAGGAAAGATAAAATTACAATAAACCGTCAAATTTTCTGGGCTCAACAAAAAATCTACAATAACGCAATTAGAGACGCTAGAAATAACTACTTTTCTTCAATAATCAGAAACCATAAACATAGTCCAAGAGTCTTCTTCACATCAATAGAAAATGTTTTAAATCCTGATTTTAACAAACCTCCTTTTAATCCCACAGACGCTCTCTGTGAGGCGTTTGCCGACCACTTCATGGGAAAGATAGACACTATCACACACAATATTTTATCTACCCAAAGTAACATGGTTTTAAATACATCTGGCTGTCTATCTGTTCCAGAGGAAACACTGCACAGTTTTGTCCAGGTTAATGCTGAGATGTTTGATAAAGTTTTCTCCTCAGTGAGGCCCACCACATGTCTTTTACATCCGGTCCCAACCCCATTTTTTAAAAAACATTTTATGGATCTTTTAGAGACGAGCTTTTAAACCAAATTAATTGCTCTCTTCAGACGGGGGTCTTCCCTGCTGCCTATAAGGGGGCGGTGGTGAAGCCTCTGTTGAAGAAGAGTAATTTGGACTGTAATGATTTTAACAATTTTAGACCGATACCATTTTTAAGCAATATCATAGAAAACTTGTTTTTACCCAACTTAGTGATTTTATAAATGCACATAATGTCCTTGAACAATTCCAGTCTGGCTTTAGGGCCCTTTTAAGGATTTTAAATGATTTTAGATTAACTTGCTGATAGTGTTGATTCTCCTGGAACTGAGCGCTGCCTTCGATACAGTCAACCACACGTTTAAAACAAATCAGCCTCTCTAGTGCTGTCCACAAATGGTTTACATCCTACCTCACAGACAGGACTTTCATGGTGAGTGTGGATACCTGCTCCTCTAAGGTCCATAAAATTACATGTGGTGTGCCCCAGGGTTTGATTTTAGGCCCAGTGCTTTTTAACCTGTATATGCTCCCTCTTGGTGATGTCATCAGGAGACATGGAGATGTACAACTGTGTATCATCAGCATAACTATGAAAGTTGACTCCATGTCTCCTGATGACACCAGGCCAATGGACACATTTTTAACTGCATTGTAGATATAAAATCCTGGATGGCAGAAAACTTTCTTCAGTTTAACCAGCACAAAACTGAAGTTTTAGTCATCGGTCCTGACTAAGGCCCAGAGAGAGAAACTTTTACCCAAACTACTAAAATTGTCTTTTAATCCTTTCCAGGTGAAGAACCTGGGTGTGATTTTTGACTCTGAGCTGACTTTAATTCCATACATTACGAATATCACAAAGATAGGTTTTTACCATCTAAAGAACATAGCCAGAGTCCGCCCCATTCTCTCTCGGGGCAACACGGAGACGCTAATTATCTTTTAGAACTGCTTTTACCTTATGAACCTTCACGGCCCCTTCGTCAAGATCAGGAGATCAGGACCGCAGAGAACGTTCAGATTTTTAAGAGCAGGCTCAAGACCCACCTTTTTAGCTTAGCTTTTAGCTGATATCTGTTTATTTATTGTAGTCCCATTTATTTATTTATCTATTTATTGACCTTGAAAACTTGATATTTATTTCTAGTTTCTTATTGGTTTTTACTTTGTTTTTTGTACTTTTGTTTCCTCTGAAGGAGCCCTCTGCCTCGGGAGCGGTGACTGGCTGTGGCTGTGTGGGTGCTGTCCTGTGGGTGCCCAGGTGGAGGTGTGGTGTCTCTGCCGCGCCTCCTATGGATGCTCCCGGGGAGGACGGCTCCTCTGATGGAGTTGCCTCACCTTGGTCATCTGTACCCAGCCTTATGTACTTGATTTTGATTCTGTGTGTGAGTGTGAGTTCGAGTGTAGAGTAAAGGGTAGAGGGTGTAGGTGTGTGCGTGTGATGGGAGGGTGGGAGGCCTTGACGGGCGAGAATGTTTTTAATGTCTTTTTAAATGTCAAGCTCTTTGTGATGCACCTGTGTATGAAAAGCGCTCTATAAATAAAGATTGATTGATTGATTGATAATAAGAGACTGTCACAGTTTACTGTCTAACTAATAACGAATAAACCGTTTATGAAGCTATGTATATTGAGACTGCCAGGACAACAGACACAAGCATTCAGAACATTCATGGTAGTTTGCCTGTTGACACCAAAAGCAGGCGCCCCGCAGTTAAAGCTGTCTTTACCTCCAAACCTTTGACTTCAGGAGTACAAAGGTGAAGAGGCTCTGTCTAGACCTTAATCTGATTATTCCATGTTTTAAACACATTCATATTATTTATGTCTGTTGGATTGAAACATAAAACATGAATATAATTAGTATATGTGAAAGTCCTGGTTTAAATGGTTTTACTCAGAAAGCCAACTTTTTCCTTGTGTGGTACTTCCTGGAGTGAATATCTATGAAAACCTCTGCACTATGTGGTAATGGTAATGTTAGACCAAACTGAAACAAAATATGATCAAACAGAAATAATTTCACTACGTGACGTCATTTTAATAGTTATTTATTTGATATGGACAACGAAATTGGACTATATATATATATATATATATATATATATATATATATATATACGTATATTGTATAAAGGTGGACTTGAATGAGACCGAAACCACATCAACTCAGTCAAAACAGCACCACTGCGCAACTTAATTGATTTTATTTTTATGTTTATTATCATGTATTTATTTATTTAAGCAGCAAAGTATTTCAGACATGTTTTAACAGAAGTAATAAAACAAAACAAGACTAAGAATATCGCTCAGCCCAGATATACCAAATATACCCATGTGTACAAGCTTTGTATAATCATATAGAAATACAAACTGTCTGTTTATGTTTAGACACAGTTTTTGCCTTGGGGTCCCCCCAGAACAGCTGGAGCAGGAGGTGTGCGATCGGGAAGTCTGGGCATCTCTGCTCAGACTGATGCCCCTGGATAAAGCAGAAGAAAATGGATGGATGGATGGACAGTTTTTGCCCATAACAGAAGATAGCCATTTTAAAAGGTATGAAAATATTATGTAGCCTATTCATATTAAAAATATACATGAATGAATAATTCAGCTCAGGTGACATTGTTAGCACAGCAGCCCCCCTAGATGTTCACTTTCTCGTGTGAAAAACAAAACCATATATTTAGTCCTCCTCAGATCCAAAGATGACTGAGTGAGACCCTCAGATTTTGCAGTTCGCCTCTCTCCGGTTCTTGACTCTTTGGTCGACTGACACCATTAGTCAGACATGGCAATTACCATACTACTTCTTTTACTCATCAGGTTTTCTTTGTGGCAGACCAATTTTCTCTCTCGTCCAAAGGCCTGGGGCCAAACCTCCCGATCACCATCGCACCACTTTCTCCAAACCCCAGTGTCCGGGGGTTTGGTCACAGTTTAATTTTCTCGTTATGAATATTACCATTGTAGGTCATATTATGTCAGTCCTGTACTTTGTCATGTTAGGAAGAACGTCTGAAGAAACATCTTAACTTGAGTCTGTTATGTAAAGTAGACCCTCTGGGATTAACGTTATGAAAAATTACTTTCTTAAAAGGGTTCCTTGTCTCTCCAATATAGTCCTTGTTCAAGTTTAATAAGAGGCGCAATGGCACATCCTATCACTAATACTCTGAATCCGCCCTGTGTATAAATACCTGTGCACTATTAATAACATTATTGTTCTCAGGGAGCTTGTCCTTCATCACTATAGAACAAACCTCAATAACTTTGGGATTTTACAAAATACAGGCGTCCCCTAGTATGTGTGCTATCATAGCGTATCATCTTTTTTTGCATGGTCTTAGATTAGCAACTGTTCAGACCAATGCAACTCCTTCGTAAAAGGAAAGACTTGCAAGGCTTCTGCAACAGAACACCAGCTACACATGAGAGCTTCTCCGCGGCTAAAGCCAGATCCTGTGCAGTGCCAAGGTGCATTAAGGGCTTAGACTAAAGACTGTAACAATGTCTGTACCCCCAAAACCAATATGGAGCAGAATTTATCCAGGAAGACAAAAGACGGCATCATGTTGCATCTATCTATTTATACAATTTGAAAGTTCTGTCTTAATCTCAGGGCTGCCAGTTGTTTGACGCCAAAAGCTCCCAGTAAAAGAAAAAAAACATTTGTTTAATTAAGCTTGCTTTTTAGTGGGCAAAGAAACTATAGACACACATTATTATTGGCACATTCTTCATATGCCAATAGAGAAAACAAAATATCAGCAAGCCGTTTAATCTATTGATGACATACACACTGAGCTTTTGCCATTTATAAACTCCCTCAACTGTAATCATTTCTTTCACTCAAAGAACAAAGTGAATTAGTCAACAATTAAAATACAGAGCACAGAGCACAGAAAACACACACAGTTGTTATAGTAATCATACCTTATTAACATATTTTTATTGTGAGTGTATTTACAGTAAGTGTTGTTGGAGGAGCCAAACTCCAAGGAGGAAGCCAGATGAGGGAAGAGGGGGGGGGAGATGGACAGACTATGCAAAATGACATGCCCAAATTAAGAGGGACGTTTGTGCTGACTGAGCACTAATCTCTCTATATAAGATTGAAGTGCAGACTCCAAGAAGTGAAAGGCCTCAACTCAAGGTGAGTGAGTTACAGTCTTTTATTAGCCGGACAAAAGCTAGGAGCTTAGGGAACAATGCAGAGCATGAGCACTCAGTGCCAGGCAGACACCACAGACACAATACAGGGCTCTTATGTTAATGCTTGGACTCCTGTGTGCTTTGAGGGTTTTTACTTTTCTGATTTGATTTTACGCATTAATGTGAGGAATCTGTTTCATGTCCTTCAGAAGATCCTTCAGCATCCCACCATCAACCACTATTCAAGTCCAGGGTGAGGGAAAAAGGTAAGCTTTTTTTATTTTCTGTCTAAACTATGCTAAATGTAAATTTTTTACATTATCATCAGCAGTCTTGCCACCTAATTTTTAATGCAGATGTGAGTGTTTTTCATGATCATAATCTTAACTCATGTCAGCTATTTAACGTAAGACAGCTAAGTGTCTTTGTAATACTATGTGCAACACTTCAGTTGTCAAAGCATGTTTGAAAAAATATTTAAACAAGTTCTAAAGATAATTTATATTAATCTGCTACAAGCAATATAACATACATAAGAAAACAAAGTAACCTATAGTTATAAAGCTTTGTAATGTTTGACTCACCTGCAGTAAAGTGCCACCATGGGTGATGCAGAAATGGAGTGTTTTGGCCCGGCGGCCGTATACCTCCGGAAGCCAGAGAGAGAGAGAATTGAGGCTCAGAACACGCCATTTGATGCTAAAACAGCTTTCTTTGTGACTGAGCCCAAAGAGATGTACCTAAAGGGGAAACTCATCAAGAAGGAGGGAGGAAAAGCCACTGTAGAGACACTGTGCAAAAAGGTAAGGCATTAAACTATACTCATGTTAAGAAATTCTCAGTCTATGAAAAAAAAAGCACATAAACAGAATCACAGTACATGTTTTTTACAGACTCTGACGGTGAAGGAAGATGAAATCTTCCCTATGAACCCTCCCAAGTTTGATAAGATTGAAGACATGGCCATGATGACCCACCTGAGTGAGCCTTCTGTGCTGTATAACCTCAAAGAGCGTTACGCAGCGTGGATGATCTACGTGAGTGTAAAACCGTCTGCTCATAAACAGCAGCAGTGAGTTTTACTCATGCCTTTCACTCTGTGTCCTGACAGACCTACTCTGGGCTGTTCTGTGTGACTGTGAACCCCTACAAGTGGCTCCCAGTGTATGACTCAGTGGTTGTGTCAGGATACAGAGGCAAGAAGAGAGTAGAAGCTCCACCTCACATCTTCTCCATCTCTGACAATGCCTATCAGTTCATGCTCCAAGGTATTTTATATTATTTGTAAGGTATCTACAGATAATCAAAAAAACAACGTGAAATATAAACATCACTCACAAATGTCTCTCTTACAGACCGGGAAAACCAGTCCATCCTGATTACGTGAGTTTTTGTGCTTTTTGGTAGAAGAAATGTGAATACATGTTTTGAACAAATAAGTCACATTATTGGATAATGATTGTATATAATAATAATATTCTTTCCCTTCTTAATTAGCGGAGAATCCGGAGCAGGAAAGACGGTCAACACCAAACGTGTCATCCAGTACTTTGCGACAATCGCAGTGGCTGGAGGAAAGAAGACTGAGCAAGTTGCTGGCAAGATGCAGGTATGTAATTTAAAAATATGACATCAGAACATTTGAAGTGGCTCTAAGTCAAACATTATTGACAGGGTTCGCTGGAAGATCAAATCATTGCAGCAAACCCACTGCTGGAGGCTTATGGTAATGCCAAGACCGTGAGGAATGACAACTCATCTCGTTTTGTAAGGCACTTTGTCCATATACCTTAAACAATACAAAACATGTTTTAAACTATATTACGTTTCTCTGAAAAAGGGTAAATTTATCAGAATCCACTTTGGGACCACTGGAAAGTTGGCTTCAGCTGATATTGAAACATGTAAGACATTTTGCATGACTAAGATGCTGAATAACAGTCTGGCATGCCATCACTCACTGCTTTGTTTCACAGATCTGCTGGAGAAGTCTCGAGTGACCTTCCAGCTGTCTGCTGAGAGGAGCTACCACATCTTCTACCAGCTGGCCACAGGGCACAAGCCTGAGCTCATCGGTGGGATTTCAACGTCATTATGCATTTGTGGAGAACAAATATGGTGTTAATGAAGTTGCTCCAATGTTATATCTGATACCCACAGAGGCACTTCTGATCACCACCAACCCTTATGACTATCCAATGATCAGTCAGGGAGAAATCACTGTCAAGAGTATTAATGACGTTGAAGAATTCATTGCCACTGATGTGAGTAAATGTTTGTTTACTGCAAAGCTGTGAAGCACATTAACCTTTTAATTTTTTGCAGACTGCCATTGATATTCTGGGATTTACTGCTGAAGAAAAACTGGGCATCTACAAGCTGACAGGTGCTGTGATGCATCATGGGAACATGAAGTTCAAGCAGAAGCAGCGAGAGGAACAGGCAGAGCCTGACGGCAATGAAGGTGATTGGCACATTTACAGAGGAGCAATTCTACATTTGTATTTTGTTTGGGGTGAGATTTCATGACCAAGGCATATTATTTTACACATATTCCAGTGGCTGATAAAATAGCTTACCTCCTGGGCCTGAACTCTGCCGATATGCTCAAGGCTTTGTGCTACCCCAGAGTCAAGGTTGGCAATGAAATGGTGGTTAAAGGCCAGACAGTTCCACAGGTAAATCTGCCTCACTGTAAATTTAGATTAAATTCATAATTTTTGTTATTTTATTCACTCTGGTTTATGTAATCTGAAGGTCAACAACTCTGTATCGGCTCTGTGCAAATCCATCTATGAGAAAATGTTCTTGTGGATGGTGGTCCGCATCAATGAAATGCTGGATACTAAACAGCCCAGGAACTTTTTCATTGGAGTCCTGGATATAGCTGGCTTTGAAATCTTTGACGTATGTGGAGTTTTTATTATATTAATTTCTTATGATCTGCATTACGTTTGTATTTCTTAAAAATATGCAATTTACTGGCTTGTAGTACAACAGTCTGGAGCAGCTGTGCATCAACTTCACAAATGAAAAACTGCAACAGTTCTTCAACCACCACATGTTTGTTCTGGAGCAAGAAGAGTACAAGAAAGAAGGCATTGAATGGGAGTTCATTGACTTTGGGATGGACTTGGCTGCCTGCATTGAGCTCATTGAAAAGGTACCAATTGTGACCAGTCACAGGAACCAAAGACACAAGTCGGTTTTGGGGCAATAACAGATTGTAAAAGTGTAGTCTCCAAGCTAAAAGCTCATTGTAATGGGGGTTTTGTCAAGTGATGGTCCTGAGCTAGCTAACAACAATAGGTACGAGACCCGATACCAATAATGCTCAAACCCCTTATTGCTAGGGGTTTGAGCTGTGTTAGATTGATTTGAGTTTGGAGTGGATACTTTTGTTGAGGAGTCTCAGCTTGACATTTTGATATATAATAAGTGTGTTTGGGTGGAAACGAAAGCCAGTGATAATGCTAACTAGGGTCCCGAGTGAGCTAACTAGCTAGCTAGCTAGCTCACTCGGGACTCGTAACAACATTAGGTATGAGAAAGTCTAAGCATAATAGCTAGCACAGGACGAGTGTCCTGTGCTAGCTAATAACAATTGGTATGCGGAAGTCTAAATATGGACTAAACATGAGATAACGTACGTGTTTTTAGAATGAACACAAAACGATGATGTTTACTAGGCCATAGTGAAGCCTACTCTTTACAGACAAAATCCTGCGTGCTTCTCCCCAGGTTGCCTGTGTCAGCTCCGCCTCACGCTGAGAGAGAGCTATGGATGCGCTGACTACAGTTATAACTTTAGAAAAGACTCCTGTACTACGTGTAATGCACATACGAGAGGAAAAGGCCGACATTGCGCGGTGCCGATTGTTTACATTTCACTGCAGTAATCCAGCGTTAGGGCTGGGCCATATCGTATCGTATCGCATATCGTTATCGTGATATAATGTTTTGATATCGTTGTAATTTTTTATATCGTTGTGGACACAATATAATTTATGTTACGCTCCATCAGAGCAGCATAAACGGTGACTGTAGAACACGGGGACACGTGCTGAAAAAGTAAAATGAAATGAAGGATGTAAACTGCTTGAGTAGATCATATTTGCAAGGAAATTAGTATGCTGTTAAAATATATATATATATCACTGAATGAATCTTCCCAATAGGCGTAAGGCTGGGATTTTGAAGTAATTCGTCCATTGTCAATTATATCGTCAAATATATCGTTATCGTGATATTAATTTTTTCATATCATGATATAGATTTTAGGCCATATCGCCCAGCACCAGCGTAACTTTATCTGGCCATAAAACCGAAAATATGAAGCGGATCTCTCTCAAATAAGAAGTGGCTGAAAGCTGGGATGCGCTGACTACATTTATGGAGTAGATTAAGTTGGGAAAGATCTTGATTTTGTGTTAATAGCAGGTTCAGCTGCACGTTAGCTTAGACGTTAGCTTACAACAGCACAATAGACTCATCAAAAAACTACTGGCACAGCAGCCACAAGCGATAAAAAAACAAACTTTCACTCACCCGTCTGAACTAACCTTTGCCTTCTGCTCAGCATACTCGTAGTAAATCCATTTTCCAGTGTAAGTAGCGGTGGCCTCCGTGAGACACAGGGGAAGCGCTACAGTCATGAAGCCTGTGCCTCCTCCTCCTCCGTGGTGCTTACCCAGTATGTAAATACACACAAAGGCACGCCCCTACAGCGCGCTCCAAAATCTCCCAAAACAAGCAGGTTTGAACCTAAAGGTTTACGCTTTTAAATATACCAATACTGGTAGCTTAAACATGGAGAGGCTTCGTGACTTCAACTGAACGATTCTGCAAAAAAGTGAAAATCACCAATTTTCCTAAAAATATCTTCGTTTACGTTTATCTCGAGACACGGGCTGCCGACTTGTGTCTTTGGAAGCCACGGCGCGTCACAATTATGAATATTTATGTAAACTTATTGACAGCAGGAAATGACATTATTGTTGTGTGTCAACAGCCAATGGGCATCTTCTCCATTCTTGAAGAGGAGTGTATGTTTCCAAAGGCATCAGACACAACCTTCAAAAATAAACTGTATGACCAGCATCTTGGGAAAAGCAAGTCCTTTGAGAAGCCAAAGCCTGCTAAAGGCAAAGCTGAGGCCCACTTCTCTCTGGTGCACTATGCTGGCACCGTGGATTATAACATTGTGGGTTGGCTGGATAAGAACAAAGACCCCCTGAACGACTCTGTGGTTCAGCTCTATCAGAAGTCCTCAGTCAAACTTCTGGCCCTCCTTTATGCATCCCATGCTGGAACAGATGGTAAAGTCTGACCTTTGACTTTATTTATCCTGTAATTATTTATTGTGAATGTAATTTAATGTGAATGTTTTGTTCACAGCTGAGGCTAGTGGAAAGAAAGCAGGCAAGAAGAAGGGAGGTTCCTTCCAGACTGTCTCGGCGCTGTTCAGGGTCAGTACAAGTTTGGAGAGATCTGATGTTTATAGCTTTTTTAGGGTATTACAGTGTGAGGAAAATGTATGTGAACGCTTTGGAATGTGTCACATTCCTGCCTAAGTTGGTCATAAAATATTGTCTGATCCTCATCAAAATCATAATAATTAGTAAACAGTGTCTGCTTAAACTAATACTATCCAAACGATTACATTTTATCATATTTCTAATGGGCATAACATGTTAACATTCACAGGACAGGGAGGAATAAGTGAGTACGCCATCTGGCTAGGGATCCTCCAAGAGCTAATTAGATACATTTATGCAGACATTTAGAGTCAGGTGTAAGCCAACCTGAAGTGTAATCACTGAGGTGTGGCTTAAAGCTGCCCTTGCTACTGAAAAACATACACAAGTTAAGACTCTCGATGAGAAGCATTGTCTGATGTGCACTATGCCTCGCTCAAAAGAGCTCTCTGAGGACCTACAATCAAGAATTATTGACTGATCCAACCTCATCCCCACTGTGAAGTATGGTGCAGGGAGCATCATGGTGTGGGGCTGTTTTGTTGCCTCAGGGTCTAGACAACTTGTTATCATCAATAAAACATTAATTCATAAGTTTATCAAGATGTTTTGCAGAAAAACCTGAGACATTCACAGGGCAGCATAGAATAAGTAAGTGATTGTATTAACTGTCTGGCTGATCCTTCTTTTGCAGCAATAGCTGCGTTTTCTGAAGTTGCAGATTAGACCCTCACAACGATAAGGATGAATCTTGGACCATTCCTCTTTACAAAACAACTGCAGTTCAGCAAGATTCCTGGGCTCACTACTTATCCCAGGCTGTCCTGTGAATGTTTACATATTATGACCAATACAATTTGATAACATGTAATTGGGGTGGTGTTAGTTTAAGCAGACACTGTTTATTAATTCTTATGATTTAAATAAAGATCAGGCCACATTTTATGACCAATTTAAGCAAAAATGTGAGAAATTTCAAAGCGTTCACATTCACATACATTTATCTCCCACTGTATATAACTCTCATCACTTTGTTAACCTTTTCAGGAGAATTTGGGAAAACTCATGACAAATTTGAGGAGCACCCATCCTCATTTTGTACGTTGCCTGATTCCCAATGAATCTAAGACCCCAGGTGTGTGTTCTGTTTTTTTCTGTGGAATTTAATAGACATTTTACATGTGTTGCAAGATGCTTGTTATAATAGAAGTCAATGAATCTATAGGTCTGATGGAGAACTTCCTGGTTATCCATCAATTGAGATGTAATGGTGTATTGGAGGGAATCCGCATCTGCAGAAAGGGCTTCCCAAGCAGGATCCTCTATGGAGACTTCAAGCAGAGGTAATTTTCACAGCCATAATTAAAGTGATAGTCTGAAAGTTTGGTGGTCTTTTATCACTGAGCGTGTAACTCAATCAAACGGTAGTTTGGGAGTTTTAAAAAAGAAAATGAAAGTTAACTTTTTCCTAACATTGATGTCGGGCATTTTACTCATAATTTTGTTACTCTGAGGATGACAACAAGACTAAACTCAAAAAAGTAGCAGTGTTTAACTAAAAAGCTCACATTAGACGATAAAATAAAAAATCAGCTGATTCCCGCTGTCAGATGCGGAAGCTCGTGTTTCCCAGTCGTTTTCCCCAGTTAAGCGTGCATTTCACGTGCATTTCCCAACTGCGAAAAACGTTTTCCCCAGTTCCAGAGAGCCACATGAATGCAGCATTAGTTTGCAAAATGAGGAGAATATATGAGATTCTGCACAAGCCAAACTTTATAAAATTTGACAAAATACATGTTAGAGTCACCACAGCACAGTCACATGTCAGTGTTTCATAGAGCTGCCTCAGTAAATGGCTTAAATGAAGACAGTTTGTGCTTTTGCTTTCATTTAGTAGAAACGTAAGCCACATGGCTAGTTTGCATACTGTACCTTTATGAAACTGCTGTTGAGATAAAATAAGGCTAATGGGAAATGTGATGGCTCAATTGGATTTTTCTTTTTTTTGTGTCTCCTTAAATGTCTTTATTTGGACACTATGTTGTTGCATATGCAATACAGTAGGTGGCGGTATGCGCTTCTGTTTGCCTGCCAATAACCTTAAAGAAGAAGAAGAACAGCTGTTGGTGATGTCACTTCCCCTTCCCCTGGGTAAGGACGGTCAAATTGGGCAAATGCTGCTGAAGCAAAAGTTCACTAACTGCATGGGGATCTAACAGTTGACCCCATGAAAGGTTAAGGATTAGTTGCTAGTGTTAGTACTTAGGCTATCATTTAAGGGTTTTGGAATCAGCCCAGGAACAGAACTTTCAAAAGAAAACCATCAAGTTCCTCCCCCTCCCCTCTGGATTGGACCTTACAGGCTGATTCACAGGAAAAGCTCGGCTCATTGGTCGACGCGGGAGGATACTAGACTCTGATTAGTCGCTGAAATCACAAAATATATACGTATATGTGTTTATTATATGGCTCTTCACAATGCAAGTAGAACGTTCCATTGACTTGAATGGGATTTTCCAACGTTCTACCTGTCATTATTTTCTGCTAGAGGACATCGGAAAAAATAATGACCGCTGCCAATGGCAACAGAGTTTGTGCTTGTAATACAGGTCTTTCATAGTCAAGTAGTAGTAGAGGATACTATCTGCTGCTCACTGGCTTGCATTATTGTTGTGTAGGCGCACAGTTAGTCCGGCAACAGTTAAATCACGTTCTATGTCACTCAACTGCAGCTGTATCCATCCATAGTAACGATAAACAATTGAGCTGGAACTAGCTTCAGGTAAAACAGCTTCAAAAGTGAAATAACTCCTGCCCAGGACTTAAAAACGCAAACAGGCCCACATGAACAGTTTCAGTTTGTGGGAACAACTTGGAGTCATGGATTAGATTTAATGCACTCCGCTGCGCGTCGTCGTGTTCTCGACCGCACGGCTCCTTGTTGCTCAATCCTCAATCCTCCATCAGCTGGAGAACACATTTTTCTTCAGGATTAATAAAGTATAATATCTTATTCTTATTAGATACAAAGTATTGAATGCCAGTGTTATCCCAGAAGGACAATTTATTGACAACAAAAAGGCCTCCGAGAAACTCCTGGGCTCTATTGACGTTGACCACACTCAGTACAAATTTGGTCACACCAAGGTAACAACATGTACTTATTATACTATCTCAAAGTGCAGATTAATCATTAAATATTGCTCTTTAGGTGTTTTTCAAAGCTGGCCTGCTGGGTACCTTGGAGGAGATGAGAGACGAGAAGTTAGCAGAGCTGGTCACAATGACTCAGGCTCTGTGCAGAGGTTACGTAATGCGAAAGGAGTTTGTCAAGATGATGGAAAGGAGGTAATAAGGCTGTGCATATAATTTATGTGTGTTGTATTGACCTTATTATAAATATAATATAAATTTGACATAATAATATGATTTTGTCTGCCTTAGAGAGGCTATTTATTCCATCCAGTACAACATCCGCTCGTTCATGAATGTCAAAACTTGGCCATGGATGAAGCTGTACTTCAAGATCAAGCCTCTTCTGAAGAGTGCAGAAACTGAAAAAGAAATGGCCCAAATGAAAGAGGACTTTGAAAAAACCAAAGAGGACCTGGCAAAAGCTTTGGCCAAGAAGAAAGAGCTGGAAGAGAAAATGGTTACTTTGCTCCAAGAGAAAAATGACTTGCAGCTCCAAATTCAATCTGTATGTGAAACTTAATTTATTGTACTGTATTTAAATATGACTAACTAATAATTGTCACCGTAATGCAGGAGGGTGAAACCCTTGCAGATGCAGAGGAAAGATGTGAGGGGCTGATCAAATCCAAAATCCAGCTTGAGGCCAAAGTCAAAGAGACGGCTGAGAGACTGGAGGATGAGGAGGAAATCAATGCTGAGTTGACTGCGAAGAAGAGGAAGCTGGAGGACGAGTGCTCCGAGTTGAAGAAAGACATTGACGACTTGGAGCTCACTTTGGCCAAAGTGGAGAAAGAGAAGCACGCCACTGAAAACAAGGTTGGATTGTTCTTATTAATGCATGATACAAATACTCTTTACCTTTACCTTAACTTTTACCTTTGTGTTTTACAGGTAAAAAACCTCACTGAAGAGATGTCTTCTCTTGATGAAACTATTGCCAAACTGAGCAAGGAGAAGAAGGCCCTCCAAGAGGCCCATCAGCAGACCCTTGATGACCTTCAGGCAGAGGAAGACAAAGTCAACACTCTGACCAAGGCCAAGACCAAGCTGGAGCAGCAAGTTGATGATGTATGTCATTTTCAAACATAATTACTGCCTTATAATTGCAGATGGGGTGTCTTATTTCTGTTCCTATAGCTTGAAGGTTCACTGGAGCAAGAGAAGAAGCTGCGCATGGACCTGGAAAGAGCAAAGAGGAAATTGGAGGGAGATCTTAAACTGGCTCAAGAATCCATAATGGATTTGGAGAATGACAAGCAGCAGTCTGAAGAGAAAATTAAGAAGTAAGATTTAACTTGCATTTTACTTCTCTATTAACATTGCGATGGCAGCTGACTTATTTACCTATTTTTTAGAAAAGATTTTGAAATCAGCCAGCTCCTAGGTAAGATTGAGGATGAACAGTCTTTGGGAATCCAGTTACAGAAAAAGATAAAAGAGCTTCAGGTAAATAACCTATTTACTCAATATTAACATCAATGACATAAATAAGTGTTCGCTTTTTCCAACATTTCAAAGTTTACATTTTACATAGACATTTATAATGTATTTATTTTTTGCCATTCTCACCCTCTGTTTTAGGCTCGTATTGAAGAGCTGGAGGAGGAAATCGAGGCTGAGCGTGCTGCTCGGGCCAAAGTGGAGAAGCAGCGCTCGGATCTTTCCAGGGAACTTGAGGAGATCAGTGAGAGGCTAGAGGAAGCTGGTGGAGCCACTGCAGCTCAGATTGAAATGAACAAGAAACGAGAGGCTGAGTTTCAAAAGCTGCGGAGAGATCTCGAAGAGTCCACTCTGCAGCATGAAGCCACTTCTGCCGCTCTGCGCAAAAAGCAGGCTGACACTGTGGCCGAACTGGGAGAGCAGATCGACAACCTCCAGAGGGTCAAGCAGAAACTGGAGAAGGAGAAAAGTGAATATAAGATGGAGATTGATGACCTTTCAAGTAACATGGAGGCTGTTGCCAAATCTAAAGTGCGACATGATTTTTAAGGGATGAGGCATAAAAAAACATTATTTATTAATGTATATTTTGTTTTTATCAGACAAATCTTGAAAAAATGTGCAGGACATTAGAGGATCAGCTAAGTGAGCTAAAATCGAAAAATGATGAGAATGTGCGCCAACTGAATGATATTGGCGTACAGAAAGCTAGGCTTCAAACTGAATCCGGTAAGAGCACCACCTTTATGGTATATCAGTGGTTCTCACACTTTTCCGACTAAGTACCACCTCATAAAACATTTGATCTTCCACAAGGCATAGACCAAGTCAAATCAGGACTAAACTAAATTATGTTTAACTGTCTGTAAACCATATCTAAACCAAAATAAACACCTCACTTAAATGCATTACTAAAGCATAAATGAAATTAAGTCAAAAAATGCAAACGACCCTGACTGAGGGTACCACCTGAAGAAGCCATAGTGGTACACTTGGCAGTTTGAGAACCACAGCTGTCTATCAATGCCTACTCAAAATTTCATTTTGTCTGTACAATATTAAACAACCTTTGTTGTTTTTTCTCACAAAGGTGAAGTATCACGTCAGCTGGAGGAAAAGGAGGCCCTTGTTTCTCAGCTGACTAGAGGCAAACAGGCTTACACTCAGCAGATAGATGAGCTGAAGAGACAAATTGAAGAAGAAGTTAAGGTATTTTTCCACTGCCACAGCAGGAAGTATTTAATCATCTTTTTTATAAGATTTAATTACAAAAAAATAATTGCATCACAGGCCAAAAATGCCTTGGCTCACGGCCTGCAATCGTCCCGTCATGACTGTGACCTGCTTAGAGAGCAGTATGAGGAAGAGCAGGAGGCCAAGGCTGAGCTGCAACGTGCACTGTCCAAGGCTAACAGCGAGGTGGCTCAGTGGAGAACTAAATATGAGACTGATGCCATTCAGCGCACTGAGGAGCTGGAGGAGGCCAAGTGAGTCAGTGAGGTCTCTCACAAACAGGTGTTTCATTCTTCATCTTTATAATGTTTAAATGAGTCTTTCTTCAAAGGAAAAAGTTGGCTCAGCGTCTTCAGGATGCAGAGGAATCCATTGAAGCTACAAATGCAAAATGTGCCTCTTTGGAAAAGACCAAGCAGAGACTTCAGGGTGAAGTGGAAGACCTGATGATTGATGTGGAGAGAGCTAATGCTCTGGCTGCTAACCTCGACAAGAAGCAAAGGAACTTTGACAAGGTTGAATTTCTACTAATGTACTAAACAGGCCACTTTACTACAGGATAGCCTGATAAACCACACCCACTTCTTTTCTGTTCTGTCTGGACATACACGGTAAACAATTTGCTGATTGGCGGCTAAGGCCTAGCCGAACCAATCACGACCGTCACATAGAATTGACAAGGTTATGTCACTCGCTGCGCCACTATGTTGTTAGTTCAATTAAAATTAAAATTACCCAAAACTAATCATGGATGAAGTAGTCGTGAATTTTGCCTCCGCGTTCTCATAAGTTTATATTCAGTTCATATTATGTGAGTTAGACTACAGCTGTCGTCACGTCCGCTAATTGCTAATTGGTTTATTTCACTGACAATCTGTGTGCATTAGGCCCGCCCCTTCAAACTGCTCCAATTGCTCTGTGACCAGACTAACTTCCCTGTATGAAATGGACTGGGAATAGTATGGCAGAGCCAGGCAAACTACAGGCCACTTTACTTCAGGCATCAAATGACAGAGATTTATGAATGTGTTTAGGTTCTTGCAGAGTGGAAGCAGAAGTATGAAGAGAGCCAAGCCGAACTGGAGGGCGCTCAGAAAGAAGCTCGGTCTCTCAGCACTGAGATGTTCAAGTTAAAGAACTCTTATGAGGAGTCTCTGGACCATCTGGAGACTCTGAAGAGGGAGAACAAGAACCTGCAACGTAATTTACTGTTGTTCCACTGCTTGTGCCTCTTTGCCTTTGTCAAATGTCAGATTATTTTGATTGTTTAAGATAATATTATCATTTATCTTGACAGAGGAAATTTCAGATCTAACAGAACAACTTGGTGAGACTGGTAAGACAATTCATGAGCTCGAAAAAGGGAAAAAGTGTGCGGAATGTGAGAAAGCAGAAATCCAGACAGCGCTTGAGGAGGCTGAAGTAAGAATAACAAATAATCAGTATTTTTTGGGAGAACAAAGTACAATGATGATATCACATTTGTTTACAGGCCACTTTGGAGCATGAGGAGTCCAAGATCCTCCGTGTTCAGCTTGAATTAACACAGGTCAAAGGTGAAATCGACAGGAAACTTGCAGAAAAGGACGAAGAAATTGAGCAGATAAAGAGGAACAGCCAGAGAGTCATCGAGACCATGCAGAGCACTTTGGATGCTGAAATCAGGAGCAGAAATGATGCCCTGAGAATCAAGAAGAAGATGGAGGGAGACCTCAATGAAATGGAGATTCAGCTGAGCCATGCCAATCGCCAGGCCGCTGAAGCCCAGAAACAACTGAGGAATGTGCAGGGCCAGCTCAAGGTACTTGTACTAGTTCAATTCCAGTAAAAACACATTGTTAATAACTGAATTATTAACAATTACTTTCTGCCACAGGATGCACAAGTGCACCTTGATGATGCTCTCAGGGGTCAAGATGAAATGAAGGAGCAGGTGGCCATGGTGGAGCGCAGAAACAACTTGATGCTAGCAGAGATTGAGGAGCTGAGAGCTGCTCTGGAGCAGACCGACAGAAGCCGCAAAGTGGCTGAACAAGAGTTGCTGGACGCCAGCGAGCGTGTGGGGCTTCTCCACTCGCAGGTAAAAACACACTAAAAAGCTTCACTTGTTATATGTTTTCATGTAAACAAAGATTAAAGTCTAAATAAATCACTTCAGAACACCAGTCTGATCAACACAAAGAAGAAGCTGGAGGCGGATCTGATCCAGATCCAAGGAGAAGTAGAAGATGCTGTCCAGGAAGCAAGAAATGCTGAGGATAAAGCCAAGAAGGCCATCACTGATGTGAGTGTATAAGTGACTTTATAAATGTCAGTGAAACCATATTCATGGATTTTGTATTGCAGGCTGCCATGATGGCAGAGGAGCTAAAGAAGGAGCAGGACACCAGTTCTCACCTGGAGAGGATGAAAAAGAACCTGGAGGTGACTGTGAAAGACCTGCAGCACCGTCTGGATGAGGCTGAGAACCTGGCCATGAAGGGCGGCAAGAAGCAGCTTCAGAAACTGGAGGCTCGGGTAAAAATATACGATATTATCACAAAGTCAGACATTACAAGCAAATAAAATAAAATGAAATAGATAATATTACATTAAATTGCCTCTTTAGGTGCGTGAACTGGAGGCAGAAGTTGATGCTGAGCAAAGAAGAGGTGCCGAGGCTATCAAAGGAGTTCGTAAATATGAGAGGAGAGTGAAAGAGCTTACCTATCAGGTACTTTGTAAAAGGCTCTAATTTAGTTTATAGACCTGAAATGTCTTCTCACAGTTTGTTGTTCAATCTAGACTGAGGAAGACAAGAAAAATATAACTCGACTCCAGGACCTGGTAGACAAACTGCAGCTGAAAGTTAAACTGTACAAGAGACAGTCTGAAGAATCGGTAAGTGTGGACCCCGGTAACTTTTCTACTCCAATGTTCCAAAAAAAACAATTATTATACTTTTTGGTTCATACAGGAAGAGCATGCCAATACTCACCTGTCCCGCCTGAGGAAGGTGCAACATGAGATGGAGGAGGCTCAAGAGCGAGCCGACATCGCAGAGTCCCAGGTCAATAAGCTCAGGGCCAAGAGCCGCGAGATCGGAAAAGTAAGAAAAAACAGAATCCTTTTTAATGTGCTGTGTTCTTTTGTAGACATCGCACAGCTTGTCTCAAAAATGCTTTTTCTCTTTGCTACAGGCTAAAGATGCCGAAGAGTAAGTTGCAGTGACACAACCAAAAATCATGCAATATCATTTTTGGTTTGCAACACTTCAATAAAAGCTGTTTGACTGTCGTATGCAGTCCACTTTGATTTTGTTCAATGATTTCAGTTGTACGGTTCGGTTCTCAACATTGGTGGTGGGGTAAAAGCTCAACAACAATAGTGATCTGTGTTAAATGAGGTCAATTATGCAACAGAAATACTGAAAGTGAAAATATATAGCTTGGCACCACTGTCACCACAGCTAAGTTGAATAAATGTGATAATCTTCAAAGTGAATTAAGATCCTTCTACAATCTAATTATCTTATATTTCCTCTTTGTTAACCCACTGACAGCTGCTGAGTCACACCTCTAATCTCACTGCACTTGTCTGCTGAGTGACACTTCTATTGGGTCTTTCCACTGAACTCATCCTTTTTATAAACCATCAACAAAAATGTAACAAGCTCTATATTAGATGCTTTGCTACCCACTGTATTTTATTCATGTATCTTTCAGCTCAGAAAGCTTATATTGCATACTGTAGGCTGTCTTCTTGGGTGGGAGTATGGGCCTAAATATATTGACAATTACACAGTGCCCAATGTTTAGTCTGCTCAGTGTAGCCAGGCATTAGGAAACAATACTTTTATTGCTTTAAATAACCATACAAATAGATAAACCTGTTATCAAATGTAATTGATTTGCTAATACAAATTATAGACAGAATTATAGAAAGAAATCATAAGATAATATAGTAATAAATGATTCAATACTTACTTTGATATGGTAAAGTGCTGAGTCTCTCAATAGGATGCAGTGTTTGCTTCTAGCCCTATGCTATTGTCTGTCCGGTGTCTGCTATTGTCAACTTATGAGAGGTGAAACCGTGGGGTCCTGCTAGATAAACTTTATAATGGCGCATTAGAACAATGTAAAGAGCTGTGCCAAACATGTTTCCACTGATATCACAGCTATATCAGATCAGTCAAGTTCTCCCTAAGCCACGTAACAAAGCACAATGCCCCGCTGGAAGGGATATACTGTATCTTTTATCTCAATAGGAGCAGCTGGGGGTGGTTTTTAGGGAAGCCAAAACATCCCATAACCCCCTCAGAGATTTGGGAGACTTTTAAAAGTGGCCATGCACATATCGTCTTTCCTGCATGGCCCTCTGCCTACTGTTTGATATGGTACTGACTGACATACCAAACAAATGCACGCCGGCAAAGGCACTGTGGTTAACTCCAGGACCCTCCTATGCCTCCTGTCAATCTGCTCAAAATTGACTGTTTTAATCCTTTGACAGCTGGCTCTTTCAGTAGCACAGTCTCCCAGCATTAGATAATGGGCACTTGGTTTCATGAATAGCATAGCTGGCAATAGGCCTATTGTATGTTGGAGGTGGTCAGAATTAGCAACACCAGTGGACTGCATGGGTGCTGGAGAAACTGAGATTATTTTATAACGATTTTTATGATACCATTGTCTCTTTGTAAAATAGTAGCCTAGATTAAAAGTAGACACATTAAGTATAATGGTTAGAGCGTTTATGATTGATTAAGTTACTTTGAAATAATTTTAAGTAAAAAGGAGTGAAATAAGTACACAAATAAATGTAAAAAGTAAAAAAAGATAAAACATTTTATTGGAGTACTGTGAGTTGGGGAGACCGGGGCTATTTGTCACACTTTTCTAAAGTTCACGGCTCATCAACAGATATGTCAGACCTAAATGAAATGAAAGCTTGAACCCTTGATTTGAAGTAGACCTCGCTCTCTTTTTTCTCTCATATTGAGATAACTAGTTATTAACCGTCAAATACAACAAAATCAACTGTGACAATGTGACCCATATGCGGGGCAAGTTGTCAAAATGCGTGGGGTTGGTCATCACTATTGTTTTTGAGGAGTTTTTGGTGTTAACGTGAAATTTAATAAACCTCTGTAGTTCTTTTGCTTTTTGAGATAAGGACAAAATATGTTTTAATACATTGTTAGAGAATTAACAATGGTGTTCGAGAGGATAGACGAAAAATATGCAGCAGTCTGGATGTCTTATACAGGAGAAGTTTATTTGCCATCGGTACCCGGAGACGTGAACTCCAGACATTACGCTAGTCCTACCATTCAAGTCTGTCTATGCTTCCACACAAGAGGGATAAATACCCTCTCAGAGCGTCAGGCAAAACATTCAGTGGCGCCTGAGCCCCACAGTCAAGGCAATGGCAGAGATAGTACAACTGTACAGCTTGACCCAGTATGATAAATAGCGATTTAATGTTATCCTCTAACATACAGTCCCAATGTAATGTGTTCATAACACTCATTTGAACTAAATGTTAATTTTTTCACGAAATGCTCTATGAGGTGTAAAATGTACAAATTCACTAAATAACCCAAACATATGGCCTATATAAAAGCTAATCTTAAGATAAAGTGATCATAAAAACATAGTCTATTAGACACAAAAGAAAAAACAAATTTCCTCCATTTATACCACATGTACCAAATGGGGTCAGCCCTATGTTCCCCGGTACCTGTGTTCCCCTGTCAAGTGGGGGAACAGTCCACTATCCTTATGTTAAGTGGCAATGGCAGGGTTAAGCTGCTTGATATATGTATGACGTTTCACTCTCATGACTTGTGATTGGTTGATGTACTCACTCACCAAATGAGATAATTATTATTGGAAGAGAAGAAGAATACCAATACAAATATTATCTATCAGTACCCGCATACAACGCCCTCTAGTGTTTCTATAAAAAAGCAATGTGACTAGCCCGGTCTCCCCTACTAACCGTGTGAGTGTAAAATTCAGATTTAATAATAATGTGAAAATCCTAATATTTACAGAGAAAAAAACATACAAATGTAATGAAAAAATATATTTTTCTGAAGAAAAAGGGCACAAAGCACAGAGTACATATATTTTGGGTCGACATGAAGCTTGACTTCAAAATCTACTCACAGTGGCACAAGTAACTACTTTTTTTTACTCAGGTAAGAATAAAGATACCTTATTACGAAATTAATCAAGAAGGAAAAAGTACTGAATGATAAAACTACTCTACTAATAAATGCAGTTTCTTCAAAAAGTAAAGTACTTGTACTTGAGTAAATGTAACTGAGTACTACCCACCTCTGGTCGAAGGGGCTGATGACATTATTTCTTTATTTTATCGGGACAGTGCACGCTGCACATGAGACTCATGCATGTAATGCCAGATTCAAACTTTGAACTCTGAGAACCATTGAGCTTTGGGAGTGAATAAGAAAACATGGCGGGACCAACTGCAAAAGCACTGTGCACTTCAGTATTCAAGTAAAACTCAATTAAACACAATAACTAGTAAAGAAAGAAAGAATGATACCGAGCTGAAGTGAAAAATATGAATAGCATTTAATCACCAAAGATAGAAACATCTAAATATCCATTTTGAATGTGACTGACAAAATCTGTACAAAGTTAACCTTCTCCTGCTGCTCACAGCTTCACATCATCTGTACAAAAATGAGGTGGTGTTGGAGACTGGCACAAAGAAGAAACCGTCCCGAGTTAAACAACATCAGCAGAAACAAAAGCAAAGTTACGGCCGAAACATTCTGAAGGAGACCTAATAAAAAGACAGATAGAAACTGCAGTGGGTTCAGAAAGTTTCCAGTCTCTTCCTCACTATTTCAGCTTTAGTTTACATAAGTACATTTCTTGTTGTAAATTCAATACATACTTATTGCACTTAAATTTTACATTTAAAAAAAACATTTTAAAATAAATAAATGAAACAAATAGACCAATTGCTCGCCATCATAGTTTAGATCTGCGGTAACTTCCATTCATTATCGTTGACACACAAAGGAACCTCTGTAACTTGAGCATATAAAAATAACAATAATATATATATTTTAGTGTCAGAAAAAAAAAAAGGGGTTTGGATACTTCCTGATCCCACTGCTTCAACTGCGTATTGTGCCCGGTTAAGTTTCAAACACATTCACTTTCAAGTATTTACAATATTAAAGTACATAGAAATAACTCAAATTGAAGTGAAGTTTGGTAATACCATAAGGTCAAGTTATCAAACAAAGCCATCCAATAACATGCCACTGCCGTACTGTACTTGCTCAGTTTTCAAATGCATAAATAGATCGATTCCACTCCCATAATGTTTCCAATACAAAGGTTATTCAGGCAGTATGTTGCTCGTAACTAACATGTCTGTGCTTCTCCGGATCCAAAATGCACTGACCGTCCATCCACAAAGGGCTTCACTGAAGTCAAACACTTGATTTTTAAGTTTCTTCATGTATCCCTTTTGGGCACCCATACTTCCCCCCTAGAGTCCCGTAGAGACACCTGTTGTTGGTAAGGGAATGTTAACGACAGCCTATGTACATTTATCTGTAAAATATCATGCAAATAAACGGCCAATTCAAACAAACCCCCCCCTTAAGATTATGCTTTTGGCCTCAGCATTTTGTGGCAAGCACACAGCCCCACATATGCTCACTAATACACAAAGGCGAGATGAGTAAGAACTGATCTGGAGTCACCATCAAAGCTTTGCAAAGATGTACATGACTTGGGACTTTATGCAAACATTCAGTCAGCAGTTTGATGTAGAAAGTTATGTAAGTGCTTTTAGCAGGCTGAGCCACAGTGTAGAAACAAACAACACAAAGCAGAGGGTCAGCAGGTTGTTATGTCCATACAGCGAAGAGAAAAGGCAGGACTGCGGCTCTTCTGTGCTCTGAAGCAGGTTTAAGTTCATACGCTTTTGTCCCTGGCTTTTCCACAGTCAGTCCAAGGGAACTATAAGCCTCTAAAGAGTCTTTGTCTTGGCCCCAGCGTCCTGCCGTAATGAGTGCGACAAGGCACTGCTGGGTGGACACCAGGCAGATGGAGAAAAACAGCTGCTTTACAAAGAGCGTCTAAAAATAGGCCTTTAAAAATATTTAACACTTCAGATCTACCTCTAAGAAAAATGACATCAGAAATGTTTCATCACTGTGGGAAGATGCTTCAATTGTGCATAAACTTTCATTTACAGCACACCCAAAATAACTTTTGACTATTTAAATAGACATAATTCACCCATTTCTTTAGAATGGAAAGAGATTTAAAAAGAATATGGATCAAACCAGGCCTGTGTACCGTCAGTGTCTCATTTTTGAGGCATATAATAGTATAATTTAGGCCGACATTAGCGATACGTTGAGCAAAAACATCTCCCAAAGTGATTCAACATGTTCAAAAAGACAGACATCAAAAGCATCACAAATTGGTAACAAATGCATTGGTAACACTGAGCTGTCCAGAAGCTACATTCCTCATACACAGGCATAAGTGCATTCATTCAAATAGGGCTATTAGAAAACAAGGACAGAGGGCTTTCCAGCTGTATGTTCTATATTACATACATACAGTACATACAGTATCGGAGTTTGTTTGCAGAGAGAGAAAACTGTTCTTTACAATTAACTATGTTTCATATGATTTGTTCATTTTAATGAAGTGAAAAGAAAAACAAATGCTTTTCATCTGTCTTTGCAAACTAACTCTGGTTTGGCCTTTGCGAGATGGTTATATTACTTTACAACAACTTGGCAATTAATTATTACTCAAAAAGCCAGAGATCTATTGCAGCAAACACTGATTTGTCACGTCAAGCCTCGTATGCAACTAAGAATACAATGCTTAACAACACTGCCCATGAGGAAGAACACAGCGAGTCTCTATGGAAGTATGTTTGAAAAAGAAACATATTTTCACAAAAATGACAAAGTCTTGACACTGATATGTCTCATGAATCTTGATTAAGGTCAAATATTGGCATTTCAAACCACGCTTTCTGTCAAAGTGCCCTGGGAACAGTTTGTCTAATTGGGGTCACACACTTGAAAGAAAACAGGGCCATGCCAGTCAGACAGACTTTACAGCACTGACAGAGTTTGGCGAAGGTCAAACTCAGATGAAAAGACACTGAGGATAATACTATAGTTCAGGCCCAGATCTACTGTGGAGTAAAGCTACAAAAGGAGACTACAGCACATGCAAAAACAAACATAAATACACTACTAGAAAGCAAAAATGACAAAGGAGCATAATGAATAATCTTACAACCATGCAACAGCACCATCCTAATTCTCCTGTCCATTATTGACACATGTGAAAGTAGCTATTAGTATTAGTGTACAGTCTAGTGTAAAATAATAATAATAAAATAATAATAATACTAAAATAGTACTTACTTTACCTTTTGTAAAAAATCAAGAAAACAAACACTGACTTAAGCATGTGATTCTATTTTGTTGTCCATTATGAGAGTATTTCTTTCCAATTTGCACTACTACTATTTTGTTTTCAAATGTCAAACTTGTATCAAACTTGTATCAAACTTGTATCAAACTTGCGTAAACATATTTAGTAACCTTCCACCTGAATAGTGCTCTTCCATTGCATAAGAATGCAAATCTGACCTTGCCTGCGGCAATGCTTTATAAAATAGTCTATGTAAAATATACATGTAAACTCATGCTGCAACGCATCCTCACTTCAGATCCACATAAAAGCAATAAGGCAAAAAACACTGAGCATTTTTATCACTACCCTCCATGTGCTTTTCCAAAACTCTAAATCCATAATGTGCCTTTGAGATGAGTAGATCTGAGCCTAAACTCTTGTGTAAAGTGTCAAGTTAGTTATATTCTGAGACAGAGGAGAGGCAGAGTGAGCAGAACAAACAGGAGTCCAATGGAAGGTCGTAGACATTGGCCACTTCCACACTCAGATGTGTTCTCCTGCAAACATAATCCACTGTTATAAGAGCTTTTAATAACATTTAAACACACTCACACACATTCCAAATAGCCAGGCTTCCTGCTATTTCCTCACGGTCACGTACGAACCATGTCCAACCCTGCCTCCGATGGACTAAAGCATTCGCAGCAGGGGTGTCAAACTCATTTTGGGTCGTGGGCCGAAATTCAGCTGCCACGGTGGGTCGCGGGCCACATATAATGTTAACAGGAAAATAAAACATTTTTCCAATAAATGAATAATAATAACAACAGCTTACACTTTACAAGTTTCTCAAAGTGCTACATAGTTTTCATTAGAGTGAATGGTCCTCTTTTCAAGTCTTATTTTTTTCTTGCAAAAGAGATGTCAACATTTATCAATTATATCAATCGATAAAATAATGTAAAAACATTCAACAAGGATCACTGTATACATATAGGAAGAGGTTAATTTTTCTTGAAAAATCCGACACTCTTTGTCCACTTTTCTCTTTTTTGACAAAGACATTTCACTGAAGAGGGTGCCAGAGTCAACAGAAAAAGCAGGTAAAGCGATAGAACTGACTTAAACACAGCGCCCCTAGCGGACAATATAAGAACTGCAAATTTTAAAGAAAATTAAGTTTATTCTTCTTTAATAATGCATATTTATCCCGTGGGCCGGACTGAACCCACTGGCGGGCCGGTTCTGGCCCGCGGGCCGTACGTTTGACACCCCTGCTTTATAGTTATTGTCCAGGTAAGTCATATTACCATGTTTCAATGTAATTACCATATCATTATGTTATTACAGTTTTAACCTTGCTATTTCGATCCAATACCATGCTGTTATTGTAGTGCAAAGTATAGTTCTTCTGCCCGGGTAATCCATTGGTATACAATAATATTACCACATATGTAAAATAGACAGACAGTACTTACTAAGGCACTGTAGTCAAAGCAGGACGTGGGGCCTTTTCGATAGCGTGCGTTGCTCAGCACTTCACATGGATTTTCCTCCCGAACTGTTCATATTGAGTTAGGGAAGACGTCTAAGAAAGTGCCACCATGATGGGTGACCTATCAATCTTCAGGTCATAAAACATAAAGCATGAAGGATACACTCGGTGCGGACCAGGGTTAACCTCTCAATCTCACACGTTGAGCAGGGGAGAGACTCTGCCACCACGAACAGAAGATTGGTGTTTTCAATTCGCTTCGCATGAATCAACCTGCATCAAGTACAGCAAGTCATTTACATGTAACAGCGAGACTTTTGTGCTAATTCCATGTCATAAACTACAAAACTCAAAGCTTATATACGGAAGAAGATTATACGCAATGAGGCAAACTAGAGACGCAAATGCTTTTTCATAACTGCAGAGTTGAACACTGTGCCGTGGTGTGTACCGTGAGCAGTTGCCACAGTCCTGCAGCACGTTGTACATGTTGGTGGTGTTGGTGAAGTAGAACTGGCTCTGGATGGTTACACAGCTGCTCGCCTTGGCCTCAAAACCATCCACCAGCAAGTCATCTACAAGAAAAGACGTGTGCCAATTAGACAATTAGCATGTGGTGATTGAGGCGACTTTCTAGACTTTAAACATACAGAGGAACGGCAGGACAGGGGCACATTTATATGCTCTTGAAAAGGAGGACTGACTATACAGGATGAGTCAAATGTGAAACAACACTACAGGTGTACTTGTTATAAGGGAAAAACATTATAACAAGTCTAAAAGCTCATAACAAATCGGTTACTGGCCCCACAAAAGCACCTCTTCCAAATACTATGACTGATGTTTAAATTAAAAACTTTACCTTGATACAACCAGCTATTGTAGGCCAGTCCATATATGAGCTGTTGCATTACAGACCTGAAAAAAATAACCATTGCATCATGATGGAGATGATATAATAATACAGTCTGGAAATATCAACAGATGCAAAAACGTGGCAAGTCTCTGAGCTGTAATAAAACAGACAGAGAGCAGCAGGTGCCTGAATCACGAGGAGGGCTTGGACACCATTGAGATAGTTGTTGGGAACACTTGATTCTGCTGTGCTAATATGGTTTAGATGCTAAACAGTCTCACCATGCCACTGTAGAGGTCCACCAGGCCAAGCTCAGGAGGTCAGCAACAGAAGGCTGCAAAAGACAAGAGACCATTACATGACCTACCTATGCACATAGACATACCATTATGACTACAAAATGCCATCATTTTCTGATTCTAGATCACATTGTGTACACTTTATATTAACTTTAGGTAATCAAAGCCGTCTTCCTCTCCTCAGAGTGCACACTTCACTATGATTGCCTAAACCACCTTATCACTTAGCATGACAGAACCTGGCCTATAGACAGTGTGTGGGGAAAAGTAGACAGTATATGTGTCTGTGTTTGAGCATATGCAGTGAATCAATATAAGGCAAGGCAAGGCAAGGCAAGGCAAGTTTATTTGTAGAGCACAATTCATACACAAGGCAATTCAAAGTGCTTCACAGTTGCATAAAATTACAAGAAAACAGATCAAATCAATCATTAAAACATCCAACATAAAAATGTATCAATGACAGTAAAAGGCAAGAGTGCAGATAAAATACTTTCAGTTTTCATATGCTCGGGTAAAAAGAACTGTTTTCAGCCTAGATTTGAACATTGTCAGAGTTGAGGCCTGTCTCACATCCTCATGAAGACTGTTCCAGATTTTAGCTGCATGAAACTGAAACGCAGCCTCACCGTGTTTAGTCCTGACTCTGGGAACCACCAGGAGACCCCTCCCTGAAGTTCTCAGGGCCCGAGATGGTTCATACGGCTCTAACATGTCAGAGATGTACTTTGGTGCTAAACCATGAAAAGACTTGTACACAAGCAGAGCTGTTTTAAATTCTATTCTCTGAGTGACAGGAAGCCAGTGCAGAGACCGGAGCACTGGACTAATATGGTCATATTTCCTGGTTCTTGTCAGGACTCGAGCAGCAGCGTTCTGGATGTACTGCAGCTCTAACAGCTCGTTTAGAAAGGCCAGTGAGCAGCCGTTACAGTCGTCTAACCTGCTGGAGACAAACGCATGGATGAGTGTCTCCAAGTCTGGTTTTGACACTATTCCTCTGATCTTAGCAATGTTTTTCAGATGGTAAAAAGCTGATGATGTTATTGCTTTAATGTGGCTGTTTAAGTTCAGGTCTGAGTCCATGATTACTCCTAGATTTCTAACCTGATTTTTTGGTTTTAGAGAGAGAGACTCAAGGTGACTGATAACCATCTCTCCAAAATAAGAAATCCCTATTTCACTTTAGATTGTCCTATCACCCAGCTTTACATTATGACCACCGACAATAAAGTGACTACATTGACTTAACTCTGCCCAAATAACATTAATGACATATTACATTTAGTGCATCAGTAATAGGACATCCACTGGCTTTGTTTACATGGTCAGAAAAAGTCAGAGTAATCAGATAACCCAGCAATCAGATCTGAGGCGTTTCCATTCACTTCAGAAATCTAAAAATTCAGTGTGTACAAGAGCATTTGTGGATGTTTAGAGCAACTGGACGACCATTCCCACACCTTCCCTCTATCATCTCCACCTGCAGCAGAGATTATTTAAAATGATTGCACCTGTAGTTGGATTTGGAATCAAAGGGCTCTTGGTTTGTATTTTTGGTCTGCATGTAAACGTAGCCACTCAGTCACTCTCTGACACTCGGTGATGGTAAGTTACATCCTTAGCCACGGTTGACCTGAGGCTGACTGTCGATAGAAATGGCTATAACTTATTGCTTCTCCAGCCACCCAACATCAACTCTAACATCCTTGAACTGCAGCATCAAGAGCTGCTTTAGAGCCCTTCTGGTTATAAGCCTTCAAATGAGTGGGCTAGTTTAGAAAACTAACATTGTACGGTCAGGTTGAGGTCTTGAAACTAAAAATATGCAAGTGTTGTTTTGAGTGAGTGTATAACAACCAAAGTGCAATAGCTCAGCAAATTGTCACACTGCAGCCCTTGCACAAAGGTCACTTAATTAAGTGAAATTGGCTACAAAAGACAAAGACCACAGCTCGAGAAACATCTTTGAACTCATAACATATGCCTGTAATTATATGTAAATCTCAACGGTTAAGTCTTACCACAAAGAATCGCCTCGGAGCTGCCCCCGTGTGGCTGCTGCTAATCGGCTCGCAGGCAGACTGATACTGAAAGGACTGTCTCCGAACATAGATGGAGTTGTTGAAAAGGGCATACATCAGATATGGGTCCACGTCTCCAAAGAAAAGTCCCATCTGCGTTTGAATAAAGACATAGGGTATGAAGGTCAATGGACAAACAGTGCCACACTGTGGAAAGAGACTAGGACTACGCGGTCAAACCTTTTTCCAGTGGTCTCTCTGATTGGACATGACCAGAAAGCCACCGTCATCAATGAGATAACATAAGAGATCCTAAAACCAAAGAGAAATCAACTAAATATTCATAAAAGTCATATAAACGTATTTGCAGGCACTGTATGGGATCCAAAAATGTCCCTTGCACCGAATGATCTGTTTTTAATTTTTATTAAACTTCAAATTTATGAAGTACTGACAGTAAGTTGCCACTGAATGTGTTATAAGAACCTACCCTTTCCCCCACACCTTTCAATGTTCTTTAGAACGTGAGATTAATTTCCGTTCTCAGCTTATTTAGATGCTCACAAACAATAAAATGTTATCAACACAAATAGAAAAAGTTTATTTTTTAATTATTATTATTATATTGTAATTGACACATTTCAGGTCAAACATCTTTCTGTTCCTACCAAGTCAATCTTTAATAAATCTAATCAAATCAAAGAGGTTAAATTAAATTAAGCACACAAACTTAAACATCATCTTTGTGCTCATCAGAGCATATTCTTACATCTGTGTTGGCTTCACAGTCCATCTCACAGATCCTGGACGCTCCACACTGCAAGTGCAAAAATGACAGAAATAAAACTGTTTATTTAATTTACAGCATCTTAATTCATGATCAGATTTGTTTTGTACCTTGTGTGTTCCCTGTCGTCCGTCAGACACATTGCTGGCTAATATTTTGAACTTATCCACCCAGGCTTCCAGGTCCAATTTGACCCCGACGACTAAAGACACATTGTATTTGTTTGTTTTAGACCAAAGATACTTCAAATACCATGTATTTCTCAAAGTCCTTCAGGTACCTGCAGGCTTGAGCAGTTTTCCTCCTAAATTAACCTCAATGGCCGAGCTGACCAGGATGCCAACAGTGCCATTATCCCCATTTACCATGTCGTCTAAAGCTGTTGAAACAGTGTATGATATAACTTTAAGTGGTACATACATACTTGCCCCAAACTACTGTATTACTTGATTTGTCCCCGTGGTATTATGTAGAAGGGGCAGAAGTACTCACAAGACTTTTGTGGGGCTCTGAACATGTAGCCTTTGTTATCAAGGCTTCTTCTGTAAAAATTTGAATTGAAAGGCTCTGGATCCTCTTCCCACACGTCGGCAGCACTGTGCACATGTGACATTGTTATTATAGTTGAATACGAGGCTGATGCGAGTTCAGTAGCACTCAGGGTCGGATGTATGTTTATTATTATGGCACATGATTATCTTTTAAATTAATGATTCTTATTTCAACATTAATGAAATAAATGTTATTTTACGTCACTGTTTCATGTACAACATTGTAGGCAGTGATGCTAAAGCCCATAAGAAAATAACATACATAAAGAACATTATCATATTCATATTCAAGTCACTTACATGTTGGGAAATACTCGTGTTATTCCGCCGTCTGTGGAGGCAAACACTGCCAAGAACCCATACCTGCAACAAACAAAGAAAATGATTGATTAAGCAGGGTAGGGCAAGATCTGTTCCCGGTGTGAGTGAGTGGTTGATGGTTGAGGCAGGTGTGTGCAGCCGTGCTTCTGTCAGTCTACTCCGGGGGCAACTGTGGCTGCAAATGTAGTTAACCAGCACTGGCTATTGAGTGAATGGAAAAATCCACTCCTCTTTGGGTGACTTGTGTCACGTGAAAAAGCACTATACAAACAACATTCCCTTCCCCCTTCGGGTGTGTAAACGTACGAGTTGAGGTCCTTGTTCTTCCACACTCGTGATGCCAGCTGCCCGATGATCCGAGAGTCCAAGATCAGGTTATGTATCAAGTCTTGGTCACCTGAGATTACAAATACAACTGTTATGAATAAATGCTGCATAGACGCATACCATACTTGTCCATTACAGGGATCAGATTGATTGAGAAACATATAATTGTGCGATACATAAAAAACACAGGCTAAACTTATTGACCTTTCATACCTCATTATTCTAAATGCCTCTGGTTTACTCACACTCGTCGGAGTCAGGCGAGATGTCGATGATGAGAGAGAGGAAGTTTTGCAGGAACTGTGTGTTGTTGTCAGAGAGATGCAGACGTTTGCAGTATTCTCTGAGAACACAAGAAACGCATTTCAAAATGTGCTGCAGACAGACACCAAACTGCTGAGTCGGAGTGTGCTCACCTCGGGGCCAAAAACACATGTCCTGAAGACTCGTACGAACTGGGTAACAACGACTGCATATCTGGAGGAAAGGAAGGGGATCGTGTATTAGTTCAAATGCAAAATCTATAAAACTTGCATATTACAGAACTTTAACATACATATAGTACTTATAGCGAAGGTGTAACATTTGTATGGCTTCTTTCAGGTACTACTACTACTACTACTACTACTACTGCTACTACTACTACTACTAGAGAGGCTTGTACTTCTTCGGCCATTGCTTCTGTTACTTCAACAACTACTGTTAACTCTGCATAATATAATGTCTGTCCATGTTTCCTCAGACTAATGTATGTTGATGAAAGTGTATTTCAGTACTGTCTTAGTATTTACTTTGTATTCAGGCACACTTACATTGAAGCTGCAGCATCACATCACTGAGGTCCGCCTGTATGTAGTACTCATTGTAAGGTGGTAGTACCAAACCCAGACTGCAGAGGGCGCCATCCCAATAGGAACAGGCAGGACAAAAGCCCACACAGGAAGATGATATTTTCTACATTTTTCCCATTTAACTGAGCCATCTTTTTCGTAATTACTTACCTGTAATCGGTGCCATTAATTGGAGCCCAGGTGTAGCCTCTGTACACGTTGTCAATGTATTGCTACAAAACAGTAAAAGTGAGTAACTGTTCTATCTAACAATAGTGTATGATAGTCAAAACAAAGTTGACTTTTGACAGTTGATACTTGCCTCATCAACTGACTTTAAAAGCGTCTTAATTTGCATTTCACCTGGACGCCCATCAATCATTTGTCTCCGGATCTGTAAAATAGGACTCTATTCACTTGAAAACACAAGACATTTGATCATAAAAAGGGCTGTAGATAAGAGAGTGTTGACCGAGACATTACCCAAAAATGTTAAAAACCATACTTGATAACTTCATTTAAAAAGTAAAAGGTGTTTGTTTTTGTTTTCTTGCTTTTTCTTTGTCCACCATGAAGGCTTTTTAAAATGTTTGGTAGATGAATGAGTGCCTTGTTGTTGTTAAATTACTTCCCTAATAATGATCTGGTCAAAATGTGTACTCACTACAACAAAGACGACTAAGTGCCAGATTATTATTATTTTTTCAATTTTATTCTAACCTCTTCTTTGTTACTGTCTTCTACCTCAGCATCCAGGAAGTCCAAAGTGACAGGCTCAGGTAAGTTCACAAGCTGCCACAAATAAAACAAAACAATGGCATTGGGATAAAACTATAAACCACACACTACACAGAGTGAAGAATGTGTGAGGAGACTTACTTTGGGGCGAAGATTTGGGTGAAGCAAGAGGTACCCATTAGGATCAATGGCAAATATGTAGCCATTAGCTCCCAGCTGTTAAAAACAACAGAAAGCAAGTAACAATGGTGCAAACAATGTATTTTTTAGCATGACATAAATCTGTATAATAAAATTGTCATTGTGTTGTTGTGGAAATATCAAATCAAATCAAATCAAACTTTATTTATAAAGCGCTTTTCATACCGAAAGGAATCACAAAGTGCTTTACAGATAACAAACAGACAAACAGGTGCATGCGCACGTGCACACACACACGCACGCACACAAAATATATCATTAGGACTAAATAAATAGATGTCAGTTAAAAGCCAAGTTAAAAAGGTGGGTCTTGAGCCTGCTCTTAAATACATGAACGTTCTCTGCGGTCCTGAGCTCCTCCGGCAGGTCATATCACGTATTTATATTTCTAATGTTGTTTATATCTTAATATTTGCTGACTAAAATTGAAAAGCATTTTAATTGCAATATTCTGTCTACAAATCAGACACAATATGGCAGTATTGCAATATAAAAGTAAAATACTTCACCCTGAATAAATCGGAAAAAAAACAGAAGCCTGGTTTCGAAAAGTTTGCTGAAATGTTTTGAAAGGTGCTTAGATGAGGCCTACAGTGCTGCTCTTTCAGGTCTTGGCAGAATTATACCGCTGCTGGTGCACTGCAGCCTAATTAATATGCATTTTCCCTTGGTAAATAAACCCATACTTCCTACAGTTGTATTGTTGCACCGGTTGTTTTCATGTAGCATTTCTAAGCCCACACAACATCACAAGTCAGCACTGATAATTCAATAGTCAATATTAAATTGATCACTTTTAAAGCATAAAGCCCCACTTCAGGAAACTACAATTACTTAAACAAACAATATGTTTAATAACTTCATGTGATTAATTTAACTTAATTTTACTGAGATTTTGTAACGTCTTACATTGTACCGGGGAGTCAGACGCTTGATCTCGTCTAGATGCACATCCACTCCCATCACGCCTAAGATCAGCTGATTCTGCATGTACAAGACGCACCAAACAATAACACAAAAATTAATTCAAATGTGATCAGTGACTATCGGTATAGTATTTATTATTCACCTGTGAGTTTCCATCCATAGTCAGGTTGAATACAGGCAATGTACCAGTCACAACCAAACCAAGACCCTGCAGAGACAAATTCACAACAGACAGATACCACCTATATTGAGAAAGTGTGATTTCTACTCAAGGAATTCATGTGTGAATGAAAAAAAAGGAACATAATTTATTGCTGTATTATTATTTTTTCTATAAAGACATGCATATTGAGACTAATTTTAGTCCCACCACTCACCAAAGCATCCTGATAGACATTTGTCCACTGAACCTGTTTCGCGACACCCCCTGCGAGAACCATAGGGCGCCCCAGCACATCGAGGTACTCCTGTCACAACAAAAGGTCACATGATGCCACTTTAGCACTAGCCACAACATCAGGCCACGGGAGACAATTGTGTGTACAAACAGAAGAGGAGTGCTGGGTAAGAGAATCTAACCCACCTGGGTGTTAATCCTGATCGCACAGATGGAACGGATCTCAAAATAGTAACCTGACAAGCACAGAAAAGAGAGAGAGAGATGAGAGGGGGTGTGAGAGAGGTGAGAGTTAGAGGGAATGAGAGAGAGAGAGAGAGAGAAAGGACAGTGAGAGAGAGGGGAGAGAACGAGAGAGGGCGAGAGAGGAGAGAGAGAGAGAGGAGAGAGAGAGAGGACAGTGAGAGAGAGGGGAGAGAACGAGAGAAGGCAAGAGAGGAGAGAGAGAAAGAGAGGGTGAGAGAGAGGAGAGAGAACGAGAGAGGGCGAGAGAGGAGAGAGAGAGAGGAGAGAGAGAAAGAGAGGGTGAGAGAGAGGAGAGAGAAAAAGAGAGAGGGGAGAGAGAGGGGAGAGTAAAAGAGAGAGAGAGAAAGAGAGAGGGGAATGAGAGAGAGAGGAAGAAAGGGCGTGGCCAAGAGAGAGGCGAGGGAGATAGAGGGAATGAGAGAGAGAAAGAGGGAGAGAGGGAAAGAGGGAGAGAGGGAAAGAGGCCTTTCAGACATTTTCAGAAGCTATAATAATACAACAAAATATCTCTTTGTGGCGAGAGAGAAAGGAGAGATTGAAATAGAGAGAGGAGAGAGAGGGTAGAGTGAAAGAGAGAGCGGGAGAGAAAGAGAGAGACAGAGAAAGAGGGAGAGAGAGACGGAGAGAGAGAGATGGTGTGGCCAAGAGAGAGGCAAGGGAGAGAGAGGGAATGAGAGAGAGAGAGGAGAGAGAGAGGGAGAGAGGGAAAGAGGCCTTTCAGACATTTTCAGAAGCTATTATAAGAAAACCTATAATAAAACAAAAATATCTCTTTGGGCTCTCAATATGGAACCAAAATGGTGGGGTAGACAAAGTGAATTTGATATTATTTTGTGTTTGGCGGAATGGTTTAAGCAGGCAATGAAGCGGCAATTCAGTGTCATTGCATTACATCTTTAAAAACAAAAACAAGTTATCAGATTTTTTGCAAAGAATAAAACTATTTGCTCACATAGCCATTATTACTGGCAGAGCTTTGGATACCAGGCGCATTAAGGACTGATTTATTTGTTTTGGTCCCGTGAGGTAGCTCCAAATCTGTTCATCAATTTTAATAGACTCAAGCTCGGTCACAGTATATGCATTCCTAATATAGCCATAAATTTTGCCTGCAAAGCGTATTCATCATTTTTGTTTACCCTAACATTTTATTCATATTTCAAAAGTTAGAATGTGAATCTATTTTCTAATGTCCAGTAACAGAAAATTCCATATGTTAACTGATATAAAAATGCCTTTACTTTACGTCTGTGTAAGCTCTCAGTCGTACAGGAGTTGTCCATCTTCAATTAAGGTACTTGATTCATCTTCTGTACTCAGTAGTTGAATTCTCGAACGTTTCGCCTCTCATCCAAAAGGCTTCGTCAGCGGACTAAAGTTCCGCTCAGCTCGCAGCTTAGATAAAGACCAACAGGGAGGAGTTGGGGTTGACCCGGCTCCTCCTCTCTAATCACAGCTACTCTCACCTGTGGGTAAACACCTTTGAAGTAGAGCGTCTCTACCGATCTGCTCACCTCAGTATCGGTCAGTCCTGTCCTATTCATAGATGATCACTGCCCATTATCTGTCCTATTCATGGCTGATCACTGCTAATTATCTGCCTATTGTTCTTTTGTTGGCTGAGGTGCCGTCTCATTAGACTGGGTGTGCCCTGTCGGCTCTCTGCAAAGGAGATTAGAGTAAACTGAAGGAAGATTAAATCTGAGCCCACCATTCCGGTTCATGGAAGGGATTTTCTTACTTGACAAAAATAGCTTCTTCTTTTTTACTCCTCGTTCAAACCAACGTTCTTCTTTAGCTAAAATTTTGACCTCCCCGTCCTCAAAGGAGTGGTTGGAGGCTTTGAGGTGGAGGTGCACCGCAGACTGGGGGCCGCTTGTGCTTTCTCTTCGGTGTTGATAAAGTCTCTCCTGTAGAACTTGTTTTGTTTCTCCAATATAATGTTGTTTGCATTCTTCTTCTTTGCATTGAATAGAATAAACCACATTACTTTGTTTTTGGCTCAGAGTTTTGTCTTTGGGATGAACTCATTTCCAGTGTGTTCACCGGTTTGTGGTACACTGGAATCCTGTGCTGCCTAAAGATTCTCTGAAGTTTCTCTGAGACCCCGGCTACATACGGCACTACAACTCCCTTTCTTCTTGGCTCTGTGGTCTGTCTGTCTTGTTCTTTGGGTCTTCTTGCCCTTTGTGCTTTAGTGAAAGACCAGTTCGGATAGCCGCAGTCTGAGAGGGCTCTCTGGACATGTTGCTCCTCTTTGGTCTTTCCTTCTGCACTCGTAGGCACCTCTTTAGCTCTATGTCTGAGCGTCATGATGACCCCTAGTTTGTGCTGGAGTGGATGGTTAGAGTCAAACATCAAATACTGGTCAGTATGAGTTGCCTTCCTGTAAACCTCTGTCTGAAGTTTTCCCCTATGATAAGTTTGCAATCTAAAAATGCAAGTTGGTTCTCCTTAGCGTCCTCCTGAGTAAATTTAATGCTGGGGTCCACAGCATTGATGTGATCTGTAAAAGGTGCCACTTCCTTCTCTTTAATTTTGATCCACGTGTCATCTTATCTGAGCCAGTGACTGGGTTTGATTCCTGGGTATGAAACTAAGGCATTCCTCTCCATTTCCTCCATGTAGAGGTTAGCCACTATGGGTGAAACTGAAGAGCCCATGGCACAGCCGTGGATCTGTCTGTAGAAGTTACCCCTGAACTGGAAAGTACTAATACACCTTGAACTTTTGCACATTTTGTCATGTTTACAACCCTAAATGTAAAGATTTTATTTCGAATAACAGACAACTGTGAAGTGAAAGCAAAATGATACAGGATTCTGTTATTTTACAACAAATAGAAAAGTAGAAACCCCTCCTGGAACCGCCACCTTAACATGGTGGAGCGCCCGAATGATCCTGGAGCTAAGTTGTCGGGGGCTTCGTGCCCCTGGTAGGGTCTCCCATGGCAAACAGGTCCTAGGTGACGGGTCAGACAAAGAGCGGTTCAGAAGCACCTTATGAGAGACCAACAGGCCCGGTTAGAACCATGAGGCCATCCTTCTGTGGACCCACCACCTGCAGGAGGAGCCATAGGGGGCTGGTGCAATGTGATTTGGGCAGCTCCAAAAGCTGCCCCCACGACCTGGCAACGGAAAAGTGGAAGAAAATGGATGGATGGATAGAAAAGTGAAAAGTGGGTGTGCATAAGTATTCATACAGCATTTTTCTGAGTGTGAACTTTCAGTAAAAGAATCAAAATAAAATCTTTACGTTTAGGGTTATAATCATGACAAAATGTGCAAAAGTTCAAGGTGTATTAGTACTTTCGCAAGGCACTGTATGTTGTGTTGAGGCAAATCTCCAGTAGTCAGTCTCTTCCTCACCGCTGACTGCTGCTGAGGTTGGGACAGATGTAAACAGTGCTGTCACATCATAAGACACCATGGTTTCATCTGTTTACAGCTGTAGGTGTTTGATTTTCTCCACAAACTCCTTTGTGTTTTCCACATGTTGTTCTGTGTTGCCAACCAAAGGGGATAAGATGAACTTGAGGTGTTTCGCCAGATTATAGGTGATGGAGTTAATGCCACTCACAATAAGTCAATACAGCTTTTTGTCAATTATTTCTTCCTTTTCTAGCTTCTGAAAGTGCTCTATAATTTTCTTCCTGTACTGGTGGGGTCTCTTTTCAGTCGCTCATAGGTGTTTTCATCACAGAGCAGGTGCTTGACCTTGGTCTCGTAGTCAGCTGTGTTTAGGACCACTGTACATCTGCCTTTATCCGCTGGAAGGATGGTGATGCTCTCGTCCTTCTTCAAGGCTGCCAAAGCTCTTCTTTCCTACCACATTTGTCAACTACTGGAGATTTGCCTCAGCACAACATACTTCCAGTTCAGGGGTAACTTCTACAGACAGATTCACGGCTGTGCAATGGGCTCTCCAGTTTCACCCATAGTGGCTAACCTCTACATGGAGGAAATGTAGCGGTTTGGTATCATACCCAGGAATCAAACCCAGTCACTGGCTCAGATATGTAGATGACACGTGGATCAAAATTAAAGAGAAGGAAGTGGAACCTTTTACAGATCACATTAATGCTGTGGACCCCAGCATTACATTTACTTGGGAGGACGCTAAGGAGAACCATCTTGCCTTTTTAGTCTGTAAAGTTATCATAGGGGACAACTTCAGACAGAGGTTTACTGGAAGGCAACTCATACTGACAAGTATTTGATGTTTGACTCTAACCATCCACTCCAGCACAAATTAGGCGTCATCATGACGCTCAGACATAGAGCTAAAGAGGTGCCTACCAGTGCAGAAGGAAAGACCAAAGAGGAGCAACATGTCCAGAGAGCCCTCTCAGACTGCGGCTATCCTAAGTGGTCTTTCACTAAAGCACAAAGGGCAAGAAGACCCAAAGAACAAGACAGACAGACTACAGAGCCAAGAAGAAAGGGAGTCGCAGTGTCGTATGTAGCCGGGGTCTCAGAGAAACTTCAGAGAATCTTTAGGCAGCACAGGATTCCAGTGTAGCACAAACCGGTGAACACACTGAGACAAAAATGTGTTCATTGTTTATTTGTTTATTTGAGCAGCAACACTCTGCTCAAAAGGAGTGGGCCGAAGCAAGAGCTTATAAGCGCCCACTCATCCCAAAGACAAAACTCTGAGCCACAAACAAAGTAATGTGGTTTATTCTATTCGATGCAAAGAAGAAAAATGCAAAGAACATTATATTGGAGAAACGAAACAAGTTCTACAGAAGAGACTTTATCAACACCGAATGAAAAAGCACAGGCGGCCCTCAGTTGGCGGTGCACCTCCATCTAAAAGCCTCCAACCACTCCTTTGAGGAAGGGGAGGTCAAAAGCTTGTTGGTTTGAACGAAGAGTAAAAGAAGCTATTTTTGTCAAGAAAGAAAATCCCTCCATGTACCGGAATGGTGGGCTCAGATTTAATCTTTCTCCACTTTACTCTAATCTTCTTTGCAGAGAGCCGACAGGGCACTGCCAGTCCAATGAGACGGCACCTCAGCCAACAAAAGAACAATAGGCAGGTAATTAGCAGTGATCATCTACGAATAGGACAGGACTGACCGATACTGGGGTGAGCAGATCGTTAGAGACACTCTACTTCAATGGTGTTTACCCACAGGGGAGAGTAGCTGTGATTAGAGGGGAGGAGCCAGACCAACCCCAACTCCTCCGCGTGGTCTTTATCTAAGCTGAGCGGAACCTTAGTCCGCTGACAAAGCCTTTTGGATGAGAGGCGAAACGGTCCAGACTTCTTTTTTTTTTTACTGAGTACAGAAGTTGACTCAAGTACCTTCATTGAAGAAAGCCTTTACTTTACCTTTATTAGTGCAAGCAATCCACTGTAACGGTGTGACATCATAATTGTGTTGACCCACTGAAAAAGTGAAAACTCGAACCTAAAAAAGAAGAATAGAATACACATAAAGTAAAACTGAAAATGTAATTTTATAGAAAAATAGGTGTTTTTGGTTTGGTCTCATTATGCTCACAGTTTTGTTGGGCCAGTTGTACTGCAAAAAGACATCCTGTGCCCGGTCTTCCCCCCCATCAGTGAACAACATAATGATCTTATTGCAGTTTGCTCGTGGAACATTTGTTTTCTAAATAATCAAAGAATAACAAAACATTAAGCCAAAGTGAAGTACCTTTAAATTATAATCGAGAAAAATTTTACTTGCATTTAACAGCTGGTTGAAGGCAAAGTGAAACCCAGACTTGTAGTCAGTTGTGCCTTTAGCCTGCATCTGTTGGACCGCTTCTTTAAAGATCTTTTTATTGCGCACATTTGCCTGGACGAGATGTTTGAAGCAGGGGACCACGGCTTCTGCTTTTTCATTGAACTAAAGCAAGTAGAAAAACATAAAATGCAATGTACTTCAAGATTTTAATTCCCATTACTTACCCTGGCTACATTAACATAGTCGTCATCTGACAAAGTGTCCAGCATCTCCATCACAGAAGCTTTAATTAGTTTGAGGGTAAGTCCACTGACGCTCCCGCTCCTGAAATAACATAATCAATAATAACAGATGTGCTGTTACTGTTGCAGTAGAGAAAATGTTATTCTCATTCAGCATCAGTTCAATTTTGAGTTGCATCGACATTTTAAATTACACTGACTTTCGGTCAAATTGGTTAATAATCAAGCACAATAAATGTAAAGTGCAATAATAATAAATTGTATTATTATTTTTATTATTATAATCTAAAGATCTGTAAGGAGGAGTAATTTTTCCTATTTTATACACAAAAGTACCATGACCTCCACCATGCCTTCATTTCATTTACTCCTTGCAGACGCATGTCTTGTGTGATGTGTTACATTAAGCGTTTTGACAGTTTACTTTTATTTCAAATTTTCCAAGCAAAAGTTCCCATGGAAAGTTTTCGACAAATTACCGGAAATTTATCAGGAATTGTTTGTAACCCTATACAGATCACAGTGGTGGTGAGATTTTGTGATGCAGAATACAGCAATCTGCCGAACTACCTTTGTCGATTAAAAACAAGGTCAGGATCAATTCTGTCAGGATCAACCTTAACACAGTGCAGGGGAGCTTTGGGTCAGGTTCATTATAAGTGGAGATGTGGTTTCCATGGAGATGGTCTTGTAAGTATGACACATGTTTTGATAAAGAGGTGCTCTTTTGTCCTCTCTTGTTCAATATTAAATTACATTTGCAAAGGTACTTTTCACAAATCTTAGGGACACGGCATAAAATAATCCTCTGGTCTGACCATGAAGCAATCCATACATAGACAAACAAAACAACTGCCACATTTTATTTATCCATGGCATGTCTGTGTAACCCTGTCAAATAACTCAAGGAGTTTAATGATTTGAGGGCTTGTAGCGCATAAAAAGACTGTGTTATGATCCAGATGATACTGGGCACATGTCAAAGGTGATGTAATAATACAGGTGCTTGTCATATATTAGAATATCATGAAAAAGTTCATTTATTTCTGTAATTCAACTTAAAATGTGAAACTAATATATGATATAGACTCATTACATGAAAACTGACATATGTCAAGCCTTTATTTGGTATAATTTTGATGATTATGGATTTTTTATTTGGGTTTTTTACAAGCTGTTTTAATCAATATTATAACAAATAAAGGCTATACATATTTCACTTTGCATGTAATGAGTCAAATATTGGTTTCACAGTTTAAGTTGAATAACAGAAGTGAATGCACTTTTTCATGATATTCTAATTATATAATGTGCTTATTTCCAATCATGACCAAGAGAGAACCGTTTGTGCAGGGAAGAGTAAATTAGTAAAATATGTACCATTCGTTGACACATACATCTGTAACCTATGGAGGACCGTGGCTGCCAAAACAATAAATAAATATATAAATAAATAAATAAAATAAAGATCAAATTAGCAAAGAAATGTATGCATTTATTGTAATAAGTGCATATATTTATTTATTTATGTATTTTTGTATTTATTTATTTATTTTTGTTTTTATTTATGTCTATTTATGTGTCTGCGTACACTGGTGTATGAATGAGCGTGTGAAGGGGTGAGTGGATCCTTGCTGGAAAGCACTTTGAGTGTTGAAAGGCGTCAGGTAGAGCTGGTAGTCTCATGATTGGACGGTCAGGGGTTTGAATCTCGCCTCCAGCATCGACATAGCCAAACATGAACTCTGCTTTATAGTCTAAAGCTTTTCCACCTACATTAGGCACTTAAAGCGTTTTCCAGCAAGTATCCACTCACCCATTCACACGCTCATTCATACACCAGTGTACGCAGACACTGGGTGCAAGGCAGGTGAAGTGTCTTGCCCAAGGACACAACGACAGTGTGCCCCTGCAGGATTCAAACTGCCGTTCCTCCAGTCACAAGATGACCCGCTCTGTGCCACTGTCAATAGACTGAAGCAGAGCTCATCAATTTGTGTGTATGGAGAAAGATTAACCAATCACCTTACAGCAGCGGCATCCAGACCCACCCCTTGATTTGCAAACATTAAGAGAAACACAGAAATAAATAAATACAAAAATAAATAAATAATACAGAAATAAATAAATAAATACAGAAATAAATACAAAAATACAGAAATAAATACAAAAATATAGAAATCAATATATAAATAAAAACATAAATAAATCAATATATAAATCAATCAATTTATTTATTTATATATTTATTTATTTATCGTTTTGGCAGCCACGGCCCTCCATAGTAATCATCATAAAACAAGGTTATATTTTGTCTTTGATATTAATTTAATTAAAACAACTTTATTTATCCAAAAAGGTAATTCTGTTTGATGTTCTCTGGCCATAAGAACAATAAAAATGTGACACATACAACCCCATTCAATACATACGTCATGACTTGGTTCATTTAAAAACAGAACCGAGGTACTCAAAAGAGCTGGGGTATTTTAATAGACAGTAAGCAATGTCAACTTGCACAGAAAACCAATGATGTAGCCAACTTACACATCAACAAGAATGACCATATCTTTGGGAGATGAGGCGCCCTGGATGTACCTGTGCGTGTTAGAGCAAATAATACATGAAACATTTGGCTTGTACTTGTACACATTTTATGAATAATTCAGCATTTAATCAGATTACCAGGGTCTCCGCCTGACATCATACAAGTCAATCTTATCAGGGGCTTTCCAAGGAGTCGCTGTAAAAAAGGGTAGACAAAAAAAAAGTATATTTATATGAACCGTTTGATAACTGATTTACTCCCAACGAGAATGGGGTGAAAGGAACACTTGAAAAATAAGCATCAATAGTAATTTAACCTCTTAACCCCCACCTGAACTGGGCACATTTTCTCCAGTTTGGCTTTGCCCACAGCTAAAAGCTTCTTGATAAAACCAGTGACAAAACAGAGGATGAAAACGCAACAAAAAAGTGGGAAAATAGCAACAAAAGAGCAACAAAAACACAATTGAAAAGTGACGAGAAAGCCAAAAAAGAGCCACAAAAATTCAACAAAAACATGTCGGTGAAGCAACAATAACGTAATAAAAAGAGACAAAAACATGACAAAAAAGTGACACAATGCATTTAAAAAAAATGATACAAAAAACAGACAAGAAAAAGACAACAACACGACAAAAATGAGATCACTTTTGTCACTCTTAGCTTTCAAATGAGGCGTTACACTGGCCTGATACTCCAGTCGACAAGCTTATAGATTTGGGTAAAGCCAAATTGGAAAAAATTCACTTGGTTCAGGAGGGGGTTAAGAGGTTAACCTGCCCCCGTGGAGTGTCCGAAGAGCTATCTAAGACTAATGATTATTATTACTGTCACAAATATTCCATATACAAGTAGCACTTATAAAATAGAAATTACACCCAAAAAGTGAAAAGTGATAAACCTCACACCTGGGTAGTATCGCGTGACTCCGGTGGCACTTCCAAAAGCCTGCCACAATAAAGATGGGTCCTCTCTGCTGTTCTCCATAAACACCTTCTCCAGAGCTTGAGTCCAGTTCAACTCATTCAAAATCACTGGCGCTAAACAACACACACAGATACATATGATCATGATTATTCAAAGTGTAATAGGGTGTCTGCCAAGTCACCCACCTCCTTTGTAGATGTCAGTGGGGATCTGGACAGCCGTGTAGGAGTAGTTGACGTTGTTTTTGAAATTGGGGTCATAAACAAACTCCAGCTTAATGTGGGAGGGGTTCTCCACTTCTCCTTCTCCGTCCATCGAGTACTGTCATAAGGAGGCACACAAGCAAAGTATAATGTATTTTTTTGACATTTTTACATCAACCTTTTTCACTTATATAGAGCTACATACACACATACATTGGAATTCGTTTTTCAAAATATGGGACTGAAAGGCTAAATAACACACACACAAATCAACCCTGTCTCAGTGACTATGCTACTGTAAATTGTTATAATTTCGCCCTTGCTTCTGATGCTTTTAACCTTGTAAGAAAGTCAATGCATCAAGCCAGGCAAAGCAGCTACTGCAATAAGCATCAGATAAAAAAATATCCATGATAAATAAAACAATGATTTACACACACACACAAAAAAAGAATAATGAATTTGCAGCACTTTTTCACTCACATAATCCAGCTCTGCCTTGGAGTCATAGTACGCCATGTCTAGCTCCTAAAACACAGAAATGTATTTACAGTGAATTTGACTCTTGTATATAGACTGATTTAAAATTTGCATCTATGTATTTGCTGGAATTAAACAGAAATTCACTGCAAAAGACTCGGGACGCTCTGCATTACTTTAATCCATAGGAGAAACTGTTTATTCAGTTGTTTTAGTGACAAACTTTCCACAATGTTCATATTTCAAAGCTGTCTCCACCAAATGTGTGCATTGTTCTTTGTGCTGCCACACGATCAGGGCCAGGCTGAGTGCCGCCATCTGTTCTCTGAGCTCAACAACAAGTCTGACATAGAATTACACTCTATCATGGATCTTTGTGGAACAAATTAGCAAAAAAAAAAACTGAGAATACAGCCATTTTGTGCATGTTACAGTATTTGTGCATTATTATAATGTAAATACTAGTGGGGTCAATTTCTAAAAGTTCTCAAGAAAGAATGCGGTTTTGACCAGAGAAACCTTGTGGTTTACTCGTGCTTGCGCTTTGAAAACGTTGTACACAGACCATGATAACTCATATTGATAATTCAATTAGGTAGATGTAAATGGAGCTCAATGATCTGTTTGGACAATATATTATAATTCGATATATATATATATATATATATATATATATATATATATATATATAACTATATATATATACATATATATATATATATAATCAATGTTTATTTGTATTTAATGCAAAAATGATAAAAAAGATGAATTAAAATCAGATAAATGTATTTATTTCTAAGTTTTCTAAGTTTGAAGATAGAGTTTACAGTTCAAAAGCACCACTCATATTGTAATGCAGATAAACTAAATAGCAAAAGATACCACGTCATACCTTTACAGAGTAGCCTTTAGAAAATACTATGAACTAAATAATATGTGAAAAACATTCAGGCAATGTCACAACTTTTCATTGACTAGGGTGAAGAAGAAGAAGAAGATCTTTATTTATATAGCGCTTTTCACAAACATGGTCACAAAGCGCTTTACATGAGAGCATTTACATTCACTCCTCACTCGGTGATGGTAAACTACGTTAGTAGCTTCAGTTTCCCCTGGGGGAGACTGACAGAAGCGCGTCGCGACTACACACGTCTGCGCCAACGGTCCCTCTGACTAACACCATACATTCACACCATTCATCCTGGCCTATTGTACATGTTTTTTCGTGGTAGGGGAAACCAGAGTACCCGGAGTAAACCTACGCAGACACGGGGAGAACATGCAAACTCCACACAGAAAGGCCCGGTCCAGGTGGGAATTGAACCCGGGACCTTCTAGCTGTGAAGCAAGAGCACTAACCGCTGCGCTACCGTGTAATGTATTTTGTTGATACAATTATGTTTCAACAAGCACTGAATCTTAATTTGTGTTACATCACTCTTGAGAATATATGATTTGGGATCAGCACCAATATTCCATAATGAGTCTGAACAGGGTATACAGATCGTCTCAAAATATAACGATTGTGCACAGAACTCCACATAACAGCTCGGTTCAGTGATCCGGATGAGGCTGCGTCCCATTTACAGACAACAGAGACTGAATAAATGATTGTATTTGCCTGACATATTTAGCTCAAATTACTATGCAATGCGCTTATACTAAAAAGGCAACAAAACAAAGAGAAGTTTATCAATTCTGAGAAAAAAACAAAGAAACAAATACCCTAAAACTGTTTCAGTAAAAGAGGGTTCTAAGTGCTACTTAATTTAACTGTGATTGGGACCTAAACTTTTCAAAACTGGGGTTTACCTTGATACTGTCTTTCCACAGATGCTCTCGCTGTAGCCGCTCCGCTTCACCAGCTAACCTCTGCACAAACAAACAGGGATCATTAGACCTGCCGTTTCCTTTATTGATTAGAAACACTAAGAACTACTATGTCTCAGATGAACCTTGACACTCTTAGAAAACATCTTTATTCAGCAGCCAGAATAAACCAAGTGAGGCTTGTTTAAAGCAAAGCTCTTTTGGAAATAACACACAATAATGGGAGTCTAAATAGATGTTAATGCTTTGTATAAATTAAGTGCTGTACCCCTGCAAAATGTTTATGTTTGTTGCATAAATAAATCACATTGGCAAAAATATTTAGTGTCAATTTGGAGAATCGTGCTGTACCCATGAATTGTGCAATCAGATGTTTCTTGAACTTAAAGTGGATGCTACTGGCTGCTAAAACATTGTCCTAATTTGAAGAGTAAGATGTTAGTGACTTAGTTGGTGCTGCTGAATGTTGATTAAATTAGCAAAGGTGTTCAAGCGTGATCTATTTCTACTGAAACCAAATGTAAAAATTTGACATGATACATTAAGAAAATGTAAAAGCAAGCTGAATGATTTATGTTTGCACCATTACATTAAAGAATCCTCATTTGTGAACCCTTTTCTGACAATGGCAATAAAACTCTTCTGATTCTAAAAAGGGGAAGAACACATGGTACGGAAGTGACAGAAGTGTTTTCTTTGGTCAGACTTACATCCAGGGCTTTGCGTTTTTTAGCCAGCAGTCTTTCGATGTCTAACGCAACCTTCTCCACGATTTTTCTGGGTTGATTCTTGATAACGCTGAACCGCCGCCTTTCCTCATTGTAAATCTAGAATGATAAACAAAAACAACAAGAGAAACAAATAGATTGGTTAAATCAGAAATTCTGTAGCTTTTTCACACTCATCCTGTCTTTCAAATTTGCCCCAAACAACCAGGTTATGTCTATGTTTGACATTCAACCAAGAACATGGATGTGGTAAAATCTCAAACTCACAAAAACATCCACACAATGCTCCTGACAAGCTTAGGAAACCTAAATTTGGCTCCTTCCCACAACCCTCTGGGGAAAGGCATTGCTTTTTAAAAATGTCCACTGACAAACCGATGTGTAGCAGTAAATTGTATTTTGTGTAACTAGTACATCAGCTTGGTTTACTCGCATTTAAGGAACTGCCAAAGAAACAGTGACGAAACATGGTGTAATGTCATAAAGAAATGTAATACGTGATTTCATTCAACAATTCTAAAATGACGTAAACTTTAAAACAAATGTGATATCAAGAATGATCCGTTTTATTATAATCACCCCACTTGATTAAATACAGAAAAGTATCTATAACATTCATGTATTCATAGGTAGAGTGTTGTTTAATGCAAGAGAAAACAGATCAAATCATTTCTGTTTTGTGTGAACCACAGGAGAATGTGCTGAGCTGGCATAGAGAAACCCATCTTTAATTTCCTGCTGCTAATGGCTTCCTGTAAACTCCAGCTGACTTTCTCCCAGACAAGCATCTAGCCGATCTGTGGTCTGCCTTAATAGAGACGTACCACTATACAAGAACCTATGCGTTTTTCAGACCTGACCACTTAAAACAGGGAACTGTTTCTTTAAGCTTTTATAAGATGGCCCCAAGTCCTCATCTAAACAATCAATCACGCAGCAATAAAGTGTCCGGATATGACGTCACTTTCAATATAACAGGTGTGTGCGATACGCAAAGAAGAAAAAAAAGTGATACCCAAATTCTTAAAATGTTTAACATAACTGTATAAATCAAATACAGTATATGCACAGCATAAACGAAGCCAAAACAGACACCATTCTGAGTCAGTTCTGTGCATTTTCGAAAGAGTATGATGACGTCATCGTCCAAAAATGCAATTATTAATATCTTAAAAACGATAACAGCACAAACGCTAATTTTTACAGCACAAACCAGCACAAACGAATGACACAATTTTCGTTCGTTTTGGAGCATTTTTTAGCAAAATGAGGGGCTGGGTGACCTCAGATTGACCTATAACAGAATCCTCAATATCTCAAAAACAATAACAGCACAAACAAACATTTTTACAGCACAAAACAGCACAAACGTAGCACAAACAATTGACATATTTTTTATAACATTTTGAGTATGGCTGGGGGCCAGGTTCACGCTAATGGAGGAGAGGGCTGACGCCTCCCAGTGGACCGTGTGGTTATTGGGTGCTCAGGTGCTGGGATCCTCATATTGGCTTACGTTCACTAATCAGAATTAGACAACAATTAAATACATTAATACATTTTATAAATCGTATTTATGTTTATGTTTTCAGCCAGTGACCAGAGAAATTGGCTGCCAGACTGATCCCGTCATTGAAAGGCATGCATGTGTCCAGGCCAATGTAATCAAAGGTGATATCTCTTTTTATCGTTCATACAGTACAGTCATGAACGATAAAAATGTCTATAAACATTTATTTTTTTTAATTTATAGTTGAACACAAGTTGTGTAACTGATAATTACTGCCATTGTAAACGTGTTTGTTTATTTTGTTTTGTAAAAGTTTTCAAGCCCGGACTGCTTACACAAGCGTAGGTTGTGGGACTGGGGACCTGATGGAAATCCCTCTTCCTGACAGTCCCACACCTTTGAAAAGGAACAGGTCTGAGGTGTCAGCGTCTGACCCCAGCTTCCATATAGATGACAGTGCCAGCACTGTGAACTGTTCAAGGTAAAAAGGAAATCTAGCTTTGTAATTGAAAAAATATATACAGCGTCCTTGTTTTTGAGGAATTAAATATGCCTCTATCTTATAGCATTCCCACTGAGGTCCCTCCACACAAGGACCAAAAATATATTGTTCGAGAGGACCAACTGCTGGGGCTGTTCAGACGATGTCCTGTCTGCACTGGTCGTTGTACTGTGGACACGATGACAATCGGCACACTGCTTCAGGTCACTCAACAATATCCTCGCTGTGAGTTCACCAATCAGTGGTCCAGTCAGCCGATGGTGAACAACATCCCAGCTAGAAACCTACAGCTCTGTGCTGCTGTGCTGTTCACCGGCTCATCATTTAGCCAGATTTCAAAGGTACAGTACAAATTATTTTGTTTGGATTATGTTTCCATCTATTATCAGTTGATAACATTTGTTTTCATTTTATATTTCTTAGGGGCCTTCAATATTCAGGGACTGTCAGAGCAATGCTTTTACAGGCATCAGGCAAAGTTCCTCATCCCGACGGTCAACTGGCAGTGGAAGCTGGAGCGAGATGACCTCATCAGGGAGGCTCTGTTACACTGGGCGGGGACATGCGGGCTGATTCACCTGGTATATACATTTCATAAACATATATCCATCCATCTTCTTCCCTTTGTCCGTTGCCGGGTCATATATGTAATTTTGGGATCACTCTGTGCATTTCAGCACATCATTTTTTTTTGTCTTATTAGAGCAATGAGGTTGGAAAAAGCGTTCGCATGGAGAAGGAGGGGTTTGTGCGGAGTCTGACCATGCTGGAAGAGAGGGGTGTCATTGTGGAGGCCATTGTGAAGGACCGACACACGAGCGTTCAGAAGTTTTTAAGGGAGGAAAAAAAGGAAATCAGGCACTACTTTGACTCTTGGCACATGGGAAAGGGTATGCATTTTTGGAATGCTGTGTAATATTATGGTTATTGTGCATTTAGTAAATATATATTTTAATCTCTAGGAATTGGAAAGAAAATTGATAAGGTGAGCAACATACCTATATTGCATGACAGCACAAGTTTTGACTTGGTTATATATTATTTGCCATAATATATTGTATGGCAAATATATTATGTAGATTATAGAGCTATTGTATAGGGCTAGATTATAGTGCTAGTTTAGCAAATGTAGAATTGCTGGGTTGCAGGTTCTAGAATGTGATGATGTCACAGGACCCAGCGGGGGCAGGAGCCAGTTTTTCCTATTAACAACATTGCACTTTCAAGTCATAGCTCAAAAAAAAAAAAGTATGAATTACAAAAATGATCATTAGTATCAGTCACTGGGTCCATGATCTCTCTGTACAAGACCAAAAATTTCCTCAAAAACAAAATAATTAGTAATAGTATTGGCCTTTAGAACGCTGTGATGTCACCTGCAACCCAGCAATAATAAGGATTAAACAACAATAAGCCGTGCATTACACAGTTTTAATGCACAACGTCAAGAGCACCACGACGCGCTGCGGGGTTCACTTTTTCAGATGATTTATCTGAAACAACTTCCACAACAATAGTAGCTCAATTATTAATCGCTACTATGGAAACGGCTGCAGTGGAGTGATATAGAAAGTGATTTAACTGTTGCCGGACGAACTGCGCGGTTACAGGGAAATAATGCGCCAGTTAGCGTTAGAATAGCATTAGAATTCTCAGATGATAATGGCTTGACCGCGGAATATCATTATTACATTTTACTATATTTTCAGACTGGCCTGGCAATATGGACTACACTCTTTTCAGAATGCAGACTGGTGTTGGCTGAGTGCAGTGGCTAACCATGAACTGTGTATGAGTGGGCTTCTGGATTTTCTAGCCTGAGGCGTGTGCAAGACAGGATTGGCCACTCATTTGTGCTGTCACAGGTACCTTTAGGAGAGCACACCAGAATATTGATGGACTCACAACTCGCATTAAAATTTTAACAAATGTAGTAGGAGTATTGTAGGAGTACATTTTACAGTGCTGGCTTGTGTGACTTGTTAAACCTTTTAAGAAAAAAAATACTTGACTAGTTTTTGTCAAGATAATGCATTTCAGGATTTGTCTTTTTAGTCAATAACAGAACAATTATTTATTTTGTATTTTAAACTCCATGCTCGGACTTTGTTTACGAGTAGTGCTCATTGAAGTAAATAAAAGTCAGATGACTCAAGACTGTCAATCATCGACCCAGACCCCGCCCACCCCTCACCCCTCCCGCGCGCTCCAGGCAACGCCCTTGTTGAGATGTTCAAATCTGAGGCTCTGAGGCTGAGGCTCTGTAAGGGGGGGTTAGTAACTCTTTAACTGAATGAGCAAGTTGTGGTAACAAGCTGTTCAGCACAAACTTTAGAAATCTAGTGGGTCATTTATAATACATGTATACTTACAGACTTTAAATCACTTTAGATCACTTTAATGCTGATTAATGGGGTTTGAACTAAGAACTGAACCCTGCCAGCCCCAAGACAATTCAAGTGTGTTTTTAAAAAAAGAACAGTTGTGCAAAAATATATATTTTTAATAGATTATAAAATAATTATCTACATTGAGGAATATCTTTTACTGTGATATCAGACTACAACTAACTTTGATATTTATACCTTTTAAATTAACTTGTTTTAAATTATGCAGACACCAGACTATAGCCTAATTAACAATCCAAAATCCTTTTCACATAATCATGGAAAACAAGTCTTGGAATCTTAATCCAAGCCAGGCAAAACTAAAGAATAGCTTCACCCACCGGGCTGTCTAGGAGATGTCCCCCCTTTTTTTTCTCGCTTGCCTATATATTTTTGATAATGCTCTCTGGTTCTCTCTATAACTATATTTTGAAAGCAACACAAATTTACGCATTTAGAATTCCCCCCTCTCCCAAAAAAAGAACAAAAAAATAATAAAAAATCCTTGTGACAAGAGGCAGTGAACCAGAAAGCGCATCTTGAATGAGGTCATCACACTGAAGGGAGAAGGGAGTGGGTCAAGCAGCGTGACAGGCCTAATCCTATAAATGGACCTGAAGACATCCCTCAAGCTGCTGCCCTGACCAGAGACTGAGGCCTGGGCCAACTTCACTCACACACAAACCACAGTGGGAACACAACGGACTGAGAGGAGACTGTACTAAGTAGAGCATATTTATGATGCAGCTTTGTGTTTTTTAAAGCTGCACTGTTTGCACTCAAATGATAGAATAAATCTGAGCATAATTGAGTGTTGGTGAAAAATACCTCAAATAACCCTGTGCCTTTGCTGGTTCGCCTTTCTTCATACCTGCCACTTCAAATACATTAGGTTCTCTCCCAAATGCTTCATTTTTATAACTAATTGCACAGATAACATTGGCGGTGTCTAGCTGAGCATAGAAGCATGTCTGGTATCGTTGACATATTGTACAACTGAGGTTCTGCTGTTGACGAAATGCTTCGTATGTGGTTTTAAGAAAAGAATATGAATTCCGGGCGTGGGCGACATGGCATGAAAATAATCACCTGTTTTGATTCAACTATTCAACCGGTATAATAGTATAATATATTATAGTGAAAAAAATACATTTGTATGACTAAACATGTATGAGTGGCAAGACAAACGTGCCTTTTACAATGTAAGATGATAATGAATAAAACACTATATTAATGAAATAGTAATAGGATTCAAATTGACACTTTTTTGTTGGTTTTTTGGACCCTTGAATAGTCACGTCACTTTACAGAATTACTGCAAATTTCAGACTTAGTCACACAGTGATATTGTAAATGCTGTAAAACTTTAAAGACTCATACGGTACAGTGCCTTGCGAATGTATTCGGCCCCCTTGAACTTTTCGACCTTTTGCCACATTTCAGGCTTCAAACATAAAGATATAAAACTGTAATTTTTTGTGAAGAACCAACAACAAGTGGGACACAATCATGAAGTGAAACGAAATGTATTGGATATTTCAAAAAATTTTAACAAATAAAAAAACTGAAAAATTGGGCGTGCAACATTATTCAGCCCCTTTACTTTCAGTGCAGCAAACTCTCTCCAGAAGTTCAGTGAGGATTTCTGAATGATCCAATGTTGACCTAAATGACTAATGATGATAAATAGAATCCACCTGTGTGTAAACAAGTCTCCGTATAAATGCACCTGCTCTGTGATAGTCTCAGAGGTCAGTTTAAAGCGCAGAGAGCATCATGAAGAACAAGGAACACACCAGGCAGGTCCGAGATACTGTTGTGGAGAAGTTTAAAGCCGGATTTGGAAACAAAAAGATTTCCCAAGCTGTAAACATCCCAAGGAGCACTGTGTAAGAGATAATATTGAAATGGAAGGAGTATCAGACCACTGCAAATCTACAAAGACCCGGCCGTCCCTCTAAACTTTCAGCTCATACAAGGAGAAAACTGATCAGAGATGCTGCCAAGAGGCCCATGATCACTCTGGATGAACTGCAGAAATGTACAGCTGAGGTGGGAGACTCTGTCCATAGGACAACAATCAGTCGTAAACAGCACAACTCTGGCCTTTATGGAAGAGTGGCAAGAAGAAAGACATTTCTTAAAGATAGCCATAAAAAGTGTCGTTTAAAGTTTGCCACAAGCCACCAAACATGTGGAAGAAGGTGCTCTGGTCAGATGAAACCAAAATCGAACTTTTTGGCAACAATGCAAAACGTTATGTTTGGCGTAAAAGCAACACAGCTCATCACCCTGAACACACCATCCCCACTGTCAAACATGGTGGTGGCAGCATCATGGTTTGGGCCTGCTTTTCTGCAGCAGGGACAGGGAAGATGGTTAAAATTGATGGGAAGATGGATGGAGCCAAATTTCAGGACCATTCTGGAAGAAAACCTGATGGAGTCTGCAAAAGACCTGAGACTGGGACGGAGATTTGTCTTCCAACCAGACAATGATCCAAAACATAAAGCAAAATCTACGATAGAGTGGTTCACAAATAAACATATCCAGGCGTTAGAATGGCCAAGTCAAAGTCCAGACCTGAATCCAATCGAGAATCTGTGGAAAGAACTGAAAACTGCTGTTCACAAACGCTGTCCATCCAACTTCACTGAGCTCGAGCTGTTTTGCAAGGAGGAATGGGCAAATATTTCAGTCTCTCAATGTGCAAAACTCATAGAGTCATACCCAAGGGACTTACAGCAGTAATCGCAGCAAAAGGTGGCGCTACAAAGTATTAACTTAAGGGGGCTGAATAATTTTGCACGCCCAATTTTTCAGTTGTTTGTTTGTTAAAAATGTTTGAAATATCCAATAAATTTCGTTTCACTTCATGATTGTGTCCCACCTGTTTGACCCCCCTGAAGAAGGTCTTGAGGCTGAAACGCGTTGGGGCTATGTTTGTCCATTTAGACATGCCATAAAAATAAAGGCATTTTAACTTCATCAGAGAGTGCCTTGGTTTTTCTGTTTTTTGAACTACTTTCCCTGCTCCAAAGAGCACCTCTGTTTTTATTACTGTGGATGTCCAGGAAGCGCTTTTCCCTTCTTCTTTTTGTGTCCCACTTGTTGTTGGTTCTTCCCAAAAAATTACAGTTTTATATCTTTATGTTTGAAGCCTGAAATGTGGCAAAAGGACGAAAAGTTCAAGGGGGCCGAATACTTTCGCAAGGCACTGAATCTCCATTGGGGTACAAGTGGCTTAAAATACTCCAGGCTGTGACATCAGTCCATTACACTATCAAATCCAGTGGATTTTTTTACTAAAAGCATACAACTCTGTATGTTGTACAACTAAATATAATACGTTTCTTGGAACTTGGAATTGCTCAAATAAACAAAACTAAACATATTTTAGTTTCTTGTGCACGCCGTGTGAGTCAAACCTCCCCTCACATATGTCTCAGAGATTGTGTCCAGCATGTCAGAATGCAAGTTTTTTTTTTTTTTTTTTTTTTTACAGGGATTAATTTAGGACTCAATGAAAGAGTGTTGGCTGACCATCTGTTCTCAGTGACACACACAGGGGGCACGTGCACTGGACTCTAGGAGTTTAACACAGTAGTCATTAGTTAATACAGCAAGCATCAACCGCCTCACTACCATTCAATCAAGGCTCTATGAAGCCAATTACAGCATTACAGATTACAACCACAGAAAATTAGCACTGAGAATTAGATGCCACTTCAAGAACAGACAATGCATTCACAGATCAAAGTGAGGCTTTGATTTTTTTTTAGTTCAAGGATGATAAATAAGAAAAGCTGGTTGTAGACACCAGCTATTTTTGTACATCCTCCAAGTTTACTATCTGCCTCGGTAAAATCAACAGTTTAAATATATAATTAAGAGAAGTCAATACAATGATTGTGGTGAGCTGCCATGCTTGGTGTGTTAGGCATTAGAGTACTAATAGCAACTGCTGCTTTGCTGTTTAAAGACACAAGCTTGGTTACAACGTATACCCGTATATGCATGTAATATATATATATAAATGTTCTTCCGACTGTATAAAGGTTTTTAGTTCCAAGATGTAAAACTAAGCGGTGTAAACAATAGTATTCCAATTGCAGTTTTAGTGTGTGTATATAATCCCCACTTTGTTTTCTTGTTGAAGGATTTCATTGTTTATGAATTATATTTATCATACATGTCTTTGGAAACCAACCCCCAACTGCTAAACAATTCTGCCTAGGGGCATAAATAAAGTTACCTGAATCTGAATGTGTATTGGGTAAAACACATGGCATTATGTTATTGTCAAAACGCGTATTATGAAGCTGTGGAGGAGCTGGAGATCATAAACACTGCTACAATGCTGGCAAATACTAATACAATGAACTGCTTTCTATAAAGCACGCTGTAATTGCTTGGACGTTTTATGAAGCTATTTATTTTTTAAGAGCTTTGTGGGTTTATTTTGCAGCGACCCCGCTGCCCTGTGCTTTTCAACTTGTAGACAGCATCGAATGAAAGGAGTGGAAAGAAAATGAGAAACGGTGTCTGCCGCAGCTCTGTACTCACCCCTTTAAGCTGCTGCGCTCCGGTGATGTGCTGAAAAACACGCTCTATCTCCTGCTCGATACGTCTGGCCCAGTGCATCACCCTGTGGATACACAAAAATGCGGTACATTCAGTCTAAGAGAGTATTATATGTAAATGCCATTGTAGCTGACATGGGTGTGGCGATAAGATAGATACACTGTCGTTGATTACTGGAAGAGATTCTTACTGTAATGACCTTTTTTTGTCTACAAAAGTAGTACATTTTTTTGGCAGTAATTCTTTATTTTTTACCCCAGTATGCACGGTAGCACAGCGGTTAGTGCTCGTGCTTCACAGCCAGAAGGTCCGGGTTCAATTCCCACCTGGACAAGGCCTTTCTGTGTGGCGTTTGCATGTTCTCCTCGTGTCTGCGTAGGTTTCTTCCGGGTACTCCAGTTTCCCCTACCACTAAACACATGATGTGTGTGTGTGAATGCATGGTGGTGGTCAGATGTGGCGCAGATCTGTGCAGTCGCAACAGCGTTTCTATCAGTCTCCCCCAGAGGAAACTGAACACCACCGAGAAGGAGTGAATGTATGTCTAATGGAAAGTGACTATGTCTTTCCCTTTCCCGACCAAATAAACAAATATAAAACAATATTTGGCTGACATTTAAAGTATAACTAAACCATGACAGAGATTGACCAGGCTTTGTTCTGCACACAACCTGGTCATAGAACAAATTCATTTTTCATTAATATTCATTCATAACAGATTACATAAATCAATCAATCAAACTTTATTTATAAAGCGCTTTTCATACTGAAAGGTATCAAAGTGCTTTAAGGATTACAACATTTAAAACAATACGCCCCGCATCATACATCCATATCTGTATATATATGTGTGTAAGGGATAATGCACGACGAGGTGTCCATTATCAGAAATAACTGGACGATGCGGAGGTGTGAACAGTTGCTTCCGCGGAGTCCAGTTATTTCTGATAATGGACACCTCGTCGTGCATTATCCCGCTTATACCATGGTCCGGCTAAATGAAACTGTTCATTGGGGCCTGTGTGCTTATTCTTTTAAGTCCTGGACAGGAGTTATTTCACTTTTTATTCAGTTTTACCTGAAACCAGTTACCGTTACTATGGGAACAGCTGCAGTGGAGTGATATAGAACGTGATTTAATAGACCTATAATAGATTTATAATAGATCCATGGATTTAACTGTTTCCGGGCTAGGTGTACATTATCACTTTTTAACGGACACCTTCCAGCCAATCAGAATCGAGTATTCACCCAGACCATGGTGTGTGTATATATATATATATATATATATATATATATATATATATAATACAAATACACACATACACACACATACATACACATAATATTCAATATATAATTAGTACTAAATAAATGGATGTCAGTTAAAAGCTAAGCTAAAAAGGTGGGTCTTGAGCCTGCTCTTAAATACATGAACGTTCTCTGCGGTCCTGAGCTACATCCTTCAAATGTGCCAGCAGACTTCGTTTGCCAAGGCCTAACACAATTAGTCCTTTTCTGTCTAACCAAATGGATGCCACAGATCGAGCTGTAAATAACCAGAAAACGTGCAGGGAGTTTCTTGCGTGCCCAGAGAGGCCATCGATTATCACCTCTGTCCATGTATCTAGTGCTGGCCGCAAACCCCCCCTCAAGTGCATGTTTCTTCAGAATGACCCTATTTTATCCTTTCAGAAACACTTCCAGACGAGATAATACAGACATCAAATGCCTCATCGCAGTTTGAGCTGGCTCAAAATGTTCAAAATGTGCCCAGATGCAGACCCTCATTGATTACAATAAGCTGTGCGCTACTTTAATATGGACGTTTCACATATAAGCTATGATTCACAACCTGGCAGAACTTTTGACTGAAACACACCTTTTTAAAGTACATTAGCACCATTACATCAGAAGTTGTTGATTATAATATACAATTCTGTGATTAAACAATTAATGCCAGGCTCATACAGTCTTGATCAAAACATTAAGACCAGTTGAAATATGGCAGAAATTTTAATTTTTCACGGTTGGCTCTTAACAATGCAACAACACGAAAAGGGAGTGAAACAATTTTTTTTTATAATAAACCTTTTATTGAAAACAACAATTAAACTGAAAAAGGCTGTTTTGCAGCTGATCAAACCTTTAGGACCACACCTAAAAAAACTCATAATAACATAAAACCCCTTAAAACAGAAATCAAAGTTCCAAACATGAACTCGGTAATGAGTAGCTCCACCGTCATTGTTAATCACACTAAAAATGTGTTGCAGCATGCTGGATGCCGGCATTTCCAGGAGATGAGTGGAAACATTTCTTCAAGTGGTGAGGACGGCCTCACGAAGGCCATCTACAGTCTGGAACTGTTGTGCATTTTTCCCTTACAGAAAGGAAGTCCCGTACACCACCAATCCTTGCAGAAAGTGTATTTATAGAATTGCAGCATTTCGACCCGACAGTCTTCCTCAGGCAAGATTGATTTTCTTAATATGTGGTTTATTTCGCCAAATGAATATGAAATTGATTTGATTTATTGACTTGGTTAGATTAAAACTGAAATTGATTTATTTGTCGATTGAAGAAGTCGGTGAATGCAGTAGTTGATGTCACCTGTAATGCTATTCACCACCAGTCGAGGATGTGGAGGCCCTGGTATATAGATGTCTTTTTAAAGGGACTGTGTAATTGTTTTCTACTGTCGTTTTCTTGTGTCCCTATCTCTCTTTGGAACCCGAGTCCGTAATAAACTTGATAGGAATTGAACTGAAACCGCATTTGACCAAAGTGGATATATACACACATAGATAAGATCTCTTTTTTGTTGTTGTTGTCCTGTTTTACACTCATTACGTTCACTCTCAATTTTCATTGTTTGGTATATCTTTTTGTCTTTACCGAGTTGAACACCTGTATATTTGAGCTCTGACTTTACAGGTATGTCACAGCTTTGTAAAAGTAAAAAAATAAAATAAAACCATTGTCCTGATTTAAATCCGTTTTCAATCAACTCCATAACCAATCTTATTTTGTCATGTATAGATTAAAATTGTCGATATTTGATATTAGACCAATGACTGTGATTATCTGCCATATTAAGAGGAAGACGAAAGGTGGATAGATGTGCCATGACTGAAATAAGCTTTGTCACCCCACTGTTGAGTCCAAAATGAAATCGTCATCTTTTTTTCCCTTTGCAAAAACAAAACAGACTTTTCTGTTTAGTTTTATCTCTTGGACCCCTTGCATTCACAGATAAAAAAGAAACTGAACTGTAGAAGCTTCACAAATGAACTTTACAGCAAATCCCTGAATGCAAACTTAACTTGAACTTTAAGAGGAACCTAGAGGACCAGGAAAATCATGGTGACCTTTGACATTAGGCATAGAGACCTTAGTACACAGATTTTGATCCACTTCTGCTCTTGCTTCTAGGACATCTTTGGTGAAGTCTTGTGCAAAGCGAATACAGAGATCCTTGCAGATTGTGTGGTTCCTTGTCACACGCCAGTTTCATTTGTAGACCCACATGGTGAACTATATGATGATGCGTCTTGGGTGGCTGTCACTGAGCGGGCAGGGACAATGTGGAACAAACTTCAGAAGACAGTTTGCAACAAGCTCTCTTGTGTTTTCATCTGTGTCTTCTTTGTCTCACATTCATCTCCTTTCAGTCTCAAATTCCATCTCCTTTTGTAATTTTCCACTCCGGAGAATTTTCTTTCCAACTCAGTCACCCTATGCTCCAGCTGGGCATTCTTCTCTTTGAGGACTTTTATTTCCTGTTGCAACTCTTTGTTTATCTCTTTGCATGTTTGTATTTCGGCAGAGTTGAAATCCAGATATATGTTGAGGTTGGCTAAAGCTTTGTTTTGTTGTGGATCTGACTTGATGTCGAGAACAATGTATGCATTTGTATTTATTTTTGTATTCATGTCCTGTTCAGGGATACCCCTACATAAGCTTGGGCCCCTTTTGTGTTGGGGAGAGGTAAGTTATCTAGTACTATCGCCTGTTTTTATTTGATTTTATTACCATTTTAGCATGTATTTTAAATTACAGTGTTGTCTAATTCTTTTATGTTCATTGATGCCCTTTTAATTGTCATAACAGACATGTGGGGAAGGACTGCAGCTCTGGAATTTGTTGAACATTGCCAGGTAGGTTTAATCTAATTATCATGCCTCCTTTTGTGCCTCTTGTGTTGGGAGAGGGGCATGTGGGGCAGGACGGTAGCTCGGGACTAAATGTATATTTTCTTCACGTTGCCAGATTGCAGCATAAATGGAGTGTGAGCCTCCTCCAATTGGTCATCGAGTTCTGCGAGTCCTTTCTGCATCACATACCAGATAAAAACACAACGCAGAGTCGACACAGCCACATACGTGCTGACGTTATAATGTTTTTAAGTGTTGATTGAAAGTAATTTTGAGCCAACATTTAAATAACCTATAGCCAACATGTATGCATTGACAACACATGAATATGATTGAATTAACTCATCAATATCCTTTCCTTTTCACACACAAATTGGATTGTTATAGGTTGACGGGTGGGGCGGCGAACCACCATAATGGACCAGCTGCCACTGCTGAATCCACATATTTGCACAGGTTTAGTCTTTTAAAAGCATGTGGTCCTAAACCTTTGATCAGCAGCAAAACTGCCTATTTCAATTAAATTGTTGTTTTCAATAAAATGTTTACTCTTTTTTTCCACTCCCATTTCTTCTTGTTGCATGTTGAAGTTCTACTTGGAACCTTGAGAAGATCCACCCATGTAAAATGTGAAGGTTTGCCTTCTTTCAACTGGTCTTTTGATCGGGACTGTACAAAGAGATTACACATTTTCAGATGCATTTCAGATGTTACTATGAAGGCACAATAAATCCCCTGACTTGGTTTATTATATAATTCTCAATTAAAAGCAACTGTAAGTCGTAACTTGCGTTTGGGAGGAACCCATATTGCCAACATTAAAAAACAGCGGTCAGCTCTGTCACGTCATTGAAACTACTGTAGATTAAACGTAAATGTCCAAATGTATTCCATTGAGATTAACCACTGTATAATGGAAAAACCTATGGGGGCCATGTCTTTATGTGATAAGTGATATGAGACCTCCATCTGCTCTTAGCCTTTACCATTTTCTTTAATGAAATATTAATTCAATACATTTTACTGTATGTATAGAGGGCATAACTAGACAAAATGTTATCTACTTTTCTGATAACAATTAGTCCAAATGATGATTGAAAGTTAAGGTTTTTAAGGCAGGCCGCACAATCAAAATAAAATTGTGATTTGTCTGACAAGTATATGAACAATAACGTTACAGCCCCCAGGCCACCTTTGACAAGTTGATTAGTCCAGTTTCTGCACGTCGTAGCATGGACATAAAGAAATGCAGAGCGGATTGTTAACTACTAGAGCGGTGTTGTACGGGGCCTGTGGTCAGCACGGAGATGAAGAGGCATCTATATCCGACTCTACACTCTCAGACCCAAGGGACAGTGCACAGAGGTACTATAGCTGTTCATGACCCATATTCACCAATGACATAGATAGAGGCACTTAATGCAATCAAGGGGATCAAATCAAAACCTATAACACAATGCAATATATTTTATGAGTAGCAGGGGTAGCACAGACCGGGTGCCACCCCACTCAGACACCGAGGCATTACACTGGGAGTCGATAAACATTTCTACTCATTATTATTTATAATAAGCTACAAACTATTGCAAACGTGGGAAAGGGACTGTAAATAAGAACTGTTCTTAAATGTTAAAGCCTTAAAGACATGCGCCCCAACATACTGTGCCATCATGGGTCAGAACTATAGACTACAAAATTAAAAATGGATTAAGGGCGCGAGGCCTCCCCCATAGCGTTCCGCGCAGGCTAGCTAAAGCTCGTTCATGCTGGCAATTTTACTTGATTTTTGGATCCAGCTCCATTATTTAGAATAAAAATGAAATAGTAAAAGGATAAAATTAGGATGATGTCGTGCAAGACAAACACGTGGAGGTAGGAACGACAAGCCTGTGGTCAATAATGACTTAAAGAGGGGCAAATATGTTTCAATGGAAAGTCCATTAGAGCAAGGTACAGCCAGCCGCCATTTCTTTATCGTTTCAGAAAGAAGTAGACCACAATAAGTCCTTTTTTTCATGGTCCAAGGTCTGAACATGTTCCCGGTTTGCCTATAGATATCCTTTGGCTCTCACTTATGACAAAATTCAACGAATTCCACAGTATTATTTGGCAGTATAAAAGGTTTCAGTAGTTACAGTATGACTGATCTTGCATCATTACTGCTCTCTATATCGCTGCATTATTCATCTGTCTGTATCTGAGGACAAGAGCTAAAGAGATGAGCGAGCAGTGTTAACGCTGCAGAAGCTGGATAAATCCTTGCTGCAGTCGTATTAATTCTTAATTGGAAAAAGAAGCTGTTGCTCCATGGTGTAGAGAGCTAAAACAAAAAGGCAATAATACAACTTGTCAAATGTTTTTAAACGCAAAAATACAGTTGAAATTTGATGTATGCGAGGAGGTGCTATTGGCTACCACTAATACACCCGTAATTTGCATCGTCCAGGCTTAAAAATCTTTCCTAATCGGTAAATGTACAGCAAAAGCAGACCCCCAGTTGTGATTGGCAGCGTGTAGAGGAGAGGAAGGTACCATCTGGACCATGGTTTTCCCCGAGCACAGCCTGGAGAGGCCTTAGATAACAGGGATAATTGATGAACAGAATGAGCTACAGTAAATATACTAAGTCAAAGCAGAGGGGCAAGATAAGATGAAGAGGAGATTACACACCAAACCCGTACTGGGGACAATATGGAGCATTATTGTGACAGGGATACAGTATTAGTAACATGTTTGTGGAAGCTCTCGGTCATACAGCTGTCCCATCATAGTCATGTGTACTCTAAAGTCAACCACAGAGTACAGATGATGGCTCAAGAACCTTCGTCTACGAGGGATATAATAACACTCATGTAGGGGCAACAGTGAATTGAGAATAAAACATTCACAAGGGGGAAAAAAAGGACCTAATCATCTAAAGAAAAGTTGATTCAGATCTAAGCCAGACAAGAGGAATGAATAGAATCAATTTATATTCACAATTAAATGTTGTTGTTTTTTTCATAGTTTGTGAAATTACCACATTTTAGGGATAAAAAAAAAATGACAGAGGAATGTTACCTTATACCTTAGCCCTGTTGCTTTCTTTCACCCTGTTGGTTTTACAAAAAAACAGCGACAGGTTTATTTGACAAAATACAAGAGTATTTAGGTTTTGCTTGGAAAGGGTCATCACTATGGCAGAAAAGAGGATAAAAATAACAATTGCCTTGACCATGGCAATTACTTAACAATAATAATTGTAGGCTATATTTGGTGCCTCGCAGTGTCCATGGAAACATCAAGCAGCTTACATCAGCATAAAAAACCTAAAAGCTTTTAACTCTACACTGTTTGTAATGACAGCTGGCAATTAGGTTATAACCACCCTTATCCATAACTTTTGCAAATAAAGACCGCATCAATCTGCCCACTGTGCCATTGATTCCCATGACAGTAGACTAGCATTGATGAAATAGCATTTAAGTGCTTCGGGAAACTAAGCTAAGATAGACTACTTAACAAGCATGGTTAATTTCTAAGAATTCTGACCATTATTTGTGATTAGACCGTTCTGATACATTGTGGACAATAGCATTAACACAACAGAGCAACAAACCTCTGCATTTACATTGATGCAACCAAATTACATAAGAGCTGGATGACTGATTGAAGACTGATTGAACTGGGAGATTTCTTGATACCAAAGCCGACTAGACAAGACCCAAGTTGTGACCATCTAAGCCCCGCTGTGTTCTGTCACTGTGCGTTACTTACGTGTAATGTTGGGGAAACAGAAGACCCTCTGCTCCGGGCCACGGCGCGCTGCTGAGAAGAAAGATCATCTGGATAGATAGAAAGCAGACGATGCTGCCAGACCTTTTGCCTATCGCCATTTTCCATTAAAAATCTCGTCACGGGCTCCCGGGGTGTGAACGAAAGGCTCGGGACCACTGTCTCCCCGGGTGGTATCTCGCTTCAAAGCAGGTTGCTGCTGCGTAAACGTCCGGGCGCTCTTGGCTCAGTTCCGTGGAGAGTTCTTTTCGGCGTAGTGTCAAGTGGACGCGGAGGAGGCACGCAGAGCTCGAGAAGGCATCGCCGCTGTGGATGTACTAATGCAGCTGCCAAGACACTGCAGAGTCTTTGCTCCCGCTCCCACATACAACACCGACACACATACTCACACACCCTCCCTCAAATGCACGCGCAAAGCTGGAGCGGGGGCGCGCACAGCACTGTCTCATCAGCAGCAGCGCGTGCTCGGGCACGGTCATGTTCACCAGGCAACAGCGATTCGGGGTTTATTATCGCTGCAGAGCCACGTGAGGTTGGCCCTTAGTATTATACAGTATATGTGGTGATTTGGTGTGTTCTGTTTTTGTCACAGTCTGAAATTAGATATTGTGGCTGGGTGACAGGCACCACACATTGGGGTGTCAGCAGTGTTGTTCCTGTGGTGGACACGTGCAACAAGGTGTTGATAAAAAAATCTTTCCACAAATCCAATAGTAGGCTATATGATTAATGTCCATCGCATTTCACACAGTGCATATTATGAGTCTATTTGAAACACTATATGCATAGGCCTACAACATATTTAGCATGGAATAGAATGGTAAATAATCTGCCAAGTTTTACAAATGTTTCTAATCTGGCAGTAACAAAGACATTAGCAAAAACATGAAATGCAATCCATTTCACTATGTTATGTTGGTATTTGTTTATCTTTATGGAAACTGAACTAAAAACCATAGCTGTTGGTATCTATCCCTTATGCCCTATATTGCATAAAGCAAAGTCAAGGTAGTGAATGATATGTATATCAAGGGTCTTTATAGATTAGATTTTTGCAAAGAAATTGTAACATACAATACCTATAATATAATGGCCAATATCATGCAAAAGTGTCCAGCAATGAATGTGAAATGTACATTCTATCCACTACAGATGCCCTACTGCAACTCGAATGCAGTAATTTGCTTAATAATTTCCAATTAAATTCTCTCAGAAGCCCCCTGTACGGCATGCATCTCCAATGACCTTCCTTGACCTACTCTCGGATGTACCTTGACCCTATAGTGTAACTAATAATGCAGAACATTAGCTCTGAATTTTATCGTATAGACACTGCACAAGAATGTCTTCAGAACAACACAGAAAATTTACTTATATTCATGAATCTATGCAGTGCTGTGGTGGAATAAGAATGTTAAGTTATTTTTTTCTCCCAAAGTGTTTAGCAGCTACAGGGCGTCTCATGTATGCTCTGACAGGATGACTGCACCGAACTTGGCCCCTCAGGGAGAAAGGCTGTGGCAGGCAGCCCCATGTGTTAGTGCTGCTGTTGCATCCCGGGGAGAGAGAAGCCTAATTACTGGCTGCACGGCCTTCCTGCCAATCCCCCTCAGAGAGATGCACACTGCTAATTAGCCGACAAATCCGAAGGCTAGGGCAACCTTTGCCTCTAGAAAATAGCGCAAGTAAACAGATTTATTATCAAACAAAAGAATGACATACTTCATTTAACTTTTTCATAAGGCCTTCACTATTCTCATTGTAGACATTCAAACTACTGGTATTCACATGTGTCATGATCTGATTGTATATCTTAAAGTATATTGTATTTTCTTTCCTTTTTTGAAGCTCGGAAGCTTAGTTTGATAGGACAGTACAGGTTGAAAAGGGTAAAGAGCAGGGACATTGTCAAAGTCGCAACTTAAATCCATGACACTGAGGCTGGTGTCCAGGGTGCGCTGCAGCCTTGACCAACTGGGCTGTTGTGGTGCACAATACACAGTGTTATATAGAACCTGTGATGTTTTCAAAACAATTATCTGACCTGATAGGCTTTTAAGAGGCAGTGACCATGAAACGACCCTCCCATCAGTGGTGCATAATAGCGAATGCTTGGTCCACAGACTCTACTAACAAACTAGTACCTCTGGTGAATGCTACAAGAAACCTACACAAAGTTCCTTTTTTTCCCTTATTGCTGATACACACAATATATTGTAATATTTTGTGTTTTACAGCAAAGAGCGTGAACAACCAACACCAGCAATGGTGCTTAAGGACAAACGAAACCGTGCACAATTGCCTTTTAATAATCATGATAATGTCCAGTTATGCACAAATATATTTATTAATTCATTATCTGAATACACTGAAAACTATTTAAATATTGCAATTCAAAATGTAAGTAATACAATTTATAAGTTAAGTGGTTTCCTATCTGGCTGATATCACTAACACGGCATACAGGCACTCAAATCAGTGTAAAAAGACTCCGTTACTGCTTCTAAATCCTGAGGAAACCAATGGTAATATTCCTTTATAATCAGTTTAAAATTAACACATTCTAAAAGATTTAAGAACCGTAATTCAAAATCAAAGGGATACAATTTATTCACAGTCATGTAGTTTCCTATCAGGCTGATAAACACCCACACTGTAATGGCTGGATGCGAAGAATGCATTTAAATCCTGAGAAGAAACTGGAGCACCAACTGAGCTATTCCATGTTGATAGTAGGAAAATTATAAATCTTTGGTAATCTTTTTGTTGGGTAGAATAAGGTTATCTTTGTGGAATTATACCACCTGATGCCTACTTCTCATCCGGTAAAGCAGGGACAGAGGCCAGAGCTGGGATGAGCTTCTGGTAGATGCTGATGCCTCGCAGCAACACCTGCTCATTCAGGAACTCGTTGTGGTCATGCAGCAGGATCGGAGTGCGGTTCATCGGAGAAAACCCAATTGCAGGGAGGCCGACCTGTGAGGATGTAAACGTTAACCAGCTGTAACAGTGTTTTAAAGCTTTAAGCATTTCTCAGACTTGCACTTACCGCTCTGATGAAGCGACTGTCTGTAGCAGCAGGAAATATCTCCTTTTCCAGCACCATGTTCCTGCAGCAGCAAGGCATTATCCAGTTACAACACATCACAATTCCGCCAGCTCTTTCAATTTACAATCAATACTTCTCTGCAAAATACATATACTGTATACCAGTTGAATGAAAATGTGCCATACAGTCACTTTATAAAACAAATAAACTGACTAAATAGTTCTTAAAGTGTTTTCTCTCAGTGACCCCTGTTTTGCCAGTGAATAATGGGGACCCCAACACCCTTGTATAATCTGACAAACTACTGTATTTTAAGGACAATTATTTATATTATTTCAATAGTTATTATATACATAAACAATTACTTCCATTCATAAGTTTTCTGTCATCCAAGTTTGGACCTCTTTTTTTTAATATACTTTTTTGATCTATCGCGGGGTTAAATTTCCAACATTTGTAATAATGGGGAAAAAAAGTGGAACCTTTAAAATGTAACAAATCTGCTATTTATGCCTAAAAACTAAATGAACTCACATTTCTTTGCAGGCAGAGCTGAAGGCACTCCACCAGTGATCACTGTCTTCTGTGGAGGTCAAATTCTGATCCATATGTTTCTACAAGACATTTTGCAGATGATATAACACTTTACAATTAAAAGACGCTGTAGCAAGGACATATTGTACCTGAGTGCATATTGTACCTGAGCAAATGTATAGGTGACGTCATCCCCCGCTTCTTTGCACCACTTTTTGATCTGACATTCAAACTCCTAAAAGAAAAAAAAAATCCTAAAAAGGTCAAAGCAGCTATAAATGTGCATTTTCATGCTCGTCTCCATTTGCAAATCCCAAAGACAGAATCACATTTAAAAAAAAAACTTCACGCTGACAAATACAGACCTGTAGATTTACGGTGGGGGGGATCCTCAGGTCAAAACTAACGTCCATTTCTGCCGGAATGACATTGTAGGCCACGCCCCCTTTAACCATGGTCATATTCACGGTCGTCACATCGCCAAGGGTAAGGCACTCACTGGTATTTAACCTGAAACATTTCCCAAATACGTTAGGAGGTATAAGAGTTTCTAATTAAAAGATCTGACTCCATAAAATGCATGACATATATTTTTCTAATTATTAATTATTCTAATTACGAGAGGAGAAGAGACAGAGTTCTCACTGGATCACCACAAAAGCAAAGTAAATGCAAGTGAGCAAACAAACAAATTTATAAACCAGGTCCTCTTCAGACTCGAGGGGCCAGGCTACTTTGAAAAGAGAGGGAGCCGAGGCAATTTCCTCATAATCCTCATATTAATCAGTTTGATTGGATAATGCTGGTGATACGTATTAATCATGTTTTAGAAGTGGCGAATTTATGAAGTTTAAAAAAGTTGCAAAGCACTGGGGGAAATTAGTACAATCTGTAATTATGCAAACATTATAATCAGCCTCTTAACCTTTACTGGCGTTACCAAAGCCATACTACATTCTCTGCCTTGTAACGGGTTTAAATAGTGTTATTTTTCTATTTATCGGGCTTGGCGATGCCAGTCTTTGCAACTTAAAACTGCATTTGAAATTTGGTCAATTGGGCAACATCTGGAAAACAGCATAACCAATTCAAGCATGCCACTTTCATTATAGTGAATTTATCCCATTAAAACATCCTTAGGCCTAAGCAGCAGATTAACTTCTCAGGCGTGTTGTTAATCCAAAAAGCAGCCCCCCCCCCCCCCCCCTTTTTTTTTTTAGGGCTTTCGGCAGAGAAGTCAGTTCATTGAAATATTTTAGAAACACTTTTTTTTTAAACAGTAGTAAACATTGCAAGAATGCAAAACTCCAGAGATGTGGTCACTTCTCTTTTGGATTAAAATGCTTACCACAGACATCTAATGTAAATCTTTTTATATATTTTCAGGAATCCTCTACACTGACAAACAGTTTCATTCACACCTCTCTGACTTTATCTCATCGAACAGAAGATGACCAATAATGCTGGCCTCTCCCAAAGACAACCTTAAATATAAATTTTATATTCAGTTATTTTCCAGATACCTCAAAGCTCTTTCCCCTAACATGCAACATCTTCATGTGCAATCTTAATTTCTTTCTTTTTTTCTCTTAGATCTAATTTAGAAGCAACGCCATTTTCACAAAATTTTCCAGACCCACGTTATTCAATTAGCGAAATACCACCTATGTTTCTCGTTCTCTCTGAAGTGCAGGAAGGAGTTCATAATGTGGTGCTGAAACACACACAGTAGTTAGGAATGGATGATGCATTTTTTGCCGACAATGAGTGACATACAGTAAAGATGGCATACAAGTTTCTCAGCAGCTGTGTTTTCAACAAATCTTGAGCCATGACCTGGACTGCCTGGACAGTGGATAGTGATCCCTGCAGGAAAGCAGTTTCATCTTACTTCAAAGTTCCACAACAAGTCTATGCTTAGAACTATTAATCTGAAATGCGGTGCTCACACCAAGGATTTCTTTCTCCGTAGAAAACCGTAAAAGCATCTGTAGGATTGGCAAGACCTATAAAGCAAGACACATGTTTATACTGACAAATACAAATGTGTAGTAAGCAAAATTATTATTATTAATAATAATATTATTCATATATAAATAAAATGAATAATTTAAATATATATTTATTTTGGGGGCTTATAATAATAATACATTTGATTTGAATTACACTTTTTTTAGAAACTCAAAAATGCTTTATGTATTATAACTCTCCCGTCACTTCCACTCTCTGCCGTCACTGCTACTTACTGTAATGATTTCGTAACACATAAAACGTGAGTTAGACATTGTAACATGTTGACCACTAGACATCTCAGGTGAAACTTACTTTTACACATTAGATATGAAAAAATGCAGTTATTTATTTACCCTCGTCAAGTGCAAAGCCAATATTTAACTTGTGAAACTCCTGATGGTTCACAAATGTTTCCATCCCTTTATGGCCCCCGACTTCTTCATCTGAAGAAAATACACAGTTTGTTAATGAGCAGAATTTCCCTGCCAAAATATAGAACGCTGGCCAAAATCTGCTGCCAGCCATCACTGAGTGATGCAGCTTGATAGCCAATTAGTTTTGGTTTATATTACATATTTGTTGACGAGTGTTCAGCAGAAAACTTTACAGTAAAGTAAAAATTAAAGGCAGTCAATTCTATCCTCGAGTCTAAACCTTGAAGCTAGCTCTAACCTCAGTATTCAAAAATTCCCTTTACTCTTGCAAAGAAAAAAAAGACAGTTCTTACCAGGAACAAACATCAAGTGTACAGTGCGTGTTAATTTGTGTCCCTCAGCCTTCAGTCTCCTGATGGCTTCAATGTACCTACAAACAACACAAACACAAAATAAAAAAAAAACAGTTAAAATGGTAGAAATCGAGAAAAGAAAAAGTCGGCAACTCGACAGTTGATCTACCATGGTAAAAAAAAAAGTCTCTAGCGACATTAGAACTTTTCAACTCAGTTTATACCCACTGTATAGTCACACATTTCATGTCCTGTGATCCACGGGCATAAATGTTGCCCTCTGCATCTTTGAAAGCACTGAAAGCATCATATTTCCAATGTTCCTGGAGAAGAGATTGATATCAAATCTATTTTTTCCAACGTCCATGTCAGGGAATATCGAGATGCACACAAGCCAAGGCTTCATACCGGGAAAACCGGGACTACATCTGTGTGGGAGTTTAGTAGGATGGACTTCAGTTTGGGGTTGGTTCCTTCCCAGGTCATGATAGTCACCACCCTGCCTGGAAACACCTTGATAGAAAAAAAAAAAAAAAAAAGGACGATAATATTGATGGACGAATGCATCATTTGACATGCTGCTTCTATTTAGTTCATGTGTGACCAACTGATCAAGGCAAACCAATTTATTTGTACAGTAAGTGCTTTACAATAGTATAGAGAAGACCAGAAACAAAATCTGAAACTAACTGGCGATGATGACAATATGTTCTTGTAGACAGATGTTCTTGTTATATTTAATTCCTGACTGTTTCTACTGCTACCTTCCTCAAAGGTGATACTTGGTACTGCTGTGGTGTATCTGGTCAGCTGATTTAAACAGTCTTCCTGCTACTACAAGAAGCAGGAAGACAGAGCCAAATAACTGTTTAAATCGTCTGACCAGACATGTCACACCTACAGGAAGGTAGCAGCCGAAACGGTCAGGTATGAAGTAACACACAGGTCTGTCTACCAGGACATATTGTCAGCATATTTTTTGCATTTTTTATGTACTTTAATAGGCATTTGATTTTGATCTCGCATATAAGCTATAACATGGGGCCAGAGTTTATATGCCACCACTTCCGCACACACACACACACACATGGCCCCACTACTCCACACATTGCCTTTTTTACACCTTGTTGGTATTATTCATAATGAATCTTCGACAATCTCATAAGTTTGTACTTCTTTCATTTGCATTCTGCTTATCTGGAGGCCCGTCTTGGGGCTTGGATGGAGTCACTTAACCAAGCGAATTTATTTTAGATGTTGTGGGTCTTCAGACAAATGTTTGACTCTCCATGTGTATCAGCTGCTGATGGTTCAACACAATTGCTTCTCAAAAACACTTTTGCTACCCACAATCACAAGTACTCATTTGATTACAACGTAGTAACAAATGTATGCCTGGTTCATCATTGCGTAATACAGACCTCAATCTTCTTCACAGGCAGCTCCAGTTCAGTTGCAATTCTGTCCAGAAACTTAAGCGCCGCATCTGTAAAACACAAAAAGAAAGTGCATGTAACTCACCAAAGCATTCAGTTTGTGACCTTATTACTATTAAGAAGTGCATATGTATGTATATATATATATATATATATATATATATATATATATATATATATATATACGTGAACACTGTACGCATAAGACTGCAAAGGCATAATACTCATAAAATAGGTCAGCTATGGGTGGAGTTATAGCGGTACTAAAGTCCTTTGGGAGCTCAGAGGTTGCTGGGATTTTGTTCTTAATATGCAAAAGTTGATGTTTGTCTAAGACAAAATCCCATTTAGGAATTTAATGGAAAGTTTTTATATAGTCTTTGTGCCGGCCAGTAAAGCAATATTCATCAGATTAATATGATTCATTTGATAAATCAAAACAAATTGTTTAATAAATGCACTTTTCATGCAATTTGCCTGTTGGGGAAAGGGCTTTACATTGTGTTTCCATTCATTCAGTGACAGTCAGTAATCTCACCATAGTCTGGCTCTGGATGGACAGTTCTGAGCCGCAGGTACTGTCTGAACAGGCTGACAGAGGGGTGCTCACTCTCTGCAGAGCTGCCTCCGCTACCAAGCTCTGAACCGTCTTTGTTGGGCAACATGATGCAAGTCTACAAACATGGATTCACCAACAACAAGAGGTTAGCCTGTACAGCAGTGTTCAAAGAAAAATAAACTTGAGTCCAAATAATCAACGGATAAACTATGGTCTCCATGTCAGGATTACAACATCTCAGATTGTCACGGCACGGAAAAGGCTATCCATCAGAAATATTTAACACGGCTATTTACTTCCCGACACTGCGTTCTGGTCACCGGATGACACCGTCACCAAACATTACGCACCGATGTCACCGCTATGACACATTGAGATGTAAACAGACCACAGCTAATTTCAGTAAAAGCGGAAAATACTCACCTCGTACTCTAGTCTGCACCTCAGCTCAGGTGAACAACATGAACTCCACACAGCCAGTCAGCTAATAAGCCTTCAGTCATTTCCGGTGTTTCAAAATAAAATAATTCACCATAAGGAAAACAACAACAAAAACTTTCAATTTTACTTCATATTTGTTGATGCATCAAGGATGTTGCATTAAAAGCTTTATGTAATTACAGGCAGGCTTTTGCAACTATGTAAACTATGTATAGGGAGTTTGTTGCCGTTTATCATTAGATCCTTTTTATTTCTGAATCATATTTGTTTTGTTGGAAGATGGACTAGTAAGTAAGTAATGTTTATTTATATAGCACCTTTCAAAGACAGAGGTCACAAAGTGCTTCACAAAAATACAAATAGAAATACAAAGTACATTTACAGTCACAAAACATGGTGGTCATAAAACAACCCTTTTTCCACTGGAAGTAGGTTTTCAGTTTACTCTTAAAACATCAATACAATCAAGTAAGCGCGAGGAAAGCAGAAGATCGTTCCAGAACAAACTGACTGAGGGTGCATTCGAGTTTAAAATACATTGTGATGCCATTAAAACTGTGGGGGCAAACATTTCAAAATGATGTTGCAATGCACCCACTTGCACCCCCGTAGATCCGGTGTAACAGGCCAGAGTATTTACTTCAATGGTATACCCCCATCTGGATTACACCCAGGGTTAAAGGGGCCTAGACCATATAAAATTATACCCCCAATGATAACAGTGATTTAGCAAGAATTATACAGTATCTTAGGGTGATAGAGTGGGTTGTCCTTTAACCGGAAGGTTGGCAGTTCAAATCCATGCTCCTGCAGGTACAGGCTGTTGTTGTGTCCTTGGGCAAGACACTTTACCTACCTGTGTATGTATGAATGCCGTGTGTGAGTGAAGTCAAATCAAGGCAAGTCAAGTCAAGTGAAGGCAAGGCAAGTCAAGTCAAGTCAAGGCAGGTCAAATCAAGTCAAGGTGAGTCAAGTCAAGCGAAGGCAAGTGAAGTCAAGTCAAGTCAAGGCAAATCAAGTGTAGGCAAGTCAAGGCAAGTGAAGTCAAGTGAAGGCAAGTCAAGTCAAGGCAAGTCAAGTCAAGTGTAGGCAAGTCAAGGCAAGTGAAGTCAAGTGTAGGCAAGTCAAGGCAAGTGAAGTCAAGTGAAGGCAAGTCAAGTCAAGTCAAGGCAAGTCCAGTAAAGGCAAGTCAAGCAAAGACCTATACAAATTAAACAGTCTTTTTAACATGAGCTACTTTTCCCTGGAGTCTGAATGATAAATATAAAATAATATCTTTATTTTTGTTAGTTTCTGGCAGTGTTTCTGTCCGTGGTTCCCCTGTAATGCAGGGGAAGGCATACTCGGATTCGCCCCAGCAGTAGATTCCGCGCAGCCTTCAGTCCCGCTGTCACTGGGCTCTGTACGGATGCATAATATCGCTATTTAATGCTGTAACCTTTGTGAGAGCGCCTTAAAACACAGAGAAGACCCTAAGATTTCTGTTGATTAATCCAGCTCTTACGCATTGTCGTTCTGGAGGCTGCCTGTCTGCGCTGTAGCTACAGTCCATTGTTTAGAACATTTTCCTGTCCTTAATAAATGTCTATGAATCTTCACCTCTTCACTCACTTTAGAAAACTTTAAATGCATCAAAAGAAACACACATTTCCTCCGGCCTTTTCCTGCTGTACTGATTAGAAGCACTGTGTTGGGAAACCGAAAAGCATGTGGCCAATTACCATAATGTAAACATAGACGCGCCGCTTCTATGCAATGAGTCCTGTCTTTCAACAGTTTCACTCAAATAAATAATAACTATAAAGTCACAGCAAGTCACTGAAAGTCATTGGCCTCACGTCCAAGTTCAGTCTCAAGTCACAAACAGCAAGTCTTTTTGGAGCTTTGGTCAAGTACCCAAGTCCAGTCCCGAAAATTGCAATTTGAGTCAAGTCATTTGACCTCTGGCGAAGACCGAGCAAAGGCTCAAAAAGTTCCTCAAGTACATGGAATAACTTCACACTAAAATCAAATACTGGTCATGAAATCACTGGGCCTTATCACAAATGTCACCTTATTTTTCTAAATAGCACATATCCATTTTTGCAAAGTAATTCTTAGATTTTAAAAAGGCTGGTCATACATTTTTAAAATAGTATTTTAATGAAGTACACTAAGCTCACTTAGCTCCTCCATCAAGTGCAGATAGCTATCGCCGTCAATAAAAGAAAACAAAAAATGCGCGAAAATAATGTTAAGCGTCATCAAACGGAGGATTTGCACTTTCCATGGCTTATAGTTATTATGATAAATCAAGGCATACAAAGTTGACATGTGATATAATAATAGCTATATGCCTATATTATGTTATTACCAATAGCTACATGTTCACATTTCAAATGTCAACCATTATTTTATTTTTTTATCACAAAATCTCTGAAAACGGTCATGCATTTTTCTTTCTTCTCCTTAATAATAATAATTATTATTATTTTTAATAACTACTTTGAGCCCCAGGCTACAATCCGGTGCACTGTCCCTCAAATAAACCAATAAACAATAACAATAACATCTGTTCAGATTGTGAAAGGTTAGACAGGTATATTCTGGCTCAGAGAGGTATAGTCTAGCCTAGGCTATTTTATACCTCCGGGTATAGTTTGGCCTAGGCCATAATATACCCAGGGTTTAATCTAGACGGGGGTTAATTTGGCCTGTTACACCGGGCCTGAGCGAACACCTGGAAGGAGCGATCTCCTCCCGTCTTGTAACGGGTACGAGGGACCATGAGAAGGTTCCGATCCTGAGACCTCAGCCTCCGAGAGGGGGTATAAGGACACAACAAGTCTCTAATGTAGGAGGGAGCCTGACCATGCAAGGCTCTAAAGGTCAAACCAGGATTTTAAAATTGAAAAGGACTGGGAGCCAATGAAGGGCTTTTAGAACGGGAGTAATATGAGCCCTTCTGTTTGTGCGAGTCAGTAACCTCGCCACAGAGTTTTGTACCTGCTGAAGGCGAGACAGCGCCTTTTTGTTTAGACAAGAGTTTAGTTGCAGGGAATTTGGTGTATGAATGAGAGTGTGAATGGGCCCCCTATGAGAGACCGCCAGGCCCGTTTGGAACCGTTTGGAACCATGAGGCCGTCCTCCCGTGGACCCACCACCTGCAGGAGGAGCCATAGGGGACTGGTGCTATGTGACTTGGGCAGCTCCAACAGCTGCCCCCACGACCCGGCAACGGATAAGTGGGAGAAAATGGATGGATGGATGGATGGAATTTGCACCATTGTTTAACTTGCACAAGACATTTCAGCAGAGAGCTTAATTTCTGGATCTCAGAGGGCTTAAAATAGCAGTAATGGTAGGAAACATCATCAAAGCTCTGGATATTTTTTAAGGACATAGAATAAAAACAAAATCGGGCATAAAACAGAGCCCCGAGGAACCCCGCAGAGCAAATCAACAGAGTCAGACAGGAACTTATTTGCAGAGACAGTAAGGCTCCTCCCCGATAAATAAGAAGAGAACCACGCAAGGACTGGACCTGACATTCCGACCAGGTCACGCAGTCTCGTCAACAAGATGTGGTGATTCACAGTGTCAAATGCTGACAAGAGATCTAACAACACAAGACCAGTACATTTTCCAGAGGCCGCAGACATCATAATATCACTGGACACTTGGATGGTTTCCGTGGAGTGCTGCTTGCGGAAACCGGACTGAAAAGAGTCAAAAATTTTGTATTTCTCCAAGAAGGGTACCAACTGATCAGAGACCACCTACTCCAACACTTTGGACAAAAACTGAAGTTTTGAAATGGGCCTGACATTGTTCAGATCCGTAGGTTCCAGATTAGGCTTTTTGAGAAGAGGTTCCACAACGTGTTTAAAAGAACTGGGAAAAACACCAGTTGACAGTGAAAGGTTGATCAGATTAATAACCCAGGGGCCAATGACATCAAAAATGTTTACAAAAAGTTTACAGGGCAGAACATCAGACACACAGAAAGAAGGCTTCATTCTGGTTACCAGAGCTGAGACATTGACCTGTCTTTCAGGGCTAAAAGAGGACCACTCGTGGGGAACAAACTCAACAGCATCAGGTGTGCAAAACAAGAGCATTGGAAGTTGATCTTTGATATCCTGGATTTTTTCAATAAAAAAACTTTCGAAATTCATTGCTGTCAGCTTTACAAAAAACAGGTGTAAGAGGAGCAGCAGGACATACAATAGAGTTGATGGTATCAAACAATACTTGAGGTTTTTTCTTATTCATGGTGATCAGCTGGCGGAAGTAGTCAGATCTGGCATTTTTTATCGTTTCGTTTAAAGAAGACATAAGTTCCCTTAGGTGAAACCTATGGACCTCAAGTTTGGTGGACTGCCACAGACACTCGGTTTTCTGACATAGTCTCTTCATATCACGGATACCATCGTTAATCCAGGGACACACTGCTTTATGAGACACCAGATTCGATTTGACAGGTGCAACCTGATCCAAAATGGACTCACAGTGGCTATTAAAGCTATGGATGGATCCACATCGTGACATTACAAAAACAATTTCAAATCAAACAAAGTGTAGAAACTAACAGCAGTGTTCTCTGTGATAATCCGCCTCTGTGACCTAAACTGAGAAGACACAGGCTCAGGACCAGAGATCAGATCAAATAAAACACAGCAATGATGATCACCCACGTGGACCTGATGTGGACATCCTCTACACAAAAGGTTGGCAACATTAAGGCCAGGTGAAAAAACAAGGTCTCAAGTGTGACCCTTTTGATGGGTAGGGCCTGAAACATGTTGCTCAAAATTAAAAGTTTGTGTCATTGTTAAAAGTTCCACTGCTGGGCAGGATGTACTGTCATCAACATGGATATTAAAATCTCCAAATATTAAAACATTTCCAACTTTAGTATTGAAGATAAAAAGTCACTAAAATCCTTTAAAAAGACAGCAGCAGGTCCAGGGGGACGATAAACCAGCACGCAATAAAATGGGCTAGAGGAACCAACCTTAATCACACGTGATTCAAAGGAAGGGGAGAGTTTAGTATTCATCACTTTACAGGTGAAAGTGTTCCTGTAAACCACAGCTAGACCTCCTCCGCGACGAGAGGGGCGGGGCCTCCCAAAGACAGAAAAGCCATCAGGACAGAGTTCATTTAGATGAATAAACTCCGCTTCTCTCTATCATGTCTCCGTGAAGAACATAACAAACAGATTTTCCTTGGTAAAAAGTTCAGAGAGAAAGATTTATTCGCTATAAAACGGACCAAGACGCAACAAGGGTGACCTCACGGTCTTCTTGTCAGCTGGAGCTGTACGAGCTAGACGCAGCGGTCGAAGGTAAGCATCACGGGCACGTGGTCTCCATCTGTGTCGGGAAATCAGCATTTAATTGAATGGCGAAAAAGAACAATCTGCTCTAATTTACAGCAAAATTATATGACAAAACTGCGCATCTGGATTTTTAAATGTGTATTTACAACAGGTAACACGTCACCTACATAAATGGTAACAAAGCAAAAACACTTTTCATGTTTGACATGCAATAACACAATTTTCACAAAACAAACATTTCTGATAAACAGCCTTTAGTTACGTGAAAGGGCCTATACCTGTTTTTGTTGTTGTTACAAACATGTAAGAGGGAGCACATGAATTCTAAATGGTTAGTTATGGTCCAAATACAGTCCTATAGTTTCCCCCCCGAGACATTTTTAATATCCCAATTCTTCACAGGGATAGGTTAATAAGCAGTTTCACAACTTTCAGTTTCAAATGTTTGCTTTTACAAGATAGTGAAAGACAAAACAAATTGTATTCAACTGCTAGAAATACAAATCAGGGTTATAACCTTTAAGCAACTGGACACAAATTTGGGGTTTGAATTATGAAGTTATTTTCATACATGCTCATGTTTTACACCTCAACCCAATTTAAATATTTCTGAGGAAGTCAATCAGTCCCTGGTGAAACTCTTTGGGCTTGTCCATGTAGCAGGCATGACGAGCTCCTTCCAATTTGAGCACAGAGGAATGTGGAAGCTGCAGCAGGTTTTTGTGGGACTGTGCACCAAGATTTGTGTCCAATGCCCCAAACACTATCAGGGTAGGAGTCTGTAAATAAAAACAAAGTAGGTGTGATGTATTTCTATACTCATAGACTCGTACCTTCTTAAAACGGACATGATCACAAGCATATTTACCTGAATATTTTGATATTGCTGTGGAGTGTAACTTCTAGTACCAACAGGTGCAACAGGAATAAATGCTTGAAGCTTTGCATTGTTCTTCATGAGGAATGGGATGGAGTAGTGTCCGCTCATGGAGGGGCTCACAAGCACCGCAAACCTGACACCCAGAGACTCCATGAACCGTGATAGAAGATCCACTCGATTCTGGTCTGTCTTCAGAGACTCCGAGTCTGGCGATTTTCCATAACCTTCAAAATAAACACACACTAAGCAAATAAACAACTACCAATGGGTTTTTGTGGAATGTGGAACTATTCAGACACCTCTATAATGAGGATGTACATGCCTTTTCAACCACAAGGGCGTGCTCTAGTTTATAAAATAGACCCTTAAAAATGTACCTCAATACAGATTAAGCGATTAAAATTAGAAATTCTAATTACAAATTCTGTTACAAATTAACTTTAATAATCATGAAAAGTGCAATGGATTCATTTGTAGAATAATCAGTATTATGGTTTCATTATGACCTGTAATATAGGTTTCTTTCCGATTACGGTCCGACTGGTGGCTCAGGATACTAAATTAACCATCCTTCAGGCTGCACCTTACTGCTTGTTCAGAGGTTATTATATTAGGTCCTCAAAAACTGAAGAGTCTTTATCTCAGCAGATCATCTCCCTGGTTAATGTTAGTGTATCGACGAGCTCTACAGTAAAAAACCTTCGAGTTCTGTTTGACCAAGACCTCTCTTTTAAAACGCATATAAACCAGGCTTGTAAAATTGCGTTCTTTCACCTGCGCAACATTGCTAAAATACGAAACATCCTATCCAAGAGTGATGCAGAAAAACGTATTCATGCATTTGCTTCCTCAAGGCTGGACTACTGTAACTGCCTGCTAGCAGCATGTCCTAAAAGTTCCCTAAAAAGTTTTCAATTAGTTCAAAATGCAGCTGCAAGATTTTTAACACATACAAAGAGAAGAGAACACATTACACCTGTGCTTAAGTCTCTCCATTGGCTTCCTGTTGAGTTTAGAATCAAATTTAAACTCCTGCTCCTCACATTTAAAGCCCTAAAGGGTTTGGCTCCGCTCTATCTCCAAGATGTTATCGCTCCATATCGGCCAACCAGAGCACTCCGCTCTCAAAACTCAGGGCTACTAGTGATTCCTCGGGTCTCCAAAATCACTGTAGGAGGACAAGCCTTTAGCTCCAAGCTCCGGTTTTATGGAATAAACTCCCAGCTCAAGGTAAAGAAGCAGAAACAGTCCCTACATTTAAGACTAGGCTCAAAACGTATTAGCTTATGATCAGGTCAGTTAGGTAAAGCTCTAACCCACAGCCTGAAGTAAAGCTGCCTTAGAAGAAACACTGCTGTGGGAAGTACGGTACACTGAGCGCTATCCTCTTCTTCTTACTGCAAACTTTGCCCTATTATGATACACTATTTATTTTATCTGTAGTCTGTTCATTACTATTCACATGGTGTCTCCTGTCCCACTCTCCCTTGGGAGTGCCTGTCTAGATCGAACGGATGAACCCGGCCTAACGGAGGAACCCTGCCTACTGACAACAAGGACTGGACGGTCTGCGATTTTGGCCCGTCTGCCTATGGGACTCCTTCGGCCCTGGGTCTCTATAGCCTGTCCGTCCATAGGAGTGCATCTCTCCTTCTGTGGTTCTCCTCAAGGTTTCTCGTTTCTCCCAATGGGTTTTTGAGTTTTTCCTTGCCGTGCTGGAGAGTCTAAGGACAGGGGACACCGAGCTGCTCGTCGCCACCCACTGCTGACGCTTATTTGGACATTATGTTTGCCTGGATACTTGATTCGCCCTGAACTTTACATTGTCTTATTTACTGCTCTGTTTTATTGCCTTAATGTTTGTTACAGCCCTATGAGGCAACTCCTGTTGTGATATTGGGCTATACAAAACCATTGATTGATTGATATGTGTTTTTATTATTTATTAAACTTTTATTTGCCACTACCTCTAGAGAAATGCACAAGAATTCCAATGCACTTGTACAGTTTTGTACATGTGCAAATGGAAATAAATTCTATTCTATTCTATGTCATATACAATTGTGCTCAAAAGTTTACATACCCTGGCAGAATTTTTTTTGGCAATTTTTCTGGGAATATGATTTTTTTTTTACTCATAGTTAGTAGTTGTGTGAAGCCATTTAAGGTCAAACAACCAAGTTTACTGTTTTTAAATCATAATGAAAAAATAAACTACCAAAATGACCCTGATCCAAACGTTTACATACCCCAGTTCTTAATACAGTGTACTTCCCTCTTTAACATCAATGACAGATTGGATTATTTTTTGGTAGTTGTGGATGGACCGCTTTATTTCTTCTGATGGTAAAACTGCCCATTCTTTTTGGCGAAAAGACTCCAGTTCCTGTAAGTTCCTGGGCTGTCTTGCATGAACTGCACGTTTGAGATCTCTCCAGAGTGGCTCAATGATATTGATGTTAGGAGACTGAGATGGCCACTAACGGGACCTTCTCTTTATTCTGCTGTAGCCAATGAGAGGTCGACATGGCCTTGTGCTTTGGATCGTTGTCATGTTGGAACGTCCAAGTACATCCCATGCACAGCTTCCAGGCTGATGAGTGACACTTTTCATCCAGTGTTCTTTACCAACATGCTGCATTCATCCTGAAATCTACAGGTGTTCGTCATATTTATTTATTTACGGACATATTTGGAGAATCAGCCCCATGAGATGAATCATCTCGTTTTCAAGGGGGTCCTCGGGATCACATCCACAGGAAACAAAACAAAACAGCAGAGTATATGCACAAAATCAAATAAGGACAAAACAGTACAACAAAAACGAATAACTCACCCATCTACCTACACACACAGGCACCGGTGTAACAGGCCTAATTAACCCCCACCTAGATTAAACCCAGGTATATTATGGCCTAGGCCAAACTATACCCGGGGGTATAAAATAGCCTAGGCTAGACTATACCCCTCTGGGCCAGAATATACCGGTCTAATTTTTCACCATCTGAACAGATTGAATTGACATTTGTGATAAGGCCCAGTGATTATGACCAATATTTGATTTTAGTGTGAAGTTATTCCATGTACTTGAGGAACTTTTTGAGCCTTTGCTCGGTCTTCGTCAGAGGTGGGAGACTCGAGTCCAATGACTTTGTTGTGGTGAAGAGGGAGCTGAGCCAAGCGGCAAAGCTCTCGATTTACCGATCGATCTACGTTCCCACCCTCACCTATGGTCATGAGATCTGGGTAATGACCGAAAGGACAAGATCGCGAATACAAGCGGCCGAAATGAGTTTCCTTCGCAGGGTGGCTGGGCGCACCCTCCGAGATCGGGTGAGGAGCTCAGTTACCCGGGAGGAGCTCGGACTCGAGCCGCTACTCCTCCACGTCGAAAGGAGCCAGCTGAGGTGGCTAGGGCATCTGTTCCGGATGCCTCCTGGTCGCCTCCCTCGTGAGGTGTTCCAGGCATGTCCTATTGGGAGGAGGCCTCGTGGAAGGCCCAGGACACGCTGGTGGGACTATGTCTCCGAGCTGGCCTGGTGTCGCCTCGGGGTCCCCCCAGAACAGCTGGAGGAGGTGTGCGTGGATCGGGAAGTCTGGGCATCTCTGCTGAGACTGCTGCCCCCGCGACCCGGCCCCGGATAAAGCGGAAGAAAATGGATGGATGGATGGATGGGACTGGACTTAGATACTTGACCAAAGCTCCAAAAAGACTCGACTTTTTGGAGACTTGACTTGTTGTTTGTGACTTGAGACTTAACTTGGACTTGAGGCCAATGACTTTCAGTGACTTGCTGTGACTTTATAGTTAATTTATGTGAGTGTAACTGTTGAAAGACAGGACTCATTGCATAGAAGCGGCGCGTCTATGTTTACATTATGGTAATTGGCCACATTCTTTTCGGTTTCCCGACACAGTGCTTCTAATCAGTACAGCAGGAAAAGGCCGGAGGAAATGTGTGTTTCTTTGGATGCATTTAAAGTTTTCTAAAGTGAGTGAAGATTCATAGACATTTATTAAGGACAGGAAAATGTTCTAAACAATGGACTGTAGCTACAGCGCAAAAAGGCAGCCTCCAGAACTACGATGCGTAAGAGCTGGATTAATCAACAGAAATCTTCTCTGTGCTTTAAGGCGTTCTCACAAAGGTTACAGCATTAAATAGCGATATTATGCATCCGTACAGAGCCCAGTGACAGCGGGACTGAAGGCTGCGCGGAATCTACTTTGTGCTAGGGCGAATCCGAGTATGCCTTCCCCGGCATTACAGGGGAACCACGGACAGAAAAACTGCCAGAAACTAACAAAAATAAAGATATTATTTTATATTTATCATTCAGACTACAGAGAAAAGTAATGGAAGAGGAGAGACACGCACATCCGACGCTCTAAATCAGTGTGGTGGATCCAAAAAAGTACATAGGAAGAAAAAGAAAAAGATCCGCACAACTGTTGTTAGCTCACCAAAGGTGGTAGTAACGTTTTGGGTCCTAGCCCGTGGTAATATACCCCGTGGTATATTATGGCCTGTCAGACTAGGCCCCCTTAACCCCGGGTGTAATCCAGATGGGGGGTATACTCTGGCCTGTTACACCGGCTCTCAATATTCACCTCCCCACCCATCACAGAGGAAATACAACACAAAAATACAGTGGTTCCCAACCTGTGGTATGTAAAACCACTTGTGGTATTTGAACAAGTGGTGCTCTGAGTCGCCTGCAATTTTAGACTTTATAGAGGCTAAACAGATCCCATTTCCATCTGAATAGAAATGGAACCTCAATACAATAGACAAGTCGATGAATACCAGAAGAATAAAATTGCAGACATGGCCATAGCCGCCGTTTCCTTTTGCGGTGTCATGACCTCACACACAAGCTCCATTTAGATCCCTAAAATAGGGAGTTTAAATTGTTGTTAGACACAGATTGCACTTAATTAAACATTAGTTAGTCAGATTTAGATACATTATAGGTACGTTTTAAACCGTTTTTTAGATCAGAATTTTAAACTTGGTGCTCAGGTCAAGCATTTTACGAGGTGGTACTTGTTTGAGAACCACTGATGTAACACGTGGCATAGCACAATACACTACATAGTGTAATAATACATCACAGTCTCAACTCAATAAACATTATGTATATAAATATACATATTCTCACACACGTACATGCACACCTTTGCTAATTAAGGAAGGCTAGAAACAAAGACAATTATTCTGAAGGTGTGTTAACAGAGCATTTCGGAACAGGAAAAGACGCAAATGGATACTGGAAGATTATTCCAGTCACGAGGGGCCCCAACACAGAAGCCTATTTGCCAATTTTTTCATTGACTCTCGGGACAATGAAGAAGACCTGATCATTATGACGAAGGCTGTATTGTGAACTATAAGGGACTAGATATTGTAATAAGTAAATTGGGTATCGAAAATAAATACATTTAAAAATGATGATATAATTAGAATATCATGAAAAATTGCATTCACTTCTGTCATTCAACTTAAACTGTGAAACTAATATACGACAGACTCACATTACATGCAAAGTGAGATATGTATAGCCTTAATTTGTTATAATTTTGATTATTATGGCTCATCTTGTAAAAAACCCAAATTAAAAAGCTCATAAAAATATGAATATTTTTTAAATGGACTGTAAGCCATAATCATCAAACTGATAACACTTTGCATGTAATGAGTCTATAACATATAGTTAGTTTCACATTTTAAGTTGAATTACAGACATAAATGAACTTTTTCATGATATTCTAATTATAAGACGAGCACCCGTATTTTGACCAAGTCCCCTGTAGCTCACACATCCCTAAAACATCAGTGATCCACTTCCGTGTTTCACTATAGGAATGGCGCACCGTTCATCACAGGCCGGGTTGAATCCTCCAAATGTAACATTTATGGTTATGGCAAGAAAGTCCCATTTTGGTTTCATCACTCCAAATGACATTGTTTCAGAACTTTTGAGAATTGTCTCTGTGCTGTTTGGCATATTGTAAGCGGATTCTTTGTGGCATTTGGGAAGTAATGGGTTTCTTCTGGCAACTTGGCCATGTAGCCCATGTTTCTTCAAGTGTCTCCTTATTGTACATCATGAAACAGCTACATCATTCTTTTTTTTTTTAAAGAGTCCACCATTTCAGATGAAGTTATCTCTTGGCGTTTCTTTTCATCCACAGTTTTCCTGCCAGTTGTTGCTGAAATTTTTGTTGGTCGACCTGACTAATACTCTTAGTACCTGAGATATCTGTTTGTATATCCCTTTCCCATTTTATACAATTCAACTACCTTCTCTTGCAGATTATCTGACAATTATTTTGCTTTCCTCATGACTCAGAAACCAGAAACACCAGTGCAGCACTGGGTGAAAGATGCAAGGGTCTGTCAGGAGTCCAGAGATTCACTGACCTTTGATACACACACACAATAATTGTGAGGATGCTTACCTAGTAGCCAATCAAACCCCTTTGTGTCAACTTGTGAGCATATTATCAGGCCAAGATCCCCAGGGTATGTAAACTTCAGGGTCATTTTGGTAGTTTCTTTTTTCATTGTGATGTAAAAAGAGTAAACTCAGTTGTTTGACCATAAATGGCTTCACACAACCACTAGCTATGAGTGGGCAAAAAAAACATGTTTGTGTTATCATTCATATTATCTTTTAAATAGTAAAAAAAGACAAAAAAAGAAAAATTCTGCAAGGGTATGTAAACTTTTGAGCACTTTAGGTCCTTTATGATAAGGAGGGGCCTTTATTAAGAAAATGTTGTACCTGGCAGGTCCACAGCCAAAACCTGGTATCCGTGTGTAGCCAGTATGGACATTGTACCCAGTTCTTCCCATGTTCTGGAAGTGAAGGCTTGGCCATGCAGCAAGACAACCTGTAACCTTCATACAAACATAACAGCAACAATATATTAAAGGCAAGCATGACAAACCTTAACGTCACATACACTAAACCAGTGGTTCTTCCTAAAAGCCATCTGCTGGGTAGGTGCTTTTTGACATACCCAAAAATGTAAAGGCAGAAACTTGAGAATTCTTGACTGAGAATCAAAAGAAATAATAGCAATGTTCTGCAGAATTGCCACTCATTTTGCTTGTTTCCATGCTGTGCTATCACCTGCATACCCCTCCATGTTTACTTTTGTACATTCTACATTAGATTCTAACTAAAATCCCCAACACTGCTGGAAAAAGGTTACTTTTATCAATTTGAATGTTCTAGAAATATCGTTTAAACTAAAAACAATTATTCATAAACAATCATAAAACACGTTTTTGTTTGTAACTCACCTTGGTAAAATTTGCCGACCAGCTGCATCTACAGGTAAAGCCTCTCTAAAGAATAAGGGAGGGTCTCCAGGCAGCTGTCCGGTACGAATTGACACATTCATGCTCGGCATCAGCGGAGGAGAGGTGGCAGTGAGGCCCATTTTCTGTGCTTCCAGTGAAGGCTCCATGCTCCCTTGACGGATGGCAGGCAGCAGCAGGTACAACAGCAACGTGGCCAGCAAAACCAAGCCAAGGACAACAAGGCGATTGCGCAGGAAATTCATTGCATCAAGCGCTGGAAAAATATCTATAAAGAAAAAATCAATTAAAAACGGTCACTATTCCCTATACACTCATACATATACATACATACTTATACAACATACATGTATTTTGGAAAGAATATGTAAAACACTTTTGCAATGACAAACAATGATGCGATTATTTCCATTTTAAATTATTTATAAATCAAAACACACACACAAAAATATCATTACTGAAAAAGCACTTTATGCAAGTGTGAGTAACTATCAAAACACATGACAAGCAATGTGAAAATGAGCCTGGGAATAACATGGCAAGTCACATAAGGTGGCAAGCTATTTCATGCATCAGAGTAAAATGAGCGATTATATGCAAAACAATTATCACTCAGTGTACGCACAATGATAAAAGATAATACCACAACGAGGAAGGCAGAAGCTACAGTGAAAAAGAATTGGCAGGCGTCTCATCCGTCATGTCTTCTGCAGTGAGGCCCAGAGGATAGAAAATGCACTTGTAGTATAGCCTGTGATGCAGCTATTGAACACAAACCTGGAACATAATTCAAGTCAAACAATAAGTATCCAAGTTAAATGTATTTCAGAAAATGGCTCAGCTGTAAAAGCATCTCTGTGGGACAAGCATATAAATACATCCATGGAGACGAGTGACCCGGTTTCTCCGCCGGAACACATTGGAGAATGCACATAACAACACCGGTGCTGCGTCATTTCCGGTCTTTACTTGCGCCCATGGATCTATTATATTATTATAATATAGGTTGCGCCGCGGTTACACCATGGATCTACACTGGTTACACTCTTCTGTGCATGGTCCAAACTATTTTTTAAGTCTACGGTGGTCCAAACTCAGTTTACTTAATGTGGAAAAAAACAAAATTACAAGTTGGTCAAATTGAATTCAGTTTATTAAAAAAAAAAGAGTCATAAAATACAAACTATTTTACTACAATAAAATGTAGGCTACAACATAAAAGGACATTTGAGTCCCTGGTCGATAATTTAAAATATACCAATTAATTGTACATAATCCAAATCTAATAAACCAATAACTGTACCTGGAGGCGATTTCACAGACAGGCTTAATTTGCTACAGCAAGAGCACCTTTGGTTTTATAAAATACACACATCATACACGTTCAAAATTCCCATTTGTGTTAAGACCAACAGAGATTAAACTTGGCAAGGTCCAGCACAACCAAATATTAAAGTGCAGATAATCTAAAATGTTTTAATAAAGTACAATACTGAGATACCTGAAATTAATTCTAGTAAAGAAAAGTACAAGCCCAATGTTTTCAACAGTATGTATAATTTCCAAAACAACATTGTAAGAACAGATTTCAAATGAACCATTCATATTATTAAATCTTATATTACTACCAAAATCACAGGAGAAGAAAATTAAATCATTTACATAATTAAAATTACTGACCGTATAAAAAAAAATGTATGTAAACAGCGCAACAGCCAGAGATTCTGACATGACAATGAAACAAATATGAAAAGTTAGGAAAGCCAATTTGACACAGGTAATTAACAAATATCACATACATGATTTGCCTGTTGTATCCTTTCAGCGTGTATAGTATCATAACCAATACCTCATTTAATAATATCCAACTGGAATGTTGTAGCACAATGAAATCATTGCTTGGGAAATATTTTCAAATGTGCTCAGTGCAGCAGATATAGGAGTCCGAGAGGGAGCAGGAGGCTAATGTGCCAGGCTCCCATCACATAGGAAGCTTTATTCTGTCCTCGCTCTCTCCGAGCACAGCCCTCGCCCTGGTACCCAGTGTAGCACTGGCATTGGAAATGGTTGCGGAAGAACGTGAGCTCAGACTTTCCTGCTGCTCCTCTCACCTTTAATTGTCCGTGCTGGCTGACGATGCTGTGGCTCGAGGGGCTGAGGTGCAGGTACACGTCCATGTCAGGGATTTTTCGAAGGCAACGACCATGGAATTTACACAAGGTCTGGCTGCACAGTTCCGCTGCTGTAGACACATTCAGAAGGTAGCGCCCCAATGAGCCTTTAAGATACTCATTTAGGCTAGAGCAGCTTGCCTGGACAACATAAAAAAATGTAAGCGCTACAGTAATAAAACATTTTACCTCAGCATTGGTATAAGGCATAACTCTTACTGCATTGCTGGCGTAAGATGTATCTCCCCAGAATATTACACCAGCTGAACCCAATGCCACACTTTCTCCAATAGTGGAGACCAGATCGATCTACAACCGTTTCATACAGAAGTTAACTTTTGCTTTTAAATACATTAATCAAGATCAAACTTCCTTACCTCAGAGAGTGGAGTCATCTGACTTATGTAAGTGGGCCTGGTGTAAACAAAAACTGGGCGTGTTAAGCCCTCTCCTACAGACGCCACACGCATCGCCTCCTTCACTCGATTTCGGACAAAGAGACGCCCGTGTTTGGTGGAGCGCAGGACAGAGCCCATGTAAATAGAGGGGTAAAGTGCAGTGCATTGCGTCCACAGCCAGTTGAGCTGGTCATTTCGGTTCATCTCCAGACTGGGACAGCGCCCAGTATAGTTGTCCAGGCCACTCCTATAGTCATGGTTGTAACAGTCTGGAAATAAATAGAACCCCCAAAGTTGATTGGGCCTGAGGTTTTTGGCATATTTCAGAGTCTCAAGCATGAATTTACGAGCTGACAATTCAAACTCCTGCTGAGCAACTTTAGTCACTTGTTCAGGGCTCCAGTTTGGATTCTTTTTTAAGACCATTTCTCGAGACTTATTTCTATAAACATCTTTAATATCCCAGTTTCTGATCCACAGAGGCCGCCACTCCTCCCAATCAATGACAGCCAGCCCTTTTGCCTCTGACTCCCGTATGTATTTCTGCACACCTTCAGGCATCTTTTCATAGTGTTGCGTGAGGCTGACCAGTTGTGGGAGCCCACCATTGACTGCAGATCCACCTCGGTCATAGAAGGGATACAAACCCAAACGTTCCTTGTAAAACATTGTAAGATTTTGTCGAACAAAGCCTTCATTTGGAGTTGCAACAATATCAAACTGATCCAGTGACAGCCTTACACCGTGTCGTGGGGTACAGTCCTCTGTGGGAGCATTCCAGACAAGAAGAAGAGGCTTCTTGGAGTACAATGGCCATCTTGTCTGCTTTGTGTCAACTGAGCACAGGACAATGGCCCATGTGCAAAACAGAAGGGTCACAATAGTGAGAAATGGCTCCATGAAGGCTCACGGTGTCCCTCCTCTATAAAACATGTGGTTAAAAATAACAGTTTTCAATCATGCCAGGAACTTTTTATATTATTTTTTTATATCCTTCCTAAGCAGTGAATGGTTACATTTTCTTTCATATAATATGTAATGGCTGTTATAAGGAAGTAGATGAAAGGAATGAAGGAACCAAACACACAAACAATATCAAAACTAAAAAATACTAAGAATTATTCTACTTTTTCATCCAACATAGCTAACACCATGTAACTTATATATATACACATCCATAGCTAACCTGGTCCGTGTCCGTAGTGGTGGCACAAGCTTCTTCAAACAACCTGAAGATCGACAAATAATTCCTATGGGATGCCTGACTTTTCCACGGCACTGCCATGGGATTAAAAAGTATACTCACGGTCAAATCATACTAGAGATTTAACGTAAGGTTATGTTAGAAGGTAAGACAACAATAATGTACGCTTGCAAAAAATAACGGGAAATGTGAAGCAACTACGGTCCAGTTCATTTCCGGGTATGGGCGGGTGGACGTTTTTAGAAAGTTATTGGCCTACTATTTTTCTTTTTCTTCTATGTAGTAGTTCTTTGAATAGTTATTCGTTTCTGTTGAAAACACAACATGCTTTAATTTTGTGTTCTTTTTGTCAGCGTAGTTAACCAAATTACAACACCCCTGGACCCATCCATCCAAAGACATGGACTGACCCACAATTCTGTAGTTTCATTTAAATGTTGTCCTGAAAATAATACAAGAATATTCCACCAATCACTCGATTATGCTAATAAACAAACATTACATACGAATTTATGAGTTTTAGAGGCAAATTACCACTCAAATAAATTTGACATAATGAAGAAACACAGTCCTTATTCTTACAGTGGTGTTGTCGAAACTGCATCCGACCCCGCCTCCTTATCAGAATTTGTGAGCCCATCATTTTCTTTGGTAGCCTAATTCTGTTCCTCTTACTTGGAAATTTAAATGACGGGGTTTCTGGGTTTCAGACATCACAGCGTTCTAATTTAAATGCCTATAATATTATATAGAGGTACAATTATTTTGTTTTTGAGGACGTTTTTGGTCTCGTACAGAGAGATCATGGACCCAGTGACTATTTAATTCATAAACTTTCTTTTTAGATATAAATGATGTAAATTAGCAGTTTTGCTATAATCTGGCACATTTACAATGTGTGTTCAATTTGTGTGATTGTTCATTAATGTGTGTTGTCCCGATCAAATAAATAAGACTTGTGAAAGTGTATTGCATTTAATAGGAAAAACTGGCTCCCCACTGGGTCCGGTGACATCACTACAACCTGCAACCCAGCAATTGCACAAGCACTAAAGCGGTTGAAAAGAGATACAAGCCTAATACTAGTACCATCTCTAGAAATAGGCCTACATACATTACAAGCTAACATAAGCACTAATCACTCTGTACCACAACATCCAAGTAGGTCAGGTTTTATGACTAGAACATTGGATATGGCAGACTCGCAGGCTATTGTAGTAATCAATCCTCTAATTCAATGGCACTGATGTAAAAACGACACTCACACTTCAGTGTTTCATAAATGTAATTTAAAAAATATAATAAATTAAAACGTGAAACATCATATGCCAAAGCAGCAAATTAAAAAAACAAGATCTCACATTTGACTGACACTGGTTGTTTACATTTTCTGTAAGTTTACACTGGTCAAACTAAAACGGCTCAACTTCATTCATTTAGCATCACATTAGTCCACTGTGTGAACCAGTGATTGTCAAGTCCCAAAGCTTTTATCAAGCAGGTTCTATTTCCATCATGCATAATAAAATAATAAAAAATGTGACCAAAATCTAGTGTACCGTAATTTCCAATTTAATCACCCTTGGCAGATTTCATTCTTTCTGAAGGGCATGTTTGGTGAATGCTACAAAAACAAAACTGCCATCCAAGTTAAAGAATTCATCTGCACCCATGGCTCTGCACAAACCTGTGCACCAGCTATGAAATATCTGCACACTGAAGACACTTTCTTTGCCTACTTGGCACACTTTAAGGTTTATCACTGGTGACCTACGGTGTATCTAATAGCACACAAGTCAAAATAGATCACATGCAGAGGCTTAAAACACAGCATCGGCCTTTCTGCATAGGGGCTTCAGAATTGTCAGGAAATCATGATTTTCAAAAAGGTGGTCAGGCTTCTTCAGTGGACCACAGGACGGCGTTGACACAGTAGCTTTTCCCAAGACTCCTCGTTAAACTTCACAAATGACAATTGGGAAATCTACATGAATGCATGGATGTTCCAACTTTATAATTCCCTGCAGGCCACACAAAAGACAGTTAATAAAAACAAAATTACAGGGGAAATCTTTGTAATAATATACCTGTACCTGAGGCGTGAGATTCTTTTGAATTCGTTTGAGCTTGGCTTTTTTTCTACCATTTTTTGTCAGAATTGTCTCTTCATAAAACTCATGAGCCAAGTCTCCATCTTCATCAAAAAACATAGAGCTAGCAGAACCAGACACAAAACCGTTAGTTATTCATGATCAGTGGATCCAACGTTAGCCAAATTGTACAGTACAAACAAGTTTTGTACCTCCATATCTATAGACCCTTTAACTGCTGACATCATCAGTGACATCAGCTGGAGGCAGGAAGTGATCAAGAGAAATAAGATTAAACTAAAACTAGCGATTTTAAGTGTAAAACTACAACTGAAAAATGTGGTCCTGTTGTGGCTTAAGGTGCAAGCACAAGAGGAATGACATTTGAGACGATACAATAAGGTTTATCTGATATTTCCAAAAACAGTTAGACATTTGTGTATCGTTACCATGACAACAGCTACAATGGAAATAGATAGGAATCGAGCTTCCCGCCTCCAGCTAAGCCCGGAATGTTTACAAACAATTAAAGGGTCTATACATGTACTACAGAATAATACATTCACATACACAGCAAACAAGCATTACCTGTGTCACATGCAATTAAAGGGCTATGCATTTTGTAATGGTTGCAAATATTGATGACAGAAATGTTTATTAAAGCAATAATAGTTAAAGTTGGTCATACCTTCGTCTAGTAAATACAAAAGGCGTTGCACCTTGAAAACTTTTAAATCTTGACAATGTCTGTTCATTGCCGTCTTTGGCTGGATCATCGCCACTGCTTGAACCAGAAAAGGGCCAAAATCCCTTGGATTTAGAGCCACTACCCCCCATCTTCAGCTGCAGCACATTATTCTCCTGGTTAGCAAACTGCTGAGGTCGTGCTACAGTCTTACTGCACCAATTAAGCTCAGGCTTTTAGGAAATCACACCTTGAAAAAGACACACAACAAGAAGTAAGCCGACACGTTTTATTTCCTCAAAATAATTTGATCAAACCACGATTACACAGTACACAAAGTTAAGATTCTTGAAAGACTAAATCGTCCTGAAGTTGAGTCAGCTTCTTACAATAGTATTCACAATAAATCTTTGGGTTAAACCTGACACACATCTGTGATGACGAGCTAAAAAAAATTTGAGAATGAAGTATCCGAGGCGCGTGTATTTTACTAAAAAACCCATATCAAGTTACATGCGTGTCTTTTTGGTGTGATGACCCCAATGGTTACCAGACGGCACGTCCGAAGAGCTAACGTTGGCCAAAGACAATTAGCGCTATGCAGCTAGCATTAGCGAGTGTTGCAGTCGTAAACAGTAAATACACTTCTGTAACTGGCGTTTTTAAGAGCTAATAACGACCCAGGATAAAAACCAATACTTACATTTATATAGGTTAGATGTAAACAAACGCTAGAGGCTGTCATCTAATAAAGACAGTACTTCTATATGTTTATTTAGCTTGGTAGTGTAGGTTAAAGAGGTTGCTAACACTAGTGTGTCTTCTCTTCTGCTCTCAGATGACTGCGGCCAAATAGAGCGGCAGCGTCGTCTGGCGGACTGGAGGCGAGGACTGTCTAAAGAAATGCACTTTTCCATGGTAATTTTGGTTTCTATTTTATTGTTAACAAAAGTTTTCAACATTACATTTCCATTAAACAGACCATAAAAACAACCCTTATTTACATTGACATAGAGGCTACACACTCTTACCCGACTTGCATGACTGACAGAAATGTGTTCAATATTAGTGTCAATGGCTCAGTTTGCATGAGAAAGGACATGGAAAATAATATCCTCAAGAATTATGATATATCACCCAAGGCTTTTAAACTTGGTTATGGCCTGCATCATCTTATCTCGGGCAAGAGCATAGCGCTTTACAATTTGACGAACATACTCTTCTTCCTCACGCTGCAAGATTCTCAGGAAGTTGCGCAATTCAGGAAAGCTGAAAGCATCCCACTGTACAAGAGGAACATATTATTGCCATTACATAAGAAAATAAACAATAGAATAATAATTACTGAAACATGCATAGCTTACATTGACATCACCAGTCTCATTCTCTTTTAAAACCAGACTTAGGACCTTTTCACTGGGACCAGCACACAGACGCAGGTATAGGGGCTGCTCGTCCTGAGACAATTTCTTCACGTACACTAAAACAAATGGTAATCCATCTAAATCACAGCATTATTTCAGTCATTTGTTAAATTGTATCCATTCCATACCCTGATTTTGTCTCTCACTGCGCTCAAACAAGGCAAACTTCGCAGGGTTGTCCACCACAGTGAACTTGTTGAGCAAAGCTACAATGACTTCTTGGACCTTTGTTTTAGAACTTATGTGGAGATGTTTAGCTGTGTCTTTGGGGAGGTAGAATGACGTTCGCCGCCTCATCCTATTGTCCCATTGACCATGATGTTGATGTGTGCCGAGACTCTGAGGAGGGGGTAGTGATATGGGACGAACTAACTGAAAGTGCACCTTGATAAAGCCAGTGTAAGAGCCATCCTGTTGCTGGAAAGCACAGAGAAATAAAATGTATGGTTTTAAAAATGTAAATGTACAAAAGTGTACAAATGTACAAATTATTTAAAATAGTCACACAAAAAATTAAAAAAAAAGTCCAATAAAAAATTTAAAATAGTGACATGGGCATGAAACTCTACTGTAACCGTACTGTACATAAGAACCATGAGCAAATACCAGTTCGATGCTTACAATATATCCTTTACCTTCTCACTATGTCATTTAAATATTGTACACGTCAACTTTTCTTTGTGAGACTGCAACCTCATTGGTGTAAAACTTGTATTAAGTTACCACTAGCATTATCCTATCCATAACCCATCATATGCACTTGGAGAACTTACTATAACCATGCGTAGATTGTTGTTGGTTTGAGAATTATACTCTATAATCTTTTGATGAATCTCTGCATGGCTTAAATCCTTTTTACCCCATTCAATATGTTCATCCTAAAAATAAAATCAGATTGTGAGTAAAAAACAAAACAATACTTACAATGCAACATTAATCTTGTTTCTATATAACATGAACACGATGTAGGTATAAGCTTAAGCTGTAAATACCTCAATACCTCCTACCTAAGCCAAATGTATTCCAAATCCCAGGCAAGTCAATCTTTATGCTCCCCATTTTGCATTCGCTAAATTTAAATCTCAAATAATAATAGGATATCTGTCTCATCTGACATTATCAGACCAAACTCATCTTTAATGATAATACATTTTATTTGTAATGCACTTTACATTTCACACCAAATCTCAAAGTGCTATCTTTAGATCTTTACTGACTCCTCTCATAAATGACAATTACGTCACAAAGATAATGCCTTTGTGTTATTGTTGGTTTAAGTGGCACTCAATTCTCCCCAAGGATTTCTCCAACACCAATCTTTGTCTGGTCACTTTCATTGAGGAGACAATAGAACATAAGGCACTTCATACATTTTAACTATTTAATAAATAAAATAGAATGATTTTTTTTTTCTTACCACATTTGTGTCCGTCTCAAAGCAGTCACTTGGTGAGCCAGGCTTGTCAGTGACTGGTCCCCCATCTGTGCAACAGTCCAGCTGGATGAATGGGCGACAGCGGTAGTGACAAGTGTAGCTGCATTCTGCAACATAGTGACAAACAGGAGTCACCGGTGAGAGGCGAGCATGTTTCAACATTTTAGTCAAAAGTGTTGTTTGTTTGTTTGTGTTTTTATTAAACTGTATTTGACCAGTGCATTTAGTTTTAACATATTTGCTGTTTCAAGGTTTGTAGTCAAACTTAGAAACTGAAACTGGGCCAGCAGTATTTAGCACTGGCCCTAATAAGTAGAAATTTACATGCATTCAGTTTATGAGATTTTAAAATTCCATACCTCACGTAGGTGTCTTCTGACATTATATGACTGTATTTGAATCATGAAAGAAAAAAAACTCATGGTAAGATGGGCAAGACAGGCAGACTTAATGATTATAAAGTGACCAAATGAAGTCACAGTTATACAACATTGTTGGGGATTCCAGAGTTGTTTTATGGCCACCTTTGCTCTGCCCGATCCCGTCAGATCTTGGAAGCTAAGCAGGGAAGGGCCTGGTCGATACTTGGATCGTTTGGGAACACCAGTAAGCCTGGGTGAATGTAGTGGGTTGTTGCTAAATCGTCGGCTCAGGAGGGACGGTCTGCTGTGATTTTGTATAGATCTATGAGTTAGTTTGTCGAAAAATACAAATAACCCTAATCCTTAGGCAAGGCAAGGCAACTTTATTTATACCGCACATTTCGTACACAAGGCAACTCAATGCGCCTTACTTTAAGGTTAACCATATCCCTGGCCCTAACCTTAATTTGTGTCACGAAATGTCATGTTTTCACAGCAGACCGTCCTTCCCGAGCCGACGATCTAGAAACAACCAATGTAGTGAGTGAGTGGTTGGTGGTGGTCGGATGGCACAGACTGGTTGCCTCGCTTCCATCAGTCTACCCCATGGCAGCTGTGGCTACAACAGTAGCTTACCACCACTGAGTATGGAATGACAGTGTAGCTCTTTGAGAAACTTGGTAATACAGGCTTGTAAAGCGCAATACAAGTGTAAGGCATCACTTGTGTTGATGCCTTGGTAAGTGTTTGAGAGTGCGCATGGGGGACCACGGAAGGAAATTAGCCCACGGCTACAATCCGGTGTGGCTTGTTCATTAACATGCACTGTCCCTACCAAATAAACCAATAAACGATAAACAATCATCATCATCATCATTATTAATTTATTTAGTGAGCACAGTGCATGTTAATGTTAATTAGTGACAGGACTTGTGTGTAAACACACCACCCCAGATTGCACTCATCTGTTCATTTTTATCAACTATCCTGAATTTGCACTCACACAGACACTCTCATTCATTCACCAGTGGATACAGAAACGGGTGGGAAGTGTCTTGCCCAAGGACACAACAACAGTATGCATTGTCTGAAACTGCTGATTTTCAAGTTCATGGACAAATGCTTGGCAATGCAGTCACTGCTGTTCCATCGATCAAGACAAACGAGGCTCAACAAGTGAAGAGTCATGCTCAAGGACACAATGGTAGTGTGTATGGAAGCAGGGAACACACATCTCTATCAACTGACCATACGGCCACTCACAATGGAGTGGCAGTATGCCACATGATTGAACCCATAACCCCCTGGTAGCCTCTCTGCAGTCTGTATGCAGTGTGAAATTTCCAGGGCATGTCACCATGACACTGGCCAGAACTTCCTACAGATTACTATGCATACTCCCATATCTTAAATGTGGCCTCCTCTTTTATACAACAAGTGGTTCATTTTGTTTATCACATTACATTTCTGCAAGTTTTCTTAAGTATAGAATGATATTTCACCAGAATCAGTTGAATAGAAAATACTTACTGCAGCACCGCAGACTTTGTTGTTTATAAAGCCCCCAGATGAACTCCCCACAGAGGTCGCACCAGGTGGGATGGGTCTGTCTGAAGGTTTGAAACTCATGTCCCAGTCCAGTCTTTTCTGGGAGCACACTCTCGATGCTGACTCTGTCCCCTACCAAGCGTACCACATGAGAGTAGCCAAGCTGTCCAGAACTAGATAGAGCCGTGGGTGCGGGTGTGTGGTTTGTCCCGAGAGCAGCTAGTTCAATTGGGTCATTAACCCTGAGGTCCTGGAGCTCAATCAACTCACATTTAGACATTTTCGACTGGACTCTGGCATCCGCATGTCAGCTGTGTATGGGTCATCCATGTGTTCCTGCGGGGCAGACACAGAGAATAGTGAAAGTGAATTGATTTAGCACTCATACACAGGTGAAAAAATGTTACCAGGTTAGTTTGCACTTGACAGACCAGAATAAGGGAGTACTTCTCTAGCCAAAAACAGTAAGGCCTATTGTAAAGTACAAGAACAAAACTAAAACTAAAAGGTTTACCAAGCTCTCCATAGATTTCCCAATCTATAACATTTCATGAATAGAGACAGACAAGAATTATGTAAAATGTGTGTGTCACACAGTATCTCACTATTATTCACCTTATTTATTTTGTGTGGGTTTGTCTTTTTGATATTTCTTATTTAAAAAATAAAATTATTATAGTCTACAGAAACAGAAGCTTTGTCTTGACTTTGTCAAATAGTTCAGTGACATGAGAACATCATGACATTCTACAATCTGAAAACATAGGCAACGATAACAGTTCGAATGGAAAATATTTTGTCAATATTTTAAATATATATATCTTGGAAACCTAAAGACACCAAGATTATGTCCATATATAGTTCACCATTTCTTCCTTCGTGTTGATTTATACCATTTGGTGTCCAGAATGTTAGTTTTGTGACAGGTGTAGCAAACCAAGAGTTCATACTGTGCTAAGAGAGCGGCATTGTTTGTGACTTGAATTTGAACAACCCGGAGGACTATTTGCCAAGTGGGTCACAGCACCGCGAAATTGTCTGCAGGGCAACGACCATTGTACGAGAACCAGCATTAATCTAAGATAATGTCCTTCAAAAATATCCAAATTGTTGTCATTTTTAAAGTTGGCCATAAAAAAACTCGTTATCTGGAGATGGTAACAGTTCCTAACGGGACGGGGTCTACAGGTCAAGTACGAAGCCTAAATATTAGGGTCCCAACAACGAGCGTGTACCGCCCAACAAAAACCTACCCACAAACAATTAAAATACCCTACCTTGCTGTTTTTTTGCAGTTTATTGCAGAGTAGATAATCGCTGTGCGTGAATGTTGAGGATGGCACCGCGGAATCGCTCGATGCTCGCACGGGAGTTTGCGCATGCACTTTGCGAGTGTGGATTATCTCTAATCCGCTGTGAACCATCCCAGGGAGACATCAAAACGGAAAACCCTCCGGTCACCACACGCCCACTCGTGTGTTTGAGGATAGCAAAGAGTGATAATGGCACATGTATGACACTTAAGACTTCCCACTAGGCTCCAGCTCTGTCTGTTCTCACACAAGATCTGGAGACAGGAGGATGGTACAGAATGGTGCAGAATGCAGATATCCACACAGGTTATTTGGAAAAGTCACCAGAACAAATCCAAAAGGGACTGTGTACTGTGGTCACAAGTTCAGAACTCTATATTTAAAGTGAGTTTGAAGATGGACATTGGGATAAATTTCCCATGCCCTGCAATACGGGGATGGGACTAAAATGTTCTACAACTAAAATGCCTCTCAGAATTATCGGTCCTGATCTGGCCTTCCCTGTTCCCTGACCAGAGTCCTATATTGAGAATGTGGTGCTGAGACCATTAGAATTGATATAGCCTATATGTAATGATCTAGAGAGATACCGTCATGATGAATGGTCTCGTGTTTTCTACAATGTCATCAGCTGTTACAAGAGGCACTATATACATTATCTAGCTTGACCAAATATAGACCAAGTGTTCATTATTTATGTTTTCTGATAGTAACACACTTTTGAAATACCATTACACGATATATATTTTTTATTAAATCTATTAAACATATTTTTATTATTTTGGAAGAAAATTGCATAAATAAATATATAAAAAAACAGGGGTTAAAAAATAAATAAAGTTTATGGAATAAACACAAAACAATCAGAGACAGTTTAGCAGCAGATACAAATACGTTATAGCTTTGGGATTTGAAATGTATCGATTCTTTATATTGTATTATTTCGAACAAGGGTTTAAAAAGGGTCTTTTTTTTTACCAGAAAATGTACATTTATGAATACGAAATTTTGCTAAAAATAATAAAAACTATTAATCACATAGAACTCTTTTCTTAAACATGAAAAGAAGTGTGTTTTTTGTATTAATACAATGTAGACAATGACAACAGTATATAAAATAATTGAGTAAATTACAATAACAATCAACATTTCACAGTAGATGCACATGGAAATAACTAGTAGACATAAAAAGATTTGAGGATTTGATTTTAGGCGTAAACCCGATTATTAACGTAACCACGTCACCAAGAGGCGTTGATTTTTCAGAATAAAAGCCGAAAGATATGTTTATAATCAGACTGTCAACATTTGTTTGGATTTTACTGGACACAAACAAAGATATATAGAATACTTAAATCATCATTATATTTCCATTATAGAGCCCAGGAATGAAATTTTCATTATTTTATTACACCGGAAGGCGCACTGTTTCAGCGGAACGGAAGACCGAGTTATGCTAAAAGAAGAAAAACTACCGGTCACTGTCTTGCAAAAAAAGAAGAAGACAATTCTACTAAGCAGACCGCTTTTTGACAGTATTGGTCGGTACCATATTTTGAAAGTGAATTGAATATCACGGTTTTATTGAGTAAAGAGACTGTAGATAATACGGCAGTAAGTGCCACGAGCATCGTTCAGTTTGCTGAAGTGTTGGGTTCACTTCAGGTGACAGCATTTTCAGGATTGTTGTTGGAAAACCAGGCGAGGCCGTACTCTTTATTTCAGAATGGCTCAAGGGAAAGAGGCTGAGGCCGAAGCGAGATTTTACAGATGTACAAGAACTGCAGTCGCAGCCTTCACTCACGTCCTCTGCATCGCCTTCACAATTTTCCTTGTGTTCCTTTCACGACCAGGGTCCAGTGAGTGTCAATCATGAATAATTTCTCAATTTAGTTTTTTAGTATTTATTTTAGTATTTATTAATTCTCTCTGCTTTGGTCTAGGCTTATTTTCGTGGCATCCTTTTCTGATGACATTGGCAGTAAGTAAGACAAAGTGCAGCACAGAATGAGGTTAGATTATCACCAGAACATGTTTATGCAAAAAAAACAAAAACAAATGGCGCTTATTATAATAGCAATTTTAGTTATTACTCCAACCATCTTCTTGCATCAGCCCCTAATGGCTCCTCCTGCAGGTGGTGGGTCCACAGAAGGACGGCCTCACGATTCTAACCGGGCCTGTTGGTCTCTCATAAACCGCTCTTTGTCTGACCCGTCACCTAGGACCTGTTTGCCATGAGAGACCCTACCAGGGCCACTGCTGTCTTAGTCACCAGTCTAAATTCTGTCCTTAGAATATGAAATTATTAGTGTCACTAATGTTAGACAAAAAATATATATTTATACGTTTCGACTCCAGTGCCATAATACTGTAATTATTTACCTGCGGAGTTATCCCATTGAGCTAATGTTTAGATAAACACAAACAACAGTCATTTGCTCTCTATACTGAGCTCGATATTGAGACTAACCATTTGTTTTTCTCTTCCCCCATTTCCTACAGTTTTCGTTCTTCATGACAGAGGCCATCCTCCTATTCTCCCCCCATGGTTCCCCTGTGAGAAAGTTTGCACATAAAACCAAAGGTCGTATTCACTGGGTGCTGCAGTGTATGTGTGTGACTTGTGCTATTGCGGGGCTTGTAGTTATTGTCCACAATAAAAATGTAAATGACAAGCCCCACTTGACTTCCTGGCACGGCGCGCTTGGCCTGATCACCGTGTGTGTGATGGGGCTTCAGTCTGTGGCAGCGCTGCCTCTCATCTACCACCCTTTGGCTAAAGGCTGGTCTCTGGCCAAACTGAAGCGGTACCACGCGGCGTCAGGACTTGTCACTTACCTGCTTGGCTCTGCCAGTCTGCTGCTTGGCATCTGCTCCGCCTGGTTCACTGCAGCCGTCAGCGACTACACCTGGTACCTGTCAGCCCTCTGCCCTGCCCTTTCTGCTCTCGTCATCATGGACCAAGTCTCCCGCACATACACTGCAAAAAAAAGACTACAATCTTGATCAAATCTTTGTCACTGTGTACGTCTATGTTTTGTCACATCAGCTTTTGACTCTACATCTGACCTACAGTATGTGCAACAAGTCTTCAGGGAATTTCTAATGTGTTTGCAATGTTTATGAATTTAAAATAAATATTTAATAATGCAACATATTTAGAATCAGTTTGCAACAGGTGTTGTTTATTGTTAAAATAACATTGTTTACACAGTATAACCCTCGTTTGAGCTAGACTGTGTTTTTGAGAACTGAAATTCTCAATGAATCTGTCTGCCAGAGTCAAAATAAACATGATAGTAGAATTTGAATTACAATTATGCTTTGCAATCAAAATAAATAGATGTCACAAACTAAAATAAGGCGCACATGAGTACACCAATTAAAAGTTATTTAAAAAAAGACTTTAAAAAACATAACAACAAAGGGTACAATAAAAAAACATTATTTTTAGAACTATGAAGGCCAAGAACAAGATCAGGGGCATACAACATCACAAGCAGATATTCATTTTCAAATATCACTTCTGTCAAATGTCATCACAAAATCTGAAGACATGCTTATGCAATTGGGATATCTTAGAAGTTGGATATAAAAGTTGAGGTGACAGTATGTCAGAAGCAAACTAAAAAAAAGTACAAAACCGGTTACAAGATTGGGAATGATTCATCTTTGAATAATTCTCCAGTGTCTTCCCTAAAGGCTATTACCACTGTACGAGGAAAAGTAACTGCCCTAAGTCACACTACACAGAAACACAATGCTACAGAGAACAGCAAAGACCTACAGACCTCCCTAAGCATCGCAAACCTGTACGTGACTGACATTTACTGACAGAAGCTACAACACTGCACTGCTCTGAATAGGATGCATCTCGGTGACAAGCTACCACAAAATGGCACCATTTGGTAAGGCCACCACACCACCACCAAACTTAATGAAGGGTGGTGGTTGAATGAAATCGAAATGAGCAGGCAGCTACAACGTTAGATTTTCAAATACACCAATGGTTTAACAGCGTAGGTAAGGTTTGATGATTTCTTGTGTTATTTTGCTGAATCGTAAATTTACCTTTGAGTTCAGCACCATCTTAATGCTCAGTAGTTCATCAAACAGGTGTAACGAAAACAAAACAAAACTAGGAGGCGTACCCTTTTGATTTAAGGCTTAAATAGACTATGTCCCAGTCCATGTGTGATCAATGGCTAAATACATTCATTTTAGAGAAAACAAAATTGTACAGACGGGGTCATTACAAGCCATGAAGATTTCACCCCCTGGCCAAAATCTACACATTGAACAGTTTTAACTTGCAATATAAACAATAATGACTGCTATTTACAAAGTATTAACATATTCACTTGTATTTCACACACAATATCGTTTAACTGGGTTGCAACAATATCTACTGAAATGCTAAGATTTTTTTTCTATTATAGCCGCAACAGATAAAAAAAAAAAGTTGCTTTGGGTTTTTTTTGTTTTTTGTTTTACTATAGTACATATTTGATAACTACATCACTGTGAGCTCATGTGCAAAAGCCAACACAGAAACTCTCCAATGAAATTTGAACAAAACTAAACTAAATGTTATATCCCAAGACCTTGTTTACAAATTGTAACAGGAGAAGCTGTGCTTAGAAAACCCTGGAAAGATACAGCTGGTCCCTGTATGTCACATCATGACTCTGACCTCAATTCAAACTTTACTTTTAGTTACAAATGTTTAATATTGTAACTTGTGAACATTTTAGCATGTATTACATATTGGAGGGTAGACATAATTTACTGGATAGTATGAAAATTGTTTTGTTGCAGAAAGCAGTTCAAATTCACAGATCAAAGGTGTCTTAGAGGTGGGCAATTGATTAAATTTATTGGCGCCAAATGTCACTCAGTTTCCTCCCTACTGCCCTGTGACCTCGATAACATCATCATCTGAACTACTACCCCCATTCTCCTCACTGTGATGTCTGTCGGGGTGACTCAGTGCTGCCCCCAGCAGACTGGACGTGGGGTTACTGAAATGGGAAAGAAAACTGGACGAAGAAGTGCTGGGGATAGAAGTAGCGAGACCCCCTGACCCCGAGAGGAGAGGCGTGGGGAGCATCCTGGAGTCAGGAAGTAACGACTGGCTGTAGTTAAGGGGAAATCCAGATGTCAGGAGCCCTGCCATGTTTGGGTTCATCAGGTAGGGAGGCAGTGAACTGGATGAGAGGGAGGAAGACGATGCTGTGGAGGGGATAGAGCTGGGAGAAGAAGAGAAAATGGAGGACGAAGGGGTTTGGAGATGTCCGTTCCCTGTGGCCGGCTGCCTTAGTATGTCCGAGCCTGTGGAGCCAGGGAACATGCTCTGAAGGTCCCCCATGTTTTGTCCAGGACTCTGAAGAAAAGAAGATCCCCCACTACCACCCATTAAGAGCGGGTGACTCACGTGCCCCAAGTTCCCTAGAAGAGATGAAGAGTTTAGTCCCATTGGTGGAAAACTCAGTCCACCGGAGCCAACGGTAAACCCCGGAAAGCGCGTTGATGCAGAGGGGCGTTTCCCTGCACTGTACATGTTCGTGAGGGGCTCTGTGTTTTTGCGTTTCATCCCATGCATCTCCAGGGCTGAGCTTAGGAGGTCATCACCCAGCGGTCTGCTGAGGTTTGTGGTTTGGCTGTTCTGGCTGTGTCCTCCGGCTCCGGGACCAGGGGCAGAGTCGAGCGGGGACAGCAGTTCGTTCCTGAGCCCGGAGGAGGAATCGGCACTAGAGAAACCGCTCAGTTCCCTGATGAGGTCAGAACTCAAGGGAGGGGAAGGCCGCGGATCTCTGTTCGGCGAGTGTGACAGCTGCTCCACAGGTGACGAGCAGCCGTTAGTAACTGGCTGGATCAGTGAACTCTGCGCCTCTGTGGAAACACAAGACTCTGGTGTGAATGATATGGCACTCAAATAGGGCACAACTTTGGATATTTAATTACAATATTTCTGATAAAACAGTACAATTGCGAATACATTTCTGATTTATAATTTAAAACAAAGATTCAGTTCTTAAATATGAACTGCTAAAACAATACCAGCGATCTAAACAACTGGGTTAGCAGCTTTTAAACATGAGAAATTACAATCGGGAAAAACCTTTTAGATAATCATATGACCGCAATAATCGTGATCATTATTAATATGGTGTTTTCTATTTAAAATCAATAGTGCAGCCCTGATGTCGGTTCAGGTTTGCAGGGCAAGCTATCAGTCATCCAGGAGTTTCATTGTAGCATTACCTTTTGCTATGGTTTCAAATGATAACTTTTTAAGCAGCATAACTACGAGTCAAAAAAAAAGAAAGAAAAAAGACAATAAACTTTCTATAACATTTTTTTAAATGACAATTAAGACTGACGTGCTTATGCACACCCATTATTGTGTTTCATGCTTATTTATCTCATCTTTGTTCAGTTTTCTGTAAATGTAAACCAACCTCTTGATACAGCAGTCACTGTAACTGGAGGTCGACTGATCTTTCCGGATCTGACAGCAAAGATTCTTCCATCATGAGTTCTGATGTAGGTGCCTGCGGTAGATAAAAACAAAATCTATTTAATACTCCCACATACTAAAAGGCTGATAGTAAATAGAGTTGGTGTGCCGCTTAGAATACCTTTAGACCCCCTTATGACGTGAATGCTTTCTCCTGCACTGATGCGAGCTTGAACCTCAGTAGCACTGTTTGCTCCTGGTATAACAATGTCTGAGAAACCCAGAAAAAAATAACTGCTATGAAAAAAAGAAAAGTAACATCCTTACATTTGGGAGATGTTAAACCGCACTTTACCTGTTGTAGTAACTATTCTCTGCACTGACACCCCAGCTTTCTGCAGGAAATTGACAGGGATGCTGCCGCTGGAGCCGGGGAGACCCATTCCGACCTGGCGGGGCATCATGGGGATAGGGGTCGACTGAATTGGCCTGACACTGGCCACAGGCTTCTCATCTGGTCTCAACAACGGCCGCCTAAAAGTGCAAATTTCACATGTGTAATGAAAATAAGTTTTTTTTGTATGCACATTATTAACATTGTGGTTAAATAGTCTTCTTAGAGAATTCTGTTCAGTTATGCGGGGTTAGATCTAGTTGCATTGTGAAGTGGACTTACCACCCACGTTGGTTAAAAGCCGGTATATTCGCAAGTGCTTGATCACTGTTTGGGTAATATGAAGCGTATGAGGGACGAGAGTAAGGCACTGAGGCTCGTTTCTCATCCTCGTAGCTCTTCTTTGCTGCTCTTTTTTCTGCTTTGGTCAGTTTGGATTCCTTGCGGTCCACCAGCAAAGACTCATGTTGGAAAGGTGGCTGATGAAATACAATGTATGAAAACATTAGAAACCAAACGTAAATCCATGTTACCAATAACAAGCGTCTATCAGCATGTATTGCATTCATTCAAATACCCAAAACAAAACCTTTTTATTTAATGACAATATGTTGCAAGACAAAATTTAGAAAATGTATGTAATTACATGAACATAAAGTGCATGATGTATTGATGAATCTTATGCAGTGTACCTTGGTGATGAGGTGTGGGTGCAGATGACAAGCCTGGAACAACACAGATTCAAAATCTTCTTTCAATTCAGGAGACATTTTTTCAGACTCAGGCGCCTCTTCCACAAAGTGCAACAAAGACTCGACCTCTCTACGAGTAAAGTTTAGGACTGGGTTTAGGTCATCCACCACACGATCTGCAAAAACAAAACATTCACATGATAATACACAGAATTGATTTCTAGAGTTTAATATTGAAGAGGAGGACAGCCCAGAATTCTATAGTAGAATTTGGCTTTTGACTGTTAAAAGGTCTGATGTATTGACCTAGTTTACTATATCGGTAATAAATGGCCCCCTTGTCCACATTAAATAAAGGTGCGGAATTCAATTCAACTGAAACATTTTATTCACTATAGTATTAAAAGTGGTAGCATTATTTAATAACACAGCCTAATAGCATTAGTAAGATTAATAGAACAAGTTTGTTCAAGCCATAACAAAAACGAATAAGGTTCAGTTGCCTATAGAGTTATATATGCCGCTGCTCTCCACCTGAAATTATAGATTGTCATGAATGCTCCCTACAGGAACTGGTTGACTGGGTGGGAAAATAGATAGTTAATAAACATTACCGGACATCCCCTGCTTGGAAACTTGTCGGTCATAGATCTTCTTCTCCAAAGTGAAGTCACAGACGAGGCGGTAAATGAAGCAGGGTTTTTTCTGTCCATAGCGATACACTCGACACACTGCCTGGGCGTCATGACAGGGGTTCCAGGAGGCATCAAACACAACAACCCGGTTTGCGCCAATCAAATTCACACCCAAACAGCCTGCTCTAGAGTTATGAAATGAGAATGCATCGAGTCAGAATGAGCGCTATATATATAATCTATTTTACACAGTTTTGATTTAAATGCAATCGGTCTGAGTACCTTGTAGACAGGAGGAACACCCAGGTTGTGGTGTTCTCTGGGTCATTAAACTGATTGATGAGGCGTTCCCTCTCTGTAGCTGAAGTGCTCCCATCCAATCCTGCAGAACACAAGGCATCTCATAATCAATCATTTGAACAGTGACTGATGATAAGTTAGTCAAGAAGCTTGCTGTAATGTGTGTATTTATGTTCAAATGACTCACTGTAATAGTTGATATTGCGTATCCAGTTGTATTTCTGGCCATCAGTGGGACAGACATCTGGTGGCATTGGTCTTTGTGATAAGAAGTCCTCAATGAGAGACAGTGTAGACAAACTTTGGCTGCAGAAAACAAATATGTTCAATATAAACAAAATTGCACGAACACTATCAGAATAGTTTCTATTGCCGTTCACAAACGTGCAAATAAAACATATAACACAGAATTTAGATACAAATAAGCTATGAAACTTTAAACTATAAGGCTTTAGGGGGCATGCATAAAGAATAAAATAAATAAGATAAAAAGTAAAATATGGTAAGACGAACACAATTGACAACAATTGACATAGAACAACAGCGGGATTATATTTACAGATGTATAGGTGTATAAAGTGTTAAAACGATTGCAGAGGATCTAGGTGTGGACAGCATCAATTCATAAAAGCAGAGAAAAAGACATAAAAAATACCTGAAGACCAGTATCTTGTCTCGTCTTTTTACACTTTCATCAATCAAACAGAACAGCAGAAGCATTTTAGCAGAGTTTTCCAGGACTCCAGTTTGATAATTTGACATGATGTCCTTAGCCTAAACCATAGATGCAGATGTAAATAGGCAGCAGTTCATTGTCTAAGTCAGTGTTGTACATTGTTCAGACATACCCATTCATATGTGACCACTTGATTTGAACGGTCTTGTGAGGGATTCAGAGGTGGCAAGTTGTTGTTGCCGTTCCCTTTGTTGTTAGTTGAATCCGTTACTTTGGCTTTATGGCCAGTGGGGGCAGAGCAGCGAGGGTTATTAGAAATGTCATCAAGGTCCAAGTCCTGATCATTAGCCTGATTCTCCTTCTGTAGGGCCTCGTAAAGGACGTCCGGATGATTCCAAATCTGAAGAGGAACAGAGAAAAGCGGATCAAATTACTGGACCCCAAAATGTTATCTTAGGAAGTGAAAACTAGCTCAATGCCCAATCATTTGCAGCAACCAACGAAATGGCCATCTCACCTTGCAGCAGACACAAAATGCTTTGAGAGGATTTAGTCCGAGCCAGCCGCTGTTTCCTGCTTCTCTGAAGCGGTTCATAAACTCTGTATATAGAGCTCTTTGGATGGGAGTCAGCCTCGCCAAAATAACATGCTCCTCTTTGTGGGGGAGCTGATATCGCAGCACATCATGGCCGCGCCTGTAGAAAAACATCATTATTAGTATTCATTTGCACCTAGATATTTTTAACACACTAATATTATTACCTCTGAACAAATCCCTCCAGGAGACTGTACAGAACATGGCTGCGGTAGCGCATAAGTCGCACGTCTTGAGGAGTGCTGTCCACACACTGTCCGTTCAGAATGGGTCTTTCAAACATGTTACTAAATTCCTGCCGTGTACCTAAAAAGTCTGGCCTGACAAAGTCCACCATGCACCAGTACTCAATGAGGTTGTTCTGCAGTGGGTAACCAGTCAGAACCACTCTCCGCCGTGACCTGATGTTCTTCAAGGCTTGTGATGTGCTGGCATGGTAGTTCTTGATTCTATGCCCCTCATCACATATAACCACATCTGGGCCAGGTCGTGCAATTGCCTTTTCAATATCTGAGAGTAATAACAACGAGAATGAGAAAAGAGACAAAAAAGTATGAAAAGTTTGATTGCATACTAACTTTTCATCAGTTCTTGTTGTCGGTCTTCCTCATCCAGATCAATAATGATTGGCCCCACAGGTTTCTTTGACTTCCTCTTCTTTCCCATCACAAAACTCTTTTTCATGGACAACAGCCGGTACATCTCATAGCCCATAAGTAAAACTCCTCCATCTTTAGACCATTCTTCCACAACTTTGGCCCTTGCAACTGTTGTTCTAAGGAGTAAAAATAAGCCTATTGTTAATATTTTAAGATAGAAAAAAAGATAGAAAAAAGATAGAAAAGAAAACAAAATTAAGCCAAATAATGCTCACTTGTGCTCATCATTTAAAATATGGACTTTGAAAGGGCGTCCTGTGAAGATGGCAGGGTCAGTGTCAGGACTAAGAGCTTCTTGTGGGGGCAGCCAAAGATTAAACTCCGTCAGCCAGTTCTGAAGCGTGTTAACCTAACATAAAAAAAATCAAGCAATTATTAAATCAGATTAAAAAGCAATACAAGAGGAGGGAATAATAAAAGAAAGTTACACATGACACAATAATTGTATGTACTATAAGCCCCTGTACTTACTGGGACAATAGCAAGCACAGTTTGAGCCTCAGTGTTCTTCAGCAAAATGTCAACAAAGGAAATGACCTGCAAGGTCTTTCCCAGTCCCATGCTGTGAGCAAGGATGCAGCCAAAGCCGCTACTGGTTTTATACCGCTCCAGAGACTCAATAAGATTATCATAAAGAAATCGGATACCTCCAATCTAAAAGTAGATAATTTAGGAAGGATCAGAATAGTACAGTACACAAAACAATACATAAAATACATAGTTGAAATAGTAGCAAAACCTGATGTGGTTTAACAGCCCTCGCAAGTTGTGGAGCAAGGAAGATGTCTTTTTCTTCAGCCGGGTGATTGATGTTGACCAGGACCCGTCCCTGAGCATCAGGCAAGTTCAGAGCATCGTTGATGTGAGCTCCACTGCTCTCCTCTGAACCAGCAGCATCTGTATCCTCCTCAGCAGACTCACTGCTGATCTGTAGAGCATCCTCATCCCCGGAGCTCAGCTCAATCACATCTGTGACAAATTCAGTTATACTTTAGGATAGAGGCATCATAACACTGACAGCAAAGAACTACATTATATTACATACCATCCCTGTCAACAAGTGCAGGCAAATCTGGTTCAAATTTTTCGTCTTCATCACCACTACTATCAAGACATATTATATCTTCTTTGCTAAGAAGACCGGGAACCAACTGAGACACTTCTCCTAATATTGCAGATGTGTCAACTGTTGAGAATTAAAGAGAAACATAATAAAATATGTCAGGAAGCATAACAGAAATTTTTAATTGTAGAAATGAAAAGAAGATGAATAGTGACCTAGTTGAGACTCTGAAAATGCTGGGGCTGGGAAGTCCTTCCGCTGCTGCTCTAGTCGTTTTCGTCTTTCCATCTCTTCCTGCTGTGCAGCCTTTGTGCCAGCCTCCAGCTGGTCCTCTTTTAGCAGTTTTCTTCATTCACAAAGAAAAAAAGTTTATGCAAAGAATCACATTTAATTGAAAAAGATCAGATCAGCAACACATACCTGATGTTTTTCCTCATATTTATAGGCTTTGATAGTTTGGTGGATTTAGATTTACTTGATGACTTGGGTTTCTTCACTTTGGTAGCAGGTGTTTTGCCCTTATTTGACTCATCTAGGCTTGGAGTCTGACACCTAGACCCGGGTTTGGACGGAGCCCGGGAGGATGGCTGTGATGCAGGTTGAGATGGAGGCTCAGAGGTTGGTGATTCAGAAGATTCGGGCTGGCTCTGGGAACTGGCAGGCCGCTCTGAACAAATCCACACACATTTGTAAAAAAAGAAAAAATAATTTCAATAAAATAATGCATAATTTCAGTCCTCTTACCGGCACTGTCATCTTCATCATCACCATCATTTTCATCCTCATCCTCCTCCATGTCATCATTTTCTTCCTCTTCTTCATTTTCAAGTTCCTCCTCTTCACTGTTAGGGTTTGTGTCCAGGTCACTTTCTGAATGAGCCTCTTCAGACATGTTGTCTTGCAGGGCAGTGAGATTATTACCTACACACCTTCATTAGGAGAGCTGAAGAAATGACATCAAAAAGATAAATACTTTAACTTTAAAGCGCAACAATATTACTTGTATTGCATAACTTATTAGACTGGCCATACTAATAAATCTAAAGACATTTTTATAATTAATGTTTTTGTTGTTATATCAGTATAACTATACTGGTACAGGGAGCTGGACTATAAGTACCAATTTAGGAATAACAAGTAGATTAACTTTTACCTGTATCTTAGAGTATGATGTTTCTCCACAGAAATACGAATATGCAGTCCTAAACCAATGATTCCTTATAGCTTTATGCCGTAAATGCCAGCCTAGTATTCTTCAATGACTTCATAACACATTATCATTTACGTAACGTCCTTGCTTTTCCATGGTATATTAAGAAACAAAATAGCACATTTTAAACGACTAAAATAGACTTAGTTCTTTGAGACATGGTGTATATAAAAGAAGTGTTTCCCAGTTACCCACCTATAAAGGTGTAGGTGTAACAGATACTGAGCTAATGCTAGCCGAAATTACAATGCTAGTACTAAGGACGAGGAAATCGGCGAATGTTGAACCAAAACGAGCAGCTTTTGTCGGTCCTTACCATACATGCGTCTACACTGCAATGTTAATGAAACCCCACCAACTGTGCATACGAAAACTACAGTTGAATCCAACTGTATCGAGGTAAATGAAACGATAAAGGCTCCTAAATTCCAATTTTCCAGTGCAACAATAAACATGGTCCCACCACAAAAATGTTGCAACCCATATGTTCCGGGGAATGAAAGAAACCAACGAAACGGCTTATAAACTTATTTTCACGAGAATATATTTACGCAAAATAGAACTCAACTGATCAGTGACGACAATCCTATTTTTACTTAATTTGTGTTACATAATTGCTTAAATTTTGTGTTAGGAGTAGAGCTTTGGTGTGGTTCGGTCAGATAGAATCGCGTTTGATTGATATGGCGATAACGCCTCTGTTTAATTTTAGTAGGACTATTAATTTGCAGATTGAGTTATCTGAATTTCATAAACGCTATTTTAAAATTGTATTTATCTTTTGCGCGAGTCCCCAATTGATGACGTAGCATGCTTGCGACCAGTTCAGTCTATTGTGTTTACGGTTTATCTTGAGCACTGGCTAGTTCGTTCTGAATGGACGCTGAATTCTTAATAATCGTAACCAATCCTCCGTTGACCATGGACTGGAAAATATTCTAACCTATTACCATAATTTTCAAAATGAATAAGGGGTGGCTTGAGTTGGAGAGTGATCCAGGTAAGCAATAATCAAGTCTCCTCGGCTAACTAACGCTAGCCTAATTTACGCTCTAATTTATACTCTTTGATATTCGCCGCTCTACATTGTATATGTTTTTGAAAATCAAGGTACCGATATGTGTAGGTGAAGACTGTTTGCAAGTATTTACGTGTGGCGTAAGCAAAAGATGGATACTTACATTAAATATAATGTTCATTGTGTTGTCTCAAGCACTTCTATGGACTCTCACATTCATATGTGTTATCTTTTACATTGTAGGGTTGTTCACGCTTCTTGTGGAGGATTTTGGTGAGATTGAGATAAGAGACTTTCTCACGGTTGACTCAGTAATTTGCATTTGTCTCCTTGTTAAATATAAATTGTGTTTAGGTATCAAGGGAGTTCAAGTAGAAGAAATATATGACCTCCAGAGTAAATGCCAGAGGTATGTTAAACGTGTGTGTGTGTGTGTGTGCGCGCGTGTGTGCGCGTGCGTGTGTGCGTGCGTGCGTGTGTGTGTGGCTCAAACTAAATCGAAGGGCTTTATTTTTCAGTCCTGTATATGGTTTCATATTTTTGTTCAAATGGATTGAGGAACGACGCTCGAGAAGAAAAGTGAACACTTTGGTTGATGAGACCTCTGTCATTGATGAAGATATTGTCAATGACATGTTCTTTGCTCATCAGGTAAGACCTAGTCCTTGTATTTTTGGACCCCACTATTAAGCATACTATTGTTTTAAAATTCAATGTGATTTTTACATACAGCTTATCCCTAACTCTTGTGCCACCCACGCTTTATTGAGTGTACTTCTGAACTGCAGTGGTGTTGAGCTTGGCACAACCCTTAGTCGCATAAAAGCTTTCACAAAGGGCTTTAGTCCAGAGGTAAGAGAGTGCCAGCACTCTTCTAGATGTTATTAATGTCTTCCTCACTTGTTGGTGTATATTTTTTCCAGAGCAAAGGATATGCAATAGGAAATGCTCCAGAACTTGCCAGAGCACATAACAGCCATGCAAGGTTGGTTACTGCTTAGCCAACTTAACTTGTTTTTCTGGACATTTGTACAACAGCTGTATGCATTTGAATTAATCTTCTTACACCCATTATTCTTGAAGACCAGAGCCAAGGCATCTGCCTGAAAAACAAAATGGGATTAGTACAGTGCGGACCATGGAAGCTTTCCACTTTGTCAGCTATGTGCCCATAAAGGACCGGCTGTTTGAGCTGGATGGACTCAAGGCATATCCAATTGACCATGGCAAGAATTCAGTTTAGAAATGCACTTAATTTTCCTCATAGGTTTGGGGTAAATTAATGTTTTCTTTGAAAAAAATAATAATTTCAGGGCCCTGGGGGGAGGATGAGGAGTGGACCGATAAGGCTCGGCGGGTTATCATGGAGAGGATTGGACTGGCCACTGCTGGGTGAGCACCAGTTAATTTAAATGCTATGTCACATCACACACTTTTATACATTTCATCATTTGCTTTACTCCCATCATGCACTATGACTAAACCTGCACTGCTAACGCTGACATTTTTTACTATGTATGTTTATTTTATTTTTACTGTATATACTTTGTTTTTTGTTTATACCCTTTTTGCCACCCTTACTATAGTCTGTTTAGGTTATCTTATTTTATTTATTTTACTGTGTATATACTTTTTGCCCCCTTGACGTTTTTGTAGATGAGGATACCTCTATTTGCTGTCTGTTTGCACATTTCCGGTCTATCCTGCACACCTTGAGTGTTTCTGAGAGCTGAATTCCTTGTGAGATCAAAGACTTATCTTATCTTATGCTGCTGCCCGCTTTTCCCAGTGAGCCATATCATGACATCCGCTTTAACCTGATGGCAGTGGTGCCTGACCGCAGGATCAAATATGAGTCCAAACTTGAAATTCTAAAACGAAATCGGCAGACTGTTCTGGAAGGTTTACAAAAGGTCAGAAAATTGGATATCCATACATTTTTCTTAATATATTCTGTCTTATTTTCTATTAAATATATAGATCTAACCTTTCTAACCGTACGGTAATCTGTATTTAAATGTTTAGATGATCCAACTTACACAGACAGAAGCTGCTCATGACAAGAAGCAGCAGGACTCTACTCATCCTGATCAAGTTTCAGCTGCGGTCAAAAAAGAGGCTGAAGTAGAGCCGTCTGCCTCGCAAGGAAGTGATCAAACGGCTTCAGGTAACTCTTACGGCTAACTGAATAAATCCGCCTTTAAAGTGAACTACAATGTTAACTAAAAATATTCATCAGAAACTGTGGATGAAGCTGGAGTAACACCCAAAGATATTCCAAGTCCTGCACGAAGTTCTAAAGTTATGGCCAAACCTGCAGTACCAGTAGGAGAAGTCACCAGTCCGGGTCCCATTGTACAAAGACTGCCTGCTTTTCTGGACAATCACAACTACGCAAAGTCTCCAATGCAGGTATACAGGACTTCAATATGGAGGGCCTATCTTACGGTGCCTGTGATTTCTCTGTCTTACCATGTGTGCTTGTGACTAACAGGAAGAGGAGGATCTTGCTGCTGGAGTTGGACGTTCTCGGGTATCTGGTCCTCCTCAGCCCGCGTACTCTGATGATGAAGACGACTATGAAGATGAGGAAGAGGCAGTTACAGGTTCTGCTGCCGCATCGAACAGGTAAACAGACCCCTGACGTTTATGTCATTAAATGGCTGCCTTTAATTGCTACCTCATGATTCCATTTATTTTATAGTAGATTTAGAAGAAAGCAAAGTCTTCGCTCAAGAACAGGAAGGGTCACGACCGGAATGGAGAGCCAAATTGCCCTGACCGTCTTGGCAGAAAAGTTAAAGAAAGAAGCTCAAAGGAAAGATGCTCTAAACACACCACTTTCAGTTCGCACTGAAGGCCGCACTGGGGGGATCTCCATCACAACTGCCTCTCAGCCTTCCCCAACACCGAGCAATGAAAGTACTGATACCGCCTCTGAGATTGGCAGCGCTTTTAACTCCCCTCTGCGATCGCCTGCTCGCTCGCAGGCTGCCACGCGCCCGTCCAGTCCAGTTGCGTCCCATTTATCTCGGGTACTTTTTGGAGAAGACGAGCTGCTGAGGTTAGACTCGAGACATAATCGCGCCGTTCGAGACCTGGGGCCGTCTGTCAGCATAGCTCTGTTGCAACTTCAGGAGGATGGAGTGATGTACGCTCTCCCGCCATCTGGTCAGTCTACAAGATCACTGTTGACTTAAAACTGTAATCATAGTTTTCTTCAAAGTTATATAATTGTTTATTAAATGTAGGCCATAGCGCATTACATTCTAGACAGAAGAGGCACATATTTAAAGCTGACCAGTTTAGTTTAGTTTAGTTTATTTGTTTATTTGAGCAATACACATTGTGCTCAAAAGGAGTGGGCTGAAGCAAAAAGCTTATGAGCCCCCACCCCCAAGTGCAATAAAATAAAAAAAAGAACATTTCAAAACATTTCAAGCAGCTACATTCATACAGACCAACTTACAACAAACAACAAAAATATATTAACTGTTTATATAATTAATTGAAACAACGCACAGCTACAACAACAATCTAGTTTCATATACGATGTCTAATACAAAGCAAGTCAAAAAAATGTGCTACCCAATATATTGCTTGCATATCCCTACCCGTGATTACAGAGTTACCCCTATGGCACAAAGGTACATTAACAGATATTATAATCCGAGATCTTGATACTTTCCAGTTGTCACCACCATTCTCAGTATAACCTCAATCTGGGTTCAATTATCATCATCATTATTATATATTTATTTAATTGAGTTATATGTGAAGTATGATGAAAGCCCTGCATAGTGTGGTGCATTAAAAAGCCAGAGAGTGAGCCAGTTGAAGAGGGCAGTAACTCCCCTTCAACACACCCCGTAACAGCTGATTTGTAGATGATGTTCCTATGCTGAGTGGTGCATTAAAAGACAAGGTTTAGAGCCCGTTGGGAGGATTCCTCTCAGCAGATCCATAACCTGCCAACCCTAATTCTCCGTTTGTGAATTTGAGCAACCAGAACATTGAGACTGCGTTTTAAAAATGTGTCCCTGGTTTCTTGATAATTTTAGGGGATTTGGCAGCTGATGCGACCAAGCAGCTATGCACGCCAAAGAAAAGAAAAGACACTGAAGAGGTCGTCGTTGTCGATGTAGAAAAGAAAGAGGACATTGCTCCAGATGAGGGGCCATCAGTGGAGGTAAAGGAAGAGGAGGAGATGGAGGAGAAACCAAGCCAGGAACGCCTCAAAGAGACAATAGTGGACACAAAGCCCCCTGGAGATAAATATTCCCCCAAAGTATGTACGAAAAATCTACAATGGACTGTACTTGACTATCACATTGTGCGAAGACCTGAAGTAAACTTGCTATGTATGTTGCAGGAGCTGCTGGCACTGCTAAAGTGTGTTGAGGCCGACATTGCAAATTATGAGGTGTACCTAAAGGAGGAAGTTGAAAAGAGAAAGAAATACAAAGTGAGGTTTTTTTCTATGAACAATCTTTTTTCATTTTGATTATCACATACTTCAAGTTGACATATCTTGTTTCTTGCAGATTGACGACCAGAGGAGAACTCATAATTATGATGAATTTATCTGTACATTTATATCAATGCTGGCCCAAGAAGGTAAACGCTCATGAACATTTTATTTTGTTAATCTTCTTTATTAGAAAAACACCTTTAACCAAGTTCTCCAGTATGTGTTTATGATTCTTACCACAATTGGAATTGGGTTTCGTGTCCAATTTAAATGTTCAGTTTGATCAATTATCCTAACTCTGTATTGCCCTCCATAGGAATGCTGGCCAGCCTTGTGGAGCAGAACATCTCAGTGCGACGTCGGCAGGGCGTGAGTATCGGACGTTTGCACAAACAGAGAAAGCCTGACCGGAGGAAACGCTCTCGTCCTTACAAAGCCAAAAGACAGTAATTCCAACAAAGATCAATCCGGTGTATTAAATACTCATAAACATTCTCCTAAACATGAATGTTACACAATCAGAAGGAGTCAGTAACAAAAGATGCCAGATGCATGTTCAGTTTGCATATATAGAGCTTTCAACGTAAGTACATTATTGTTTCTCATTCATAGATAATGTTCAAAAGAACCACTAAACAAAATTTGGGAAAAAACACAATATTAAATGTGACTTGGTTATTGTAATAAAAAAAAAATTGGTTTATTTTGTCAAATAGTACTTTGGAAAATATTAGGACATTTCACACAGTATTCACTCAGATGACTCCCAGGTGCCATTCATGAAGGATGCTTACTTTCAGTAAGTTGTTAAAGCTGTCCTTAATTTTAAGAACTACATATAGTAGATGTATAGTAATTACTTTTGCATTATTCACTGTAAGTTTTTTAATGCTATGATGCATCATTACATTACGTTGTATTTTAAAATGCAGATCTCTGTTTTATCAGACGTGAAATATGTTTCAACACGGATGTGGACTAATTTGATTTTTGTATTGTACAGTTGTTTGTTTTGTACATATGTTTGTTTATTGCCTCTGTTTTATTGAGCTCTTATTTGCCCATGTCCATTTATGCAACATTAAAGTTTATGAGATTCCATGCACACGATTTTAGTTTTTCATTACAACAATTTTAAAGGTAAACCAGTATTCACTATCAGCTTGGCAACAAAAGCTAAATAATGTAATTTTGAGAATGTTGAGGGTTGTGTAACTTGTGTTTAGAATTAATCAAATCAAATCAAACTTTATTTATAAAGCGCTTTTCATACCGAAAGGTATCACAAAGTGCTTTACAGATAACAAACAGACAAACCGGTGCATGTGCACGCGCCCACACACACACAAAATATATAATTAGGACTAAATAAATAGATGTCAGTTAAAAGCAAAGCTAAAAAGGTGGGTCTTGAGCCTGCTCTTAAATACATGAACGTTCTCTGTGGTCCTGAGCTTCTCCTGAGGTCGTTCCAGAGGCAAGGGCCGTAATATTGGAAAGACGCCTCGCCGTGAGTCTTTCTGTTGACTTTAGGAATAACTAGGGGACCCCTGCCAGAGGAGCGAAGGGGCCGTGAAGGTTCATAAGGTAAAAGCAGTTCTGAAAGATAAGAAGGACCAAGACCATTAAGACATTTAAAAACCATTAAAAGAACTTTAAAATCGATCCTGAAACACACGGGGAGCCAACGCAGCGACTCTAAAACCGGTGTAATGTGGTCCCGCCTCCTGGTCTTCGTCAGGACACGAGCTGCTGAATTTTGTAAAAGTTGTAAACCTGAGATACTCTTTTTGGGAAGACCAGAAAGCAGGGCATTACAGTAGTCGATACGACTGGTGATAAAAGCATGCATTAGCGTCTCCGTGTTGGCCCGAGAGAGAATGGGGCGGACTCTGGCTATGTTCTTTAGATGGTAAAAACCTATCTTTGTGATATTCTTAATGTGTGGAATTAAAGTCAGCTCAGAGTCAAAAATCACACCCAGGTTCTTCACCTGTGACGAAGGATTAAAAGACAATGACTGTAGTTTGGGTAAAAGTTTCTCTCTCTGGGCCTCAGGACCGATGACTAAAACTTCAGTTTTGTCCTGGTTAAGTTGGAGAAAGTTTTTTGCCATCCAGGATTTGATATCTAAAATGCAGTTAAAAAGTGCATCCATTGGCCTGGTGTATCAGGAGACATGCAGATGTACAACTGTGCATCACCAGCGTAACTATGAAAGTTGACTCCATGTTTCCTGATGAACAGGACGAGCATACCCTCATTTACAAGGTATATTGATGCTGTGGCACAGTTTGTACACTAGGGAGAGCAATGCATCTTAGACCAGCAGGACCTTTAATGTGTCTGATTGCCGTCCTTGCCATCTTGACAAGCATAGCCAAACAATACAAATTATTTACGGGCATCTTGAGAGCACTTGTTTGTTCTGTTTAACGAAGTCTACATGTTTATAATTACTTATGATATTGACAAAACAGCTAACTAATTTCACAATGTGCGATTAAAGCATAAATGTATATGATTGGAGAAGACTGGCAGTGGTCTCTGTGGTCTTCAGTCATGTTCCGGAGGGACATGGAGCACTGAAGGCGTTTGTTATTTGCTCATTGACTTGAAATAAACCACGCTTTGTGAGCGCGCACGTATAGTTCCCACCCTTTGCGTCAGCGCGCTCCTTCAGCCTCCGGATTCAGTGCGCGTGCTCCGTGCGGGATGCTGAATTGTAAGCGATGATGGCGGAAGGGGAGAAGCGCTGAGTGTCATCGGAGTTTTTATAACCGCTGTACAACCATCTTCCACACCGTCTCTCTGCGACGAGAACCTTCCCGACACGATGGGGAACGAGGCGAGCATGGAAGGGGAGGCCCAGGCGGGACAGACTGGCCCTGCCGTGCCTTCAGCCGGGGCTCCGGCTTCCATTTCAGCACCAGCGGACTCTGGACAGCTCACCAAGCCCAGTAACGGAGCGCCAGCTGGAGGAAGTGGGGCTGCACCCGGCCCAGGGATTAACAGGTAGCTGTGTCACTAGCACGCTTCTCCTCCAAAACACAGACACGTTTATTGCCTAAATGCGAGAAAACACGGCTCTCTCTAGCTGCAGCTGTACCATGGGGCTCGCCCCGCTGCGTGGGGATAGACTTGAATGGGTGCTTAATTATTTATTTCAATATCCCTGACAACATAATTTTTGCGTTTTCGACACCATTATCCACTCACTCGGCATCGGATGAGGTCGAGACGCATTTGATACGCAGCGGATTATAATAAATAATAGCCGACGATGGATACAAACGTTTCTAGGGATTTCCACGTTTGTTACGGTGTGTACTGTGCGCTAAGGATGGCAGCACCAAAAAGCATGAATGGACAAAACGCATCTTTTACGCGACATCAGGTTTAAGATTAGTCTCGGTGATGCAGATTGGATTGTGAGGAGCAGTATATGATAGTCTATTTTCTCATGATCTTACATCTTGCAAATATGTTAAAAAAAAATCTGTTATTTTGAGACAGTTCATCCCTTTGGTGTGTCTACTGATGGCGTTTACGTGATGACAAACGTGGCCCCGTAGGATTTAACCATCAATATCCTCCACAGTTTCTCTATAGGCTCCAAATTTCAATCAATATGCACGGGAAGTTGTTATCTTGCACAACAAAAGACTGCAGACTTTTTGCATTCTATTGAAAAAATAGGTTAATTCCTTATATGATCTTATGCCTCCTTTGGTTCGGCAGCTACAGCAAATCCTGGTGGAATAACCTTTAGACTATGTAAGAAGCAACTCGGATTAATTGAGAGTACAGAGATGTGGAAGCCTGCTCGGTCCGCGGGTTTGTGGGCATTAACAAATGTGATACTAATTACTCTGTTGAACATCTCTGGAACATGGCATTTAAGAGCGCTCATTTAAGTTAAACCGCACCTGAGAATTGCTGCAACCACTCCATTCAATAGGCTCTCTTTAGAAAGCCCTGCACCAAAACCACAACCATGGTTAGGTGATAGGCTATATGAGACAAAAGAAAAGTCAGATGACATTTTTTCTTACAACCTAGATTACAATTTTATCACCATTTATGTACACTTATCAGTCTTATGTTGCCCCTAAGTGGTAAAAAATAAACACTTAAGGGCCCACTCCTAACTCCAATCTTATTCTAAAGTGATTCCAATCTGCTTATTTACGCCATATTGTTATATTTAGATTACTTGTGTGCCTTTTCAACGGTGAACACCTATTTTGCTCAGCGCTGCCATCTTTGCTGTTTCAGAGTGTCCATCATGTGGTCCATATGTAATAGTTGCCATCAACTATTACATAGCGTGACATCAGCACTGAGTACAGTCGATGGCCACACTACAGCACACATATCATCTTTAGGATTACTATTACATAGTTGATGCCATAATGACCATGTATTCTCATAAAATGTCTATTCTCTAACACATAAGTGACTGAGGTAGATGGACTGATTAAACAAATAGTGTGAGTATTAGTCTTGGCTTTTCAATATTCAATACCGAAGTGGCAAGGCAAGGCAAGGCAAGTTTATTTGTAGAGCACAATTCATACACAAGGCAATTCAAAGTGCTTCACAGTTGCATAAAATTACAAGAAAACAGATCAAATCAATCATTAAAACATCCAACATAAAAAATTATCAATGACAGTAAAAGGCAAGAGTGCAGATAAAATACAAGTGGAAGACTTATCAACAATACTACAGCTTACAACTGTATATCAAAAAACATAATTTCTGTTACTGAATAGAAAGACATTTTGTCACGTTGTCTCTTATCTTGCACATGCGCCCGATCATCAAAACAAACACAGATGTTTGTTAATTCCGTATTACTTTTCAATGTAGATCTATCACATGGATGTATAATGCCGAAATATTTTATGGCGAGAAATAGCGTGGGCTCATATTTTATTAATCTTCAGCACGAAAAGCAGCTAACAGCGTGAGCACGACACATACAAAATCTATCTCAGCTCCAGCAGTCTGCCATCTCTTATTTATAGCGTGACATCAGCACTGAGTACAGTCGATGGCCACACTAAAGCGCACATATCTTCTTTAGGATTACATATGAGTTTTTAGAAAGATCTATATCTGTCTCTGAGGGGCTAGGAGTGGCCAGGGGAAGCACAGGACACCACTGAAATCTGTCCATCCCAGGTGCAACCCAGTTTAATTTATTCTGACTCCAAACATATTACGAACAAAATGCATCTACGGCTATGTTTAGCCTGCAGGACAAAGTGACTAAATTGATTAATTAATTAATAAATTTTTTGGTTCTTATGTGATCTGTATCTTACCTTTTCTTGACAGTCTGAATAGCACACATCTGATTTTTTAAAATGCTACCTAGACCACTTGATCACATGTGGTCCAAAATCCAATAAATAGCTGATCTTTTGCAATGCAACTTCTGTCTGAACGGCCAGGTCACATTCATCTGACCTACACACCATCGGTGCTCTACAAATGTCATTCATTCTGTGTTAAAGCAGCTGGAAGCAGGAAAGAAACAAAACGTGCACTTGTTATGAGAAGTCTGTGTCAATCGCTGTCCCTGCCCCTACAGATGCTAAAAAAAATGCTAAAAAGAAACATGTTCTCTTCCTTCTTAACTTCCAAATGTGTTGACTTTAGTGACTTCACACAACAACTTTTGCCAGATCCACAGCGCCCTATTTCAGTCCATGTTTTACTTCAACAAATAACAGTGTTCTGTGTGCGACACTGGGCCCTCTTTTGCACGTGCGTTTCACATTGAAGTTGCATTTTGTTCAGACATATATAATACAAGTCCCATTTAATAAAAAATATGAAAAAAATAAAATAATTCCCACCAAATTCGAACTGAGCCTGAAGGACCGCAGTGTGAATGTGGCCTAAGTGGCATGAATGGGAAGATGTGTAGTATTCATTCTGGATTACATTTTCTCTGAAAGCCTCGGCCACCCTAATGAAAAACTGTAGACACGCCCCTACTGCTGGTTGTATATTCGTAATATTTTGATGCTTACTGGGAGACTTAGACATGTCTGTCCAATGAGACTGTGGGGAGATCAGTATGTCATGTAGTTTAGGAGCAGCAGCTCAAAGTAAAAGTCAGGTGCACAAGAGGTGGCAGAGTTAGACATTTTGCTGTTTGCAGTGGATGAATGTGTTTATCAAATGGACAACAAAACAAATACTCAATGTTTTGAAGATACAGTCTAAGAGGCCAGCTTGAGATGGCTTGGTCGTGTACAAAGGAGGGATATACTGCAACAGGATGAGGTTTGAGCTGCAAGTAGGAAAAAGAGGATATTTATGGATGTGGTTAAAGTTAATGCCTGTGTGAGAGGAGACAGAATAGAGATGACAACATTGCGCACATGTGAATACTTTATATGTCTCAGACACAAATGTTTTATTACTTGTATGCTTATATCAAACACCCATAAACAACACGGCTTCCCATTTAGTTTGAAGATTTAATACAGCAATTGTTCCAGTCAAACGCAGTGACAGCAATATGATCACCATAAATCAACGCTTAGCTGTTTATCCTCAGTCACATTTTACATGGCTTATTCAAATATATCTATCATTGGGAGGCGTTCCTTCTGTAAGGTTTAGAGTTTGAGCTCTCAACAACTTATTTGAACTGCAGTTTTATACATTATTCACAACAAGTTCTGCTTGTTGGAAAGAGGACATACAGTACTTAGCTTGTCCATTACATTTCCCTACTCCTGTCCCCTCACAAATCTTGATTTGACAAAGTTTTATAAGGTAGTTTCAGTGTTTTTCCGCCGTCAAAATGAAACTAAAGCAGTTCAGCTCAGTTGAAACTGTGTGTGACTGCTTTTTATGTCTTTTAATTCTGTAAAACAAAACCCGTGTCATCATTTTTGACAGAAAGTACAGGTGAAACTCAGAAAATTAGAATATCGTGAAAAAGTTCATTTATTTCTGTCATTCTGTTTAAAATGTGTAACTAATATATGATATAGACTCATGGCATGCAAAGTGACATATGTCAAGCCTTTGTTTATTTTAATTTTGAAAATGTTAGCTTACAGCTTATAAAAAACCCAAAATGATAATTTCAGAAAATCAGAATATTACATGAAATCAATGAAACATTATTTTAAACAAAGAAATGTGGGCCCTCTGAAAACTATAATCATGCATATGTACTTAGTTTGGGCCTTTTACTTCAATGACTGCCTTAATGCAGTTGCGTGGCATGGATGCTCTCAGCCTGTGGCACTGCTGAGGTGTTATGGAAGACCAGGATGCTTCAACCAGAGGAATATGACATTTGAAGCCCATGTCCAGGATCTGTCTGCGTGTGGAGGCTCTTGATGCGCTGACTCCAGCCTCAGTCCACTCCTTGTGAAGGTCCCCCACACTTTGGAATTGCATTTTCCTGACAAGTAGTAAAAGTACTATAACTGTTTCAATCTTAGAGGATATGATCTTCTAATATTATATGTAGTACTTTTACTATAATAACCAGAGGATATTGATATGTAAATTTATTGTTCAGTCAGTTTACTCTATTAATGTAAGCTAATCAGTTAAGTAAAAGTCCAATTTATACCAATAGAAAATAAATGTGTGAACGTTCAGTGTCTTTACTACCAAAAAACGAGGTCTGAACTCATTGTACTTACTATTATACTCATAACCTAACAAAAGCCACTCAATTTCTTCTTTGGACTAAGCCACTTAGCAGCAGCTGTTTTCATCCAACTAAAGGTGCTTCCACACCAAACGCTTTTCGGGCATCAAAAACGCATCTAAAGCCCGTAGTTGGACGCTTGTGCTTACTGAAGTCAGATGCTTGTCACAAATGTCACCGAGCGTCAAGACGCTCTGGCCGCACGTCAGCTCAGAGTGTGTCCGTAGCCATCTTGGAAGTAGCTCTTGCCTGAAAAATACCTGCTGCGTGGGACAAACTAGTCTCCCTCTTTGCTACTACCATGTCCTATGGATCTTTAACTATACCCCCATGGTCTACGTGAAATCTCCTTGGTATTTAAGCCTATATCCAGCCCATACAATTGAATATGGAACATAACTATATCACTAACTACTGTATATCACTAACTATCACTAACTACAAGCTCAAGGCCCCCCGGGCTCTGAACGACCTGTGCCTCACCAAGAGTCTGAATACACATTACTGCCGCCACGAATGCATCCCCCTCCACCCTGAGACACTGCGCGGATCAGCTGGCTCCCGTCTTCACAGTCATGCCACGTGCCGTCCTGCTTTAAATCGTCCACCATCGTCCCTGTCCCTAAGAAACCACGGCTCACAGGACTTAATGACTACAGGCCGGTGGCACTGACATCTGTGGTCATGAAGTCTTTTGAGCGCTTGGTCCTGCCCCACCTCAAGGACATCACCGCCCCCCTCCTGGACCCGCTGCAGTTTGCCTACAGAGCCAACAGGTCTGTGGACGACGCAGTCAATCTGGCCCTCCACTTCACCCTGGAGCATCTGGACTCCCCAGGAACCTACGCCAGGATCCTGTATGTGGACTTCAGCTCTGCCTTCAACACCATCCTCCCTGAACTGCAACAAGACCAGCTCTACCAGCTCAGCGTGCCCGACTCCCTCTGCAGGTGGATCACTGACTTCCTGACGAACCGGAGACAGCACGTGCGGCTGGAGAAGATCGTCTCGGACACTCGGACTACAAACACTGGAACTCCTCAGGGCTGTGTACTTTCCCCCTGGCTCTTCTCCCTGTACACAAACTGCTGCACCTCCAGTCACCAGTCCGTTAAACTGATCAAGTTTGCGGATGACACCACCCTGATCGGGCTCATCTCAGACGGTGATGAGTGACAGGAGAGAGGTGGACCGGCTGGCGTCCTGGTGCAGCCACAACAACCTGGAGCTGAACGCCCAGAAGACAGTGGAGATGATCGTGGACCCCCTCGCCCTGACAGACTCTCCCACCGACATTTCCATCGTGGACTCCTTCCGTTTCCTGGGCACCACCATCACCCAGGACCTCAAATGGGAGCCAACCATCTGCTCCCTCATTAAGAAGACCCAGCAGAGGATCTTCTTCCTGCGGCAGCTGAAGAAACTTAAGCTGCCAACCAGGATGCTGGTGCAGTTCTACACGGCCACAATGGAGTCCATCCTCACCTCCTCCATCACCGTGTGGTTCCCCGGCGCTACAGAACGGGACAAGCATCGACTGCAGCGCATTGTGCGTGCTGCAGAGAAGGTGATTGGCTGTGAGCTCCCATCTCTCCAGGACCTGTTCACCTCCAGGACCCGGAGGCGTGTGGGTCGGATCACAGCTGACACCTCTCACCCTGGACACGGACTATTCACCCCTCTCCCCTCAGGGAGGAGGCTATGGTCTATCCAGACCCATAAATCCCACCACTTGAACAGTTTTTTCCCCTCCGCCATCAGACTCATGAACAATAACAAGACCCAATAACTTAGTTACAGACTCATGGATGTATCTGCTCATTTGCACTGTGCGGTGTTTCCACACTTAGACCCACTGCTGTCACTTATCACTTTACTTTTTACTCATACACATCTGTAAATATAATCCCACTGTTGTTCGAAGTCTATTGTTGTCGTCTTACCATATTTTACTTTTGTGCCAGTAGCAAGTGGCTATAGGCCTGGTTAGCCCCGTTAGCATGTTAAAATCGCTAACAGCTCATCGTTGATAAAAAGTCTGCAATAAACCACAAATGCGTGAAGCCCAGCTCAGTGTGTGATCATTGTTAAACGGTTGCTTTATGTAGATGGTGGTTTTATTGACTTTATTTGTGCATTTTTCACGTGATGACCGGAGATTTAGCTTGTAGCATTAGCTTTCTCCGGTGGTAATGCAACAACAGGCATCCTCGAGGCCCAAACACATTCCCAGCGCAGATTCAGTCACTGAAATAAGTTTTCTTGTCACCGCTTTTAATCCTGGGTGTTTAGGTAAAAGAAACACTGATTGTGTGTCTTTGTAAAAGTCCCAGAGCTGCTGTAGCTCCGGTTCACAATGAAGCTAATCCTCCGTGACTTGTTTACATCTGCGGGCCAGCATAGCTTCAGCCCCGGCGACTCAGCCACTCACTGTTGGGGAAAGCTCCCAATTGGTCGACGCTTGCGAATTTCTCCAAAAAGTTCAACATTTCCCAACTCTAGCGTCGGCCACGCTGGACGCCCTGGAGGCGCGTCAAAAGCTTAAAGGCCTTTTTATACTTCGGGGGCCTGTCCCGCCCACCGCAGCCCCGTCCATTTGAGGCCGGACTCACACCTAGAGCGGCAGAAGAGAAGAGAGCAGCGAGCATCCATTCATTCCCTATGCTGTCTGGCGACCGGAAAGAAGCCTCCGGAAATACACAGCAGAGCGGCACAATGCGGGTGGCCGCAGCGGCTCTGTGTTTGCGTTGACATTTTTTCAACGCTATGCAAATACAGAGCAATTTTCTGCGGCAACCACCAACCACAGAACATGATCTGACAGTACTGTGTGTAAGTGGCTCATGCACTTCAGCTGTGTCTCCAACCCCACCTCCACGTGCTCCTGCACAAGGGGGGCTGGTCAACGAAGTAGAGCAAGCTGAGAGACGGAAAGTGTGGTAACTTGATACACATAAGGAAAAACTTCCAGACAAGGAGTTTGCCGAGATTTAGACTTTATCTCAAAATATGCAGGGAACACGGTAGAACAACAGGGTCAGGCACGGCCTCCGATACAACTGGGTGATCAACTTGTACATGGCTCCCCCTAGTGGTCATAAGCTTACATTACAACACTCCTCCCCCACTAAGTCCAGAAGTTCAACTTTTAAGTAACCCAAAACTGTAAAACATTTTACAAAAATCTGGTGTAGTTACTTCCATAACCCTGGTCTTATTAACCAAGAAAAAACCAAAAATATCACTATTTTTGCATGCACCTTCAGAACTTGGCGCGGGCCTTCTAACAGTAAAATCATTAAACATTAAGTCTATTAGGAGGCTTACGAACACGCTGTGATCTGCGTACTATCGGGTGTGAGTCAGCAGTCCCTAAGGTTGTTAGTGTTTTAGGCAAATCCGGCGCGGTGGTCACACAAGGGGTCTCGGTGTCCGTGTGTGACTGTCCATCCTCGGTAGGGGAAACAGAAACCTCCTGTGGCGAAACCCCTGCCGGTGACGGGGCCGTTCCTCCGGTAGTCACCGGTGGCGACTCTGCAATGCTGACAGTCTCAGGGACCTTATCGTGACGCAGACGCACATGGTCCTGATGTCTGCGGAACACACGACCATCCGACAGTTCTACGACATGGGAGACAGGACCACTCTGTTTCAAGATCACTCCAGGAAGCCATTGCTGGTTTGAGTTACTGCTGAAATTCTTCACATAGACATTGTCCCCTGGTTTCAGCTCTCTCTCTCTTGAATGTAAATCATGGCCTTCCTTCTGCTTTTCCTGTTTGCTTGTTACCTTTGCTTTTAGGTCTGGACGAAGCAGATCCAGCCTAGACTTTGGCCTACGTCCCATCAACATCTCTGCGGGTGTACGTGCAGTAGTGGTCTGAGGCGTGAGACGATATTTGAACAAGAAACGTGACAGTCTTGTACTCAGAGAATCACCTGTCATGCGCTTCAAACCATCCTTCACTGTCTGGACAGCACGTTCCGCCAGTCCATTTGAGGCCGGATGGAAAGGAGCGGTGCGAATGTGACGAATGCCATTCCCTGCCATAAACTCACCAAACATCTCACTGGTGAAAGTGGGACCATTATCCGTCACTAGCGAGTCAGGCAGACCATGGACTGCGAATACTTGTCTCAGTTTCTCAATGGTTGAGGGAGCCGTTATGTTGCTCATTATGTGACACTCTATCCACTTGGAGTGGGCGTCCACCATGACAAGAAACATCTGTCCCATGAAAGGTCCAGCAAAGTCCAGATGCAATCTAGACCAGGGACGATCTGGCCACTCCCATGGATGCAAAGGAGCTGGTGGCGACAACTTCCGATTAGACTGACATTGTGAGCATGACTTGACCCTATTTTCCAAGTCAAAGTCCATTCTTGGCCACCAGACATAAGATCTTGCCAGGCTTTTCATTCGGGACACCCCTGGATGTGTCTCATGTATTTCCTCCATAATCTGTGAACGACCCTGGGGAGGTACTATGACCCTCGTCCCCCAGAAGATGCATCCATCCTGTAGGCTCAGTTCTGTCTTGCGTATCACATAAGGCCTCAATTCCTCACTTTCAACAATAGAGGGCCACCCTTGCAAAAGGTAAGTTTTAACCTTTGACAGGATTGGGTCTCGCTCGGTCCATTGCTTGACTTGTGATGCCTTTACTGGGGTTTCAGACAATCTCGCCAATGAAAAGACAGTCTCTGGAGGTACATAGGTGGTGACAGGCATCTCCGGCAAGGGCAGACGACTTAATGCGTCAGCGTTAGCATTGTCTTTTCCAGCTCTGTACACTATTGTATACTGGTAGGCTGACAGTGTTAGTGCCCAACGCTGGATTCGCGCCGAGGCTAGCGGTGGGATGCAGCGTTTCTCACCGAACAGGCTCATCAGTGGTTTATGGTCTGTATGAATTTTGAAAGGACGGCCATAGAGGTACTGATGGAAACGCTTTACAGCAAACACAATGGCAAGACCCTCCTTGTCCAACTGCGAGTAGCCTTTTTCTGCAGCCGTCAATGTCCGTGAAGCAAAACCAATAGGCTTCTCTGACCCATCCTGCATTACATGCGATAAAACGGCCCCCACATCGTACGGTGAGGCATCACATGAGACAGTAACCTCTTTGTCCGGGTCGAAATGAACAAGGAGTCTCGCTGAGTGGAGTAGTTCTTTTACTTCTTTAAAAGCCTTCTCCTGCTCGTCACCCCACTGCCACTTTGTGTCATTGTGCAGTAGTTTGTACAGAGGGGACAATACCTTTGAGAGGTCCTGGAGAAATTTCCCATAGTAGTTAACCATGCCCAGGAATGATCTTAGCTCAGTGACGTTCTTTGGGCTTGGAGCTTCCTTAATAGCCCTCACTTTATCCTCCACTGGGCATAGGCCTTCAGCAGTTATTTTATGGCCCAGATATGTTACACTTGGTGCCATGAACACACACTTATCCCGTTTCAGCCTCAGCCCAGCATCTGAGAGTCGTTTCAGCACCCGCTCTAAGTTACTTAGATGCTCGACCTCCGTAGCTCCAGTAATCAGCAGATCGTCCAAATACACTGCTACTTGTGGAATCCCTTGCAATAAAGTGTCCATTGTCCTTTGGAATATGGCCGGGCTGGAAGCCACTCCAAACACCAGGCGGTTGTACTTGAACAACCCCTTGTGTGTGTTTATTGTAACATATTCTTTCGACTCTTCATCCAGCAGCAGCTGCTGGTAGGCGTGGCTCATGTCCAGTTTCGTAAAAAGCTTGCCTCCAGCCAGAGTCGCAAACAAATCCTCCACCCGTGGTAATGGGTACTCTTCCAGCTTTGAGACCTGGTTCACGGTAAGTTTATAGTCCCCACATATCCGCACTGTTTCATCAAGTTTCATGACGGGGACGATGGGAGCTGCCCACCTTGAGAACTGGACAGGCTCAATGATGCCTTTCTCCTGTAAGCGTGTCAGCTCCTCTTCTACTTTCCCTTTCATGGCATAGGGCACCACTCTGGGCTTAAAGAAACGTGGTGTGGCACTGGGGTCCACGTGAAGTTTCACAGTGACTCCTTTGAGTGTGCCCAGCTCATCTCTGAACACATCACTGTATCGCTGTGAATGTCCTCTGTCGTGTGAGCGTACTTAACCTCGTGCCAATTAAGCTTGATTTTGCGAAGCCAGTCGCGGCCCAAAAGACTGGGTCCACTACCCTTGGCAACCACTAGTCTACCCTCAGCCCTCTGACCTCCCACCACCATATTCACCTGCAACACTCCCAGATGGGGTATGGGCTGACCGGTGTATGTCCTTAGCTTGAGCTTTGAGGGACAAAGGGAAAGTGGCATGGATCCCCATGTTCTCCTGTAGGTCTCCTCACTGATGACTGATGCTGTAGCCCCCGAATCAATCTCAAACTTGACCTCCTTTCCATTTACGGTGACTGTGGCATAATAGGGCAGAGTTGGTTCCTCGTCCGTTTCCACCCCAAACATGTCAAACGAACACCCTTCCTCTTCACCCGTTTCTCCTACATGGTGTGTAGCTGCTTGACTCTGCCGAGCTTTCCACTTTTTAGCTTTAGGCTTATCTTTAGCCCCTCTGCACTTTTTCTGTAAATGTCCTTTTTTATTGCAACCATGGCAAACTGCATCTTTGAATTTACAGTCATTTGCATAGTGTGCACCTCCGCATCTAAAGCATTCCACTTGCTTGTCAGATTTTGAGGTTTCTCTCTTTACATGATGTACAGTTATAGGCTGCGCCCCAGCCTGTCCTTTCTGAATGTCTTTGGCATTACTAGCCGCCATCTCCATTCCTTGAGAGATCTCTAGCGCCCTCTTAAAAGTCAGTGGTGTCGCCTCACCTAGCAAGCGGCGCTGAATTGCGTCTTCGTTAATGCCGCATACCAGTCGGTCCCGGAGCATGTCATCCAATACTGCTCCAAACTCACAATGCTCCGATAACTGTCGAAGCTCGGCCACAAAGTTAGCCACCGACTGACCTGACTTTCTGAAATGACTGTGAAATTTGAAACGCTGGACTATTACAGATGGCTTGGGATTGTGGTGGTCACCCACGAGCTTGACTAGATCTGCATAGGAAATGTCACCTGGTTTCAGTGGCGTGGCTAAGTTTCTTATCAGCTTATAAGTCTTTGCTCCGCACACACTCAGGAGAATTGAGCGCTTTTTATCCTCTTCGGCAATTTCATTAGCCGCAAAAAAGTGTCCCAACCTTTCCACATACTCCGTCCAATCCTCGTCTCCCTCCACAAATTCACTGATCGTCCCAAACGTCGCCATCTGCACCGGCTATCCAACTTCTGTTCCTCCACCACAGCAACTGGCGCTCAGTCCCCCTCGTAGACGCTCCGTACCTCCTCACTGCTTCCACTCATGCCCCTGAGCTAGCTAGCACACTTTACTAGCCACCTCCAGCAAAAAACAACGTGAAGAAAAAGTTATCCAGTTCACCTCGTCGCCAAAAATATGTGGTAACTTGATACACATAAGGAAAAACTCGGCAAACTCCAAACAAGGAGTTTGCCGAGATTTAGACTTTATCTCAAAATATGCAGGGAACACGTTTGAACAACAGGGTCTGGCACGGCCTCCGATACAACTGGGTGATCAACTTGTACATGGCTCCCCCTAGTGGTCATAAGCTTACATTACAACAGAAAGCGTTTTTTCCCGCTTGGTGTGAGTCCGGCCTTACCATGCGCGAAAAGCTTCAGAACACGCTGCACAGGAGGCGCGTGCCTCGCTGCGGGACCTCTTGATGCTCCCCGAGGCACGTCCTCCATGTATTTTCAATGCAAACCTGACGCTTGGCCGCGTTTGGTGTGGACGCACCTTAATGTTAAGAACAAACGGTGCATGTGAAAGCCTGCTGCAAACCCCGCTTTGACCTTTAAACGGAAGCAGCCGGATCACTTTCACTCCCATCCCAGTTTCGTTTCCAGTGGACAGCGGTAAAATCAATACGGAGCAACATAGTATCTCTATTAAAGCCATACATCTGCGGCTATCAGATCGCTTTTTCTGTACCAAGGGGCGTATTTAAAAAGACAGTTACTTCACTCGGCCCGGTGTACAGTATGTGCCTATTGTTAGTTGTTTATAGATTTAGCTTAGATTTGGGCTTAAAAGGTCCGCCATGAAAAAGCTGCAGAGATAGATAGGATAAAGATTGTTTTACTGTATTTATGTGAGTAATGTTTGATATTAAAAACAAATTATACAACAAATATTGGAACAGATTAAAACATTTCGATGCACACAAGTTATGGGTTGAGGAAAAGTGAGATTTTTATCATGGTTTCTAAACTGAAGCATACATCCGACAAATGCTTATTTAATGACTTCAAAAAAACAAAAAAACTCTTAAGCCATTTTGAAGTAACAATAAGTACCTTTATATCTTTATTTCAATGAATGAATTATGAACAAAATTAGATCGTTTGCACATTTTTTTTAAGGCTAGCAGTGTGAACAGATCGAATTTGTGCAAAAGTCAGAACTCTTTTTTTCTTTAATATTACACCGAGGAGGATGGAACGAATGCATGAGAATCAGCATGACCGCAGTGCAGGCAACACCAGGGAAAGCTTTTTGCAGAATAATGACTTGGCATGACAGTTACAGCCTGATTGTATTTATTGTGAAACAACACTTTATTTTCTTACACGAGTCAAAACCAGTTCTGCCACAAATAAAACTTCAATACCCTTTCATCACGGTGCTCAAAGTAAAAAGAATAATTGCATTTCATTACCCTGTCAATCACTGATCAGTTGTATGATTTCATGTAACGTTCACACGGGCCGGTCCTGCTTTGGAAAGAGTACGTTTTCCCTGTAGCTCTGCAATGAGGTATCATGGAGAGAAGTGAAGCAGAGATGCAGGTGTGGAGCAGCTCGAGTTATCTGCAATGACTCACAATAGCTCCCCTACTCTATTTACATTTGTTACATTTGTTTCACTTGAGCGCACAGGTGGAGGTGCTTTTGAATGTCAACACCAAAACCAAAACAACCCTACATTGAGAGTGGCAATTGACGCAGGTGTGCACACTGTGCAGGCCTAAATTTGACTAAAATACTTGTAAATATCGTCTGATCTTTGTTCTTTACTGAAGCCATAGGTGTCGTCAGAACAGCTTCAAAGAATGAAAGCCAGGCGCCAGAAGCACTTCACAGAAAACTGATAGAGGCTATATAAAATATTCAGCATTTGTCTCTGTTAGCCTACGTTTTGAGTAGTCTGATATCACTCTATGAGCAGCAATGTGTTCTCTCTGTACAGTTTTCTTCAAAATAAACTCCCCTGCACAGGAATCATTTGTAAAAGTCAGTCTTGTAATACTCAATCATCAAAATGTGTTGCACATTAACTATACAAGATGCATAATTTGTCAACTGCTGTGGAATATCTCAGAAACAGTCATGCTCATGGATATCTCTCCCTCTCTCCCTTCTACTTAATCAGCGCAGCTTAGATTCACTTTCCTAGTCCCTATAAAGCAAATCATTATGGGAACGTTTTCGCTGATGTGCAGCTGATCATGCGTGCGACACATGTACCACTGACGCGCCTGTGATGGGCCATTGGACGATTCCATTCCAGAAAGCACGGGGCACGGGCTGCGCAGAAAATAAAAAAATAAAATCTTACGCACCGGCCCATTTAGGAACCGGCCTACTGGTCAAATGCCTGGTCAAATATATGGCCAGTCCGGGCCTGGGCTGAGTGGTTCAGCTGAGTGGCAAAGCCTACTGCGGGCTAGCGCCACTTAAACTGTAATTACTGTTGTTATTATAAGTTTGAGTGAAAAAAAAATGTCTCCATTGTTTAATTGGATGAACAATATCCCTCTCTCCCTTTGTCTTTCTGTCAGCGTAGAATTTACTCTCACGGACAATTAATAAGTAAAAAAAAAACGCAAAATGCTACCACACCTGCAGTGGCACTTACGGCCTCTAGGGTGCACAAGTTACTTAGTACTCTCTGTCGTCTTCACAGAGCTCCACCGTCAGACCCCAGGCCGAAAACTGCCTTCCAAAGTGACCACCAGGGGACAGGGGACAGACTGGCTTCACACGGGACCACAGACCAAAGGTCCAGAATGAGTCTACAGGTCGACACAGCCGGCAGCAGGACGGGAAGGTCCCCCTCGGCGTCCCCCCACGGCAGCGCACCATCCTCCCCCTACTCTGTGCCTCAAATCGCTCCCATGCCCAGCAGCAAACTGTGCCCTGTCTGCAAATCCACTGACCTGATGGGCAATGGGGACAACAAGCCTGCGACCAACACCTGCACGCAGTGTCGCTCCCTCGTGTGCAACCAGTGCGGCTTCAACCCTAACCCGCACCTGACAGAGGTAATCCCTGACTGCACATGCATGGACACACAGGGCTGTTCATACTCTATGTACTATAGCATAGGTGGAGTAGTAGGTTGTGGTAATAGGCCAGCAGTGGCACAGATGGTCGAGCAGGTCGTCTTGTGACTGCAGGGTTGGCGGTTCAAATCTCGCGGGTCCGTCGGTCATTGTGTCCGTCGGCAAGACCTTACCTCCAGTGGGTGACGCTCATGTGGTTCCTTGACATAAAGCGCTGTGAGTGCCTAATGTAGACAGAAAAGCGCAATGTAAATGTGACCATTTACCATTTTTGTAAGGCTCGAAAATATGTTACAGTAAACAAGTATTGCAGTTGTGCCGTGCCCTCTTCTCTTCTTTTGAAACAAAGAGCAAAGCAAACATTTTTCTAAAACATACTAGTTATCTGAGCTAAGATATTTCTTAATTTCGAGTATTCTTATAAACCAAAAACAGATGAAAAGAAAAAACTTAATTAGATGAAAAAAAACAACACTTAATTGTGTTGCAATACTACTGCACTACTACTGCAACTTTATATATATTTTTGTTGTTTTTACCCCGTTTAAAAATATATATTTATTGAACTATTATTCTGAAAAGTAGTTTATAAAAATCCCAGGGGATGTCAGTTCCTAAAAGGATTTAATTTTTAACTGTGTCTATTCATATTTCTTTGATAGCTAGTTTCAATCATCTCAATGAATATGTTTTTTCTCATTATTTCAGCAGATTGTGCTTTTAGTTGAAGCACTTGGTTTGCCTTTAGTATTTTATTTGGCCTTGCTTTACTCTCAAATACAAAATGGCTCATACTTGGAAACTGGCAGTGCTACAGAGCATTGCATATTCCAGTCCTGATGTGCTCGGAAAGAGATTCACTGTATCCCAGGTGTAACAAGCAGCTCTTTAGTAACCTTAGCAGCAGCTTCAGAACAGACTAGTAACATGCAGTCATTTTTCACACACAGATACCCCAGGTGTAATGCTCAGAGCAGGTTCTACGAATGTGAAGAAGACTGCAAGGTCTTATACCACATATGAACAACATATGTCTGCAATTGTGTATTACGTGTATCAGGCATTATAGCATTAACTATCAGGCTGCAATTGATTTATTTGGATACATTATTGTTATTATTATCTTTAGCAGTTGAACTAAGGACATACGTATTAAAAGAATAACAGCAATGGTTTCAGAGCTTAAGATGCTTCATAAGACGAGAGGGAAAAGCATATGCTGTTTTGGAGATAAAGCCTGAAAGGCCAGGTTTTAGATGGTTTGTACAGAGGAGAAAATATGTGGTCTTTACTACTGGTAAAAACTGGCAATCTGTGTGGTACTTGGTTTTCTCTGCATTGATGCAGATCATTTCTTTCTCTAAAGTCTGGATTATTTTATCAAACATCTTTTCTGCAATAGCTTTCCTTCTGGTGCAAACTACTACAGATGATCTCCCGATGACAGAGCATTTTACTATAACATCTAAAGTATATTTGTCGAAAAGGTATTTGTAAGCATTCCCATTATCACCAGAAGCACTTTATTTGGACCTCATCATGCCCAATTATTCATTTGCATCTAAACAATCATCACTCCTAACAGGTCGCAGTGAAAGCTCCCATGGCCTTTGCTAAAATAAAGGCTAATTTGAATGAGGCTATGCTTCACTGTGACTGTCAAGTGGGGCTATGTCATCTGTCACAAAGTTTCACATCAAGTTTGGTGAGTCACGGTGCAAATTACAGCTGGGATGGAGTTTTTGTTAAGATGGGAACAATAGGCCAAACAAGTACACGACTCTCTGAAGGGCGTACCAGAGATTACCTTTTTTTTTTTAATCAAGAGTAATGTTAGGTTTCCCCAAGAGAAAGTAAAATGTGTCCATCCAAATAATTACAGAAGAGTTAAGATGTACAGAGTGGAAATAATGTTTGAGTATCTGACAACTGAGGATAAAAGTCTGATTCGTGTTTTAGTAGTGAATTTAATAAACAAAACAGCAAATGAATCAGGCAGTTCTTAAAAGGCCTCAAGCTTTTGTCATTTAAAACATTTTACTCAGAGTGGACAGAGCAACTAAATGTTGGCATGCGAATGGGAGTTTAGTTCTACAAAATAATCTCACTCGAGTATAAGTTAAAAGTACTCTGTTTTTTTAACTACATATAGAAGTACAATTTCTACAGAAAGAATTCAAGTAACTACCCACCTCTAAATTGTTGTCCATTTGGCTCTTGTGGCTTGTCTTTTTGTTTGCTTCCACGTAGAGTTTGTTTTAACCAGCCGTAATGATGGTAGCTATGATTTGTTGTGTAATACACTGTAACTAGAACTTTGCTTTTATGTCTGGACAGTGATTTACAGCAGAAATGACTCCACACTGTAGGTGTATGGTAGAGCATAATACCCAACAAATGTGCGAAAAGAACCAGCATTTGCCCTGTTGGTGTTAATACCAAGAACTGAACGTGCATGTTGTTTGGGCATTTGAGCGCTGGAAAACAAAGGCAGAATTGTGCTGCCAGGACCGATCTTGGCAGGCTGTGGAGGCGAGTTCTACCGGCGAGGAGAAGTGCAGAGGTGGATGTTATTGGTGAGTGAGATAGTTAGGTTTCGGGCACAGAGAATATGAGACACACACATTGGGAGAGATAGAGTTGTGCCCCAGGAGAGCTGAAGATTTAGCCCCCTAACCTACTTAGCATGGATCGGGCCACAGTGTAGCGTATCTAACACAACCTTATCACCTATCAGAAGTGATGAGGGCCGCAGTGCTGCGAATGTCCACGATAATGAAGAGAGGGCAGTGTGTGAAGACGCTCTGAGAAACAATTGGGAAATATCAACCAGCTGAATTTCATTTATGGTCATACACTTTCCTTGGCAGAGTTGGCCGCAGAGGTTTTAAGATGAAGGATAAGAATGAATGAAAGGGGCAGCGCATTTTATTCGTTTAAGGAATAAAGCCTGCATTACCAGAGATGATTTTGACTGCAGAAGGGATTGTAAACTTATGGGGCAGCACAATTAACTGCTTTAGTCAGTCTTCGTTAGGTTTCATGTCTAAATTGGGGGCATACCAAAATCCACCTAGTATCTCCAATTAGCATGAATAAATGAAATTGTAGATCATCCTGAGTACGATCTGAAGAAACCCATCCAGCGTTCCACGTACCGCACATTGAGACTCACTTACTTGCTATCTCGAGCCTGCTTTCTGGCACTGAGTGAACTGCACATGACAAGACAATTCCCAATATTCAAGATGGATATTTAGATCACAGTTGACATTTTTTTTTGTAATAATCGGTCCGTTCAAAAACAGAAATGCCACATCTTGCGTGAAAAATCATGTCTGAATTTGCCTAAGCAGTGCCTTGCCTCTGTGTGCTTATGGAAGCGGTGAAGTGTAAAAATAGTGGAGTGGCGAGTCGAGGCAGTGTTGAACATGTGGGTAAATGCAATTTGAAGTGGAGAAAACTGCTATAGCAACAAATAGTTTTTTTTTGTGTGTGTCGCGCCGTGTTTTGGAGTCTGTCAGTCAAGCGAGAAGGTGAGCTGCCTCTCAAAGTGTCATTGAGAACTCAAAGCCGTTTCCTCCTCGGCACTGGGATTGCATTTTGGCACGTCTTTGAAGCAACAGTGCTGTGAAAATGTTTGGTGAGGCGCGGTAAAAAAAAAAAAAAGAACGGAAAAATGGCTGTAAATGATCCAAGAAATGAATTGACCGATTTCTATTTGGATAAATAGACATTTATCCAAATAGATACATTTCTATTTGGATAATAGAAATTATCCAAATAATTGGATAATTTCTAATTTCATTCCACTGAAGGAGATACAGTAATTTGCCCAATTAGAAAGCAGTCATTTCAGTTCAAGGGTAAATGCGGCCCCTGATCCCTGACAAACAATGATAATGGGGAAATATTTGTGAATTCAAATTCGCAAAGGTTATCAAAGTCATCAACTGGTTGGGGTTGTTTTACCCTTGAAGGAGCTTTTGTAGCTCGTACATATAATGGTCGACTACTAGGAAAACCTCTGGTGTGGTGGAAAAATACTGTGACCCATAAGTTAATAGTAAGAAATTTTATACAAATACGTATCTTTTTATTAATACGTCAGTAATTGTTTTACCTATGGGTTTATTAGACAGGACAGTATAGTGTGAAAAGAGATAAACAGAAAACTGGACTTATTATTGTACGCTGATACTCCCTTCATTCATGTAGTCTGCCGACTGTTGTGCATTGCTTTGTAATTATAACTTTTACTGAATAGGATCAATGTCCACATGAAAAAGGAGCTTAGATAACAAGAGCTAGGAGAGACGGAGAATGGACCACAGACATTGTACCCTCTGCCACTATCATACGGGCAAACATCTGCTTTATAATTGGTCCAGGCTCTATTTATAGGCCTTATCCCCCTTCTGTCTGCAGTGACGGCCAGGGCCTGAAAAGCCACAGCTGAGAGAGAGAGAGAGAGAGAGAGAGAGAGAGAGAGAGAGAGAGAGAGAGAGAGAGAGAGAGAGAGAGAGAGAGAGAGAGAGAGAGAGAGAGAGAGAGAGAGAGAGAGAGAGAGAGAGAGAGAGAGAGAGAGAGAGAGAGAGAGAGAGAGAGAGAGAGAGAGAGAGAGAGAGAGAAACACATCAGCATACATTAAAGTCACCATGCAGGTTCATGCTAACAACAGCCTGACGTATTCAGACCACAGTCATAACACAGAAATAGAGATTGTGTGCACTGTATCACCTTGAGTGTAGCAGCATTGTCTCACACCCAATGAGCACTTCACAAAACAATGTGCTTGATGCTTACTTTAGAAAAAACAATCTGACCAAATGACCTTATGGCCATGACATCTCAAGCTTTCTTGGACTAAAGACACAGTCATTATTGTTAGAGAAAAAACAATAGTGTCAGAGAGGAGAGATGAAAAATAGGCAGCAGTCTGGATGTCTTATGCAGGAGAAGTTTTTTTTTATCATCAGTGCGGGACCTGGAGACATGGCTTCGCTTCCACATGAAGAGGGGTGAACCTCTGTTGTACGTCATACTGATACGCAGGCCAAAAAATATACAGTGCCTGAGTGACCCAATATGATAAATGGCATTTTAATTTTATTCTATAACAGTTACATATCTTACAAAAAAAAAAAGACGTCATATTATTTTAAAAGGTCCGTCATTGTTGCCAAACTCAGAGTGATCGATACAGTGTCGGCCAAGTCTCAGAACAGTGATGTTTAATGTTTGATTTGAAAAATTGCTCACAATACATAATTATTTTTTTCTTCTGCTGTTTATACTTCTTGCCCCCTTAAAGTTTTTGATTGTCATTGTATATAGGATGCCTCTATTTACTATTTGTTTGCAGATCATGATCAATAAAGGCTTATCTTATCTTAACTTTTGTTTGTAAACGGCAACAGAAAGTAACTTAAAAAAACAAACAAATGCTGCCTACACAAAAGAGTCTGCGGAGAAATTTGCTCAAGGAAAATATGAGGTGGGTGTCCACAGTTTTACTGCTACACTTGATAAATTTAGTGCTAAAATCCGAGCCATCCTTTTGATGGAAGGAGCCAGCTATTGTACTGTTGTCGAAATCCCAATTCCAAACATTTATCTTGTGGAATGACGGCCATGGCACTTTTCAAGCTAATAATAAATGTTTTCTAAATTAATGTTCACTTATGGAACATGAAAGGGTCTTTGTCTAGTTCCAGTTTGGTATTACGTTGTTTTTCGCTGTAGGAGTAAAATTCTAAGATCTTCCCTGTTTTAGGAAAATAACCTCTTGCTGTTATAGCTTATTTTGTGAAACTGCAATGCCCTTTTTGCTCTGGTAAAAAACGTAATCTTTCCATGGGTCCTACTCTTTCAAAACTATGTTCAATAGTGCACAAGAAAGCCACTTTGTAGACTGTTAGAGTCTGCTGTCTAATTCATCGATCTTAGCTTGAACCATAACACAAGGTTTACTGCCTGCCACAAACTCCATTACAAAGAGATATGAACTTAGTAACAGCATTAGTAACTTTCTCCATTCGTTGTGGGAAAAAATGACTTGCAGATTCTGACCGAGAAATAAATCATCACTGTTCAAAGATTCTGTGCAAACACGTTTATAGACCCCCATTAGCAAAAATAGAACAACACTGAGCACTTGAGGGTGAAATAAGTCTGAGAAACTCAAGTGGACAAACAGAGTGAAGTGGGTCAGGAATCCAGCTGAGACGCTACTTAGTGAATTTTGCATAAAATATCAGAAGACGATTTTGTAAAAAAAGAACAAAATCTGGGGCACGGGTTTGCCCATAACTCTGAGCAAGTCTGTGCTCCCTCACTCTCTCGCAGCCAGGTACTGAACACTGTTTTTTAGGGGAAAACAATCTAATGGCAGCTTAAATTGACAGGTGCAAAAATTATTATGCTCGTAGAGGTCTAAACTCCAGGGTTAGGATGTTTTATACATAATAATATATATTTTTGTTTTGTTGTTGCAAAGTATTAACTGCAGTCTTTGTAATTTTCTTATTACAACCATTACAAATGAGAATAATTGACTTTATCTAAATAAATACACCCGTCTTGGAACCGCCACCTTAACGTGGTGGAGGGGTTTGAGCGCCCGAATGACCCTGGGGGCTCTGTTGTCGGGGGCTTCGTGCCCCTGGTAGGGTCTCCCATGGCAAACAGGTCCTAGGTGACGGGTCAGACAAAGAGCGGTTCAGAAGCCCCTTATGAGAGACCAACAGGCCCGGTTAGAACCATGAGGCCGTCCTTCTGTGGACCCACCACCTGCAGGAGGAGCCATAGGGGCTGGTGCAATGTGATTTGGGCAGCTCCAACAGCTGCCCCCATGACCCGGCAACGGACAAGTGGAAGAAAATGGATGGATGGATGGATAAATAAATAAATGTTCTCCTACAAACAAACTACAAAGTGTTTCTTGGTTGTGGCAACTGATCGTTAGAGGAACAGGCCACCGTTTTTCCAGACTGAGATAATGTTCTTACCTGAGCTTAGACGAGTTCATACGTACCTGTCTGGTCTTTGTGCCCGTGGAAGAGCGTGGTCGCTTCTAACTTCACCCCGTTTGGAGCTATACAAATATACTGGGAGAGGCCAAATGCTAACAACGTCTTTGGTCTTTTTGCGTGACTGAGCACACAAAGACCAGACAGGTACGTATCAACACGTCTAAGCTCAGGTAAGAACATTTCTCAGTGTGTAAAAACGGTGGCCTGTTCCTTTAAGTGTTGCCTGAAGTTGCCTCATTAGCGCGAATATCTGACAGACATCCTCATCTTGTCTCAACCTTGTGTCACGATTCTCAGCAAATGAGTTATGTATTGACAAAAGGAAATACTTAACTACTATAAATATCTGGCAAAACATCTCGTCAGATACCACATACAAATAAATGAGCACTTTCTTTCTGGACAATTAAGTGATTGTACCACCTTTGTAAGGTTTACCACAGTATGTCCTAGTAGTTATACAGTTGCACACAGTCTAAAAAAAGCCTGGCGCACTATCTGCATTACATTGTAAAGGCATTTATTATGAGTGGTCCCTTTTCCGTACTGGGCCAAATTCAATCTCATGCACGGCCACTCTGAATTACGTCTCACACTGTCCTGAGTAACACTGCAGCATTGTGGGTTAACCGTGCCAGCCAATAAAGCACTGTGAATTTCAATGTTATTCCCGCATTATTTTGAATCAACTGCGGCCCTCATCTGGTAGCATTGCGAGGGAAATCGTATAGAGATGTCGTTAAGTTGCTTGTAATGCGATACTTGTGTCTGCCTCAGCAACTTTGATGAAGACATTGACAGAGGAGAGGGAAGCGGGACAGAGGCATCGGGTGGAATTTCAATGTCTTTTGGGGTAATTTGCAAGAAATTGATAAACCGCTTCATTCGCAGCATCTTGGGTCCTAAAGTGCAGTGTTCAGCATGTTGTGTTAAATGCTGTGTTGATGTGGATGCAGCATTTGGAGCTCTGAGTGAACACACAGATGTTTTTTTTTTTTTTGGTCCACTTCTGAAACACAATCCATTCACATTGGAGCACATTTGAGTTGCTTTCCGGGGATTGCCTTTGCTCTCAATATAAAAAAGAAAGGATGTGTTTATTGTGTGCAGGAGGTGTCTTGTACAAAAGGGCTTCTCTAATAATAGGATATTCAGCTAACTTAACTGCTGCATTTGATATAGTGGATCACGACATTTTTTCTATCACGCCTTGAGCTGTCTGTATGACTCAAAGGCACAGCTCTGAAATGCTTTTGTTGGCATTTAAAACAATTAAGAACTTGGTGCTCATCTGCGTCATTGTTACTGTCTTTGCATCGTCTACCCCTTGCATTGAGATTAGAGAAAGACAAAGTTGGTTGTCATTTTAATGCAGATAATTTGCAAATGTATATGCCATTCAAGTCCAGTTCTAAAGGGTCATTAAGGCCCTTGTTCAATTGTCTTTAAGGAATAATTTGATTGATATTGATAGTTGTCAACTTGCCCTGTTTACATAATATTTACTGCAGTGCTCCCGAAAATGGTTTCCTGTTCACAATATTCAGAATATAGTTTGTTGCATTTGTTTAATCATAATGAAAATTATATACCACATATTACTATACCACTACTCTTTTCCAGAGTACCCTCGGGCCACAGATTTAGACACAAAGGTCCTCCTAGGCAAGTAGTCCAAAATGAGAAGAGAGACTCGATAAAAAATTAAAGGAAAAAAGAACCTCACTGGGGCTGTATAGGGATATACCAGCAGGACAACGTGTAACTAAGGGTAACTAGTTAGCCCCGTGGTATACTATTTGTTGGCATCTTGTGCTGCTGCATACTACTAATACTACTAATCAATGAGCTAATTTTATTGATATATTCTACTGAGAATGTTTTCACAAATGCTACAATATAGTATCTTGTCATGGACTGATAACTGACCCACTTAGAGGAATATCTTTCTCCAGGATCCCCTGAAGTGTTACAGTTTTACAATACAAATAGATGCAGTATGAGTTTGATGTGGGTCCAAGTCTCTGTGGTCCCTGCTGCTGCTGCTGAAGGCTCTATTTCTGGAGCTGGTTCTTGGTGCATCCTGTTGGCACTCATGCTGACTTCCTGCACAACCGTGGGCTCCAGCGTGGCCTTGTGACCTTTGCATCACCACGGTCCATAAATACACCCGCATACCGTTTATGTGTGAAGGTAACAGGCTGCAGGGCACTTATACAGCGCTCAGTAAAAGAGATGGTTTCGTGAAAGGTTATACCGAGGGAAACCAAGGAAAAATTGTAAAGGGGCAAGTACTGTCTTATTATGTGCGCAAGAAATGACTATAATTGCGATTTCATCCTGAATTGTAAAGAGCCTATTAATAAATGAATGAATTAATACAAATGCATAATTAAAGATAAACATAATTCTTCAACATTACAAATAATACTAATGTAATTATTACTATTAGTATTATTATTTTTTTCCAATCAGAAAGCCCAAATCACTTTTTAGTGCCATACGTGAAAATAAGGGTATGTAGGTTTTTGTATTAAATCTCATATACACTATTTATATGTATCTCCACCACATGAAGTGTCCCTGTTCAAATCAAATCATAATTTGACAGTTTTTACACCATTTTACATGGCATAACAGTTGTTTATATGTTTTGCTGTGGTTCACGGGCTGATTATCCAATCATGAAAGCAGAATGAGCAGATTGCCCGATTGTCCAGCTAAAACCAGCTTAAAAAAGCACTCGCTCTGATCTAAACACTCACCACTAAAATCCCAGCACCTGTCCCCAAGTACTGGTGCAGACTCCAGTCGTTAAAGCTCAGTGAATTTTGGCGGTTCTGAGCCTTCAAATGAGAAATGACAGGTCCATAGAGTGAGATTAAGATGGTAAAAAGTGCTCAACAATATACGTATCCTATGTACTGTATCGCCATTAGATAATGATATCCAGCTTTTGAAGGTATACTACTGCAAGAGAGGACCAAGGGTATGTTTCTTTTGATGATCAGATTTCACATATCCACGTGAGAGCTGCCTCAGTCATAACACGGGCGGGTGACGCAGAGAGAAACGAGGGGAGGCAGAGGAGAGTCACTGAAATTGATGAATCGCTGCTCGCCCTCTCTGCAGCTGCCTTCTCTGCTTTTCCTGTGTGCCATTTAACCAATGGGGTTAACCTGATTATTGCAACTCTAATTTCCTCTAAGAAAAAAAAAAAATGAATGTCTATAATCATGACCGCACGAGGAGGTGGCTCTGACGAGACTGTGATTGGATAAAAGCCCCAGCAGTGTTGTGGTGTTGTGTTGCTTATCTCACTGTCCACAAATACGCAGCCTGTCACCCGGGCCTACCTCTGCTTCACGTTTCTCAGTTTGCCTTTGATTGACAGTGAAAAGCAAGACAGGACCACAACCAGGTCTCAGCATTCTGCTCGCATAATGGCAGACAGGCTGTTACTGAACATTGGTTGAATAAATACTGTTGAATAGTGAAAAAAGCCCAAGATACATAACAATAATGAAGCGTAGAGCTCAGCATTGTGTCGTATTTTAGGATTAGTGGCACAGAAGAAACAAATGGAGATTTTTAAATGTAACATACTAGAGTTATTGTTCACATAAATGTATTTGGACAGTTTTGGCTCATGTTATTCTATGGAGGTAGCTGCTTATAACAAACATGGCGGATTTGGGCCCTGACATTCAATTTAATACATTTAATACATATGGTTTTTCAATAGATTGCGAAAAACAGTACCGGTATAGTAATATAATTTAAAGTGCATATGGTTTCACTGCTTTTGAAAATATGACTTGTTCTGAAGGATAACATCAGTTGCAAGTTCATAAGTTGCATAACTATAATTTTAATTCAGTGAAGCAGCAAGTTTAATGAAGACATTTTAGGCAGAAAAGTTAGCAGTTTGACTCATTTCCCATTGACTTAACATGGTTGGCACGGCAACAGTTTAAAATGTTTTGCCTTCATCTATGTCACTTCCTGTCAGTGTCCAAAAAGGAAGTGAAACTATAAACATCACAAAAATGGACAAACTAAAGAAAGTCGGTTATAACGTTTAGCAAAACCTTAAATATACTTGTGTAGCAAAAATTGTGTCTAATGTGTCATATGCACTTTAATCCTACATATAGAGACAAAAATGGCAGTCAAAATGTATTCTTCTTCATGTTGGGGGTAAAATCATTCAGTATAAAGTTTAGTTTAGTTTATTTGTTTATTTGAGCAGTATACATTCTGCTCAAAAGGAGTGGGCTGAAGCAAGAAGCTTATGAGCGCCCACCCCCAAATTCAGTGCAATAAAAAAGTACATTTCACACAATGGTACAGAAAGAACAAGACAAGACCTCATCCAAAGAGAATTGATACATTTCAGCAGCTACATTCGCACAGACCAACTTACAAACTTACAAAACAATATTTGAACTGTTTATATAATTAATTGAAACAGAGCACAACTTGCCAAACATTACCGAGAGTTACTTTTATGTTAAAGTTACATTAATACATATTATACTCCGAGATTTTGCTACTTCCCAGTTGTCATTACCATCCTCAATATAATTTTAATTTGGGTTTAATTATCATTATCATTATTATTATTATTACTATTATTATTTATTTAATTGAGTTATATGTGAAGTATGATGTAAGCCCTGCATAGTGTGGTGCATTAAAAAGCCAGAGTGTAGAGCGGGCCAGTTGAAGAGGGCAGTAGCTCCCCCCAACAAACCCCCCACACAGATGCCCCAAGAGCTGATTTCGTAGATGATGTTCCTATGCTGAGTGGTGCATTAACAGACAAGGTTTAGAGCCCTTTGGGAGGATTCCTCTCAACAGATCCATAACTTGTCTACCCTAATTCTCCATTTGTAAATTTGAGCAATAGAATGACAACCGTTCCAAGCAGCAAGGCTCTTCCTTGATTATAGAGGAAAAAAATATACATAATTGATTCTACCCCTAGTGGAAACACATTTGTTCTTGTCTGTATATTTCAAAAGTCTTTTGTATTTATAATTGAACAGGTTGATGTTTGGACATTGTTTCATCTCCATCTCCAGTTTATTTCACAATTGTACACCATTAACTGTTGGACTAAAACTTGTGCTATGTTTCTGAATCCTAAAGTTTAATTCATCACGTAATTCATAACAACCAGTACGTTCTTGGAACCTTCTTTGTATTTGGCTTGGTAACAATTTATACCTTCCTTTGAATAACATCTGTATCTGTATAAGTTGAGACATTGAGTTTCTCTTTTGAGTCAGACTGACTGAAATCCAAGCAAACGTCAAATCTTTGCTCTGTTTACATGCTACATCTGTTGTTTTCAATACAGGTTCAGTAAATAAATGATACACCCTCGCCAGATGATACATCCTGTTGTTGTAGTGCACATGCCCAGAACAATAGGAGAGATGGTTGGGGTGTGGCTAATGCACTTCCAGACATTAGAGATGCATTACCCAAACACTCTTCTTGTCAGTGCTTCAGTCTCAACCCTTTAGCCGTAATAAGTCCCTCCATAGGGTGAAGACCGTTTATGTATTTTCCAAAAGTCAAAACAAAACACTACCTGAAATTAAAAATAAGGATGATAAAAAAATGTTTTACTGCATTAGCCAAATGGGTCATCTTACAAGCTACTGTATGTTGGCCCTCGGCGGCTAATTGTTAACAAGTCATTTAGAAGCAGCCGGTCAATAGGAACATCACTGACTGAAAAGCATTGTCTGCAAGTGTGTCTGGTTTTAGCATTAAGATGTATTTGTTGTCAGTTTGGGAGGGATGCAATCAAAAATAAATGTGAACTTAAATTAAACTTGGCATCTTTTCCTTAAAGGAATAGGCCACCGTTTTTAAATACTGAGATATGTTCTTACCTTAGCTTGAGCGAGTTGATATGTAGCTGTCTGGTCTTTACGCGTGCCCTCAGTCATGTAAACAGAGCACAGACGGCGTTAGCATATAGCCTCTTCTCTTCTCATCTATGGATCCAAACAGAGTTGAAGTTAGAAGCAACCAAGCTCGTCCCACGTTTTCCCTATTTAAATATGGTTACATGAGACTTACATGAACCTTACACGATCCAAGTATAGTCACACAAAATTAAACATTTTGTGTGACTTTTGCGTTTAAACAAATTAAACACAAAAGGGAAACTATATTGCAAGGCGTAGTGACCATATTTAAATAGGGAAAACGTAGAATAGCTTAGTTGCTTCTAACTTCTAACCGTCTGTGACGTGACTGAGGGCACGCGTAAAGACCAGACAGCTACATCTCAACTTGTCTAAGCTAAGGTGAGAACCATAGACTGTAAAAAAGCTCAGTATTTAAAAACTGTAGCCTATTCCGTTAAAAGGGTTTATTGTGAATCGTCTATTGAATTTTTATTTTGTAATTCTAAAGTAACTTGTACAAATCGAGTGGGGGATTATGGCATTGTGCCAAATTGTTTGAAGGTCTGTCTGTCTCAGATAATGGCCCCTGCTCTGTGGTCTATAGTGTTGTGTCGAGGTCCCCTGGGGGTCCCTCACCTGTAGCCCCAGGATCTCAGAGACATTTGGATCCACACCAGAAGTGAGAATATCTTTCTGATTCCTGGCATTTTGTTGCAAATTTCTTCATGTTACTGAATTTTACTGTCAAGAAATGATGCCTCTTAACTTATCTATCCTCAAATGATCCGTATGGCCAGAACATCCATCACAGCCCACGCCCTCTCGCTTTCTCTGACCACATTTATAATGCATCACAATGTTATGTAATGAGCAGGACGACAGTGGACTACAATAGTGTGGCAGCTGTCAGAGCACCAGGGCGCCAATTACCACATACTACACCGACACACGAAGTCACCGCTGCTGCTTTGTCATTTTCACCTTCATATTTTAACAGAAGCCGGAGTGTAGAACAGAGGACACAAATTTACCACATGTAAAATTACATGTGGTGTGCCCCAGGGTTCGATTTTAGGGCCAGTGCTTTTTAACCTGTATATGCTCCCTCTTGGTGATGTCATCAGGAGACATGGAGTCAACTTTCATAGTTACGCTGATGATACACAGTTGTACATCTCCATGTCTCCTGATGACACCAGGCCAATGGATGCACTTTTTAACTGCATTTTAGATATCGAATCCTTGATGGCAGAAAACTTTCTCCAGCTTAACCGGGACAAAACTGAAGTTTTAGTCATCGGTCCTCAGGCCCAGAGAGAGAAACCTTTACCAAAACTACAGTTATTGTCTTTTAATCCTTCCTCACAGGTGAAGAACCTGGGTGTGATTTTTGACTCTGAGCTGACCTTTATTCCACACATTAAGAATATCACAAAGATAGTTTTTTTACCATCTAAAGAACATAGCCAGAGTCCGCTCCATTCTCTCTCAGGCCAACACGGAGACGCTAATGCATGCTTTTATCACCAGTCGTATCGACTACTGTAATGCCCTGCTTTCTGGTCTTCCCAAAAAGAGTATCTCAGGTTTACAACTTTTACAAAATTCAGCAGCTCGTGTCCTGACGAAGACCAGGAGGCGGGACCACCGCCGGTTTTAGAGTCGCTGCATTGGCTCCCCGTGTGTTTCAGGATCGATTTTAAAGTTCTTTTAATGGTTTTTAAATGTCTTAATGGTCTTGGTCCTTCTTATCTTTCAGAACTGCTTTTACCTTATGAACCTTCACGGTCCCTGCGCTCCTCCGGCAGGAGTCTCCTAGTTATTCCTAAAGTCAACAGAAAGACTCACGGCGAGGCGTCTTTCCAATATTATGGCCCTCGCCTCTGGAACGACCTGAGGAGGAGCTCAGGACCACAGAGAACGTTCATGTTTTTAAAAGTATAGCTAAAGACCCACCTTTTTAGCTTAGCCATTAGTGTAGCCAATCTGTAAAGCACTTTGCCTTACAACTTTGTATGAAAAGCGCTTTATAAATAAAGGATTGATTGATTGATTGATTGATTGATTGAAAGGCAAGAGATGAGGCAGGATTGGTGGACATAAATGTGGACCTATAACGAGAGAAAAAAAAATCATGGCTGTTGGTAATATAATCAACACAATGTAAAGACTGGGCTAAGGTCAGGTGACAGGGCACCAAAACGGATTTTCATTTTTTTATCCGAGTTTGAAGAATTTGTTGGTAACTAATTTATGACCAGATGTACCATGAAATGTGTCCACTGCATTTGACCCAGCCTTTGATCCCGTATGTGGCAGTGGGCAGCTGCGTGTCGATGCCGAGCCAAGCTAATCGTCAGAAACACCCTGCTGGAGGATAAGGCTATTATGCATGTTTTGGTGGTGATAGGGGAAACTTTGCGCACTGAGGAAACCCATCCAGACACAGAGAAAAGAATGAAATTTAACATGTATTGTACAGTCAGTAAAGTTTTGTCTGTAAAAAGCCTCGGCTTCAGCGCATAGTTTCTCTCTCTCTCTCTGTTGTCTGAATCACAGATCTATACTGTGCTGTATTGTATGTTTCCTTACATTATATGGCCTTGTAACACTCCTGCGGATTGAGCTGTACTTTTGATTTAGGGGAAGATAGACGTGGTTATTGACATGGAAATGGGGAGGGCCACTGCTTCGTTTCTCACGTCATGTATTGTATTTTTGCGTGTGTGTTTTACAGGTCCAGGAGTGGCTGTGTCTAAACTGTCAGATGCAGCGAGCCCTCGGGATGAACATGACCACACCACACTCCAAGAGTCAGCAGCAGCTCCACTCCCCTTCACATGCAGCCAAATCAGACGTCCCACCACATCCCACCACACCCCAACCGCAACCCCCGTCCCAAACACAGACTCAACCTGCCCCCAGACCCCAACAACTGCAACAACAGCAACAACAACAGCAGCAAATCAAGCCTCCCACGAGCATGGCGAAAGCCCCGTCTCAGCCCGACTTGTCCCGTAACTCCCCAGCCCACCAACCACACGCCCCCCGGCAAGACCAAACACGCAGCGCGGGGAGCTCACCGTCCCGACAACCTCCTCCCCCGGAACAGACTTTTGGGAAATTGTTCGGCTTTGGTGCATCTCTGCTAAACTCAGCCAGCAATCTCATATCTGAAACCATTGAAACGATTGAACCCCAACAGACGCAACCCCCCAAAGCTGCCCCCAAACCCAGCCCGAGTACCGGGGCGCTGGCAGGGAAAGCGCCGGGGCCTCAACAAGTCCCTCGAAGTCCCTCACAACAACAGCAACAGCAGCAGCAGCAGCAGCAGCAGAAACCTCCCCCAGCAGAGCCTAAAGCCAAAGTGTGCTGTCCGCTATGTAAGACCACGCTCAACGTAGGGAGCACAACGGAGGCCCCCAACTACAACACGTGTACGCAGTGCCACGCCCAAGTGTGCAACATGTGTGGATTCAACCCCATGCCTCATCTCGTCGAGGTAAGCGGTTGTTGTTTATTGGTCTGTGCTTTGGTTTTCCCACATCTTCCATTGCTTTATTTTCCTTCTTTTGCCTGGGCGGAATACAGTATCGACATTCGACAAGCATATATGGTCGGCCACTGTAAGCTTCAGGAAAACCTGGCAGCAGAACAATCTCTTTTAAAATGTACACATTTGAGAGAGGACTTATATTTGAACTTCTAAACTAATAAAAGAATTGCATGCATTCTGTAAGATTGGAAAGTGAGAAGGGAGTGAGAGTAAAATTTGAAGGTAAGCAAAGTGAAGAGAGTGAGAACAAACGTTCACAGGTAAATGGGAAATTAGCAAAGGGCGAGACTTCACAAAAAATAAAATAAAAAATAATGTATTACTGTATTACTTACGTTACATCATATTTCAGACTCAGGCGGTCTATTACATTTTTTAAACATTTAAACTTACAGACTATCACTTTAAACGCCCCATGAGATGTGATTAGTTGTGCTCCCCTTAATTATCATAATAATAGCCGTTCTAATTTAATTGCATAATATGTGCGCGATGAAATAAGAACTGCAGTCTGCCGGAGGAAGGAAGCAAAAGAATGGATTGAAAATAGTGAAATGAAATATCCTCTGCTTCAATCACATTTATCACCACTGTAAACAATTCACTTTTATTTATTTTGCTTAGACTTCATTCAGGGGAAAGCACTGCCTCCAAGTTAACGTTTATTGACTTTTTATGAGCCCTTAATAATAGAAATCTGTTGCTCTATTGCTGTTGAGAGCAAAGCATTCTGGGCTTTAGCCTGACTTTAAATATTGTTTGCCTTGGTTTGTTCTCGATGTCAGTAATGATCTTGTTACAGTGTTTCTGCACTCGGTCAGTGTCTGTTCTGCTGATCATGTGCCTTTTGTTCTCCTTTTGCTATGATGCTTTCCTTATAAAATGTTTTACTGATTTATAGAAAACAAAAAACAAAAAATGAAAAGATAAACAAAACAAAAAAACACATTTCTTGGAGGTGTCTGGCTTTTGGCTCTTGACAAGTGGTAAACCAGGATTAAATGAAGACTTAAAACAAGACCAATCTGGACCAAATCAAATGAATTACAGGAATAAACTAAATGGTGCTGTTGGACTAATCTTAATGGTCTAAATGATTGCACCAAAGTCAGGTCGGACCTTCCCAGAGTGTTGTGCACCTGTGCTCCTTTCGCAACCCGACTGCGATTTTGTTTGTTCAAATGACATCTTTTAAAATCTCTTTTATATCTTTTCTGACCGGACCCTGTAGACAGACCCCATGTGCAATCATTGTGCAATTGTAAAAACATCATTACAGATACAGATCCTTGATTTGTTTTTCTTTGATTGTGTAAGAAAACGTTGCGTGGCCTCCTTTCCAACAGCCAGCACAAATTAGTCATAACCTACCCCCTGCAGGCCGAATCAAAATTCTTGAAAGGCTCCCCCTGGTCTAAATAAAGACTAATAAGTATTTTATGAAAAAAAACTCTAAATGGCGAAAGACTGAATCATATTCCCCCCGACTGCAGCTCGGGAAACGTTCTTGTGGACGCCTTCTGTTCCGTTTGGTGACCTGTTGTTGATATTTAGTTGGACGTTGATTCACATTGTGAGTAAGTGTTTGCCCCTGAGGTTTCCCAGACGTTGTCTACAATGTGCAGCAGGAAGCGTATCTAGTCAAATGTAATAATACTAATATTGACGAGTCACACACAGGGGTTAGATGAGGCTGCTGCCTTTTGAGTCCTCTGCCATGACACTCAGGAACAGGGAGGGGATAAATTCACCCCAAGTTGAGCAATAACAGGGTTTAATTATGCAAATGCCTCCGACTGAATGATAGCACTAATAACAGCTTTCTGTGGAGCGCTGTCTCTTTTATGGCCAGCCTTGTCTTCACAGGCATCTGGTTGTCACAGTCACAGTGGCCATTCACACAGCGCAATAGACACAGAGATAATGCTGTCAGGCATCTCCTCCTCTGAGGTGGGCAGAGTAGACAGCAAAGTTACATCAATAAGAGTACTGTTACTTAAGAAGAATGTTAACAAAGCAGAAGATTATTCAGTGCTTGAACTCTTACACAAACTGCTGTTTGGTGTTAATGTTATTGAAACACATTAAATAATGTTCAGCTTCTGATTCTTCAATAAAATGAGTAACAAACAAATGAGAAATAAATGACATCTATCAGATAAACAAATCAATAAGATCCACAAATCATCTCAATTTTCACATGCAGCACATAGTCCCCTACCCTCAGCGTCATGGCTTTGAGCATAGGAATTAAAAGGAGAAATGGTGTTCAATCCTAACCTAAGCGGACAGTAAGCTGGCTATTCCGATAAACCTTCCAGTCTTTTTCCTGCTCAATGTATTTTTCCTACAGCCATTAGCATTAGCCACATTGCAAATTATGAATAATCCAGGTGATTTCTGCTGTTGTCAACCCTTTGACCGTGTAGGTGATGTCAGAACCTGGTCAGAAATCATTAATGAATGTACAGACCTTTTGAGATATTTTTTTGTAGAAAAGTTTGCATAGTCACAAAAACACACCTCGGTGCTAAATGCTAAATCAGTTTTTGCTTTTTGTGAGGTTGGATGTACAGTGCCTTGCGAAAGTACTAATACACCTTAACCTTTTGCACATTTTGTCATGTTTACAACCCTAAACATAAAGATTTTATTTTGTAATTTTTTACTGAAAGTTCACACACAATAACAGACAACTGTAAAGTAAAAGCAAAATAAAACATGATTTTGTTATTTTTCAAAAAATAGAAAACCGAGTTGGGCATGCATAAGTATTCATACAGCATGAATTAATACTTTGTGGAACCCCCTTTTTCTGCAATAACAGCACCAAGTCTTCTGGGGTTTGACTCTACAAGGTTTGCACATCTAGAGACTGACATTTCAGCCCATTCCTCTTCACAAAACAACTCAAGCTCTGTCAAATTAGAAGGAGTGCGTTTTCAGGTCTTTCCACAGATTTTCAATAGGGTTTAGGTCAGGACTTTGACTGGGCCATTCTACACATTAATATGTTTGTTTTTAAACCATTCCATTGTAGATTTAGCTTTGTGTTTAGGGTCATTGTCCTGCTGGAATGTGAATATCTGCCCCAGCCTCAATTCTCTGGCTGACTCCAGCAGGTTTTCCTCCAAAATGTCCCTGTATTTGGCTCCATCCATCTTCCCAACTATTCTTCCCAGTCCCCGCTGAGGAAAAGCAGCCCCATAGCATGATGCTCCCCCCACCATATTTGACACTGGGGATGGTGCACTCAGGACGATGAGCAGTGTTGGGTTTGTGCCATACATAACGCTTTGCATTTGGGACAAAAAGTTAAATTTCTGTCTCATCTGACCAAAGCACCTTCCTCCACATGGTAGCTGTGTCCTCCATATGACTTCTAGCAAACTTCAAATGGAATTTCTTATGGCCTCCTTTCAATAATGGCTTTCTTCTGGCCACTCGTCCATGAAGGCCAGATTTGTGTAGAGTACGACTTATAGTTGTCCCAAGGTACAGATTCCCCCAGCTCAGCGGCAGTACGTCGCAGCTCCTCCAGAGTTATCTTGGGGCACTTGGTTGCATTTCTTACCAGTGCTCTCCTTGTTCGGTCTGTTAGTTTAGGTGGACGGCCATGTCTTGGTAAGTTCGCAGTGGTGCTTTATTTTCCATTTCCGAATGATGGATTAAACAGTGCTCCGTGAGATGTTCAAATCTTGGGAAATCTTTGTATAACTTAACACTGCTCTAAACTTCTCCACAGCTTTATCCCTGACCTCTCTGGTGAGCTCCTTGGCCTTCATGATGTTGCTTAGTGACCAATAGGTGGCCTCTATTTAATGGTAGGGCAAGGTGTTAACATTCTGCAGTCATTAGGAATGTTATAAAGGCAATTTAATGCACTCAGAAAATGCTGTATGAATACTTGTGCACGCCCCACTTTTCACTTTTCTATTTTTTGAAAAATAACAGAGTCATGTATCATTTTGCTTTCACTTCACAGTTGTCTGTTACTTGTGTGTGAACTTTCAGTAACAAATTCAAAATAAAATCTTTATGTTTAGGGTTGTAAACATGACAAAATGTGCAAAAGTTCAAAGTGTATTAGTACTTTCGCAAGGCACTGTATATCCATATGTTAATGATAGAGAAACCACAGAAATTATTTAAATGCCACGAAACGGACCTCGCCATAGGTTGTTTTAATATAGGGACTGGCTCAATTCAAACAGGTCCACTAAACCGGCTAACAGAAGTACGCAGGCGCAGATAGGCCTTTCTATTGAGTTTGAATCAATTTGATGAATGTTTCTCCCTGCTCTTTAACCCTTGCAGTCCTCTCCAAGGCAAACATTTCACAGCATATCTTTTGTAATCTAAATAAGAAGTACAAGTAACAGGTAATACTGTATTCCCAAAGTTACTGGAGTGTCACATCTCATCTGTGCCATTCTTGGCTACTGGACATAATAGATTGACCAGTTTCTCCTTATACAATCATTTTATTAAAGACTGCATTTCTTCTTGACTTGTTATTATCCACAACTCAATGAAGCATGGAGCCAGTTCATTTCTGAACCTGCGAGTGCTTTGTTTTTATTTGTCGTGTGAGCTGCCGGCAGATGCGTGGTGGCAGCGGAGTGGGTGAAAACCATTTGGACATAGTGTGACGCTTTGTGCTTTGGATTGAGCTCACAGTGGGAATGCCACAGACTGTTTGGCGCATTCATTTTCATAGCCCGCCTTTAAACATTGTTCTTTCCCCATGGATGGCTTTCTCGTTTGTTTTTATCAATGCATTCACTGAGACTTTTTATTTCGAAATGCTGTGTTATGCATGTGTCCATGTGTGTTTTGAGGCAAATTATAAGGAGAACTTCAGAGGCTAGCAGGGGTGCCATAAAATACAAATAAAACCTTAAATCACTGCTGTAAGAAAAGAGGTGTAACAAAAGCCCTTTGTGCCAATATGGGGCCTGCTTGTTACTGATATATTTACACAAATTATGCTTCATTATAGCATAATTCATTATAAGAATCTGTAACGTTATGCAATCATTGGACAATATTTCACTTTCTTCTTCACATTCCCCAATGCCTGCAAGCTCAACTTCTGATGACATTAATCATCTGTTTGAGATGACATATTAATTATTTTACCAGCCGAAGCATAGACTTGGTACAAAGTGTCCCTGAAGGCATCTCACGTCGCTCGCACTCACGTTGAAAATGCATTCCTCAAATATAGACCTCGACAATAAATAATTAATTAAATAAGACGCATTCACTTAAAACGGTTTCCCTCTGTGACTCTGTTTGGTTGTGCAATGTTGGGAGAGTGTGCGCTTCAGTGTCTACAGTTCAGAGAAAGAAAAAAGTCTTGTGAGAATGGGAGATTTCACATTAATTAGTGCTGAAACTCACGAGGGGCCTAAAATAAATAACACATCCTTGTTGGGGATATTTTTTCCAGTACACATACACAATGCACATTTCAACAGGAACCATATTATATCCGTGAGTTACCATCACATAAACATGTCTTTTCACTAAAGATAGAGAAAGGATGATTCTGCTCATATTAGCATCCACAGGGCTAATTACGAGGGGCAAATTTACACTTCTTAATAAGATTCAAATTCTTGTTAGTAATCAGTAGATTTTCTTTATGAATAAATATTTTGCTCTGATGATTAAGGATGCATATGATTAGAGTAATGTAGGCCTATTGGTACAAAAATTGTGGTGTCACATTTGGGGACTGGATACCATTCTGGCTTCTCGTAATCTGATATACGGAGCACAACGGACACACCCACGCCATGCTGTATCAACCATGTGGGCTGATGACTGGCAGCCACAATGGCAACTTTCATTAATCACGTGGTTTCATTTGACCTATTGTGATGATATTATTGTGACTGGTGTTGACTGGATAGGCTAAGTTTTGTGGTCCTTGGTTAAACTGCGGAATTGGGCGGCTTTTTACACCTTGCCAAGTTGCCATGGGTGCAGGCTAAAACAGCTGTAAATTGGGTGCTGCTCAGTCCTACTCAGTCCTACTGCTTGTTTTAGTAGGACTGGGTAGTTTTGGGAATGTTTTTAACACACACTCACTACATTGTGACCTGTTGTGAAAATATCATCTGTATTCGACCAATCGATCCATAAATCAGTGCCCTAGGGCAGCCAGTTGGGAGCATACAAAATGATGCCCACTGTGCATCATTTTGGTTGATCGTGAAAATCCACTTAGACATCATGAGAACACGTAAACTCCACGCCTGAATTGCCAATTTTTCCTTAGAACACGTTATACAGAAACCTTTTTGTTGTTTCAAAATAACCGCACATATTCAGAGGATTTGGATATAAATAGACATTCCCACTGGGGAAAATCCTAGTCAACCATGATGATTAATTCAATTTCCGACTGGGTTAACTATTAGCATATACGGTTTGCTAATTACAGTGAGGGGAGGGTCCAACACAATGCCTTAGTTTCTCAGCAGTGTCACTACAACGTTATTGTTTCCATTGCCAGTTTTCCCACATACCAGACATTGTATTCCCACGGTGGGCCCTGGAGCACCATGGCACTCTCTATTTCTATGATCTACCACATAATAAATCATCAGTGCGCGGTCCGTGTGCTTTTAGGTAGTAGCCCAAGATGGTCATTATGAATTTGGAAAGAAAAAAATTCTTGTGTCTTGAAAAGCCAAATTTGAAAACATTTTGCATCAATAATTGACTCTGGGAGAACAGGATGAATAGTTTATGCTGTATGGAGTGGCGAGTTTATGAGTGGTGCAGAGAAAGCGCAGCTTGAGTCATGTGCCACGTAAGGTCAGCTTTTTTTGAGTATGGTTACAGTGAACCAGAACATACTGTACTCAAGATGACATCATTCACTTTACTAGTAAAGGATCCAATCTCTGCCAGCAAACAGTGACTAAAGGGAGAGGGTGAATCGCATCAAAGGCAGTTGCCATTAAAACATTAATCTTCTTCCAGGGTAAATATTTTCTGGATGCCAATTCAACTATAAAAATGAATAAACTAAAAATTAAAAAAGGAGAAAAAAAGGATGCAAGCAGAGTTGACTGAGCAACCGTGGCCAAACATAATTCCATTGAAGGATAATGTTATTATTTATTTGATCTTCAGAGTATTATGGTATGATATGATCAAAGGACAAGTTACTGAAATCAATTAATATTATTTCTAGAAAAAGGAATATAGTGAAGAAATCATGGTGTAAAAAAGTGTAGACACAAAGTGCACCTTGTCCTTAATAATAAAACACTATAATAAAAGCGATATGAAATTTTAATGCCTTCTTGTCTCTGGCTGCTAGCTTTAAGCCTGTTTAATCTTTTCATGTTCCAAGTAAAACACATTTAAGAATCCAATATTTTTATTGGTTGGGCAAACCGTGCTGAAAATGTTTTGATATTCAAGGTCAAGTCTCTCTAAAAAAAACACTTTAAGAATAACAATTCAAATGGAAGTGTTACTGTTAATCGTGTTGGATTTGTGTTGGAATGAGTGTGTAATGTAGCCATCCACCTACGGTCCGCCATCCCACGCCCACACAGAGCCACCGTTAGGCTTCTTCTGTTTTATGCTCCGCTCCGACTGAGTCTGAGCGAGCGCAAAGAGAGACCTTCCACCGTCTGTAACTCAGTCTGCAGCAGCTCCATACTGGCTCGCTTTGATGTCCCTCAAACAGACACTAAAGCCGTTCACTGTGTTTCTGCTAAAATAATGAGAGTCGTGCATTTAAATATTGCGGTGTGCGAAAAGAGCACAGACAACAATTAGGCTGCTGTTCTTTTATCAGTACTTTTACTGAAATGTTACACCAAAAGAACAGTGCTACTGTATATCATCAGAACATGTATTTAAATATCTTATGTTCAAAGACAGACACAGATATACGCTTTACATTAACCATAACCATAATGATTCAATCTGGAATGACCCTTTGTGTGTCTGAATTTATACTGTATAAAACCATTTCCTCTTCAGTCCCAACCTACTAAAACAACAGTACTTGAGCGTAGTCATATTTTATCTAATTGCTCTTGATGTTAACCGCTTCAGAGTCATACGGGATTGTTTACCATTCCATGTGGCAAATGTATTTATGCATGTAATGATTTTCTCTCATCACAGTTAATGTGTAACCTCCAGGTCCCAGGCCTCCTCCAGACCACAACAATCAGGCCGTTAAGAATAATTTACAACAGAGCATTAAAAATACTAGACAAAACATCTGTCAGAACACACCATTGTGGAGTATTGCAGAGGTTACAATTATATTATATTTTGTAACTTAAAATGTATGTATAAATGTACAACCTAGCCTCTGATGTCCTCGGAGGCTCATAGTCCCGCTGCGAACAGTGGGCTCCATCACAAGAGGAGCTGCTGATGGAAATGTGAAGTGCCCCTTAGAAAGAAAACCTTTGGACAGTCGGCCTTTACTGTTCAGGAGCTAAACTGTGGAGCTTGTCTCCGGAGTTGAAACAGGATGTAGATCTGGGGCTTTTAAAAATGAACAAAAGTGTGCTTTAAAAAAAGACCAAGTGTGCAATCCTTTTTAGATTGCATTCAAATGCACTTTGTGTAATGTTGGATTAATAATAATAATAATAATAATAATAATAATAATAATAATAATAATAATAATAATAATAATAATGATGATAATAATAATCCCCCCGACCACCACCAACCATCCACTCACTCACTCCATTCACTCAGGCTTCCTGGTGTTCCCAAACGGTCTCCCATCCACGTACCAACCAGGCCCTTCCCTGCTTCCCTGCTTACCACCACTGAGTATGGCGCTATATAAATAAAGATCTTCTTCTTCTTCTTAACTTCTGAGGTCTGACGGGATCGGGCAGAGCAAAGGCGGTATGGCCCAATGTAATGTTACTGTAAATGTATTTTCTAACTGTATTGCATTTTAAAAGCCCTTCGAGGGACAGACATTGCAAATTAGTCTGTGCTATGAATGTTATAGTGTGTTACTTGTCAATTTTCCACACTTGTCCCTATCAAATACATGAAATAAATAAATGTATGACATGTAAGAGTTAGTGCGTCATAGCACCACAGGGACCTGCCTCACGGCGCGCAACATAAAGATGGCCACTTCAGTCTGGTTGTTGAACCTGCTGGAAGCGTTTTCTAAAGACTGGCACAGGTCTGCGTCTCCCCGAGGAGCTTCATGGATAAAGCCAGATGGCCCTGGGCTTTGTGTTTCCAAGCCTGCCGCGGTGCGCTGGGCCGGGCTGCTCTGGTGATGGTGCAGCACGATCACAGACACCCACAGCTCCTCCCTCTGTTTACATGTGGCAGTCTTATGTAGGGCACTTAAGATGACGATTGTTCTCAAATTTGATCATGTTGCTTCATCTGCTAGAGCATCATGATCACATATGCATGACCGGTATTGGAAAGGTTATGGGCCACTTGTTTTGCAGTTTGTGCTCCATTATGCAACGTTTGTGCTTTGTGTATAGTGTAACCATCAGCTGGTTGTGTGTTAGTTTCCCCTTTGATGTTTTTTAATCAATCTATGTTAAACCTGGAAAATTCATAATGAGATGAAAAATACTTTGTAACCATAACTTCAGATGATTATTCATTCTTTATGGCTGATAACCTTTACTAAGAAACTGTGGTTAAAAAAAGAAAAAAGATCTGAAGATGGTTCTGCCAAATTTACCTTTGGATATCGGCTACCGGAGTGTGCGATGCTGCTTTTTTGATGACTTACGAACCACTAAAGATTTGTAGATGCTCCAGGCAAGTCATTCATCCATCATACTTTTGGTCCCTGTCAAACTTAAAAGCTTCTACTGTCTCTAACACATCGACTCCAAGGACAAAACGTTACTTCCCTGTCAAACACATCCTAAACCACTAACAGGTTCCACAATGAGCGGATAATGACATTCTGGTCATAATGTTTCACCTGATTGTACTTTCAACGCATATACTTGATCATTTCTCTTCAACCTGAGCGTGTAAACTCTGTGATCTGGACTTTCTTTTACGCCAAGGGCAGTGTTATATTTCATTACAGGCTCAAACTTGATTTCTGTCAGTCTTCTCCAAATGTGTTCTTGTTCGGTGCAGATATTGTGGACAGGTGACCGCCGAGGTGCATTTGATCTCACTTCATCTTCCTCTGACAGGTCGTGCACTAGCGTATGGCTGTTATACTGTGTAGTCTCTCTGTTGTCAGTTTCTCCAACATATTCTTCCAGTCAGAAATAAAACTATCTACAACTGCCCCTTCCACATTTCCACATACCTTACAATCCGGCCAACGCTGTATATGAGTGCAAGTCTGGTACATCACACGTACACTACTCTCCTTCACATGTTTCACCGCATTCATTCCCTCCTCGTCGTGTCTGCTGCTGCTGCTGCTGCTGTTGACACATTGATTGAATTGGCAATTACTTCTGGCTAAATCACAGGCGCTTGACATTGCAACACGGATACTGAGCCTTCTTAATTCAGCCTGCTTTTTGTTGATTTTGCCCGAAAAACAATGGACTAATGCGAGTACAAGAGCGCCGTGCATTTCGGAGTGCGATGTCGTTGGAGGGGGGGGGGCTCTCATAGTGGGAGCTAATAGCCGTGAGAGTTTCTAATCCTGGATGAGGGACTGAAGTGATCCCCTTGAGTTTGATGCTTAGCCCGGGCACACAACAGCAAAACATCCACCTACACAGACGAGAGTCGTGAGAGAGGAGTGAGCGTGATTAGACAAGACAAATACCGTGTGTACTAAATCAAGTCCTTATATAATTTTGAGGAAATGTCCCCCACAGGCATCTAAAAATACTTTGTTCATGATTACAATTGTACTGAAATTTTACTGGGGCGTGTGTTTAGAGAAACTTCTTCATTTTGTGACCGGAACATGATGTGATGTACTGGCTGTAATTAAGTGTAGCGCAGAAGGGTCATAAATGCCACAGGAGCTAGAGCTGTATACAAGCAGAGGTATTCTAATCAAATGAAAATTTCCTATGCTATGACCAGTATAAAAAAAAATCAACCAACATGCAATGGTTAAATAACTGAATGTCAGCCATTTCAACACACACTTCCTGACCCAAAAAACAAAAAGGGCGACTCAAGAAAAGAGGCTCTAATGTTTTGTTGGACCGCCTTTAGCTTTGATTACAGCACACATCCGCTGTTTCAATAAGCCATTTAGTGTTGCATTTTTTCTCCAAGATCTCCAAGTATGAGAGATGATGGTAAAGTGTGACTATACGCAAAGCCTTCTCCAGCACATCCCAAAGATTCTCTGGGGATCTGGACTTTGTGGTGTGTGAGAATCATGCTCCCTGAACCACTCTTTCACAATGTGACCCCGATGAATCCTGGCATTGTCATCTTGGAAAATGCCCGTGCCATCGGGGAGGTAGAAATCCATTGATGGAATAACCCTGTCATTCAGGATGTTCAGGTAGTTCAGCTGATCTCATTTTTTGGACACATATTATTACATTATTGTACCTCGCCTCTTTACACAACCGCTAAGTGTTCATTTTTCAGGTCCTGCCTTTGAGCCTGACCTCAACCTCTTCCCAGGACGGGGGGGATGCTCGGTGGCAATATCACCCCTTTGATGAATTACTATCTGAGCTGCACAGTGGCCATATTGAACCTGAATTACTCCTCCTATACATTCCCTGTGATCTGCTGCCTCTCCCACCTCATGAACCTCGATATGCTCTGAAGCCCATACGAGGAGGCTTAATCACCTCTTCAGAAGTCATCATCTTCAAGGTCTAGTGGCTATGCTAGCTAGCTTTATACAGTTGTGCTGACGGGTTTGGGGCAGTGACGTGTCTATCTCGCTGTCAGAAGAGCAGAGTTTGGTTTGAGCGAGGCGAGCGGTCTGGGCCCTCATGTCTCAGAGTATCACTTCAGTCACTTCAGCCTCCTCAGCTCCAGCGTGCACCACCTCAGGCAGGCAATATTCCCTAATGCTTGTATTAGCAGTATGGGCTCTACGCTCTGCAAATACCGAAAAGATTTAAAGGGACAGACTGTAGAGTTGTATCGGGGGGAAAGGATGGCTCAGGGGTAAGATAATCCCTAATATGTTAGCACTGCAGCTGCTAGCGGAAGTGCAGATAATCAGAGGTTCTCTGTGGTACAGATGCCATACACTTGACTTTTTTGGTGTGTTCTTTTGTTCCTATAGTCTTGTTTGATTTCATTCAGATGCAATAAGTGTGTAGGTAACTGTGCAGCCCTATCCTGGTATAGTATCCCGTTCATTAGCGTTTTTTAAGTCAATCCAGATTCCATTTTTGGAATCGCATTCTGAGAGCATTTGGGAACTGTTAAAACTGCCTTGCGACCAGAACTGCAGTCGACAAACACAGCCTGACAACTTTTCCACTCGGTCGGAAAGGCCCTCCCTCAGCCTCCATTAGTGAAGGCACTATACGCCGTTTGAGATGCTCAGGGCTGGACAGCTAACCGAAGACAAACGTTCACAGTGGCTTCAGTTTACAGATGTCATAGGCTAATTGTGGATTTGTGGATTTTTCAGTAATGCTTTTAAGTAGCACAGCTGTGAGAGCAGTTACATTATACTCTTTCTGAAATGTTTTCCTTGCTGTGCTTTCTGAGGCTAAATATAACAGAGAAACTGCAGCCCACTCTTTCTTTATAAAAGTCTGTAGCTCTACCCATTCAAGCCCAAATATGTCTAAAATGCCCTTGTCTTATTCCCTGGAAAGTTACAGTGACACTGGCTACGTCTACATCAGGGGTGTCCAGAGTGCGGCCTAGGGGCCAAATGTGGCCCTTAGACCAATTGTTGGTGGCCATCTCCTGAGAGTTTCATAATTTGAGCTGACGTTATGGTTCCAAGCCTAAATAAAGATGTGGGGCACAGTTTAAACCACTCTAAAATACACCTGGGTGAATGTTTCACTGCAATAGCCACCGATCTTTGTCCCTCCACATCGCATACCCTTCAATATGCAGCCCTCGATAAAAAAGTATGAACTCCCTTGGTCTACATAGTCAGAAAAATCATATAATTGGATGATTAAGATAACTAGGGGTGGGCCATATCGTATCGCATACCGTTACACTGCAATAGCCAACTGTAAAGTGAAAGCAAAATGATACATGGCTGTATGTGGCTCCATACATCTTCCCAACTATTCTTACAACCTTCCCAGTCCCCGCTGAGGAAAAGCAGCCCCATAGCATGATGCTCCCCCCACCATATTTGACACTGGGGATGGTGCACTCAGGACGATGAGCAGTGTTAGGTTTGCTCCATACATAACGTTTTGCATTTGGGCCAAAAAGTTCAATTTTTGTCTCATCTGACCAAAGCACCTTCTTCCACATGGTAGCTGTGTCCTCCATATGACTTCTAGCAAACTTCAAACGGGATTTCTTATGGCCTCCTTTCAATAATGGCTTTCTTCTTGCCACTCGTCCATGAGGGCCAGATTTGTGTAGAGTACGACTTATAGTTGTCCCATGTACAGATTCCCCCAGCTCAGCGGCAGGACGTCGCAGCTCCTCCAGAGTTATCTTGGGGAACTTGGTTGTATTTCTTACCAGTGCTCTCCTTGTTCGGTCTGTTAGTTTAGGTGGACGCCCATGTCTTGGTAAGTTCGCAGTGGTGCTATACTCTTTCCATTTCCGAATGATGGATTAAACAGTGCTCCGTGAGATGTTAAAATCTTGAGAAATCTTTGTATAACTTAACACTGCTTTAAACTTCTCCACAACTTTATCCCTGACCTCTCTGGTGAGCTCCTTGGCCTTCATGATGTTGCTTATAGTAACCAATACACTCCGACCATAGCTCTGAGACCCTCACAGAACAGCTGTAATTATACTGAGAGTAGATTACACTCAGGTGGCCTCTATTTAATGGTTAGGGCAAGGTGTGAACTTTTTGCAGTCATTAGGAATGTTATAAAGGCAATTTAATGCACTCAGAAAATGCTGTATGAATACTTGTGCACGCCCCACTTTTCACTTTTCTGTTTTTTGAAAATAACTAAATCATGTATCATTTTGCTTTCACTTCACAGTTGTCTGTTACTTGTTGGGAACTTTCAGTAAAAAATTCAAAATAAATCTTTATGTTTATGTTCAGTGAAGGTACTTGATTCATCTTCTGTACTCAGTAGTTGAAGTCTTCGAACGTTTCACCTCTCATCCAAAAGGCTTCGTCAGCGACAAAGGTCCCACTCTGCTCGCAGCTGAATATATAGACCAACGGGGAGGAGTTAGGGTTGGCCCGTCTCCTCCCCTCTAATCACAGCTACTCTCACCTGTGGGTAAACACCTTTGAAGTGGAGCGTCTCTAACGATCTGCTCACCTCAGTATCGGTCAGTGCTGTCCTATTCATAGATGATCACTGCCCATTATCTGTCCTATTCATGGCTGATCACTGCTAATTTCCTGCCTATTGTTCTTTTGTTGGCTGAGGTGCCGTCTCCTTGGACTGGCCCCGCCCTGTCGGTTTCTCCCGAAGGAGATTGGAGTACAGTGTTGGGAGATTAAATCTGAGCCCACCATTCCAGTTCATGGAGGGATTTTCTTTCTTGACAAAAATAGCTTCTTTAACTCCTCTTTCAAACCAACGTTCTTCTTTAGCTAAAATGTTGACCTCCCCGTCCTCAAAGGAGTGGTTGGAGGCTTTGAGATGGAGGTGCACCGCCAACTGAGGGCCGCTTGTGCTTTCTCTTTGGTGTTGATAAAGTCTCTTCTGTAAAATTTGTTTAGTTTCTCCAATATAATGTTGTTTGCATTCTTCTTCTTTGCATTGAATAGAATAAACCACATTGCTTTGTTTGTGGCTTTATGTTTATGGTTGTAAACATGACAAAATGTGCAAAGGTTCAAGGTGTATAAGTACTTTCGAGAGGGTCAGGATCAGAAATGTTATTATGGGTATAAAATAAAACAGCTTCTTATTAACTTTACTGACAAGAGAGTAATTTGTGGCTTCCAGACACTTTCAAAAGACCTGCTGTACTTCAGCTCAGTGGGACCCTTTGACAAGCTGGTTACTGTTTAAGGTGAGATCACCTGACGGATGTGGGATTGTTTTATATAGTGTGTAAACAAATGGTTTACATCCTACCTCACAGACAGGACATTCATGGTAAGTGTGGATACTTGCTCCTCTAAGGTCCATAAAATCACATGCGGTGTGCCCCAGGGTTCGATTTTAGGCCCAGTGCTTTTTAACTGCATTTTAGATATCAAATCCTGGATGGCAGAAAACGTTCTCCAGCTTAACCAGGACAAAACTGAAGTTTGAGTCATCAGTCCTAAGGCCCAGAGAGAGAAACTTTTACCCAAACTACAGTCATTGTCTTTTAATCCTTCCTCACAGGTGAAGAACCTGGGTGTGATTTTTGACTCTGAGCTGACTTTAATTCCACACATTAAGAATATCACAAAGATAGGTTTTTACCATCTAAAGAACATAGCCAGAGTCCGCCCCATTCTCTCTCGAGCCAACACGGAGACGCTAATGCATGCTTTTATCACCAGTCGTATTGACTACTGTAATGCCCTGCTTTCTGGTCTTCCCAAAAAGAGTATCTCAGGTTTACAACTTTTACAACATTCAGCAGCTCGTGTCCTGACGAAGACCAGGAGGCGGGACCACATTACACCGGTTTTAGAGTCGCTGCATTGGCTCCCCGTGTGTTTCAGGATCGATTTTAAAGTTCTTTTAATGGTTTTTAAATGTCTTAATGGTCTTGGTCCTTCTTATCTTTCAGAACTGCTTTTTCCTTATGAACCTTCACGGCCCCTTCGCTCCTCTGGCAGGGGTCCCCTAGTTATTCCTAAAGTTAAAAAAAAGACTCACGGCGAGGCGTCTTTCCAGTGTTACGGCCCTCGCCTCTGGAACGACCTGCCGGAGGAGCTCAGGACCGCAGAGAACGTTCATGTTTTTAAGAGCAGACTCAAGACCCACCGTTAGCTTTTAGCTTTTAACTGATATGTATTCTTCCTATTTATTTATCCCAGCACCTTATAATTAAGTTAATTGATGTTTAATTGTTATTCATATTTATTTTGTATTTATGTATTTTACCTCTCGGTCTTATTTTAGTGATCCTATTATTTGATTAAACTTTTTATTTATTTTAACAATTTTTATGCTCTCCCAGTTTCCTCTGGAGGCGCCCACTGCCTCGGGAGCAGGGATTGGCTGTGGCTGCTGGGGTGCTGTCCTGTGGGTGTCTGGATGGAGGTGTGGTGTTTCTACCGCGCCTCCTCCGGGCGCCCGGTGTTGGTGCCTTGTGGCTGCAGCCGAGGTGCCGCTCCCGATGCAGACGGCTCCTTGGATAGTGTTTCCTTACCTGGTTTATCTGTACCCAGCCTTACCTCAGCCTTATCCCAGCCCTATGTCCATTGCGTCCATTGTTTTTCCTTGAGTGTGTGTGGTGTGCGATGTGATTGTGTGGTGTGTCTCTGGGAAGGTGGATGGGGAGAGTGTGAATACAACGTGTTTGTATTTGTGGGAGGAGGTGGATGTGAGAGAATGTTTTTAAATCTGTAAAGCACTTTGTGTTACATTTCATGTAACACAACGTGTTTATAAATAAAGATTGATTGGTGATTGATTAATAACATGTTTTTTGGGGAAATCTGTGGCTTTCTTTGTATGTCTGGAATACATTGGCTGTTACCAATATCTTGTAAAACTGTAATCTACTGGCACCTGTAGAAATATATTCCCCCCTTGAAAAAATTGGTGATGTGGTCAATGTTTATTGTATCTGCTGTATAGTACTTCGGTCGGGTGTCCTCATAGAGAGATGGAGAATTTTGCATTGTATAACTCGTGTTGTCTTAGCTTGTGTGCCATGGATCCTACACTACCAGAGTTGTCTAGTTACACCTTCCATTGAGCGTTTACCAGCCGCTGATAAAAGTGGTAACATGCACACAGGTTCGCAATTAACAACCTCTCTACCACTAGTTTAGCTGCCTTCAACATGCATCCACTTACTGTGTGCAAGTGAACCTGTCATGTGCTAGATGCTGCAATAAGGTTCAGCTTCAGTGGGTTGTCTCTAAGACAAATGCGTAGTACGCCACATGATTGTGGTCTGGCTAGTAGTCATAGATTTCCCTCTTACAAGTATTATGAGCTGCCAGCACAGTTTAAAATCGGCTGGTTTTGTAAAACAGATGTGTGCTTAGAAAATTTACTTTTGTTTTGACTTTGCTATGGAGGGTAGTTTTTTTCTGTTTCTAGTAGAAAAATGCTCATCTCACTTTTTCATTTTCGTGGGGAGAGAAAATCACCCTTAGCACCAAACATCTTTTGTTTGATGCCACTGCCAGCCGCACTGTCGGACAAATGCATTCATTCGGCTAGATCTCTTTGAGCTGCTGTGGAATTCAGTCTCATTATCCGCAAGTCAGATGTTAATCAAATCCTGTTAAGGTGCACCACTGTGAAATAGAGGAATACGATAGTGTAATTAAGATGCATCAGGGGTCTTTCTGCCCCAAGCTGAAGAGGGGGCCGACTAGAGCAGAGTTACAAAGAGGAGTGATACTTCAAAAATTAGGGTCATTATCATTATTATTACTTTGTTTGTTTGGCTCATAAGCTTTAAAGAACAGTTCAGGTTGCAAGGGGGTATATACACAACACTCAGGACAGAACAGTGTTCCGCCATATGTGCAGCAGTCTTAGTACCCACACTTAATTTTACCATTGACATTTTAATGCAGTTTTACGGCCTGAATTGCAAAGCCAGGTGCTAAATTGCAAGTACGTACCACTTAAAATTAGTTCATGCCAATTTATAGCGTGTTGCACTTGATTTATTATTAGAAACTGTGTGTATAATTAGTGGTGCAAATTAGACATGTAGATGAGTTTGCACTGGACCTTTTAGCGTTTATAACATCTCACCACTTTAGAGTGCACCATCTATTGTATTTCGCGTGTGCACAAACGCTCAGTAAATCAGTTCCATTTCAATCCCACAATAAAATGTTAGTATTTTTTATTATTTTTTTTGGGTTACAATTATGAACTTGTTGTAAAAAGTACCATCATGGCCATGTGTGCCAAATCAACAAGAAGCCTGAAAGCCACCAAAAATTTATCTGAGGGCAGCATTTGGGCACCTCTGCTATATATATCGCATATTAACTAATTAAGTAATCACTGATTTATAAAGGATTAATGTACAGCTAGACTGAAATAAAGGGCAGAACTGATTTTATAAGAGCAAATGACCGATCAGATACCCTACCCTCTACAATTAATCGATGCCAATGTAACCTGGCATTGCTATTCTTAATAACAGTGTATCAATACTGTATGCATTATATTATACAGACCAGGTTTAGCCCATATGCCTCGGATTAAGCTATGGTGCTATAGGTTCGCTCCCAACAGCTGCTTCTTTGTTCTGGTGACTGTCCAGTGTCCACTGCACCCTCAGGCTACAGGGACATGCCTTCAGACTGACGAGTCTATGGGATTGTTTTTATGTGCCAATATCCCATTATCTAAACATCCGTATCCTCACCAGCAGTCAGCTTCTGTGGGGCCTCGCGAGGAGATGGCACCTGTTGCCCCTGCTGAAACAAATGAGAGCAGACAGAATAAGTAAATAATGGTCAGAATTCATGACCTGAGCCGGAGCAGGAGCCTCAGAGGGACACCGGCCGCAGCAGACACACACACACGCACACACACACACACGCACACGCACACACACACTGTTGGCACATGACACACTCTGACTGTCCTGCGGCACTCTCTGTGGGTGGCACCCGGGAGCTGCACTGGACACAAATACACTCTGCTAAAAAATGCATAGCAGTGAACTGTCAGGATATGTCCTGCAACAACTGCCAATAGTTTGCATATTGATTGAGCAATGCTTCATACCTATTTTTTAAATGTGCCTTGTAAAAGTTGTGGAAAAAGTGTCCGACCCCACAATCAGGGGGTAATGCTGGATTTCTGTTTTGAAATGTGTAAACTAATTTTACCAAATCAGTCCCTGTGGCTATACACAGTTGTTATATGGTTAAAATAATAAGAATGATTTTATTTTGGGTAAAGATGGGACACACCTGATGTAGAAGCCTGCATGTATGGCCGCTGAGACCGAGTGGTGCCCGACCTGTGGCTGATCCTTCATTTCCTTTCTAATCCGCAGTGCCGCACACATGTCCCCATTGAAGGAGTATTCCCCTGGGATTGGCCTACATACCTGCTTACTCCTACTGACCGCTCACGTCACAGTCACACACACCCACATCCCGGTACACTCCTCCGGCATGTGCACACTCAGCTCTCCCCGGCGCGTTTGGCTCTCTCCATGTTGTAATCTAAATAATGCTGATTGTTAGGTTTTTAAGCTCAAGTATCACCGCATTGAGCACCACTTTGCGCTGTGAGTGCGTGCTAGTAACTTCGATAATAGCAAGCAATAATTTACATTTGTTAGCATTGGCAGTGTGTGCTCGGGAAAGGTTTTTCAACCTCTTTAATTTTATTAAATTTTTTTCAGTTTTTTTTTTGTAGCACTCCGATACACAAATCTTTTCCATTGAATAGGTACCTCCTTATAACTTACACCAGCTGTACAATGGCCAGGTGTTTCCCTATAGCTGCACAAATCCACCCACACTCACCTCATATTAGGCACTGTTCCCGTGTGCACTCGTTCATTAATAATACATGCCGACCCGTGGCTCCCCTAACCTTCACTAGTGACAAATTCATCCTGACCTCTGCTATTATGCCTCATTAGAGTTTCTGAGCTTCAGCACATGTTGGACTGTGATGACCGTCTTACTTTGGTTGTCATGTGCCATCTATTTAACCTTTTTCATAACTGCAGTTTGTTTTGTGCTCTGAAAGTTGGAGCTAGATGTCGATTGCTGTGCTCTTAATTTAAGTGTCTGTTAATGATAATCTGATTGGGATAAAATATGAAATGAGCAAAATTGAAAAAACAAAACAAAATCCACAGTCAAAATAAATGGGTTATAGCAGGTATGGGCAAACTTTTCAACATAGGCCAAACAAAACAGCAGCATGTTGTTCTTCACCCTTGTTGGCCTCTGCATTTGGGGCTTGGTCATGTTTGTGGGACGGATGAATCCTTTCAATCCCTTTTTTTTTTTTTTTTAATAAGATGGTTTATTGACAAAGCCACTTTAGTCTTAGCACTAAAACAGTAGATAGAGTACTGTATTTGTTTGATTATTTAATTATTGTTGGATATATTGTCTTTCTATCATTACATAGCTTGCCACATTGAAAAGGTAAACATTTCTCATGAATCTTATTTATGTGTCTTGTAAAAGTTGAGTTATAAACCTTTTGGATTTGTTGACTTTATTTTGTCCTCTGCATTTGAACCATCCTTTAAACAGTGCCTTAGAGCAACCTGTCGGGCCATGGATGACTGCAGTCCAGCGTCCGGAGACCCAGACCTTAGGACAAGATCTTAGTTAGGAATTCCAAGGTATAGGATTAGTTTACTGTGCATGTTATAGCAGAAACCAGAGCACCCGGTGGAAACCCACCCAGACACGAGGAGAACGTGCAAACTCCACAAAGAAAGGCCCACCCCATTGAACCTGGTTACTCCTCGCTGTGAAGCAAGAGCACTAACCACTGCGCCACCGTGCCACAGTGTAGGTCTAAAATATTAAATATTAAATCCTGAAGACCTGAGAATGGGTCTTTGCGCGCTTCCCTGTGGTTGCTCAGAGGTTGCCCGAGCTTTTAAAGTGCCCTTATATATATATGGGTATCCAATTAGGCTGTGTCAATCACAAGACAATGTAGCACAGTCCTATTAGGCTGCACATGTGTATTTGTCACATTGAAATTGATCATCCCTTTCAAACTGACTCCCATCTTAGTGTCATTGAGCTCCTGGAGAAAGATGGAAACTATGAGTGGTGCCTTTAATGACATTTGGTGACATTTCTGGACCTCTGCGTGTGGTCTTCCTCTGACCGTGCAGAAGTGTGGGGGGAGAGGATCTCACTGTGCCTGACTGACAGGGGAGACACTCTAACACCAGATTTTCTGAGAGCCATAAGCATACATGTTTTTGTACACATTGCTGCTCATCTGCGAATGTAAGACAGAAAAAGCAGAAGGTTATAGATAGAGTTTTCAAAAGGTAAAGGTTCCCCGTTACCGTCTGTTCAAGCTGTTTGTTTTGCAGTTCTGTTCCCTCCTCGTATTGTGTGGGTGTGTGCACTCCCATGGGTCTTGATAGGCGCTTTGAAATTCTCAACTCTTTGGCTCCCTCTATGGGCAGCTGGGCCGCCCTGTAGAAGACCTCTTTCTAATTAATGATCAAGGATAATAACAGATAATTTGTGGTCACAATTAAGATCTTGCTGTTGGACCTTTTTAACAGTGTTGTGAGGTCTTGGTTGAATAATAAAGTCCATTGGGAATCTCTCTCAGGAAAGACTATCGAGTGAATCCCATGTTTCCTTGTTAAGCTGTATGTGGATCACTTATGTAGACCTACTTTTCACTGTATGTGTGAAATAAAGAGATGCAGTGATGCAGCACTATACAGCTACAAGCGCTGAAGATGTCTGCTGTGTTACGGCAGATATAATAATCAGTGTAATGTATATTATTACATTTTAATTTTCAGGGCATCGCTCATGAAAATGAGAAGGCAGAAAATATATTTAAACCTCTAATTATATAAATCATAGATAAATAAACATCTATTTGAATCCTAGTTAATAAATTAAATTTATCATACAATTTAGTGAGAGCCCCTATTTTAAATCTATCTTTTGCCATACTATTGACATTTTCAGCACTTGAGACATAGACTGTTATGGGATCAATTATCAGGACAGATGCTAAATAGTGAGTGAATAAAATATGCTATTTTATGGCCATCTCGCACCTGTTTTACAGTAACATTTAAAATGATTTGTATTACACTTTTAGGGCCACAAATCTTATATGTAAAAAGTGCTATGTGAAAAATGCACAAATTACAATGGTGCTCCACTTTTGCACATACCACTTGTTTTGCATATGAGGTGGTAAATTACTTCTTTTAGTGCAATTTACAAAATTAAGATTGATCAATATCAAATTGTATGACAACCTCAAGGGGCTGCTTACGGAATGTATATAAACGTTCTATGACTTTTGAGACACTGAACATAGCCTATTCTTTTCTCCAACTTTTTCTACACAAGGCAAAAGATGTTGTTAAAATGAATAAATCATGAAAAACACTGGACAATGACTAGATGTTTAGCAACTTAACAGCCATTTGTTCATGAGCTGAGAAAAGCAGACAAAGCCCATGGAAAATAACATAGGGTTTTGCCAAATTATAAAATAATGTGTTTCCTTTTGGATTTTTTTCCTATGATGTACCTGTTTTGTTCATTGAAGCTGTAACCAACTAATGGGATTCCTACTTCGCCAGTGTAAGATAGTGCACTAGTTAGTGCATTTAGATCATTCGCCAACCTAATCCCTTTTAGCTTGCCCAGTTTGTGACTGATCCGCTCTCGCTCTCAAGTGACATACATTGCACACCGTGGGAGAGGCCTCTACGGAACTGCTATTAAACTGTGTATAAGACCTTTTCCTCAGGGCTCACCAACAGTGCCCAATGCCTCATTATTTTGAGGGCCATCATGATGGCTGTCACTCACTGTCATGGACATTCATATTATATAACTCCTTGTAAGAAGGTTCACCTGCTTTTTTACACCCCACTGTGGGACATTGTCCATATAAATGAACAAACAACACCTCTGACTGATGGCATGTTCACACAAATGCTAGTGTTCGGATGCAGTTGGAGCACTTCCAGTTAACAGATGCATTTAGTGATCTGATTGTTGCCAATGAATGAGTAATTTTATATTCTGCCCAGAAGCCCTGGAGTAAGTCAATGTGACTTCAATCTCTCAGTTACAATATATGTTAACTGATTCAGGAGCCTAATCTGTTGGAGTGTGTGCAGGTACAGCTGATGGGGCTGGTTGGACATGTAAAGATGGTTTTAATTATTGGAGAAAGTGATAGTTAAAGTGCATATGACAAGTTAGGCTACCCAACTCAGCAGATATGTTTATTATTTTACTGCTGTATTTAAAAAAATGTAAAACAAGAGGTAAACATTACATAGCTGTCATACTGTATTTAAGGGCCATGCTATTGTCTAGACTTCACTACATTTTGGAACCTAAGAATTAATGTAATTGAATTTTTCCCTCATAAATCGTTTATTGCCACATCAAAATTATGATTTATACTTTTCACAGGAGCATTCCATCAAACTATGTTGTCTAAAGACTTACTAAGGGGTTAAATGGTGAAGACAAATTGTCCCTTGAATGACATTAGAGCGAATAATGATGTTCTTCGGTTGTTTGTCTCTGACTTAGCAAACAATGTTTGTGTAAAAAGTGTTTCATAAAATGACTGCCTATTAATTTATGTCCCACAATCAAGATCAGTTTAAGAATACTGGTAACAGGTGCAATGTAAAATAGTGATAAATCACAGAGAGCAAAGTGTCATTTTTATTTAAGCTATGAGTCAGGGTTAAATGATCTCATCTCTCAACTAACGATTATTTTGGTAAACGATTCATCAACAGCTTGTTTTTACTATTAATTGATTAATCGCTTGGCTGTGAAAGGCGTATGAACATTTTATTTTTTCAAACTTTTTACATCACAAAGCCACAAGGCGCGCCACTTGAGGACATGTTGATGGAGTAAACTTAAAGTGAATGTTTTTAGGAGGCTCTTAGTGCTAATTCTGCTTTTTGATTGGATGAACCACAGACAGATATTTATGAAATGTACAATGTACAAAACACTACATGTCCTAACAACCTTTTCATGTTATGTAATTTGCTCTATTTGAGTCTGTGTTTACCAGAAAATGTTTCAGCCCTCTCAGCTCACTCCTCCTTTGTGACTGTTAACCTCTCACCAGTTAATGCTGTTACCAATTCACCAACAAGATAAAAAGCCTAACTTGTCCCTTTTGTACAGCAGTTCCAAAGTCCCAGCACGGTCAGCCTTGTCTTGTTTTCTTTTTTTTTTTACTGTATAGTATAGGTCAGGACATTATAACTATCTTTCAATTCTTAGTCAACAGGCATCTGCAGTATATATAGACTGGATTAGGTTTGTGTCATATTGGTTTTAAATTTGCAAAATAAGACTGAAGTGAGAAGTAAAAAATATTTTTAATCTATCCATTAGTTGCTTTGTTGAACGATTATCAATTAACTTTATGAACCCGTTTATTGTTTATTACCACAACACCACAACAGTAGGCGTAATAACTTATCAATGTTGCCTAGTAATGCCTACCCCATTCTACGTATTAAAAGCTGCTTTTTTTCCATTCAGTTTATATATTTGATTATATACTCTAGGGAAAAAAAGATCTTAATGTTGTTGTTATTTGTTTTGTGTTGTGAAACCTTGAATGTGAAGAGAGAGCATCCTTCTTTGTATGGACCACAGGACTTCAGTGTGAGGGTGGAGTTGCAGGCACAGCCCACGATGTACAAGCTTAAACTCGACATGAATAATTTGCTACTCTCAGCTCTGCTTTGACCTCGCCGCTCCGTCCCTTCATCCACTCCAAGATGTTCCGTACAAGTCCCCATAAGATAAGATGAGGGGAGACACGCTAATGTGACAAGTTAATTTTTAAGATTGTATTCTATTCATTTCTATCATTTCATAGAAATATAAAATGTTAGGTGGTCACTCCCACTTCTATATTATTATTGATTGTTTTAAATTATTATTATGAAGTTTAATTTCTGTATCTATCATCATGTGATGTGACTATGTGAACTATCTTAAGAGAAGCATTTCTTGGGGAGGGTTAAGAGTGTCCCGTGGTGCAGGAAACACGCTGGATACTGGTTAGTGACAGTTTTGTTCATGTGAAAGAACAGCGCAGATGGCCATTTCTGAGACGACTGCACCTGTTTAAATATAGCTCCTCAGTGAGGCACTTGATAAAGATAAAAACAAAGGAAGTCTATCTGTTTGGCAACGCACAGGCTTCACCAACACTTCACTGTCTCACATTCAGAGAATACAGTTTGAGGGTTTGGGCACAGTCGGAGAGACTTCAGTCAGAATAGGCATGAAAAAAAATCTTGATTGTTGCCATCTTTGGAACAGTTTATTTGTTTAGCCAAACCTTTGTTCTAGCATTTAAATTCTGATGCATTTGTACAAGTTCATTTAAATCTAAAATGTTTTAACTTTGTGATTCTTTTTACTGTTTTGTTTGTTTTTGCTTTCACATCTTTGTCTGCTTTACGTGATGTTTTGTGTATCTAACAAATCACTTTAACTGTCAGAATTGTGGAAAAAAATATTAATCAATGTTTTCTTGGCATCTTCTTAGCCCTATGCACACTCCTCCTCCTTTTCCATCCTCTCATCTTCTTGTGGTAAATTTTAGCTTTGCCTCCCACCACCCACTAGGGAAGGTTCTGCATCACTTTGGTCTAAGCTACATGCTTTCATGGTTTATAAAAATGAAAACACACATGATTTTACAGTTTCAAAATACTGAAGGAGCTTCTTGATGAAAGCGAATTCAGTGACTACGTTTCCTTCTCTTGTGATGAAACTCTGACAATGCAAGTCAGATCACGTGTATTCACGTGTGCGCAATTGTTCTCAAGTGGTACGGTGTCAGGACCATAGACTGTGATATTAACAAGGGACTTCTTGTGGCCTACTTCTTCCTGAAACCGTAAGGAAGTAGCAGCTGGCTCCGGAGGTCCCTGTCTCCTATGGCCTTGCCATTCAAACTTTTTTTGCCCTTATGTAAGTCAATATTAAAAAAACAGGCTTGTGATTCTTATCTCAAAGTGTTTTTCTTAACATGTGCAACAAAACAATAAAATCCTCAATTAATCCTATTCTAAATCATTGAGCTGGCTCCAAAAAACAGCCAAATTGCTAACATGAACAATCTCCAGCTAAAGAATATACAGAATAATGATGGGCTTTTCTATTTGTGTTTGTGTTTCAGAAAAAAGAATGGCTGTGCTTGAACTGCCAGACACAGAGAGCCCTTTCCGGAAGTTTGGGAGATATTCCTACACCCGTTCCACAGCCGACGGGGTCACCTCGACATCCTGCCCCAGTCAATCAACATTCACCTGCGCAGCAAAGCCCCAATCAGGCCACAGGGCTTAGGCCCACAGGTCCTCACCAACAGCGAGCTCCGGGTCAGCAAGTAAGTGCCCCACAGACCAAGGGGGCCAGTCAACCCTCCCTTCAGAGTAAACCTTCTTCCCAACCCAAACACTCTTCCCAGCCTCCTGCTCCATCCAAGGGCACAACCCAACCCCCTGCTCAGAGTAAGGGTTCAGGCCCAGCTAAAACACAGCCTATTTCTCAAGTGAAGGGACCCAGCCTGGCCAAAGGCCCCGCACAGCCCTCTGGAGCAAAGGCTTCCCTTGCCTCTGGGAAAGTAACACCTCAGACCAAGACTTCTACAGCTCCGACCAAAACGACACCTGCTCAGTCCAAAACTACAAGTAACAACCAGGCGCGCAAACCTCCTCAGGGCCAGGAGAAAACCAAGACCAGCTCCAAACTCACAAAAGAAGATGTCAAGACTCCACCAAAGAAGACAGTGGCAGAGCCTGTACCTTCGCCTAAAGACAGAAAGATTGATGAGGATACACAGATGTCAAGGCACCAAGTGAGCTACCTGCAACGTCTACAACATCATCTTTTTCACTGTTTTTCAGTATTTTTTTATATTTTTCATTTTTTCGTTTTTTCATTGTATTGTGGTTTTTGAATACCATTTACTTGTCATCATCAGGTTTTCGTCTTCTTCACAACTGGTGTCTTTCCGTTTTTAATTTAAATATTTTTCCCAACCAAGCATTATGTGACACCACATGATGAAGCATTTACAGCATGGTCACCTCTCTGTCATGATTCAAAGAATATGATGGAAAAGGCTTTCACCCAAACAACATCAGTGCCATATTTAAATGTCTTACGTGATACATTTTGTTACATTCATTTCTGTCTATTAACCACTGAAGGGCTAAGTCAGTCGTACTGTTTAATATTACAGATGAGAGACACATAAACAATAATGACAATACTATTTCATCATAGGATTGACTTTATCTTCAAGTGGTTGTAACTATATGTAACTGCTTTGTGGCATAAATGTTAATAGAAATGTCTCTGATTATGTCTTATACTAATTTAATGTAACTGTAAAATGTTGGTATGATACTAATAGTTGTTTTAAAAAGTAAATCATTCAGTCATAGTACCTTTTCACCACCAATTGCTGACTCACACACACCACATTCATAAATAATGGATAGTAGATATTCACAAAGGAAAATCACTAATCCAGAGCAATATTCTTACTTGTGCAAATGTCGCACCATACATTTTTTTGTAACACATTTTTTCCCTTTCTTCTTTCAGGACTTCACCAAATCAAGTACACAGAGTTTGAGTGACACTGGCTACTCCTCGGATGGCATCTCCGGCTCCCTGGGCGAGATTACGGGCCAAATCCATGAGGAAGGCATTAAACTCAATGCCTCAGTACCCTCAGATATCACCAAGCTGGAAAGCTCCATGAAGCCTCTGCTGGAGCCCGAGCTGAAGAACAGGCCCCACTCACTCTCTGTGGGAGTCTACAGCCCGGAAGACGATGCAGCAAGAGATGAATCAGAAGATGACCTCAGCTGCAAACTTCGACACGATTATGTAGAAGACAGCAGTGAAAGCGGTCTCTCGCCGTTACCAGTCAGACAGAAGAAATCACACAAAGACCTAACAGATGAGGAGTCAATGAGGAGGCAAATTATGGAAATGAGTGCAGATGAAGACGAAATGGAAGAGTATGGGACACAGAAAACTAAGAGAACACACAAAAGCAGTGGTGATCAGGGTAAAGAGAGGCGACGGCTATCCCATCAGTCCAACAGCTTTGAGGATGACCCCAAGGCGGCCGAAGCGCGAACAGAGGAAGATGGTTCATTGGCTCAGGGCGGTCTGAGAAGATTTAAGACAATTGAACTCAATAATACCAACAGTTACAATCGTGACATTGAGCTTAGCACCGAACACGACTTGAGGGAACCGGAGCTTGAAATGGAAAGTCTGACAGGTACGCCAGAAGAAAGATCCAAGGGGGACTATTCATCCACTCTGCCTGCAACTACACCAAGCTACAACTCTGGGACCTCCCCCACATCTGTATCCTCTATGGAGGACGACAGTGACAGCAGTCCTAGTCGTAGGGCGAGACTAGAGGAGGCAAAGCAGCAGAGGAAGGCCAGACATCGCGCCCATGGGCCATTACTTCCCACAATTGAAGATTCATCAGAAGAAGATGAGCTTCGGGAAGAGGAGGAACTTTTAAGGGAACAAGAACAAATGAGAGATTTAGAGCAGCAACGGATTAGGAGTACTGCACGAAAAGCCAAACGGGACAAGGAGGAGCTGAGGGCGCAGAGACGCAGGGAAAGATCAAAAACTCCTCCCAGTAATCTCTCCCCTATTGAAGATGCTTCTCCAACTGAGGAGCTACGGCAGGCTGCTGAAATGGAGGAGCTTCACAGATCGTCATGTTCCGAATACTCCCCTTCCATGGACTCTGAAGCTGAGGGCTTTGAGGGGATTGCTGGGAAGTTATACAAATCCGGGAATGAGTACAACCTCCCCACTTTAACAACTCTATACTCTCCCACAGAAAAAAATGCTGCAGTGTCGCCATCTGATAAAACGCTCAAAAGTGCAGAAGAGGTTTATGAGGAAATGATGAGGAAAGCACAGATAATGCAAAGGCAAGGGCATACGGTTCAGCAGAAAGGCACCGAAAGCAAGTCAACTCTTGATCCTGGTGGGGCTTTGACTCCTGGTTCAAGTCCGACACAGATTGCAGCTCCAGTTTCGTTCTCCTCAACAGATCCTAGAATCCCAGCTGCACAACATTTATCCAAAGAAACACAAAACCGGATGATGACCCAAAGTGCCAAAATTGAAGGTGTTGTTGGAGTGTCCACAACAAAGGCCCAACCTGCCACCACGAGACAAAGCAGTCACCAAAGGCCAGCTCAGACATCCCCAGAACCTGCATCATCCTCTTTTACCACCAAAGTCTTCTCCCTCTTCAAAGGTCCAAGCCCTCCTGTTTCTCCAACTGTTTCTCCAGCCCAAAGCCCAACACATGCACCGTCTGTCCGGCCTTCAAGTGGCAGGCAGTTGCCCTCTGTTCCTGGAGGCCATACAGCTGCAGCAACACAATCACCACAAAGAGCAATGTCACCGAGGCTTGCCCGCCAGCAATCCTCTCAGGAGTCTCCCGTTATGGTCATTACTCTGGCTTCTGAAACAACTAGCTCTGCCAGGCCACAGACTGTAAATTCTTCCACTTCTCCACTGTCATCTCCAACACAGGCCAATTATAAAACCCTTTATAGCACACATGTTCAACCCCCAAGTTCTCCTAAGCATTCAGTTAACGTTGGTATTAGCACTGTTAATACACAGGAATCAACTTCAATGGAAATTATCTCAAATGTTGCAGGCACCTCAAGTTCAAATGTGGTAGATCTGAGAGCCCCATTGCGATCTGCTCCAATCATAATGACAGATCAGGGGATGGACTTGACGTCTTTAGCCTCTGACACAAGGCGATATTCTGGAGGAGCGGATCAGCTCTCAGGTCGCCACACTGCTGTACAGCCTCTTATTATGAATCTGAACGCACAGGAGCAGCCACATGTATTGGTATCGACGCCCACTACTGTTAGTGTAACTGTAGCTGGTGTTGTGTTCATGTCTCCCTCCAAGACACCAGTTATCTATGGAGATCCTTTGCAAAATCGTGTTGACTTGGGGCAAGGGGTTGGCTCAGCTGTGTGTTTGACTCAAACTAAACCATCAATCAATGACCTGTCCATTCCCAAAATTGACGCCTGCCTTGAAAACCTGGGCCTACAACAACAGCAGTTACAGCTGCAACAACAAAAACTCCTTCAGCAGCAGCAACTTCTAGAACAACAACTTCAGCAACATCATCAACAGGCTTCCTTTGCTCGGTACAATCTAGCAAATCAGGTACCACCAGTTATGAAGAAAGACCTCGCAGATAGTCAAACGAATAGCGCTCAATCTGTAGTCACAGCAAGTGTCACAACTAGACCAGTCGTTCCACAGTCAGTGTCTGGAGCTGTTACCTCTGCTCCTCAAGACAATTACGGTGGAGTTGCCTTAGAACTGAAAAATAAGCCAACAGCAATGAACCTATCGACTGGTAAACCTCATGTTATGATGGTACAGCTTGATGAGAAGAGTACGTTGCAAAATAACACAGTTACTCAACTTGTAAAGCCAGAAGAGCTTCCTCCCCAGGTGTTGGATCTCACTGGACAGCTTAAACCAGAAAACCAAGCTGCTTGTTGTGATGTTGTTTACAAGTTGCCATTTGCCAGCTCCTGTGCAGGCTCATTTGGGCAGAACACAGCCGATAAAAATCCTACCACAGATATTTCTCCAGCACCTAATCCTCCACCTCCACACTTAAGTGCTGGCCAGCAACAACAACAAGTTCAATTGTCAAAAGGTATGACAGAGGAGCACAAAGCACTTGCTATTAGAAGAATACAACCATCTATGTCTGATACACACCTGCCTTCAGTGACAGATGGGAATCAGTATCAGAGTAGGGTTGTACAGGAAGGGGCTGCAGTAGATTTTAGTGGAATAAATCAGGCATATGAGGGTGGCTATATAGGCATAGGGGGACAGTACGGCTCTTACACAGACTTGCGTCAGGATTATTCAAGTTCTTCTCTACCACTCCGCAGATATGGCTCCTTATCAAATATCAGTTCTGATTACAACTATAGTGCACAAAACCTATCTGGGTCCCAGGACTCTAATCTTGCACAGTATAGTGCCACCACTGCAAGAGAGATTAGTCGTATGTGTGCAGCTCTTAATACTGCAGACCACATGGGAAGATACAGACCCAGCATGGAATTGGTTCCTTATGGAGCAGGTAGAGGTGGTTCATTGGGCAGGCTAAATCTACAGCATAGTTTGGCATCAATAAGAGCCAGTCTTCTATACGGGCCAGATGGAAGACCAACTCCAAATAGTCAAGCCCTTTCAAATTTAATTGCAAGACAAGCAAGTCTCCGTGCAATGTACCCAGCAGCTATAAGAGGTGGCGACGGCATGATATATTCCACTATTAACACCCCCATAGCCTCTACATTGCCAATTACCACACAACCAGCCCCTGTCATCCGCCCCATATCTGGAGGAGTATACAGGCCACATCCTGCGGGTGTTACAGCTGTGCCACTGGCTAGCCTCACAAGGTTACCTCATGTAACTCCTAGGATGCCTCATCCCACGCAAGGGCAATATTACAATAACCAGTATCTATCATCAACAACTCCAGCCCTTCCAAGTAACATACCCCAAGAAACACCAATGTACCTTGGAAAACCTGTAGCAACTGACACTGCCCAATCAAATGCCATCGTTGCACCGTGTCCATCTGTTGCCCATGGAGGTGCACACACAGTTTCAGCACCCGGTTTGGGTCCAACAGACCAACAGGTGGCTCACCTCAACGCTGCTGCAGCTCCGTCTTTAGCTCAGGGTTCTATTCAACCAGTTCAAACAGAGCCACTATCTTTAACCCAGTCTCTAGTTCCATTTGCTAATCAACAAACGAGCCAGCAAGAAACAACAGTCAATGAGGCTCTGACGACTCAACTTTCTCCTCCTGCTGAAATACCTAAAGGAAAAGAAGATGAGAAAATGAGTCAACAACAAGAGCATATACTGCAGCTAGAGCGAGAACGTGTTGAACTGGAGAAATTACGGCAACTGCGGTTACAAGAGGAGCTTGAACGAGATCGTATGGAGCTTCAGAGACACAGAGAAAAAGAGCAGTTACTTGTTCAGCGTGAAATTCAAGAACTACAAACAATCAAACATCAAGTACTGCAGCAACAGCAGGCAGAGCGTGAAACACAGCTGATTATGCAAAGAGAACAACTGGCACAGCAGCGAATGCAGCTTGAACAGATCCAGTCTCTCCAGCACCAACTTCAGCAGCAGCTGGAGGAGCAGAAGCGGCAGAAGACTGCAGCAGTGGAGGCCTCAGCTGCCGCTGCTGCAGCAGAGGCGGCTGCAGCCTCCGCAGCTGCTGCCGCTGCTGCCACTTCAGCACAAGGTGTCCTGCAAGGGACTCCTCATGGTTTCATTATTTGTGATCACACAGGCAGAGTCATTCAACAAGAAGGACAGAGTGTTCAGTTCTGGCAAGATGGACAAGTGATGCAAGCGGTGGTTGCCTCCCGACCAATTCAAAGTTCTGCATCTGAAATGTCACTAAGAAGCAGTGACAAACAAGTTGACCCAAAGGTTATGAGAAAACAAAATTCGATGCCTCGTCTTAGGGATGGCACAGAAGAGGACTTGGGAAAGAAAATTACTGACAGTTGTGTGCAAACAGATGATGAAGAGGGGGAGGATAGGTTTATGAACCGACGCAGACGAACACGTCGAATTGCAGATTGCAGCGTGCAAACAGATGAAGAAGACCAGGGAGAGTGGGACCAACAGCCGGTTAGGCGAAGGAGATCTCGTGCCTCAAAACACTCCGAATCTAGTGGGGAGAGTAAATCAGATGGATTATCCAAAGTTTCGTCTAGTATAGCTATTCAAACTACAAATGATTCCTCGTGCCAAACTGAAGCAGACCAGCTTGGTAGAGTTTCCCCTGCTATTCATATTACAATGGCAGAGACCTCAAAAGTAGACCTTTTACATTATATAGCTGCTCCTGAGAGAACCCGGAAAGGAGAGAGTTTGGCTTGCCAAACAGAGCCAGAATCCCATTCTCAGGGTGTGGTTGCACCTCAGCTCAGTGTCCCTACAACTATCAGTCCCTACTCCACAAGTCTGCACATGGTTGGATCAAATATAGCAGACACAGCATCACCAAGGCTGCAAGGGGTGGCATCATTTGAGAGGAGAAAGCCGGACCCTCTGGACATTAGCTATCAGCAGCATGATTCTCGCCAGCCGCCTAAGTCTCCCCAAGTGCTGTACTCCCCGGTCTCTCCTCTGTCTCCTCACCGCATGTTGGAAACCACATTTGCATCACAGGAGAAACTCAACAAGGCCCATGTCACTCCTCAGCAGAAAGCCTTCACAGCTGAATCCCCTCAGCGCCATCAGTCACTTCCAAGACCCATCAAAAGTGTTCAGCGCTCCATGTCAGATCCAAAACCTCTAAGTCCCACATCAGAAGATCCAGCCAAGAACAGGTTCTCTCCGTACCATCAGCAGGCTCTGTCCAACAGTCAGGTAAGAATCAATAGATTGTTTATATTTACCTCTCAACAACAAACAAACAAATAGACAAAAAAAAAATAAAAAATTGGTAAATCACTGATTCGGACATAAACAGATAAAGACATGTTCAGTAAAAATCTTTGAAAACAGATATCCATTTATTCTCTTATTTTCCGTCTTTAGTTTGCGCCTAATGCACCATGTCTGCACTTTTTATAACACAGACTATGCAGTGTTGTGATGCTCCAATGAAATGTAGTTTTGTTATTTATATGACATTGACAATAAATATTGGGCAGCACGGTGGCGCAGCACTTGGGGCTCGTGTTTCACAGCTAGAAGGTCCCGGGTTCGATTCCCACCTAGTCAGGGCCTTTCTGTGTGGAGTTTGCATGTTCTCCCCGTGTCCCGTTTCCTCTGGGTACTCTGGTTTCCCCTACCACTAAAAACATTAACCTATTAACAATAGGTTAATCCTCCAGCCAGGTGTTTCTGACCATTAGCCTGGCTAATGTTGGCTAACGTTGGCTGCTCACTGCTCCTACGGGGATTAAGTATAACTTAACTTAAAAGCGATTGATTGGGTGATCTAATTTAAATCTATGTTATAGTCTAAAATAATTTCAATGAAATGTTTATCATTTCATGATCAGTTGCCAAGATGATTAATTAGTTCTGTAGTTCCCAGTATATAAGTAAAATATAAATAAATTGTGTGTGTGTCCAATAAGTCTGATCATCTTCATTTACATTGTGCATGTCTTTGCCTTTCGACAGATGGCTGCCCTACAGCAGCAGCAGAACTCTCTGATGAGGAAAGTGAAAAGAACGCTGCCCAGCCCCCCTCCAGAGGAGATGCCATTGCCTATTGTTACTCCAGCACAAATGTACAGCTCTCCTGGCATGTCCCAGAGGGTCCTGCAATGCTCAGCCCAGGGAGTTACTAAAGCTGGTCTACTAAATGAACTGAAAGCAGTAGAGCAAGAGTCATCGAAGCTCCGTAAGCAACAAGCCGAACTTGAGGAAGAAGAAAAAGAAATTGATGCGAAGCTCCGCTGCTTAGAGCTTGGAATCACACAGCGCAAAGAAACAATGGTAAAGGAAAGAGAGAGAAGAGATCTGGCTTATGTACGATGCATGGGTGATGCTCGAGACTATATGTCAGACAGTGAGCTCAATAATCTTAGAATGGCAGCTGCAACTGGAACCTTTGGTGCCAATGGTCTTCTCACTAGGCCCAGTACTGCACCACTCAGCCAGTTTACCAATGACCCCAATGCAACTTCCCAGTATCCCTCAACTTCGTCTTACATGTCTTACCCCTATTCTCAAAGTCAGTCATCAGTGCAGCCACCAGCAACTGCCTATGGGTTCCAAACTCATCCTTATCCAACCTCAGCTCCACAACCTGGTACATTTCAGCCCCATCCCCCAACAGGACCGCTGTACCCAAATCAGGCAAGTTACTCCACCCGAGGCTATAGTCAGTCTTCCTATCAGACAGATCTTGGTATGCAGCAGCATAGCCACCAGGGCTTCCATCCTTCTGGTCAACCCATGGCCAGCCAAAGCCTTCCTTATCCTAGTAGTTCCTACCAACCTGGTCTGCCATACCAACAACAAGCTGACATCCTTACTGTTCATCAAAGACCACGACAGACATCTTTGGCTGATCTAGAACAAAAACTCCCCACTAACTATGAAGTCATCAACAACCCTGCCGTGTCAGTGGCTACATCTGCTCCAGACACCAGCTATGGCTCTTTGTACAGTAATTCTTACGGACAATACCGACCCCCTGAACCTGGCCTGTCTAACCTCAATGACAGTTCCATGAATACATATGGCACAGATGGGACATACACCTCCAACCTTGAGCAGAATATACCCAGAAACTATGTTATGATTGATGATATAAGTGAATTGACAAAAGACAACACTGGCCAAACTACTGATGCACTAGGACACCCTGTAGGGGGACGTTATCGTAGTGAGAATGGTCCTGTGCATGGGTCTACTTATGGAAGGCCTGAAGAGGAGACTTTGGATGCTTATGGCAGACCAACTGGGACGGCTGGTTACCAGAGCACTGCTGACAGCCGCACCAGTACAACAGTGAGTGGGAGCTCCTCCTATTACTATGATGACTATAAACATGGAACAAGAAGTAGCTCTGGAAGCCATAAAAGTACACCCAAGAATCTCACACCTGGATTCTCTTCCAAACGTAGTAAGCATAGAAAGCAAGGAATTGAGCAAAAGATATCCAAATTCTCCCCGATAGAAGAAGCACGAGATGTTGAATCTGATCTAGCCTCGTACACAATGACAACATCAACTGGAGGGAGCTGTACAGTTGTGACGAGGTCCAAGAAAGGCCAGGAAGATGCAACTTATGGGAAAAGGCATTCTTATGATCAGCAAAAATACTATGGCACAAGTCGTGAGGGACTTGAAGAGGAGGATCACATGTACACCTCTGGAAGATCCAGGTCGACTGGATATGGTATGGACAAGATTTCATCTAGAGATAGCACCGGCCATAGGAGCAAATCCTATGAAAGAGATGCAATGGAGCGCTCTCAAAGAAGCAGTCGCAGTGGAAGACCTCCAATGCGCAATCAAAACTCAGAGGAAGAAAGCCCTCTAAGTCCTGTTGGCAAACCTGTTGGCATCGGCAGGAGCTCTGCTGCAGCTGATGCATATGATGCAAGGAATCAGTATGGCTCTAGCCATTCATTACCAGATGTACAAGACCACCACAAAAAGGACCTTCCCAGAAGTCATGTCTATAAACCTGATGACCCTTACCTTGTAGATGACATGCACTGTGCTGTTTCTGACAGTGAAGGTAACTGGTGCTAATTTGTTTTGTTTTGTGCTGCCTCATAAAGTGTTCCGTTACAAGATTGCATGCCAAGTGTGGATACTTCTTTTGTCTTTTTTAAATTTTATTGTGTGTATTGTTCTTTTTAACCCTGAAGAAAGTATCTATTTACTTTTTTTGCATGCTGTTTGAGATGTTGGATGACTTTTCTATTTGTTCTTATTGCACGGAATGTGCACGTCTTGACCGTCCTCTGCATGATTTTCAATCTGCATGGCTTCACTCTGCATGCTATTACCATTCCTAGCCCAATTAAAATTGACTGTTAAACCTTGTTTGGTTTTAAAAGCCTATCATTTGGGACAAGAGGAGACTGACTGGTTTGAAAAACCTCGAGAGGCCCGTTCAAAGCACCATGGCGGTGGTGGACAATCATCCACAGGTAGACGCAGTAAGCATACACACCATGACTACGATGAACCACCTGAGGATTATGGTCCAGATGAATACAACCAACAGCGCAACACATCATCACGAGAACATCGTCACCATGGCAGCAGCTCAGGGAGACACAGTTCTTCCCGACATGCCTCAGAAGATCCCAGGTCGTCCCGTTCTTCACGGACACAGTCTAAAGATCCATCCGCCCGCCCTGAAGGCAGGACCTCTTCAGGGGTACAAAGGAGGGCCCCCCCAGACTCCCGGACGTCCCAGGGAAGTCCCCGAAACTCAGGAGACTTTTCACGAGACTCACCCACCGGACACCATCACGGAAGAAGCCAGAGGACACAAGGAGAGCGCCCCTCCTCCAGGAGACAAGACCCTAATACACAAGGCCCCAAGGATCAGCCCCCACAGCCGCAGCAGGCAGCTCCAGGTCAGCAGCGGGCCACAGGGCAGGGTGCAGCCGGGAGACAACCCGGGTCTGAACCAATGGATGGGACACAGCCGCCCCAACAGAGCATTCAACAACAACAGCCCCCAGTGCATCAGGCGCAGGCAAGTACCACGGGAGGACCAGGGGCCGCGCCACAACCCAAACCTGCTACAACGCAAGGAAAGCAACCTGGCACTGGCTCTGCAACAGGCCCGCCAGCTCCCCTTGTGGTAAGACACCTCTATAAAAAGTATTTACGGATTAGTTAATTATAGATAGACTTGGAAGATTTGGACTTCAAATTGATATAAAAAAGACAAGTTTACTAACAGTTCTTCAGATAGTCAACAAAAAGTAAAATTATCATATTTTTATTACTTTCAGACAAAAATGGATGCTACTCCCCCATCAAGTGGAATAGGATCTAAAGCCATGATAAGCCCACCAGCACCTCAGCCAAGTAAGGTAGCTACCCCACCGCTGACAGGCATTGGTAAGTTTTGTGTTAGACTGTTCATGTGCATCAGAGTTCGATGATGATGATAATAAAATGTTCTCTCCAGGCGCCAAAGCTGCTCCAGTCGGCATCGGCAGTAAACCTGGAGGTGTCGGCAGTGCTGCAGCAGGACAGGCCCCAGCCGAGGGAGATAATGTCCTCAGTAAAATTTTACAAGGAGGGGCAGCAGAGCAGGCCGGGAAACTGGGTGATGGTAGGGTCATAATTATTTCTACAAATTGTCTTTGAGTTGTTTGTCTACACATTCTTAAGTATTTAAGAATAAAAGCAGCAACAGTTTTCTAAATGCATGTTGCTTTTGTGTTTTCTTTCTCTGTAGCTCTGTCTGGCCTCGGGAAGAAGTTCACTTCATTTTGGTGAAGTGAAAAGTTAAAGGTGATCTTACATTTATTTTACGCTTCTCTGAAACCTCTTTTGAGATTTGTTCTACTGGATATCTATGTTGTGTTTTTGTTTTGTTTGCAGTTTACTTGATAACATGGATCACTGTCTTTGTACTGGAAAAACCTATAAAAATGCAATCTCAAGCATATTCAAACAAAGACTTCTGAATTCTTCCGTGAGTGGTTGCAATACAACTCTAACACTGAAATAGATTTATAGTCACATCACTACAAATATGCCACTAACTGTTTCTCCATTACTTATATTAACTGAACAGAACTGGAATCAAAACGAGCCTTGTCAGCACTGTAATCCCCAGACATCGGTCACACCTGAAGTGAATTAAAGGTCTGTCAGCATCAACAAGACAGACAAAAGGTAAGTGCACATTCAGCCTCTAAAATTGTGTGAGTGTCTAAACTAATAGATATTATGATATTGATATACATTGTGATATTGATATGTTGATATGTTGTGCAAAAGCGTGTATAGCACTCCATAAGATGTCGTCACCTCTGGTTATTTTTATAATTTTATTGTAATTGTGACTCGCTGTCTTAGTTTCAAATAAATGGCAGCTTGTCAGATCAGATCTTAATACTTTAAATAGGTCTAATATTGGGTCTAATAATAGGTAATAATAATAATTTATAGTAACAATTATATAGCAGAATATATATTAGGTATAATATTGAGCTGTAAATAATACTTGGTAATTCTAAGATATCAAGTTTTTCTAAGTTTAGTTGTATTCAAAGTGAAACCTGAAAGCAAAGATCAAGCCAAGTTACCATCTGACTCCACACTCTGTCCATAATCTGGAGCAAGTAGTGTGCTATAATTAGCACTGGTGCTAACTGTGGTTTAGCTTCAATATCATGTGTTAAGACTAGCATGGACAGCTCACAAAATCATGACTCAGGGATAGCATCTCATTGCATGGTACAATGAATCAATAAACTTCTGCTCAAAGAAGCACATGCACAGAGCAACAGATAACAGCCATCTATGAGCACTGTCTTTAACTTGTGTTACAACATATGCAGCTAAGGCTGGTTCACGTGACCAGCCACACATAATTGTACTGTATGATGCCGCTCTGGCCATTTGACTTGCTTGATATCAAACAGTGTGTCTTGGTCAGTCAAGGGATTCCCTGGAGTAATGTGAAGATAAACCCGATTTAGAGAGTGAGAAGCCAGCCGGCTCAGCTTAATGGATTACTGCCAGAGTGCTTGACTGGACAACTGTTAGTCCGTTAGTACTGTTAGTACTGTGGGCTAGCCAGAGATTGTATTATTTAAGTGCTACGTAAATTGATTTGTTTTGTAGAGTTTGTTCTAAACCGTTTGTTTCTGCTACAATTATGAACATGTTTTGTCTCTAACAGGCCCAAAATGATGACACTGTGGCAGTGATGTCCCTGTTTCTCATCACTGGAGCTGAGTGACAGGCAGAGAGCCTCTCACCCGAGGCTGACAACATAAGCAAATTCAGAGTGCGCTCAGTCGTGCATTATCCTTTTGCAAAAGGGAACATTACAATGCCCCCTACAGGAATATCTGGGGATTGTACGTCTGTCAAGGAAACTTGATACCAGCTTGAGGTTTCCAGAAGATTTAGTAAAAATTTTATGGGTTTTTCCTTTACCACTAAGACACCCCACTCCCGGAATTGGTGTATCACAGCAATGACAACAAGACCTGACTCCACTTCATGAACGCTTGGTTTTACTGACCTCTACAGTACATTCCATTTAAGGGATATGAACCTTTCTCTGAATGTTGTCCTTTATGTTTGTCTACAAATGCATTATGTAAATGTGAGTAAGAGGATGCATGGATGCACAAATGAGAAACTGAAAATATTGTTAATTTTCATCTCTGCGATGCCACTAGAAATTAGCTGTAGGTTTTGGGGGAAGGGATTACTACCAGTGTGCCCACATGTGTGCTGTCCACAACAGAGGACCAAATGAAAGAGTGGCCACGGCATTTTATCAGCCATCTCAAAGCCATTGTTCTAGCCCAGAGCTTCTCTGGAACATTTTTCCTTCTGTTTTTGATTTTGCCTCACTGAATGGAAGAGCCTTATTCAGTATATTTTACTTGTATACCTCATATGTTTTAAAAATGTCCATATCATCACACTTTTCTTTTTACACGGCTGTATATTATTAATATTATTACATGTACATAAACCAAATCAAATTATATATATATTTGTCATTTGTGTATTTTTGAACCATGTGCAGGAGATTTTTTGTTTGTACTTTTTCACTTTTTGTTGAAATCTTTGTTTTCTCTCATCTGATGATTTGCTTGTTTATTTTATGAGCAATAGCAGCATGCAGATAATGGTATATAGCACAATGATTATAATTAAGAAATGGAAATATAAATAGTAGTAATACAATCCGTCAGCAGGTTTACAACCACAGCCCCATATGTGCATGCTCTGTTCGATGGCATAAGAGCATGCAGACGGGTACAACAGTTACTTTCTCTCAATCATACAAACTGACACAGTTATGGACTAACACATATGTTCTCAAGCTGGCTCCACTGCCTATTTTTGCACACACCTACATACAACACAGGACAACATGAAAGCAATTATAACTTCAGATATTCTATGCAATGACTAATTTTGAACCTGGAAAAGATTCCGTCTGAAACAGAGTATCATCATTCTGTTCACAAGACAACAAAACCTTGATTCAAAATGGTCCGATTGGCCCAGAAAACGTTTTTACTTTTTGACTTGTCTGTATGACTTAAAAATATTTAACTAGTTTTAATTTCTGTGGCATGTTTTGACCCATTGCCCCCACAGCAGCTTGTGGGACTTGTTGCCAAAGGGTGAACTGTGTCGGTTCTTTGAATGTCCACCATCATGTTGCTTTTAAGGCATGGAGTTTTTTGCTTGGCTTTTGTATGGCTGTACTCAAATCCCTTATTTCTGTGCACTTGGCTGACTTGGGCTCCTCAGTGTTTGGCTTGGCTTGTCCATGCTGCTATGAAGCTGTGATACAGATGGTCAGCACTTCCATCCACTCTGTGTCATTGTACATATTGGTGTCGGTGTATCTTGTGGGGTGAATGGAATGCTTCTAGTGATTATTCCATTGTTCACTTCAACAGCCAAGCCATCTGTAAAAGGTGCATGATACGATCGTATACTAAACGGAAGCAAGGCATGCTTTGTTCACACAAGGTTTGTCAAATGAACCTTGAAATTTCACAGGCCAACATAGAACATACAAAAGAGCTTCTAGTGAGTCGTTCACAAAATCAGGGCATGATGTCATTTTCTCGAAAGCACAAGCCTGACGGGTAGCACTCTTAGCGGATACAGAACAGGTCCTCTGACTGTGCTGTGTCAGAAAAAAAAAAAAGCTAATAAAAATGAGAGAAAGAGACAAGGGAAATAATTGCCTGAGATACAACAGCCTTTAGTGACAGAGAGACACATCCTTAATGTAAATATTCATTCTTCTGTACAGCTTTGTTTTGAATACATGTGCATCCCCATGATGTAATTGCTGCCAACTTTTTTGTGTATAAAAGAATATTTAATATCACGATGAAGAGAATATAATGATAATGATGATATGATTACTATTATTGCAAAGTGTATGTGGCTGATATGTATTGACGGTTTACAACAGTTGAAGAAACTCTATACTGTAGAGAACCTATTTTACATCTTGTGTTTGTAAAAAAGACAACACCTCGATGGCAATAGCAGCTTCCTGTGTCAGTCCATCCGGAGGTGTATTCTTAGATGGATGTTATCTGTAAAGAGATGAAGAGAGCGGTAGGATTATGAGCAAAAATATTTGTCATTCACTGTTGTAAGTGCAATGGGCAAGCGTCAGTCGTGTATCCATTGTGAAACCTTGTGTTCTATTAGTGTATTCCTGTAAACAGAGTAAAAAAAATTGGTGCATCATGTCAAGTAATGTGACTACTGAAAAATATTGACCCTGCAATTTCCAAATGGAGAAGACAATAAAAAATTAAATAAAGCGTTTGTGGTCCTTCTGGTTTTATAGTCACCCCTTAAGCGTACAATATTTCGTTTGTACGCTTGTACAATGACAATAAAGCATTTACTTACTTACTAACTCTTCTTTTCACCCTCTTGTAGTTTCTCCTCATAGTTTTCAATATTTTCAAAGAAGACTCCAAAGTGAAATATGGAGAGTGTTGGAATAAGAAGGTTTTAAACCAGTGATGACTTATCTGTGTGTGGGTGGTGGCAGTGAAACATGCCAATATATATGAAGTGACGAAGGAGTGGGGAGGAAACGCGTCTGTCATTTCCCAACAACAATTTATGGTAATATATTCATTCTCCTGTCTGCACCCGGCCCCTGAGGCTCCTTCTGCGGGTTGTGAGCCCACAGAAAGGAGGGCCTACAACGTTTGATTGGGCTGAGCCCGGCCGGGCCCCCGTGGGTAAAGGCCCGACCACCAGACGCTCGCAAACGAGCCCTAACTCCAGGCCTGGCTCCAGGGGTGACGCCACTGTCTTTGATTTATCACTGTCCATAGGACCTGTTTGCCATGGGAGACCCAGACAAAATAGCTCCTTCTGTCACTCAGTGAGGGACAGAGAGAGCATGAGATCGACAGACGAATCAGTGTATCGTCAGCAGTGATGCGGTCGCTGTATTAGACTGTTGTGCCAATGAGACAGCTTAGGTGGGGGGCAACCTTTTTTTTTTACGGTCTATGGGCGCAACACTCTCCATCTACATTCCTACCATCACCTATAGTCACAAGATCTGGGTACTGACTGAAAGACAAGATAGCGGATACAGGCGGGTGAAATGATTTTCCTTCACAGGGTGGCTGGGCGCACCCTTAGAGACAGGGGAGGAACTCGGAGTAGAGACGCTGCTCATGCCAACTGAGGTGGCTCGGGCATCTGTTCCAAATGTCTCCTGGTCGCCCCCCTCACGAGGTGTTCCAGGCATTTTTCATAGGGAGGAGGACCCTGGGAATACCCAGGACATGCAAACCCGGCTCCGGATAAAGCGGAAGAAAATGGATGGATGTGTTGTTCGTTCACATGGTTTTATTTAGTGATAACACCGCCGTGCCACTAGAGGGCAGTAATGCACTTACAATATACATTGTAAAATTACTTACAACACTCCCACTCAATTTTACCATGGTATTTACATTTTCTTTACAACAATGAATATATATATGTAACTTTAAAGCACTGTTACATAATACACTTTTCCTTTTTAACACAAACGTGTAATAGTTTGAAGCCTGTCTTAAGAACACAGTTTAGGCATTTTAAACATTTTTTAAATCCTTTTTAAACTGGACACAGTCCAATCTCCTCTCTGAGATATTCAAACTTTTGTTTAGGCAATGGCTTAGTTAAGATATCAGCCTTCATTTTATCTGTTGAACAATACATCAGTTGTATTTGTCCATTTTGCACACACTCACGAATGTAGTGGTAACGAATGTCTATGTGCTTGGTTCTTGCATGGTCAACAGGATTCTTTGCGATTGCAATTGCTCCTTGATTATCCTCCTGTATCACTGTTGGTGTGATCTCCATTCCAAGTTCAGTTAGTAGTCGTCTCAGCCAAGTTCCTTCTTGTGCAGCCTGGCTTAAAGCAACATACTCTGCTTCTGCAGTTGAAAGTGCAACTGTTGCCTGTTTTTTGCTTAGCCAACTGACAGCTCCTCCAGCAAGAAGAAAGATGTTTCCAGTAGTAGAGCGTCGATCATCCTGATCACCTGCCCAATCAGCATCTGAGAATCCAACCAAAGTTCCAGTGTCTGATCTCTGGTATTTGAGTCCCAGGTTCAACGTGCCTTCCAGGTATCTTAGGATTCTTTTCACAGCTGTCAGATGTGCAGTGTTTGGGTTTGCATTGAACTTTGAAACAACACTCACTGCTTGTGCTATGTCTGGTCGTGTGGCCATGGCAGCATACAGTAAACTTCCAACCATTGACTGATAAGTACTTGAGTTAACAGGTTTACTGACATCATCAGTTTTTCTCAACTTCACGTTTGTGTCAGCAGGAGTCGCGACTGGATTAGCACTGTCCATTCCATACTTTTTTAGGATGTTTTCAAGGTATTGTCTCTGATGAAGGATAACATGGTTGTTTGTCTTGTCTTGGACCACCGAGATGCCCAGAATGTAGGATAGTTCACCCATGTCCTTCATTTTATAGTGTTTCTTCAGTGTGTCCTTTTAACTTGTCCATGCTCTCTGTTGACTCTGTAATCAAAATCAAATCATCAACATACACAGCCAATATTTCCAACTCCTGACCTGTTCTAACAAACACACACTGATCTGAAGTACTCTGTGCAAAACCAATGTTTTTCATGAACTCTGTAAAGGCTTTGCTCCAACAGCGTGGAGACTGCTTCAGTCCATATATTGACTTGTTTAGTTTGCACACCAGATGTTCTTGTCCTGGTTTGATATAACCCTCTGGTTGCTCCATGTAGATTTCCTCTTCCAAGTGTCCGTTAAGGAATGCAGTTACGACGTCCATTTGATGCACATTCAGGTCATTTTGCACAGCAAAGGATAAAAGTGTACGAATTGAGCTGAATCGTACCACTGGTGAAAACGTTTCATCATAGTCAGCACCGTAAATCTGTGAGTAGCCTTTAGCAACAAGTCTGCACTTGTATCTTTCCACTCGTCCATCACTGTGATGCTTGACTTTGAACACCCACTTTGATCCGATTGCTTTGCGATCCTTCGGTAAATCCACCAAGTCCCATGTATCATTTTCCAGCAGTGACTCGTATTCCAGATCGGCTGCTTCCTGCCATTCCTTTGCGTTTGGACTTGACATCGCCTCTTTTAGCGTATTTGGCTCTGTGACACAACACATGTTGGCATAGTGCTCAACTGTTACTATGTCAGCAAACTCGTCATATCCGTATCTCTTTGGAGGTTTTCTGATCCTGCGACTTTCTCTTGCAATTTTACTGACAGTAGTGTTCTCAGTATTTGTTTGTCTTTCCTCTGTGTTCAGTGTCACCTCATTTTCTGAACTGTTTTTCTCATCCCGTTTGCATCCAAAGTCTGTTTCATTGAATACAACATCTCTGCGAATGAGCATTCTCCTCTTTACTTCATCCCACAGACGGTAACCTTTGGCATTGGTTGCATATCCCACGAAGCGAAGCTTAACTGCCTTTTTGTCCAGCTTCTTTCTCTCTGTGTCTGGGATGTGAGCATAAGCAACACAACCAAATGTTCTCATGTGCCTAATGTCCGGTTTTTTGCCATACCACCTTTGATAGGACGTCTCTTCTTTTATAGCAGATGTGGGTAACCTGTTCTGTATGTAAGCTGCGGTTGCAACAGCTTCTGCCCAGTACATGTTTGGTAGCTTTGCGTGAGACAGCATACTTCTAGCTGCTTCCACAAGAGTCCTGTTCTTTCTTTCTGCAACACCATTTTGCTGAGGTGTATGTGGTATAGTCATTTCATGGTGGATTCCCTGAGCTTTCAAATATTCTTGAAACTCCCTTGATGTGTATTCTCCACCATTGTCTGTTCTGAGTTTTGTGATTTTCTGTCCACACTCATTTGAGAATATCTTATCAAACTCTTTGAACTTGCTCAGAACCTCACTTTTCTCTTTCATAAAATACACTTTACAGCACCTGGAGTAGTCATCAATGAAAGTTACAAAGTACTTCTTTCCACCAAGTGATTCTGTTTGCATAGGACCACAGACATCACTATGTACCAATTGTAACTTGCGTTTTGATCTGATTTCTCCCACTGGTTTGCAAGGCTTCCTTGACATTTTGCCCACAACACAAGCTTCACAGAACGTTTCCTCCTCTTCTGCAGCAAGGTTCACTCCTTTAACCAGGTTTTTTAGTCCTTTTAACTTTGAAGTGTGGCCTAAACGCTGATGCCACAAACTTACTGCAACTGATGCACTTGATGCTCCATGACAAGTTGTGCAGCTTCCCTCGGTGTCCAGCTGATACAACCCGTCAGTTCTCTGTGTTCCCATTCCATGAAGAGTTCCATCCTTTCCTCGTATGTAGCAGCGAGACTTTTTGAATTGCACTGTATTTCCTTTCCTGGCAGCAGCTCCCACTGAGAAAAGATTCAGAGATAATTTGGGAACATACAGTACATCATACATTGTGACATTTTTAACACCACTAACTCTGAATGTCATTTTCAGCTTTATGTTGCCCAGTCCTAGAGCCTCAACCACTCTACCATCACCAAGTTTAACAGATTGTGGTTCTGAGAACTGCTGGTAGTGTTGAAGTCCTTCTTTGTTCCACGTCATGTGTTTTGATGCTCCGGAATCAATCAACCACTCTCCTTGTTGTGAATCACTTTGTTGACTTGACTCGCTTACAACGAAGGCACCCTCACATGAGTCCTCTGCAGAGTCCTGCACGGGTCCATTTTTGGAGACCCGCACCCACCCGCACCCGCACTCTATAGCACCTACCCGCCCGTGAACCCGTGATCATATCAGAGTTCAAACCCGCACCCGCCCGGACCCGTTAACATTCCACCCGTTACCCACCCGTGCCCGTGATAAATCACACAAATTAAACGCATGCGATTGCGATTATATTAAAGCACTTTATTTTTTTCGATGCGCACGGAACGAAACAACGTGGCGCTAATGAGGGTTGAACGCTTAAACAGGTAATAGATACACTACATGTTTTTCTTTTCTTTCAACGTTTCATAGTAATCACTGCAAACTTGTGGCCTAAACATGTAACCGGTCCGGAGCCCTAAATAGCTCAATAACAACGGAAAATGACGAAGAAAAAAAATAAAATAAACGATGTCGGTTAAACAGGGCCACTGCGTGTCTAGCAGCCTAAACCCCAAAAAATTATTCACTCTTTAAAAATAAACTTTAATTGTTTTATATAAAAAACGGAAAAGCTGGTGCTGCGCAATGGGGAAGGGCATGCTCCGAACTCTAAAGGCGAATTATAATAACCCAACAATAGTCATTAGGCATGCGGCCGCCGCCTTACTTTTGTGTAACCGAGCCGAGGTTACTGTGCAGGAACAGTATATCGTCCACAGTCCCAGGTTTGAGCTGCGTTCTGCATTCTTGAATCACAAATCCTGCAGAGGAAAAGTCTCTCTCACTGGCAGCGCTGGATGCAGGGATTGAGAGAACACCCCGTGCAACAATAGCCAGGTTGGGGAAGTCCTTTTCATGTTCTTTCCACCACACAATAACATCGATAGAATCCCGTGGCTTGAGTTCAATGTAGACTGAAACTTCGTCTTCGTTCAGCTCGGTGTCATCGCTGGAATCCTCCACATCGGATAAATGATCAGTTGGGACCAAACGGGGCCTCTTCGCCGCGGATTGGTTCACAACCTCGGACTCGGTGGTGTGGCCTGCAGTCGCACGTTTCTCACGGAGTTCTGTTATATAATTATAATTATAATTATTATAATAATAATAATAATAATGGTAACAAAAAATAATCTTACTGTAAAACAAATGTGAGTAAATAACAGCCTAAACTATATCTTACCTTCCACAAGACGCCGAGCTTCGTTGTGAACTCCCATTATGTCAGTGTCATTTGACAGCAGCTTCAGGCTTTTCAATTTTGGATGTAAAAACATTGCCAGTTTGTGCAGGGGGTGCAGTTGAAATTTGTCATTAAGGATCTTGAGACATTTTTTCTTCAGCGATGACAAAGTCACGCTGTCAGTCGAACACTGCTGAAGGTGACGTCGGAGGCGCTCCAACCACACCGCTGTCAAGTGAATGGTGGGAGTTTTGGAGGCTTCTAAGGCTTTGGTTGCTTCTTTGAATCGTGCTAAAAAAGCCACAATGTCTTGCAATGTCTCCATACTAATGGAGGTCAAACGATCTTCTTCTCCTCGCTCCTCCAGGAGAACACGGATGGCCTCGTACTGGCTGCTGATAGAGTCAAGCATTGTGTGAAGTGAGTTCCACCGTGTCTCCACAGATGCTTTCAGTGTTTTCTGCAGACGACTCTGCAGATGTGACTGCTTAAAGTAGGTCACGAGTCCTTTGGCAGACTCAATGAGTCCAGATACTTCTTCACCAAACTGATCTTCTTCCGTGTGTTTTCCAAGTGCGGTATGCAATACTGTGTTCAGGTTATGAGCTGCACAATTCAACCTTGTCACTGTACGAAGCGCAGCGACAATGTTTGATCCTTTGTCAGTTACATACACCAGTTTAGGAAAAAACTCCTCAAGCCCAAATTTACGAAGCGCCTGGATTAAAGCTGGTCTAATGTTGTCTGCTGTTTTGCGTAAAGTGCTGTCCCATTCCGCGGTGCAAAGCACGCGCTCCATCAGCTCCCAGTCTCTGTTTATGTAATGCACTGTCACACAGAGATAGCCTACTTTTCGATAATCATCAGTCCAGAAATCAAGCATAACAGCTGCATTACAGTCGGTCATCTGTGACTGTAGCTCAGGAATAATACTCTGTCTGGTGTCCTCGGCACACTTCTTCAGTCTACGAGAGACAGTGGTTGGGTCGGGCAAAAGTTGCTGTGCATCCACTCTACCTGCCCGCGCTCCAACGTCAATTAAACCCTGAGCCAAGTCCAGAAATCCAACGCCACTCATGGTCTCAAAGGACCTAATGTCCCGACTTACAAACTTCACAGCCAACTGCGCTATGGTCTCTTTATCCTCCCGCCTTGGAGGATTGTAGTTTTTGGTGAAGAACCGGTCGATTTTTGAGCTGCTGGCCGCGGCACCTCCCGCGGCTGCCGCTGCTGTGCTCCTGTTGCAGCCCTCCGCATGTTTCCTCAGGGACGACGTCCCCAGTTTTTGACTGTCAAATGCCAGAATTTTGTTACATGATTTACACGCTGCATATCCACTTATTGTGTTGTCGTCTTCATCAGCTAATAAACCAAATTTCTTCCAGATGTCAGATTTTGCCCTGGAAGAGTCATTGTTTACTATTTTATATGCACCGCTTGCTAACTTCATTTTTATCTCGTCCGTCATGGTGATCTAATTAAATGCTAATGCTGCTGGGGTAAATTGCCGCGAATTTCGGTCGCTGTTAAGTGACGTGGGATATAGATTAAATATATTGCGGGTAGCAGCTACCCGCGGACCCGCCCGTATGTAATCACTACCCGCCCGCAAACCCGCGGGTAAAATTCCAGGACGTAAAACCCGCCCGTTTCAGCAATTTTTGGTCTGGTCCTCTGTATCCTCATACATCATGCTTTTAGCCTTGTGGGTTTTGTATTTCTTTTTGTTGCTTGGACAATCACGTTTGATATGTCCCTCCTTTCCACATTTGTAACATCTCCATGAGCTGGGACTGCTGTTGTCAGCATGCACTCGTTTTTGTTCCTCATTTATCAATGCCTGTTGGACAAACTGTAGTGTCAAATTGTCCATCTTTGTCTCCAATGCAGTAACAACTGTTGCATAGCTGTGTGGTAGACTTCCTAGAAGAGTCACAATTTGATCTTCTTCCTCAATCACAGAGCCTATGGCACCTAGCTTATCAGTGAGCTCCTTCATTCTTTTCAAATGATCATTTAGATTTTCTCCTTCCTTCATTTCACACCGGAAGTACTTTTTCTTTAGAAATAGCTTGTTAGCAACCGTGTCTCTTTCAAATTGTCCTTTTAATGTCTCCCATGCTTCCTTGGGGGTCCGGCAGCTTGTTATCAAGTATAGCTGGGGTGTACTTACATTTAACACCAACACCGAAAAAGCTCTCTCTTTCTTTCTTTCAAATTCGGCTCGGGTGTTAGCCATAGACTGTGGTGTTAGCATTAGCATCTGCGGCTAACTGATCCGTCTCTTGTACCATACCCCACAGTCCTTTTGCTTTCAGAAGATGCTCCAACTGAAATTTCCATGTTGCCCAGTTCTCAGGTCCGCTCAGCTTGTCAATAAACAGTTTATCTTCCATTGTGAATCCCACAATACTGTTTATGACCCACAAAATCCGTGTTTAGCAGCCTTTTTCAGCGATCTCTGGGCCCATAACCTGTTGTTCATTCACATGGTTTTATTTAGTGATAACACCGCCGTGCCACTAGAGGGCAGTAATGCACTTACAATATACATTGTAAAATTACTATTACAACAGGATGGATATTCAATCTCAAGTTCTTTTTTGTCAAAATTACACGATTAATCTACAACTGCGGGTCAAACAGAGAAGGTTGTTGTTGTAAATTCTAATTGCTATTAAAGTAAAAGTCTGTCAAATGCAAGCACATTTTCTGTTCTTTGTTCCCCATCATCAAACGTTTCTGTAGCAATTCAAAGAGACCTATTCAAAGCTATGCAGAGCCATTTCGTCTGAATACTTACATGACGCAGTTTAACGTAATGGTGGACTATGCCAGTGTTTCCCAACCGTGGGTAAGGGGACCCCTGAGGGTATTTGAGCTCTTGGTAAGGGGTACTTGGAATGACCTCATATTAAAAAAAGAAGATGAAACTTGTGTCAATAGAAATGTTATTATTATGTTCCTAGGGGGACCGTTTAGAGTGTGACACCGGGTTAAGAGCAGGCTGCAGTAGCGTGTGTGTGTTCCAGCATGACTACAAATAAAGCTGATCTTATAAACTATTTCGTCCATTCTGTATGGTTTAAGACTGAGTAAACGGAACAGAATGAAACATGGTGGCAGCGGTCATGAAAGTACCCAAGGCGAAGAGTTTTGCCGTGTAAGAAGAGTGCCGCTAGCTGTTAGCCTAGCCCGGGAGCGCGAACGAGAAAAGGCCGATGTCAGAGCCAACTACGGACAGTGAGGAGACAAGAGAAGTGGACTTCGTGATGGAAGGTTTGAAGCCGCCACCCACCCTTGTTTTGGACTCTGCCAACTTGGCGAAGACATGGAAAAGTTGGAAAGAGGAGTTCACGCTGTACACGGACCTCACTATGCCCAGCGCGGAGGAAACGACGAAAGTAAAATTGTTCAACTACCTCCTCGGAGAGGGAGGAAGGGAGCTTTTGACCACGCTGGAGAGTGGCAGGACGACGGCCAGGAGGACAGTGAGTTCAATGATGACGCTGTTCGATGAACACTGTAATCCAAAACTGAATGAGACTGTTGAGAGATATAAGTTTTTTGTCAGAAACCAAGGACAAGACGAGAATATAGACAAATATGTCACAGATCTGAGAGTTTTGTCCAGCACATGCAATTTTGGGGACATAAAAGACTCGTTAATAAGAGATCGTATTGTGTGTGGCACAAATAGCTCTGCCATGAGAGAAAGACTGTTAAGAGAGGAAAACTTAACGCTGGATAAGTGCATGCAAATTTGCAGAGCAGCGGAACTGTCAAGAGAGAACAGCAAAACAATACAAGGGAAGACACTGGAAGAAATACATGCAGTAAAATGGAGTCCAAGGAGAGACAAGGAGGAAATCAACTGCAACTTTTGTGGTAACCTACATGAGAAAAACAAGCATAAATGCCCAGCTTTTGGCAAGAAGTGTAAGAAGTGTGGAAAAGAGAACCATTTCGCTTCAAAATGTAAATCCAAGCTGGAGACAAGGAAGAAAGGCAGACCAATACACACCATCTCAGAGTCGAGTGGATCATGTGAGGACATCATGACCATAACGGACGTGTGTGAAAATCAAGAGACAATAAACCAAGTGAAAGAAACGCACAGTAAAAGCCAACCGCTTTTTGCAGGTATGGTGTTGAATAAAAAGTTGATTGACTTCCAAATAGACTGTGGCGCTACTTGTAATGTGATACCTATGCACATGCTAAATCCAGACACACGACTTGACAAGACAGAGAAAGTACTAGTGATGTACAACAAAACAAGACTGAAACCACTGGGGAAGTGTAAAGTTAAGCTCAGAAATCCGAGAAATGACAAACTGTACAGGCTAGAGTTCCAAGTGGTAGACCAGGATGACCGGATCCCCTTGCTGGGGAGAAAAGCTAGTGAAGCTATGAAGTTGATTAAGGTGGAGTATGAGAACATCCTGGCGATAGACAGCATAGTGACTAAACAATGTCCAGACCAGACACAAGAAAAAAGTGCAGAACTGTCCAACATGGACAATATAAAGACTGAGTTCAAGGATGTTTTCGATGGTGTAGGCTGCCTAGAAGGAGAGTACAAGATAGAAATTGACAAAAGTGTCTCACCAGTGAAACTGCCAAAGCGCAGAGTGCCTGTTGCTTTGATGACACCCCTCAAGGAAGAGCTAAAGGACTTGGTGAGGAGAGGCATCATTGCACCAGTTGAGCGCAGTACAGACTGGATAAGCAGTATGGTGTCAGTGACAAAACCAAATGGAAAGCCAAGGATCTGCATTGATCCCAAACCACTGAACAAAGCACTGAAGAGGAGTCATTTCCCTCTTCCCACCATTGATGACATCCTACCGGAGCTCTCAAAGGCCAAGGTATTCACGGTTTGTGATGTGAAACATGGATTTTGGCATGTTAAACTAGACGAAGAGTCAAGCTATCTCACCACGTTTGCAACCCCATTTGGGCGTTACCGGTGGCTCAGGATGCCTATGGGTATCAGCCCCGCTCCAGAAATCTTCCAAAGAAAGCTGATGCAGGCACTGGAAGGCTTGCCTGGGGTTTACGTCATTGCAGATGATGTACTTGTCACAGGTGAGGGAGACACACAGGAAAAGGCAAATGAGAGACACAACGAGAATCTGAGACATTTTCTTCTGAGATGCAGGCAGAAGGACATTAAGTTGAATGCGGACAAGTTTAAGCTGAGGAAAGAGTCAGTCCCTTACATAGGACATTTACTGACTTCAGAGGGCCTTCGGATTGACCCCGAGAAGGTACGGGCAATTAAAGACTTGCCCAGGCCCACAGATGTTAAAGGTGTACAGAGACTTGTAGGGATGCTGAACTACCTGTCAAAGTTTTGTGCTCACCTTTCAGATGACTGTGAAGTTTTGAGACAACTTACACACAAGGACAATATGTGGGAGTGGACTGAGGTGCAAGAGACAGCCTTTAAGAGACTGAAGGACAAAATAAGTGAAGCACCACTACTGAAATACTATGACCAGACTATGGAGTTGACTCTGCAGTGTGATGCTTCAGACACAGGTCTAGGGGCTGCCCTGACTCAGAAAGGTAAACCTGTAGCCTTCGCGAGCAGAGCACTAACTCCCACAGAAAGGGGTTACGCCCAAATAGAAAAGGAATGTTTAGCCATTGTATTTGGGATGGAAAAATTCCACCAATATACTTATGGTAGAAAAGTGACAGTGCAGAGTGACCACAAACCACTTGAGAATATAGTGAGAAAGCCACTACTTAGTGCACCTAAGAGACTACAGAGAATGTTACTCAGACTGCAGAAATATGATATTGACGTGACTTATGTACCAGGTAGAGATATGCTGTTGGCCGACACACTGAGCAGAGCATACTTATCTGACAGTACGCAGGGCGACACTGAGGCAGAACTTGAGACTGTTAACATGTTAACCTACCTGCCGATTTCTGCAGAGAGACTGTCCGTTATCCGAGATGCTACAAAAGAAGACGCTAAGTTACAAAGAGTGATAGAGCTGATCAGAAAAGGTTGGCCTAAACACAAAAGAGACATTACTCAGGACATTCAACACTATTTTACATTTCAGGAGGAGATGAGCTTCCAGGACGGCATTGTATTCAGGGGAGAAAGAGCTGTTATCCCTGACAAGCTCAGAGCCGACCTCACCCGCCGTATACACTCATCACACCTGGGAGTCGAAGGATGCCTTAGACGGGCGCGTGAGTGTGTGTACTGGCAGGGCATGAATGAACAAATAAAGACTTTTATATCCAAATGTGACATCTGCAGGTCAATCGACCCCAAACAACAGAAAGAGACTTTACAGCCCCATGATGTTTCCTATAGGCCTTGGTCCAAAGTAGGAAGTGATCTGTTTTCATGGCATAATAAGGACTACATGGTAACTGTGGACTATTATTCAAACTTCTGGGAAGTCGACTATCTTCCAGACACCAAGAGCACCACAGTGATCCACAAGCTTAAAGCACATTTTGCTCGTCAAGGAATACCGGATGTGCTGATTTCTGACAATGGACCGCAGTATTCGTCACAAGAGTTTAAGACATTCACGCAAAGGTGGGAATTTGAGCACCGAACATCTTCGCCGGGATACCCACAAAGCAACGGTAAAGCTGAGTCTGCAGTCAAAACAGCAAAACGGCTCATGCAGAAAGCTGCAGCTGCAGGACATGACCCATACTTGGCCATACTGGATCATCGAAATACTCCAAGCCTAGGACTTGACACTAGCCCAGCCCAGAGACTTTTGAGTAGGAGAACCCGGACCTTACTGCCTACGAAAGAGTCGCTGTTGGAGCCTGAAGTGACGGACAACAAACAAGGACTGATTGACAACAAACGGAGACAGGAGCACTACTATAACCGCACAGCAAGGGACTTAGACCGTCTCAAAGCAGGGGACAGTGTGCGAGTCCAGCCATTCGAGCCTTGCAAAACCTGGAAAGCTGCAAAAGTACTCAGGACAGTGAGCCCAAGATCGTATGAGGTTAAGCTGGAGTCTGGTAGTGTCCTGAGGAGAAACCGTCGACATCTCAGGCACAACCACAGCCCACCTACTCCGACCACACATACTGAGACTTTGTCCAAAGCACAGACTGTAGTAACTACTCAGAAGGCTAGTAATGCCACGGGTACTAGGTCTGGTCGTCAGGTTAAAACACCTGCATATCTGAAAGACTATTGTACGTGACCAGGACAGGTTGTTTAATATTTGCTTATGGGCTGCTGTTGCACTGATAAAAAATAAAATAAAAAAAAGAATGCATTTAAGGTGTTAACAGAATGTATTATATTTTGAGCCTAGGGATACTGATGTGTTTAAGGCACTGTTATTGTTTACAGGCAGATGCACTGAGAATTTGCACGTAAAAGGAAAAGTTTATTTTTGGTTGAACAAAGCATGTTAGCAATTGTAAAAAAAAAAAGAAAAAGAGAAAGGATGTGTCAATAAAAATGTTATTATTATGTTCCTAGGGGGACCGTTTAGAGTGTGACACCGGGTTAAGAGCAGGCTGCAGTAGCGTGTGTGTGTTCCAGCATGACTACAAATAAAGCTGATCTTATAAACTATTTCGTCCATTCTGTATGGTTTAAGACTGAGTAAACGGAACAGAATGAAACAAAACTGATAAAAGTTTGTTTTAATGTTTTTCAATAAAAGGTTTGATTTGGACTTTGAGAGTATTTTACCTATATTTTGAACATAAATAAATAGATATGGAATATCTTATGTGTAGGTGCTCATTTTGTTAAAACCCGGGGTACACAGAGTATACATTAATGCCTCCAGGGATACGTGGGACAATAAAGGTTGGGAACCACTGGACTATGCAGTGTCGCAGAAGATGGGACACACATCTACTGCTTGACTGCCCCCATCTGGTTTAACTTGGGACTTAGAGCAGCAACTTCTCTTTTTATAAACCGTGTGATTTAGTATGACTACGCTCAGGCAAATACACCATTGTGCTTCAGAAATGTTTAACACCCAAGACCTCCAGCCAAAGGTTGCACAGATTTCAGACCTGAATTAATGATGAGGGTTGATATTGATTATCTAACATTAAAAACATGCTAGACACACCAAGGCTTTCTCTATGGGAACTTCCAGATACATGCGGACAGAATGGTAATGGCGAACCAACCGGACATTGTGGTGGTGGACAAAGAGCAGAGGAAAGCCGTGGTGGTTGACATAGAAATACCAAGCGATTTCAACATCAGGAAAAAGGAACACGAGAAACCAAAGAAATACCGGGGGCTCAGAGAAGAGCTGGAGAAGGCCTGGAGGGTATATATATATATATATATATTTATATATACCGTATATATATATATATATATATACCGTATATATATATATATATACCGTATATATATATATATATATGGTAATATATATATATATATATATATATATATATATATATATATATATATATATATATATATATATATATATACCGTATATATATAAATTAGATAAAATACAATCAATTGCCATAGGCAGCATGGACTTAAACATAGTCAGTCAGAGTTGAGGCCTGTCTCACGTCGTTACGGAGGCTGTTCCAGACTTTAGATCTTTGCTGCATGAAGCCTCTCTGTGTTTAGTCGTGAGTCCAGGAACCACCACAAGACCTAAGGCCCGAGGTGGTTCATATGGCTCTAACATGTGAGCTATATTTGGTGCCCGACCATGAAGAGATTTGTACACAAGCAGAGCTATGTCAAAGTCTATTCTCTGAGCGACAGGAAGCCAGTGCAGAGACCGGAGCACTGGACTAATATGGTAGTATTTCCTGGTTCTTGTCAGGACTCGAGCAGCAGTGTTCTGGATGTCGTTGTTTAACAGCTCATTTTTAGAGAGGCCAGTGAACAGGCTGTTACAATAGTCTAACTGGCATGGAGACAAATGCATGAATTAATCTCTAGTCTGGTTTAGAGACTATGCTTTTTATTTTAGCAATGTTTTTAGATGACGTAATGGACTTAATATGACTGTTGAAAGTAAAGTCTGAATTTCTAATAATCTATCATCTCATTAATATACAAGTTTGAGAAAGCAATTAAAATGAATTAGAATAGGATGCAAGCCTTTGGTTAACTATTTTAGTTCCATTTCTGCATGATGTACCATTTTCAGTTCAAAATTAAGTTGACCTTTGCTTTAAGCTTGAAGAACATTCACATTTACAGAGTGGACTTAAAGCAGAGCTACTAAGGTTAAAACTGTGAAATTCTCTATTAACCTCTTAACTGCCGCCCCCCCTGATCAGGGGGGTTTCTGGTATTTACACTTACTTGCGATGTGGTAGGAAAAATACTTAATATACAAGTGTTATATATCATTTTTATCAGCTTCACCTTCACAAAACTCCTATAGAGATAATTTTATGCCTATGTCTTACCCAAAATATAAATATTCTAAAGTATTGTCAATAAAAGCAGACTAATAAACAGACTGATAAAAGGCCGGTTATTATCTTCAAGGCTGGTTTTGGAGGTCTAATTCTCGTACAACCCAGAAGTGCTTGTACTCTTTCCATTTGTTATAATATTTAGAATAGAAAAATAAATCTAATCAGTTTTCCTATATAAAAACATTGTGTTGGAAGAAAAATTCAATATTCAAAATTCATATTATGTGTATTAGGACTAAATACATACACATTAATACATATAACCCATTGTGCATCACAATTTCTCATCGGGCGTATATATACAATGTCAGATGCTTTGTCTTCCCCTGCTTCATGCCTTCAAAATAAAACCATCACGGAGACCTCCGGTGCCATGGTTATAGAGCTGCACCCTTCAAAGAAAGCAAAGGTGCCATTTTGCACAGAAATTGACCACATGTGCCGAATGGTCTTTATATGCATAAAAGGGCCCCAAAATCCAAACTATTATTCCCACAGCTATACAATTTTACACAGTTGGTGATGTTAATACAATTAGTAACTACAGTAAGTTTCAAATGAAAACTATGAAGTATGTCTTTAGAATATTTTTGTAAAGTAACATCAACGTTTCGAGATAAAACAAACATAATTTTGAGACAATGTAATACAAGTTGTGTTTCACTTACACAGATTTTGCACACATTTTTAGAAACTAGAAGGTCTAAGCTTTAAAATAAGGTATCAGGACTCATTAGTGAGATTGGTGCCAGACAAAATTGCAAACAATATTGATTCCACAGACCAGTTGCCAACTTTGCTTCGGTCACACTCATAGAGAATATAAGATGCATGTTAATGGATGTAAGTTATAGTTCTGCAGAGATAGAGGAAGTATTCCTTACTTAAGTAAAACAAATTAAAATCTGATGTGAAAATGTTAGAATGATCTGCGTTTTTTTTTTCAGGCAGACAGTGAGGTAAAGGTTGCAGCTGACCAAGTAAGAGTTTATGATGCCCAAGATGGATCTGAAAGTATCTCAATGCCATCTAAGCATTCAGGTAGCCCTGTAAGTAGCCCCACTGCTGCTCAGCCCTTCTTAAATCCTCTCGCCCCACCATTCCAGTCACAAACGCGCCAAGCTGAACAAGAGCTCAGCTTGGCCCAAACCCTTGCAAGCTCTCTGACACTGAACCGCCTCCCCCTACCTGAGCGTGCAACATTTAGTGGTGATCCCCTAAAGTTTATGGACTGGAAGGTATCCTTCATGGCATTAATAGGCAACAAACCGCTACTTGTATGCGAGAAAATGTTGTACCTAAAGAGTTATCTTGCAGGTGAAGCAAAGAAAGCTGTGGAGGGATATTTTTACCGTAATACTGTGCAGGCCTATGTTGGCATTTGGAATGTACTACAGGAAAGGTATGGCAGTCCATTCATGGTTCAAAGAGCCTTCAGAAGTAAGCTTATGAAATGGCCCAAAATAAATGCCAAAGACCCTCTAGCACTAAGAGAGTTTGCAGATTTCCTACAAAGTTGTGCTTAGGCTATTCATCAAGTCAAGGGTCTAGAGATTCTTAATGATTGTGAGGAAAATTAGTTTAGTTTAGTTTAGTTTATTTGAGCAGTTAAAATTCTGCTCAAAATCACAAGCAACTTAAGAAACTAACTGATTGGATAGCACAAAGAAGGAGTCGTATTGTTGTGGATGAGATGGACAAAATGCATGAATATCCCAGCTTTGCTCACTTCACAAAGTTCATGCAAAAGGAGGCTAGAGTAGCATGCAATCCTATTGCATGCTACTCTATCCTGACTGGATACTTTCCAGTCAGGTTTTAGGCCCCACCACAGCACTGAGACAGCTCTGATCAAGGTGACAAATGATATCCGTATGAACATTAACGCAGGTAAGGTCTCAGTTTTAGTTCTGCTGGACCTGAGCGCTGCCTTTGACACAGTGGACCACGGGATCTTACTTCACAGGTTAGAAAACTGGGTGGGAATCTCTGGTACTGCTCTAAACTGGTTCAAGTCCTATCTGGAGGATAGGACGTACTTTGTCGAAATTGGCAACTGTGTCTCAGACAACATTTCCATGACCTGTGGAGTCCCCCAGGGGTCAATCTTGGGACCCCTCTTATTCAACTTGTACATGCTTCCATTGGGTCAGCTAATAAACAGCAACAATGTGTCGTACCATAACTACGCAGATGACACTCAGATCTACGTGTCACTGACGGCAGGTGAACATGGGCCTGTAGATACTCTCTGTCACTGCATCGAACAGATCAGTTTGTGGATGCAAAACAACTTTCTCCAACTAAACTCAGACAAAACTGAGATCATTGTTTTTGGCCCACAGACACAAAGACAAAGTGTTATCAGTCACCTTGAGTCTCTCTCTCTAAAACCAAAAAATCAGGTTAGAAATCTAGGAGTAATCATGGACTCAGACCTGAACTTAAACGCCCACATCAAAGCAATAACATCATCAGCTTTTTACCATCTGAAAAACATTGCTAAGATCAGAGGAATAGTGTCAAAACCAGACTTGGAGACACTCATCCATGCATTTGTCTCCAGCAGGTTAGACTACTGTAACGGCTGCTCACTGGCCTTTCTAAACGAGCTGTTAGAGCTGCAGTACATCCAGAACGCTGCTGCTCGAGTCCTGACGAGAACCAGGAAATATGACCATATTAGTCCAGTGCTCCGGTCTCTGCACTGGCTTCCTGTCACTCAGAGAATAGAATTTAAAACAGCTCTGCTTGTGTACAAGTCTTTTCATGGTTTAGCACCAAAGTACATCTCTGACATGTTAGAGCCGTATGAACCATCTCGGGCCCTGAGAACTTCAGGGAGGGGTCTCCTGGTGGTTCCCAGAGTCAGGACTAAACACGGTGAGGCTGCGTTTCAGTTTCATGCAGCTAAAATCTGGAACAGTCTTCATGAGGATGCGAGACAGGCTTCAACTCTGACAATGTTCAAATCCAGGCTGAAAACAGCTCCTTTTACCCGAGCATATGAAAACTGAAAGTATTTTATCTGCACTCTTGCCTTTTACTGTAATTGATACATTTTTATGTTGGATGTTTTAATGATTGATTTGATCTGTTTTCTTGTAATTTTATGCAACTGTGAAGCACTTTGAATTGCCTTGTGTATGAATTGTGCTCTACAAATAAACTTCCCTTGCCTTGCCTTGCCTATTGCCTCACCATTCTTAATGAACGAAAAGACTTCAGAAGAAAGACACATTAAGAGAGCCAAAGCACTCACCACAACTGCTCAAACCAAGTCCATCCATCCATTTTATTCCACTTGTTTGTTGCCGGGTCGTGGGGGCAGCTGTTGGAGCTGCCCAAATCACATTGCACCAGCCCCTATGGCTCCTGCAGGTGGTGGGTTCACAGAAAGACGGCCTCATGGTTCTAACCGGGCCTGTTGGTCTCTCATAAGGGGCTTCTGAACCGCTCTTTGTCTGACCAGTCACCTAGGACCTGTTTGCCATGCGAGACCCTACCAGGAGCACGAAGCCCCCAACAACAGAGCTCCAAGATCATTCAGGCGCTTAAACCCCTCCACCACGTTAAGGTGGCGGTTCTAGGAGGGGCTCAAACCAAGTCAAACAACTCAATTCCTGTTGCCATTCCCAAACAAAAGTCGCCTTGTTTGTTTTGCAGAGACGACACTCACGGCGTAGTGAAATGTTCTACATTTGCAGCAAAGACTATGGACGAAAAGACAACATTCATTCCTGAAAATTACCTGTGCTTCGGATGCCTAAGAAAGGGCCACGTAACTAAAGAATGCAAAGTGCGCCACTCCTGTGGTAAGTGTAGCCGACGCCACCCAACTTGTCTGCACATAAAAAAGGTAAAAGAACCAAAGCAAAAGGAAACTGAGAATGTCTCAGGACAAAGTGCAAACACAGAGCGCAAATGGACTTTCTGACGGGGAGACCACAGGCTGTACGTGTCGGCGGAAAGTCCTCCAGAACCATCAAACTGAACACAGGAGCTCCCCAAGGCTGTGTGCTGAGCCCCGTCCTGTTCACTCTGCTGACCCATGACTGCGCTCCAAAGTACAACTCAAACCTCTTCATCAAGTTTGCAGACGACACAAAAGTGGTGGGTCTCATCAACAACAGAGACGAGTCAAACTACAGGAGTGAGGTGAGCAGTCTGGCCATGTGGTGCACACAGAACAATCTCTCTCTAAATGTGGAGAAGACAAAAGATATGTTTGTGCATTCTCCTCTAACAATTAATGGTGCTGCAGTGGAGAGGGTGACCAGCACTAAGTTCCTGGGTGTGCACATCACAGAGAACCTTTCCTGGACCATGCACACTACATCTCTGGTCAAGAAAAGTAATCAGCGTCTCTACTTTCTCCGCAAGTTAAGAAGAGCTAGAGTCCCAGCCTCTGTTATGTGCAACTTCTACAGAGGGACTATAGAGAGCATCCTGACCAGCTCCATCACTGTGTGGCTCTTCTACAGAGGGACTATAGAGAGCATCCTGACCAGCTCCATCACTGTGTGGTTCTTCTACAGAGGGACTATAGAGAGCATCCTGACCAGCTCCATCACTGTGTGGCACGGCGCCAGCACTGCCCTCTGCCGAAGGGAGCCTTCAGCGCATCGTGAGAGCAGCGGAGAAGATCTGTGGAGCTCCTCTCCCCTCCATTAAGGACATGTACTCCACCCGTCTCACCCGCAAAGCCCTCAGAATCACCAGGGACCCTACGCACCCATCACACAGTCTCTTCAAGGTAATGCCTTCAGGGAGGAGACTGCGGAATCTACAGGCCGAGTCGACTTAAAAACAGTTTCATACACAAGGCCATCGGGAAGCTGAACTCCCTGCCCTCCCTCCCACCCCTCTTTCCCCACCCCATGCTCCACAATCAAGGATGAGAGAAATCTCATTTCAAACCATTCACATGGTTTGACAAATAAAAAATCTTGAATCTTGAAATAAAGAAATACACAAAGTCATGGCTCACGTACTAACAAGAAAAACATCCGCCACATCAAGCATAGTACCAGTCGTCGTCTCAGCTGCCTCACAGCCTAAAAAGGAAATACTCATATATGCTTTACTTGACACCCAAAGTGACTCGTCTTTTATTTTAGGAGATTTGGCCTCTGAACTGAATGTTGATTCTAAACCAGTGCAGTTAAAACTAAGTACAATGACCGCCGTCGACACTGTAGTAGCTAGTAAACTTGCCTGCAACTTGCCAGTGCGTGGTTTTGACTCCGATACCTATGTCCAAATAGATCAAGCTTACTCTCGAGATTTTATCCCGGTTGATAAGTCCCATATTCCCTCCAGAAAAACTGCACTTCAGTAGCCACACCTAAAAACTTTAGCCAATGAAATGAAGCCACTCTAAGATTGTGATGTGGGGTTGTTAATTGGTTATGACTGCCCATCAGCCCTAGCGCCTCAAGAGGTAGTTACTGGAAATGTTAATGAGCCGTTTGCTCAAAGAAATACACTGGGCTGGAGTATCATTGGGTCAGCAAATCCCACTTAGACAGACAAGGAAATCAGAGCTATGTGCATCGTATCAAAGTGAAAGAAGTACCTACACCGTCAGCTACTGATGTGCTAAAGGTGGAGTCAGACTTTAATGAGAGAAACTATGAGGACAAGCATGTGTCTCAAGATGATGTGCACTTCATACAACTTCTGAGTGACACAATAGTGCAAAGGCCAGATGGGCATTATGAGATGCCCCTCCCTTTCAAGGACAATCTCCCACCAGACCTCCCAAATAACAAGAGGCTAGCAACCGTCCGACTGCACCACCTTAAGAAAAGGTTAAAGACTGACGAACAGTATCATGAACATTACACAGCCTTCATGAGGGACACTATTTGCAACGGTGATGCAGAACTGGCCCCTCTTGCACCTGAGAATGAGACTGTGTCCCACACCACGGGGTGTACCACCCGAAGAAACCCACTAAGTTGCCAGTAGTCTTTGATTGTTCAGCTAAGTTTTGCGGCATCTTATTGAACAATACACTCTCACTGGAGCACATTAACACAAATCCGACTACCCCAAAGCCGCAGCCTTTGTCGAAAAGAACTTCTATGTTGATGATGGGCAAACTAGTGTCCCCTCAGTCAATGAGGCCAAAGAGCTCATTACAGAAGCCCAACAGCGGTGCAAACTAGCAGGTTTAAGTCTGCACAAGTTCAACTCAAACCACAGCAACGCTCTTTCCCATCTTGAGTCTTCAGAAAGAGCCGATAACACTGAGCCTCTCAATCTCAATGTCCACAAGACAAAAATGGCACGTACCACGTCGAAACCTAAACGTTAATGACCTAGTCATTATTAAAGAAGTGATGCTTCCTAGAAGCCAATGGCAACTAGGCCGAGTAGTAGAAGCATCGGAAGATGATGATGGTTTAGTGCGCAGAGTAAAAGTTAAAATAGGGAATCGTAATACACCAAAGAAACAAGGCACGCCTTATAAACCCCATGTAATTGAGCGGCCAATCCAAAAACGTGTTGTCCTCCTAGAAAGTAACTAAAATAACGTTAATTGGACGTTGTCCCTGCCTGATATGCTCACGTCAGACATGTTTTTAAAAGTTTTAATTTCCGTTAACGTCCATTTGTGAATCATGTATTTGTTTATTTTGTTATACATGATTGGTGGGAGTGTAAATGTTCGTTCGTTGTCCACTAGAGGGCGCTTGCACCTAGTTAATTCTTCTTCACTTAACCGGAAGTCAAGGGACTTTTCCTCACATGCTGTCTTGAGCTTGAAGGACTACAGCAGCCACAGCGATGCTGGACCTTTGGTCAGGATTGAAGCATATTTCAAGATAGCTGCCCTGTGGAAAGCGGAGCGAGGTTTGTGTGTGTGGTGGACATTTACATTTATTATTTTTGTACATTTTACTCCAATTTAATGTATGTGTGTCAAGTGCATGCGAGCACATGTTAATTAGCATATGTATTTTTACATGTATCTTTTCCAATTGTTTTTGTTTCTGTGCTTATTTAATAGTTTTCACGGTGCGTGATGCTGTTAATTGTGCTTGATGTCACTTGGTGCCTTTTCATGCAACCACAGTAAAACACTGCTGCACCCGTTTAAAGCTCTCTGTCTCATTCATTGCTGGGGCCCGCTACAGTATTCATTCTGTAAACCTGCTAGGTTTTAAAAAGTTTTGCATTTTAATATTTTATGCCATCTGTTAATTGATGTTCCTCTCCTGGAACTGCCACCTTAACGTGGTGGAGGGGTTTGAGCACCCGAATGATCCTGAGGGCTCTGTTGTCGGGGGCTTCGTGCCCCTGGTAGGGTATCCCAGGGCAAAAAGGTCCTAGGTGACAGGTCAGACAAAGAGTGGTTCAGAAGCCCCTTATGAGAGACCAACGGGCCCGGTGTAACAGGCCAGAGTATACCCCCCCCCCCCCCCCATCTGGACTACACCCGGGGTTAAAGCGGCCTAGCCTAAATAGCTAGGCTAAATAACAAATGCTGTCTCAAGATATAGCAATTAATTAAGGCTAAAATCATACTTTTTAAAATGTAATGGATTTGGATTTAAAGTCTAATTAATATTTAATCGCTGCAAAATTCAAAATATATATATTTTGAATACTCCAGTCTATTACTGGGACAACATTTTAAGGAAGGGGGACCGGGGTGGCCTACTTAAAAAAAAAAAATTAAACAGTCTTTTTAACATGAGCTGCTTTTCCCTGCAGTCTGAATGATTAATATAAAATAATATTTTTATTTTTGTTAGTTTCTTGTAGTTTTTCTGTCAGTGGTTCCCCTGTAATGCCCCAGCCCCTGTATACTCGGATTCGCCCCTGCTTAAAGTAGATTCCGCGCAGCCTTCAGTCCCGTTGTCACTGAGCTCTGTGCGGATGCATAAAATCGCTATTTGATTGACTGCGGAACTTTCCGCAGTCAATAATTGGTTTTCATGTTCTTTATCTTTTATTGATTGACTGCGGAACTTTCCGCAGTCAATAATTGTTTTTCAAGCTCTTTATTATTATTATTATTATTATACTTATATCTTTTTCCAGTTTTTTGTCAGCTTTCAACTCTTTCACAGTTTCAGCAATTTCAACAAGTTATACATCAAAACGTTCAGCATGTTCAAGAGAATTCTGCGATTACTTTTGGGACTTCAGCGATTTCCGATTTTTCCGCAATCGGACAAAAATCGGTCGATTTTTCCCATTGACGTATAATGGGGCTTCAACAAATTCATAGTTTTCAGCATTTTCTTCAACATTTTTAGCAATTTCTGCAGTTTGTGCATGTTCAGCTTCCACAACTTGTGAGTTTTCAGAAAAAATTTGAGTTCTGCAGTTTTCCAGTTTTTTTCTACGGGCTTGGGAATTCTGCAATTAATTTGCATTGAGAATTCTGCCATGCATTTTAATAGGCCCATGCATTTTAATAGGACTCCAGGTCTTTCATACATTTCAACAGTTTATGCAATTTCAACAGTTTCAAGGATTCAACAGTTTCAAGGATTCAACAGTTTCAAGGACTCAACAGTTTCAAGGACTCAACAGTTTCAAGGACTTCAGCAGTTTCAAGGATTCAACAGTTTCAAGGACTCAACAGTTTCAAGGACTTCAGCAGTTTCAAGGACTTCAACAGTTTCAAGGACTTCAGCAGTTTCAAGGACTCAGCAGTTTCAAGGACTTCAGCAGTTTCAAGGACTTCAACAGTTTCAAGGATTTCAACAGTTTCAAGGACTTCAACAGTTTCAAGGACTCAACAGTTTCAAGGACTTCAGCAGTTTCAAGGACTTCAGCAGTTTCAAGGACTTCAACAGTTTCAAGGATTCAACAGTTTCAAGGTTTTCAGGAGTTTCATGGACTTCAGCAGTTTTAAGGACAGTCAATCTCCATGGCGTGAGCCATGGAGATTGACCTTCAGCAGTTTCAACAGTTTCAAGTTTTCCAGGAGTTTCAAGGTTTCCAGGAGTTTCAAGGACTTCAGTGCAATAATGCAACCTAATAGGGTTTTTTCCATGTAAACCAGTATAAACCAGTATAATGGAACCTAATAGGGTTTTTTTCCATGTAAACCAGTATAAACCAGTATAATGCAACCTAATAGGGTTTTTTACATGTAAACCAGTATAATGGAACCTAATAGGGTTTTTTCCATGTAAACCAGTATAAACCAGTATAATGCAACCTAATAGGGGTTTTTCCATGTAAACCAGTATAAACCAGTATGATGGAACCTAATAGGGTTTTTTACATGTAAACCAGTATAATGGAACCTAATAGGGTATTTTCCATGTAAACCAGTATAAACCAGTATAATGGAACCTAATAGGGTTTTTTACATGTAAACCAGTATAAACCAGTATAATGGAACCTAATAGGGTTTTTTACATGTAAACCAGTATAAACCAGTATAATGCAACCTAATAGGGGTTTTTACATGTAAACCAGTATAATGCAACTTCATAGGGATTTTTTACATGTAAACCAGTATAAACCAGTATAATGCAACCTAATAGGGTTTTTTACATGTAAACCAGTATAAACCAGTATAATGCAACCTAATAGGGTTTTTTACATGTAAACCAGTATAATGGAACCTAATAGGGGTTTTTACATGTAAACCAGTATAAACCAGTATAATGCAACTTAATAGGGTTTTTTACATGTAAACCAGTATAAACCAGTATAATGCAACTTAATAGGGATTTTTACATGTAAACCAGTATGATGGAACCTAATAGGGTTTTTTACATGTAAACCAGTATAAACCAGTATAATGCAACCTAATAGGGTTTTTTCCATGTAAACCAGTATAAACCAGTATAATGGAACCTAATAGGGGTTTTTACATGTAAACCAGTATAATGGAACCTAATAGGGTTTTTTCCATGTAAACCAGTATAAACCAGTATAATGGAACCTAATAGGGTTTTTTACATGTAAACCAGTATAAACCAGTATAATGCAACCTAATAGGGTTTTTTTCCATGTAAACCAGTATAAACCAGTATGATGGAACCTAATAGGGTTTTTTACATGTAAACCAGTATAATGGAACCTAATAGGGGTTTTTCCATGTAAACCAGTATAAACCAGTATAATGCAACCTAATAGGGTTTTTTACATGTAAACCAGTATAATGGAACCTAATAGGGTTTTTTCCATGTAAACCAGTATAAACCAGTATAATGGAACCTAATAGGGTTTTTTCCATGTAAACCAGTATAAACCAGTATAATGGAACCTAATAGGGTTTTTTTACATGTAAACCAGTATAAACCAGTATAATGCAACCTAATAGGGTTTTTTTCCATGTAAACCAGTATAAACCAGTATGATGGAACCTAATAGGGTTTTTTACATGTAAACCAGTATAATGGAACCTAATAGGGGTTTTTCCATGTAAACCAGTATAAACCAGTATAATGCAACCTAATAGGGTTTTTTACATGTAAACCAGTATAATGGAACCTAATAGGGGTTTTTCCATGTAAACCAGTATAAACCAGTATAATGGAACCTAATAGGGTTTTTTCCATGTAAACCAGTATAAACCAGTATAATGGAACCTAATAGGGTTTTTTTCCATGTAAACCAGTATAAACCAGTATAATGCAACCTAATAGGGTTTTTTACATGTAAACCAGTATAATGGAACCTAATAGGGTTTTTTACATGTAAACCAGTATAATGCAACTTAATAGGGTTTTTTACATGTAAACCAGTATAATGCAACTTAATAGGGTTTTTTACATGTAAACCAGTATAATGCAACTTAATAGGGGTTTTTTCCATGTAAACCAGTATAATGCAACTTAATAGGGATTTTTCCATGTAAACCAGTATAATGCAACTTAATAGGGTTTTTTACATGTAAACCAGTATAATGCAACTTAATAGGGTTTTTTACATGTAAACCAGTATAATGCAACTTAATAGGGTTTTTACATGTAAACCAGTATAATGCAACTTAATAGGGTTTTTTACATGTAAACCAGTATAATGCAACTTAATAGGGTTTTTTACATGTAAACCAGTATAATGCAACTTAATAGGGTTTTTTACATGTAAACCAGTATAATGCAACTTAATAGGGGTTTTTACATGTAAACCAGTATAATGCAACTTAATAGGGATTTTTCCATGTAAACCAGTATAATGCAACTTAATAGGGTTTTTTACATGTAAACCAGTATAATGCAACTTAATATGGTTTTTTACATGTAAACCAGTATAATGCAACTTAATAGGGATTTTTACATGTAAACCAGTATAATGCAACTTAATAGGGATTTTTACATGTAAACCAGTATAATGCAACTTAATAGGGTTTTTTACATGTAAACCAGTATAATGCAACTTAATAGGGTTTTTTACATGTAAACCAGTATAATGCAACTTAATAGGGTTTTTTACATGTAAACCAGTATAATGCAACTTAATAGGGATGTTTACATGTAAACCAGTATAATGCAACAGTTTCAAGGATTCAACAGTTTCAAGGACTTCAACAGTTTCAAGGATTTCAACTGTTTCAAGGACTTCAGCAGTTAGAAGGATTTAACAGTTTCAAGGACTTCAACGGTTTCAAGGTTTCAACAGTTTCAAGGACTTCAACAGTTTCAAGGACTTCAACAGTTTCAAGGACTTCAGCAGTTTCAAGGTTTCAACAGTTTCAAGGACTTCAACAGTTTCAAGGTTTCAACAGTTTCAAGGACTTCAACAGTTTCAAGGATTTAACAGTTTCAAGGACTTCAACAGTTTCAATGTTTCAACAGTTTCAATGTTTCAACAGTTTCAAATATCTATCAAGTATTTTAACAGTTTCAAGGCCTTTTCAAGGATTTCAAGGATTTTTCAGCTAAATTCCACATTAGATCTGTTCCGCAGTCAATCGCAATGGCTTCAGCCATTGCAAGTTTCTAGTTGATTGACTGCGGAACTTTCCGCAGTCAATAATTGGTTTACACGTTCTTTATTATTATTAATCTATTTTTTTCCTGTTTTTCTGCAGTTTTCACAGCTTTCACAGTTTAAGCAATTTCAGCATGTCATACCTCAAAACGTTCAGCATGTTGCAGAGAATGATGCTATTACTTTTGGGAATTCTGCGATTTCCGGATTTTCCGCAATCGGACAAAATTCCGCGGATTTTTCCCATTGACTTTAATGGGGCTTCCGCAAATTCACAGATTCAGCAGAATTAATAGGGCTTCAGGTACATTCTGGACATTCAGCCATTTCCACAGCTTCTGCCATTTCAGCGGTTTCAAGGACTTCAGCGGTTTCAAGGACTTCAGCGGTTTCAAGGACTTCAGCGGTTTCAAGGTCTTCAGCGGTTTCAAGGACTTCAGCGGTTTCAAGGTCTTCAGCGGTTTCAAGGACTTCAGCGGTTTCAAGGACTTCAGCGGTTTCAAGGACTTCTGCAGATTCAAGGACTTCTGCAGATTCAAGGACTTCAGCGGTTTCAATGACTTCAGCAGATTCAAGGTCTTCAGCAGATTCAAGGTCTTCAGCGGTTTCAAGGGCTTCAGCGGTTTCAAGGACTTCAGCGGTTTCAAGGACTTCTGCGGTTTCAGCAGATTCAAGGACTTCAGCGGTTTCAAGGACTTCAGCGGTTTCAAGGACTTCAGCGGTTTCAAGGACTTCTGCGGTTTCAAGGACTTCTGCGGTTTCAAGGACTTCAGCGGTTTTAAGGTCTTCAGCGGTTTTAAGGTCTTCAGCAGTTTCAAGGGCTTCAGCGGTTTCAAGGACTTCAGCAGGTTCAAGGACTTCTGCAGGTTCAAGGACTTCAGCGGTTTCAAGGACTTCTGCGGTTTCAGCAGATTCAAGGACTTCAGCGGTTTCAAGGACTTCAGCGGTTTCAAGGACTTCAGCGGTTTCAAGGACTTCTGCGGTTTCAAGGACTTCTGCGGTTTCAAGGACTTCAGCGGTTTTAAGGTCTTCAGCGGTTTTAAGGTCTTCAGCAGTTTCAAGGGCTTCAGCGGTTTCAAGGACTTCAGCAGGTTCAAGGACTTCTGCAGGTTCAAGGACTTCAGCGGTTTCAAGGACTTCAGCGGTTTCAATGAAACCAAGACCCCGGACCAAGACCTAGACCGAGGCCCGAACCAAGACCCTAACCAAGTCCCAGACCAAAAGCTGAATCAAGACCCGAACCAAGACCCAGACCAAGACCCAAACCAAGACCCAGACAAAGTCCCAGACCAAGTTGCCATAGTTACCGGAACCAAAACCATATCCAGGTAAACCACAGAAGTAAGGCCAAGTCTAGACCAGGTTACCATAGTTACCGGAACCAAAACCATATCCCGGTAAACTACAGAAAGCAGGCCTTGGTCCTGACCAGGTTACCATAGTTACCGGAACCGAAACCAGATCAAGGTAAACCAGAGAAGCCAGACAAAGTCCAGACCAGGTTACCATAGTTACCGGAACCAAAACCATATTCAGGTAAACCAGAGAAGCCAGACAAAGTCCAGACCAGGTTACCATAGTTACCGGAACCAAAACCATATCCCGGTAAACTACAGAAAGCAGGCCTTGGTCCTGACCAGGTTACCATAGTTACCGGAACCGAAACCAGATCAAGGTAAACCAGAGAAGCCAGACAAAGTCCAGACCAGGTTACCATAGTTACCGGAACCAAAACCATATTCAGGTAAACCAGAGAAGCCAGACAAAGTCCAGACCAGGTTTCCATAGTTACCGGAACCAAAACCATTTCCAGGTAAACTATAGAAACCAGGACGAGCCCAGACCAAGTTTCCATAGTTACCGGAACCGAAACCATTTCCAGGTAAACCACAGAAGCCAGACCGAGTCCTGACGAGGTTACCATAGTTACCGGAACCGAAACCAGATCAAGGTAAACTATAGAAACCAGGCCGAGTCCAGACCAAGTTACCATAGTTACTGGAACCAAAACCAGATCAAGGTAAACCAGAGAAGCCATGCCAATTCCAGACCAGGTTACCATAGTTACCGGAACCAAAACCATATTCAGGTAAACCACAGAAGCCAGACAAAGTCCAGACCAGGTTACCATAGTTACTCGAACCAAAACCAGATCAAGGTAAACCACAGAAGCCAGGCCAAGTCCTGATGAGGTTACCATAGCTACCCGAAACAAGATTCGGCCTAAGACCCGAACCAAGTCCCCGACCAAGACCCAAACTAAGTCCAGGACCAAAACCCGAACCAAGACCCAGACCAAGACCAGAACCAAGACCCTAACCAAGTCCCAGACCAAGACCTGAATCTAGACCGGAACCAAAACCATATTCAGGTAAACCACAGAAGCCAGACAAAGTCCAGACCAGGTTACCATAGTTACTCGAACCAAAACCAGATCAAGGTAAACCACAGAAGCCAGGCCAAGTCCAGACCAGGTTACCATAGTTACCCGAAACAAGATTCGGCCTAAGACCCGAACCAAGTCCTCGACCAAGACCCAAACTAAGTCCAGGACCAAAACCCGAACCAAGACCCAGACCAAGACCAGAACCAAGACCCTAACCAAGTCCCAGACCAAGACCTGAATCTAGACCTGAACCAAGACCCAAACCAAGACCCAGACAAAGTCCCAGACCAAGTTGCCATAGTTACCGGAACCAAAACTAGATCGAGGCGAACCCCAGAAGCCATGCAAAGTCCAGATCAAGTTACCATAGTTACTGGAACCAAAACCATATCCAGGTAATCCACAGAAGGAAGGCAAGTCCAAGAGCCAGACCAAGACCCAGAGCCAGACCTGAACCAAGACCCAGACCAAGCCCAGACCAGGTTTCCATAGTTACCGGAACCAAAACCATTTCCAGGTAAACCACAGAAGCCAGACCAAGTCCAGACCAAGTTACCAAAAATACCGGAACCAAATAATTTCAGTGGTGTGTGGAATTTAAAGTTCATAGGACAATTTTCAAGAAGTTAAAGGATTTCAACTGTTTAAAGTGTTTAATCAGTTTAATGAATTTCAGGAGTTTCAAGGTTTCAAGGATTTCAGGAGGAGTTTCAAGGTTTCAACAGTTTCAAGGATTTCAGGAGTTTCAATGATTGTAGGAGTTTCAAGGTTTCAAAAGTTTCAAGGATTTTGGGAGTTTCAAGGATTTTTAGGAGCTTCAAGGTTTCAACAGTTTCAAGGATTTCAGGAGTTTTAAGGACTTCAGGAGTTTCAATGATTTTTAGGAGTTTTAAGGTTTCAAAAGTTTCAAGGATTTTAAGAGTTTCAAAGTTTCAAGGATTTCAGGAGTAGTTTCAAGGTTTCAACAGTTTCAAGGATTTCAGGAGCTTCAAGGTTTCAACAGTTTCAAGGATTTCAGGAGCTTCAAGGTTTCAACAGTTTCAAGGATTTTTCAGGTAACTTCTGCATTAGATCTATTCCGCAGTCAATCGCAATGGCGCAGCCATTGCAACGGTTTCTAGTTATTATTATAGTATTTTTTTCCTGATTTTCAACAGCTTTCACATCTTTCACATTTTCAGCGATTTCCACAAGTTATACATCAAAACGTTCAGCATGTTGGCAAGAATTCTGCTATTACTTTTGGGAATTCAGCGATTTCCGGTTTAGCCGCAATTGGCCGATATTCAACCGATTTTTCCCATTGACTTATAATGGGGCTTCAACAAATTCATAGTTTTCAGCATTTTTTTCAACATTTTCAACAATTTCTGCAGTTTGTACATGTTCAGCTTCCACAACTTGTCAGTTTTCAGAAAAAATTTGAGTTCTGCAGTTTTCCAGTTTTTTTTCTACGGGCTTGGGAATTCTCCCATTACTTTGCATTGAGAATTCTGCCATGCATTTTAATAGGCCCATGCATTTTAATAGGACTTCAGGTCTTTCAGACATTTCAACAGTTTCAAGGACTTCAACAGTTTCAAGGTTTCAAGGATTTCAGCAGTTTCAAGGTTTCAACAGTTTCAAGGACTTCAACAGTTTCAAGGTTTCAAGGATTTCAGCAGTTTCAAGGTTTCAACAGTTTCAAGGTTTCAACAGTTTCAAGGACTTCAACGGTTTCAATGATTCAACAGTTTCAAGGATTTCAGCAGTTTCAATGTTTCAACAGTTTCAAGGACTTCAGCAGTTTCAAGGATTCAACAGTTTCAATGTTTCAACAGTTTCAAGGACTTCAGCAGTTTCAAGGATTCAACAGTTTCAAGGTTTCAACAGTTTCAAGGACTTCAGTGTAATCATGCAACTTAATAGGGTTTTTTACATGTAAACCAGTATAATGCAACTTAATAGGGTTTTTTACATGTAAACCAGTATAATGCAACTTAATAGGGTTTTTTACATGTAAACCAGTATAATGCAACTTAATGGGGTTTTTTACATGTAAACCAGTATAATGTAACTTAATAGGGTTTTTTACATGTAAACCAGTATAATGCAACTTAATAGGGGGTTTTCCATGTAAACCAGTATAATGCAACTTAATAGGGTTTTTTACATGTAAACCAGTATAATGCAACTTAATAGGATTTTTTACATGTAAACCAGTATAATGCAACTTAATAGGGTTTTTTACATGTAAACCAGTATAATGCAACTTAATAGGGTTTTTTACATGTAAACCAGTATAATGCAACTTAATGGGGTTTTTTACATGTAAACCAGTATAATGCAACTTAATAGGGGTTTTTACATGTAAACCAGTATAATGCAACTTAATAGGGTTTTTTACATGTAAACCAGTATAATGCAACTTAATAGGGTTTTTTACATGTAAACCAGTATAATGCAACTTAATGGGGTTTTTTACATGTAAACCAGTATAATGCAACTTAATAGGGTTTTTTACATGTAAACCAGTATAATGCAACTTAATAGGGGTTTTTACATGTAAACCAGTATAATGCAACTTAATAGGGGTTTTTACATGTAAACCAGTATAATGCAACTTAATAGGGTTTTTTACATGTAAACCAGTATAATGCAACTTAATAGGGGTTTTTACATGTAAACCAGTATAATGCAACTTAATAGGGATTTTTCCATGTAAACCAGTATAATGCAACTTAATAGGGTTTTTTACATGTAAACCAGTATAATGCAACTTAATAGGGATTTTTACATGTAAACCAGTATAATGCAACTTAATAGGGTTCTTTACATGTAAACCAGTATAATGCAACTTAATAGGGTTTTTTACATGTAAACCAGTATAATGCAACTTAATAGGGGTTTTTACATGTAAACCAGTATAATGCAACTTAATAGGGTTTTTTACATGTAAACCAGTATAATGCAACTTAATAGGGTTTTTTACATGTAAACCAGTATAATGCAACTTAATAGGGATTTTTACATGTAAACCAGTATAATGCAACTTAATAGGGTTCTTTACATGTAAACCAGTATAATGCAACTTAATAGGGTTTTTTACATGTAAACCAGTATAATGCAACTTAATAGGGTTTTTTACATGTAAACCAGTATAATGCAACTTAATAGGGTTTTTTACATGTAAACCAGTATAATGCAACTTAATAGGGTTTTTTACATGTAAACCAGTATAATGCAACTTAATAGGGATTTTTACATGTAAACCAGTATAATGCAACAGTTTCAAGGACTTCAACAGTTTCAAGGATTTAACAGTTTCAAGGACTTCAACAGTTTCAAGGATTTCAACAGTTTCAAGGACTTCAACAGTTTCAAGGTTTCAACAGTTTCAAGGACTTCAGGAGTTTCAAATATCGATCAAGTATTTTAACAGTTTCAAAGCCTTTTCAAGGATTTCAAGGATTTTTCAGCTAAATTCCACATTAGATCTGTTCCGCAGTCAATCGCAATGGCTTCAGCCATTGCAAGTTTCTAGTTAATGCTGTAACCTTTTTGAGAACGCCTTAAAACACCAAGAAGACCCTAAGATTTCTGTTGATTAATCCAGCTCTTACTGCGTCGTGGTTCTGGAGGCTGCCTGTCTGCGCTGTAGCTACAGTCCATTGTTGCGAACGTTTTCCTGTCCTTAATAAATGTCTATGAATCTTCACCTCTTCACTTACTTAAGAAAACTTTAAATGGATCCAAAGAAAAACACATTTCCTCCGGCCTTTTCTCGCTGTACTGATTAGAAGCACTGTGTCGGGAAAAATAAAGACTTTCATCAAGTAAGTCTCCCGAAAATTGCGACTTGAGTCAAGTCATTGGACTCGAGTCTCCCACCTCTGGCGAAGACACTAAAATTTTAATCACTGGGCCTTTTCACAAATGTCAATTCAATCTGTTCAGATTGTGAAAAGTTAGACAGGTATATTCTGGTCCAGAGGGGTATAGTTTGGCCTAGGCCATAATATACCCGGGTTTAATCTAGGCGGGGGTTAATTTGGCCTGTTACACCTGTTAGAACCACGAGGCCGTCCTTCTGTGGACCCACCACCTGCAGGAGGAGCCATAGGGTGCAATGTGATTTGGGCAACTCCAACAGCTGCCCCCACGACCCGGCAACGGACAAGTGGGAGAAAATGGATGTATAGATGTTAATTGATTTTGATCATTAAACCTCCATAAACCACAGTTTGCTTTGGTTATGTCTGTGTTAAATATTTCAGACTAAGGGTCCATGTGTATCGGTTCAAGAATTCAGTTCCTTCAGATAAATCTGTAGTTTAGCTGCTTATTCTTACTTTTATTCTGTTTGCTTTTTCGCACTGGTGCCACATTCAATTTTTAAGGCTAATCTACCAACCTATTAATTTATAAACAAATGAATTGATTAATAAACCCTCATACACCGCATTGTGGTCCAAACTCATTCCTAATATTCCTCACATATTTGTTGCATCCCAATTATTTTCAAGGTCACTTTCACAAAAATCCAAGAAAACTCGCCTGCAATTGCAGGAGATTGATAGAAATGCTTTATTATTAGATGCACAGTGTTTCCCCCACAAATGTCTATATTTACCATAAACTAAAGGAGGACAGAACAAATTTCATTCTATAACTAGATAAACATCAGGTATAGTTCCTTTAAGAAGGAGACTGAATATCCTTCTTTAGTTTATCTAGTATTGAGTGTCTGAATTAATCACGACTCCATGTAGGCTACAGTATGTTTATCAGGGAACTCATCAAATGGATAAGTAAATCATTGGCCTATTAATATCTTTCAGAGTCATTCAAGCTTCGTGATGGTCTCATGACAACGTTTTTTGAGAAAGCAGTTAAGCTATGTTGTCAGCATTAGTAGTGACTCTCGTTTACTGTCTGCATGAGGTTTTGTGAGTCATTCCCAAGTGATGGGAAGTCAAGGATCTTCTCAACTGATCCAAGAAATACATTTAAGATTGAAGATGCACAACAAGCCGCTAATTTCATGTACCTCAGGCATTTCTCATACACACACACCATTAATAAACAACAATACAAACGCAAAGTATTCCCTGAATGATGTAGTGATGGATGAGTCTTTGATGAGTCACCACTTATCTTGTATATGCCACAAGAGGGCAGCACTGAGCAGTCAAAACGTCTGGAGTCATCAAGAGCTTGCTTAACGACCAATGAATAAAGAGCAGAGAGAAGCTTAGTCTAGAGCTTCTTCACCTGTCACTCACGTCGTGCTTAATCGATATGCAATCCTTTGATAGGCAAACAAACGTTTCACAGTCAGCTAATCGTGTCTGATTTGAATTAAAAGAAAACAGAATAGAATTGGTATCACGAATACACAAGTGACTGCCTTGTGGTGCCCTATGGTTAAAGTGCCAATTCATGTTCATAAAAGGAGAGTGCACTTTACTTTACTGCATAGTATTGTGCATAGTAATGAGAAAGATTTGCATCATGGTGCCTAAAAGTTTTCCATTATATTATTACTGATTCCTGGTATCTATTTTTACATGAAGATTTGTTTGTAAAGACCAATCAACTAATAACAAATAATGAACTGTCAAGCACGGGTTCTAATTGTTATATTCCCAGTCCCCTATATCAAACAAATTCAAATGTAATATAGCTCGGTTTTCAACTGAGATGCTAAACAAGGTAGTGTTAATAGTGGTAAGTATGTTTAAGAGCTGAGACAGAAATGCTGATGCCTCTGCTTTAAGCCCTGTCAAGCCCAATTAACATCAGTGTTTACAAAACAAAACCAGAATGTGTTCTAGAATGTGGGGATGTCACAGGACCCAGTGAGACAGTTTTTCCTATTAACTGCATTACACGCTCACAAGTTGCATCTAAAAAGGAAATTTATGAATTACAAAAATGATCATTGATATCAGTCACTGGGAACATGATCTCTCTGTACAAGACCACAAATGTCCTCAAAAACAAAATAATGTTACCTCTACATATTATAGGCCTTTAGAACACTGATGTCACCTGAAACCCAGCAATTCATCAGGCCTATATCGCACACTTAATGGAGGACAAAGGCTGTTTGTTTAAGCACATGGGAAGGACGAAGCCAGGTTAATGGAGTCAGTGCCGTGTCAAGAGCTGGACTGATTCATCCCGGAAATGGAAGATGTTTCAAAAACAAAGACGCTGTCTCCTTGACAAAGACACTGGTGCTACATTCAGAACGTTGATGATTGTTGTTGTGGTTGTTGTTATTATTACAGTAACAGCAGAAGTAGTAGTAGTAGAAGTAGTAGTAGTAGTAGTTGTTGTTGTAGTAGCTGTAGAAGGCCACCTTTTTGTCCCTTGAGACTCAATGTCTCATTTGCAAGAGAGACCTGTTTCAAACATATTAATTGTAAACAAATTACACATACATTATGCCTATGCTATCAATAAGCGTCTTTACTCAGAGGTTTGTTCTAACATAAACCATAAACGCACGTGTAGAAATGAATCACAAAGCTGTGGCTAATCAAAATGGACCCATGTATTGATTTCCATTCAAGAGGTGAAATAGTGCCAGGGTTGCATTGCCCTTCTTTTCGTTCGCCAGATGCCGCTTCTTGCTTCTCGCACAGCGTCCACAGTGGCGTGCGTCCGCGGCTCCAGAGACGCTGCCCTGGGCGAGGAGGAGGAGGAGGAGCAGAGTGCGCCTGCGCGGACCAATGACAGCGCGCCGTGCTGAGCTGGAGGAGAGAGGCTGCCGCTAGGTGAATGGAGGCGACGAGATGCTGTCTACCGCGGCGCACGACGGGAACTAACATCGACGAAGGTACACATTTTGTATCTTGCGTCTCACAATGGGTCACATTGTGTCACACAAACGGAATGTCCAGCTGTGCTGCATTGAGGCGCTGTTTCTCGGTTTGCGTGATGTGGCTGGGCTCTGTGCGCTGTCGGTTCTAGTAGACACAGCTGGTCAGAATAGGCTACTCATGGATTTCCGAGAAACTGCCATATGCTTACCTTGCCGCATGTGTTGAAAATTCTCGTTGTCTTTACATTGCACCGTAAATTGATGCGTCCAGGTGCTCGACGCACAGCAAGTCCACTCTTCAAAAATGTAGGCCCACTTGTCAATTATATAGCCGCGCTAATGGCTCCGCTGCATTAAGCGTAACCTACACATCCTTAACATTGATATGGCTTACGCACAATCCACACGGGGTTTGATGTCAGGAGCTTACATTTTGCGTTTTAATTTTTTTATTATCAGAGAATAAAGAGTCATTCCCTTGATAAAAGCGTGGGGTTGAAATCAGTGGCACATTGAGATGTTCTTCGCCAACCCACCATTGACGTGGACATCAGCAGGCCGGTGTCAAGGCTGTGTAGTAGAATACGTGATGAGGAGGATGTTGCATGTGTTGCACCGCTCTGAGCCGGTTTCGCTTCTCTAGATTACCAATTAGGCTACTCCCCGCTGGAAAGGTTAATTACACATGGCGAATAATGCTGGAATCATTTTGTCCCCCCCTTTTTTTTAAACCAATTATATGCCTCACATTTTTCAAGAGCGTGATGCGTTTAAGCACCCACTTCAGTCACGACGGCAGTGGGATGGGGAGCAAAATGTCTGCTTCCTGCCTTTTGGAAATGTCACAGAACGCATCTCGAGTCTGCACTCAGCAGCCCGTGTGGTGGCTCTTTCCAGGCAGCAGTATCCCACCATTTCCTCCCAAAGTGGCATGATTAACTGACCACAAGGCCGTCAAGTTGACTTGTTTCTTTCTAGTGCCATATTGTAACCTGAAACTATAGAGCGTACAAAAGAATCGACCATTCTTATTGACCAGATGTAGGCTATGTGTAAGCTAATTAAGAGGCTTTTAAGGTTTTAAAGGTGTTTGTCTTGACAGTGCTAAGCAGAGGGTAGGAAATAGGCAACATGAAGTGTTGAGTCTCCAGTTAGTCCTGTCAGCTTAGAACCTACAATGATTTCCACTTCTAAGCCTACATAATATGATTCTCCACTATTTTGGAGCATCTAGCCAAGCAGCGAAACACTGTGAGCACCGTAATGTAAATAAAGATCCACATAACATTACAGTCCTATAATGTGATGCAAGGTGTGCGCTTAGTATAACAGAATAAGTTGGGGATTTCACCGTGCCTTCCCGAATGTAGTCCATACAATTAGGTACACTCATTCCCTTTAGAAATGAAGTGCAGCCCACTTCATTGCATCTACTATTTTTCAGTGGTTCACAGCCACTCTCAATCAGTCAGAAAGAAAAAACGTCACCAAGCCGACATTAGCCCGTGTCAACACCATAGATTTAGCCCATTCATAATAATCACGTGCGGCCTGTGAAATTAACATGGCTGCTCAATCTCCTCCTTCGAAGCCTGTCCCTTAAAAGGGCCAAAAGGTGGACCAGCTACGAGCCTCCACAGCGCTCCAGAGCCTGTCACTCATATTTAGACTTTACATTTTTATTTCTGCTGTACAAAAAAACAGCGTGGTTAAAAATATGTTACCCGGCCCAACATTGTCAATGAGTCATAGCAATTTTTAGAAAGAAAGAAACAATTTGGAGCCAGGCTTTTAAGCAGTGTTTGGGAGGTGCAAAGTGTCTTTTGGAGTCGCCCCTGGCAGTATCAAATGTCAGCTCCCCGCTATGAGTACCAAAGAGAAGCGCTTTCCTTGCCCATTGGTTAACACACGTGATTGATACCACACTCAATCATGTGTCTGTGATCGTGCATCGATTATTTAAAGCTGCAGTAATCAATACATTTTTCTTTAGTACTTCTTTTGGCACTAAAGATCTACATTGTAAATGGTGAAACTGTAAAAATTGTAACGTCACATTCGGGGACTGGAGGCCGCCATTCCGGATGATCGCAATGAGAAGTATGGGACTCAACGGACACAACCACGTCATCAAGCGTGTGTTTGATAGGCTAAGATTGGCGTCACATGACTAGCATCCGCAATGGCCACTTAAAGTAATCACTAGGGCTGGGACAAAGTATCGCATCGGACTTGGATCGCAATACTTTGTGCTGCAGTACCAAGTATCAATACTTAAACAAGTATTGCAATACTTTCAATACTTGTGTTTGGAGGTATTTTTTAATCATACACTCTTTTGTTTTTCAGTAACAGTTACAGCATTTTGTTACATTTTGTGTTAATTCACTTTTCAATCTAAACACTTCAGTAAGTGTCAAATGGCATTTGGTTTATATACTTTGGACACATGACTTTTCCCACATTTCAAGGTAAACATTTCACTTCTTACTTACCTACTGTATCGGATTGGGCCCTGGGTATCGTGATATGTATCGGATCGTGACAAAAGTGGATTGTCCTAGCCCTTGTAATCATGTGGTTTCATTTAACCGATAATGCTGAACATCAATAAAAGAGAAAGTTTTCCGTGCTACCTTTTCCCCCCGTGAAATAGTAGACCTACAGTGGACAGAAACATATAATGTGATTTCGAGGCCAGTACGGTGGGAGGAAAAAGTAAGTACACCGTTTCGTTTTTCTCACGTTCCTGCCTAAATTGGTCAAATAATGTGGTCTGATCTTCATCAAGATCATTAGAATGAGTAAACAGTGTCTGCTTAAACTAATACCACCCAAACATTTAAAGTGCCTTGCGAAAGTACTAATACACCTTGAACCTTTGCACATTTTGTCATGTTTACAACCATAAACATAAAGATTTTATTTTGAATTTTTTACTGAAAGTTCACACACAAGTAACAGACAACTGTGAAGTGAAAGGAAAACGATTCATGATTCTGTTATTTTTCAAAAAATAGAAAAGTGAAAAGTGTGGCGTGCACAAGTATTAATACAGCATTATTCTGAGTGCATTAAATTGGCTTCATAACATTCCTAATGACTGCAGAAAGTTTACACCTTGCCCTAACCATTAAATAGAGGCCACCTGTGTGCCATCTACTCTCAGTATAATTACAGCTGTTCTGTGAGGGCCTCAGAGCTATGGTCAGAGTGTATTGATCACTAAGCAACATCATGAAGGCCAAGGAGCACACCAGAGAGGTCAGGGATAAAGCTGTGGAGAAGTTTAAAGCAGTGTTAAGTTATACAAAGATTTCCCAAGATTTGAACATCTCACGGAACACTGTTCACTGATAACTCTGGAGGAGCAGCGACGTACTGCCGCTGAGCTGGGGGAATCTGTACATGGGACGACTATAAGTCGTACTCTACACAAATCTGGCCTTCATGGACGAGTGGCAAGAAGAAAGCCATTATTGAAAGGAGGCCATAAGAAATCCTGTTTTCTAGAAGTCATATGGAGGACACAGCTACCATGTGGAAGAAGGTGCTTTGGTCAGATGAGAAAAAAATTTAACATTTTGGCCCAAATGTAAAATGTTATGTAAGGCACAAACCTAACACTGCTCATCGTCCTGAGTGCACCATCCCCAGTGTCAAATATGGTGGGGGGAGCATCATGCTATGTGGCTGCTTTTCCTCAGCGGGGACTGGGAAGATTGTAAGAATAGTTGGGAAGATGGATGGAGCCAAATACAGAGACATTTTGGAGGAAAACCTGCTGGAGTCAGCAAGAGAATTGAGGCTGGGGCGGAGATTCATCTTCCAGCAGGACAATGACCCTAAACACAAAGCTACATCTACAATGGAATGGTTTAAAAACAAACATATTAATGTGTTAGAATGGCTCAGTCAAAGTCCTGACCTAAATCCTATTGAAAATCTGTGGAAAGACCTGAAAACTGCTGTTCACAAATGCTCTCCTTCTAATGTGACAGAGCTTGAGTTGTTTTGTAAAGAGGAATGGGCTAAAATGTCAGTCTCTAGATGTGCAAACATTGTAGAGTCATACCCCAGAAGACTTGCTGCTGTTATTGTAGCAAAAGGGGGTTCCACAAAGTATTAAGTCATACTGTATGAATACTTATGCACACCCCACTTTTCATGTTTCTATTTTTTTTAAAACAACTTTTGCACAAAATGTGCAAAAGTTCAAAGTGTATTAGTACTTTCGCAAGGCACTGCACATTTTATCACATTTTATTTGGCCAAAACATGTAAACATTCACAGGAGAGGGAGGTATAAGTAAGTACACCGCGTGAATCTCTCTGAACTGCAGCAGCAGTGACACAGTAGCGTTCGTGCTTCACAGTTAGAAGGTCCGGGGTTCGATACCCACCTGGACGGGGCCTCTGTGTGGAGTTTGTATGTTCTCCCTGTGTCTGCATAGGTTTTCTCCGGGTACTCTGGTTTCCCCACCACTGAGAACATGTACAATAGGCCAGGATGAATGAGAGTGTGTTTGAGAGTGCGCATGAGGGACGACGGATGAAAATTAGCCCATGGCTACAATCCGGTGTGGCTTGTTCATTATTGCACTGTCCCTACCAAATAAACCAAACTTAACCTCTGCCTTTCACGGATTGATAACAGAGCAATTGAGTCTCTCTCTCTAAAACCAAAAAATCAGGTTTGAAATCTAGTAGTGATCATGGACTTAAACCTGAACTTAAACAGCCACATCAAAGCAATAACATCATCAGCTTTTTACCATCTGAAAAACATTGCTAAGATCAGAGGAATAGTGTCAAAAGCAGACTTAGAGAGACTCATCCATGCATTTGTCTCCAGCAGGTTAGACTACTGTAACGGCTGCTCACTGGCCTTTCTAAACGAGCTGTTAGAGCTGCAGTACATCCAGAACGCTGCTGCTCCAGTCCTGACAAGAACCAGGAAATACGACCATATTAGTCCAGTGCTCCGGTCTCTGCACTGGCTTCCTGTCACTCAGAGAATTGAATTTAAAACAGCTCTGCTTGTGTACAAGTCTTTTCATGGTTTAGCACCAAAGTACATCTCTGACATGTTAGAGCCGTATGAACCATCTCGGGCCCTGAGAACTTCAGGGAGGGGTCTCCTGGTGGTTCCCAGAGTCAATAACAAACACGGTGAAGCTGCGTTTCAGTTTCATGCAGCTAAAATCTGGAACAGTCTTCATGAGGATGTGAGACAGGCCTCAACTCTGACAATGTTCAAATCTAGGCTGAAAACGGCTCTTTTTACCCGAGCATATGAAAACTTAAAAGTATTCTATCTGCACTCTTGCCTTTTACTTGACTTGCCTTACCTAATTCAGGTAGTGCAACTTTAAGATTATTGTGGCACCTTGTGTACTGCCTAACTCAAAGTGTTGATTATGCAGCAGACTCAAACTCGAACAATGAAGACTTTAGCATGGTTTGGACTTGAAATAGTGGGACTTGACTACATGGGTCTTAACAAAAGGCTTTTGATGAGACATACTTTGTTGTGAGCAAATTATGACATCCACCATGTCTTGTTCTCGATGCTTCGAAATTAACAATATCTCTTCGGCTACTGAAGTTTTGCATTGTTTGACCTGATGACAGAGTAATTTTTTACACCTGTGCACTGTTATGTGCCAGTTGCCTACTTTGTCATCCTGTGGGTATCCAGTCACCAAATTTCTCTGGAAGAACCCTATTTCTTCTTTGGAAAAAATAGGGTTATTTTAAGAGTCGGCCGTCTTCAGAAGAAGAAGAAGAAGACAAGCTTTATTTATTATTATTATTTATTATGAAATATAGTGCAAATATCCTGAATGATGTGACAATGTATTTGATCTGACTCTGAATAGTGAACAGATCCTAAACTTTATTCATATTTTGCAAATAGGCTTAAAAATAATTTGTCTATTCCCATTTGGAATACCAACCATTTCTCTCTGAATTGCTCCACACCCAATACTAACATCAAATATAAAATATGTCACTGCAGGAGTTTTATACTATATTTTTAAGCCGTACCATAATGTGATGAGGCAGTGTCCAGATCGTCGCTCCGTGAGTCGGTGCATCAGGGGCATGGGGAGAAACAGCATTTTCTGAAACATAAAGGGAAATTAGTAAAGAGCTTCGCTGTGAATTACAACATTTGGATATACATTCGGCGCAGTGTCAGGAGGAATATTCACAGAAAAAATGCAGCCACTGCTTGTGCAGTAGGCTAGTCCTACTGCAAATCCTTTTATTGGTGAGACTTGTTCAAACTGGGCAGATGCACTCACGGACAAGAAAGCTGCTGTTGTTAAAAAGTCAAAATTATTTTTCCTGTGTCCTGTATGTTTTCAGTCGTACAGGAGTTGTACATCTGTACTTTGTAGTTGAAGAGTACCTCTCATCCAAAAGGCTTTGTCAGCGAACTAAAGTTTAAGCTCAGCCAGCAGACTAGGTATGAACCACTGGACCACTGGACCAGTGGTTCATATCTGACAAAGTCTTTTGGATGAGAGACAAAACGTTCTACACTTCAACTACGAGTATTTTTCTGTTTTTAGTGCTGAAAACCAAAAAAAAAAAAAAAGAATGGGAAAATGAAATAGGGAAAAAATTGAATCCTGGATCAGAGGTGAATGTGCACTGTTGCACTCCATTCTCTCTGTGTTCTTCAGCTACCGTCCTGTGTCTAAAATGTCAGCCTACCAAGTGAATGTGTCAGAAAAACTGTAGACTCTGGGCCTCAGCCTGAGGCTTCTGAAGGCAGTTGGCTAAGCTGAAATTGTCATTAAACCTTTTAAATTCAAATTTCGTTCATTATTAATTACGTTGTCCACGTTTCATCTCAACTGAGCAGCCTATATCTCCTCATAAGAACAAAACGAAATTTCAGACTGAGTATGAGTCAAACGGAGCACCAGATAGACAATTTATAATTTCCCTGATTAATTCCACCAAATGCTTCTTTCTGAATTCATTCATTTTCCCACACCTTTGTAAACGCACGCTTCTGTCACATTAGTGACAATTGTAACCCTCTCAGTCTCCATGGAAACTGAACAGCAAGACTCATTAAAGAGAGAATTGTTCACTTTGACTTTGGCATAAATGGAAACCCTAACCAGACTCTGTATCATCAAACGATTGAAGTAATTATGAAAAAATACCTCTCATGTGCCATTTAAAGGAATAGGCCACCGTTTTTACATACTGACATATGTTCTTACCTTACCTTAGACTAGTTGATATGTACCTGTCTGGTGTTTGTCCGTGCGCTCTGTCATGCAAACGGAGCACAAACGCAGCCTCCTCCACATACTGTATAGTTCCAAATCAGCTCCCGTTAGAAGCTACCAAACTCTTCCACGTTGTCCCTATTTAAATACAGTTACGTGACGTGTTACACTACAAAGTATAGTAACACAGAAATGTAACATGTCGATTTTCTCAGCGGATAAAAAGGGGTACTATATTGTGAGGCGTAATAATACGAGGAGCACTACGTCCGCGCACTAACACCTAAAGACTTTTCTCCCGCTCACTACAAGTCACGCTGCTTCTATTGACGGAAGTGAGCGGGGGAGAAGTCTTTAGGTGTTAGTGCGCGGACGTAGTGCTCCTCGTATTATTACGCCTCACAATATAGTACCCCTTTTTATCCGCTGAGAAAATCGACATGTTACATTTCTGTGTTACTATACTTTGTAGTGTAACACGTCACGTAACTGTATTTAAATAGGGACAACGTGGAAGAGTTTGGTAGCTTCTAACGGGAGCTGATTTGGAACTATACAGTATGTGGAAGAGGCTGCGTTTGTGCTCCGTTTGCATGACAGAGCGCACGGACAAAGACCAGACAGGTACATATCAACTAGTCTAAGGTAAGGTAAGAACATATGTCAGTATGTAAAAACGGTGGCCTATTCCTTTAACTACAGCTAATATATGTGAAACTGCAGTACACAAAAATATTTCTTTGGTCCAAGAGACTGTTGATGGTTAGTCATCTGCCAACTTTAGATGTCCTCTATTGTAATAATGTATTGCACTGTGGAGTTTAATTGGCAGGTAGGACTACAGACTGTAGAACTGAATGATTCCAATTTCATGCCCCCTCCCTCTTTGTGAGATAAATGCCACATGAGAATAGAGGGTCGGTATGTTAAATCGCAAATGCTTCTGTTTTTTTGTTTTTTTTTACTCCTTCATTTTGCACACACTAACTGTCCTTGTTCTCTCAACAGCTGCTTTCTGCTGCCTCCTGGGCTTGGACTTTGACGGTACATTTCCACTGATAGAAACATGAAGTAAGCTGCTCATGTGTGCTTCACACAGTCCCAGTCTGATTTTAACACGTTGCTGTTAAAGGACCCTATCAGGAGATGTACGGCAGCGCCAGAGCAGTAGGCCACATTGAGAGCAGCCCTGCTCGGTCTCCACGGCTGCCTCGCTCTCCCCGGCTGGGCCATCGGAGAGCCAACAGTGGAAGTGGGAGCGGCGGTGGGGGCAAGACGCTCTCCATGGAGAACATCCAGTCACTCAATGCTGCCTACGCCACATCAGGGCCGATGTACCTGAGTGACCACGAGGGTGTGGGCTCCACCGCCACATACCCTCGCGGTCACATGACCATAGGGCGGGCCAGCCGTGCTGTCTATGGGGGCCGTGTCACTGCCATGGGCAGCAGTCCCAACATCGCTTCTGTTGGGCTTCACGGAGACATCCTGTCCTACAGTGACCTGGGCTCTCTGTCCATGCTACATGCACACCACCACCACCACCAGGGGGTGCCCTCTGGCCTACTGCGACAGGCTGTGCGGGGCAGTGGGGGTGAGCTGCTGGAGATGCAGGCCCAGCTCAGGGACATGCAAAGGGAGAACGAGCTGCTGCGCAGAGAGTTGGACTTAAAGGACAGCAAGTTAGGCTCTTCCACAAACAGCATCAAGAGCTTCTGGAGCCCTGAGCTGAAGAAGGAGCGCATCATGAGGAAGGAGGAGGCTGCGCGGACGTCAATCCTGAAGGAGCAGATGAGAGTGACTCATGAGGAGAATCAGGTGAGACCACCACCCCCCACTCACATTCACTGTCAGTGTCTTAATGCTGTCCTCATCGCCTGCAATGAAGCCAACCCTTTTCAAATTATACTCAGCAGCAACGCAGCAGTCCAGTTTTAGAGGAAATGTGAATACCTTTCTGGAAAGTTGTCTTCATCAATAACTAACTCACTGTGTGCTCAAATGCTGCTACTCAAAATAAATCTCACAAGCCCTTCATCAAATTCAGACCGAGCCGTATATGAGAAAAAGATGTTTCAAATTAAGATAATGAACATAGTTGACAATTTCACACTATTAAAAGCTAAAGTATGTTAATTAACTTATGACTATGATTAAAACTACACAATATTGCACTCAGTGCACATTTATGGGAATATACTATGTAAATGTAGCTTCAAATATAGAAAGCATACCGTTTTGCTAGCATCAAATGTGCAGAAGGTTTTTTACATCATTGGAAAGTTTAGAATGTTTTTATCCTTTGTGTAAATGTGTGAGCGCAGTCATGGCTCAGTTAAATCAGTGCTGACACAGGAAGGCACAAGACTCAGAGACAAATGTCGACTTAAACAACGTCTGCCTGAGCCTCCATCTCTCTATATTCTATCTTTACTCATCGTCAAGCTCTGTTCATCGGACCCTCCCTGTGTTCAGTTTATAATTCAAGAAATTTCCCCTTATCAGTAAGCCAGTTTTCTGTCTAGCCTTACCTTGAATTTCACAGTGGTTTTCATTTGCTCTTCTATTAGCTGCTGGTAAATAACATAGAGGGTTAATTGTCTATCATCAGATTGATTCTGCACCAATTTTTACTAACCTAACTATGGTAGCTTTCGAGTTATGTGTTTGGCCCGGAAATAAAAGTGTGTAGCTTTGATTATGGGCCTAAGTTGCAAAGACTTGTACTTGCCTAATTAATTAATAGTGTTTGTTGAAGTATAGAAACATTGTGGGCATGATGCAGCAAATTGCACAATCCCCTTCAGGAGGTCCAGCAGTGTAAGGGTAATTTGTGCCAGCTGCTCGTGGTCTGTGAGCGGGCAGTCTGCACTTCTGTCCGTCTCCCTGAGTGAAGCTGTCACAGACTGAGCAGCCTCTCAAACTGTCATCACCGAGCATTCTCAAGGTCACACAGGAGGCCACCACTGTGAGCGTCTATATGAGCGTCTCTCCTGTCTGCATTTGTCCCCATGTCAGGTGTTCTCACATGAATAGACAATAATTCACTGTTAGCCATGGTGTTCACTTGCGTTCGGTGACATGTGCTGTGTTTGCCTGTCCCCGGGGAGTAGCCGTGTTGCTAATAGGAAACACGTCAAGCGTTTAGCCTCACAGTGAGAGGGGCTTACCATGTGACCTCAGGTGAGCCAGGGACACATTTATTCATATTTGAGGAAATGGGGTGAGTCGACACCAGGTCTTCTATGTGTATTTTAAAATGAATTGTCTATCAAAATAAGTCAGAGTCCAGGGTATGCATTTCAAGCCAATAATGACTAAAGATGGTTCCCATTTATGCTATAAATAAGCCAATGTATCGGTTTAACTGTAAATCTCAAAGAGATTAGCTCTAATGTGAACGTCCGCAATGAGCCTCAGACAGTCAACATTTTGCTCGGCACGGCCTGAATAAAAGAGATACTGTACTTAGAGGAAATATTCAGGCTTCCATTCAAATGCCGTGAATGTGTTTACACTGGGGATGCACATTGTACTCAGTTTCTTTAATCGGTTAATCGGTCACTTTATTACGATTAACTGTTTAACTGTAATTTATTGCTTTATTCAATGAAGTTGCAGATAGTATTGTATTGTTCCCTACAGCTTAACTTTTTTTTATTTTTATTTTTTTTACATTTTAATCTGATGCAACATAGTGTGAGTGAGTGTACTGTACTCTACAGGAGTGTTTGCTAACCAGGGTACAGACACTTAGTATGGGGTACTTGGAATTATTTCAGATTGAAAAGCAAGGTGAAAGGAAGGAAATTTATACTATTTGAAAGGGGTTTGAACGGAAAACCTATTTAAATTATGTTTTGTAGTAATATCACATTTAGCTTTTTTTTTTTACACAAAGCATTGCCTTTTTTATAGATACGTTTTTTTATTCATATATATATATATAAATAATGTGTTTCTACATTACCAGCCTTAAATCACTGACATTTATCAGTCACTAACTTCTCTGGATTTTGAAAAACAAAAACATATTGGTCCAACTCTTGCGTGCATAAAAGTATTGTAAACTGAAATGGGAAATATTCTGTATGAGTGTGTTTGGTTTTCTTTTCAGTGTACTGACCAATTGATGGCATTTTCTCCGAAAGCCCATAGTTGCTGCGATAGGCTCCACCCCCTTGCGACCTCTAATTTGAATCAGCTGAACACAATTAATACCTATAGATAGGGTGTCTAGGGGAAAATGACATGCTCATTCAGCCGTGCCACAGACAAGCCAAAGGTTGCTTCTCACGTTTTCAGTGTGACTTATTACTTGCTGTGGATATGTGCATATTTTTAGTCCATCTTCAACACTCAGCTCAGCTCAATATGTTAAGCCCAATATGAAAGAGCTTCTGTCCCTTTGTACCGAACATAAGAGAGGCTTCTTTTATGTCTTGCCTTGTCCGTGAGGGTTAGCTCTGACTGTGCCCTGGATGATATTTATATCTCCCCTGGTGGGGATCATTAATGAAGTATGTCGGCTAATAAAAGACAGATGTGCTACATTATGGGTCTTCTCAATCTTGGTTTGGGCCTGTGGGGCACCCTTACATAAGTACATTGTTATGGTGGGATGATCATTTGGTCACACCCATTGCGCTTTTTGGGAGTATATTGGCTTTTACCAACAGAGCAAAAGTAGGCCAATTACAAATGAGACATGCTGTAGGACCTGATTAGCATCACCAAATGCCAGCTGTTGTTTTTGTTGTTGTTTTTTTTACATTTGTGTTTAAACATTTGTGTTTAATTTCCTATTACAGCTTTAGTGGTTCTTCTCTTGGGAAAAAGGACTACAACAGCCCAAAGAAATCAATGGCCTTGACTGGTAGCATGACAGAGAGATAGAGAGTAAATAAGTAAGTAAGTGATTTATTTGTCATTGTATAAGCGTACAACGAAATAGTGTTCAGATGTTAGTCCTGAGCCGCTGCTACTGAGCGCGCCACCACTGTGGGTCAACCTGACCAGCATGTTTTTGGAGGTAGAGTGAACCGTAGCACCTGGAGGAAACCCGGCTGTCTCCTCTGATCCTCGGAAACGGTGCACCACGTCCTGGGTTTGTTCCTGTTTCCGAGCGTGGTGTCGTGCACTGGTCAGCTCCATCTTCTCCTTCCTCCTGCACAGCTCCCTCCGCTCCACAACAGCCTTTCACCATCTTCTGGAAAGAGCTTAGCAGTTAATCTGTTTTATCCTCCAGTGAACATCCATAAGCCAGAACAATAGGAGGCATGTGTGGCTTAGCTGTGAGTCTCGGCCGGATACCTCCTCGTCTGTCTGTTTTTGTTTCCTCTAGCACCTCTTGTGATGCCTCCACTGTACTGCAGGTGTAGGGGGCTCTTGGTGTCTCTTCAATGTCTGATAAGCTAGCTGTTTAATTTTATAAAGCTGCTTTCTTCAGGACCATTATGGGCTCTTTGCAGTAAAAAAATAAATCCACCAATCCCCACAAAAACACGACAAAGACGTACAAGTATCCAATAAAACAATGTGAAACACAGAAACCACAAATGCAGTTCGCAGAAAAAGGCAAAACACGTCGCCATGACATGCACTGGAATTATTGACATTCATGTATCTTCTTTTGTTTGTTCCTGTTAGGACACATGTAGGCAGGATGAGGATACACCATGAGTGAACATTGCCCAGTTAGTTGTGCTAATAGCTATAGTAACCTGGCGCTGCATGCCTTACTCCATGCATTCTATGCTGCAGTGAAACACTGCTTGTGTTTCTTTAGGTGCTCATGATCATCTGCAATTTTAGACTTTATTCATTTAAATCAGAGATTAACTGCATTTAAGTTAGGTGTCCAGGCCTGGTGTTTCTTAGAAGGTCTAATATTTTTTGAGTTGATGCTTGAAGTGAAAGGTTTCAGAACCACTGCTATACAGTAGACAGTCTGGTATTGCTTCATAAGAGCTTAGATTTTCCCTCTGGTGTATTCTGTGTGCTTCTATTTTTCAAAGACAACAGCTTTTCTTTAAAAGAATAAAAGTATTTTTGCCATTCAGCTGTCTCCACTCGTACTGAAAAAAATAAAATAAAAATAGGTACATGACACATTTCCCTGATTGGTTCACTCTGCGTCTGGTACCAAAATTATCAAAGCAGTACCAGACTGTCTTACTCTGTAAGACGGTCAGATGATTGGCTGAGCTGTAACTATAGTCCAGTGGAGATACTTAGCAACACTGCATTTTTGCAATATATTTCTTATTGTTGGCTGATCTGCAACGACATATGGAGCTAATAATTATTCACTGTGAGAAACATTTTGACGGTCGCAGGAAATAGACCCTTATGAAGCATAATAAAGAAAACATTGCATTTGGCTTAAAATGTTGGTGGCTGACACTTGAAGTGTGCCCTGCTGAGGGCCGGAGTGCGAGCTGAAGCACATCTGACTGACTCATGACCAAAGCTGCTCAGCCTTGCAGTCAGCTCACATAAACACAATCCCCAAAATAACATTGTGTGTGTCGGAGGGTGCACAGTCTCAGCCTCTCTCTCTAAAAGCAGGCGTAGGTCACACATCAGTGAACAGGAAAGGCAGCCGGCGGATCATGGGAATATGGGATGGAGGTCGGTGTTTTCTATGTAATAGAATACTCAACTGTAACGTGAGCTGGTGCTTTTGCAGTGTGTGCATGAATTGTATTGATTCTGAGTTTTTGGTCAGATGGTGTTGGCTGGATGTTGTTCAGAAATACAACAACTTTAAAATGATTTAAAGATAATAAAAAGAGAAAGTGAAATTGTTACATTATATTTACTTATAATTGACTTATAGACGACTTATGATTCAAGTCCTTTTGCGATGTTATGACTACTCACTCACTCACCCACTCACTCACCCACTCACTCACTTACACACTCACTCGCTCACCCACTCACTCACCCACTCACTCACTCACACATTCACTCACTTACCCACTCACTCACTCACTTACCCACTCACCCACTCACTCACTCACTTACACACTTACCCACTCACTCACTCACTTACCCACTCACTCACTCACTTACCCACTCACCCAATCACTTACACACTCACCCACTCACTCACTCACCCACTCACACACCCACCCACTCACTCACACACACACTCACTCACTCACTCACACACACACACTCACTCACTAACCCACTCACTCACTTACACATTCACTCACTCACCCACTCACCTACCCACTCACTCACTCACTTACACATTCACTCACTCACCCACTCACTCACACACACATTCACTCACTCACCCACCCACTAAGTCACTCACTCACTCACTCACACACTCACTCACTAACCCACTCACTCACTTACACATTCACTCACTCACCCACTCACACATTCACTCACTCACCCACCCACTCACTCACTCACTCACACACTCACTCACTAACCCACACACTCACTTACACATTCACTAACCCACTCACCTACCCACTCACTCACTCACTTACACATTCACTCACTCACCCACTCACTCACTCACCCACTCACTCACTCACACATTCACTCACTCACCCACCCACTCACCCACTCACTCACTTACACACTCACTCGCTCACCCACTCACTCACCCACTCACTCACTCAAACATTCACTCACTTACCCACTCACTCACTCACTTACCCACTCACTCACTTACACATTCACTCACTCACCCACTCACACATTCACTCACTCACTCACTCACTCACTCACCCACTCACTTACCCACTCACCCACTCACTTACACATTCACTCACCCACTCACTCACTCACACATTCACTCACTTACCCACTCACTCACACATTCACTCACTTACCCACTCACTCACACATTCACTCACTTACCCACTCACTCACACACTCACTCACTAACCCACTCACTCACACATTCACTCACTTACCCACTCACCCACTCACTCACTCACCCACCCACCCACTCACTCACTCACTCACACATTCATTCACTTACCCACTCACTCACTCACACATTCACTCACTTACCCACTCACTCACTCACTTACACACTCACTCACTCATTCACACATTCACTCACTTACCCACTCACCCACTCACTCACTCACTCACTCACTCACTCACACATTCACTCACTTACCCACTCACTCACACACACACTCACTCACACACTCACTCACTCACCCATTCACCCACTCACCCACCCACTCACTCACTCACTCACTCACTCACACACTCACTCACTCACACATTTACTCACTAACCCACACACTCACTCACTAACCCACTCACTCACTAACCCACTCACTCACTCACTTACCCACTCACGCACACTCACCCACTCACACACACTCACTCACTCACTCATTCACTCACTCACCCACCCACTCACTCACACACTCACTCACTAACTCACCCACTCACTCACACACTCACTCACCCACTCACTCACTCACACATTCACTCACTTACCCACTCACTCACTCACACATTCACTCACTTACCCACTCACTCACTCACACATTCACTCACTTACCCACTCACTCACTCACACATTCACTCACTTACCCACTCACTCACGCACGCACGCACGCACACTCACCCACTCACGCACCCACCCACTCACTCACTCACTCACTCACTCACGCACCCACTCACTCACACACTCACTCACTTACACATTCACTTCACACCCACTCACCCACTCACTCACTCACTCACCCACTCACTCACACACTCACTCACTAACCCACACACTCACTCACTCACACATTCACTCACACACTCACTCACTAACCCACTCACTCACTAACCCACTCACTTACCCACTCACGCACGCACACTCACTCACTCACTAACCCACCCACTCACACACACTCACTCACTCACTAACCCACCCACTCACTCACACACTCACTCACTAACCCACACACTCACTCACTCACTCACACATTCACTCACTCACTCACTCACACACTCACTCACTCACTCACTCACACATTCACTCACTCACCCACTCACTCACTAACACATTCACTCACTCACCCACTCACTCACTAACACATTCACTCACTCACTCACTTACCCACTCACTCACTCACGCACCCACACTCATGAATATTATCTACATTGTGCTGTTGACAAGTCAGTTAGATCAACAGGTAAAACATCCTGCGAATTGTATTTATTCAGGCATATCGTTGGTCAATGTTTTCTGGAATCCTCTGAATTTTTACACAAATGCTTCTAAACAATATCACAGTTACATTATCTAATTTACCGTAGAAGTAGAAGAAAATACCTTCAGCTTGCACCACCACCAACATGCCGTCACTGTGAGTCACTGTGTCCTGTGAATAAAAAGTGCATTGATTCTTTAGGTACAGCTTATTAATCATTTCAGCCAACAGTGTCATTATGCAAATGTAGTGTGGGGGCTTGATGGTTTAGTCTGGGCAGGTTATTGATTGAAGGGGAGGAGCATGGCAGCCATTTGTGAAGAAACACAAGTGAAAATCCCTTTAATCAGTCAATGCAACATGCTTAAAATATGGATTCTGTGTCAATGGTCCCCCAATACTCCCTGTTGGTCCCTAAATACTGAGAGCATATTGCACTTAGCTGTAGCTACGGAAGTGAAAGCACAAGTTAAATTAAAGCCGCTCGCGGCGATAAAGGCCCTCGCCCCTTGCGACCGCCCCCCCTTGCGACCGCCCCCCCTTGCCACCGCCCCCCCCTTGCGACCGCCCCCCCTTGCGACCGCCCCCCCTTGCGAATGCCCCCACTTGTGACCGCTCCCGCCCGCTCTCGCCCAAACCTGCTCTGGCCTCGGCCTTACACCCAACCCGGTCTGTTTTGCTCCTTAACGCGGCCCACTTTGGCCTGATCCTTCGTCACACCCCGGCCTCACTCTTGCCCCAGGTGCTGCAGGACTGGATCACCCACTCAAATCTGTGGACACGCACGCGAAATTGCCTTGATTAAAAAATTATTCAGTAAATATTGCCAAACCTGTAGTAAAACCATCTGTATACATTGGGACTAGTGAGAGACAGCACATGTATCCCAATTGACCTTTGAGCGCTGTGCTTGCGCACTATGAGATTGTGATTTTGCTGATATGTGCAGCGGCCATGTGAAAAGAAAAAGCATTTGAAATGTGTTTAAGCCATGTTTGAACTGGCAACCTTTTGCACCAGAGACCAGCACACTATCACTGAGCTATACCTCCATAACAATGATGGCCTGATGTGGACTACTTGTCTCTAAATCTCCTCACTGGAGGAGAGAGGTAATTGAAGGTCCTTTTCCCCCCCTCCATTTTCCCTATTGTTTTCGACATTTCTGCCCAGTTTTGCGTAAATTGTTTCCCTACTGTCCCCCATGTCTTCTATGCATATACTATGTAGCCTTTCCTTCATACACAATCATTGTTATCCCTCCTTCCCCATGAAATGCTGAGGAAAAACATGTTTATGTAGGCCAAATCATAGGCGCCGATCCCGTGGGTGCTGCGGGGCTGGAGCACCCACTCAAATCTTTGGGCACCCAGGGGAATTTGCCCTGATTACAAAATGATTCATTAAATAATGCCTAACCTGTAAAGCCGCAAAAAAGCGGCTTTTAAAATTGATCTACATGCGTGTGAGCCCGCTTGTTCTGCTCGTTTAGCTCCATAGGTACAGCGCATGGCTCATATGGCCGGGGTTCCAACCACCAGAGTGCTGGTTCGATCTCGACCTAGACTTTTTTTTTTGGCACTAGGTAAATCTATCAAAAAATAAAGAAAAAACATTAGAAAAATGTCCAAGTCATATTTGAAGTGGTAACCTCCTGAACCAGAGACCGGTAAACAATAACCCCATACAGAAGTACACCTGATGTGGGCTACTTTTCTCTAAATCCCTGAGTCTGATTTATGTTCCTCCCAGTAGATGCCCAGTCCAAACTACAAAAAAAAAAAAGGAAGCATAGTTGAGCTTGAACTGGCAATCTCATGATTGGTATCCCAGTGCTCTACCTATGGAGCTAGGCAAGCTGAAGGAAACCGTGCAAACTAAACGTATATCAATCTTATGAAAAATCCTGCACTCTTATATATACAGAAAACAGTAAGTAAAGAGGAAAAAGGGAGTGCAACGTAGAAAAGTGGACAATTAAATAATTGTGTCTACATAACTTGGTGCTCATTCTGGAGTTGTATCAGGCTCAGAGTGCAGCAGCCCATGTGAAAAGAGAAAGCATTAGAAAAGAGTCCAAGCTGTGTTTGAACTGGCAACCTACTGCACCAAAGACCAGCACTCTATCACTGAGCCATAACTCTATCACAACAGGATGAATATGGGCTAATATTCTCTAAATTAGGTCCTAGCATGCCACTGGAGGAGAGAGGTCATTTCCGGTCAAGCTCCCCACCCCCCCTCCATTTTCTCATTTCATGTTTCATTTATGTTCTTTCCTGTAGGTGGCCAGTAAAAAAATCAAATAAAAACATAAATACAAATAAAAAGTAAAAAAATGTACAGCTTGGAATTGATCCAACAAACTTGTGATTGTGAGTCCAGAACTCTACCCATGGAGCTAAGGCAGGTACACATGAGAAGACCTTGGATTACTATTATAAAGATCACTAAGCTCACGTATATGAAGAAAACGGAGAGCCAACATGATTTGAATCATTTTATAATTAGAGCAAACTTGCCTGGGGGACAAATATTTGAGAGGATGCCTCGGACATTCAGTGTACTTGATAGGTGAAACAATATTTTGTTGACAGGGGTTATTTTCACAGTTTTTAATGAGGGTGGGACCATGGGTGCCGATTCATGTTCTTCCCAGTAGTTGCCGAGTCAAAAAAAATAAAAAAGAGTCAAGGTGAGAATTGATCCAGCAATCCCATGGTTGGGAATCACTCTACCCATGTAGCTACACAAGCAGATTTATTTTGCAGCCGAAATGTGAAATATCTTATGAAACGGCATGTGGTACAACGTGAGGGTCATGTCCCCGTTTTTAATGAGGGTGGGAGCATAGTCGCCAATTCAGGTTCTTCCCAGTAGGTACTGCGTAAAAAAAAAAAAAAAAAAAAGTCATGGTGGGGATTGAACCGGCAATATAATGGTGGTAACCCTGCACTCTACCAATGGAGCTACACAGGCTTACACAACAACACAGCGATTTATACATAAATCTTACGAATGTTTAGCACTTGAGCGTTCACAAGACAAAATTGCAGTTCAGGCAATATTTATTGAAACATTTTTAATTAGGGCTAATTCCCCGGGCGGCCAACGATCTGAAAAGGTGCTCCAGCCCCGCAGAACTCTCGATAGATGATGGAATACTTTGGTGAGAGCCACATAGTACGAGGAACACGCAGAGACAGACAGGAAACGGCCTAAGTGAACTTCCTGTGACTGTAAAGTCCAAAAAAGCTCAATTTGGAGGCAAACACACCCAAATTAAAGCTTCTTTCTGTCACAGAGGGGTATTATATCTACGTATGAGTCTAAAAGTGTGGCTTTTGTGACTAAAGGGGGTATTTGGGAAAATTTACGATTTTCATGAGAAACTCTGACAGTGGCAACTCTGACAGAGGCCAACATGCTGCCAGAAGAAGAACTCTGGCTATTTCCACGGAGAATGGGCGGGCCACTTACAAGCCACTTAAAAGCCATCTTAAGCCTGCAGGTGGCGCTGTTCTCACACTTGAACAGGCTGTATAAGTGGACTGGTTGCCTTGACCCCCACATGTTATACATTTTCGGAAAGCTCACACTAAGATGGACGCGATCCCTATAACGGGGAAGGCCTGTGTGATTATTTTCACAACTCCATACCATCCGGATTTTTTTATTCGAATTTTTCAAGAAAAAACCTTGAAGGGGGCGCCAGTGGGTCATTTTTGGCCATAGTGGCTGCGTTTGCACATGGTTAGGTCCAGCTCGAGAATGTGCACGTGCGCCGTATTGGGGCCGTTGCAATCCCACAAACTCTGTGAAAGATATGAGACTTTGAATTTGGTTGAAAATGGCCTCTGAGTTGCGGCCTTGTCATGACCACGCCCAATAATATTTCCAAAATTGAAATGAGGATTTGGAAAGCCACATGGGTTTGGGACATTTTGGCCAAAAATTGAAGCTTTTGATTGAAAACTCGAGGATCAGGGGTCACAAGTTCAACAGGTACGATTTTGACGGTGCGAGGTTTGGGCCAAGATGGCCGACTTCCTGTAGAGTTTAGGCCGGGCTCATAATATATTTTCTTACATGTCCTGACGTGGTCTATGACCCTGGCCAGTGTCACCTTTGTACCATGACATTTTTTGCCACCGGGCTCTCATTGACTCAATGTAAACTGCCTGTTTGAGGGGGCGCCACTGAGCCATCTTTTATTATTTTCTCTTGCCAACGCCACCCAAAATTAGACCTCCCGGAGCACTAATTTCTGATACCTGTTACTTGTGTATCGGTCCACGTTTGCTATTTCAATTCTTGCGTTTTCCCTTTTTTTTACGATTTTAATTAGTCCCTCGCCGGGCACTTCGTGTCCGTTGCTCGGGCCTAATGAATACATTCCTGATGGTGGCATTACACATTAGTTATTCTAATAATTCCTCTTTTCAGGTATTAAACAAGAGACCAGCTAGCAACAATGTCACTAAACCAAAATCAAACACTCTACACCTGCTCCAAGTGTAGGTGTATGTATAATAATAATAAAAATAATAATAATAATAAACACTAAATAATGAATCATACTAACTGAACTATGTGGCTGATGTCTGTGTAAATGTTGCCCTCTAGTGGTCGAAAGATTAAAGCACACTGTTGCAAACAATAATTTATGTTAACTTTATTGATTTAACAATGATGACACGATGTAGTGTTGTTGTAGTAAGTGTGTGCATGTGCTTTCTATTATAAGTCCAAACTACAATGTGTGTTACATATCAGAAACCATGTATCACAATGCTTGAATTAAATCATCCAAATTATGTAAACATTATTTTGTACATAATCAGTTTCATGATTAAATAAAGCTACTTGTGTCATATCAGATACCATGGCGAAAAAGGATAGAACCATAGTATACATCTTGTAGATACAACTATTGCTTTATCTAGTTACAAATATGGACAAAAACAAAAGCTATTGGATGAGTAAACTAATTACATTGATAAACTCAAATGAATAAGCCGCTTCATTGCAGTTCCTCATATTACTGAACCATAATACCTACGATACCACCACACTAACCACTGTACAAACTACCCTTATGTATCGCACTACATATTGGGACAAAGGAGAATCGTCCCAGCCTTACTACATGTAAAAACCTGGGGTAATTATTGTGAATTCATTTTTATTGCCCTTATATTATTTACAGGACACAACCATTTTTTTTTTTTAAATGATTAGAATTTCCTTGAATATGTTTGGTCATCCTCACTCAATCAGTTTATACATTTAGCCCTTAAATATCATGGTGATTTGCTTCTAAATTGACTGTGCCAAACAATTATTCTTTATTCTCGGTCTGCTTATCAAACACAACTTTCCAGAAAGGCCTAATGTAAACCATAATAAGATTCTATTGATGCATTTAAATGATATAACAACTGCCCTGTTCCACGGGTGGCGCTCACATACAACCTCAGTTGGCTGGAGTTGGTCATCCTGTGTGTTGCTTCATGCTCTGACGCTCTGTTTTACCATGCATCTGTATTTTCTGTTCATTCTGCCCATGCTCTGCAGCTGCTGGACGTCCGCAGGACTAAGGTTTGTCGCTATGTTTGCACCACATGTTGAGTGCACAACATACCGTTAGCCTCTGTGTGTCGAGATTACTCCCTCTCTCCCATAAGCCCAATAAAGGAACAAACAACTTTCCTCTCTGTTTTGTGAACCCTTCCCTGTATTTTCAGTAAGCAATCAAGACTGGACCGTTCATGAACCTAAATCACTTCTAATGTGTCTGCTAATCCACCGTTGTGATCCTCCACTCCTGGTTAACTCAATTTGAAACGATACAAAACGTTTTTTTTCGGACAAGGATTGATTTTAACATGAACAGCAAGATATTTTTAAACAATCTCAATCAATCGTTGCCCGTAATGTGGGCATAATCGTTGCTTATTCTATTGTGGATGCAGACAGTTGTTGAAACATTTCAGCAGAGGTTATGTTATATACACCACAATATGATACAAATGATGTTACTTTGGCCATAAAAACTATACAAACAATACATTTTCTGGATTTGCAGGAATTAATAGGCTGAACATGCTCTGGTTCAACTGTGTTGTATCTTAACATAATAAGAACATTATGACTACCTTTATTATATATAAACCCCAAAAAAACTGAAGTGCACAATGTGTAAAACAACTTTCAATCAGAGTTGTTGACTCACTATGTGAGTCAACAACTATAACTATAACTATAACAATAGTATTTTTGACAACGAATATTCCACCTCTTCTTAAAACACCTTTTGACAGCTCCTGACCACTGCAGAACAGCACTGATATCCCCAAAGTAGGGCTGGGGCTATATGGTCAAAAATAAATCAAGATTTGTTTTTTCTTTCTTTCACAGTTCATGAAAAAGAAGTGTAAAAATAAGGCTTATACTAAACAGCAAATTAATGCTTTTGGCGTCAGTACAATTTAACACAATGAGCTGCTACTGATGCCAAATTGGTTGTAAGCGATTAAACAGAACCTTGCCGATAACTAAGATTGACTGTAAGTTCAGTCACAATTCAGTTCACTTAATTGCAGACCTGTACCCCATTGGTGAGGAAGATGTACGTAAGATCAGGCATCCAGGCAAGATCCAGGCTATATTTTATTAAAGGGGTGAATGAAAGTAAGGGGCATTTTTTCATTGAACTTAATAGACCTTTAATGCCACATCAATGCATGCATCCTCTGCCTGGATCTTGTATTTTGCCTCAAATGTATGTACTAATAATGTGGTTTAAGTTTGAGCAGAGTTTCTGTGTGTCCAGCACCTCCAGATGACCATCCAGGCTCTACAGGACGAACTGCGCACCCAGCGAGACCTCAACCACCTTCTGCAGCAGGAGAGTGGGAACCGGTCCATGTCCGAGCACTTCACCACAATAGAACTGACGGAGGAAAACTTCAGGAGGCTGCAAGCCGAACACGACCGCCAGGCCAAAGAGTTGTTCCTGCTCAGAAAGACCCTGGAGGAGATGGAGCTGAGAATCGAGACTCAAAAACAGACGCTGGGGGCAAGAGATGAGTCCATAAAGAAGCTGCTGGAGATGCTGCAGAGCAAAGGGCTGCCTCCGGGACCAGGCAGGGTGTCCGACGAGGAGGAGCAGGAGCGGGTCAGGAGGATTGCTGAGGCAGAGGCTCAGCTTGGACACTTGGAGGTCATCCTGGACCAGAAGGAGAAGGAAAACATCCATCTCAGAGAGGTACTCAAAGTATGGCATTCTATTATATTTTTTGCATGCATAAGAATTCCTGTTTGATTGGGTCGCCTTCTTTTGAACAGAGTAAAATGCTTTTCACCACGCCACAACATATGGAATTAATTTGAAAATAGGAATAATTGTTGATGGCTGTGTTGTAGTTTGTTTGTTTACTTTATTGTCCCTGTAGGGAAATTTGTACTCTGCATTTGACCCACCCTTCGATGCCGCTGGGGCAACCTGTAAGGAGCAGTGGGCGACGGCAGTGCCGCGCCTGGGGACCCATCTCCAGATGTGGAGCCAGGCTGATGGTCAGAATCACCTGGCTGGAGTATTCACCTATTATACATGTTTTTAATGGTAGGGGAAATGAGAGTACCCGGAGGAAATCTAAGCTTATGCCCAGTGCTTCAAGACACTGCCCTAAGAACAGATAGGTCTACGCTAAAAGACAAAACAGATGACATAGTGAGGAAGCATGGGGTCGAGAGTATTAACAAACAGGTAAAAGAAAAACGAGCTTCTGGATAATTAGATGTGTGATTAGTGAAGTGGAGGGGAACCAGCCAGGAGATGGAGGAGGTTGAGGCCTGGTTCCGCTTCTCAACCTTTCGTGAATGATTATGAACCCCATTTAAAACCAGCAGGGTTTTTGTTTTTGTCACCCCGTACTTCAATTATGTGTTACTACAAAATGAAAGCTTTAACTCACAATTAATCAGATTTTTTTTTATTTATTAATCACATCATATATGTTTTGACCAAACACACTCCTGTATCTAAACACACATTACCTGCAAGACAAAAGACTTATATTAACTACATATTGTAGTTAATTGTAGTTAATTGATATTGTTGCTTGGTCTCCAAGCTTTTTACATGATGTAAACTTTTATGTAACAAAAGCGACAGAGAGCTACTAATTAAAAAATTACAAACATTATTTTAATTTTGTCCTTGTACTCTACTTTAGGAACCTCAAAGTTTGCAGATTCGGTTCAAAATGTTCAGCACCAAAGAAAATTTATCTAAAATATGAGTAATGTTGATTGAGAGCTACTGGTTGGAGATCCCGGTTATAAAGTGTTGGGCTTTTCCCATAGAATTATGAAACTGTGAATATTTGGTTAATGAAATGTTAGCAAATGCTTTAAAAGTGAGTGTTTTATGTTGGTCAAGTATTAGTAATGAATATAATTATTAGAGAAAAATTTGTTGCAATTAATCAAATTTCACAACTGCGATTAATCGTTATAATTTTTTTTTAATACATTTACGGCACTACTTTTAAACAGATTGTGCACATTAATTAGAGCTCCATTTTCATAACTGTCACTAGAGGGCAATGCCGTCCTTCGTAAATTTATTGCCAATTCTGTGTTTTGACTATTAAAGCATATAATGCTCTAATAGTTGTGAAATGGCACAATAGTACAACAAGAAAACGTTGATATAATTTATTGCAGGAACTGCACAGAAGAAACCAGCTGCATCAGGACCCGAGCAAAACCAAGGCGCTACAGACCATCATCGAAATGAAAGTAAGAGCTATCAAAACTAATCCAGTCTGATATTTTTGTTTATCAAATTTAGCATATCTGCACTCAATCACATATGCAATCTTCTTAAACGGTGTACATTATCAACCAGTATGTTGCTCTGTTGGTGTCTTTTAATTGTTATGCTTTGCCTCAGTAGCAGTAAATAAATCTGAACATGGACAGCAAGTTAAGCTGTAAACACTAAAAGTGTAGAAATGTAATTACATAAGTATGTGCGGTTAGACAAGGTGTGGCTTTGTGATGTCATATAAAAGAACATTTATGGCTAAGAAATAATATTATACTGTTGATTTGGATAAAAACTTTCAGTAAAATATTGACTTGTTGAATGAATGAGGTACAGAATGTCGGGTTAGAACAAGCTCTCAAGACTCACTGCGGTGTCTGTGGCACTTACGTTTCATGTTTTATAGTACTGCGAGTGTGAACATTCAGAACATGCATTTTTTATTTTTAGAAACCCCACCCAAAGTAATCTGTGCAAGATGCATTTCATATTTCAGTCTTTAGTCCTCTCATTGCTTGTGGTACAGCTCTAATATGCAAATCAGTGCATGGCTAATGTTGACTGTATTGCGCTGCGGTTGGGGATGAAGCATACGCTCGTGCAGTGGCTGCATCCGTATACTGCTGAATCCACATCAGCCCACTGCAGAGGCCTGACATCACTTCCTCAAAATAAATCATGACATCATCGCTGAGCTGACACGGCCCTTCACTCGGCTGAGATTGGCGCTCCCTTCACTTTATTCCCCCCTCCCCTAAGTGTGGTCATGTGACCTCCTTTTTGCTCTGGTGTCCTGATGAGTTCGATACAGAGAGAGGTTTGGAAAAACTCGCCTCTTGGTGTACGTGTATGTGTGTGGGTGTGAGTGCAGGAAGCATCTCTCCCTCTGTCCCGATCCCAGTGCTGTCCCGCTGCTGATAGAAGCCCGAATAACGCACCCACCCTCCCTCTCTTCCCTCATATGCCTCCCTCTCGCTCGCCTGCTCCTCCTCACTCACCAGAGACAGTGTACCGCAGCTATAAAGCCTTGCCTGCCTGCTGCTACCATGGAAACAGGTGTGGTTGTTTATGACAGTAAGAGTGTGCTAGTGTGCAGGGCCATGGATAGAGAAGGCGATAAAGAGCAGGATTTACTGATCAGGTCGATGTGCCAGTGATTACATGTGGATGGAGTAAAAAAATCCCCCTGCTTTTTAAAGGTACGGTGCCTTGTATATCTGTTGCAGCCATCTGGCTACATTGATGTTTGTCTCGTAACATGGGGAGGTAACGCAGCACCAGGGCGAAGTGCATGTACATGTGTCGGAGGCATTATAACCCCACAAATCCATCCTTAATAGGGCATCCCTGTCTCTCTCGCCATCCTGTTTTTTTGAATACGTTTAGCCCTGGTGTTTTGTTTTATTGGTGGCCAGTGGTCCGGCCCAGCTCACACCCACAAGTTCACAAGTTCAAAGCCACCGGAAGACACAGGAGCAAGCTTGCACTCTGCCTGCTGTGAAAGAGAGAAGGACCGTGGCTAATCTTAAAGACGTTGTATTATTTATTTAAAAAGCCGTGAAGCTAAATCTACAGCAGCACTCACAGTCGCAGTCCAGAGCTTGTGTTCTGCATTGATCTTCTAGCAACTACTGCAAAAGCTACTTTTCATCCTCAGGCTTGGCTGCTTCACACTGGTCTACTCTTTTTTCTTCGACTGAACTCAGCTCAACATTTCCAAATGGTGGCTAATCAATAGTCTATAGATTAGTCTATGGGTGCTAGGAGTTACAGTAGCTAAAAAGCCCCATTGTTACTGGTTTGGCCAGAAAAACTTTTGATTGATCATTGTCTTTTTATTCATTTTCTGTCTTACCTATTTATATTTTGAAATATACCGTTGCTTCCAGTTTTAGCCTAATGTTCGTTTGTTAACAACTGTCAACTTTCTAGACATGCTATCTGTGATTTAAGGTCTCCATATGCTGTCTGTACAGGATACCAAAATTGCCTCTCTGGAGCGCAATATCCGAGATCTGGAGGATGAGATCCAAATGCTCAAAGCGAATGGCTTACTGAATACTGAGGACAGAGAAGAGGAGATAAAACAGATGGAGGTTTACAAGAACCACTCCAAGTTTATGAAGACTAAGGTAGGCAGACACTAGTTTGATTTAGTCATCCAAAGCAGTGTGCAGTGGAGCTGATTACAGCATGAAGCCGCTGCAATATTTAGTGACATCTGCAAAGTGTTTTGTTGCCAGCTATCTGGGAGTAGAGTGCCACATCCAGGCTACTCAAATGAATGTCCAAAAGTGCTGAGGCAAGCTTTTTTTTTTTTTTTCTTAAGCAGTCATTGTACCTAAAGGAGAACGTTTTCAGAAATACATTTTAATTTTATTTTAAAAATGTACTGAAACATACTGTGAGCTATGGTTAATATGAGACAAAACATTAGCTGTAATCTGGCTGTTGGGACATCCTGTATAAACAACAAAACCTGCACTTGACAGGAAATGAACAATTACTATGTTTGTATACATGCGTCATCCTTGTTCAGTCCAATCATGTGTAGACTGGTTGTTCTCTTGGTTTCTTTTCTGACGCTTTTAATAAATACTGTATTCACACACAGTACAAATTTTTGCAGACAATTATATGGACCACCTGGATGATTGACAATGTACACTTGGTTTTATTCCATGCAGACATGTTTTGTTTGACTATTTTTAGTCTTTTTTCATTAATGATGAATAGATGTGATCTATTATATATGATGGATGCAGGAGAGTCAGCCCCAAATGCATTTTTAATGAGAGAAAAAAGTGTTGATGAAATAATGCACAAGCAACTTGCCATAACAATGATGCGCCAATTTTTTTCTGTAATGAGAGTCACTTTGTGCAGATTGACCAGCTGAAGCAGGAGCTGTCGAAGAAGGAGTCGGAGCTGCTAGCACTGCAGACCAAACTAGAAACTCTCAATAACCAGAACTCAGACTGCAAACAGCACATCGAGGTGCTCAAAGAGTCTCTCACTGCCAAGGAGCAACGCGCTGCCATCCTGCAGACAGAGGTACCACAGACACACACACTGTAGTAGGCTAATATTTCAATGCATACAAACAAATGAAAAGTGTTTTTATTCTTATCTGACTAATCCACATCTCCAACATTCTACGGCGGTGTCGCGACTACTACAACTATGACTACTTCTGCAACTACAATCCTGATTCCCCCCCCTTGCTTTAGGTGGATGCTCTCCGCCTGCGTCTAGAGGAGAAAGAATCTTTTCTAAATAAGAAAACCAAACAGCTACAGGACCTAACTGAGGAGAAGGGGACACTTGCCGGAGAGATCAGGGACATGAAGGACATGCTGGAGGTCAAAGAGCGCAAGATCAATGTCCTACAGAAGAAGGTATCACACTGGACCTACAGGAGCAATGCTTTCACTTGTGAACTTAGGTTATTCTTATTCCATTTGCAATTACCAATCACGTCATTCTCAACCTTTTTTGCTATTCAAAAGCAGAGGAAGATAATTCGATATCAGCTTCACGGACAAGTGCGTCGTATTACACCGTGAACACTTTCAATTTAAATGAATGCAGATAAGTTTTGTCATGCTCTGTCCTAAACCGAGCCTCTCTGGTGAGTGTCTGGTGTCTCTGGAGGGAGGAGAGCCCATAGAAAGAGCCGATATTTCTGCCTCAGTGCCTCTGGTTGTACGAGCTATAAATAGTGTTACTCTCTCTTCCACAAGGCTGGGCTTTATCTTTTGGCTTCCATCAAACCTTATTTACATTCTACATTAAGATTCTTCACTCTCACTAGCTGTATGGGCTACATTGTGTGGAAATTTGGACCATTAATAAAACATGGAAATTCTGTGATTCATCCGACCATGCATAGCACTCTTTATTGCCCCCATTATTGAATGCTTTTATGTCTCGTAGCTGTTTATTATGTTGTACATTCATGCTTTGATTTGGCTTTCTTGTCATACTCATATCGGACATAAATGAAAGTCTGTTTTAACCCTGAAGTTTGGTCAGGATATGTTGTATGAAAACACAATGTATTAAGTTATGTGTTAACAGTGTGTTGTGTAAATCCTACTCATACATCATATTTAATTACAATTACATACCGAGTTAACTCATCAAATTATTTGCCAAATTGATGGGAAACATTACTTGTAATTTGATTTGGATAATAGATATACAACTTAAGTTATGAACACCAGATATGCACTAAGAAAGTATGCTCCGTGTCAGTAATTGATTCACACTAGCTCCTCTCCCCTGCCTCAGATCGAAAACCTCCAGGAGCAACTTCGAGACAAAGACAAACAGCTGGGAAACCTAAAAGATCGGATCAAGTCCCTCCAGACTGACTCCAGTAATACCGACACTGCCCTGGCCACGCTGGAGGAGGCGCTGTCTGAAAAGGTGCAACTAGAGACATAACAGCTTTTTAACCCTGTACAAATCATTGGTCTATTATGTGTTTGTGACTGGATTAGGAGCGGATTATAGAGCGCTTAAAAGACCAAAGAGAGCGTGAGGATCGAGAGCGTCTGGACGAAGTGGACTCATACAAGAAAGAGAACAAGGACCTAAAGGAGAAGGTCAACAATCTGCAGATAGAGCTGACGGAGAAGGAGGTCAGTTACTGTGTCCAGGCAACAGGTTGCACTCAGTTATATCAAAACTTCACTATTATGACTGCTATTATTACAACTACAATTATTATTTCTACTACTATTGTTGCAATTGCTTCTACTGCTACTGCAACTGCTGGTACTGGTGTATGGATGTGTGAATGAGGACTAGCCCTTGATAGAAAAGAGCTCTAAAATCCCAATGAAGAGGTAACCGCACTTTATAGATTAAGACCTTTTGACCAGTTTTCATTCACTGTATCATATGAAAGCAATTACTTGAGAAAAAGCATACTTTTTTGTGATTATTAGCTAGCTCATTGTGCTAACTATTGTTTTGCCAATCCACAGTCCACTCTCATCGATCTGAAGGAGCACGCCTCGTCACTGGCGTCTTCCGGCCTTAAAAAGGATTCAAAACTCAAATCACTGGAGATTGCCATTGAACAGAAAAAAGAGGAGTGTAGTAAGTTAGAGACGCAATTGCAAAAGGTGAGCCTGCCGTTACTTTTACTGTTTTCTATCTGGCTTTCTGGCTAAATACATGCTGTAAACGTCTCTTTCATTGATATTTTTTTGCATTATCCCTGTTGGAACAAGGCGATTGTGGGTAAAAAAGGCTACGCAAGCCAGCAGTTAAGCAAGTGTATAATAAAAAGCACCATTTAGAATAATAATACAGACAATGCAGAGTGTTGTATGCCCAGGCTAATACCCTGGCACGGAAGTTTGGCTGTTGTACAGAGAGAGTGAAGCTAACGTTATTTAAAGCGTACTGTACTCCCCTATACACAGCTCATCTCTGGTCTCATTATAAGAAAGCCAGCATGCGTAAGCTCCAGGTGGCCTATAATGATGCTTTGCGTGTGCTTTTGAAAAAGCCGAGATGGTCAAGTGCCACAGAAATGTTTGTTAATGCCAGAGTGAACACCTTACAGGCCGTGCTACGAACTTTGATGTACAGCTTTATGTGTCGATTGAACATGTCTGAAAATGAAATAATAGTGTCCCTCACGAATATAAAATGGAGTGCGACACGTTATCAATCTGACTTGTGGAGACATTGGCATGATTGTCTTTTTAAAATGCCATCTTAATTGTTTGTCTTGTCCTTTATTTTTATTTATTTTATTGGACTACGAGTCTGGAATAAAGTTGAATTGAATAAGGCCGTGATGTGCCTTATGAAGCAATCTCTTACTGAGCTAATGGGAAAGGTAGTCAGCAGAATTACGGGGGGTGAAAGCGCAGAAACTCTCATAAACCATTAATTTGTCTTAGGTTTGGCTGATAATGTGAATCTCAAGGTGTCTTATACGAAAACCATTTAATTAGGATAAAAGCTCCCGCCATGCACTGGGCTCTCTCGCTGCTGTAGCTCTGACAATGGCAGGAAGTGGACAGGCTCTTAACCCCATCCTTCATTTTGTAATCCATATCTCCAGTTGGTCTGCGTTTGCTATTTTCACGTGCGATTCTTCTGTCAACCACATTGACTCTTTTTTGTCCGAAATGTAGCAAGCAGAGCATCTTTTCAGTCACATGAACAGTCCCGTAAGTTCCTGCGGCTCTCTGGGGCATATGCGCACTGGCATGAAGACACTTTGTTGTAATACAGTAAAGTTGTGGTCATATAAGCACAGGTTTTGTATTCACAGTTCTCAAATGCATGTCGGACACTCACTGATTGGACAGGTTCAGAGATGTTGTCATGATAGCACTCCAGCACGTTCCAAGTTGTAGTTGTTTTGTTTTATTCGGCTAAAACTTTCTCTTATGTGTTTATTAATGTATGTTGTTTAGTGTGGTTGTTTCACATGAGCGCAGTGGAAAACCTAAGATAAAAGTGAGGAAATATTCTGACAGGGACTGATATTTGATTGTGGTTGCTGTTAATATGGGCCTGGCTTGTGTTGCTTTTCTTGTTTGACAGAAGCTTTGTTGGATTGCATGATTATGGCTATAGTGCATGTTGCCTATCTGACACACAGGACCTCTGCGCTGTGATTAGCGGAGGCCTCCTTTGTGCTTCTTTGTCGCTAAATGCTGTTGCACTTGTATTGTTGAAAAGTGATTGTTCAGAGTTTTTTTTTTTCTGTGTTAGAATAATGATTTGTGGACTGCAAATTGTAGATTGTGTGATTGTTGCGTATACAGTAAGTACCAGGGGCCACTCAGTAGACCTTCCAGAGGATGTGGGACAGAAGGACAGTTGTGTAAAATATTACATACATTAATTTGTCATTTAAAATATGTCGAGCTAAACATAGGCTTGTGTTGTATTTAGTGTAAAAGTCACTGGGACTCTCAGAGGGTGAGGCAGTGATGGACGACACTACTCTCTATTTGAGTATTTTTGTGCAAAAGCCCTGTACACTATACAGTTTGTATGCAGTAGTATGATGTCATGTACACTACTTTTCTTTTGTAAAAACTCCACACTAATAACGCAAGATTAAAGCTAATTTGATGGTGACATACTGTAGGTATTCAGACCCTATTCAACTGCAGCCCCATATCATAGCTCTCAATCATAGTCATGCTTTTTATTTAGTGGTAATTACTTTCATGGTTCATGAAACAAAAAGATATCGCTTCTGCACATGCCCTAGTGTGCTTTTTTTTTTTTAAAGAATAAAGCATGTGAATCGACCAGTTAAGTGTCAGACTGAACTGACACTGACACTGAACACATGTTAATTATTTTCTTTAATTAACATGGAAATAATTAAAGGGATATGAATTCTTCCTGATCCTAAAGTGAACTGACCAGAAGTGTGTTTATATTTGCCCGCAGAAAGCCCATGAGGTGGAGCATCAGATGGGGCCCAGAGGAAACCCGGAGTACACAGACCGGGTGAAGCTTCTGGAGAAGGAGGTCAACTTCTACAAAGATGAGGCCACCAAGGCTCAGACCGAGGTGGAGCGTCTGCTGGACATCCTGAGAGAGGTGGAGACAGAGAAAAACGACAAGGACAAGAAGATCGCTGAGTTAGAAAGGTACTGTGCAAGTTTCATAGAACGGCACATATTTGAACAAATATTTCAGTCTGCTCTGCACAATTGTTTTGTTTTTAAAGGTCTTGAAGCATTAAAGGGACTATACAGAGTTTAAAAATGTTTTAAAATTATGTATTTTCCTCCCCCTACACGTTCCAGCCATGCCCTAATGTGTAGAATGAGCCCAGACCTATTCACCACAACTGCCACTAAAATTCTGCACTGTTCGGGGCCGAATTGCCTTCATGCACGAGCTTAATATAGAAACTGCAGTTACGCGTAAGACCCGAGGTGGCAGTAGTGAGTATAAAAATGACCAACTTGCATCTAGTCCCTTTAATATTTCATAGAAGACATGAACTGCTAAACTAAAGCAAAAATCACATGAATTTCTGACTTGATTATAGACTCCATGGAGACGTTATTGTTGTTTGTATGCAAAAAATACTGTAACACCTAAATAATCGCAGTCTTTGTGATTTTCTATATGCAGCCCTATATTTTCACAATCCATAATGCATATAACAGTACATTTACCGTAATACAATATAGAAAGTACAATATGGAAATGATGTCCTTTACTGTGAACAGGTGGTAACTGGCAGTATCCTGTTGCAGCTACTGATTCAAAGGCATTTTCACAATGTTAGCTGTCCATAACCAAAACTAATTGCCAAAAGTCAAAGCCTCTGTCAGAACAAGAAACCAATTCCGTTTGCCCCCTTTGTATATTAAAAAACTGTTTGCTGTCTGTCATATTTTTTATTTTATTTTTTATTGTTAATTGAGTCTTTCTTTTTTTTTTACCATCTTTTTATGTTCTGTCCTTTTCTTTTCCTTTGTATTTTGCCCATCTGCCTCTGTGTGTTGGTCCCTGGACACAGTCCCCCTCCCCCTGCCCCATGGCACCCCCCTCGTCCCAGTGGCAGAGCGCCTCTTGAGCCCCCTTCCTCTGAGGCCGCTGCTCCACAGGACATAGGGAGCATGGTGTGGGGCCTCCTGGGAAAGTGAGTGCTCTGCCCTGGCACTGCAGCCCTATAGTAGCCTGAATATATGGCTGTTGCACCCCTTCGGGTTTAGCCTGGTCTTTTTACTTCACTTTGTAAAACCAAAGATCCTGCTTGTTTTACTTGCATGTCTTTCACATCTATATTTACTTACCCTAATGAATTTCTGAGCACCCTGCAAATAAAGCATGTTTTCCAAATGCATGACACAATCAGCAGGATCAGCTGTTGAACTACAATCAACAGTTTCTTGTTTGACTGAGAATAACACAATGTAAAATTTGTAGAGTTACCTAACGTCTTAGGAACATTATGTGAGGGGATCTGCAAAAACATATAATTAATTCCTTTGACAGTAGGACTATATGTACAAAATAACTGGCCAATAAAGTGGTTCTTGTCAGATCATCCTGTAACTTGATGTGAGGATATCTGTGAATAATTATTTTGGTCAGTTTAATTCAGCATAAAATAATTAAAGCTGATATTAACACTGTATTCCTGTAACATATCCCTATCCGTCTTGTGTAAGATCTTTTAAGCATGTATTTGGAGCCCAAACCAGTCACATCCCTCTCTCCCTTTCACTCCTAGTTGTTTTTGGTGGCTCCCAGGTTTTGCCCCATACTTTCCCTGCACAGGAGATCGTCTGCATGACTCAAGCTATTGACCTTCAGGTCTACACTCTGGCTGTGGGCGGGATGTGTCAGCGTACCAGGGTTTGTCCTGTGTGGTGTGAAATGAATGCGTAACTGACTTCTGGTCCACTTGATCTCAAAAATTGTTCCAGCCCTCCTCCTATTTTTAGCCCTCTACTTGCCCCTCTGTCCTGGCTGAGCTGTTCCTGTGTGACTGCATGTCTGCCTGTCCCAGCAGCAGAAGCTGCAGGGGTTCTTGATGCATTATGAGTTGCTGTGTCAGGCTGCAGGGCAGATGTTATAGCCAGGCGCCCATGAGCTGTTAATGAGTACATTATGACCTCCTCTAGCTCTATGTACTCGACTGTTCGTGTTGATTTTGTGGTTCTAATGTCTGTTTCTTACTTTTCTTTTGTGTGTTTGTGTGTATTTCTTTCACTTTACTTTTTGTTATTTATTCAATCTCCTTGTGAGCAGTTTAGCCCCCAGGTAAGTGCTGCTCCAGCCTAGTTGTGCCCATCCATCCTTAACAATGCACATCCTCTGATTGAGGAAATTATCCTGTCACATATTCAGCTGCTTCTGTGCAGTAGTAGTTTCACCCCCAGACTGACTTGTGTCATATGGAGCACTTTTGCTCGTGGTTAACACAGCATACACTACCGTTTGGGATAACCTAAAATGTCCTTATTTTTGAAAGAAATGCACAGTTTGTTTCAGTGAGGATTACATTACATTAATCAGAAATACAGTCTAGACGTTGTTAATGTGGTAAATGACTATTCTAGCTATAAACTTTACTGGAATACCTACATAGGTGTACAGAGGCGCCTTTCCAGCACCATCACTCCAGTGTCCTAATGGTGTTAGCTAATCGTGTTAAAGGCTAATTGATGATTAAAAAACTCTTGTGCAATTACGTTTGCACAGCTGAAAACTGCTGTGCTGAAAAGAGATGCAATAAAACTGGCCTTCCTTTAAGCTAGTTGTTGAGGGTCTGGAGGATCAGCATTTGTGAGTTCTATTATACTCTTAAAGTGGCCAGTTAAACAGTTTATTCTTGGTCTATTGTTCTATTTATAGAACAATGTACGACCTGTACGATACAGGCTTTGTGCCATGTGTTTAATGTGTCTTTAAAGGGGATTTTTTTTTACAGGCAAGGAGGTAAAGAACAAACAAAGAAGGGTCAAAACATCAAGCTTGGACCACAAGGAGAAAAGAAGGACCCTCGCAAAGACAGCAGCCTGGATGGCGGGCACCACCTAAAGGTAGATATGAATTTACCTGGTGACGTTCCTGTATGTGAATTTGTATTTGATAATACCTGTGTGTCAGCTGGAGGAGCTGATGAACACTCTGGAGAGGACGAGACAGGAGCTGGATTCCACAAAGCAGCGTCTGTCATCCACACAACAGTCTCTACAGGAGCGGGACACGCACCTCACCAACATGAGACAGGAGCGCAGGAAACAGCTTGAGGAGATCCTGGAAATGAAGTTTGTCACATCAACATCAAATACACAAGCTCCAATGCAGTTGCTAAGATCTAAAATGACTCTGTTATTTATTTTCAGACAACAGGCTCTTCTTGCAGTCATCAGTGAAAAAGATGCTAATATCGCTCTTCTGGAGCTGTCTGCCTCCAACAAGAAAAAAACCCAGGAGGAGGTGATGGCCCTAAAGCGAGAACGGGACAAACTCATGCACCAGCTCAAACAGCATGTGAGTAACTGCTTACTTCTGGTATCATAAATGTCTGAATAAATGGTGTTGATTTTATTATTTAACATTTTACTGAAAGTAACTTGACAGGCAGGTTTTCTGTCATGGAAGTTTTAGTATATTTTAAAGCTGATCAATAGATCGTATTTGAGGTACTTTTCTAACCAGTTTAGATTGGCTCCTTGTTCACTGACATAGCTTATAAGTTCATCACTTTCTGACAGACTCAAAGCAGAATGAAGCTGATCGCTGACAACTATGAGGATGAACAGTACCACCCCCACGGGCCCCATCACCAACAGCAGCAACTGTCCCACGCCCAGCCGCAGCTTCAGTACCCACACCCCGGACACCCCCCACAGCCTCAGTACCCTCACAGCCCTCATCCACAACACCCACAGCACCCGCCCGGACCACAGCCACACCCAGGGCATCCACAGCAGCCACAAGCACAATACCCACACTCCCCGCACCCACAGCAGCCGGCCCAGCACCCACAAGGGCCCATCCCACATCAGCAGCACCCACGACCTCCCGGACCACAACACCCACACCCTCAGCACCCGCAGCACCCTCAGCAGCACCCTCACGGACACCCCCCGGCCCAGCATCCACACCCACAGCACCCTCATGGACCTCCGCAGCAGGGACCTCACCCCCAGCACCCACAGCAACATCCTCAGCACCCGCAGCACCCGCACCACGGACAGCACCCACGGCATCCGTCCCCTCACCATCGAGGAGGTCCACCCAGAGGCCCACCCCACGCTGGGCACCGTCCCACTCCAGATCAGGTCAGCTCACGGTTTTTATTATTAAACCAGAAACTACTCTTTTCTGGCGTTAATAATATTAATGACCTCTGATTACTCTTCCATTTTAAAAACATTTGTGAAAAGCGTTTGACTAATTTAAAGAAAATATCAATTTTATTCCAGCAAATATTAGCGAATATTAACTTTTTTATTATGTTATTGTCTCCCTGATTCTGCTGATTTTCACAACCAAAGGATGATGAGGAGGGCATTTGGGCATGATTCTTACAGCAACAACCAAAACCTAAGTTGTTATGAAGGGTAAGATATATTATAATAAACATAATAAACGGTGTCTGTTTATTATTTCAATCAAACTTAACAGTTTCTCTCTTTTTTTTTTAGATGATTCGGTCACTACTGGGGGAGCAGAGCCATCACCTTAAAACACTATTCAACCAAACATTTACAATCTGTTTATTTTTTATTTTTTAATCTGAGCAGCGGAGCCTTGTTTTTGTGAGACAGACTGCAGGAAAGCTCACTCGCGCTGGAAGCTGTCAGCTGAGCAGGTCATTTTACGCTGTAAAAATCTGTTTTCAAATATGATATTAGCAGATTTTAACATGATTTTTGTCCACAGGAAACGGACGTGCTCTTTCTCCTCTGTACACGACCACCCTTGAATGACTGAATCCAGCACAACCCTGTCAGGACGCTTACAGTGGCATGTCATTGGAACAATCCTTTCTTTCGGCTGTTGCATGCTGGGATCTTCAAGCAAATGCTCTTGACTTGGGACATCGCGGCTGTCTCCTCTCTGCTGCTAAGCATTTATATATTAATTTCTATTTCCATTGAGATTATTATTGTGTTGCCTTGAGTTATGATTTCTCTGGCTCTGATTGGCTCCCATGCCTGACTTACTGCCCCACTGACAAACTATTCCTGCTTTTCATAGTGTGCACAGTCTTACGCCACATTGCCATTTTTATATCTTTACACATATTTTATAGCATTTCCCTAAAGTAACTAATTTCTTTTCTGACCGATAGTAACACCTTTTGATTCTCAGGCCAGGACAAGCTGTCCACGGTCTCCTCATGTTACCTCATTTAAAGAAAAAGTAGTTAACATTAAAAAATAATCTATGCAGATGACAATATAGAGTAAATGCATTTCATAATGTACGTCATTGTTTTTTTTATTCTGCCAGGAGAGCAGTTCATTATTATTCATAAGTCCAATTACTTTGTGACTATGCACCTATGCACCTCTCCTCTATGTTGCAGGAATTTTTAACTCTTGGTGCTTCTGCTGGTGCTTACAACTAAAACGGAGTCAAACAGATCTGATCCTACACCTCTTTTTTGGAGGAAATGACCCCACCTCGGGCTAAATAACAACAGACTGCTTTGTATATACAATCAGAAATTAGGAAAAGGGTGTGCCATGAAAGATGCAGAGGTGCCGATACTGCTTCTATAAATGCACACGTTTATCAAGCGAAAGGTGATGTTTATTAGATGTTTTAATGCAGGTCTGCCCAAGTATGTCTCCTCTAGAAGTAGTCATGTGAACCCCAGACAACATAGTGACTTGTTTTATTTTCTTCTTAACAGAGTGGCCTGTGCCTCGTAAAACTGTAAACATATTATAATAGATATGCATATATTATAAATATAGAGAGAAATCTATATAGTGTGTCTATATGTGGTCAGAAAACTGTTTCAAATTGACTGATATATATATATATATATATATATATATATATATATATATATATGTATATGTGTTTTGCCTGTCATTGGATTGGTTATTTTTCTAACTGGCCAGAGGTCAGCTATAAGTCTTATTTTTACGGTATGTTTATTTTTTATTTGTATCCCTGCAGTAACATTCCCTGTCTGAAAATCCAGGACAGCCCATATAGAAGAGGTCTATACTAAAAAATACAATAAAGCGTATCCAAATTTATCTAGTAGACATTACTACATTCCTTTTTTAAAAGATATTTGTTGATGACCACTTGGCCTGTGGTAGCAGCACTTGCAGCTCACATAAATGGTAATTTCAGTATGTCCGCTGCACATTTTTGGTCATCAACTTGCACTTGTGAGTGAGGACTATCACTATGAAAAATCCAAGTGGAGGTTGGAGTAACTCTGTCTGAATGCATTTTGTCTGAGTGTTTGTCGTCTTCGTCGTCTTGTGAACAGAAACAGTGATGTATGTGACAGCTGAAAACACAAAATCTTACAGTGGAACAAACTCTAGACTGTTACGTTCCCCTCTCCTCTCGAACCCCGTTTCTCTATGGCCAAGTGTTAACTGTTGTAAATAGGTGTCTCATCATCTTCCACACAAACCGAGGTGAACTGCATCTCATTTTATGCTTCCCACATGAACTTGGACCACCCCAGTCCCAGACCAAGAATCACCAGATTGTGTGAACTGTTTCTTCTTATTTTCTTTAAGAGAAAGGATTCAACTCAAAAAGGAATAAATGAATGACAATGCAAACTAACAGAGGAGAAAAATATCCTCAACGTACCATCAATGGGCTTTCTGGTCCTTATTTATACTGAATACTTGAAGTAGGAGTTATCCTACCGTGAACATGCGCATACAATTTAGGTGATTAAATGTTACAATAGTGGCCATGCACGCAGATTTTTACATTATGTGCCAAGTGGATGAAGTGTTGAAAGGTTTATCTATTGCTCTCTATGCAGCGTGTCACAAAGTTCAGAGACACAGAGACTTAGAGGCTGGGGCTGGTTTTCAAGGCTACGACTGGTTTTGATGGGTATCTTTAGGCCATTTCGCATTTGTGCCTAGAAACCACAGAGAAAGACAACTTGATCTAGATGGCCTGTGTTTGCAAGTAAATGTCACCTAGCCTAGCGTGCACCAATCTGGCACAGCATTACGACCAGGAAAGTAAATAGCACAGATCATCTTTTCATCCTGGCACAGGTTTGTGAGTTGAGCACATATGCAGCACATTATTTGTTCACAAGAGTGGAGAAGGTCAAGCTTTTGAATGGTTGTATTGGCTAAATGTCTGGGCCAGAGCATGTCCAAAGCCAAATTAGCGAGGTTCTTCTATAGCACAAATTGCTTATGACAGAAAGGTGCCTGACTTCAGTGCATTATTGTAGTTTGTCTTGGTCCTAATGCTTTGCCTGATCGGTGCACATTCACTTTACACTGGTTATGTTTTATTTATTGAATGTTGTTGGGATGAAACAAATCACTGTGACCATTACTGACAAATCTTATGTTTACTTTTTTATTCATTTTGTATTTGGGTTGAGCTTTATTTTTTCTATGATTTCTGCCTCTTATTCAAAACACCAGTTTAAGACGACAACTTACTACTGTTTGTACAAGTTAATGTTTTGAACTGTACAGTAAAGATCTAGGAACAAGTTATACATGTGAGTGTCCAGCATGCTGAATGAAAACTTGTGTGTGGACGTGAGCAACTTCCCATGATGCACCATTCCTCGTCCATTGTTGCGTCTGCATCATACATAGTGACGGTACGGTGTAGTTGTCTGAGAGTGGTGTGTGTCTCACTTGCTGTGTCCTTTGAGTAGACAGCCTGTGCAGTTTAGTGAGAGTGGCGCATGTTTCTGAGTCGCTGGTCTAAATGTACATTAAAGACAAGAATGAGGATGAATGGTGGTCGTGTGTGTGTGTGTGTGTGTGTGTGTGTGTGTGTGTGTGCGCGCGCGCTCGTTATGAATGAAAAGAGAAAAATCTATTTAAAACACTAAAACAAAGGAAGTCCCTTGAACAAAGTGAGATTGGGTCTATGTTCTGAATGACGCATGGATATTTTTTTTTTAATCCTAGGAGGCTGTCCTCAGTGCCCCTGTTTGCTATTGTATGTGGTGTATCAGAATATTATTACTGAGTGTTGGCCAGCTTGTTTATATCAAGAAAATAAAGGTGACTTTCTTTCTGTGTTTGGTTGCCTTTGCTCTATTCTAATTGCATTCAGTCAATCAATGCATATTTCTCATGTTTATTGCAACTGAGTAGGATATTCAATTGATACAAAAGCTTGATAAATATCCAATAGTTTTATATTAGCAACAGTCTTGTAAAGATTGAGATTTTATATAAGAGTAAGAAAATGTTTTTGATGTCATTTTCACCAAATTTCACTGTAACATTTTTTTTTTTTTTTTTTTTTATTTGAGCAGAAACGTATTTAAAACATTTTTACAGAAGAAAACAAAACAAGACTATTGTGCTCAAAAGGAGTAGGAAGAAGTTCAAAGAACTTATAATAAACCTACCCCTTATCTCTCATTCAAGTAACACAAAGTATCACAAAGGATTTATCATTTACAGTTTTACCAAAATAAATACACCATATGGTATTTAATATTGCAACATCACTTCATCTGACTGAGATCGACACATCTTTTGCAAACTCAATGCATTGAACTTATGCATGTGTAAACGTTCGGTTTTAGTGAAACATTTTATTATTATTTTTTATTTTTTTATGTTTATCCCTCTCTACAATACCTCAATCCTCATATACGGGCAAACCCCATGACAACAACAAAAAAGCTATAGTAATAGTATAGTAATATAGTAATTATGATACTTCACTAGCATAATTTTTAAAGATAATGTCTTTACATGTTTTTTTAAAGTGTACTAGTGTTTTGCTCTGTTTTGTCTCTTTATTTAGGTCATTCCACAATGTTATTCCTGCTTGGGAGATACACATACTTTTAAGGGTGGTGTGAACACTGTTTTCTCATCACAAATTCTCCTCTTAAATTATAAGTTCCTTCTCTACTGCTGAACAATTTCTGAGTGTTTTCCTGGGGAGAAGGTCACAACTTGCTTTGTATAATACAACAAGAGTTTTAAATTTAATTAAATCTTCAATTTTCATTATACGAGATGCTAAGAACAACTCATTTGTATGGTCCCTAAAACCAACGTTATGAATGATTCTTATGGCCTTTTTCTGAAGTTTTAAAAGTGGATCTAAATGAGTTTTATAAGTGTTACCCCAAACCTCCGCACAGTAGCTGATATATGGGAGAATTAAAGAACTATATATAATATGTAAGGCTCTATAATATATATATATATATATTCACATTATTTCATTTGCTGTTAGTGGATTTTGAGTTTTGAGGCAAAGATTCTCCATCTTATCTACATATGTGAATAAATGGTTACACTTTAGTTTACACTACCTTTAGTACAATGTGTGTATTAGTTTAAGAGGAACAAAGTGATTGCGCTTCAGTGGGTGGAATAAGTTGTGCAAAAGGTCAGGTGCTCTTCAGGATCAAAATTAAATATGTAGACACAAAAAGCCCTGAAGAAGGTCTAACGCGAATGACACGCGCTGGCATGTCCATCAAATAAAGGACTTTCAAGGTATCGGAGTGCCTCGGATATTTTCCTCTTTAATGTGTATTAGTACTTTGGAAGTACATAATGTAATAATATAAGACATAAGACCCTTAGGGTTAGAGTTAGGGTCTTATGTCGTATTACATAAGGTGCATTGAGTTGCCTTGTGTATAAAATGTGCGGTATAAATAAACTTGCCTTGACTTCATTAAGTACCTCCAAAACTACTAATACATATTATACCATTGTGTGTGTAGTACAAGTTATTTCACATTGTTGCAGAGCACATTACATTATACTAAATTTGGGAGGTACAATGTATTAAGGGCAGTGTCAAATAAAGTGTAACCGAATAAGTCATTATTTTAAAGCAGGTTGGTTTCAACACTTAACGCCCCTTTAAGAAGCTGTCCAATAGACGATCTCCTCTGTCTGAAAGCCAGTATCCAGCCATCGCTGCCATGGCCCCAATAAAAATGGAAGTGTAAACCAGGTCTCCTTTTGCTGCAAGTGAGCCGAGAGCACAGAGCAAGACCCCCATAAACATCTGCTGTAGCACCACCACTTCCTCGTCTTGGATGTCTTCAAACAGGCCTTTGTCTTGCACACCTACAAGGAACAAGCAAGATACTATTCTAAGCCAAAACTATTGTTGATATGAACTCTTAATAATAATGCCTTACAATTACATAACACCTTTAAAAGATACCCAAAGCTTTTTCAGCTTTATTTATTTTCTCCATTTTCATAGTGGGGTCATTTACTACTGTGACTGATCTGTCAATCTGCGTCAATGGCCTCACAACCCACAACCAGTCATTTACACACACACACACACACACACGCACACACACACACACACACACACACACACACACACACACACACACACACACACACGCACACGCACTGATGATTAGAGGAGTAATGTGGAGCGCTGCATGGATCTTCAGATGAAGTATAACCAGGTGCTCAAAGGAATATCAAAGTTGTTATAGCCATATGAAAAAAATAATTTTGTAATAACTGGTTAAAGCATTTCTTCTAGGGATGGGACGAAATATTGTTTGGCGAAATATCGCGATACAAAACGTGACGAAACGCATCGAGTAAAAAAAAAATGAATCAACATTTTTTTTTTTTTATAATTATTTTTTTTTTTTATAATAATAATAATAAATATTTATTTATTTATTTTTTTCATGTAAAGCTTCTTTGAGTGTCCAAACGGCGCTATACAAGTTCGATGTTTTATTATTATTATTATTAAATGAAAAAAATATATATATATCCGGGGAATGGTGCAGTGCGTCGTCACGTTAGTCACAGGAATGATATGTTAGTTTTTTTGAAGAAGAACCAGTCCTGAGATACATTAACCTAGGGTTAGAGCAGCGCTAAGGGAGTGTTCTTGTTGTGTTTGGCCTGTTAGGCCTCGTGTTTCCCTGTGTTCAACTGAAACAAAAATAAACAAGTTGTTATTATACAGTAATATTTTTTTCTTTTTTGATATCATTTCGTGACTCTGACATATCGAGGTGCATCGTATCGTGAGTTTAAGTGTATGGTCCCATCCCTAATTTCTTCCCCAGTGAGCCTTGTTCAGGAGGCTCTTTTCGCAGGTCAGCTAAGATAAAACTGATGATCTTTTAGTTACAAGACAACCACTCCACATCCTGAGCCACTGCCCCAGAATACTGGTGCTTGTTAGTTTTACCGATCACTTACTCGACAGCTGCTCCATCACACAGACTCTGCCTTTGCGAATGAAAGACTTTGCACAGTCGCAGCGAAAAGACCCTTCAGTATTGGTGCAGATCTCATCCAGAGCAGGGCAGGCCAGCACCATGTAACTGCATTCATCTACGTCTGTGAAGACAAACATCACCAAATACAAAGAAGACAAACACTGCACAAGGTGATGATACGGTTATTTTGTATATATTACATACCCAGGCACTTGGACCCTGTCAGCCTGTATCCAGGGGCACATTTTCTGCATCGGGCTGGTCCACTGCCCATGCAGCCCACACAGGCCGGATCACAGTCTGGGAAAGATAACTTTATGCACAGATGGTAGAAAGACTGATTGGCATTATATTTTAAGTAACTTCTTTCCTCTTTTCTCTTTACCTAAGCAAATAAGTTGAGTCCCAGTTCTTATTTTGTGGATTGGGCATACATATAGTAGTAGCTTGTGACTCTTCAGTGGTGATTTATTTTTTCATTCTTACTAAACGTGATGACCTTTTAATCTGCCCTCTACATAACATAACAAACATAACAAATCTTACTTTTGCACTCATAAGATCCATCCTTATTAAAGCAGTAGCTGTCCAAGGAGCAGGCACCCAACTCTGTGCCACACTCGTCCATATCTGAAAGGTTCATAAAGTATTAAACTATTTATTGTTTTTCATTCATTTCAAACAACCTATTACATAATTTACAGCCTGGACAGTACCTACACATTTGCCGTTATGGAGAAGCCACCCTCTCCCACACTCATCACATTGGTTTGGAGCTGAACATTTGTTGCAGGACGGAGGACAGGTGTGCGCCTCAGCGGTCAGCACGGAGCCCAGCCAAGCAGTGTGCAGCAGGAGACAGAGAAGCCTCCACTCACCCCTTTCAACCATCTGCTCAGAAAACAGACTTTACATGGAAAGGTTGCATCACTGTTCAGTCACTTCACACACAAACTGATAGAAATAAATGTATTAGAAGGCCATTTACATCTGAAATTTTATAATCCTACTAAAGAGCAAAGCTTACCTCTAGTAAAGACAAGAAGGTAAACTATAAGCCTTGGAAATAAGGTTATTTGTGTAGGTCACTGGATAAGTTATGTTAGCTATTTGGAGTGTTCTAAAGCAGTCACTTCTGAGTAAAGGCGTGTAACCATTTTCATTTAGTGTTATTCACAAGTAAAATTTTGATAAGAGGCTTTAGTGTTTGGCCTATGTTTTGTAATGAAGACAAAATGCAACCAGTTTACCTACCACTTAAATCACGCTGAAAGATTAGAAACTGTCTTGATCTCACAGTGCTGTTTGGTGCTCATTCGCCATTTCACTCAGGACATCCCACTTAGACGGAGAAGGAGCAACCTCTCAGCACAGCTCATGGAAACCTTGTCTTGACAAGAGACCACATGGACTTCCGTCTGTTTCAGGATTGACAACAAAATGAACCAATGATATGTCCTGGTTTTACACCAACTGACCAATCACCAGCTGGGACTCACAGGGCTCAAAATAACATTTTATTTATAGAAAAGCAGTGCTTAATTTGATCCCCCGTTTGGGGGAACGCATTCCCCCAATTCTCAGTTATTCAGGGTAAAGGATCAGGGGAAATATTTAGGAGGATCCGCCAAAGATTTGATCTGATATAATGGTGTTTAATGAGAGTGTTCCAGCAAATGTTTTGGCCTGTTCCCTGAATCCATAACATCAGACCAAAAGTGTTCCTGAAACTACACATTTACAAATTAAACACTGTAGAAAAGGAATGTGTGGTTTGTGCATTAGATTTGGCCATTCAAATAAATAAATAATATGAAAACAGCCTTGTTGTTTCTCTTACACTTTATTACTGACTATAACAAAAATAAACAATAGGTCCAATACTGAAACCTGCGCACAACATCTGTGACCACAGTAACACTGTTTTAAAGTTGTGGCAAAAGTTGTGTCTCAGGTTCCCACAATGTTTCTCGAGTCTTATATTTGTTTTCAATCAATCAAGCAATCAAATTTTATTTATAAATCGCTTTTCATACCAAAAGGTATTACAAAGTGCTTTACAGACAGATTACAACATTTTAAACAATATGCCATATATATATATATATATATATATCCCCATACACATATATACACATATATATATATATATATATATATATATATATATACACACATGCATACTTCAGAGAAGGTCCATCTGCCTTCCGTCTGACTGTCTCCGCGTCCTACTCACACATAAGTCTGCCAGCAGGGCTTTGGTCTGTGAGGGGAAGTGAAAAAGAGGAAGTCCCCGGAGGATCTGTGGGAGTTTATTGTGACAGATCTTTGCATCTGTCCACAGATAGTCAAATGTGACCAGAACAAAGCGCTCACTGGCTCGAGCCTGATTCTTGAAAGCTTGGATGGCGAACAGAGAGGCTCTGAAGACATCAGAATATGGACAGTCCTCCTGTAGATCAGTGACAGGACTGTCCTGGCTGCTCCATGTTTGTGCCTTCTCCACAGCTTTAGGGGTGAGAACCATAACCACGCGCTCACACTGGCTGTCCATACTTAACAGCTGACAGTGGGACCAAGGCAGAGGCCCCAGCCTGAATTGGCCCTGGCGGCTCCACTGATCCACAGTCACACTGAAGTCCCTGGAGCAAAGCAGGGAGCCCAGGTTGCAAACAGCTGCAGACACCTCCACATCACTGTCTGGGGGGCTCAGCAGCAGCACATGGGCCTTGTGAACTGCTATAGGGAGAAAATGGTTACAACTAGTTATTTCATGTAAAAAAGAAACGATCACGATAACAAGACACTTACTTCTGCCACATCGACCATGTCTCCAGCTCTGCACTGACTCTGAAAGGTACATTCAAACAAATCACATCACATAGCCCAATAGCACAACAGCAGTTGCCTCACAGGGCTACATAAATATTGCTCATCATGTGAAAAGTGTACATTTTGTATCATAGACTGAATTAAGAGCAGAGAAAATGTAGTTCGAACTTACTTTTAATGAACTTCCGGAGCCCAAATGTTATCAGGAGAGTTAAAGAGAGGAGCATCATCACAGCAACAGCAAAAAGACTCCAGCGCCACCTGTTGACTAAGAGCATCACACAACAAAGATAAGTTCACGTTAGTACACTGTATTTTATTCTTTTCCGCCTTTTAGACTTACTGTTGTTGTAGCAGAATGGGCCCATCTCATATCGCATTTCATTGATGTTAATCTTAACAAATGAACAAACATTGTATAAGTGTAACAGTACTAAAAGAGCTTTGTGGAATGTGCATTAAAAACAATATCTTACCATCACACAAGGGTGGTTATCCAGATTGATTTGTGAAAAGACACCAACATTCTCCTGGAAGTTTCATAAGAGAATTCAGAATCACACACAGATGCAAAGTTGCCATACAATTAAAAGCTGGAATAAGTTAACTGTCCTACCCAGCGACCGTTGCTGTTCTGCTTCCAGTGTCCCTCTAATAGTTGACTTCTGAATCCCTGTCTTTCAGTGCAGACAGCGGGGCCTGGGGTCCTATCGCAGGCCCACACTTCTCCCTGTAGCCGACAGGGGGCGGACACGTTCCATCGCAGCATAGGGCCGAAGTTGTCTATGTATCTCACAGACACCGTGACATTCTTCCACATACTTCGACCCAGAGTGGCTAAACATTTTCAGAAAGCCGGTCAGTATATTGAAATGCGTGCAAATATAAAACTTACAAAGTCAAATTGTATTAACTAAAATGTACTTACTGATGTTTTTGAAAGGGCAGCTTCTCCCGCGTGGTCTTTTTTGGCTATCTCCCTTCCATGCCTTGAACGTAATGAAAAACAAGGTAAGTAATTGGCATATTTTGGTACAGGCCTACAATGTTTATGAGGTGTGCACGTTCACCTGAAAACACGTGCATGGCGTAACTGACTCCAGTGGAATAGGTTTTCCATCCCAAATCTACAAACATAAATCGAGTTCAGAATAAATGTCAATGTTTATTTGTTATTAGGACCCCATTAGTTGGCACCAGGGCCCTGGGGTCACAATCTTATGAAGCATACAAAAAGAGCACTTACAAAAATAGTCAACACAACAGTATAGTGAGCAATACAATAGTAACAAAACAGTAATTTTCTCTCAGTTCACTCTTCATTAATGTAACCTACCAAATGTATCATTAATAAACATTTATGATATATGATATAGTGATGATGATGTAGAACTGGACTTAAACAAACACTGACAACATGAAAAAACTCATTAATTTAGAGCTAAAATGTTGGAAGCAGCTGACAGGTACCGGGCCATTCCGCCGAATGGGTGCCATTTATTTCCATTCAAAAGCATTCAAATTAAACAGTGAATGCGTTTTTTATTAAACACGTCCTACACTTTGACCTATTAGCAAATTTAGGATATATGATTGAACATTTTAATAAAACTGTCTACAAGGCTGAAAAAGTAGAAAAAGTGATTTGTCGCGGCTCTCTAATGTTACCATGAAATATAACAAATAAAATAGTTTACAAAAACATTTTATGTGACATTGCTATGAGACTCAATATTCCTTCCATGCTTACATTTATTTTTTCATATTTAATCAACATTTGTTTAATGTAAATATACATTTTAATCATGTCCCTGGGTTTTGACTCAGTCCTGTTACCTTAAAACATTACACCATCTAAAAAAAATTGTAGAATTCCAGAAGTCACATGGTCAACAAAAGGTTACATTAGTTGGATGAGGCCATGGGAAGCCCAAAGGTAAGTTCTCTCATTCACTCTTATATTTGTCAATATTTCTACCGAAACTGGGTTTGTACCGGCAGGCCAAGCGTGCTGCAGCTCATGCTTGAGGCCGGAGGGTGACAAACATCAGGATCTCATCTCTGCGGTTTGCAGATTATGTTGCCGTATTCATTAACATGCACTGTCCCGACCATTTAAACCAATAAATAAATCAAATCAGGACCTTCAGCGTGGTTTGAAACTGTCTGGACATCTCTGCTCATAGGCTACTGATGAAGTGGAAGTAAATAGATTAATTTTTGGTTGTAAGAAAAGTGAGCTATAGTTGAGAGGTTGTCGTTACAGTAGAAAAGTGATTATCTTTAGCCTTAGATTACGCCAAGTAGGAAAATGATTGGCCCTCCGAATACCTCCAGATCTTAAATAAGTAAAGGCTCAGAGGTAGGTAGAGGAGCCAAAACATTTACTCAAGTAAGAGTAACGTTACTTTGAAATAATTTGACTCAAGTACAAGTAAGAAGTAATGGGCAAAAAAAATAAGTAACACTCAAGTAAAAGTAAAAAAGCACTTGGAAAAAAAACTATTTTTACTCAAGTAAGAGTACAGATACTTTTAATTATAATTTTACTCAAGTAGAAGTAAAAAGTATCATATGATAAAACTACATTTTGTTCAAAAAGATCCTCAAGTACATATACTTGGGTAACTGATTACTACCCACCTCTGAGGCTACAAAACTGACTAAACCAAGTAAAAACTTGGTCCTAAAAGGAACCGGCCACCATTTCCCCATACTGATACATAATTTACGGCACTATGTCTGTTTACGCAGTTATACATGGAAAACAAATTGCTTAATAATGAGGCAGCTATTACAGCCGCATACCAACAAACTGAAAGTAAATTCCACCAAGCAGCCACTGCCAAGTCTCACCTGGCAGTTCCCATCCATCTCGTTCTGAAGACACACAACTGGAACGTCACTGCCTGGAAAATGCAGCTCCACTTGATTGGTTTTATTAATGCTAAAGTTGACCGTGGGCACTGACAAAGAAAAAAAGTTTTATTTCTCAAAAGGTTGCATTCACGTCACGTTGTAAAGAGCATGGTCTAAGTGAGAATTTTTTTTCACAGTAGCATTAAAAAGGTGTAGTATTATTCAATGACACAGGAGCGATGGGTACAGTTATTGATGATTAAAAGAGCTTCAGGCTTCAAGATGAATATGGCAATTTTGTGGACAGAATTCTTAACATTAACTGTTTTGTTTCAACATGCGTGGATTTTCAAAAACACTGAATCGCTCATAAAATGTTCGCAACTAATTATAAAAAATCATCTGGAAAAAGGAACTTACCATGACTATTACATTCTTGTACATATGTATTTATTTCTGGAGAGCATACTGAGGGGAAATGAACACATGTATTAACAGATTTGTCAGTGATAACTATTTACTGATAAATATCAGAAAATTACCATCTGTAAGTGAAGGCACATTGACTTCTTTGGTCATTTCCACATTAGGTGAGTAAATGATCACACAACTTTTATAGGATATCACAGCATTAGTAATTATCATAGAAATCTGTGAAAATGTTTAATGTTTAATATGGAGTGACCACCGAACATGACCCAAAAACTTGCATGTTTTGATGTTGACGTACCTGTGCAGCGCTCTGCTCAGGAATCATGGCCCTGTTTACTGTAAACTCCATCTTTTTGCATATGGGCATTGCTTCTGGTGTCCGATAACACACTGTCACTGAACCAGTTTCACCTGCAAACACGAAGGTGGAACTTTGCACTTAGTCAGAAAAGATTAAGAATATGTCGAAATAATACATTTAACTTGTTCTAAAATTACATGTATGTATTAATGGTTAGTTAAAGCGTCTTTTTTAATGATCTATCAATGTTTTTGTCTTTATGTTAATAGTAAGAGTTGAAACCCCAATTCCATTAATTTCATACCAAATTCTAATAGATTAGACTAGTGAACTGTTCAAAGAAAGAAGTTATTTTATGTAATCTAGAATGAAATGTACTTTTGCATGTCGGTCTCTCGATGTTGTCTAATACCTTCATTATCTTTAGTTTCTTCGTCATCCGTCAGACCAGAGTTGCCCTCCTCCTCTCCAGGTTTATCCAGATCTACTTCCACACGGATCAGCAGACACAGAGCACATGTGTGTCCTCTGCAGCACAGCTTCACCTGGGGGCTCAGGTCAGTGACTTTGACTGAATTCATCTCAAATGGAATTCCATCCTTCATAGTGCAGTGCATGAGACCCTGAAAGAAGGGCAAATCTGTTACTGTGTGTCGTAATCATGCTACACAGGTGCACAGAACGCTAAATGTGGTTGAAAATAGAGTAAATGCTTTTCCAAGGCACTATGAAAGTTGCAAATGATCAATTTATTTACAAGGACGCCAATAGATAAATAGATCCATTTGCAAATTCAGAGTGTCCTGGCTTATATTTTGTGACACATTCGGATTATGCGGTGAAATGTATTGATGGTAAAGCATTGTGTAATTGTGTTATTATCAGCAAATCACAGTCAGTCACATTATTTTTGTTCATAGTATTTTGTCTACTGTGGGAGGAGAAAGTAATTACACAGTTTGGAATATCTCACATTGCCTAAATTGGTCATACAATGTGGTCTGATCTTCATTAAAATCATAAGAATGAGTAAACAGTGTCAACTTAAACTAATACCACCCAAACAGTTACATTTTATCATATTTTCAATGGCCATAACATGTAAACATTCACAGGAGAGCGTGGAATAAGTGAGTACACCGCCTGAATCTCACTGAACTGCAGCAGTTTTGTAAAGAGGGATGGTCCAAGATTCATCCTGAACCAGCGTCTAATCTGCAACTACAGAAAAGCAGTTATTGCTGCAAAAGAAAGGTCAGCCAGCTATTTAATACAGGGGTGTACTCACTTATTCACATGCTGTTGTGAATGTCTCAGGTCTTTCTGCAAAATATCTTGATAAACTTGTAAATTCATTTTTTAATTGATGATGGCACGTTGTCCCGGTCTGAGGCAACAAAACAGCCCCACACCGTGATTCTCCAGCACTCTACTTCACAGTGGGAATAGGGTTTTTATGTTGATGTGCTGTTTTATTTTTTCTCCACACATGGCGTTGTGTGTTCCCCCCAAACTATTCAACTTTTGTTTGTGAAAGAGCACTTGGATGCTCCACAGCACTACTGGAAAAATATACCGCGCACTGATTAACCCAAATGAGTCTTGAACCATTCCTCTTTACAAAACTGCTGCAGTTCAGTGAGATTCAGGCGGTGTACTCACTTATTCCACGCTCTCCTGGGAATGTTTACATGTTATGGCCAATAAAAATATGATAAATGTAAATGTTTGGGTGGTTTTAGTTTAAGCTGACACTGTTTAATCATTCTTGTGATTTTGATGAAGATCAGACCATATTTAGAGACCAATTTAGACAGAAATGTGACAAATTCCAAACAGTGTACTCACTTTATCCTCCCACTGTATATATTACAAAAGGAATGTCCTTACACAATATCCTGCAGTTTAGACCGCTACAAGCATGAACTAAATATATACACACACACATATATATATATATATATATATATATATATATATATATATATACACACACACACATATAAAAAAACGTGACGCTCTGGCGCTGTGTGTTTTGGCTTATCAGTTTGACAAACAAGATCATTGTTGCTGATACCTGAGAGCAGTTCCCCTGGCTGTTATTTAGTATAATGTCCAAACTGCAGAGCGCCAGTGGAACAGCCAGTAAAAGATGCCAGACAATCCATCTCTGGGGTAACATTATGCACCCTGCCGCCGCTGCTTAGAAGCTCCAAGTTCACTGTATTTTTTCTTATATATTTTCATCCTTGAGAGACTGGAGAGCCTTGATAAACCGGTCCGGTGGTTCATGCTCTTGGCAGCATGTAGTTGTTCATTAACTGCATTTTAATCGACATGTTGGTTGCTCGGGCAGAGCGAGTTTGTCACCTGGGAAAGAAGACCATCAAGACCAACAAGACGAAAACCAACAAGATAAGGCATAGATTTATTGGACAATGTCGATAAGACAGTACTACAAAACCACATTATTTGTCCAGGGATTAAACAAGCTCATAATAGAGACAAGGAGAATAAGAGGTTTAAAACAAAACAAACTCACAAGCAGCGATCTGGAACTTCAAGTATTTGGACTAAGATGAACCAGGACTAAACATTCTGTGACTGTGACAAAAGACCTGTCATAGTCACCTGGGCACCACGTAAACAACCCATGAGTTGTATTTCATCAGTCGGTATTATAACATTTTGACTGGCATACTGGATAGCCTGCTCTCATTTCAATGAATAACTAATACACAGAACAGAAAGAAATCCATGGAAATTCCCTCTTACCTACATGGTTTCTTCTGTAATCCGTAAAGTTTCTCTGAAAAACTCTGAATGAACCATGCCCTGGGTGAGTCATATAAAAGTTGCTCCACATTTAAACGTCACTGCTCTCTCTCTCCCTCCCTCTCTGTCTCTCTGGAGATGCCCCGCCCTGCTGTGTCCGTGTGCATTGTTTATTCTTTTTATGATTGTCGCTATGGAGCTGCATTGTTAGCCTTTGATGTGATGGTTTATTCAATGTCTGATAAACTGTGTCCAAGAGATTTTCGGCTGATAAATAATGCAGTTAAAACAACAGATGATTAGCCTTACAGGACTGATTGTTGTTGCAAGAAATTTCCTGTGCACATTTAGGCCTGACCTGCAGTGCCGTCTTGAGCGTTATAGCCAGTGTGAGTGTTATTTTTCGACACTTTTTCTTTGTGCGTTAGCATTTTTTTTATAGTCTTAATACACACAACAGTTTTAGTTTAGTTTAGTTTATTTGTTTATTTGAGCAGTATACATTCTGCTCAAAAGGAGTGGGCTGAAGCTAGAAGCTTATGAGCGCCCACCCCCAAATTCAGTGCAATAAAAAAGTACATGTCACACAATGGTACTGTCAAGTTCAAGCAGGAAATCAGACTAAAAGATGAAATGATTTTCCAAAGTATGAATTTTTCCACTGCCCACTCGGCTAGGATGCAGCCAACCCCAAAACAAGCGCCCCTCTCCTCCTCCTGCTCCTGCTTGTAATCCCACTCACCTGTGCACTCCCATGGTTCATTCCAAACAAAGATCTTCAGCTCAACACTTCGACCAAAGACACCACTGGTATGGACAATACTAATAACTTGGACAATATTACCTTACCAAAGTTCCATTTGGTATATTATATTGTTTGATGTTTTAGCTTTGGTTAAAGGTATTACTGTTATTACTATGCTTTATTTTGCATGGTTTGTTTGGTTTACTTTCTTAATTCCACTAAATATTGAGTTAAAACAGGTAGTTAAGGGTATTATTTTATTTGTTATGAATTAATAATTTAGTAAAACATTAGGCGATTAAAAATATTAATGTGGGAATATGGGTTAAAACGTGATTTAAAAATATATATTTTGGTTTAGGATACTTTTGTAAAATATGATTAAAATACATGGTAGATGTGATTTGAAATAATTCATTCGAAATATTTAAAAACAAACAAACAGAACTGGTTTAAAATCAAGTGTCACTTGTCACCTATCTCATGTGATGCACTTTGTCTGTTGTAGGTTATCAACCTACTCCTCATGCTACTCTGTTGTTCAAAATGAAACACAACCAAAAGAAAATTAAAGAAAATGTTGCAAATGGAGTTGAGTTGTCCCAGCGTCCTTTTGTCTGAAGTTGGGCCTTTTTCAAGTTTGGGCAGGAGCTGAGAGGAACGTTTAGAAAACTTGACAGGTACAGAAGGAACAAAACATCAACATGACCTCATCCAAAGAGAATTTGATACATTTCAGCAGCTACATTAGCACAGACCAACTTACAAACTTACAAAACAATATTTGAACTTTTACAAGCTGTGCATAGAGAGGTCAAAGTCGACTTTACTAGTACTGAATCTTGGCAGTAAATTTGGTATCAGACAATGCAAATACATATTTTAGTCTGCAGTGTTGTGGAATTAAATAACAAGAACGCTGAAGGAGTTTGTCAAAGTACAACAATAAATCACACAGCACTACTGCACTAAGACTAGTTGTGAGACTTCTGCCAAGGCAACGGTGAAATGCTCTTCGAGTTTAAAGGTAAATGTTATCTTGAAAACCCCAATGGTACATCTACTGGAACAAACAAGTGAGTTTTGATTCACACGGGGTAATAATGTAAAGGGTCTTCCACACTAAATCTTTACTTTAACTTTAAAAAAACATGTAAAGACATTATCTTTAAAAATTATGCTAGTGAAGTATCATAATTACTATTATTACTACAGGCACACACTCGCGCTTTTTTTGTTGTTGTGGGGTTTGCCCAGATATGAAGATTGAGGTATTATAAAGAAAGTCAAGACTCTATTGTATTATTGAACATTGACAATAGTAAACTTTAGTGTGTTGGGAATTAATTTTGTGTGACCTTAAAATAAGGTCAGCTTTCTCAAGTTTTTCATGACTATGGACAAAAATAACACGTTTCCAATGTATTTTTTTTGTGTGATGTTACTTGGATGAGAAATAAGGGGTAGGTCAATTATAAGTTCTTTGAACTTCTTCCTACTCCTTTTGAGCAAAAGTCTTGTTTTTTTTCTGTTTTCAAATTTTAAATGTCTTATTTTTCTGCTCAAATAAATAAATAAATGAATGAAATCCCAATGTATCCAAAAATAAATACAAATAAAAAAGTTACAAATTATATATTTAGCATTTAAACTAAACCCTTTGTGTTATGTTGTTTTGGTTCAAGTGAATAAAATGTGGATGGTACAGCTGTCTGACTGGTTGAACCACAGCGTTTTCACAGGCAAATATAAACCAACAGCAAAGTAAGTATGCTGTTCTCAAATTACATACAAATACTTACACAGACTACAAATACCCTAAAATGACACTATAACCAAACCATGCGACACTGTCTTTATTAGTATTCATTATTATTAACTTTTTTTTTTTAACTCTTGTAAATCTAAAACAAATATTCACTTAAATTTACCCTGAACCACCTTTTATCAACATAGCTCAATAAACCTGACAGTGAAACTTTTAAAAACACATTGAAGCTCAGGTTCTACCAGCTGCATATTTTAAGATCATATTTCAGCTGCAAAATGTATGTCGTCTGCCTACACTCTCAGCTTCTCTAAGAGTTACACGCATCAAAGTAGATTATAAAAGAACTGCTGTGATGCTACATGGCACCATTTTCTCGCTTGCAATTATTTCAATACTGAGCGACACCATTCACTCTTTCACTGTGTAAGAAATGAAAACAATCTGTGTGTCTTTTGACTGTGAATGGTCTGCAAAATAACCCATGCAGGACCTGAAGGCTCCTCTGAAGATTAACCACTGTGTTATTGTGCAATACTGTAGCTAAAGTCCTCATTCCAGTGTGTCCAGTCAGCAGGTAGGGTGGAATAAAAACAAGTCATTTGAAGGCCAAATTGACATTTTTATTTGCAGTCTAAGCAGTAATTAGATGTCAGTGAAAGGCACATATGTTGTTTGTCCACTTAATACGGACAGTTTTATTTATATATTAGTTGTAGAAGTGGGTGCTTGGTCTCTGAAAGGCTGCCTGAGCAGAAAGGAGCCAACAGTCCACAGTTATAGGCACCGGGACACTGTAGTCAGTAGCACTGGATCTGCAATAGCACACAGACAAATTACTACTACTCAGTTTCCGATAAGAAATATGCATTTACTACTGTGTGTAGTGTTTTTGTAATCTGAAATATACTTCATATTATCTCAATCAATCAGCTGCAGTGTAGTTTTAGGCGCATTGAGTTGCCTTGTGTATGAAATGCGCGGTATAAATAAAGTTGCCTTGCCTTGCCTTTAGCTCCTCATAAAAAGACTTGCATTTAACCATAGCCTACAGGTGATGCATGCTGTCAGTTATTTTAATTGAGCCTTAGTTTTTTGTTTGTCATAGTTTTGCCATCTAGAAGCACTTAAATGAAGGCCCATACTGTACCTGCTGACGGTGACCTCTTGGCTTTTGACCCTGACTGTTGATGCTGCTCCCGTCTCTTCCTCATAATCCAAATTAACAACTGAAATGACAGCAGACATTCAGACTCAGTCTTCACACAAAGCACATGTGACTGAGAGACGCACCTAAAACTCCTTCAGCTTTGTCGTCCAACGGCAGCTGTCTGAAAACAGGCCACAGGAACTTTCTTCCCGAAATCTCATGGCCCAAAATCACCAAACGAACATCTCCAATGGACACATCTATGTCCTTGTCACGAATGATCACTGTCACGCTGTCAAAGCATTGAGAAAGGTTTGGGACAAGATACAAGGTAGAGGGGTTTTCAATCGAGTGTTATCATTCTAATGCACTGAACAGACGATGCATGACATGACAAGACATTTAAATATAAGACAACTGCCTTGGACAGACTGTTTTTTGTGATGTTTTCTACCGTTTTGAATCAGTAAGTTCCAGTAAATTAAATCTAAATGAAGAATGTTCAGGATGTACCGTGGATAATCAAAAGACATGGATGGTGCAGTTATTATATAGATTAGTGGTTCCCAAACTTTTTGGAGCCGTGTACCCCCTAAAGCTTTGGGTGAAGAGTCGCGATTGAAAACACTGGGAATATCACATGTAATATTATGTTTATTTCCTCCATTATTACAGTGAACTCGAGCAGGTTTTCCACATTACATTTTTTTTTTACTCATCTGGGCTATTAAGAATATGTAAATACAAAAATATTGATGAAAATGACAGTTTTTGATTATTTTGGACACGAGGCTGTTAGTGAGAATGGGTAAAGCTGAGTGTTTTGCCAGGACTCTTTTGTCACTCATTCTGAACATCAGACTCCGCGCTCTGGCCCCGCGCCTCTGCGTGTCCTTCAGTCGTACTGTCACCACCGGCACAGACTCAAATGTGCTGGTTTAAGCTTTTGTTAAAGCGAAGATAATGCATACGCCGGATATAACCACCTTTGTACGTGCCACCACACATCAGCTCGTAAATGTAAACGTATCAGATACAAAGCCACGGGTTTAGCGGCAGAGGAGGGAACAGCCACCGACGCTTCTCCCCTCGCTCCTTGGATCAGAATGAGAGGAAAACTCCACTTGGAAGTCTGACGGCACGCGCACAGGCTCCTCTCTCTTTATGACAGATATTACAGAAATTGCTGCTCGATCAAACTCTGGCACAGTTCACTTTAAAGGCGCCGCTGCTGTTGTAGCGAGGGCTGACGCATCAGCCGCTCTCCCGGCCTCCGCGCGCGCAGAGTTTTATGCACTCCGGTCCGAAGCGGCTCTTGAGGTTCGGTTCTGGAGTGGACACATTTAGGTCCAGGAAAAGCTTATCCACGTCTGAATTATAAGACTATTTCGCCTGTATACGCACGTTTCCCGTGCGGCGGTTTTAACGGGTCAATATCGATTAGATTGAGGTAAACATTTAGGAACCCCTGATATAGATCTATAAGACGGACTCAGTAAAGCGCTGTTACTGCCCAGTGTCGTGTAAATTGTAGTTTACAGATTGCGTTAACAATAGTTTTAGGATAATGTCCAGCTCAAACAGGTAATCACAGAGGCATTCACAAAATTTATTCTGCAACATTCCGTCTAATTTATTGGACATTTCTGACCCCTTCATCTGTTTGTTACCTGCCGGCTGTGACCTGAGTCGTTGCTGAGTAATGAGTGGACGTCTGCCCCTCCTTCACAGTAACGCCTGTCGTGTAAACCTCAATGGACAGGTCACCTTGGACATTTATCATAATGCTTCTAAAACCTCCATTTTTATCTGGACCAATCTCTCCATTTATATCAAGCCCTAGAAGGGAGAAAAACACATTACAAAAAGAATGTCGCAGTTTCCGAGAGGGTAACTTATAAAGGCCGTTATTTAGTTATAGAGAACTTCAGAGAACTAAATATTCAGTCTTTATGTGGTCTCCTAATTTATATAATTTATAAAGGCCCAGCAGAGGATGTTCTTCCTGCGGCCGCTGAGGTATTAAGTGATTATAAAGTGTTATAAAGTGATAGCAGCGGGTCTAAGTGTGGACACACCGCCAACCAAGAATCAAGCTGCCAACCAAGATGCTGGTGCAGTTCTACACGGCCATCATCGAGTCCATCCTCACCTCCTCCATCACCGTGTGGTTCCCCGGCGCTACAGAACGGGACAAGCACCGACTGCAGCGCATTGTGCGTGCTGCAGAGAAGGTGATTGGCTGTGAGCTCCCATCTCTCCAGGACCTGTTCACCTCCAGGACCCGGAGCAGTGTGGGTCGGATCACAGCTGACCCTTCTCACCCTGGACACGGACTATTCACCCCTCTCCCCTCAGGCTACGGTCTATCCAGACCCATACCTCCCGCCACTTGAACAGTTTTTTCCCCTCCGCCATCAGACTCATGAACAAAAACAAGTCTCTGTAGCTTAGTTACAGAGACATGGATGTTTCTGCACTTGCAGTGTGCGGTGTGTCCACACTTAGACCCGCTGCTATCACTTTATAACACTTAATATCACTTTATATGCCAACACATCTGTATATACAATCCCGCTGTTGTTCATTGTCAAATTGTTGTTGTTGTCTTACCATATGTCACTTTATTTTATCTTATTTATTTAATATTTTTTATTAGTTTAAAGTTCTTAGCTTATTTTTTATCTTAATTCTGTGTTATATGTTCTATGTCGCACGTTTGCACCGAGAAAAAATCCTAGTTTGTAAACCCTGTTCTCAAACCATGGCAATAAACCTATTCTGATTCTGATTCTGATAAAAACAATAAACGCTGCTTATCCTGTTGATTAGATCTCTAAAATACTATACTTATACTTGTTTAGCAGCTGATATTTTTTAGTTCGCTCAAGAGTTGATGCTCCTGGGTGTATTATTAAGAGTTATTGTGAATCAAAATGTTTCCTTTTTGGCAACATATTGCTTTGAGAAAAATGTTTTTTCCATGACCTCAAAGATACTGAGACATTACTGACCTCTGCTGGGGTGGTGGAGGAGCTTTACATTGATGGTGGCTGGGAGATCAAAGCACAGTGGAAGAGACATGTTTGCAGGTCTCAGTAAAAACCTCTGAGTGGGAGGAGCTGAAGAGATAGAAGGGAGTTTGTGATCACACTCATGAATGAATAAATGAATTAAACTTTATTGTCCCTCTTGGAGAAATTTGTTCTGGGCACACAGTGCAGAGGCAGCTGACATACAAAGACAGACAAAAATAGCAGTTGGAGCAAATTTATATAAAATTGATAATACAATTAATAAGATCAATCAATTGTCTAAATGCAAATTCTTTAGTCAATGAAGCTACACAAAGGTACTGGTACTTTGGAATCATGGTTCCCATTTCCATATCTGGCATTCTTTTAAGCTGAATTACCGTAGGATATTCCTCTGCCTCACAGCAGTCTATGAAATAAACCTTACTAGCACCTGTATTTTACTATTAAGAATTTGATTATTTATTAAACACAATACTTATAAATATTTATTATACAGACAAACAGTAAAGGGAAAATTAATGACTGAATTATGGTCAGAATTATTTTCTTGACCATGTTATGAATCTCATCACATTTATTGATAACAATGAAGGACTACATTTGTGCCGCCTAATAAAAAAAAACATGTTTACCTTGAGGACTAACTCTGAAATGTGGCCCCGAACTGCCTGGAAATGTAAAATATCAAACATTATTAAGCATTCAACCTGTTTCTCGAAGGTCTTGCCATGTTTACAACTATTGACACGAAGCAATTAAGTTTTACAGGATACTAGTGGTCCTCTTGCTACTCTTTATGTTAACTTCCTTTACCTATTTTTTGTTTCGGGACACCACGAGGACCAGGAGGCCCCTGTGGATAGAATCCAACCCATTCTGGTGGATCAACATGGAGCTTTTGTTTTGTAACTCTACCACCACCAGATGTACTAAAGCTGCGGAAGCGCCCTGCAGAGATCACAAACAAGGACAAAGGAACATAGTAAGCCAAAATTAGACATACCCCACCATGTTGTTGACACCAAGTTCATAATACAGTTCCTTTTCCATAACAATTATTAATACCTTGTTCGACTTTAGTTTTGATGTGACTTTTAGGATTTTACAGCACATTGTAGCCTATTTAACGTTTTCTTTGGTGACGAAATATTGGCTCAAGTTGAATTTCACTTTGTTACTCTTTTTATTGCATATAAAAGAATTAGAAACTGTAATCCAAAGGCTTGAAAGGACCCCGGATACACTTCCAGTAAATGTCCACTTTATTTGAGCAGCCGACTGGTGCACACCAGCACTTACCAACTAAATGGACTAATGAGAGCAAATGGATAAACATGAAAATGGCATAAGACACATAAAAAAACATACGTGCATCTAACATGAGCATGTGAGTGAAAATTAGACTGCAAATGAATGTGGATTATTACATACTATATACTATTGCTAATGTTACATTACACTACACAACTCCAGAGAGTGTTCGCACTGGTATTAATTTCACATAGGGCTGAAACAACTAATCGATTAATCGACAACGATTATTGAAATAGTCAACAACTATTTTAGTAATCGATTAATCGTTTTCTAGCAAAAATGACACGGAAATTTGTTATTTTTGATACCTACTTTGTTTTTAAAGTTAGGGTCTGCAGTGTTTTGTACATTGAAAATGTCATAAATATTGGTCTGTGTCTCATCCAATCAGAAAGCAGAATTAGCACTAAGCCTCCTACAATCATTCATTTTAAGTTTACTCCATCAACATGTTCTCAAGCTGCGTCACTTTAACTTGATGTGATAAACATTTTAAAAAAATAAAAATTTCATACACTCTTCCTAGCCAAGCGATAAATCGATTAATCATAAAAATAATCGGTAGATTAATCGATTGCCAAAATCATGGTTACTTGCAGCCCTAATTTCACAAAATACCAGAAGCAGTGGTACATGTGGACAGAGCAAATAGGTCAAGTGGTCAATAGTCAAAAAATGACAAACCACTGTAATAGTTTTGTTTTTATTTGATGTGTTTGGAGCAATTATATGTCAATAAAAAGCACATGTGCAGAAATTTTGTTTTTGACTTGATGTTTAAATATCAGTTGTAGAAGTCGTTGCTTGGTCTCTGAAAGGCTTCCTGTGCAGACAGGAGCCAGCAGTCCACAGTCACAGGCGCCGGGACACTGTAGTCAACAGCACTGGATCTGCAACACAAATGTGAGGATGAGGGAAATAGCAAAATTACAACAACTTCAATACCTGTAAAAGAAAATCAAAATTTCATTTATTAATTTATTTTCGCTATTATGAGTGTAGTGTAATCTGTAGGGCACTTCACAATTTCTCAGTTGATAAAATAAGATAATCCTTTATTCATCTCACAATGGAGAAATTCACTTGTCATCAGCTCTCAAGAAACACTCAGGGTGTACAAAAAAAGAACGGACATCAACGGCAATCAATTAAATAGTAAATAAAGGTATCTTATGTACAATGAATGGAAATAATAATAACAAATAAAATAAAGTTCGAGCAGACTATAACAAATGTCAACAGTGCAAATTCTTTCAGTCTTAGTGCAGGTAGAGTTACATTGATACAGAGATTAAAAGATGCAGTTTAGTATTTGTTGTAGCCTCTACATTTAACCAAATTGCAGGGAAAGCCATGTATTTAATTTATATACAGGTGAAAATTTGAAAATCGTTAAAACGTGCATTAATTTCTGTTATTCAACTTAAACTGTGAAATTAATATATGATAGACTCATTACATGCAAAGTGACATATTGTGTATAGCCTTTATTTGTTATAATTTTGATTATTATGGCTCAGCTTGTAAAAAAACCCATATTAAAAATCTCAGAAAGTTAGACTATTTTGAAAATGGACTGTAAGCCATAGTCATCAAAATCATAACAAACAAAGGCTTGACATGTCAATTTGCATGTAATACAAATATATTAGTTTAACATTTTTGTTAAACTATTTAAGTTTGCACAATATTCACCTGCAATACCATTGTCCATTTTTCTAGCCTACAGAATGCCTTTTTTTTCTTTCTTTTTTTTTTTCAAATCAAATTAAAATTTAAATTTTCAATTGAGTATTACACTAGTTATTTGTGTTATTTGGTTTCACCAGCTATGAGCACTTAAGGCCCATACTGTACCTGCTGACGGTGACCTCTTGGCCTTTGACCTTGATTGTTGATGCTGCTCCCGTCTCTTCCTCATAATCCAAATTAACAACTGAAATGACAGCAGACATTCAGACTCAGTCTTCACACAAAGCACATGTGACTGAGAGACGCACCTAAAACTCCTTCAGCTTTGTCATCCAACGGCAGCTGTCTGAAAGCAGGCCACAGGAACTTTCTTCCCGAAATCTCATGGCTCAAAATCACCAAACGAACATCTCCAATGGACACATCTATGTCCTTTTCACGAATGATCACTGTCACACTGTCAAAACATTGAGAAAGGTTTGGGACAAGATAAAGCTGAATCTTTAAAGATTACAATATGTGCTTCAATCTTTTGTGTTCATTCATACCCTAAAGAAGATATTTCTATTTTACTCTAGCACTACATGAGATTGTTTGACAATATAAATAAATGTATTATTATTAGGCCCGAGCCGGACGCAGTCCCCGGCAAGGGGACTAAACGTCCGCTAAACGTCGCCGAAAACTCACCAGATTTGGCGGAGACATTTGGATGGCGTGAAAATTTATTGAAATAGACAAATTGGCCACGCCCAAAACAAAATGGTTCGACAGCGCCCCCTCAAAGTTGACCCCTATTCAACTGAAAACGCTCGTTTTTCCACATAGGCCAAAACCGTTTGGTACAGTGAAAGGGGACAGCAGGACAAACCAAAAACTGAATTCGAGCGCCAAGCCCGGACGCACAGGAAGTTGGCCATTTTGGATTGAAATCCAGAAACCGTCTGGACTCTTCTTGTGTTTTAAAATGGCTTTCAAGTGGCTTGTAAGTGGCCCACCCATCCTCTTTGAAAATAGCTCTTATTTCTTAGCCTGGCGCCATGCTGATCTCTGTTAGAGTTTCTCCTGAAATTTGTCAATTTCCCCCTTTATTCACAAAACCCACACTTTTAGACTCCTACCTCCTCCTACGTCTTTTTACTGTCACAGAAACAGAGGGTGGACGTCTTTGACTCCAAATTCAGCTTTTTTGGACTGTACAATCACAGGGAGTTCTCATTGGCTGTTTCCTGTCCGTCTCTCTGTGTGTTCCTCCTACTATATGGGTCTCACCAAAATATTTTCCGTTTCTCAATTCTCAGAGTGCAGACTCCATACTTGTGAACTCCTGGGTACGGACTTGCGGGTGCAGAGTCGTAAAACGGACTCGGCTTTTTCAGCGTTTGGAACGAGTGAACTTGATGACATCACAGGAAGTAGCTCATGAACATGGGGCTGTGAGCTTTTATAGCATTAAACAACCTCATATGAAATTAAAAGGGTCAGACACTGCAGGCGAAGAGGAAAGATGTTTTTAAAAACATAAATGACAAACGTTTGCAGTAAACAAAACTTAAAATGTTCCATTTTAGTCAATTTCACATTATTTATACAATTATAGCCTACATAAATAAGTGTAAAGTAATAAGAAATATCTATCTGATGTGCAAACTGAAACAATAATAAAAAATAGGTCAAATATTATTTATTAATTTGTTTGGGGGTTGCAAATTATTCTGGAAAAAATGAACAAACAATTTAAACTTTAAAATATGAAACTGTTTTGGAAGTTCCCATATAAAGATTTGTCTGCAGTGCCCCCCTTAATAAAACAATGTAAAAATAAAAAACATTTACCCTCAATAACCTGTTCAACACGATACGACTTAATATTGCTGATCATTACTAGAAAATGAAAGCATGACCAGAGTTGTTTCAACACATCTGCTCAGAAAACCATCTTGAGCAGGGAGGGTGCTGTGGGGTAAATCTTTGGGCGCCCAGGGGAATTTGCCCTAATTACAAAATGATTCAATAAATATTGCCTAAACTGTAAAACCGTTACTCCGTTTTCTGCAAATATGCACGCACTGCCTGTTTAGCGCTATAGGTAGAGCACCGGGCTCCCAACCATTAGACTGCAGGATCAATGCCAACCTAGACTCTTTTGTTTAGTTTTTTTTTTTTTTTTTGGACGGGGCACCTACTGGGAAGAATATGAATTGGAGTCTATGGTCCCACTCTCATTAAAAACGGGGAACGAACAGTTTCAAAATAGGCGGAACTAAAGAAAAATAAATGGGGGGACAGTAGGGAAACAATTGAGGCAAAACTGGGGGAAATGTCGAAAACAAGAAAATGGTGGGGGAAAAATGACTTGACATGACCCCTGTCCTCCAGTGGTGTGCTGGGACCTAATTTCAGCCCGGGAATTTAGAAAAGACGAGCCCACATCAGGCCCACATTTGTATGGAATTATAGCTCAGTGATAGTGCGCTGGTCTCAGGTGCAGGAGGTTGCCAGTTCAAACATGGTTTTGACACTTTTCTAATGCTTTCTCTTTTCAAATGGGCTGCTGCCCTCATTTATCAAACTTGCGTACGGTGAAATCAGAGCGTATGTGGGGTATACGAAAAATCATCGCCTGTTTTGGCATTTATCAATCTGAGCGCACTGTACACCTGGCGTACCGTGCGATTGATTCAATGTTGCGCTGCATCGACACGGGTCAGAGCGCAGAGGCTCAGTCCGGACCAGAGACTCTAGAACCTGGACTTCAGCCACAGAGACGCTTACGATGTTGTTTATATTTATGTTTTGTTTTTTGTTTTTAACAAAATACCGCTGCATGCGCAAACTTTGTGTGGATTCCCCGCCTCACATCCGCGGCCGCTGCCGTGTACCGGGACACCGGGCCTCACCTGGGTCTGCGTGAGGCCATGCTCCGTGTTCTGGTTGTTTTGAGCGCTGAGTCTGTGGACCGTATTCTGTGCTTGCGAGTAGCCCGGGCGTCAAACAAATCCTTCGACAGCTCCACAGCTTTCGTCGGTCCGGACGGGTTCGTAAAGTCCGGGTTTGAGCGGCGCACAGGGTCTGCTGAGCGCGCACTCTCCTCTCGTCAGGGGAATGATCGAAGCACGTCTCGCAGGGCTGTCTTCGGTCCATACGGGTTCGTTAGGTTCCGGTCGGCTGTCAGCTCTCCGCACACCTGTTTCCTCCCGGAGGAAAGCTCTGCTGAGGCCGAAAGACGCGTAGTTCTTCCCCCAACTCTAACGTTGAGTCCGCGGAGCTGAGAGCAGCTTTTCGCTGGTTCAGATCATGGTCCAGAGTCTGCTCTGACTGCAGCGTTGTGTCCACGCTTTTATTTAATGTGGTCTAATTTTATACCCTTTTTATATAGGCTATTTAGGCCTACAGCTTATTTAATAAAGGTCACTTTTTATTATTAGCCTATTTCTTTTTTCTCCTTTTTTTTTATTAGTAAATGTGATCTTGGATTGGCTATAAGGTTAACGTTGGTTACTGACAGATTTTTTAATATCATATAAACACTATTTATCATTTCCTGGTTGAAGAAATTTGTGCTTTTTGTGCGTGCCTGCCGTAAAACCCGTAGGTGAGGCCTCCTCTACGTGAATATTTTTGGGCGTTTCATTCAAATTACGCTAGGATTTCTCCGTGGCATTTACCATCAGCTGCGCTTGCGTACGATAAGATCTGAGCGGAAAGCACAGGTTCATAAATGTCACACGCCCTCTGGCGTATATCGGAAATACACCTACGCATACACAATTTTTTTACGCAATGTTGATAAATGAGGGCCAATGTCTGAGCCTAATACAACTCCAGAATGAGCACCAAGTTATGGCCAAATTGTCCCAGACCCTTTCAAGAGGGCAATCGTTTCAATTTTGGAAATATTATTGGGCGTGGTCATGACAAGCCCGCAACTCAGAGGCCATTTTCAACAAAATTCAAAGTCTCATATCTTTCACAGACTTTGTTCGATTGGAACCGACCCAATGCGTGCACATTCCCGAGCTGGACATAACCATGTACAAACGCAGCCACTATCGCCAAAAATGACCCACCGGCGCCCCCTTAAAGGTTTTTTCTTGAAAAATTCGAATAAAAAAATTGGGACGGTATGGAGTTGTGAAAATAATCATACAGGCCTTCCCTGTCATGGATCACGTGCGTCTTAGTCAGAGCTTTCCGAAAATGTATAACATGTGGGGGTCAAGGCAACCACTCCACTTATTATGCCTGAGCAAAATTAGCCTGACAGCAAGCCGGTCTCAGTCAGAGTTTCTTCTGAAATGTGTCAATTTCCCCCTTTATTAACAAAAGCCACACATTTAGACTCCTACACCTTTATACTACTAATCTGTCACAGAAAGAAGCTTTAATTTTCTCGCTTTTGGCTCAAAATTCTGCTTTTATGGACTTTACCATCACAGGAAGTTGTGATTGGCTGTTTCCTGTCCATTTCTTTTTGTGTTCCTCTTTCCACATGGATCTGACCAAAATATTGTTTCACCAATAGAGGTTGCTGCGTGGCTGGAGCATCCTCTCAAATATTTGGTCTCGAAGACCAATTTGCCCTAATTATAAAATGATTCAATTCACATTGGGTGAACTGTAAAGCCGTCTCTCCTTTTTCTGCTCACGCAGGGCATTTCATAAAATTAATCTCAGTCCAGCTATAGCTTCCTGTCCAGCACCATAGGTAAAGTGCTGGGCTCCTAATCACGAGGTTGCCGGATGAAACTCAACAATGGCTATCTTTTTATTTCTTTTTGGTTTGGACTGTGCATCTACTTGGAAGAACATGGAGGAGGGTGGGTTGAATGACCTGAAATTACCTCTCTCCTCCAGTGGCGTGCTAGGACCTAATTTAGAGAATAGTAGCCCACATTAGGCCCTTTATGACAGAGTTATAGCTCAGTGTTAGTCCGCTGGTCTTTGGTGCAGGAGGTTGCCAGTTCAAACACTTTTCTAATGCTTTCTCTTTTCACCTGGGCTGCTGCACTCTGAGCTTGATACAACTCCAGAATGAGCACCAAGTTATGTAGTCACAATTATTTATTTGTCCACTTGTCTACCTTTCACTCCCTTTTTCCTCTTTACTTGTGCAGACCACTGCTCTGTTTTCTGCAAATACAAGAGTGCGGGACTTTTCATAAGATTGATATACGTTTAGTGGCTCTGTTTCATGCAGCTTGGCTAGATCCATAGGTGGCGCACTGGGCTCCCAATCATGAGTTTGCAGGACCAATTTCAAATTTCTTTTTCTTTTCTTTTTTTGGGGGGGGGACTGGGCACCAACTGGGAAGAACATGAATCGCTGCCTATGGTCCCACACTCATTAAAAACAGGGAAAGAACAGTTTAAAAATATGCAAACTACACAGAAAGAAATTGGGGGACAGTAGGGAAACAATTGAGGGAAAACTGGACGACATATCAAAAACAAATCGAGAAAATAGAGGGGGACATATGACCTGAATTGACCTCTTTCCTCCAGTGGCTTGCTTGGACTTTCGCCCTGGTAATTTCAGCACGATAATTTAGACCAATTTAGCCCACGTCAGGGCTTTGTAGTATGGAGTTATAGCTCAGTGATAGTGTACTGGTCTTTGGTGCAGGAGGTTGCTAGTTCAAACATGGTGTAGACATTATTCAATGTTTTTTATTTTCACATGGCCGCTGCACTATAAGCAAAATCACAATCTCATAGTGCGCATGCGCAGCGCTTTCGGTCAAAGGTCAATCGGGATACATGCGCTGTCTCTCAGTAGTCCCAATGTAAAATATGCATGAATACAGATTGTTTTACTATAGGTTTGGCAATATTTATTGAATAATTTTTTAATCAAGGCAAATTTGTGTGCGTGCCCACAGATTTGAGTGGGTGATTCAGACCTGCAGCACCCACAGGTTCGGTGCCTATACTACAAATAGAAGTACATGGAAAGGACTTCTGTGGAATTTTGCACATCTATCCAGGTGCTGTTTTGCCTGGTGGCTTCTACCTAGTATTTCAGTTAACTGGCCATAGAAAGGATTTCAACTATACAGCGAGTGAAAAGCACCGCTGAAGCGAGCGTGAGGCCGGGGCCTTGAGGCTGAGGCAAGAGTGGGCTGGCACTGGAGCTACTTGTGGCAAGAGTGAGGCCGGGGTGTGATGAAGGCTCAGGCGAGAGTGGGCCGGGGCAAAAGTTAAGAGGCGGAAACAGACCATGCTGGTTGTGACGCTGGGGCGAGAGCGGCTTTGGGCGAGAGCGAGCAGGGGCGGTGGCAAGGGGGGACTGTGCCTGGGGCGAGGGCCTTTATCGCCGCAAGCGGCTTTAATTATTATTATTATTATTATCATCATCTCAAATTGTGGACCTCAGTTGTAGTGTGATATTTATGCTTTCTAGTGATATGATCTCTAATGATAATACAAATACAAATAATTTGTTCTGCTAGTCTATATATGCACAGAGACAGCCATCAACCATTATTGACTAGGAACACATGCACTAGAAGATGTCTTTATTGAACTAAAGAAATAGTTGATCTTGAATCTTGAAGAGCTTGAAGAAGCCTTCCTCGTTCTGACCTGTTCATATGATTTTAATTGTTGTGTTACCTGCCGACTGTGATCTGAGTCAGTCCTGAGTAATGAGTGGACATCTGCCCCTGCTTCACAGTGACACCTGTCGTTTCCACCTCAATGGACAGGCCACTCTGGTCATTTATCACTATGCTTCTAAAACCGCCATTTTCCTCTGGGCCAATCTCTCCATTTATATCAAGCCCTAGATGGGAGAAAAACACATTACAATAATAATGTTTTTGCACGGTACAGGGGCTTCAAGACCGACATTATTTTGCAATTAAACTAAATATCCTGTATCATTATGTGTAAAAAATGCATAATCTGTTGATTAGGACTTATTGAAAAGACATGACATTCTTGTACTTGGTCCTGGGTGTATTATTAAGCGTTAATGTGAATCAAAATGTTTCCTTTTTGGCAACATATTGCTTTGAGAATTTTTCCATGACATAAAAGATACTGAGACATTACTGACCTCTGCTGGGGTGGTGGAGTAGCTTTACATTAGTGGCTGTGAGATCAAAGCACAGTGGAAGAGACACATTTGCAGGTCTCCGTAAAAACCTCTGAGTTGGTGGAGCTGAGAAGACAGAAGAATCGACTGTCATTATCAAAATGATATCATGGCCTTCTTTCAGGCTGAGACTCGCAAAACACAACGCCCTGGTATCTCCTTGGGAAAATGTATTTGATACTTAATATCATTTCAAGCAGACATACGTTTACTTTAGTCTGATATGTGTTTTCAATGCAAAAACATAGACTAATAGTTATTCATTTTTGTTTTTATAACTGCCACTTTGGGAGAATTTTGGGAGAATATAATGTTTATTCTGTAAAACAAAACAGTACACTTGAACAGTTTACCGTGAGTTGCTGCGTACGAACTGATGGTTGCCAATTCTATATCTGGCAGTGATGCAAATGTAGCATGAATTTTCATATCCATATCCTTTTTAAAGACATCCTCAGCAACTATGAAGTAGATGGAAGATGGAATTTAAATCATCATCAGTGACTACATATGAATTCATGTTTAAAGATGGTTATTCAGTCTGAAAACATACACTTTATGAATCACTATATTACAGGGCAGACATGGAAAAATGCACTGAAATCACTTTCAGAATTCTTTTTTTTTTTTATCTTGAAGAAAAGACGAAAGATCCGCACTACACAAGTAACAGACAACTGTGAAGTGAAAGCAAACTGATACATGATTCTGTTATTTTTCAAAAAATAGAAAAGTTAAAAGTGGGGCGTGCATAAGGATTCATACAGCATTCATAGTGCATTAAATTGCCTTTATAACATTCTTAATGATTGCAGAAAGTTCACACCTTGCCCTAACCATTAAATAGAGTCTACCTGTGCGTAATCTACTCTCAGTATAATTCCAGCTGTTCTGTGAGGGCCTCAGAGCTATGGTCGGAGTGTATTGGTCACTAAGCAACATCATGAAGGCCAAGGAGCTCACCAGAGAGGTCAGGGATAAAGTTGTGGAGCAGTTTAAAGCAGCGTTAAGTTATACACAGATTTCTCAAGATTTTAACATCTCACGGAGCACTGTTCAATCCATCATTCGGATATGGAAAGAGTATAGCACCACTGCGAACTTACCAAGACACGGCCGTCCACCTAAACTAACAGACCGAACAAGGAGAGCACTGGTAAGAAATGCAACCAAGTGCCCCAAGATAACTCTGGAGGAGCTGCGACATACTGCCACTGAGCTGGGGGAATCTGTACATGGGACAACTATAGGTCATACTCTACACAAATCTGGCCTTCATGGACGAGTGGCCAGAAGAAAGCCATTATTGAAAGGAGGCCATAAGAAATCCTGTTTGAAGTTTGCTAGAAGTCATATGGAGGACACAGCTACCATGTGGAAGAAGGTGCTTTGGTCAGATGAGACAAAACATTTAACTTTTTGGCCCAAATGCCAAACGTTATGTATGGCACAAACCTAACACTGCTCATCGTCCTGAGTGCACCATCCCCAGTGTCAAATATTGTGGGGGGAGCATCATGCTATGGGGCTGCTTTTCCTCAGCGGGGACTGGGAAGATTGTAAGAATAGTTGATTCACCTTTCAGCAGGATATTGACCCTAAAGGTGAAGTAAACATCAAAAAATGCTTTGCCACAAGCTGCAACTACAGGAACTACTCTGAAAATGGTTGCAGGTCATCGCTTGAGATTGTACTCCTTGGAGCAGCCGCATTTTTGAAACCCTTCCGTATTGTCAGCAGGCATCTCAGGTTCACAGGTGTTTCGCCCCTTAACCTGTACACTTCGCCTGAGTGGGGCAGCAAAGACTGACTAGGCTTCACCTGCGGAAGGGGTCCAGCTGTAAGCTCTCTTTAGCCACAGCCATCTTGAGCTGGACTCGGCTGCTGCGGCTATGTACCTGGTGGCTTTCTTCAGCTGTTTGGGCTCCAGCCCCATCCTCTGGAGGAAGAACCACACCGACCTTGCGGGAAACCCATGGCAGCCAACTTCAATGGGAAAGATTGTTGCATGCCATCCTTTTAGGATGGCTTCATCGATCAGGTCTTGGTACTTGGCTTGCTTCAATTGGTGAGACAAGTCCAACTTTTCTTCCCAGGGCACCGTGAGTTCTGCCACTATGATGGTTTTTGTGCTCCTGGACAGCAAGACTATATCTGGTCGAAGTGAGGTCACTGTCTTGTGGAAAGATGAGCTTCCTCTTCAAATCCACACTCATCTTCCAGTCGGAGGCGCGTTGCAGGAAGGTAGGTTTTTTGCTGTTGTGCTGAACCATTGCCCCTTCCCTCACAAAGGTTATGGCTTTGGGCGGTTGAGCCTGCTTGTTGTTGGCTTTGACCCGCTGCTGCTCCACCCAAATGGCAATTTCCGAGAGGACCTTATCATGCCTCCATCTGTAGCGCCCTTCTGCCAGTGCCTTTGGGCACCCCGTCAGGATGTGATTAAGCATGCATGCTGGTGTTCTGCATTGGTTGCAAGATGGGTCTTCCTCTCTGCCCCAGATCTTCAAATTGCGTGGAGTGGGCAACAGGTCAGTCACAGAACGCAGGAGAAAGCTCAACTTCCCTTGGTCGGTTTGCCACAGCTCCTTCCAAGACAGTGGCCGCTCCTGTGCCTGATCCCAATACGTCCATCGACCCTGAGAGGCAAGTCCGATCGCTTTCACTCGCCAATCCTCCTCTGCTGCTTCACAAACTCTTTTCACCACAAGGCCTCTTTTGGCTCTAGCATCAGCGCTGCACCACCGTCTCCCACTGTAGTGACCGAGGCCTAGGCATCCCTGACATACCACGCCCACAATCTTCTGGTGTTTCCAGTGGGATTCCGCGTCGATCACTGCTTGTTGGGGCTTCCACTTCCTGCCGCATTTGATGTTTTTACGTGCGTGCCGAACTTTCCCGGCCTTAGACAAAAGGAGTGTGCTGACTGCCCTTGCCTTAGTGGCCTTGAACTCCTCCATCACTGATGCAATGGGCAAGGGAAGCTTGGAAGTCTTGCTATACAGGTTGACTGCACTAAAAGATGGGGGGACTCCCAGCCATCTCTGTAGGAATGTCTTTCCATTCCTTCTACTTGGGACATGGGAAAGTCGTAAAGTAGGAAGGGCCATTGGAGCCGTACTGAAAGCACCATACTTTGAATCTCCCAAGAAGCAGACTGTGCTCAATGGTTTTGAGACAGGTGTTCAGCTGGGCTTTGGTGGTGTTGAGGTTGTGGCTATCCTTTATGGAGCTGCCGTAGTGCTTTCCAAGGCATCGGATCCCTTGGTCTTGAATTGTTGGGATCTCGGAGCCATGGATGCTGAAGGTATTTCCTGTTAGCTTCCCTTTCAGAATGCTGAGGCTAGGCGACTTTTCAAGTTTGAACTGTAGGCGTGACTATGTTGCCATCTTCTCCAGTGCGCTCAGAATCCACTGTGTCCCCTGGATTGATGGAGTCATCACCGTCACGTCGTCCACACAAAGCTAAATCTACAATGGAATGGTTTAAAAACAAACATATTAATGTGTTAGAATGGCCCAGTCAAGTCCTGACATATCCTATTGAACATCTGTGGAAAAACCTGAAAACTGCTGTTCACAAATGCTCTTTCTAATTTGACAGAGCTTGAGTTGTTTTGTAAAGAGGAATGGGCTAAAATGTCAGTCTCTACATGTGCAAACCTTGTAGAGTCATACCCCAGAAGACTTGCTGCTGTTATTGCAGCAAAAGGGGGTTCCACAAAGTATTAAGTCATGCTGTATGAATACTTATGCACGCCCCACTTTTCACTTTTCAGTTTTTTGAAAAATAGACCTGTTCACCACAACTGCCATTAAAATCCTGCACTGCCACTCAAAAATGTGTTAATTCGGGCCGAATTACTGTTGTGCTTGAGCTTAATATAGAGACTGCAGTTACACGTAACACCTGAGGTGGCAGTAGTGAGTATAAAATGACCAACTTGCGTCTAGTTCCTTTATTGGTTATTGATAGACCAGGTTTACCAAGCATAGGAGTCATATAGGCGAAATCTGGCACAGCTTGGTGATGAACTGTAAAAAAAATCAAACATTTTTAACCATTCAAAATGTGGAAAGCTTTATTGCTCTGTCTAGAACTATGGATGTGTATCAACTCAAAGTCAGTTCTGTCCTTTACCAAGCAAAGGAGTCATGAAAGCGACATCTGGCACAGATTGGCGATGAACTGTAAAAAAAATCAAACATTTTTAACCATTCAAAATGTGGAAAGCTTTATTTCTCTGTCTAGAACTATGGATATGTATCAACTCAAAGTCAGTTCTGTTTCTTTGTTTGTCTTTTTGTGGCACAGTTAGAAAGAGATAATTTCTACTGTTATTGTACATTTTAGTCTTACCCACCGTTTGGTCGAACAATATAACCACTTCGACGAGCGGGAGGACTTGCGGGTGTATCTAGAATACTAGATACAGAAAATTGATGGCGTCTACCCGCAGGACTTGAAGCAAAGCTGTGAATATGACTTGTAGAAATCTGGGCTGCAGGAAGAAGGAAAGGGGAAAGTAGTAATGACAACCTGCGAATGTTATTTTTTCTAGACACAATTAAGAATTTATTTTTGTTTTCTTCCGATTTAAAGTTTAATGAGTTCAAAGTTAGCTTTACTGTTACATGTAAAGTGCATAAATAGAATTGAAAATGTGCGATGCAAACATTGATAAGTTGACTGGAATAACTAACACAACAACATGCAACATCATATAATGCAATTTCTTAAATTATACCTTTGTTCAACTTTTGTTTTGAATGTGCTCTTTAGAATTTGATGATACAGAATACTTAAATGTTTAATGGTGTGTTATGGCAAGTTAGTTAAGGTAACCAGTTAACACGAGCACCAGCCTCTAGCCGCCTCTCGATTGCCCTGCTACAATAGACAATTGGGACAAAGAATTCTCTCGATTGCCCCCTACGTTTTGCATCTCCATGCAAGGCGCCTACCAGTCCGGTGCCTTTACATCTGAAACTGTGACCCCTCCCACCTTGAGGCTGTGACTGTCTTTCATGTCTTTACCTATGTAACGGGGGCCAGAGACTTTGGCTCCCCAGAGCTGATGTACACTCGGCCTGTGTGTGTCGGCTCTCCGCACGTCTGTTAAATAAACTTACACTTTTGGATAAGACAAATACCTTTCCAGCCTTTTTCCTTTATTGTGGTAAGAAATTCCATGACAATTTGGCGTTGTACAATATGGCCTGATTTTTTTCGGCGTGGGGACAAGCCGACCTGGAAAAAAAAACAGCCTCCGCTCTATTTGGACAGAAGGAGGGTATGCGCGCTCGTCTCGCGCGGGAAAAACATTTGGCTGCACAAGACCAAAAAGAACCTGATCGTGGTGAGTTTTTGTCTTTTAAATTGTGTAAAGCCCAGAGCAGCGCTTAATAAGTGTACACGGTTTCTTTATTTATTTTATACGGATCGTTCCAAAGTGAGGAAGAGCAGGGAGAGACTAAGCGGGCTAAAATCCATTTGTTCTTTAAGAGAAAATGGGAAAAAGTCAGTCTAGAGACGCTACATCGAGGGGAATTTTAACGTCCCCCGTTACAATGGCAATGGAAAAACGGTTTGGATTTAAAGCCATATGCTTGCCGATATGGTGCAGCTCATTCGGATTTTTGAATCAATTACGCATCTTGCGCGAAAATTAGAAGAAGAAAGGGAAAGAATACTTGGTTTTAAGAAAATCAAAGCAGAAGACGTTAGAGAAAGAAATATTTAAAACCATAGCTCCTCCGCTTTTCAGGCGGAGAACACAGGCGGACATGTAAGGCAAGACAGTCCCGCGGTAAACAATCCCCAAACTCCCCCACTAACACTAAGTACGCAACAAAAAACAAAAAAAACAATACATGAACACACTACTGTTGTGCCTTTTTTCTCTTCCTGTCCAGATTTGTCGTCGTTTTCCTCCGTGGCCCCCCCTGTGTGAAACCACGCCCAGCCCTCTGCCTCAAAGCCGCAGCGCCATGAGCTCCAGCACCAGCCCCACGCTCCAACCACGGCGGCGGCTCACAGAGCCTCTCGCTCCGGCTGACACCCCGCGAGAAATGGGCCCAAATCTGGCCAATGATGCCTCAGGCCACCCTGCTAAGGCCTTTTTTGAGATGATTCCCTCAGGGAGAAGGTATTGCTCTGTCATATGTTCTACTGATCGCCATCTTAACAGTTTCTTTCCTCAAGCTATCACTTTAAAAGGCACTTCTATCTATTTATTTGTATGGATTTTTATTGTACAGTATTTTACCCTTAAATTTTTTATGTGGCATTGTGTGTTTGTTCTGTTTTTATATTGTGTCTTTCTTTTTTGTTTCTTTCTTTTTATGTGTTTGGCATATTGCACCTTGAGCTCTTTGCACATTTGTTTTTTTCCAATGTGGTTGTTTAAACTGCAAATGGCCAATAAAATGAATCTAAAAAAAAAATCATGGTTGTTTTGACCCAGCAACTGCTGCAGCAGCCACACCGGTGCTACAGACGGTCCCAGAGGGACGTTGGCCAAAAAGCCCAACCGAAATGGGCCTGATAAAATTGCAAGCCAGATCTTGCCACTTGTTTGGGTTGATTGAATTAGAAAAACACTTCCACTGTTTGGTGTACATTAAGAGGTACACGCGGGTTAAACCTTGTGGTTTGGCGCCTTTTGACTCTTCACCAGGTTTGCATAAAAAAAAAGAAAAGAAACCCTAACGAAAAAGGTGGGAAGGGTTACAATTTGATTCCAACAGAAATCTGTTTCATAATCTGATGGACAGATGCCAAAATGTATGCCTAAATTCAACATGATTAGAGGGTTGAAACTTTGTGTATTATTATATTATTATATTCTAATATTATTCTTATTTTTTCTATAACGCAAAAAACACTGGTAGTATGCACTACAAAACAGGTGCCACTTGGCCTCTGGTAAAATCAAAATGGGACTTATATTTTAAAGACAGAACAACATATTTTATAATGTGGTTATTTTTTTCTCTCGGAAAGATGTCAGCAAACTTTGAATGCTTTAAAGTTCACTTTTTACGTAGTTTTGGGGTTGTTTTCTTTGACATTTTTTTATTTGTCTTTTACTTTTTTACACTACAGTGCTGTCTCTTATTTTTCTTTTATCTTTGAATTCACTGTGATGGGCTACTGCAATGGATGGGAGAAAGACGATCACGCTTTCAAAATAAGAGCGCTCAACCAATTCTGTGCTAAAAAATATGAAAAGCAGGCCCAAACAAATGCGATATTTCCACGGGCTCATATAATAATAGGATAAAGGCCTGATCAACATTGGTGGTGAACACACACAAAAATATATATATATATATATTTATTTATTTTTTTAACCGACCTGACCTGATGACTTACTGTGCAAGCGCTTTTTGTGTTGCTGTCATTGTGTGTCTCCGTTGGTCGTTGTTGTGTCTGTTTGTTGTTGTGCGTTTCTGGTCATTAATTACAGGCGTATGACCACAGACACTGCCCGCAGCAGACACAGGATAAAGACATTGTTTTTTTCCAACAGGTTGAGCCGTGCATTTAATAACAACTAACCACTAACAAACTTGAAACCTAACAAATCGTTGTTTCATTTTCAGCAGGAATAACTTGAAATCAAACCGTTGCTGTTTCTTTTGGAGCAGAATTTCACAGGTACAGACTGGCTGCATACAGAGGCTGGAAGCTTGACAGATGAGTGTCACCAGGGGAAGAACCAAGTCGGTTACGCTGTGTGTTCTGATTTTGATACTGTCGACTCTGGTAGTTTGCCCCACCACCATTCAGCACAAACCGCTGAACTGGTCGCGCTTGCCAGGGCTTGTGACAGCGGGAAAATCTGTTAACATATTATGTGCTACGCGTTATGGTTTCTTAGTGGTGCATGACTGGGGGGCACTGTGGAAACACAGAAATTTCATGAAATCTGATGGTAAACCAATTCTTAATTCCACACAGGTTGAACATCTGCTGAAAGCTGTAATTTTGCCCTTAGAAATCGCTGTATGCAAATGCCGGGCCCACACCAAGGCCACTGACCCAATCTCTGCAGGGAATCGGCCTACGACGGCATGGTGTATGGCTGGGCCCATGTTTGCCACTGCATTTCTTCAGACACTTTGCGACTTTAGCACATGGCCGAGACCATGCCTGAAAAGGAGGGATGTGTAACTTAAGTACACAAAATTGGTACACGAAGGGGTTTACAGCATTTGCACAGAGGTTCTGCCAAACGTGCGCTATCTGTCTAGCACATAAGTCCCAAATTATTCCACAGGCTACTCATCCTCCGCCCCTGTGCCTATTTCAACATATCCAAATGGATTTTGTTGAACTCACACCATGCCAAGGTAAGAAATACTGTCTAGTTCTGGTGGATCTCTGGTCCAAATGGACCAAAGTATTTGCATGCAAACACGTCACGAGCAATGCGTTGGTGAAAGCTCTGCTCACAGAAATTGTGCCACGATGGGGTGTCCCGGAAAAAACTTCTAGTGACAATGGCAGTCACTTTGTAGCAAAAGTAAACATTGCAGTTACGCCCCTTGGAGCGGAGGCGCGTGTGAGCGAGAGAATGGCACTCTGAAAAACAAACTTGTTAAAATCTGCGAACAGACAGGCCTGTCTTGGATCAAAGCTCTGCCCCTAGCCCTCATGTACAGTACATGCGCATGAGAGTCAGGTCAAGGTCAAACCTAAGCCCATTTGAAATCCTTTTTGCCAGACCGCCCAACTTGGGAGCGGGACCCCCGACCAGAGATTTGCCAAGTACCTCTTTGTGTGATGACGACATGCAGTCCTATTGTAAAGAAATGAATGCACTTCTGTCCTCTATTTCTGCCCAGGTCAGGAGCGCCCTGCCACAGGCTGCACAGGCGGCTCTGCACGAGATCAAGCCGGGCGACTAGGTTCTGGTGAAGGAGAATAGACGGAAACATTGGAAGTCAAAGCGCTGGCTGGGTCCATTCCTGGTCCCCCTGGTGACGGACACTGCCTTTAAGATCGCAGAGAGGATGACTCGGATCCACGCCAACCACTGTCGGGCGGTGTTTCCGCTGAGGGCCATGGACGTGGACACCGAGAATGGGGACGGCCCTGTACACTAAAGGGGTGGACCGGCGTGCGACCACGAACGTGGGAACCTGACCACAACAACAACAACAACCAGAGAACCGTACCACTTGCGCCAGAGGTCCCGAGGCGCACCCCCGGAAAGAAAACAACGCTACGATTCCCTCAGGCCCCACTGTCTGCCCTCTGACCCCAAGGACAAACCTCTCCCCCCAAAACGAGTGCCGAGACCAAGGCCTCAACATGATTGGAGTCCGTTGCGCACAAAAACAAACACCAAACATGGCCATGGCCACTACACACGCGCAGAGAGAGCGGCACCCCTGGGCCTAAGGCTGAAGTGCTCGTGAACATTTTCCACAGAAGAGACTGTGTAACACGCTTAGTAATGCTGGACACACTGATCCATTGTGTTATTATAATGTGCGCTTTCCTTTTTTTTTTATTGACAAACGTATTTTCCCACTTGTCCACTTTCAATGTAGGGGGAGTGTATCACAGTGAAGAGCTTTTGACCACACCCTCGTAAAGCAAGAGGCTTGGGTGACGGCAGCGTAGCCTGTCCATCAACAATTCTTGTTTTGCTCGGGACCAAGGTCAAGCTCACTTAACCGAATGTGATTTATGCAAAACTGGGGTTTTGGCATTCATCAAAAGGGACGAGTGTTACGGCAATTTAGTTAAGGTAACCAGTTACCACAAGCACCAGCCTCTAGCCACCAGCTTCTAAACAAAATATCAAACATTCTGTAACGCTCTTGAAATCTTACTTCCTTCATGATAATGAATTCGGCACTGAATCGGGCCTACCTGATGATCCACTAATCCGCATTGATGGCATAGTCGACCCTCCTTCCTTTGGCTTATAAAGCACAGCTGAGTCTTCTCCTGGAGGCTTTGTGACCACCATCGATGTGAGAGGAGTCACAAAGCTGTACTTTAGAGATAAATCCATGGCCTCCTTCTCCACCTTCTCCTTCTCTGGCCCAGACAGCTGAAGCCTACAAGGTAGAGTACATTTGTAGAGTACATTCACCAAATAAATTAAAGAAAGCACTCACTCACACAACTGCTGCAACCTGTGTTTTTTCATGCACTAATCTACTTTGTCTGGCTATAAAAGCGAGAGTAAGTGTTCCACCTTAGCACACATCAAGTATTTTAAGGAATTATTTGTTCTTTGGCACATTATTGCCAAGAACACAAAGTTTAAAAAAAAGTAATTGATAATGTTGTATTAAAAGAGGATGTCCTTAAGAAATGTTTTGTCACTTACTTTTGCTCCATGAGTTGTTTGACAGTGAGATAGGCCCACACTCTTTGGATGCGGTCGACTGATGCCGTTCCATTAGATCCTGTTGTCACATTTGGGTTTGAAAAAGTCACTCTTGAATTTCTCTGGAAAGATTGAAACACAACAATTTTGTATTATAAGAAGCTCAGAGTTTGCACTGCTGGTGCCAAAGGACTTGCTTACAGAAAGGGCCACGACTTCTGGCACAAAGCTCTCGATGTTGTTGTCAGTGATCATGCCGGCCACCACGATCTCTGAGCCGTTATAATACTGGCTGAAGTTAGTCTGGGTCAGATTTGTGCCTCCAATGTACATCATGGTCACATCTTTCAACAGGGGAGTAGCCACCTCTTCATAGAAGCCCTATTAACACAACATATGTGAAGGGTTAAGTATATGGGTGTTTTTTGTTTCACAGTATGTCAGTCATGCCAAGAAAGGGCAGGAGAAAATATGGCTCAATTTTGATGCATTTGGTAAAACTGAATAAATATCAAAACTAATAGTATAACGTATTCATTCTTCAGCAAGAGGCATCACAAAGCATACATACATATACTCATGTACTCCAGTCACAATACTGTAAATGTTCCTGTTTGAAACAGAAAGTGCATCTAAAGTGTTAGAAAGTGTTCAAACTTAGTTCTGTAGAAAATACAAATATATTGTGCAATATATTGAATGGCAAAATTCTGGCAAACTGGGATTTTATTGTTTTTTTTGGCCCCGTGCATTGCATGTTGTATTTGTTGTCATGTAGATAAAGTTGTTCCGTGAGTGCTAAAGCCAAATACCTGGAGTTGCAGATTAGCATCAGAGTCTTCGTATATGCGCCGAGCCAAACCATTATTCTCAAGAGACATCTTCTCAAGGAACTCAAAGTTAACGTCAAACCCAAATCCAAGGCAGTACAGCGGGAATTTGCCTGTGATGGCCTTTCTAACATTCGCTCGGATTCTCTCAGGATTGGTCTCTCCTACAAAAGAATAGATCTCAATACCTTACCTGGACTTGTCCCTATATTGGGAATGAAAAAGAGCTCTTTGAAAACCTGAGGTAGGGTCCCCATCAGTCAGGAGAATAAGAATGGAGGCTGAGTCCGCCCGGGGGTGAGCATTCAGCATGCGAGCACCTTCCAGCACTGCATTGTTGATGTTTGTAGCTGTAAAAGGACTGTTTTAATCATTAATTCTTTGACAAATATTTGAATAAATATGGAAAATACTTACACCCTCGATCTTGAATGTTTTCAGCAAACGTCTTTGCCAGATCAATGTTTTTCTGAGTGGCTTGTACAAGCTCCCGTTTCCAATGAAAAATTTCACTGTCAAAAGTGATGAGCCCAAAGAAGTCCTCTTCTGCTAAATCGGCCAAGATGTGAATCAGAGCCACACGTGTCTGGAACAAATCACAGCTAAGGTTAATAGTATTAAGTTTGTTGATTGTGAAAATGTAAACCTTATTATTGATAAATATATTATGATGAAAAGACATACTATTTTCTTTCTGTACAAATGACATTCATAGTAGAAAAAATTTAATTGATTTTATCAGAAAAGTGTGAAGAAGCTTCTCAGGCGAGAAACAAAAACATCCTCAACAACTCAAACCATGTTGATGACTTTGAAAACTTCTACGTTGGAAAATTCCCTTGACGACTGAGAACTTACACAAGGAAATTTATATCAGTTTTATTAAACTGATTTTGTCAATTGTGAATTTGTTTCAAAATAATTTTACAGGATGTTAAAATGATATTAGATTTGGTTGATTTTTGTGGAATTAGTCACTTTAAAATAGGTCCCAATATAATCTTACCTGCAGCATTTTTCGTCCGTGCATTGAGCCACTTTGATCAATAATAAAGACAACATTTTTGGGGATGCGAGGCAGTTCAGAGGGAGCGAAGTGATGCACAAAATATCCATCTTTGGTCTGGGTTAGATGAGAAGGAACAAGACAAAATTCTCATTTACAGTCAATTTAAATGTTTCCAAGTCTGTGTTTATTATGTTCATTTATGTTCTTACTATGAGGTCTCCGAATTGGGCGCCTCTTTTGACATCATAGAAAATCACTAAATCTCCATTCAAGCCGTTGTCTGAACAACTGTCACAAACTTTCTGTTGATCCACAGTTGGATAGAAATGTATCCAGGCCTGCAAATAAACATAAAGACATACAATTATTGTCTACAATATTTCATATTTCAGGGGTTACAAACTTTTTTTGTCTCATGTTATTTTGTCTCAGTTAAGGATTGTCTATGCAGTAGTCAAATCTTTTTTTGGGAAATGTTTGAGAACCATTGACAAAGTCTGAAACCAGGGGTGTGACACAGTATTCTGGCCCTACATACAGGACACAGGTTTTCTGACGGTCACTGCTCTGGGTCCTGATTGCACAGTTCCTTTACCTGTTTGGCTGTCTCAGCTTTAGTGATTGCATTTGCCAAATCTTTGGTGCTCAGTCCTCCTTTAATCTCAATGAAGTTAAGTCCAGCATCTTCGTTTATGTGCACATCAACCTAATACAAAATGATTATTGATCATACACATTATAAACTTTGTATTTATTTTTTGTCCAATCCCACCTTGAAATCAGTGACAGGCTGCATGGGTCGAGCATGGATTTGCAGCTCATATTTACCAAGACGGCGTTTGAGCAGCTCCTCGTACGTGAGCTCAAATGTGACTTTTTTGTGAGCGGCCACAGTGACAGAAGTCTTAAACTCCTCCAGCGTTCTCCCCACAGAACTAAAACAAACAACGACCATTGAAACAGTGACAATCAATTTCAGCAGCTTTAGCTTGATTGATTGATTCTCCATTTTTGTTGTACCTGACAATCCCTGCACTCTGGCCCCGAGACACGGCCTCCGTGTACTGACGCACGGCCTCTTCCTTTGCTTTCACCACGCCGTCATACACTTCGCCGTCCATAAACCTACAGAGCCAATATTTCGACACACTTTTAAAGACAGCATTCTGTGGTAATCGGTGCAGAGGATCACAAAGTTTTGATAGTTAATTGCTATTACAGTGCCTCTTGAAAGTACTAATACACCTTGAACTTTTGCACATTTTGTCATGTTTACAACTATAAACATAAAGATTTTATTAAATTTTTTTTACTGAAAGTTCACACACAAGTAACAGACAACTGTGAAGTGAAAGCAAAATGATACATGATTCTGTTATTTTTCAAAAAATAGAAAAGTGGGGCGTGCACAAGTATTCATACAGCATGAATTAAGATTGCATTAAATTGCCTTTATAACATTCCTAATGACTGCAGAAAGTTCACACCTTGCCCTAACCATTAAATAGAGGCCACCTGTGTGTAATCTGCTCTCAGTATAATTCCAGCTGTTCTGTAAGGACCTCAGAGCTATGGTCAGAGTGTATTGGTCACTAAGCAACATCATGAAGGCCAAGGAGCTCACCAGAGAGGTCAGGGATAAAGCTGTGGAGAAGTTTAAAGCAGCGTTAAGTTATACAAAGATTTCGCAAGATTTGAACATCTCACGGAGCACTGTTCAATCCATCATTCGGAAATGGAAAGAGTATAGGACCATAAGTCATACTCTACACAAATCTGACCTTCATGGACGAGTGGCAAGAAGAAAGCCATTATTGAAAGGAGGCCATAAGAAATCCCGTTTGAAGTTTGCTAGAAGTCCTATGGAGGACACAGCTACCATGTGGAAGAAGGTGCTTTGGTCAGATGACACAAAAATGTAACTTTTTGGCCCAAATGCAAAACGTTATGTATGGAGCAAACCTAACACTGCTCATCGTCCTGAGTGCACCATCCCTAGTGTCAAATATGGTGGGGGGAGCATCATGCTATGGGGCTGCTTTTCTTCAGTGGAGACTGGGAAGATTGTAAGAATAGTTGGGAAGATGGATGGAGCCAAATACAGAGACATTTTGGAGGAAAACCTGCTGGAGTCAGCAAGAGAATTGAGGCTGGGGCGGAGATTCACCTTCCAGCAGGACAATGACCCTAAACACAAAGCTAAATCTACAATGGAATGTTTAAAAACAAACATATTAATGTGTTAGAATGGCCCAGTCAAAGTCCTGACCTAAATCCTATTGAAAATCTGTGGAAAGACCTGAAAACTGCTGTTCACAAACTCTCTCCTTCTAATTTGACAGAGCTTGAGTTGTTTTGTAAAGAGGAATGGGCTAAAATGTCAGTCTCTAGATGTGCAAACCTTGTAGAGTCAAACCCCAGAAGACTTGCTGCTGTTATTGAAGCAAAAGGGGGTTCCACAAAGTATTAAGTCATACTGTATGAATACTTATGCACGCCCCACTTTTCACTTTTCTATTTTTTGAAAAATAACAGAATCATGTATAATTTTGCTTTCACTTCACAGTTGTCTGTTACTTGTGTGTGAACTTTCAGTAAAAAAATCTAAATAAAATCTTTGTTTAGGGTTGTAAACAATGACAAAATGTGCAAAAGTTCAAGGTGTATTAGTACTTTCGAGATGCACTGTTATGTGGAATATCTTAATATTTTTGTTATTGATACTTAACATTGTGTGTCAGAATATTATGTTTTTATTGTAAGATGTTAAATTGGGGCTCTGGTGGGCCCGATTAAGCCCTCGGGCCGCCTGTTTGTGATCATGGTGCTATAATTTCCTGTTGAATAGTAAGAAAATAGATCACAATACTAAATATTGTCAGATGTGCTATCCTATTTGTTTTCAGTTTTTCTCTGAGTTTGCAAAGGGCCACACGTTACAGGCTAGTTGTTGACTCACATACTCATACCCACATTCTGAATTTACTGATGAAGGCGTTCTTGGGGATCTGAACATGAAACTCGATCTCTTTAGACTCATCCATGCGGTTGGCCACACGGCTGGTGATGACTGTGGTGGCATAGCGGCTAGTCACAGTGGAGTTGATGTGAAAACTGTAGATGTCCCAATCGTCCTGGGCAAACACATTTCACAATAGATAGAGTTTATTTTGGTGAGTTGATGATAAACCCAGTGGCTACGCGACACACATTTCCGCGGTACTAAAGTATATCGAGTGATTTCACTGGTCAAAAGATTTATCTGCCGACACACCCTCTTTTTTATTTTATTGTATAACTTAAGACAAGTCACACAATAGAGGGTTCGCACTTCATCATCTGCATCACTTTCATTCACTCTCAACTCTATTTTTGTTTTACACTTGTTAAACTGCTGTCATGCAGTGATATCACCTACATACCCTCTATAGCAGGTATGGGCAAACTTTTTGATGCAAGGGCCACATTGGGTTTTTGAATTCAGCACGAGGGACGGACCAGTTGCGAATAGAAATGTTTCAAATAATAACGTTTTTCTCTGATAGACTGCAATTCAGTAAACAAATGTTTAAAGGCACACTGCGTAACATTTTGGACTATGCTGTTGCCATCAACACAAAACATGCTCCCATGAGCAGCTCCACACAGAAAATGCAGTGGGAAATCAAATAATGGATTTGGATGAGAACCTAACCTATATAAATCTCAAATTCTGCTGACTTTAGTCACATCTCCATGGAGACGAGCTGGAGACCCACCCACTCCCAGTAAAGTTACAGTCGACTCTCTTAGGAGAGCTGAGCCGCTTTATGAGGTATTTTTCAATGAGGAAAATATCTGTCATAATATAAATTCTTGAATTTCAATATTCTCCTCCTGGAACCGCTACCTTAATGTGGTGGAGGGGTTTGAGCGCCCGAATGATCCTGGAGCTCTGTTGTCGGGGGCTTCGTGCCCCTGGTAGGGTCTCCCATGGCAAACAGGTCCTAGGTGACCGGTCAGACAAAGAGCGGTTCAGAAGCCCCTTTTGAGAGACCAACAGGCCCGGTTAGAACCATGAGTCCGTCCTTCTGTGGACCCACCACCTGCAGGAGGAGCCATAAGGGCTGGTGCAATGTGGTTTGGGCAGCTCCAACAGCTGCCCCCACGACCCGGCAACGGACAAGTGGAAGAAAATGGATGGATGAATTTCAATATTATTTATTGGGTAAAATTTAATGCGGTGTGGCTTTAAGCAGTTATGTATTATCTTTCTTTACATCAGAGGGCTTTTACCCTTTTAAGCCAGTGCATATCGGGCTTGATTATGGTTTTGCGGGCCGGATTGAAATGCTAGGTGGGCCGCATTTGGCCGTAGTTTTCCCACCGCTCCTCTATAGCTACGTGACTACTAATGATAACAAATAACATGCCCTTTGTTCTTTTATAGTCAGTCATTCTAGATATTGCATTGGCCAGAGTGCCAGAGTGTTTTTCTTTAGCACATTATGTAAAATAATTTTGTGTTTCGTTAGTTTAGATTTTGTACACATATAAAAAGTTTTAGCCCCAAACTACAGTGATACAAGGTTAGATGCTGATATACTATTGAAAAGTTTTACCTTGTTGGGCAATGTGGTGGCCAGTCCCAGCAACAGTCCCAGGAGGGTGAGGTAAGCAGCACTTCTCTCCATGGTGCACCCTCTGAACTGAACACCAGATAGGGGCAGGCGTATAAACTCACACAAGCCAATATTGATGAGGACAGAGGACAGTCCTGCCTCTTTCCCAGAAAACACCCACTGGAAATTACACATGTTCTTGTTTTTCAGTGAACACACTAATGTGTTTAATAGAGTTTAGAAAAAACAAGTGTTCAAGGTCAAGCAAAAATGAATTTATTGTATATTTCTATCTTTCAAGTATTTACAGCTTTATGAAAGAGTTCTGACCAAGTCAGCAAAGTGCAGGGTGAAATAGCAGGCAAAAGCCATCTCTGCAAGCATTAAAGACACAAGTGTACAAGAAAGCAACTGCATAGAACTAAGTTATTCTAAATCATATTAAACATTATGCAAGCAACTATGTATGTTCTTTATTGTGTAATAGTGTGTTGCTGAATCCATTTCAGAATTCAAAACCACTGTTGCTTTGAGGAATAGAAATGTATGTCTGTATGTTTTATTTGTACAGTATTCCCTTTGCATACTGTAATTTTATTTGAAATTGGTAAATCTCTTGTTCTTACTTGATTAATACATTCATTTAAACTACATCATTGCTATTGTAGTCTGTCATCAAATGGCCTCGATAAATAACTTTAAAAAAAGGCATGTTTGCCCCCAATTTTCAAAGGGGGTCATTTATCAAGGCAAGGTCTAAATAGCGTGTGCACGCTGAAAAATAAATTATGCTATTTTGTTGCCATGTTGCACTTAATTTACCATTTGATGTCGCCAGTACAGTTTTAGAGCACCAAATCTGATAAGTAAATGAGAAAATGCTGCGTGAGTAAAAAATGCATGGCTCTGGTGCTGATCCATTTTTGCACGTGCTATTCGCTTTGCACACGAGCAGACACTTAAATAACTCCCATAATGTTCAAAATCAGTGCTTTAAAATTAAAACAGGGCAATGTCTGCTAGACTACAGAAAGTTACATTCTTAAATACAATTGTTTGGATTATGGATAAAACATCTTCTGTGAGCTAGTAGCTTAGCAAACAAAATAAAGTTGCCTACACAGTGCACTTCATGGATGTATGATGCACTTTCAGTAATATTCAGCCAATAATCCCCCCATAATCTCTTTTATAAATGTAAACTTAAAGGCAAGTAAAGCTACTGGTTTCTGAGGTATGGGATGATGTGGCTTGAGTCTAGTGTACTTATTCCTACGGTCTACACGAACCACCATTTCAACCTGTGTTCATGCAGGTTGTGGTGTGGAAAAACAAAGAGAACAAAGAAAACTTTCCCTTTAATCATTTACATCTATATTCTGTACAGCAACTTGATTTGATAATTACCTTTCAAATCAAGTGAGGGTAATCTCTGCTCTGAGTCTAAATGCTTTTCTTCACATCTGAAACTGCGGTTCAAGGCACTCTCACAGGTCTGTATGGAAAACCTGAAGATAAAGTTCAAGTTCATTCACGCTCTCGAAAGAATATCTAGTGTTACTTTTAGCCTTAAGCTTTTAGCTTCTGATTACAATTGAAACGTATTTCTTGATTGTTAAAGCAGATATTACTAAAAGCAGCCTATGCTATTGACCAGCGCTGGACTTCACAGTGATGACATAATGGTGCCTAACAGTGCTGTGCAGCTGCTGCACCAACCTAGTCTATCATTGACTGTACAAATGACACAGCTATAAACAGGCTGAGTCTGTATGTACACGGCAGCTTACTTGTTATGAAGGCAAACTAAGAGAAGTTCATCAGGGTGAACAATGGTAGTGTACAGGCACTTCAACAAAATTAAAAAAATGTGGGAAAGTTAAATCTCAAATCCTGTATATTGTAAGACAACACCATTATTTCTGTTGTAGTGTATACAGTGGGTTCAGAAAGTATCCATACCTTTCTGTATTCCTGTTACATCTGACGCTGAAAAGTATTCTTTATATTTATTATTCTTAAAATAATGCATACGTGGGTGTATGTTTAAGTTGCACCTTTTTATATCCTTCAACAAGTCGCGAACCAAAAACAATATTAATTTCAAATTTTACTTAAAATGGGGGCGACTACAAAATACAATTTGTGAACAGCATTCTTACGTAGTCTTTGCACCTCCCTAGCACTTTTCATTCTGATTAAAACCCTCAATATTCTGTATTGAGTGTCAAATCAAAAATCAAAATAAAATAAAGTAAAAATCAGACTTGCTCTGGCTCTGTTGCTATGCTTGTTGCCATGATGGAACACTATCTGCATACCCTCTTTAATAATCACAGTTAAATCGACCAATTTTTTTTTTTTTAGTTTATTTGTTTATTTGAGCAGTACACATAGTGCTCAAAAGGAGTGGGCTGAAGCAAAAGCTTATGATTGCCCACCCCCAATGCTTAAAAGATTTATAATACCACATTCATCTATGCTAAATCTTCAATATTAACTTTTCACAGTTTTCATTATGTTGAAGTAGTGCCAGTACAAGCATACCTAATGAGCACTAAGATACAGTATATAGTTGAGTTGATGAACTTCATAAACTCCAGATGTTTCTATTTCATATGACTCAAATGTATGGCGTAATGTGTAAATGTGGCTTTAGTCAGAAATAAAACGAAAATCTCACTACTATGTACAAATCATGCTGGTTGAATATATACAATATATGCACATATTATTTACTATTATTTACTAGTTGGAAGACACAATGCTACTGCAGTCACTGAGCCCTTGGGTCATGAAGAGGCTGAGATGATGGAGATGTGGCTGGGATGGGGAGGGCATCCTGTGCTGAGGAGACAGATGGGAAAGCGAATACTCCTCCGGGGGGGTGGGGGTAGTGCAGGCTCGGCCCCTGACTGATGGAGAGCTGAGATGGTAGAGCCTGGAGCGGAGATACAGACAGGGGCTGGTAGCAGGCACAATGCCGTGGGGAGGTATGGTTTGACAGGGCACACCCTGAACCATCTGCCGGAGGAAGGCTGTAGGAGTTTTGATCCACCGCAGCCCACACCTTCAACATCATACAGATTACATTTAGAAATCAACTGTAGAAAAAAACACTTCTTTTGACAATTAACATTATGTTTGTTTTGGGTATTCTTTCAGATTATTATTAAGCAAGTACAATATGTAGTTAAGTGGCCATTAAAGTCTGCAAAGTTATCGTTAAACCTCGAAAGTAAAAGGCAAATTAATGTATAGACCAGTATAGACATGGTTTTGCTTAAAATTACGATATTCTGTTTTTTTCGGTCAATATATTTGTTTAAAACACTTTCTAATTTTTGTTACTGACAATTTTAATAAATCAAAAATAATGGTTTGAGTGTAAACATACACTGGAGACATTGGTTTGCTGTTGTGGATGTTTTTGGGATGTCTCTTCCCAAAGCCGCTGCCCACTGATGCTCAGAGAGTTTGTTCCGGGACGGTGAGTCACAATGAGCACCTCCTGGGCCCAGTCATCCATGAGCCTCTGGAGGTCTTCAGATAGGACATGCTCAGTGACACTGTAAGAGCGTGTTTTGTTGTTACTGTTATTGGCCTGAGCGAGGCCGATGATGGGCGGAGGGGTGGAGCCAGCAGGCGGCTGGTGTGGTTGCGAGAGACCTCCAGGGCCTGCACCCGGCCCTGGGACAAACAAAATGTACAAGTTAAATTGGGACAGCAGAAGCCCATCTTAATAAGACCATCAGTACTTACTGCTGCCTCGGTCTTTGCCCAAACACAGCCGCTTAAGTGTTGACCCTAAAAGATGAAATCATTCATTTATGCCATATATGGTACATCTTAAGACAAACACAGAAAGGCTCCTAAAGGCTTGTTCCAAAATGCAAAAAAACAACTAAAAATAAGCAGTAAAAGTGAAGCAGTTCCTATGCACCATCATGCTGCGCAATGACTTAAGTTCAGAGGTGGGTAGTACTCAGTTACAGTTACTCAAGTACATGTACTTAAGTAACCTTTTGAAGAAACTGTACTTTTGCAAGTAGTTTTTCATACAGTACTTTTTACTTCTACTTGAGTAATATTAAAATAACACATCTGTACTGTTGAGTAAAATAGTAATAGTAACTTGTGCCACTGTGAGCAAATCTTTATTTTGTTGTTTTGTTAATAAATTCTTCATAATGATTTATTTTTATTTGTTTTTATGTGATTTTCTTTGAAAATATTACAATTTTCACATTATTTTGTTTTGTTTCTCATTATTTATGTCACTACTTTTTACTTTTACTTAAGTAAATTATTCTAAAGTAACGTTACACTTGAGTAGATATTTTTGTCTGCTCTACCCACCTCTGCTTATGTTGAAAAAAGTGACAGTGACAGGTTTGTGTTTTAAAACAGATCTGAAATAATGTAGCCATGCAAATGCTGTGCTTTGACACTGTTGCACCACCAGTGTTGACACGAAGTTATTCAAACCTTACATCAAGGCCAAAGTGTCAGTGAACTTTACTAACACAACAGGTCAAACTAGGACTAGCACAGAGGTGTCCAAAGTGCGGCCGGCCGGGGGCCAAATGCAACGACACTTCTTGTCGCCCCTCACACTTAGTTCGCACGTACTTTTTACAGTAAGTACAATCTTTCACATGATTATAACCTTAACAACTAATATTTTAGTGTGAGACAGAGCTGGCATTAAGGTGTGGAAGCACAGTTAAAACCTCAGCTACAGTGCCTTGTGAAAGTACTAACACACCTTGAACTTTTGCCATGTTTACAACCCTAAACATAAAGATTTTATTTTGAATTGTTTACTGAAAGTTCACACACAAGTAACAGACAACTGTGAAGTGAAAGCAAAATGATACATGATTCTGTTATTTTTCAAAAATGAGAAAAGTGGGGTGTGCATAAGTATTCATACAGCATGACTTAATACTTTGTGGAACCCCTTTTGCTGCAATAACAGCAGCAAGTCTTCTGGGGTTTGACTCTACAAGGTTTGCACATCTAGAGACTGACATTTTAGCCCATTCCTCTTTACAAACGCTCTCCTTCTAATTTGACAGAGCTTGAGTTGTTTTGTAAACAGCAGTTTTCAGGTCTTTCCACAGATTTTCAATAGCATTTAGGTCAGGACTTTGACTGGGCCATTCTAACACATGAATATGTTTGTTTTTTAAACCATTCCATTGTAGATTTAGCTTTGTGTTTAGGGTCATTGTCCTGCTGGAAGGTGAATCTCCGCCCCAGCCTCAGTTCTCTTGCTGACTCCAGCAGGTTTTCCTCCAAAATGTCCCTGTATTTGGCTCCATCCATCTTCCCAACTATTCTTACAATATTCCCAGTCCCCGCTGAGGAAAAGCAGCCCCATAGCATGATGCTCCCCCCACCATATTTGACACTGGGGATGGTGCACTCAGGACGATGAGCAGTGTTTGGTTTGTGCCTTACATAACGTTTGTCTGATCTGACCAAAGCACCTTCTTCCACATGGTAGCTGTGTCCTCCATATGACTTCTAGTAAACTTCAAACGGGATTTCTTATGGCCTCCTTTCAATAATGGCTTTCTTCTTGCCACTCGTCCATGAAGGCCAGATTTGTGTAGAGTACGACTTATTTACCCATGTACAGATTCCCCCAGCTCAGCGGCAGTATGTCGCAGCTCCTCCAGAGTTATCTTGGGGCACTTGGTTGCATTTCTGTTTTTTCCTTGCTCGGTCTGTTAGTTTAGGTGGATCTTTTATAATCTTTGTATAACTTGACGCTGTTTTAAACTTCTCCACAGCTTTATCCCTGACCTCTCTGGTGAGCTCCTTGGCCTTCATGATGTTGTTTAGTGACCAATACACGACCATAGCTCTGAGGCCCTCACAGAACAGCTGGAATTAAACTGAGAGTAGATTACACACAGGTGGCCTCTATTTAATGGTTAGGGCAAGGTGTGAACATTCTGCAGTCATTAGATCGATTATCCAACATTTTTTAAAGATCAGGATAAAACTATTAATAACATGGATGAAGTAGTCAACACTTTTAATAAATTCTCCGCAGATGTTGGCCCGAAACCTTGCTGCAAAAATTGCAAATGTTGAGAAATTGTGAGCTCATAGACATAAATCTGAAGACTTTGTTTCTCAATCCTGTTGAGGAAAAGGAGATTCTGAATATTGTTAGAGGTTGTAAAAATAAAACCTCTACAGATTATTTCAACATGGATATGGAGACCTTAAAAAGTGTATCTCCAAGCCGTTAAAATACATCTGTAACTTATCGTTGCAAACTGGACAATTTCCTGACAGTATGAAAGTAGCAAAAGTGATCCCTCTCTTTAAGGCAGGAGATAAGCATTTATTTACAAACTACAGGCCGGTTTCCCTTTTACCGCAATTCTCAAAAATATTAGAGAAGGTTTTCAATTCTAGACTTGACAGCTTTTTGAAAGATATAATTTGCTCTCTGAAAATCAGTTTGGTTTTAGGAATAATCACTCAACTTCGCACGCGCTCTTAGATAGTATTGAAGAAATAACTAATGCTGTAGATAATAAGAAATATGCAATAGGATTATTTATTGACCTGAGCAAAGCTTTCGACACAATAAATTATGACATATTAATATGCTACGGGTGTGCGGTTCCTGCACGGCGCCGCTCCTCGCTCAGGATCAGCACGTCCGCTGCTTCTTGTGCCTGGGCCGGCGCCACTCCGCTGAAGACTGCGGCGTCGCGCCTTTCTGGCTCCTGCCTCCCCGGAGATATCCGATCAGGACTCGGATGCTTCGAGTGACTCCCTGGCTCCAGTTCCCCCCGTGCGGGAGCGGAGCCCGCCTCCTGCTTCCCCGATGCAGGAGAGGAGCCCGCCGCCTTCGCCCGCTCCTAGAAGGGATTGGGCTGCTGGCGATGAAAACGATGAGCAACGCCTGTTCGATGAAGATGCGCTCTCCATCTTCACTGAGGATGTGCAGCCCCGTGAGCGCTATCCCATGGATCGCCTCCCCGGCCTCATCGCTTCTGCTGCGGCCCGAATGGAGCTGAAGATGCCTCCTCAACCTCCAGCCCCAGCGTCGGACCTGTTCCGCGACCTGTTTGGGAACGCCCGCGACAGGCAGCGCCCGGTGGTGGTAGCCCCTCGCGTGGACTCGCTCCTCCACTACGCCAGGCGTGACTGGGAACGTCCCTACTCCGCCCGTACACCGGCCCTCGCGTACGGTGTGTACGCTACGGTGGAGGGTTGGAGTCAACCGAAAGGCGTCCCCACCATCGAGGACGGGATAAGAATGTCCCTGCTCCCGTCCTCTTCTCTCTGGCCCGGCGGTAGAGTGGACCTTCCCTCAGAGCGGGATAGGTTCACCGCCTCCATCCTTAACCGCTGTTATGCTAACGCTGCACAGGTCGTGGCGCTAGCAAACAATATGGCCTTGCTCACCGCCTCTCTGGACAAACTGGTCCGCGGCCGTGACCAGCTTTCTCATGATGAGATTGTGGAAGCTGAAACCACCACGGCGACCTTCGCTCGCATGTCGCAAGCCCTTGCCCTCGACGGTGGTCGGACCATGTGCGCTGCGCAGGTCGGCTGCCGCCATCTTTGGCTGGGGTTGTCCACGTTAAAGGAGGCTGATAAACGCAGCCTGCTCAGCCTGCCACTCGACCAGTCCTCCCTCTTTGGACCCGGCATTCAGGCTATGGTGGATCGCCTGGAGACCGCCGCCAAAGCTTCAGCGCAGTTGGCCCGGCATTTTCGCCCTCAGCGCGAACAGGGCTCCTCACGACGGCGCTTGGATCGAGGTGGACGAGGCAGATCTCCTCCTCGCCGTGGCCCCGCCTCCTCTTCGCGTGCAGCTCCTCGACGCCCCCAGGGTCCGGATCGTCAGCGCAGCGATGATCCCAGCCCGAGACGTGACCGCCGTCCCGCTCCGGGCTCCAGGGGAGGAGCAGGAAGAGGGGGGGTTAAAAATGTGAATAAAGGCCGCTCGGCCCGTTACTCCACTAAAGAGCCTGCTTCGTATTCCTTTCATGCTGAAAGCATTACGAGTTTGCCTATTGCCACTCGGAGTGGGAAAGTGGTTAAAGTCAGCGAGGCTCAGGAGGCTCCGCTGAACTCTCGTTGTCACTCCACTCTGCTGCCTGTCAAGGCCGTGTGCGAAACACGCTCTGACTCTCGCACTCGAGCGCGTGCACGAGCCACTCCCCGTGACACTTCTGCTGTGTTTACAGCGAGCGCACCGTCTTACATGAGTCAATGTAAGCTTAATGCTGCTATGACGGCGAGGTCCAGACCTAATGTACGGTTCCTCGACGGTGATTGGTCGACTGTCTCTAAGACAGCGGACGTGGGGGAGAAAGGTGGCTTGAGTAGGAGCAGGTCTGTGGTTGGCTCTGCTGCCGCTGCTCAGTGCCCTGCTCCGCGCTCTAACTCTCTGCCACTGAGGTGTGGGAGAGAGAAACGGCGTTATGACAGTTTGTCAAGCACTTCATTGCCCCATGCTTTTACAGCTCGTCAGTCTGTTTTCTAAAAGCCGCGGGGCAACGGTGTAGGTCAGTAGGTAGAACCTCTTCCCGTACACTCCCCCCACGCTCTCAATCGCCCCCGCTGGGAATCCCTGCCAAGCGGCGTAGATCTGAGCGCACTCCTCTCTCGACCGATGAGTCTGCTCTCTCCCGGGAGCGTCTGCCCTTTCGAGCAGGGCCCCCCACGCCGCGGCGCACTGCCGAGAGCGGAGCCGGTGGGCGGGCCCGTTTCCCCGCTCTTATTCAGTGTCGTGGTACGACCCTTGACAGAGTTTTACCAAATCTGGGAATGCGCAGGGCTTCTCGGAGCTCCCTGGTTGGACAGGATGCTCAGAAGGGGATACGCCCTACAATTCTCCCGGAGACCTCCAGGCTTTCGCGGTATCCTCAAGACGAGGTTACGCAACTCAGCCGAGAGCGCCGCGCTCACAAGGGAAGTGGTTTCTCTACTACAGCGCGGTGCCATAGCAGAGGTGGACCCAATCAGAGCGAGGACGGGGTTTTACTCCCCGTATTTCCTCGTTCCCAAAAAGAGCGGCGGTGTGCGGCCCATTCTGGACCTGCGGGTTCTCAATCACTGCATTGTGAAGAGGCCTTTCCGCATGCTCACGGTGCAGCAGCTGCTGCAATGCGTCAGACCCGGAGATTGGATGACTTCAGTGGATCTCATGGACGCATACTTCCACATCCCCATTGCCCTAGCGCACAGGAAGTTTCTCCGGTTCGCAGTCGGGGACAAATGCTACGAGTATTGCCGCCTCCCATTTGGCTACTCCCTGGCTCCACGCACCTTCTCCAAGTGTGTGGAGGCAGCGCTAGAACCGCTTCGTCGTCGAGGTCTCAGAATCCTGACTTATATCGACGATTGGCTTATTCTGGCCTCCTCCCCACAAGAGGCTGAAGCCCATACGGCCGAGGTGCTGAGGCACATTTCTCGGCTGGGACTGGTCGTAAATCAGGAGAAAAGTCGACTGTCTCCGACCCAAGATTTGGACTATTTGGGTCTACGCTTGAACTCCAGGGACATGAGGGCCTCCCTCTTCCTGGAAAGGCAGTCAGTGATTCTGGATCTGGGACAGCGGGTGTTGGATGGCCCGTGGGTTGCACCGCGACAAATCCGCTCCCTGCTCGGCATGATGGCGTCAGCCCACCCAGTGGTTCGACTGGGGCTGCTGCACATGAGAGGTCTCCAACGCTGGTTTTCACGCCTCGAGTCCCGCAGAGGGACGGACGGTTGTCCCCCGCCGCAAGGTCCGACGTAGAATTCTGGTTGGACCCGGAGCGCCTCCGTCAGGGGGTCCCAATGGGCCACGTGCTCCATTACACAGAGGTGTTCACGGACGCCTCCCTGACCGGTTGGGGCGGTGTAATGGGCCATCTCACGGCGAGCGGTGTTTGGCCCCCGCCTGCGAGACACATCAACCTCCTAGAGATGGAAGCGGTGCAGAAAGTCCTCCTACACTTTGCTGCTCATCTATGGGGTCACCACATCTTGGTTCGGTCGGACAACACCACAGTGGTGGCCTACCTGAACAGGCAGGGGGGGACCAGGTCACCCGCTCTGCACAGGTTGGCAGCGGAGGTGCTCAACTGGGCAAGCACTCACCTAGCCTCTCTGAAAGCGCGCCACATTCCCGGAGCCCGCAATGTCGGCGCGGACAGAATGTCCAGAGGGGGCGCCTTACGGGACGAATGGGGCCTGGCGCCCGAGGTCGCGGCGGAGGTGTGGCTCCGGTTCGGCAGACCGGTGGCCGACCTTTTCGCCAATGCAGAGAACGCACAGTGCCCACTTTGGTTCTCGCTCAGGTCAACAGACGGGCCTCCTCTCGGCGTGGATGCCATGGCTCATCGACCATGGCCGTCCGGCCTGCTTTATGCGTTTCCTCCCCTGCGCCTCATTGCGCCTCTGCTCCACAGAGTGAGGTCAGAGGGCGCACTCATCCTGCTCATAGCCCCAGACAGTCCGAGTGCCAGGTGGTACCCCGACGTGGTGTCCATGGCACAAGGGGATCCGTGGCCCCTCCCGGACAGACCGGACGCCTTGACTCAGGCAGGGGGAGCTCTTCTGTCGCGCCCGATACTAGGACGCAGGCTGGTGGTCTGGAGGCTGAAAGGGGGAAGTTGCTGAACTTTGGCTTCCCCCCCTCAGTTGTTGCCACAATTCAGGGTGCTCGGGCCCCGTCTACAACCAGAGCGTACAGGGTCCGTTGGCGCCTTTTCTCTGACTGGTGTTCAGAGAGGAACCTAGACCCTATATCCTGTTCCATACAGGACATACTCAATTTTCTCCAGGGATTACTGGAGAAAGGGAGGGCCGCTGCGACCCTAGGGGTTTTTGCGGCGGCCATTGTTACCGGGCATGTGGGGTTCGGAGTCCACACTGCTCGCAGTCACCCTTTGGTGAAGCGGTTCCTCCAGGGCGTGCGTAGGCTTAGACCGCCCGTGCGCCGCCCGGTCCCAAACTGGGACCTTCAGATTGTACTGGAGGGCCTTTCGGGACCCCCATTTGAACCCATTCGCCAGGCAGGGATGGATTGTCTGTCCTACAAGACTGCGATCCTGTTAGCCTTTACGTCGGCTAAGAGGATGGGTGATCTCTGTGCGCTCTCTGTGCACCCCTCCTGCATGTCCCTGCCTGAGGGTGATGGGTTGATGGAACTCTGGCCCAACCCGGCTTTTCAGCCGAAGGTCATTACATCCGCCTTCAGGTCGAGGGTGATCAGAATTAGACCCTTCTTTCCCCCTCCGCACGCGTCGGTGGGGGATGAACGACGACACCCGCCTTTGCCCGATCAGGGCGGTACGTCACTATCTTGAACGGACTGCCAATTTCAGACGCTCCGATCAGTTGTTCGTGGGCTTTGGGGTAAGGAACAAGGGTGCCCCATTGTCCTCTCAACGTTTGGTCCACTGGATATGCCTTGCCATCCGCACTGCATATGAGGCACAAGGACTCCCTCCGCCGACAGCGGTCAGGGCTCACTCCACACGTGGAGTGGCGGCTTCTACAGCACTACTCCGTGGCGCTTCGATTGAGGAGGTCTGCATGGCAGCCTCTTGGTCGTCCTCTTCAACGTTTGTGCAGTCTTATCTGCAGGACGTTGCTGCGGGTTCAGTTGCCCACATTGTTTTGGGTGGTGGACGGTCGTGAATCCCCCCCCGAGCCCAGGGTGGGTCCGGGAAGGGATGACCTGGTTTGGTTTGGTTCGGTGCTTCAGGCGCTCTTGGGAGAGGCGGCCTGGCCGAACTGGACGTACACTCTTATTCTTCGGGTGACCGGCGCTCTTGGGAGAGGCGGCTTTGGGCACCCTCGTTATCAAGGGTGGGTCTGCACTAGCGCTCTTGGGAGAGGCGGCTAGTGCGAACGTCCCCCATTGTTTTTTTGTCTGGGTGAGAACCGCTGGCGTTGTTAACGGCTATTGGTTGCCCCTTACTCTGCCCGTGGGCCCCTGCTACCTAGTGAGCGTTAGCCGCTCCCTGGGACGCATGGCGTTGCCCCGGGCCCGCTCCAATCGTGCGAGTCCATCCCTGCTGGGAGTACATTGGTCGGCCACGGCTGCGCGTTGCTTTATGCAATAGCGCAGCCTAAGGGCAAGCACACCATTGACGTAGAAATCTAAGTTACCTATGTAACTATAGTTCTACGAAAGGTGTGCGCCGCCCTTAGCTACAGGCCCAGCAGGCACGACCTCTCTTCGATGGCTGAGTTCAAAGGAGACGATTGAAGGGAAAGTCCCCCTTTTATAGGGCACAGGGGTTATGGACCCCCAAGGATGATTGGAGCGGTCAGTTCTTTGATCCTCTCAGGGCGGGAAGCTGGCGCTTCCGAGAGATATGCAATAGCGCAGCCTAAGGGCGGCGCACACCTTTCGTAGAACTATAGTTACATAGGTAACTTAGATTTACCAGTTATTAAAAAAATAGAAAACAATGCGTGAAAATCGGTAATTACCAGTCTAGTTGTCAGGAAATTGTGTGTGGTTTACCTCAAGGTTCCGTTTTGGGTCCAAAATTGTTTAATATGTGTATAAATGACATTTGTAAAACATCTCAAATACTTAAATTTATCTTGTTTGCAGACGATACATTATATTTGCATCAGGAGACGATTTACAACAACTGTGTCAGATTGTTAACTTGGAACTCAAAAGTGTCAACAAGCGGTTCAAACTAAATAAACCATCTATAAATCTAAGTAAAAGCAAAACGATGATATTGGCAACTGTAATTCCAATCACCAGGAAGCAATTCAGATAGAGGGCGTTGTCATACAGGGGGTGCATGAAATCAAATTCCTGGGAGTTATTATAGATGATAGAAATACTTGGAAATCTCACATTAAATATATATCTACTAAAATATCAAGAAGCATTTCAGTAATTGTGAAAGTAAAGTATATTTTAAACATCAAAGCTCAGAGAACATACCTTATACTGTTCTCTGATTATTGCACTGTGGTTTGGGGTTGTACTTATAAAAACACATTAAAACCAATAGTATTGTTGCAAAAAAGAGCAATACAATGAATTCCTAAAGCTGGGTTAATATTCACAGAGTATAATATGTATCTGTCTTTTTAACATAAAACTAGTGACTTTTAGTAATACTAACATGTTAGGCATGGTAACCGTCTGAAAGAAATGTAATGATCGCCTTTTGTTACTTGCTTTGTACTAGACTTTGTACTTGAAACTAGACCGTTGTTGTAATTGTGCTTCTTTCTGTTGATATACGAACACTTCAAACAGTGTTTTGTAAGTTATAGTGCTTTGTAAATAGTTTGTAAGTATGTAGCATTATCATAGTTGTTTCGTAATTAGTTGTTACGTAATCAGTATTCCTCCGTTTTGGGGTATGGTCGGATGCTGCGGGTGTGTAGGGTCTATTTTGTTTTGCTGTTGTTCCACTATGTTCTTGTGAAATTATGATTTTAATTGTATTGATTTTGGGGGTGGGCGCAGAGTGTTTGCTGCTCAAATAAACAAATTAACTAAACTAAACTGAACTAAAATTAGGAATGTTATAAAGGCAATTTAATGCACTCCGAAAATGCTGTATGAATACTTATGCATTTCCCACTTTTCACTTTTCTATTTTTTGTATAATAACAGAATCATGTTTCATTTTGGTTTCACTTCACAGTTGTCTTTTACTTGTGTGTGAACTTTCAGTAAAAAATTCAAAATAAAATCTTTACGTTTAGGGTTGTAAACATGGCAAAAGTTCAAGGTGTATTAGTACTTTCGCAAGGCACTGTAAATGCACTCAGTTGAATGTTTCCCTTCATTGACCACCACTTCTATATACGGCCACAATGAAAAAAGTTTGGACACTCCTGGACTAGAAGAATGATTAATGAAAAGTTAATAGTTAATATATATATTAGATTATAATTGTTCTAATTATGATAAATAAATGTTTAAGATTTGAATAAATAATTCCTTTTCTTGCCAACAAAATAGACAACAAGTGGCTTTATGTAAAATGAAAATAAAAAGCCAAATCTATGTCGAACAATAAGAGGTACAAACAGATAGATAAAGACACGGGCCCACTCAGAAATCTAGCTCGCGGCTTGCTACTGGATCTATAAGTGACACTCTCTGTCGGTGGAGGGTAATTAGACCAGCCTGCAGCAGAGGGAATATAATCAAAGATGAACACACCAGAGTGAAAAGCACGTATCTGAACATTTGCTTTATTTGATGAATCTTCAGGTTTACAGCTCTGTTCTAAGAGGAACAGATGCTGCTGTTACCTTGCGCAGTAGGAGCTGCTGAGCTGGTGCCGTCTGCATGTGTCCCGGAGTAAATGTTGTCAGAGGAGAAGGAGCCCTTGAGAGAGCAGGGCTGCTGTGTGTGCACTGGCTCCGAGGTGGAGGTGGGCAGGTGGCTGGTGCAGGAGCGCGGGCGACCGTGGCTCAGTGAAGGCCCTTTAGCTGGAGATCCATTCACACTTACCACCGTCTCCCCTGCACCAGCACAAGCTGCAGCTGCAGAAAACAGGAGCATGTCAAATACACATGTTTATCATACTACATGCAGTTAAAAGGACACTAACAGGCCTTGCTGGATTCATTAGTTCTGGTTGTGACATTTCTAAACTGCTGAACCAAAGGGCTTAGGAGTTTGCCCGCTTTGAGCCGGTGTTTACTGGACCTCTTTCTACGGCCTGTAGGTGGCGCTGTGTGGGAAAGCCCCAGGCCAGTAGGAGGGACTTTACCAAGCCGATGATACAGCAGTTCCACTTCCCCTCTCTGATGGGCCTGCAACTCTGAAATTTCCCGCAAATGTCTAAAAATATGGAGAAAGAATGATGTAAATTCTGTGTCATAATATAAAGTAATAATTAAACATACTTTTCCCTGAGTCGCTGTAACTCTCTCTTGATGTCAGAGTCTTCCATCTCAGAGTCATTGTCACTGCTCCCATAAGCTGAACCATGCACCCCTCCATGTCGGGCTGGGGAGTCCGAGCTCTGAACGCTGCTGCTGCGCCCTGAACGGCGTAAGAAGGCTACTGCTCTCTTCATGAGGTCACTTCCTCTTCTTTCAGAGCGACTGTGCTGGGACGGGGTGGAAGGGGGCAGCTTGGCAGGGCTGCTCTCTGCCCCTGAGTCAGACGACATGAAGCGAGCATGAACAGTGACATCAACCGGGACAGAGCTGGAGGCCCGAGGCAGCGACCCGCATTTGACCGGTTGAGGCAGAGTGTCCAGGTAGAAGTCGGGAGGGGCAGAGTAACGACTGCATCGCGTTCGCTGTGTGAGCTCATCCTCCGCACTCACTACTGAGAAACGGCCGATTGTCGTAGAGGGAGCCAAGACCTCCACCTGATCATGCTCCATTATGTACCCAGCAGGCTGAGCGGGGGAGGCCGCACTACTCCAGCTCCTCTGCTTTACATCCCGTCTGTTTGCCACTTCAGGAGGGACAGACATGATCTATAAATCAACAGAGCAGTCTGTTAATCATAATCTTCTCATGTACAAAGAATACCACCATGCACCAGGACAGTATACCTTACCTTAAATCGGCCTCTAGTCCCAGAGCAAGAGGCAGAATGCGGAACATTTCTTCTTGACAGTGAAGCTATTGGACAAATATTGAACAATAAAGTTGTTTACTCTAACTAACAGCAGTAATGTACAGATAATGTATATCAATAATATATACACATACCACAGACAGCTGAGTCACTGAGCGTGCTCAAGCTATCAATTCTCTCAGGAATCTGGGGCTATCAGGGACACAAATAGATCATTAAAATTGCATGCATACTTGAACTAAAATCTGTATAATGATTACCGGTATTCTATTATGACTCACAAGTTGTTCCCCTGTCCGATAGCGACTCTCCCCGATGGGCCCTGGGGTGCTGTTTCCTGACCCAAGTGTGACACTATCCGGACCTGGAGGTGAGTGGATGTACTCTGTGCCTGATCCTGGGGTTTCGGCAGTGTTGCCCGATGGATACATAGGAGCATACTCCTGATAAAGTAAGTTTCTCAGCTTCTCATCCAGGGTTTTTATGGTGCTATCCACAAAGCCCCCACGCCCAATTCTTCCGTCTACATCAGACTCGGCAGCCCCTGCCCCGTGCTGGGAGGGTGCTGGGCTCTGGGGCAGTGAGGACACTTTTGTCACATTGGAGAAAGGCTGGTGCATCACCACCGGCTGCTGGGGCCGGTCACGTGCTGCAGATGTGAAAGGCGCAGACAGAGGCTCTTTGGATAAAGTTGGCTCGTGCAGTGGTAGAGGGTTGAGAGGGGTTCCTGTCTGTGGGCCGCTCACGTCCAGAGACAGTGGGATAGCCAGAGGACAGCAGGGTAGCTCCTCGGCCACCGGACACGAGAGCTCTGCTAGAGGCTGGATGGAGTTAATAGGGGACATGGTGGTCACAGGAGTGTCCTGAGACTCCTCGCGATACTGAGTGGTCTGTGGAGCAGTCTGCAGCACAGAGCTAACGGCTGGCTCCACTGATGTGACAGACTGCAGAGTCGGGGGGGCAGACACAGGAGGGGACAAAGTGGCTAAGAGTAGGGGGTCTGTGTTACACATTATTGGAGGACTACAGAATCCATAAACATCATATGGAAATCCTCCACTTCCACCAGACATTGTGGAAGATGAGCCATCCTCTGCAAAAACAACAACAACAACAACATTCATTCAACATTTGTAAACTCTTGAACTCAACTTTTACCCACAATGAATTAATGCCAAAAACTGCTTCTTATAGACAAAAGGTCACTAGAAGCAGATTACTTTAGCCTGTATTCCCCCATTTTACTGTGAAGACAGCAGATGGTGCTATTGTTTCACATGAGTTGGATCATAGAGGAATTGGGCAGTCACCTCTGAGAGTTGAAGGTCGTCTGACTCCAGAGTCGTCCTGAGTTGGAGCAGCGTTCCCAGGCGACTGCGCTGAGGTCTCCTGAATGGGGGTTTCCTCCACAGGACAGATTATGAACCATCGTTTTCCTGTATGAAGAACTGCAATCAAAGCAGTCAAAATTATTATATGATATATTAACAGTAATGATGAGGTATTATAATTTATGAAGTTTTTTAACCATTTTGTTGATAGACAGGCTGAGAAGCACCAGTCTGTTGACTCTACAACAAAACGGTTGTGCATTAGTAAATGTCAATCTTTGAGAATCAGAATGTATTTTTGGGAGCATTCGCATTACCTCTCCAAGCAGACCCTCTGAAGCCTGGCCATGCTGTGGACTACAGCTCAACACAGCCACTTTCTCTCCCTCAGTGTTCTCATTCAGCATATCTTCAGCCTTGTCCACTATGTCCTTTAGTTGATCAATAAAGATTTCCTTCTCTAAGAGCAAAATAAAACCATTTTCTACCTGGGGAAAAATAAAAAAAAATTCCTTTTAATCAAAAAATTTAAGTAAATAATTAATGGGGAAATGGATGAAATAAATAGACCATGTATGTGGCTATTTCTTCTGGAGCATCTCCATCCAGGTCAAATTTAAATGTCACCATCTTGTGATTGTGAGTTTCAAGTTGACATTCGACCATTTTATCACCAGCGTTAGAAACCTGTGGACGTACAGACAACATGCAAGAATCAGACACGGCATTTTTGTTCCAGAAATGGCATGCAGTTACTGTGACGTACATTGAGCATGCTCAGTTTAGGTTTGCCAGTCCTTTCTTGACGGGAACGTGTTCTTGTAGACTTGCGATGTTTTTTAGGCTTTCCATCTCCTTTTCCCGCACTGGCAAGACTATCATAGCCATCACTGAATTCTTTACCAGAGGCTGCATCAGAGTTGACGCTATATGAAAAATATGTAATGTTATCTTTTTAGCCCACTCACACACCATTCTGTTCAGCTCACAACTGAAGTCTAGATGCACACACCTGTCGAAGCAGTAGTTTGGTAATGATGCTGGTTTCTCCTGCAGTGAATCCTGAAAACAATAAAAAGAGGAGACAATAGCAAATGTACAGTGCCTTGCGAAAGTATTCGGCCCCCTTGAACTTGTCTACCTTTTTCCACATTTCAGGCTTCAAACATAAAGATATAAAACTGTAATTTTTTGTGAAGAACCAACAACAAGTGGGACACAATCATGAAGTGAAATGAAATGTATTGGATATTTCAAACATTTTTAACAAATAAAAAAATTTGGGCGTGCAAAATTATTCAGCCCCCTTAAGTTAATACTTTGTAGCGCCACCTTTTGCTGCGATTACTGCTGTAAGTCGCTTGGGGTAAGTCTCTATCAGTTTTGCACATTGAGAGACTGAAATATTTGCCCATTCCTCCTTGCAAAACAGCTCGAGCTCAGTGAAGTTGGATGGACAACGTTTGTGAACAGCAGTTTTCAGTTCTTTCCACAGATTCTTGATTGGATTCAGGTCTGGACTTTGACTTGGCCATTCTAACACCTGGATATGTTTATTTGTGAACCACTCTATTGTAGATTTTGCTTCATGTTTTGGATCATTGTCTTGTTGGAAGACAAATCTCCGTCCCAGTCTCTTTTGCAGACTCCATCAGGTTTTCTTTCAGAATGGTCCTGTATTTGGCTCCATCCATCTTCCCATCAATTTTAACCATCTTCCCTGTCCCTGCTGAAGAAAAGCAGGCCCAAACCATGATGCTGCCACCACCATGTTTGACAGTGGGGATGGTGTGTTCAGGGTGATGAGCTGTGTTGCTTTTACGACAAACATAACGTTTTGCATTGTTGCCAAAAAGTTGGATTTTGGTTTCATCTGACCAGAGCACCTTCTTCCACATGTTTGGTGTGTCTCCCAGGTGGCTTGTGGCAAACTTTAAACAACACTTTTTATGGATATCTTTAAGAAATGGCTTTCTTCTTGCCACTCTTCCATAAAGGCCAGAGTGTAGTATACGACTGATTGTTGTCCTATGGACAGAGTCTCCCACCTCAGCTGTACATTTCTGCAGTTCATCCAGAGTGATCATGGGCCTCTTGGCAGCATCTCTGATCAGTTTTCTCCTTGTATGAGCTGAAAGTTTAGAGGGACGGCCGGGTCTTTGTAGATTTGCAGTGGTCTGATACTCCTTCCATTTCAATATTATCGCTTGCACAGTGCTCCTTGGGATGTTTAAAGCTTGGGAAATCTTTTTGTATCCAAATCCGGCTTTAAACTTCTCCACAACAGTATCTCGGACCTGCCTGGTGTGTTCCTTGTTCTTCATGATGCTCTCTGCGCTTTAAACTGACCTCTGACTGAGACTATCACAGAGCAGGTGCATTTATACGGAGACTTGTTTACACACAGGTGGATTCTATTTATCATCATTAGTCATTTAGGTCAACATTGGATCATTCAGAGATCCTCACTGAACTTCTGGAGAGAGTTTGCTGCACTGAAAGTAAAGGGGCTGAATAATTTTGAAAATGTTTGAAATATCCAATAAATTTTGTTTCACTTGATTGTGTCCCATGTTGGTTCTTCACAAAAAATTACAGTTTTATATCTTTATGTTTGAAGCCTGAAATGTGGCAAAAGGTCGAAAAGTTCAAGGGGCCGAATACTTTTGCAAGGCACTGTACTTGCCTGATTCTTCATTTGGCCAAAATGTACACACTGCTCCTAATTATACCTTTAAAACTTTAATAAACAATAATAATGAATTACTGTCACACAAGCTTTGGCTTTACTCATACCTCTAAGCCGTGCTCATGTTGGATGGTGCTGGATGCTGTTGTCTCAGAGTTTTGCTGCGTTGGGGCTAGGCTGGCACACTCAGGCAGTGACACAGTGCTGAGAATGCCAGCAGGCTGCAGAGCTGCCATCTGAGGAGTGGCTGCATTTTGTGCTTGTGCCAACGCAGCAGCAGAGGGAGCCTGGGCCGACCCAGGGGCTGATGGGTGCAATAATGGAGCTGAGGTCAGAGGTAAGATTTTTAGAGTTGGGCTGGTCTGATGCTGGGATTGGACTGAGGGCACAGAAGTGTTAAGAGAGAGACCTTCAGTTTGACATACAGCTGCGGGTGGAGGTGTAGGTTGATTTGGAGGTGAACATAATTGATAAGATTGTAACGGAACTGGAGTTTCCACTGAGACTGAGTCAAGGACTATTTTCTGAGCTGCTGTAGCTGCTTGTTTATCTTCACTTCCCACGTGGGTACACTGAGTATGTGGAATGACTGAGGGGGCAGCAAGGAGCTGATCTCCCAGATTCTTCTGAGGAGCGATCACATGTACCTGAAAAAACAGGACAGTTTTCTTTTGGTGATACAAAAATAGCCTATATACATCATCATCACTGCATGATCTGCATGCATAAATGTGAAGATTAGATCACTCAAACATAAATCACCGTTTCAGTAATCCTTATGACCCAATCATTAACCTCTTAATCCCCACCGACCGAGCACAATTTATCCAGTTTGGCTTTACCCAAATCTAAAAGTCTCTTGAGAAAAGCATCAAAATGGAGACAAAAAATAAATAAAAAAGCGACAAAGAAACAACAAAAGAGTAACAAAAACGTGCCGGAACAGCAACAATGACACAGTGAAAAAGTTACAAAAAAGCAACAAAGAAAGAGATGAAAACACGACAAAAAAGAGACCCAAAAATTACATGACACGAAACACGACAAGTTGCCATCACTTTTCTAGGTCTAGCTTTCCAATGATGAGGTGTTACTCTGGCAAAGTCTGTAAGCTCCAGTCAAGACATTTTTAGAATTGGGTAAAGCCGGACTGGAGAAAATGTGCTCGGTTAAGGCAGGTGGTAAGAGGTTAACTGAGAACTGAGTCAAATATTCACCTGGACAGGCTGTCCAGCCAGGAGCTGCTCAAGGTAGGGAGCAGGGAAAGGGGTGGGTTGAACCTGAGAGAAAGGCAAGAAGTGAGGGGAATGGATGCCACCTGGGCCTGTGTGGGGTCCATGGCCGTTCTGCTGTGGAGCCACAGCAGGCAGCATGGTGGTGACCAGCAGTGGACTACACTGTGTGACAGAGGGAACATACAGCGGAGTGAGGTGCATAGGTGTGGGGAGGGAGCAGGGATGAAGGGGCACGTTTAGAGAGAGAGTAAAATGGGCTGTGGGTGAACAAAAGGGGCTGGACAGGATAGATCCACTGCTTTGATTGATGGATGACAGAGGAGCTGGGGAGAAGGGAGAGGTTGTGCCCGGACATGGTGAAGAAAACTGGGAAAGAAAAGGGGAAAATGAAACAAAATGAAAAAAGACACCAGTCGACGGGGACAACATTCACTTAAGCCCTTAGCCTCGAGGTTAGTGTAGCTTTTTCTGTGGATGGTGAACTATGCACATACCTGTGTACTGATCTGTAGCGGGAAACCAGGCACTGGCAGTGATAAGCTAGCAGACATGTCAGACGGACTGGACTCTTCACCAGACACCAGCTGGGACTGAAAACAAGATTATTACAAATGTTCCATAAACAAAATAAACAATAAGTACTGAAAGATAAACTGGTCATATAAGAATTTAGAAAAAAAAAAAGTTTCACTTTCTTAGTGCTGCTGCTTTACCTGCTCGAGTTGAACAGAGAGCTGGGTCTGTGGAGCAGTAGGAGCTGCAGAAGAAGAAAGGTTCTGTGCTGTTTGTCGATCCTGCTGCAAAGTGGGCAGAGGCATCCCTGTCTGAAAAAAAATTAAACCGTCATGATTCCCAGGAGATGTAAGAAAATAGAGCAAACACTGAAGCAAAAAGCATGTCTTAGTCTAACTGGGACCAGCTGCTGCCGTGGAAAACAAAGGCCATGGATACAGGATTAGGAAGCTACAGACAAAGCCACTAGTTCTATTGCATATCAGGGATATGTCTTTCTTCTTTCTCTGACATACCAATGAGTCTGGTCTGCCTTCATTCTCATCTGAAAACTGGGGATCCCTGCACAAATCTGAGGGGAAGGCCAATGGCAGGTCAATGTTCTGACTCTCATCACATGATGCAATATGATCTGTTTGCCAAGATGACCAACAGGAAGCTCCTGCGACTCGTAGTGCGGGGGAACTGGTTCGGCGCCCCACGATGTGATGGAGACAGTGATTAAGTAAATTAAGATCTCCACCCTCAAGTAAATGCTTTGACTGTTGTTGGGAAGATAGAGCGACAGGACAGGAGCACACAGGTTGAGTCCTTGAAGATATTACAGTACAGTTGGTAAAAGCCTGTGTTGCTGAAGGTGCCAGAAGAGGAGCTGTGGGAGCCTGAGTACAGGAAGCGATGCAGTGTGAAGGAGTGTGTCCCACAGACTGCCTGCCTTTAGTCGTCCCTTTGAGGAGGGACATGCATGCCCTGCAGTGTTGCTGTGGCTGAAGGCTGTGAGGTTGTAAATTCAGAGGGCGAAGAGAACTGAAATTACTGAATGCTGACTCATTGTGTGATCGGAGAGGGGAGGCACGTACAGGAGATAGTAAAGGGTGATTTTTAGATACTGGGCTGTCAGCACTGTGTATTAAGTCTTTTTCATCAGCATATAGGTAACTTCCTCCAGGGCTCAGATTAACTTTCTTACAGTGCATTCTACAGTGGCCCATTCCGACCAGAGGGGCACTTCCACGCCTGGGAGGCTGCTTAGAGCTTTCAGCAAGGAGTGGATGGACGAATTGATTGCTGTGGTGGTGCTAAGTCATTTAAATATTGAAATAAAATAAAAAAAAGTGTTAATCGTGTTATGAATAAAAACAATTAAGACATCCGAGTGACACACTTACTGTTTGAGGATGGTGTGGCTCCTGAAGAAGGGTTGGTGTAGGTCCATGATGCATTTGGCTTGTTGCGGGTTGAGAGCCTCCCAGTTGTACTTGTGTGGAGGCTGAAGAATACTCCTGTGCTGTTGACTGCTGGTTGGACCCCTGCTGTAGCAGAGGGTCAGTCTGTGCAGGAGGGCTGGATATTTGAGCGCTGGGCAGCTCCACCAATGACTGACTGGGTAAATTCTGTTGGGTCTGGTGTTGGTGGACGGTGGAACTGATGTCGACTATAAAAAGAAAAGAAAACATAACTCGTAACAACGTCCTCTGCTGAAAGGACACATTCAGAGGGAGGACAAGACAAGAGGCGCTTCATTGAAATGCACAGGCAATGAGTGTTGATTTATCACTGCTGACTGAAGCTTTATGCAAACACTGCAGTCACTGTAACTTAGGTAATATACTACCTGCATTCTAAAATAATGTCATAATTTAAAGGCATGAGATAACTCACTTTTGTGCATTCAAATTGTTTTTGGATGCCCAATTGCTTGATTCAGTAGCAAAAGCGAATGTAGTCATGCACATTACCTCAAAGTAATGTCAAAGCTTATTATACATATCTGTGCATTCATACTGACTCGTACATGTGGCAGGTGCTGTGATAGACACATTGCAGACCAGCGTCTGTAGCTCGCCCTCATGCTCTTCACAGTCTGTGGCCAGAGCCCCCACAGGAACTGCTCCCGGGACCTGCAGTAGGTTTGGCTGCGGCTTCTTCTCTGTATCTCCGTTTGTCACTTTGTCTCTTCGTTCTCTTCTCCATTTGATCAGTGCCACACGGTCGCGAATTGACTTGCTAACAATTTTCACATCGCACTCCAGAAAGAACCCAGATTCAACCTACAAAAGAAAATTGTAAAACAACAAGCTCAAGTTACACCCAGTGCAGTCACTTGCCTTAGATCATTTATAATTTCCTGTTAAACAAAATGGTCAAACAAAAAAGTATTTCAAATTAAATGTTAGTGCTTTACATTAACGAACACACTTCCTAACCACAAAAAGTTTGATTGACAAAAATTAAATTGCGTAAAGGCCAAGATGAACTAATTACTTGTTAGATGTGTTAAATACTTCCACTTTAAGCTAAACAATCCACAGTTTGAATAAAATATTTCTTTACCATTTCTTGAGCGACCACTTCGGGGACCTCATTCACCAGATCAAAGGTAAACTCAATGGTGCCTGTGTCCTTGTACTTCCCTTTAAGCTTTTTAGGGTCCTCAACCCAAAGCTTCAGAGCAATAGTTGTCTTTCTCCCATCGTCTTCTTCATTGAGCTCTACGCGCACTCCTGTGTCCTCGGCAAAGAAAGCGTGGTTTAAAAGGTCTTTAATTGAGAACCTGCCAGAAGGAAAACACCAATACAAATGTAAAAATGTGAGTGTTGTAGCTGTTGCTGCGCTGATTATAAGAAATCATTTTACTTTCACATTAGTCTGAATCTGAATCACAATCTGTGTGAAACCTGTGGCTAAACCTGTAGTTCATCCTTCTACAAATGGCTAAATTGCACTGGTTTAGAAGTTCATATTTCAGTCTTTTCTCAAATATGAATGGCCTTTGAGATATATTTTCAAAACTGTGCAGCCCTAATTCCCCTTCTGGAACCGCCACCTTGATCCTGGGAGCTCTGTTGTCGGGGGCTTCGTGCCCCTGGTAGGGTCTCCCATGGCAAACAGGTCCTATGTGACGGGTCAGACAAAGAGCGGTTCAGAAGCCCCTTATGAGAGACCAACAGGCCCGGTTAGAACCATGAGGCCGTCCTTCTGTGGACTCACCACCTGCAGGAGGAGCCATAGGGGCTGGTGTAATGTGATTTGGGCAGCTCCAACAGCTGCCCCCATGACCCGGTAACGGACAAGTGGAAGAAAATGGATGGATGGATACAGCCCTAATTTAGTCAAATAATTATTTTTAGCTTTAGTCTTAGTTAATCCAAAACCGATTATTGTTGTTAAGAAATATGAATAAATTACGTACACACCAGCAATTCAAATAAAAACGAAGCCCTACTAAATTGCATACCTTTCTTCCCATTTGTGGCAGATACACTCCCCAATGATCTCCTTTATTTCTGGGTCACTGACTTTGCTGTAGCTGGCAGGTTTTACCCCCTGCAATCACAAGGAGCAAAAATTGTGAGTAAAAGCTTGGATTATTGATTTTTCTTTCTGCATACAGACGGCGCTACCCACACTGGTGACTTTGCGGTAGATCTGGGCAGCGTTTTGGCATTCGGAGTAAGGGTATTCTGAGGTGGCCATCTCCAACATGCACATCCCAAAGGCGTAGACGTCCACCGCCTCGTCATAGTGTTCCTCGTACATCTCCGGGGCCATGAACTCAGGAGTGCCTGGACCATTCGATTAGGGCAGAGATAAACGATCAAAACAAAGTCTCTTAGCTATAGGTTTTCATCCTGCTGAGCAATCTCATAATCAATAAGTGTCACGATCTGAAATTCAAGAATGATGATGGTTTTCAAATCAACCAGACAAATGAACGGTGATACAAAAAAAAGAATCTACATCTACATTCCAGAAACTGCAAATAATAAATTGACTTCTACTCTTTTATTTATGTTCTAATAGGGATTATCGTGGCATATTCAAGTTTTGGATTTCACTTTGTGTGTACAGAATCCTGTGTTCTTTGTGTGTCTATATCCATATACTAATTCGTGTGGCTGACTAACCAATGACACTTTTGGCGAAGGACGTCCTCTTGAGCGTGGCCAGGCCCAAGTCTCCAATCTTGACGGATCCAGTAGGTCCTGTGATGAAGATGTTGTCACACTTGAGATCTCTGTGGATGATGGGAGGGGTCCTGGTGTGGAGGAAGTGCAGCCCCTTCAGGATCTGTCTGCACCAGCTCCGCAGCACTTTGGGCTTCATGACCTTAAAGCGCTTTAGATACCTGAGGAATAAAATATAGTTTACAAGACAACAAACACGATCACAATTTTGGATTTCAAAGGAAAACTTTCACTGGGTACAGCGTTTGTCTATGGATCCATAAAGTTAATGGTTCAATCCGGGCTCCGAAAGACCACCCCCAAAATAAATTGCACTAATTTAGACTCTACTTCCATCGCTCAATAAATGTTTAGGTGATGCAACAAAGTCTGTTTTTGCTGTGTTTACTCTTTGGTGGCAAAAATAACTTTACTCTACTTTACTCCACAACAGCAAAAAGTCAGGTACCCCAGCTTTAAGACCAGTTAAAGCAATTACCTTAAATGTTCAAAGGTCCTGAAAAATTACATCACATTTATACAGAACGATAGCATCATTGTAACAGAACTAAGCAACTAAGAGCAAGGCACTAATTATTATTATTAGATTGATAATACTTTTACATTTAAATGTTTGATTGTATCCTTTAATAAGTAGGAAACAGTAACTGAATTTGATTCAGATGTGTTGAATAAACGTGAACTCACGTTTTGAGTGTTCCTGAGGTCATCAGCTCTGTCACCAGGACAATGCACTTCTTCCCTTTCACCTGTGTTTCCCAGAAGTCATAGAAGCGCACTATGTTTGGATGTTGCAGCGCCTTCAACATCTCGGCCTCCTCTTTGAATCTCTGACGCTCCACCTTAGATAGTTTCCGTTCCTTAACAAGAAATAAAAGTAAATTAGTTAATGCGACAGTTTTAGCAAATAGTTCAAGGGTTTACTCTGTGGGATATCAAGCTTTAATAAGTGTGGAGGGGGAATATAATGGTTCCATGAGAAGCGTTTTGGAGCTGTATGTCAAAGAAAATGGGCCAGATCTTGTGTCTGGCGCAAGGACTGCGTAAAGTCTAACTTAATAGCTATATTTTGAGTGGCGCTGCTGTCGTGTTATGTGCCTGCGCCACTTGCCAGAGGGCGCCGCTTATAAAAAGAGAAGAGGTCGACTGAGGTGTGGTTTATTACAAGCAGCACTGAGAGCGGCGCTCTTATGCAGCCTCACATTCATTTCCTCGTTTACATGGCGCTGCCTTGCATTCTTCCTTAAGCATTATAGGCTCTTGCAGGTCACACTAAAAACTTTATTAACCTCATCTTGAGCTTAACAATGTTCTTGCCTCGAGAGAAAGAGATGTAGCTTATGCCAGTCCCACAGTGACGCGGGTCGGCACTCGCTTGGCCGTAAACGTGTTAACTCGACCAAAACAAATGCACATGTTAACCCCCCACACTCCCCCACAACCCCTCTCCCTCCCCTCAACGTGGAGTCTGGTTGGAGGAAAAGGCTGTTGTACATGACAGAGTCTTTCTCCACCCCACGTACTTTCCACTTAAATGCGTCAAGTCTGGAGAGGCAAGCTCTCGAAGTGCGCTCCTACTCAGCGCAAAATGTTACACTATAGTCTGCGTTTAGAAACACAAGATTGGGCCCAATGTGTGCTATACAGATATATTCTCTTCCCTTACCCCTCATGATTCTAGTTTAGGTATAAGGGCCCAATGTGTGCTATACAGATATAATCTCTTCCCTTACCCCTCATGATTCTAGTTTAGGTATAAGGGCCCAATTTCACAGCTTTATAGCTTCATAAAAAAATTAAGAAAATAATTGAAAGTTGTAAACAGTCATTCACAAACTTTTCAGGTTGTGACCTCCAAAATATTGATGTAAACAACTCACGGACATATAGTAGTTACACAGTAACACTTGTGCTAAATTACTACAAGTGTTAATTTCCAGGGTCAAAACGTTTAATATCTGGTTTTAATAATATTTTATTATTATATAGTGCCTTGCGAAAGTACTAATACACCTGGAACTTTTGCACATTTTGTCATGTTTACAACCCTAAACGTAAAGATTTTATTTGGAATTTTTTCCTGAAAGTTCACACACAAGTAGCAGACAACTGTGAAGTGAAAGCAAAATGATTCATGATTCTGTTATTTTTCAAAAAATAGAAAAGTGAAAAGTGGGGCGTGCATAAGTATTCATACAGCATTTTTGGAGTGTATTAAATTGCCTTTATAACATTCCTAATGACTATAGAATGTTAACACCTTGCCCTAACCATTAAATAGAGGCCACCTATTGATCACTAAACAACATCATGAAGGCCAAGGAGCACATCAGAGAGGTCATGGATAAAGCTGTGGAGAAGTTTAAAGCAGCGTTAAGTTATACAAAGATTTCCCAAGATTTGAACATCTCACGGAGCACTGTTCAATCCATCATTCGGAAATGGAAAGAGTATAGCACCACTGCGAACTTACCAAGACACGGCCGTCCACCTAAACTAACAGACCGAACAAGGAGAGCACTGGTAACAAATGCAACCAAGTGCCCCAAGATAACTCTGGAGGAGCTGCGACGTACTGCCGCTGAGCTGGGGGAATCTGTACATGGGACAACTAGAAGTCGTACTCTACACAAATCTGGCCTTCATGGACTAGTGGCAAGAAGAAAGCCATTATTGAAAGGAGGCCATAAGAAATCCTGTTTGAAGTTTTCTAGAAGTCATATGGAGGACACACAGCTACCATGTGGAAGAAGGTGCTTTGGTCAGATGAGACAAAAATTTAACTTTTTGGTCCAAATGTAAAATGTTATGTATGGCACAAACCTAACACTGCTCATCGTCCTGAGTGCACCATCCCCAGTGTCAAATATGGTGGGGGGAGCATCATGCTATGTGGCTGCTTTTCCTCAGCGGGGACTGGGAAGATTGTAAGAATAGTTGGGAAGATGGATGGAGCCAAATACAGAGACATTTTGGGAGGAAAACCTGCTGGAGTCAGCCAGAGAATTGAGGCTGGGGCGGAGATTCACCTTCCAGCAGGACAATGACCCTAAACACAAAGCTACATCTACAATGGAATGGTTTAAAAACAAACATATTAATGTGTTAGAAAGGCCCAGTCAAAGTCCTGACCTAAATCCTATTGAAAATCTGTGGAAAGACCTGAAAACTGCTGTTCACAAACGCTCTCCTTCTAATTTGTCAGAGCTTGAGTTGTTTTGTAAAGAGGAATGGGCTAAAATGTCAGTCTCTACATGTGCAAACCTTGTAGAGTCATACCCCAGAAGATTTGCGTCTATTATTGCAGCAAAAGGGGGTTCCACAAAGTATTAAGTCATGCTGTATGAATACTTATGCACGCTCAACTTTTCACTTTTCTATTTTTGGAAAAATAACAGAATCATGTATCATTTTGCTTTTACTTCACAGTTGTCTGTTACTTGTGTGTGAACCTTCAGTAAAAAATTCAAAATAAAATCTTTATGTTTAGGGTTGTAAACATGACAAAATGTGCAAAGGTTCAAGGTGTATTAGTACTTTCGCAAGGCACTGTTTATTATATTATATATATATTTTACAAAATTTTAAAAATACATTCATACAATTGCAACAATTCTAAAAAAAATTATATCTTGAAATAATCTCGCTACCCCTTGCTCAAAGCTTTGTGACCCCCACTTTGAGAAGTTTTGATCTAAACTGCTAAGTTCATTGTCTCTTCTGTAGACTGAGTAGATTAATAGTTAGTCTGCTCTAAGGCTTTGGCTTGGTGGCGCCAGAAACTTGTCTAGGCCTCTGACTGAAATTAAATTATTCAAGTTAAATTCTTAAGATGGAAACTTCTCCTGCATGTCTTGTGTTGTACTAGCCTGGTTTTACCATACCCTCGTACTTGTTTCGTACAGAGGGTCTGGACTTTCTCAATTGAGCTCCGTTTACAAGTGGGAGGGGTGAACTCTGTTTAAAGTTTGAAACGATTGGGTCTGATTTTACCCAATCGCTAGCGTTTGGTTGTGAAGTAATGCGCCCGGCCGAGTCAAGCTATGCTTGACGTCACCTACAACACCCGCCTCCCCCGCTCGCTGAATGGTAGGATGAAATTCTACCGATATAATCGCAGCCATTGAGATCAAACCCAGACGTACATGCAGGGAAAAATATTTGACCGGAGTTTACGGATGGCAAAGGCCAGGCTAGTGTTGTACAACTATCTCTCTTGTTTTACGGAGAGTTGGCCTTTTGAACATGTGCAACATGTGTTGTGCGTGACCACACGCACGACAGTCGAGCAGCACTGAGTGAATGCCTGTTTATAGGAGCATGTCACACCTATTTTGAGGTCTTTGCGCTGGCCCACAATCCCCTATCGTGTTGAGGTTACAATGTGTTTGTTTTTAAATGTTTTCATGGTTTTGCTCCTCAGTATCTGTCTGACCTGATGCAGCTCTGTACCCCGCACGCTCTCTCAGGTCAGCAGATCACTCCTTGTTGGTTGTTCATAAAACAAAGAGGATGAATGCACTGCCCCTGCACCTGAGACAGACAGAGTCATGTGTTCATTTTAAGACCTCCCTTAAAACGCACCTTCATTCCATAGCTTTTAACACAGCCTGAGAAGTTTGACTTTTGAATGTTTTGTATTTTTTTTTGTTCTTTTGTCTATCAATAATGAAATTTCACTGCTGTGTTCAATACTTTGGTCAACTTTGTTGTTTATAAAGTTGGATTGGATTCTACAGTGACAAGGCAATAAATGTGTCTACGCAGATAAACAAGATATTATTTTGTATATTGTAAGATTGTTGAGATGTCCACTTCTAAAACCGGCAAGCACGGGCAGTCGGGCACGCTAAGGTCCATCTTACAGGGATTGATATCTTCACCAAGAACAAGTATGACGATATCTGCCCTTCTACTTGGTATTGAAGCAAAATATTTTCCGATTTATTTTATCAAACTATATGGGATGAGATGGGAACCTTTTTGTGTTATTGTGGGCCATGCAAATCTCAATAAATTGGTTTCTAAATTATGTTCAATACAACAATTCCATCTAAACTATATATTCCGCTTTTTCTAATCAGCAGACAGAGGAGGAAATTGAGCATCTGAAGACTTTGATAAACTCTGCATTACTCACTTTAATATTGAGTCAAGCTGAATTAAAATGTCCTGGGAACAAAAAATCTTTTGTCCATATTGATTATTGCTAAAGTTTCCATGTTGCAGTGCTTTCTCTGGATGATGTCTTTTCAAAGACACCAAAAAGGTCTGACGTGTCAGGTTTAGTGCTGTTTAAACCGATTGTAATGCCCAGCTGTCACAAATGTAAAATATAAGCACCTATCATTTCCAAAGAGGAAATTTCAAATCTGTCGTTAATGCCCTAATTGTATGTAGATAATTTTAGCTTTAGTGACGGTGGTTATTGCGACAAGTGAAAGAAGATCCTAGCAGGGTGTGGCTTGTACCACACCACCTCCGTCCTTCTTTAAAATATGACACACTTTACTGTGGCCACTGGTTTTGAATAATAGTCACACAATGCTGCCGACACTATAAATACGGAAAGACGCAAAAGAATTTTGCTGTGTATTAGGCACTACATTTCAGAACACTGTCCCAAAGTGAACTCTCTCTCGTCTCACTGCTTCGCTGCAGAGAGCTGCGTCAGCATAATCTAGTCTCTACACTTTCTGTGACTAGGAGAAATATATGTTTAGTAATCATAACAAACCCATTTAACAAGACAAATATTGTAAACCCTGCCTCCCTACATGCACGCTGCTTAACAGGCTGTTACTACTTATAATGTGATAATACATTCAGCAGATATTCGATCATCCTTATGTGCCAGTCTAGAAACTTATCCTTGTAATGTAATAATCAAGTAATGTGATTCATAGTTTGGTTAGTGCATAAAATGTACTTTTGCGCATTGAGTTGCCTTGTGTACGAAATGCGCGGTATAAATAAACATGCCTTGCCTAAATCCTCATATTTTATGACCGTGTCATATACTATAGTACCAAAGCATGTTCATCATTCTTGGTGTCCAAATTTGTATCAAACATGATGGCCTAATGCACTGTGTCTCAACCCTTTGGAGACCCTCATTATAATAATTAATGGGGTTTGTGACCCGCGCCCATATGTGCATCTTATTTGTTCCTGCTGTTGGGTCACACCGTGGGAAACCGGGACATTAGCCTATATAAAAAACAAATGGCTAAGTAAAATAAATCAAATTAAGAACAAATAATGACACTCTGGTAAAATTGAACACACATGCTACAATAAAAAAAGATTTATGTACATGATTTGGCAACCCCTCTTATTTTTTTCGCGACCCACGCAGGAGTCCCAACCCCCATGTAGAGAACCACTGGCCAAATGAATCTTTAAAAAGCTACTTGTGCGTGTATTAGGGCCTATGAAAGGCCATCACGGGTTGCAGGTCTGTCTGTCTGTCTACAGGCTAATCTGTACAGCCTACTCTGATCATAAACTGATCATTAGATTACAACGCAGATTAGTGATGTCGTCTGCCTCGGCTTTGAAGCAATCCAAAATCCCAAACTGATGTCATTCAGTAATTATTGCATAGAGGGTATGCAGATAGCATTCCATCATGGCAACTGCAACTGACCCAAAAGAGTGGCAAGTTATCATTTGATCAGGTCATGAGGGTGCATACCCTCTGTAGTCTTAAATAGAAGATGCAAGACATTTTCTGATGTGGGCTGCATGAATAAATCATGCAGAGGTTAAAAGAGGCTAAGTCAGGACAAGTTAGATGGCATAAAGTACAACAGCATCTGCCCGCCTTTTGCCTTTCCATCAGAGCCCTATAAACATCAACATAGTTAATGGATGTGAACACATGTAGATGTGTGTAGCTTCATTTATTTATATATTTGATATGGACGTGACAATAGCATTGGTCAAACCAGATGCATTGTGTTTTAGGCCTATAACAAAACTGTTCTTAAAAGGACTTCAGATATGACAGAAACTGTGTGCACAGTCTGAAAACACAGAAATCTGAGTAATAGCACTCTATGATGATTAATATGTCTAAATGCTCTCTAATTTACAGCTTATAACATTAATGCCACGGTCAAAGCCCACCTGAAGTTCACACCAGGCCACCTCCACCCAGGTGTCGGTGTCCAGACCCTTATAGACAGTTTTGAAGGAGCCCCTGCCCAGCTCGATGTCAAACTTCAGGAACCTGCCTCCAGGTGAGGTGGACACCGCTTTCATCCCGGGCTCCTCTTCATTCTCGTCACTTCCGGCCTTTCCTGTCACATCCAGAGCCGTGCTGTCTGCTGTGAGCTCCGGCTCGCTGACTCTTTTGGCCTCCGAGGCGCTGGCGCTTTCTGTAGCATGGTCTTTTAGTGCCGCGTGCTTCTCGGTGCTTGAACTCCCAAGGTTGCGGGTTCGATTCCGGCCCACGATGGTGCGCAGATCAATGCTGAGCACAGGGCCAATGTTGGCATAGTCCTGAGGGTCCAGGGGCTGTTCCTCGGAGTCGGAAACCCACATGGTCCGGCGGATAAACCTCTGCCGGACCAGCTCCCGGTAGTCTGTGGAGGAGTCGCTCGCTCCGCGCACGGTTTCATTTTGGATGTTGTCATTGTGGTCCGTCCCGTTCTCATACACTGGCCTGCAAGCGTTTACTGTGAAGTTCGTGTCTAAATTGGGTGCAGAGGAGACGGTGGATGCCCGGGACGGTTTCAGACTTGAATCTTCCGCCGAATTCATCCCCGTTAATTATTCAGCACTTACCGGGCGACATTGCGTAATGACAACGATTCTCCCGGGCTGATAGAGAGTTTGTTGCCTACCTGCAACATTAACAATGACGCAGTTTGCCAGCGCAGACCTATTCTTGTCGAAGCTGGTTTCATTGCCACTTTACCCCGTGACCTCATCCGATAAGCCCACAGCACGCCGCATAATGTCCATATGGCGTGTTGACAATGCACTAACCTGACCGCCCAGGTAGCCTTCTGATTCCTTTATAGAGGCATCATTCCCCAACACAGATGCCCTATGTTAAAGAGATGCAAGTTGGAGTCTCCAGTGCAAATCCATATCAGCTCCAGGAAGTGTGACCTCAGCATCCTCGCGCTGCTCCTTCAAAACTCCGCTCGTCTCAGGGCTGTGGATCTGCGTGAGACTGACGGACTCCTCTCAGCTTCCCACTGCGGCACAGGCTCCTCTTCCACCACTCTTCTCTGTAGTTGTGTCAAATCTCACCTGTTTCGGCTTTGGAAAAGTGAAGGTTTGATGCACAGCCCACGCCCCTAGCAACAACGCGTATCCAATGAGTCTGCACGTTTAAGGGCTGCACCCTCAGCCTCCCTCATATGCAGCGTGGACCACGCCGCTGTACGTACTCTGTGTGACGAGATAAGCCTCCAATGAGCAGCTGTAGCCTACTCCGAGGAATTATGGGTAACCGGAGCGCTTAAGTGGTGCGCAATGAGTGAGGTGTGGGCAGACAGATAATAGATAATACAACTGCAAATAATGCAACAAATACATTTCGAAATTAAAATGCAATACATATAAGGCTATATTATGAAAATATAGTTCTCATTTAAGCTATAGGCCTTATTGTGGTCAAAATTAAGTGGTTGCAGTTCTTGGCAATAATAAAATGTTTGAATAGGCAGTGGCGCCTCCAGAAATTGTTCATAGGGGTGGCCAGATGGGACCACTTAAAATCTTGGGGTGGCAAACCAAAACTAGGTCTAGAGCGGCTTGCCTGGCTAGCTGTGGGCTGAAAATATTCATAACTGATACTACAGTACTACAATTAACACTGGCCAGTGGGGTGGCCAATGGGGTGGCCAGGAGTCGGCCAGGGGTGGCCACGCCCCTGGCGCCACTGTGAATAGGAGGTCTTGTAGAGGCCTTCTGCACGTACCCATATATCCCACAGCGCGTGCCAAAGCCATAGGCTCATCTGAATAAATGCTACTTTGGAGAGAAGGAAATAAAAATGTCTCCATCATCCCATTTTATCTTTTCTGATCGTGTGTGGGAGAGTGCCTTATACCTTTGCCCATAAAACTAATTATGGTGGTGGTGGTGGTGTTAATTTAAAGCACTCTAAATTCTGCTTTAAATTTAGAGTGCGCTAAGAGAATCTTTTCACACCACATTACGCCATATAATTTTTGACCTTCTACCATCAGGCCAAATTCCAGACCAGATTTGGACTAAAACAAACCTTAATTATGAAAAGGGTTTTAAAACAAACCTAAATGTCAAAACTGATTGTAAACTAGACATAATTGACAAGGAAAAGCAATTAAATGCATCGCAGAATGTTGCATTTGGTTAGGACATTGTTCAAGTTGTTTATAGGATGAATCAAAAGAAAAAAGAAACAGTAGGACGAAGTATGCCTTAGTACATCATTAATCTTACTTTTGAAGATTTAATAAGAGATTAATCACAAGTTTACACTATTGTCTGTAAGTTCCCATACCAATCCAATGTGGGTTCTAATTATTAAATTAAAAATATTATCATTGATATCGGGTTGGCATTGCTTAGAGACAGGTATATTATATTCTGTCACTACAGGTTTTTCACCATCAAAAACAGTACAAAAGCCCTGCCTTTTGTATTTAATGTCTTTTCTGACTTTATTATTATTATTATTATTATTATTATATGTGTAATGTGTATTGTTTCTTTTATTTTTCAGGTCATTCCTGTTAAAAGGAATTATTTGTCTCTCTGGAAATTGTATTTGAGCCCATTTCATACATTTGTTAAATGCCAGAAGAATGAGACCCAGAATGTTCTACACAATTTTGTATTACTTTTACAAAACCAAAAGTTTACATACACTAAAATTACTATACCTTTAAAAGAAATTGGGAAAGCCCAGATTACGATGTCATGACCTTGGAAGCACAAGTCTGGTTCATCCATTGAAGTAAATATAAGGGATCATCCTTGGGTGCAATTTCAAGATGTGCTGGTGCCAGTTTCATTGGTTAAAACAATGATGGAAATGTCCAGCCATCATACAGATCAGAAAGAAGGCGGGTTCTGTGCCCCAGAGATGAACGTGCTGTGGACTGAAATGTGAAGATCGACCCAAGAACAAATGCAAAAGACCTGGTGAAGATGTTGGCTGAACCTGGTAAGAGTTTGTCACTGTCCAGAGTGAAACAAGTCCTGTACCGACAAGGGCTGAGAAGGAACTCTGCCAGGAAGAAGCCCTGACTCCAAAAGAAACATGAAAAAGCCAGTTTGGAGTTTGCAAATAAAATTACAAATACAATTTATATATATATATATATATATATATATATATATATATATATATATATATATTTGGCCACAATGACCATCGTCACGTTTGGAAGAAAAAGGGGGAATCTTGTAAGCCTGAGAAAACAATCCCAACTTTGAAATACAGGGGTGGCAGCATCATGCTGTGGGTGTCATGGTTGGAGGTGGAGTGAGGAAAAATAAAACCCAAAATGCAGGACTGCAACAAAACTGGTGACGTTTAATAAATGACGAACACCAAAATCACAAAATCCAGAGAACCCAAAACGCAAACAAACCGGGGCTGACGTAGACAATGACACGACAAAGGACAAGCGAACACAGGGGTATAAATACATGAGGAAACAGGGTACAGGTGAAACACATCAGGGCGGGGCAGGCAATTAACACAAGGGAGGAAAGCAAAATCACAAGGACAGAACACACATGTCAAAAAAAAACACTGGACTAAACCAAAAACATACAAAACCAGGGGAACAAAAGACGAATCACGACAGTGGGGTTGTTTTGCTACAGGAGGGACCGATGCACTTCACAAAACAGATGACATCATGAAGAAAGAACACTATGTGGAAATATTGGAGCAACATCTCAAGACATCAGCCAGGAAGTTAAAGCTTGGGCGTAGATGGGTCTTCCAGATGGACAATGACCCGAAGCAAACTGCCAAACTGGTAACAAAGTGGCTTATGGATAACAGAGTAAATGTTTTGACGTGACCGTGACAAAGTCCTGATCTCAGTCCAGTTGAAAATGTATGGGCAGAGCTGAACAGGCATGTGCACACAAGATGGCCTGCAAATGTGGCTCAGTTACACCTGTCCTGTTTGGGGGAATGGACCAAAATTCCTGCCAACTATTGTGAGAAGCTTGTGAAAGGAAATCCAAACTGTTTGACCCAAGTTATACAGTTTAATGGTAATTCTACCAAATATTAATTAAATGTATGTAAACTATTGGTTTTGTAAAAAGTAATACAAAATTGTGTAGACAATTCTATCTCTAATTCTTCTGGAATATAGAAAATAGAATTTTTTTTTTTAAATTCTAATTGACCTAAAAATAAATAAAAGTTAATTCTGGTCTCCTGTCAGACTGTAAGAACAAAATGCAAATGTGTCTTTTTATAAAGTGTATGTATGGTTCCCACTGTTAGTTAATTAGTTAAAATTAATTGATGTTAACTAATTTCTTCTGGTTTTATTTACAGCTTATTGATATCCCTAACATATAGGAAGACCGTACTAACTCTATACCTCAGTTACAAATACATATTTAAAATCAAATATCTGTTGCATTCCTAGTCTGAAAAGGCATGTGTAACACTACTGACCCTATAGTTTTTCATTTGTCAACAGGGCTTTAATCCATACTTGCCAACATTGGGTTGTGAAAAATATTTTCATCGGCGTATCATTTCTTACTTTGTATTTTCCGGATGAAGGAAACTTTTGTTTACCATTGAGGACAAAGAAAAAAAAATGAGCAGAGTACCATATAGGGAGATCAGTTAATAATGAAAAGTAGGATACTTGAGCTCAAAAGTGAGAACAAAAAAAATATGGAAAATAGGCTATAGATATTTAAAACAATCTTCAATTAAATGTAAATACTTTTGCAAAATAGGAATAGAAAATATTAAATGCCTAAATTAGTTATCATCTAACGATTGTAAGGTCTACAGACAGGCCTATGAGCTTCTTTTTTTAATAAATATAATTTAGTCAAATGTGGCGTGAGTAATGTCTCCATGTTAACACTGAGGGGAGGAGCTGACCGACCGACTCTCGGTCCCTCGTGCTAAAGAAGCACAATAATAAACAGAGCGATGAATGCGTGATACCTGTCCCTTCCCCTCGAGTGTGTGCGCCGCGGCACGGCTGTGTGTGCGCTGACAGCGATGACAGAGAGGCGAAAGGAGTGATTCTTCTCAAGGATAGGGTTGCCAGATCATGCAAATATATCCCCCACAATCTTACTTGTTTCCTTCACTATATAATCGGGAGATTAGCGGGAGAAATGACTGAGCGGGAGCACCGCGGGAGATGGGGTTAAAAATCGGGAGTCTCCCGCGCGCGAATCGGGAGCGTTGGCGATATGCTTTAATCATTAGGGCATAATTAACTCTTGAAGTCGTTCATTGCTTTGGCAGTGCATAAAATCCCCCCCTGTTACCCTCATTAATGGCGTGTCATTGTGTGTGTCATTGTGTGTCATTTCTTCATAAAAATAGAATTGTTTTACATGTTAAAATACCTTCTTTGCGTTCACCGTATAATATCAGATTCTTCATTAAACCAAGACCCCTGATCAAATTTGTCATGAAATGTCTTCCGTTACTGCCCCCCTGTTACTGCATAATTTACTGATGGAGCAGATACCGCTATTAATGGGAGCAAAAGTATTATCCTGAGCTTCTCTACTAAACAGCAAGCTATCTTTTTTACATACATAACCTTATCCAATAATATCAAGGAAAGATTTTACTTTTCCCCTTGCAGTGTCCCCACGGGAATCACAATTTTACAACAGATCAGTTTAGGGCACACGACTAAACCCGTCATTGGCAAAAGCCCCTGTTCCCCAGGGAGACAAGGATATGATAGGAACCAGTCAGGGTGCGCGTTAGTTCGTTTACAATAGGCCTGGAAGTTGTATTAGTGTCTGGATGGTTTACTCTGGCTCTGTAACTACAACACCGGTGAACACACGCATGAACAAAATACTAAGTCACTTGCGGACTTAGTGCCTCTAAGGTGTTCAATATTTAGTGCATTACCCCCGTGTCACAGACAGAATGAAAGTCATCTGTCTGTGGCACAATGCCTTACCAGATGTCTTTGGTGCTGATCTTCAATACAACCACTGAGGGTCGGTAAAGAGCCATCGAGCCACGCTTCTATTCTGCCACCGCCTAAATGACAAATACCGCAACTTTTCCTTCAAAGTCAATGCTTCAGGGTTTTATTTAATCACGGGTTACGCAAGTGAATCATTTATCTATGGAATATCCTGTCTTGCCTTTTAAATGACCTACTTCCACCATGATTTCCCCCCTGACAGACAGCCGCCCCCATGTTTGGACTTTTGGAGGGAGGTGGGAGGGAGGTCGGCGTCACCACCGGCGCTCATATACACACACAGAGCCCGCCTGCCTATGCCTACCGCCCCGGACCACCGAAGGCTGCCAGGCTTTGAGGACTTCATGTTCAGACTATTATCGTGGTACAAACCATTCTTTAGCGATCCGAGATGGCCAGTGAGCGTATGGAAATGAATGGTGCTGCTGATCCGACCGGTGACGCTGAGGTAATGGACTTCATTGTTAAGCCTATAATAACCCACTGATGACGGCTGTAGGGACAAGGCAATGGGACAAGGGCAGTGAACTCGACATGTCTTCGGCTGTTAGCTGAAAAACCTGGATTTCTCCCCCCGTTCTTCGCAGATGAACCAGATATCTTTACCATAACAATTTAAGCCAAGAAGAAGCTGATCCCATATTGACTTGTAGCGTTGACGTAAGCAGGCGGGGGTTTCAATAATTAGCCTATTTGGGACACATTTTAAAAAGTTTTCCGGGTTAAATAGTGACTGTCCAGTAAGTGTCGGGATGCGCTCAGTTTACGCATAATCCCAGACTATACCAACCCATGTGAACGAGAGGGGAGCACAGGTATACAGCAGGGCAAAGAAAGAATCCAAGTGGGCCGTGAACACTGGCATTGCAGGTGCAGAGAGTAAAACAATAGCCTACTTACTGACTTTATTATTAACTTTTGACACCATTTAGGCTCTCTTATACGTTATCCCCACACCTGACCTTAAACACGCAATAAAATAAATAGATCATAATTCTTCTCTATGCACACTTTCTATTCAGGGGCCCACTCAAAATAGTTTACTTATGGATTAACCCAATTCCTTCATTGCTTATGCTATGAAATTCTTTAAATTCCAGGCCATAATCCTTATAATGGCTGTGGCATAAAACCAGCTAAGTGCTGCCCAGAAGACCACAAACCAGTAACAAATATTAGTCTATTTCTAATATAGGACAAGTAACTATATAAAGAGCTCATCAGTTTAGTCACCTTTGGTAAAGCAGCTATTTAGAGACGTTTTCCCCCTTTGAGTTGTGGCAGAGTTAGCCCGGCACTGGAGAATTTGCCAACCTGGGCACAAGGGTGTGATTGTTGGGTAGTACAAAAACACGTCAAATCAAACTCAGCACATGAGAAGTCTCAGGTGCAGCAGGTAGCAGCAGTGGGATGGTCTCATGCGTATGTTGCCAGTAGTTACAGCGCAATACGCAATAGCCCAGGGACCTGTGTTTAACCTGAACAGTTTCACTATGTAAAATAGTCATCTTCACATCCCCTTTCAAAAAAAAAGAAATGTTGCTTCATTATGGAATGCCTGTCAAACTTCCAAAGTATTGGTCAAAATGTGGTACAGATACTACAGGCTGCTTTTCAGGTGGTGGGGCTCAGGAGCATTCATTTCTTTAGGCTAAGCAAAAACAGACAAAACTCAAAAAAATGAAACATTCATAATTAAAAACAAAGAATGCAAAATAACAAAGAAACGTACAGTTGTTGTAAGCACTACCATTTTTAACCTTGATTTAAAAACCTTTAGTGTGTCTGGGCCATACACTTTAACATTATAGATGCTGACTCATTTTTACCCGAAGAATTTGGGTGGAGCAGTTTTCACTTGTGCATATGATTTAGCTGTGACCTAGAGAACGGAAAGGACAGGAAATGGTTTGGCAAAGAGTGTACAACAGAAGAGAGCTCTTACGACCCCTAAAGACGGGTCTCGTCCTACTCGTCCTATGTGTGTATTTTATTTGTATTGGATTGTTTATTTTTTTACATATATTTTTCTAAGTACAATATTACCCAATGGCTAACTTCCCCTTGTAAAGATTTCTGTTCTATTTTAGTCATGGGTTATGCTTTTGGCACATCCTGTTACTAGTGGTGACATCCGTAGTGGCCCCTGTGACCCTTGAGATAGATTTGGTCAGGACTACTTAGCTGAAGGTTTCCCACCCAGACTCAAGAAGAACATGGAAACTTCACAGAGAAAGACCCAGATGGTCCGAGACTCAAACAACAGTGCTAATCACTCAGACACAGTGGTGGTTTGGTTGTTTTACTTCTACTTTGCCATGGGAAATTAAGGGAAGACATAGATTTTCAAAATAAATATGATTAGGGAAGCACGAGATGGCCTAAAATCTATATCACGATGTAAAAAAGAAATATCACGATGACGATATATTTGACGATATAATTGACAATAGACAAATTACTTCAGTGATGTTTTATTCATTCTTTTTTTTTTTTTACGCCATACTAACTTCCTCGGAAGTGTGATCTATTCAATCCTTCATCCTTAATTTCAGTTTAGTTTTAAGCACCTGTTTCCGTGTTCCACAGTCAGTGTTTATGCTGCTCTGATGGAGCTGAGCGTAACATAAATTATATGTTAAAAAATGATATTGCGATAACGATATGGCCCACCCCACAAACCTGTTCATCCCATCATATTAGTCTTCTCACTAAATGTACACTGTGCGAACTAAATCTTGTTTTTTTAGAAATAAGTCAGAAAGATTATCTCTTATACACTGTATGACGTGTAAATTTGTGTACTGTTTACACAACTTACAAGTGTTATTTGTTGCACAGGTATCTCCGCGGGGCCATGGGAAAAGGCTCCAGGGCCCTCTCAACATGAACCTCTACGCCAATAAGAAGAGTGCAGCGGAGAGCATGCTGGACGTGGCTCTGCTAATGGCCAACGCTTCACAGCTCAAAGCTGTTATGGCTCAAGGGCCGGACTTCTCCTTCTACACAATCCTTATAGTCTTCATCAGCATCTCCCTCATACTACAGATACTGGTGGGCATACTGCTCATCTTCATAAGTGAGTACTAGTACCTCATGGTTTGGGCGCAGGCCTTGGTGTTAAGTATTTTTGCTCACTGTGCCTTGTTCTTCTTAAATGTTACTGCAACTAGCCAGTTATTCTTGGTGACTGTGGTAATGTGGTACGTTTTCTTGTTACTTATTTTCATGTTACAAAAACGAAAGGTCCCGATGATCACTGTCGTAGGAGATTGAGTAAATTTGGATTTGACAAGAGTGACGTGGTGTTTCACTTTTAGTAGCAGATCAGAAGATCTTACTTGTACAATACAGTAGTTCTGGTTTCAAAGAATAGTTTAGTCCCCCCCCCCCTCTGCTCCCACACTCTGTTGTCTTCTGCTATCTTTTGTGAACACTGCTGTAATCGACGGATACATTTGCTTTAACAGGAAGAAACACATGCCAATTGGTCAGACAACAATTTTTGTCATAGCACTTGATCTGCCATTTAAAAAACAGTTGCTGAAAACTTTGAGATTGTTAAAAAGAAAATATGAGGAAGTGTGATGCATACTAAAGCTAAACAACTATGAAGTAAACATTAATCTGTATGAACTTCCTCTCACCAATTTCAGGTCAATGTGAAATCTCTCTAGGCTTTGCAGTTGGTATTTATCATCCCTCCTCTGCACAAGTCCAAACCATCTCTGCCATTTGCCCATAAAATAACCTGTATCCAGCTACAGTACAGAAAACCTTAACAGCTTCACATTTATCTATACAAGACTTAACTGTGGTCTTTGAACAACTTTTGGCTCCTAGTTGTTGAGCGTCTTTTTTTTTAATAATCACATTTGACAGAACTCGCATCACAGCAAGTCCTTTTGCTTTTTTTCTACTTTACGTCTTTATTGTTGTAAAATGTGACACTTGTGAGGTTGAAGTAAAGGAGTATCATGAAATAATCATTTGAATGTAATGCTGTACCATTGTGTGTGTGGTTGTATAGTGCCCTCTTGTGGAGAGAAAGGCAATTTAACCTCTAAATTATGTATTCTTGTGCTTTCAGTGAAGTGGAACCTCAACGATGCAAACATGCACTATAGACTGAACATCTTGGAAAATGTGGCTACTGCCCTGGTTTTTCTTATAGTTGTCGTCAATGTGTTTATCACCGCGTTTGGTGTGCAGCAGCCACCAAAAAGTGGATAATTTATCATTTGTCTGCTGGACTTAGGACCCATTGTGCTACGGACAACAGTCCCCCCTTCCTAAGCATGTGAAAGCATGCTGCTTCTTTCAATTACAACTCCACTAGTGAAAAGACCACGAAGATGAAGTGTTTTAATATTCTATGAAGTTACAAATGTTTATACGCTAGATGGTAATACAGTACATTCCTGCATTTGTTTTCTTACCTCAAGTTACTGAAACTAAATGCCTTCTTTATATTTCAAAGACACTAACCTGTTATATCATGGTGGTCAATACAATTAGTACAATTCTTATGTACAAACCATGACCTTAATAACTTGTAATTGAGTGTTACAGTGTTATAAAATATGCTTTATTAATACTCGTTACATCCAAAAGTGACTTTGGACCAGTGCATCCTTTTAAAGAGTTTAAACCTTTTCATTTATGAATGTACCTTACAACATAGGCGCCGATTTATGTTCTTCCCAGTGGGTGCCCGGTAAAAAAAAACAAAAAAAACTTAAGGTCGAGATCGAACCAGCGGTCTCGCGGTTGGGCCGCCGTATGAGCCCTGCGCGCTACCTATGGAGCTAAACGAGCGGTTACAGGTTAGGAGTTATTTATTGAATCATTTTGTAATCAGGGCAAATTTGCCTGGGTGCCTAAAGATTTGAGTGGGTGCTCCAGCCCCGCAGGACCCACGGGATTGGCGCCTATGCCTTACACTGTATGTTTTTATTCTATGCAATCCGTACTCTGTCTTTTTAATATGCATATGTATCATTGTGAAATAATTTAACAACCACAAACTTGTAAAAGGCATGTAGTATTTTTTGTATTTAAAATGTTTTTAAAGTCACAACATGCCACCTCTCAGCACTCAGATGTTTATTTTTGAATTGTGTTTGAATTTATTTTGCCATGTTTTTGCTTTTGTGTATATAGTTTATTTGGACTAAACCAATAATTGGCATCAAGAGCTATTTTTAACCAAAAAGTTTGCAATTTGTTCCATTTTGTATGTAATATTATTCCATAAATCAAGGCATATCTTTTTATGACCAAAGATCTTATCATTTTCATAAAGAGACCTCAAAAATTGGCTGCCGAGGTGCTGACACACAGTCTGGCAGGTTCTGTGTGTTTGCCCGAAGACCCTCAAAATACACCAAAAGACGGATTGTGCCTTCAACATATCTGTCTATCTTCTCCTGAGTTTAACATGTCCTAGAAAAAGGGATAATCTAATCTTCTACCCAGCCAAGAGGAGTCAACATCTTTTGCTCACAAATTTGCTAGCTCATGGTCTGGCTCAAGCCTGGCTACCAGCAGATAAACCTTAAACAAAGTGTTACAACTAGACTATTTATGGGAGTTGTCAATCTTGTGATTACATTACTTTTCGCTGGTGATATTGAAGTATATCCTGGGACTTTTCTAAACACTGATGACCAGGGTGGGGCAGAGCTAATCTGGATTCCGCCAAAGCTAACCTGGAATCCATCACAGCTAATCTGGCTACCACCACAGCTGCCCAGGCCTCCATCACAGCTAATCTGGATTCCACCACAGCTATCCTGGATACCATCACAGTTGCCCAGGCCTTCACCACAGCTAACCTGGATACTACCACAACCAACAAGAATTACAAATGTGTCAAACAACAATTTACTTAATTTTTTTTTACCAAATAAACCCGATAGAATTTTGAAGACTTTTAATTTCTTGTCTGGTCTCTTTGGTCACAGTTTTATTCTATGTTCAAGAAAAATTAAGAAACATCATCCGTCCACATACAACAAAGGGAGGGTTTATCATTTTATAGCAAAGGGGGCACGACATTATTTGAATACCGTATTTTTCGCACTATAAGGCGCACATAAAAGCCTTTAATTTGAACAGTGCGCCTTATATCCCGGTGCGCCCTATGTATCAATTTGTGGCTGTGTACTGCATCGTGCCTGTGTTTACAGGTAAACCAGCATTAATGAATGCGCCTTGTATTCCGGTGCGCCTTATTTATGAAAATAAACATCATCATTGATAATGCGCCTTATAATCAGGTGCGCCTAATGGTGCGAAAAATATGGTAATAAACTTGGGCAACCAAATTGGTCTGAGCTTTTTGAAAACAGTGACATTGAGAATAGCGCTGATATATATATATATGTTTAGAGCCCTTGAAACCTTAGCTGGTTTAACCAAAAAGGGCAAATTCAAACAACATTAGAGGAACCTTCATTGGCTTTCTGCAACTGATCGCCAGATCTTCACATTGCTTGGAAATAAAGTTGTTAATCAGGTGCGTAAATCCAAAGCCTGTAAATAATCCTTTGGGACAAAACAAAGAGGATAGCCCTAAAAACGTATAGCTTCAGGTAAATGGTACACTAACTATCAATACAAAGTCAATTGTAAATTGCTTTAATAATTTGTTTATAGTCTCAGTTGAGAAACTGCCAAGCAGTCCCGGCGTCAAGAGGACAGTCCCGCCCCTTCAGTCAAAATCTGTCATTTTTTTATATATTGTTTTCAGTCTATGATGTGTTCAAAACAACCCAAAACTTGGAAGAAACTACACTGACTCTAATGACCAGTTTTGGAAATTCAAATTCAGAGTTTCCAGTGGTCCTTGAACCCATCACCCACCTTACTATGTCATCAGTGCATCATCCCGCCATAAGGAGTAGCCTGTATCCATTGAAGTAAATTAAAGGAATGAAGCTGCTGGTACGTTAGCTAAGGAGGCTCGAGACAAAAATGTAATATGTGGTCCGGTTGGGGAAGGCCGAGTGTGTCAGTATTTTTAAAACTGCTATGCATCAACACTGGCAGAGGGAGTGGAGAATGAGACGAGAGGGCAACACTATTTTAGTTGTCAACCTCTGGTGAAGGGCAGTAGACTCCTGTGGTACACCTGCCGATCAAACCAAGTTAAAATAACCAGATTAAGACTGGGGCATTGTGGGCTTGCTGCATATTTTAATAAAATGGACAAGCATCCAGAGGGGCTATGTCAGTGTGGTCAGCCTGAGACTATTCCACCTGTGTTACTGTCCTGTGCCTGCTACTCTGTTGAAAGGAGAATATTATTTAAAGACCTTGCAACCCTTGGGCTTACAGTGTTTTCGATAAAATCTACGTTTTCGTCTAGGCCGAACTCGTGTTTAATAGATAGGGCAGTTGTGAGCTATCTTCTCTCCACCAACCTCTACTCAAGAATCTAAACTTTATTTAGAAATGTAACTTTTCAGACATGAAATGCTTTTTAAAAATGGGTTTGTTAACACGGGTCTATTACCGTTTTCTTCGCAAGACAACTCTTCTTCATAACAGTGTTTACCTAGGCATACAATGCTGGTTTATAAAGAAAAACATTTAAAGCAAACTGTAAACAGGATCTACACACTATTCTGTAAAAAAAAAATATTGTTTTATTTATTTTGTTTTACCGTATGGTAAAGCCATGTTCTGCTGAAATCGGGCTCATCTTGGACGATGATGAGTCTGCTACAGGAGAGAGGTGGACCGGCAGGTGTCCTGGTGCATCCACAACAACCTGGAGCTGAACGCCCAGAAGACAGTGGAGTTGATCGTGGACTTCAGGAAAGACACAGCCCCACCATCCCCCCCTTTAATAGCCAACATAATGGCAGCTTCTGTGATTGAAATTGCAATTTTAAACATTGTGATTTATCCTTCAGCTCAACCCCAGATCAATAAATGATATTAGGCATTAGGCATTGTCATTTCACTGCTGTCATTCATTAAAGCAAGTGAGCAAATGGAACATTGTTCTTATTTATAATCAAACGTCCGAATAACGCCGAGCAGAGAAGTGGTCAACTGTCAACGGTGTGGTGGGGTCAAAGGTCAACTGTGCGGTTGGGCTAAGGGGAAGTGGTCAAGGTGTTTAGTAGAGATAAGGGGTTGGCAAAGGTGGGGGTCTAAAAGAGGGATTTATATTACTACTCACAACCCTGAGGAGTTCCAATGTGTGTAGTCCGAGTGTCCGAGACAATCTTCTCCAGCCGCACATGCGCTCTCCGGTCCGTCAGGAAGTCAGTGATCCACCTGCAGAGGGAGTCGGGCTGAGCTGGTAGAGCTTGTCTCGTCCAAGGAGGGATGGTGTTGAAGGCAGAGCTGAAGTCCACAAACAGAATCCTGGCGTAGGATCCTGAGAAGTCCAGATGCTCCAGGATCAAGTGGAGAGCCAGATTGACTGCGTCGTCCACAGACCTGTTGGCTGTAGGTGAATTGCAGTGGGTCCAGGAGGAGGGCGGGACTAAGCGCTCAAAAGACTTGTGCACATCCTCCTTATGGATGGAGAGGGCAGAGGGGGTCAGTGGTGGCCTTTGATGAAGTGGCTTCAGCAGTGAGTGGGGGGGAGGGGGTACTGAGGTTGATGATGGGAGAGCAGGGGCGGCTGGAGTGTCTAGAGAGGTGTGAAAGGCTGATGGACGTTCGTGACGGCAGTAATGTGTATTCAGGCTCTTGGCGAGGGACAGGTCGTTCAGAACCGGGGGGTCCTTGGGCCCTAAGGCCTCGCCATAGTGCTGCAGAGTTGTTAGAACTTAACTGCTGCTGGAGACGGTTCGAATACACAGATTTAGCTTTCTCCACTTCCCTGCTAAAGGTGTATCTAGCCTTTCTGTAACTGTTCCTGTCCTTCTCCTCCTGCAGCTGTCGGCGTTTGTGTGTGAGCCAGGGCATGTCATTGTTATAACAAACTCTGGTGCGCATTGGTAGGATGTGCTCCTCATTAAAGTGGATGTATGAGGTCACAGTGTCCGTATACTCATCCAGGTTCAAGTTGTGTACTGTTTACACAACTGTCAAGTGTTATTTGTTGCAGATGCCTCTGCGGGGCCATGGGAAGAAGCAACAGAACGATCTCAACATGAACCACTACGCCAATAAGAAGAGTGCAGCGCAAAGCATGCTGGACGGTGCAGTTCTACATGGCCATCATCGAGTCCATCCTCACCTGCCCCATCACCATGTGGTTCCCCGGCGCAACAGACCGGGACAAGCACCGACTACAGCGCATTGTGCGTGCTGCTGAGAAGGTGATTGTCTGTGAGCTCCCATCTCTCCAGAACCTGTTCACCTCCGGGACCCGTGTGGGTCGGATCACAGCTGACCCTTCTCACCCTGGACTATTCACCCCTCTCCCCTGTGATTTAGTAACTAAATGTAATTACAACACAGTTCGGTAGTTTGGTTTACTGTGGCCATGGAAATCAGTCTTTTTTACAGATGCAACATTGACCATATGCGTACTATCATCATAGACTGTGTACAAAGTCTCAAAAAGAGATGGATCGATTCTAGAAGTCTTTCTTTTGGGACATTAGACCAAAGCTTGACGCACGCCCCCAAAAATAGGATTGATTCTATTTTCTAAACGCGTGGCGCCACTTGCAGAGCCGTGGGAAGACGTTTTAGTTGGGGGGTGCAAAGGGACAAAATGTACCCCAAAAACGCTCTTTCTGTGCATATTTCCTATTTATTAATATTGCCTGCAGTTCATACCCCCCGCGCGTGGTATGCGCAGACAGTGTGGCCACTTCCAATCCGCTTCAATGAAAGCTAATATAAGTAAAAACTCAGCTGACACCAGCAACACAGCGCTTTGCACGCCGGCGGTGTGGCCCCGGCCTGACAATGTCAAGGTGACATGTGTATGCACGGGCGCTGTAAGGGGGTGGAAGGTTAGGACGATTCTAAGGGCCCAGGCTGAAGAAGGGCCCAGAAGGGCTGACCTTATTAAAAAAATATGATATATATATATTTTTTTGTTAAAATTAAATGTGCTATGGCCCCTCATGCACTAAATGCGTGACAATCGGGGTATATCATCAGTAAAAAATGTAAGGGGCCTAGAAATGTTTGTTTCCACAGGGCCCAGAATTTCTGGCGGCACCCCTGTGTGTATGCATCAGTAATGCTAATTCTGAAAGATGTAACGTCAGATTATTACTCGATTCTGATTGGCTGGAAGGTGTCTGTTAAAAAGTGATAATGTACACCTAGCCCGGAAACAGTTAAATAACAGTTACAGTAAATCACGTTCTATATCACTCCACTGCAGCTGTTCCCATAGTAACGGTAAACAATTGAGCTGGAACTAGTTTCAGGTCAAACTGATTAAAAAGTTAAATAACTCCTGCCCAGTAAACAGGCCCCAATGAACAGTTTCAGTTAGCCGGATAATGGTATAAGCGGGGCTCCGAGGACACCTCGTCGTGCATTATCCCTTTCGTATAGTATGGTAGTACTATACGAATCAAATTGTGAACATTGCATTGTGAAATGTAAACTCAAAAAGGGATGAATCAACACAACTGGACTTCCTTTAAAAAAATGTGCTGACAGTTTCGCTGTCCATCCAAACAGCTTCCTCAAAAGTGAATTATGAAAGTCGCACATTGTGAAATGTAGCCAATTAATTTGAGAAATGTATTTTTTGTGTAATAACACAAGTAAAGATAAGTCGCAGAAAGCCAAGACGACACAGCACTAACCAGTGGTCTCCGTCTCATTTATTTATTTCAGATCTAAAATCTCTTTGTTATTGTGGTCACCAAGCCTGGGACCTGTAACATAAACATTAATCTGTATGAACTTCCTCTCACCAATTTCAGGTCAATGTGAAATCTCTCTAGGCTTTGTAGTCGGTATTTATCATCCGTTCTTTGCACAAGTCCAAACCATCTCTGCCATTTGCCTGTAAAATAGCCTGTATCCAGTCCAGAAAATCTTCAGATTTATCTATACAGGCTTAACTTAACTTTTTGCTCCTAGTTGCTTTTCTTTTTTCCATAATCACATTGGACAGAACTCTTTTTTTCCACTTTATGCCTTTATTGTTGTAAAATGTGACACTTGTGAGGTTGAAGTAAAGGAGTATCATGAAATAATCATTTGAATGTAATGCTATACCATTGTGTGTGGTTGTATAGTGCCCTCTTGTGGAGAGAAAGGCAATTTAACCTCTAAATGATGTATTCTTGTGCTTTCAGTGGAGTGGAACCTCAACGATGCAAACATGCACTATAGACTGAACATCTTGGAAAATGTGGCTACTGCCCTGGTTTTTATTATAGTTGTCATTAATGTGTTGGTCACTGCGTTTGGTGTGCAGCAGCCACCAAAAAGTGGATAACCTTATTGTATTTAACGTTTGTAGCTATTTTTATCCAAAAAGTTAGCAATTTGTTCTTTTTTGTAGGCTATGTAATATTATTCCATACATTCTTATTTTTATGACCAAAGATCTTATCATTTTTATATGGAATTCAATATAATGTGATACTTTTGAGTTTTTTGTAAATTAAAAGACAAAAAAAAAAGCATAATTATTAGGCATTACTTTTTTTAATAGAAAAACAATGATAAATGCTTGGACATCGCAACTTAAGGCATTTATACACAATAAATGTACATCTATGTTATATTCAATTTGTTTTGATGGGCCATTTCAATTTTCTAAAGAAGTGCCATTTCTTTTAAATTGTTGGGCTGCGTTGGACAGGTACACCTGAGTCACAGTTCCTGAACAGCAACCAGCATAAACGATAAATCATAAGTGGTATTTGAATGCAACACGTAGATACTATGCCCCATGCACCAATATTGCGGTTCAAACGCGTATATTTTACTTTTTAGCTTTATTTATTCTGAAACCCATAATCCAATGTGAGACCAGAATGCAAAATGCAAACAAGCTATAGTCTGCAGTCCAAATGTCCGCTTTCAATACAATGACGAACACGAGCCAAATGCCTCTTCTAAAACGATCAATATATATTTTAGCGCGACTTATCCGTATCGTTTCATCTGTTCCAAGTGTCGCATTTCTCACTGAATCACCTGTTCCATTTTGTTGTAATGAGTCACTCTACCACAAGAGAGCGCTTATGGTTTTTCACCATAGACCATTTTTCACAAATCTTTAGAGAAAATTATCCAAGATGAGGATCCAAAGATTGATATGCTCATAGCATTTGATGATTCTTTTAATATCTTTAAAAAGACAATACAAATAAAACACCACCTAAATATAGTAATGTTGATAGTATTATAAAATGTTCTAACTTACTTCTTAAGGCTTACAAATGTATGTTTTGGCAAGTTGAATATAAACAGTGATGTGCAAATTGTGGTTAAAAAAAATAGAAACATGTGTCAAGCTCCATGATTATTTCTTTAGTGTTTCTTCTGTGTACCATATGAGAACCTCTTGAGCTTTTTTCTTCAAACCTAGAGCTGCCATTCCGAGAGCCCGGCTGCCTCCTGTCAGCTTAGCTTCTACAAGAAAACAACATTCATGAGTATAGGAAACAATAACGCATGAAAGTATACATGACTCTTACCTCCATAATAATACAGTAAAGCCAAACCCAATGCAATACTGAAACAGCCAACAAAGAAGTAAGGCTCTGGAAACAAAACAAACAGTGTGACAATACAGCATTGTGTTTTTATTTTATGCACAGCTGATGCAAATACTCTTACCTCGGTCATTCAGAATATGCCTCTGTTGGTAGTTTTTTGGATATCTCAGTGGATCAAGAGAATCTGTGGCAAAAGAAATGTATTATTTTAGACACACTACAGTGCACGAGAACTCTGACATTTAAGGTACGTCAACATTGGTTTAAAGACTTGCCCCTGAGGCGAAGTCGGGTTGGTAGACTGTAGTACACTTCTTCTACGTGTAAGTGTAGAGCCCTATAAAACTCTCGACAAGCTTCCTCTCCTTTTCCTTGCAAATGTGTCAAGAGCTCGCCGAGCCGCACACTGGTGGGCACATCCAATTTCCGAAACTATGGACACAAGATGTTTTTTTTATAGAAATACGTCCAACTAGACAGCATGTACTATTTCCTTATAGATCTAATGGGTGAGAAGAAAGACTTGATCTGTTTGTTTGTCTTATAGACATACAGAAGACCCAAATAAGTATCATGTAATTACTCTGGAGGCTTCCTTGTCCGACAGTATTTGGGGGTAGATACGATTCAGTTGCAATATGAGTTTGTCCACCAGCTCAGTGTCCAGTCTGTGGTCAGCTTTGAGGAAAGGGCGGTCCTCTGCAAGCTGGTCATGAAAACTGTCTGTTGGGGTGAAGAGATAAAGTCAGTCAGGTCATTTAATATAGGCCACAAACATATAGGCTTGTGATTAAAATAAATCAACAAAACAAAATGACGTTTTATTCCCTTTTCTCCCATCAAAATCAAACATTTAAATTGATACCAGTATTTGCATTATAAGACTACTGCTAGTAAGAGGTACATTTTTAAGCGCGTAACAAAGTAAGAGAGCAGTCAACAGTAGCGCATAAGGCTTTTTATCAGTATACAGTATTTCAAAAGTAGCATGACGATCTTCTGTGAATCCTGCCCAAACTTTTGTAAGCCACGCGCCATGGCAAAGTGGGACGAAACACTTTAAACACTGTAATGGCATTCGTTAATCTGGAGAAATACGGGCGGTTTAGGAGCAGAGTAACCACCAAACACAGCGTTAACACGACTGAAAACTCGACTTTTACTAAAAGACACGAACCTCCCATTGTGGAGTCCTTCTTTCTGTCCTTTATGTTGGACACGCCCTCTTACGTCATCGCGCAGGGTGACAGCGCTACGTTGACGTTACTTTTTCCGGAAACAGTGAGTAGCAAATAACTTCCGATAACTTCACGTCGTATTCACAAAATCTTTTAACTACTGATGATTTTGTCGACAACTCTGTCATTGATTTGGCTTTTTAATGTATATACTGTACAGCTGACAATACCTTATGGATTTGTCAAATGATGAAACCTGGTGTAGGAAGTAACCTGCTTGTTGTAGAATCAGGTCTATATTTACTTCAATGGTCTAAACAAATGTGGACTGTCACTGTTAATTTATGGATAATCAGGAAAACAAATGATGCAAATTAGATTTAATCCACAAGACAATATTACCACAGTATCTCACATACAGACAAGAATCTTGCAAGTGGTTGTTCTCCAAAGGGTCACATCAGCTCAAACCATTTTGTGAATCGGTCAAAAAGAAAACACGTCACCATTGCGTAAGGTGAGGTCGCCAATGTAGTATTAGCATAGAAATAAATCGAGTATTAGCCGACGTGTTTTATTTTTGTCCGATAATGGGACAATAAATACAGCTACAGTTGTAGTAAAACATGTACAAATTCCTAGGACCTGAAATGTTAAGAGACATAATTTTGTATCTGTAGCATAGCATAATTACATGTCATTTTGCATATTTTAAACAAACTGTGAATTACGGGAGTATTGGCAAAATGTTAGAAAATTATAAAAGTAATAAAAGATCTCTCAATCAAGATCAATAAGAAATACTGCTGACACTTGTAACATAAAATTTAAATAATTTCCATAATCATAAATTGATATGTACCAGCTCTGCCATCTCCATAAAAAATATACAAAACAAATGTGAACCTTACTGTGTAAAAACTCAAAGTTATAAATATATTTTCTTTTTTTTCCTTTTCACAATTGCTTCATAAAAATCTGTTTATAGGCAGTGATAAGGACCCCTGTCACGAGAAGGCTTTAAGGAAAAGAGTTAAGGCAAAAGAGCTTTACAGATATTTTGTGTTTCAGAATATTCTGAAATGTCTGGTCTTAATCCACAGAAAATCCAAATTAGGAAACAAAAATAAAATAAATAAATGTTATACACTCAAATGTCATGATATAAAACAAATAAAACATAATGTAATACTCACAATTGGCAATATTAGTTTCTAAGAAAAGTTTAAAGAAAAGTGCTCAGTTTATCTCAGGCAGTAAGCAGTAATCAGCCTTTCTCATGTTCTGTCATATGATGAGTGTGGACAGATTGAAAGACCAATTTGGCACTCTCGAAAGTGACTGGACGAATACTGTAGGAACACAAAGGACCAGGTGCACAGGAAACTGGCTACGTGTCACTCTCCACCAGACCTTTGTGTTGGAAGACTTACTGTAAATTACAAATTAAAAGTTCAGAATTCCACACGCCATGGAGAAACAAATCTGTCTCATAT